>CM040180.1:6642040-8079540 GCA_022606695.1 Vaccinium macrocarpon
GTTTGATTTTTGAGAGCATCAAAAACTTCTTGAGGAGACTTTTTCAGCTCCCCCACGAGTCTCTTGAAAGTTTCTTCAATATCTGATTCAGTTGCTGCAGAGTTCTCATCAGCGAAATCTCCCTTTTTCAACTTGATACGCCGACGGTAAGCAATCTGAACCTCCTCAGCCAGGTTGGCCAAGTTAAGCATGTGAGAAAATGACTTGGCAATGACAATAGAGTCCCCAGGATCCAAACTTGTCAAAACGCTACCGAGATCTTCCAGCTTTTTGGGATCATGCTTTCCTTCATACTCAGCAGAAAGTTCATAACACTCTTGAACCTAAAAAGTTGTGACATGAAGAAATGATTAGATTCAGTGAGACAGTGGAATCAGGCAAATCTCTTCCCAGTTACCTACTGCAATACTGGTAATAGAGCATTCATGAGAAAGCCAATGATTTCCCTACTTCATAAGCTAATCAGGATCTCAGCTTAAATTGTAGATATTAACGGTTCAATCTCATGAATCAGAAAGAGTTCAGTAAAAATTGGCAGAAACAGAAAGGAAGGAAGGGGGGAAAAACAATTTTTATGATTACTATGTCAAAGAGGGTCTTGAAATCCTTCAACTTCATAGAAATTACAACTTGGGTAATTCTTAAACACAGCCAATCGGCCCTAGTACATCATCCAATTGCATTCATTCAATTCTCATGAAACAGTATCCGATACCCATATAAAGAAAGAGAAAGAAACAGTCCTCTTCTTCTTCTTCTTTTCAGTACACAAAGAAGCAATCTTTTTCGTCATACACTGGAGTGGGTATTTGTAGGATTCCACGATTTGGTAATTTCTCAAAACCAGCCAATTTGGCATACTTTACCGTCCAAAACTTTGTTCAATTCTCATGAATAGCTAAACATTTATTCAATACCCAAGAGGAACACATAAAAAAACACAAATCCTTTCATCAAACATCAACAAGGGGTCTTCTTAATGCATAAACTTCACACAAGATCCAAAAAAATCCAAACGGAGCCTTAACCCCCAATCAATTTGGTCGTTTACATGAATCTGTTTTCTCCATTAAACTCTGCAAAGAGTATTGTGTTTGTTCACAAGAGATCAACATATGGTTAAACTCAAAACCAGCCAAGCTGCCCCACTTCTAAATTTTCACAACAAATGTATAATCATTTTCCTCTTGAACTCAATGGGTTCTCATTTGTGTAACATAAAGTGAAATTTGGCATCACAGACATTGCTATACATTTATACAAGCACTCAATCTGCAAAAAATAAGAAACCCAAATCAAACTCGTACCGTCTCCTTAAGATCCTCCCCGTGCAAATCCTGAAGAATATCAAGAAACCGATCCAACAACAGAGCATCATACTCCACAAGCTTATCATCATCTGAAACTTTGGCAGGTACCAAAAGCCTCAATTGGGCATCAATCGACGCCAGCTTCTCCACATTCCGATTCGCCATTACTCGCTACTCAGCTCTCCTCCTTTCCAAAATGATCAGTCAAACAAGGCAAAACCCTAAAAAGTCAACCAAAAATCACGGGATTGAATCAGTTACAACAAAATTCACAAATTCTGATCACGACCCAGAAAAACTAAGCCTCCAAAGAAGATGATCGTGCATTCAAATGATAATAAGAAAGGAGATGGGCATAATGTAGCTCAAAAGGGTCAAAAAATACAGGGCAAAACCCTAAATAAGTCAACACAAATCACGGAATTGAATCAATCACAAGAAAATTCACAAACGCTGATCACAACCCAGAAAATAACGGCCTCTGAAGTAGACGATCGTGCATGCAAATGTTAAGTATAAAGGAGATGGACAAAATGTAGCTCAGAATTGTTAAAAAAATGCGAGGAAAAACAGAGGATTGTAATTTGATGTTTCTTTGAAATCTGGATTGGGACATTGAAGTCGGAGTACCTGAGTCTGGTAATGGAGATTGATGAAGAAAACAAAGGTGAAGATAATTAAGAGAGAGAGAGAGAGAGAGAGAGAGAGGTAAGATCCGAGAGCTCGGAGTAGAGTGATATATATAGAGGGGAAGAGACAGGAGTTGAGGTGCTAGCAAATTGTTTTTTTCCTTCTCCTTCTCCTTTTTCTGTTTTTTTTTTTTTTTGCATAATTAATGTCATAAAAGTCAAGCACAAGAAAATACACACTGACACTCTCTACCTCTTTGCCATTATGGTAAAGAGCATATGCTTTCAAAGATGCTTGCTCGAATTACTGTTTTCCATTATGGTAGAATTTCAAATACTGTTATTTTTTAGTAACAAGTTTTTTTTTTTTTTTTTTTGGGTAAAAAGCTGTAAGAATATTATTAACAAAAATCACCGTCTAAATTATTCTTATATTGGGCGATTAACTTTTTAGTTCCCTTTTACTCCTAAAATTTAAGGTCCTAACTAAATAATTGGGATTAACTGGTTTCGGGATTAATTGTTCTTCCATTATTGGAAAATCTCACAGATTATTTTGTTTAAGGTTTATATTTAATTTCAATGTTGCGTGAGTGTCTCAAATTTCCGTTCGAAATAAGGCTTCGTTCCCATAAACTAAAAAAAATTCTAATGGTTTCCACATTCGGAAGTAGATTTTCAACAAACTAATTCCAATTAAACTAGTTAGAATCTACTCCTATATTATAAGAGCATCAATACATGGCTACCTAAATTAACTTTTAAGAAAAATAGAGAGTCAATCCTCCAATAACCTCAAAAAAAAACAGGCTACCCATCTACCCTCACTAATTTATTTTGGCAATAGTGCCTACTCAAAATTGAGTAGTCATTGTTTACTCACTTCTCATTTTTTTTAATTACTTTTCCTAACAAGTGGGAGATCATGATAGGTTCAGTTTTTTTTTTTTTTTTTTTGGAGGGGGGAGTAGGAGTAAAAAGAAATAATATTTTAATATAGTGGAGTTAGAATAAAGAGTCTGATTTTGTGAGTTTTTTAAAAAGTGACTTGCTAAAATGTAAAATGTGTTTTTGAGTTTAAATTTGGTGCAAAATTTAGTGCTTTTGATAAGAATGCTCTAACACATGACGATTTTTCGCATACAAACAAGAGCAACATTTCAGCAGTCCGATAACATTTTTATGTTTTCCACATTCGGAAGTATTTCAACAAACTAATTCCAATTAAACTAGTTAGAATCTATATTATAATACACGACGATTTTTCACATACAAACAAGAGCAGCCTTTCAGCCGTCTGATGACATTTCCACATTCGGAAGTAGATTTTCAACAAACTAGCTAATTCCAATTAAACTAGTAAGAATCTATATTATAACACACAAACGATTTTATATAAAAACAAGAGCAGTCTTTCAGCGGTTCAATGACATTAAGGTTACAATAGTCATATCAATTCTTTTTTAAGAGATACAGAGAATATTCTCTTAATAAATCTATCCCTCTCCCTTCACACTTATTACTAGCGGGAAACCCGTGCTATGCACAGGACGAATTTAGATACACGCAATTAGTTTAAATTGTCAAAATTCATTAATCGTTTAATACCTATACCAAAAAAAAATTTGCAATTTAGCAAAATATCTAAAAAGTTATCTTACAAAGAAAGTTCATTTGGAATACTTCAATGCTCATTTACTATTACTCGACATTTCTAATTGAAGGGATAATAACTTATCATATATAGCAAACAGTCACTGTAAGTTAATTGAGATGTGTTTTGGCCTAAAGAGTTAGTTGGCTTATTATTGTACTATTGTTTTAGGCAATGGATCTCTATTTGAATATTGTCTATTATTGATCAAATAGCAAAACGTCTCAAAATTATATATGACGCTATGTGTAAAATTACATATTATGTTGGTAGAGCATACGATCGGTTAACTAGTTAAGTTGAGACTATAGTTATTGCTTTCCAACTTTAGGCACGGCATCTTCTACTAGTCCAATTACAAATCAAGATTCAAGATTCGATTGGATGATGTAGGATTAGATTTGGAAGTCTTTTATATTTAAAATTTATTATTTTTTAAAATTTTTATAAAACTATGACTGAAGCCTCTTTTTATTTGAATCATGCAAAGTAAATGCCCAAAAGCATGAGTTAAACTAGGATTTGATTTTCGATAATTTTAGAACTAGGATTTGATTTTAGGTTGGAGGTGGGGTGCAAAAGAATTTTAGAGAAATAAAAGGAATTTATGTCCATATATAGTAAAATGAGGTTTTGTTTTCGCCAATCTGGATCCTGATCTTAATTGGATCCAGATACGATCAGAATTTTATTCAGATCCTCAAGTCGGGAATATCGGACTCGGATCCATATTTTTCAAACGGATCCCGCAGGCCTATCTCGGATGATGCAAACGGGGTGACCCACCCCAGAACTTTGTTTAAACTTATCCAAGAAATAGTTTATTACCAATAAAAAAAAAGATGTAAAACCTTATTGCTTTTCATAAAACAGTAGTATCAATATCTTCTCCATTTGGTCGGGTGTCTGGGCCAGCTTACACATACTTCAATTAATTTCTTCTTGATCTGGTCAAAAATAGGCCACCTCGGTAGTTGTTGGAGTGTTGATGGTAACATTACATGCCATTAAAGAGGTTGCATATATCCCTCTTGATCTTATTTTCTTCTCGCAGTACGGCACTAGCGATATAATGGTAGCATTAACAAATCTTAGATTGTATCTTCAAATTCTTCTTTAAAATATCAGATTAACAAATGGATAAAAAAAAATGAAATTAACGCATGCAGACATCATCAAAGATAGGTCTCGAGAGGCAAATGGGTGTCCTCATGTCCTTTTAATCTTGTGCAACTTTTACATTTGATTAATAAAATCTCTTTTCGCCATTCAAAAGCAAAATTGACTGAATTAATGTCTTTGAAGAACATGGGTCATTCAGCAGCAGTTGTCCTCGTTTCGGATCATATAAGCACAAGGGGCTTTTTAAAAGTTGTAATTTCAAATTTTGCGTCGACAAATTTGCATATATACTCATATAATCTATCCTTTTTGTGGATGAATATATTCTCTTGACGAGGTTTCAGCTTATAATTTTAAGCACACGCGCTTATTCTTAACATGCAAAAAATAGACAATTCAAACCATCAGATTAACAAATTGATATATAGAAAGTTGAAATGCAATAGATGCATGAATGAGTTACTGCCTACAAGAACATGGGTCATTCAGCAGATGCCATCGGGCTAGATCATACAAGCACAAGGTCCTTGATTAGAGAATATTTGGCATTGTACTTCAAATTAATAATAATTAAGTTAAATAACTAAATACTTTTTCATATTTTTATGTGTTTTATATTCGTATAAAATACTGGAAGTAAGCTCTTTGGGAGGCAAAAATAGTAGCTGGAAAGAAAAACAATGATGGATATTCTATATTCTATAATAATAATAATAATAATAAAAGGGTAGAAACACAAACAGAGGATTTAAGTGAATGTGGTGGAGTGTACATTTGAGTCCCACGTAAAGCTGTGGATAAAGCATAAAAAACGATTAATTTACACAAAAAAAACTTTACATATTGTATTTAATAGATGATTGAACACGTAAACCCAATAGAAAAATTAAAATGGAAGCCAGAGCAAAAAAGTGATCATTCTCCCATGCGACATGTTGTCGCACTGCATTACATCACGCACGTATTTGTTTAAAATTACGGCGGCCTTGTTCTCTTTCATTTTCTTCCCATGATCAAAAATTCTTTTCAAAAAGATTACTTTTTTAAAAAAGAATTCTTCTCTACTCATTATCTCATTATTTCATTTATCTCTCTATCTCTCTGTAATTATTATTTCATCATTCTCATTTTTAAAAACTCAATCAAACACTATCTTAAAAATTCTTCCCAAAAATTTCTTTTCAAAACTCATCCAAACACAGCTTTTATGTTTAGAGAGAGACCTCTTCTTCGTACAATATATCAATATTGAATTTTGTTTTTTTTTAATTACTTCTATAGAACTTTTATATCTATACAAATAAACGTACTTTAAAATGTAAATTATGTGCATTTTTATTGTGAGATTTGTATATTACGTCTTGAGGTCTAGGAGTTCGAATTCTTGATATGAAATTTTAACATTGGTTAGAAAAAACCGTAAAAAATTGTTTTCGATATCATGACTAATAAGGCCCCCTTCTTTTCTGAATTTCTAATCCGCACCAAAAATACCTGGTTTAGATAACAATATTACCCGATAATTGATAAACTTAAGGGTACAAAGATTTATGTACACAAAATGCACAGATCATGCTCCCACACGAGTGATCCGAACTGTTCAATATTCTTAAAACATTTTTCCAAGGAGCCCCACAAAATTTCATCTCAATTGGACTGTTAGAAGTGCTCGAACCAAAGTCCCACTGTTTCAATCAATTTCAGAAAAATGTTTTAAGAATAATGAACGGTTCGAATCATTCTTGTTGGACCCAAAAGTGGATCCCTAAGTATGATTTGTGCATTTTCTATATATAAACTTCTGTACTTGTAGCACTTTCCAATATTACCTGCCTCAATTATTCATTGTATTTCAGAAAAATTATTGGGTTTTGCTTTCTGGTACTAATCACTTTAGGCTAAAGTGGCAGCATCAACAAGTTAGCTGAAAGTGTACCTTTGTTTGTATAAACCTAAAGTTTTTTTTTTTTTTTTGTGGCTAAAACGTATGTAGAAAATCAGGAACGGAGTCAGGAATTTTAATATAAATAAGCGAACATGTATTCAAGACAGGGGTGAACCTATATAATGTATATAAAATTTTCTTTATTCTATAAGATACTAGAAGATTTTTTTTTCTTTTCTCACTTGGGCGACCGACCTTACTGACCTCTCCCCGGCTCCATTAAATCCATCATTTTCATTCTCCAATAGGATCTACTTCAATTTTTAATAGGCCGGTTATATGTCACATCTTTTATTTCTAACTTATTTATGAAGAGAAAGTTAATTGTTACTCCTACCCAAATTGACTGTGACACTTCATGTAGAACTTCGATAGCTAGTGTAGGCAGTTGGATCAAATTAGTAAAAGATTCTCTCTTGATTTAAATATGAGAAATCATTGCAGCAACAAAAAAAAAAAAAATTGGTTAGAAGATTTGAACTCATTAATCTAGAAGAAGACATAACTTCTTACTAATGTATTTGATCTCAATAGTAAAAACTTTTCACTTTTTTTTGGGCAGTTTTAAACTTTCAAGCAAGTTAATGGTCAGTTATTACACAAACCAACTTTTGACTGCAGTGAGAACTCATCCTAGTTAGTCCACTGACAATAGAAAAGAGAAATGAATCATCTGTTCAGGAATGTGTTGAGAATACAAAACAATAATGTTAATTATTCTCTATCAGATAGTTAAAATTTTAATTACGTGTGGTAGGTAACCAACGAGGCTAGTTCATTTTGCTATAGCCCTTCAACCTGGTTAGTGTTTGTTTTTTTCTTCCCACTTGAAGAGTCTCTTAATTTTGAGTTATATTTGTAATAATTGGACTTATTATAATGCTTATGCTAGATATTGTTGGATTTTCTCCTTAATAGTAATATCCAAATTGATGTAATTGTTATGAACTCATCACGCGTTAATGAAATCAAAAAAATATAATTTGGTTGGTAATAACTTAACGTCATGTCAAGGTACACATAATTTAAAGGTACAAGTCGTGCTAGAGACGATTTTTAATAAATTACTGAGATGACAAGAGAGATTCATTATTTATCGGGCTTACGCAACCTGACTCACTTCTAAGGGTTAAGTGACACCAACGACACGCACGCCAAAAGACGGAGTAAGAAATTTTGAACCATTTGGTCAAATGCTTAACCCTAATGCCTAAAGTCACTTCTAACAATAATGAAAGGGTAAAGTTTGTAATATGGTGGGGTCTTTAAGGTGATATTTTAAAATTTGAAATAAATATGTGTCTAGAGTTGCAATCTAGACATTGGTTTATTTGTCAGGTGGTAGTTGGAAATTGTTTGCTTGTAAAAGGGTTTGTTTGCGGGTTGGCATCTGTGGAGATAGTTATGGTTTGACACTTGGTTGATTGGCTTGGTTGTTTGTTAAGATTCTGTGATGGTGGATTAGAATTGAGGTTAAGGGTTGTTTGGGGAGGATAGATATAGGGGTTTGGTTGTTTGGTTGTTTTTAGTAAGATCACTTAAAAATCATAGTGGCATCGATCTATTCTGTATTTGCTCTACCAATTTCTTCGTTGTAGGTTCCTATGATCTATCTTGAATCACCATCTAGTCTGCATGAGGTGTTTTTCATGCACGACTGCACGCTGCATTCTATACTTGGGGTATTCAGCACCTAGTTGATTATCAATTAATTATTGTGGAGAAGCTTGTTATTTGTGGAACTACTGTGGCAATTGTTTATCGATATTATGAATGTGCAACTCATCTCAACATCATCTCGCCTTATCAAAGTTCATTGGCCCTTTGCTTGAGACTTCCAAAAAAATAATTCTTATGAGGGATTTCTCTAACCATTGGCAAGCTTTGTCTTTGCACTGAAATATGCTACCAAAGGCCAAGACAACAATAGAGTATTCGGTATGTCAATAGCAATGCCCTAACCTCTCTCCACACCATATCATTAAACAATGCCTCTGGATTACAGATTGGGGCTAGCTCAGTTAGTTAGAACTCCCACATCTCACTAAAAGGCCAACAATTTGAATCTCTTTGGTGTGGTATTTATTTCCCTTGTATTTTTTTGATAACAAGATGTCTAAGCTAGCTTGCACGCACCTCAACTAATTCTAGGACCTTAGAGATAATAATCAGGCATAACCCCTAGTAGCCCCATGAGTTTACTGGCAATAGAAATTGAACCTGAGACCTTAGGTGGGAGAAAACTCCAAATTTCCAAGGTAAGACCACTTTGCAATCCCTTGAGGCCGGGTTTGTATTTGTTGGGAACCATTTCTCCCCTTAATGGGCTAATTGGTTTTGGCTTATAGTGATTATGAACTTGTGCTAGATAGATCAGACATGAAATCAGTGTTCTAACAAATCGATCCCTTAAAATACCAATTAATTTGAAGTCGCCCTTCAATATTTATTTTTATTTTACTTCTACCTAACTTACCTACAAATATTTATGTAAACGCGTTTTTCACATATTTCACAACAATGAACAATCTCATATCCATTGGGGGTGTTCTTGTTTAATTTTGAAAGTTGGTACGTTTGGTAGTTTAGGGGGTGATGTTGCAACAAAGTGATAGTTTAGGGGATGTTTTTGCAAATAAGCTCATATTTTGTCTTTCTTTCTTTCACCTGTTTTTCTTCTATGAATTTAAACATGAATTCTCAAAACTAAAAGGTTCAAGTGTTTGAGGAAAAGCTTAAGTATTTGAATATTTGAGTTTGTGATACAAAATTACATAAATATTGCTTACGAACCGATTACCTGAGTATTAATACTAGAAATAGATTGAAAGTAATACTCCCTCCGTTTCCATAAATAGTATCCATTTTCACCATCTACATCTCTGACAATTTCTTAATATTTTCTAATTGGTAGCATATTCCCTATCTATTATGGATCATATTTGATGTATATCACCTAATTATATTAGAATTTTTTTAATAACCATATTGAAAGATATAAACAATTTAAAACTACTATTAAACTTCGCAGATTTTGAAGAATAATTTTGAAACTCTAAAATAATAATTTTGTCTTCTTAAAAAGTTTACTTCTACAGACAACTAAAATACTCACAATTTTGGTTACGAATTACGTGGACCAAGGAAACCTTTAGATCCCGTATAAAATGATTCTTTGAATTTTAAATAATGATAACATAACAGGGGTATGATTTTGATGTTAACTTTTGAGATAATTGCTGAAGATGCTCTTATTCTCCCTTTTTTTTTTTTATCAGTTTATTCTCCTGTCACTTGTAATAAAAATTACTCCAGTATGACTTTTAGGCTTGCCCTAAATCTCATTGAAATTGATGGGGGGTACGTGATGCAATTTGTTCAGATGCTGTCAACATTCATCACGCCTAGGAATGGCAATGGGACTGGACGGAGCGGGTTTTTGGCATACCCGACCCCGACCTGAAAGTTACTACGTAAACCTGAATCCAACCGGGTATTTTTTGGGTACCCCCGTCCCCGCCCCGATCGGGGGACAGGTTTACCCGCCCTGCCCCACCCCGCTTCATAAGGTAATTTTTTTAAAAAATAAATCTAAAAGCAAAATAAATGTAAATAAAGTTATATTTTAGTGTAATTGTTAAAATATTAAGATAAGAATGAAAGTTTTTTAGTAGAATGATAATAAAATTATGAAAAAAATATAATATCTTAAGTATAATGATAATTAGATTAAAATAAAAGGATAATTTTATATATAAATATATTTTGGGGCGGGTAACGGAGTGGGGTAATATAAACCCGACCTCGACCCCGACCCGAACCCAGCCGGGGTTTTTGTAATTTTACCCCGTACCCGCCCCGGTAACCGAAAATTCAATAAAAAAAATTCGCCCTAATCGGGGTGGGGCGGGACGGGGCATTTTGCCATCCCTAATTCACGCCTGCTCTCAGTAGACATTATAGTGAAATAGTAAAATAAAATAAAATTGCCGAGAAAAATGAAAAAAGAGTGCAATTGGAACAAGTTGGGGTCCTTTGACGCATGAACTGGACCATTAAAGCCATCAACTTGACTTTTCTATCCCAATGTGTAGTATGGAAATACACTATACACTCTCCAGCCTTGCTATATGGGTGCATCATTTGGTGCACAATAAATGCCAAATGCGTTGCATAGAATTTATTTTGGAATTTCACATAAATGATCAGAGCCGGTCAATTTATTCAAAATATTGATTTTAAGGATTCCTGTAAAAAAAAATAGCTCAGTTGGATATCAGTAAGACTGTAAAAACTTGATCAATTCTTTGCTCAATTTCCTGTCAAAAATTTGAGCAAAGAACGTATGAAGCCTCTACCGATATCCAATTGAGCTAATTTTTTACAAAATTCTTAAAAAAATATTTTAAACAAATTGAGCTGCTTTGATTATTTGTGTAAAATTCCGAGATAGGTTCCACATAACGGGGTATGTATTTGGTGTACACCAAGTACGCATAGTTGTATTGATACTCGCCCCATCTTGATAGTCTCTAAAAAAACGTATAGTTTTTGAAGAAAAATCTAGATTACTTTTGTACATAATTTTTTTGAGTTTCTCCACACCGAATTAAAGATTTCAAATAGTTCTTTAATTTGATGCAAAAAATTTTAAAATGATGAACAATAGTACATTTTTATAATCTAAAAATTACACATCACTATTAAAATGAGACGGAGGGAGTACTTTAGGAAATTGGGGATCCTATAGTACAATGCTGCATTATAAGGTTGTAGACATTCAACGACTCGGATTTCATCTCAACACTTACACAATCCCAACCGTCGATTGCTAAGATGAATTTCGAGTTTTTGATTGCCGATATTAACGGCTAGTGTGCTGCATTGCAAGATTTCCGGATCCGTACAGGAACTTTAGATGGAAATGGAAATGGAAATGCCCGGTTTAAAACACATGTGGCCACTGGGAAAACCCCTCTGATTGCGGCATATAGAGAGGAAAGTTGATAAGATGATTGGATTAGGTCTAGCTGCTTATTAAATTAAGGGCATACAGATCTGCTATTCAACTTATATAAGATCGGTCAAAAAAGACCACCCACTTATAACCTAGGGATTCGTATCCATGTGCAACTAAAATCGTGATTCTGAGGGTAATGGTTTGTAACGATATACTCCCACGTCTCTAATTTTTTATCCCTCGTTCTATTATAACCTAATACTGTAAGAAATTAGTTACTCCATAATTTTAAATCGATAATAAATTTTATATTTAACATAAATCTTAATTAATGTAAATTACGAGATATAATCAATTGAAAAGTGCACAATCTCCCAAAATAGACAAATAAATTGAGATGGAGGAACTACTATATAAATAAAGTAGCATAGCTGTTTCCCTGTTTGTACATATCTACATTTTCTTATACCCATACCCAAAAAAAATAACCAAAGAGAAATAATTTGACTTCAATTTGAATGTTTCCAATTTATTTATTACTTTAAAATACTATTCATTACAAGTAATAGAGCATGTACAGACGTATTCAAGTACTGTCACGTTACACGGGTTACAAAAATAATAAGACCTAACATTGTTCTTTCTTTTATATGTTACTCGTATTACACTAAACTTTGAATATTCGTTTCAAGAAAAAAAATTATATCTTAATTGACTGGCTTCTTTGTACTATTGTGTATTCAGTATACATGTATTTTTTAAATTATACCCTAAAAAAAATTGACCACGTCACAAATCAAAGGCGGAGCAATTTATGATGGTAGATAAAAGGAATTTGTCATGTGTTACGCAAGACAAATGTGCTCGATATGAAAGGTAGAATCATCTAATTTTATGCTTCCACATTTTCATTTAATGGTACAAAATAAAAAATGAAAAGAGAGATGGACAGGGATGGAGCCAAAGAGGAGTTAGTAGGGACGGTCGACCCTGTAAGACAAAGGGGAAAAAAACCTCTAGTTTTAGAAAGAAAGGAAAGGAACAAACAAATTTTCTGTGAATTATATAGACTCGCCCCTGTTAAGTATTTTGAAAAATATATTCGCTCATGTGTAGTAAAATTTTTGGCTCCATCTCTGGAGACAGAGAGAAGGAAAATCAAAATTTGCTCCAAAGTCCAATCAATGTCCCTATTGGCTTCATTTTTTTGACCCACCAAAATATTCCTTAAAGTTGACTTAAATTGCCTAATGAAACAAAATGGGAAAATAAAGGCATGGGAAGAAGAAAAGAAGGAAAAAGAGAGTGACGGGTTTGGTCTTTGATAGAAGAGTGTCACACTTCTTTACAACCTTTTTCATATTCCATGCTTTCAATTCTTTGACTAAGGGGAAAAGACATTTGATAAGTTGCATCAATTGTTAATTAAAGGCAAGCATGGCTTATTTCGTCATCACTTATCACCCGTGCTTAAATTTGACAAATAAATTGGTAAAAAAATGAATGAGCAAAACATGGAGTAATTAACTAAGACTAATTTTTAGTCTCACCATTGAGAACTTGCCCAAATAGGGTAAAAAAAACCAAAACAGAACAATTTTGGATAGGAAGGATGCAGAGTCAAGATTTGGATAAGAGAGTGTGACGTTATTTTTTATGCACGGGAGTCCACGTCTATTTGTTGCACGTTGTTCGTTAAATTAAAAATGAAAAAAGATCAAACCAGGCCTTATCTTGGGTTGTTTTATGTTTCTGTTAAAATAAAATTACGGCTTGGTTCAACTATTTTTTGGTCTTCAAATAAATGTCAATGAGATATTATTTTAATGATTTGAACTATTTAATTTTTAATCGCTATTTTTTCTACGTTTGTACACAAAGATAAAGTTTATTGGATAAATCCCTCCATGTTTTCGTTTAATTAGTAATTACAAATTAGGATTTACATTGTCAATTACCGAAACATATGTCCTTGCACCCCTGCGGACAAATCTCCAAGTTGAACCCCTAAATAAAACCCCGAATAATCGTCGAAGCGCAAAGTAAACCAAATCAGGCTTTGCAAATCCAACACTCGCTTGAATTTACCAAAAAAAAGGAAGGAGAAAAAAAATCGAAGAATTCTACCTTGGAAAACAAATTCTTATTAGTCGATCCGTGAAATTTGGAATATATAACATGCAGTCTTGGGGCATTGTCTCCAATAATGTTGCTAGCATTAATTAATTAATGGGATGCTTTGACTAGCATCCAATAATGGCAGATAAATATATATCGACCTTTTTCGCCATATTATTTCTTTAGTCATCGACTCTTTACACTTTCCGCTGTGGCTCTCTAAAAATATTTCACTTGGGTTTCCCTGAACGTCTTAAGAAAGATCCACATCGTTAGATAACCAAAACCAAAAAGTTCTTTAAAGTTAAGAATGTTTGTTTAAAAAAGTCTTCTCACATTGGAATAACCAAACTTAAAGAACCTCTTAAAGAACTAACCAAATTTTGTCACTTGGATAACCAAAATTAGCAACCTTTTGCCAATAACCAAATTTAATGGACCCCACATCTACCCAATCAAGTACACCCACCATTACACAAAATGACAAAAACCTTCTCTCTCCTCTCTTAACAATGTTTTCAAAAGTTTAATTTAAATTTTTTTTTTCTTTTTCAAAAGTTTAATTTTAAAAAACTGGTTTTTTTCAAAAGTTTATTTTAAAAACTGTTTTTTTTTCAAAAGTTCTTTTAAAAAAAAACTGTTTTTTTTTTTCAAAAGTTCATTTTAAAAAACTTTTTTTTTTCAAAAATTCCTATTAAAAACTGTTTTTTTTCAAAAGTTCATTTTAAAAACTGTTTTTTTCAGAAGTTTATTTTTAAAAACTGTTTTTTTTTCAAAATTTATTTTTAAAAACTGTTTTTTTTAAACCGTTTTGTACTTAAAGAAAATTCAAAATATTTTTTAAAAAAAATTTCAAAACTATTTTTTGTAGTTTGAAAAAGTAATGTGGCAAGTTTTGTTTATCATTTGAATAAGTGATGGAGGGTGTCCATTATTTTTTGTTATGGACAAAAAACACCAATGTGGGACTTGACATTGCTAACTTTAGCAACCTCTAAATGGATAACCAAAAGCTTATGTGACAACTTTTGGTTATCCAATTTTGGTTAGACCATTGTGGATGCTCTAAGGGGTGGTTTGGGTAAATTGAAAAAACTAGTTTTTTGGTTTTTTAGTTTTGTCCTTATTCAAATTTTTTTTGTATTCGTTAGTTTTCGGTCGATTTTTTGTGATTTCTTGGCTTGTCTCGACAATTTGGATTATTTTTCGTCTTTATTCACAAAACTTTAAGTTTGGCTAATAATTTTATACTTTTTAGATTCCTCTCTGCCGGCATGAAAGTCAAAACCACAAAAATCGAATTTAAAACTAACAAAAAAAAAAAAAAAATAATTGAATAAGGACAAAACCAAAAAATCAAAAAACTAGTTTTTTCAATTCACCCAAACCAATCCTAAACGGGTCCGTATTTAGTACTTGTAGTTTTTGGTAAACTCCCTGTTGGTTTACCAGTAGTTTTTTTTTTTCTCTTCTGTGAACTTCCAAATTTAACTTTTTTTTTTTTCTTTTTAGTTCAATATTCTAGTTTGAATTGTCTATGTTTCTCTAATTTAGTAGTATAAATTTTTTCAGGTTCCTTTGCTGAAGAGACAAGCTGAAAGAATTATACAAAAGGTTATAGGAAAAGGTTAAAAATAAAACATTAATGCTAAGTACCGAGTAAAGTTACACAGAATTTACCCAGAAAAAATTAATAAGTGGCTGAGATTCATTCTCAAATGAATCTGAGCTACTCATTTTTAATTTTGGATAAATTTTATGTAATTTTTCTCGGTACGTAGCATTGCTCAAAATTAAAATAAACATACTCCATTCATTTTCCCACAGTCGTCATTCACGGCCCATCTCCCTTAGTGGACTTACTCGGGAAATGCGTTACCCCATTAACGGAGTTG
The DNA here is from genome assembly GCA_022606695.1 of Vaccinium macrocarpon. Taxonomy (NCBI): domain Eukaryota; kingdom Viridiplantae; phylum Streptophyta; class Magnoliopsida; order Ericales; family Ericaceae; genus Vaccinium; species Vaccinium macrocarpon. The sequence goes on from CM040180.1 coordinate 6,657,674, forward strand.
TCGGTACCTCTGTACTCGGAAAACTCATTGGGCTTTACAAGATGATAAATATAGGAACCCTTTTACGTGCACAGATGAGTCTTGGGGAATCACTTGTGGGTCTCAAACAAATAATCCGAGTAGTTCAATCATCTTAGAATAATTTTCTGAAAGGCCACTCAAGAAATTAGCTCTATCGGATGTGTGTAAGTGGTTAATCCAAAAATCCTATAAATGAAACAAGGGATTTTTGGATCAACCACTTACACATGTCCGACGGAGTTGATTTCAAGCCGAGCCCTTTGAAAAATTATTCTAAGATGATTGAACAGATCGGATCATTCTTGTAGGACCCACTGAGGCCCATCTGTGCACCATATGTGCACAGCCATCTGTCCACATTATTTTACCGTAAATATAGAGCTTTCTACGGGCCAGTACAATTTCCATAGGAAATTTACCGACAACTCCATTAAAATTTGAAAAAGCACCGCCCAAGTTTAATCGTTGAGCTTCGTACGGGCCGGTACAATTTGGACCCGAGTACTCGAGTAGGGGTACATAATGTTAGGACTAGAAAATGTACCGATCTGCTTGGGGGACTTATTTTTGTGTCTTGCATGAGTGATTCAAATCGTTCATTATTTTTAAAACATTTTTTCAAGAGGCCCCACAAAATTTGAGCTCAATCAGACTGCTAGAAGTGCTTAAACCAATGTCCCACCGTTTCACGCCAAAAAATTTGATTGAAACGGTGAGACTTTGATTTAAGTACTTCTAGCAGTCGGATTGAGTTCAAATTTTATGGAGCTCCTCAAAAAAATGTTGTAAAAATAATGAACAGTTTGGATCGCTCGCGTGGAACCTGAAAGTGGGTTCCACAAGAAACTCGGTACATTTTTGGTTCCTAACATTCTGCACCCGCAGGATTTTTCGTACAATTTCCATAGGAAATTTATCAACAACTCCTTAAAATTTGATAAAGCACCGCCCAAGTTTGATTGTTTCGTCTCTCTCTCTCTCTCTTTCACACACACACACACACAGCTTTATACGGTGGGAAAAATTGTTTGTTCTCTCTCTACCTATCCCACATAGGCACCATATGAAAGTGTCTAAACCTAGAGCATCCTCTAAAAGTGCCTAAACCTAAACATAGAGTACTCTATGAAAGTGTCTAAATCACTAAAACCCTATAATAGGAAAATGCACCATAAACCTAAACCCTAGAGTACTCCATAAAAGAGCCTAAACCTAGAACCTGGGGTTCCCTATTGAAAGTGCCTACACCCTCAAAATTATATTGAAAGTGCTTAAACTTCTAAAATCCTATAAAACCATATGATACCCTAAGTGCCTAAACCCACAAAAAGAGTGACTTACACTAACGGTAATTAAAAAGAATAACTTATATCAATAATAATTAGATGCCTCTTTTCTAGACTCAGGGATAAAAATCTGATGATAGGACCACGCTCACAGTCCTTGCTCTAGCCCATTAGCCTATTTGATAGCAAGCAACACACAGTCTATCCTCACAAAGCCCAAACTTCCCACGCCTTCGGTAAATGGCACTCTTCGTGATCCAAATCTTGAGAGAATAAGATGTCTGTTACTTCCCCCATCCACCTTGTCATAGTAACTACTCCCTCTGTTCCAATTTCTTGGTTCTTCTTTTCATTTTGGAATGTCCCAAAATATTTGTCCCACTTCTAAAAGCATCCATCAAAACTAGGACACTTTCCAATTTTACCCTTAAAAAGTACTTTTTCCATCTTAATTGGCAAGTCTACTATCTTTTATTTTATAACGGTTTTTATGATTTTAAAAATTTTGTGTAATAAAACTAATTGATATCTATCAAACAAGATCTATATTGAATATGTTTTGACTTTCATATAATAAATTAGCCTCACAAATTTGGTCAAAGTAATATTGACTGGATTCAGGGGCAAAATAGAAAAGTCAATACAAAGTTTTCACACCCCTTAAAAACCCACTTCCCCAAAAGGGGCAAACAAATTGGGACGGAGGGAGTATATAGCCCAAGCAGGGATGGAGTAGGGGTGTCAATAGGGGTGGTGCCCCTTCAAGAAAAAGAAAACCTCCAATTTTATATATGAAAAAAAATTCAAAAATTTTCCTATGAACTATGTAGGCTCGCCCCAGTGTAAAAAAATTCTTGAATCCGTCCGTGAACCTAAGGTTTCCATCGATTTCCAAGCGGAGAAATGTTACGGTGCTGTTGTATTTGGGCCTGGACCTTATGCGAATGTCCCCAACAGAGGGGTCCAATCCGCAACATTCTAACGTTAAGTAATAGAGCGACGGCTTAGGGGAATTTTTTTTTTCTTTTATAGTACAAGCCCAAACTTTTGGGCTCTAGTACGTAGCTGTAAGGCCCATCAGAGTTATTCTAGCAGAAACCCGGCTCACAAGTTTGGTGGCTGACGACCCAACCCCAAGAGATTGGCCCACTAAGAGGGTGTCAGTGGGGTAATCAAAGCTCTGCCATATAAACGGATCCAGTAATCATTTCAAGAAACGTTAATTCTGTTGCGCTTGTGGATCTCAAGAAAGCCCAGTGGCCCAGATAGATTTGGAGCAGGCCATTAATTCTAACTCTGGATCCCACAATCCAGCCCGGCAGCCTAACCAATTTAATTGCATCCAAATTCTGATGAAAAATACTCGGGATATTTGGCAGTAAACTTTAACAAAAAAGTTTTGGGCAATTGATTTTCACACACCTAAATTGATATCTACATTTTTTTATTTAATATTTTAGTAAAACTTTTACATAAAAGGGAGTGTGGATATCAATTTGGGAGTCGGGAAATCACTTCCCAAGTTTTGCACAAATGGTTCTTAAGGACGTGATGTGAAAGAGAGAGAAATTGGTGGCAGTTTTCATCTTCATTATCCTCTACACAGTTACAATTCACAAGACTACCAATTTGGGGAGAGCACGTGTTACAACGGGATAATTGTGTGGCAGTTAAAATGACAGATTGGGCATAGTGAAAAAAGAACCCCCCCTCAAGATAGAATAGATGACAATCCAAAATTTGCCTTTTAATGCAAAAAATACACAAAATACAAATACTAAAAGACAAATTTTGTAGTGCCATTGTAAGAAAGTAAAGTGCTAAAATCATTCTCCAAAGCTTATTTCTGGACGATATACCTATCGATGTCCTATCAATTTTTGATATACCTATCAATATCCGATCAAGTTAATTTTTGCATGAATAAACTATTCTTCCAACCTTACAAGATGAATGGCGTTTTTCTAGACAATAAAATGTGAATATATGTTAAATTAGTACGAGGATCAGTCTCGTATGTGGCTTTGTCCGTAGGAGTCCAAAGCCTTGATCATGCACCATTTAACGCCAACCTTTTTTTCGTTCCAATGTGATCATAATCGTACATTTTTCAAATGTAAAAATAAAGGCCTCAGTTAAAATTGAATTACAACAATATTGAATAATGCTTTCTTCTCAATTTCCAGCCCAATCTGCGAAACAAAAGATGATTTCATAAAACAGTTATTTACAACATCAAATTTCTGAATTAATCCAACCTCATTATTTCAAGAAACTCTCTCTCTCTCTCTCTCTCTCAAACAAGGTTATACCTACCCAACTCCATAACTAATAGGTCTGGTTTGGGTAAATTGAAAAAATTAGTTTTTAGTTTTGTTCTTATTCAAAAAAAATTTGCATTTGTTAGTTTTCGGTCGATTTTTTGTTATTTTTTGGCTTGTTTCGACGAGAGGAATCTAAAAAATATTGTATAAAATTATTAGCCAAACTTAAAGTTTTGTGAATAAAGACAAATGTGACATTCAAAAAATCGGTTTTTTGGATTATTTTTCATCTTTATTTACAAAACTTTAAGTTTGACTAATACAGTAATTTTATACCTTTTAGATTCCTCTCGTCGAGACAAGTCAAGAAACCACAAAAAATCGACCGAAAACTAACAAATGCAATTTTATTTTTTTTGAATAAGGACAACAAAAAAACTAGTTTTTTCAATTTATCCAAACCAGGCCTATTTAAAGAAAACTAGAGGAAATTTTAAAGATAATCCCCATAATATTTGACAAAGGATTAGGTCGTGTTTCCTTTCTCGTAGGCCTAGATGGACAGATTGTTTGTGTAGACAAACTTTTTGGGTGATAAGATACAAAGTTAAAAGAGAAACATCACAGATCGAATGCTAAGATCCCTAAGCAATCACTTAGTGGCAAAGGAAGTGATCGAGCAATGACAACCGAGAGATGGGCTTGGAAGCAGCCATCCTTGCCTTGCACACACACACACACACACACACACACACAAACAAAAAACAAAACAAAACAAAAAAAAATCCCCCAAGAAAGAATCATTTGCACTTTATTTTGATGAATACATTGAATTGTCAACAATGTTATCAAATACCTGACCTTTTTGTCAAAAAGTTCTCTGATTTGACCACATAAAAAGTGGTAACTTGATTTGGTTATATAGCATAGAATCTTTGCTACTTTGTGCATAGGTAGCTACGTTTGAAAGTTTTTAGTAAAACATTTGGCCCAATGTGTTTGCATTTCCCAGTCAGCTACTTAAAAGTTGTTAAAAGTTAAAACAATGTTAAAAATAAAAAAATAATAAGTATAAGTAGGGCTTACTTTTATTTGATAAGAATTAAATTGGTGACTACTCATTTGCTTTATACCCATTGGAGTACCTAAAATTTTTATTTATCTTCTTCTTTTTTGGGGTAAAGAGATAAAAAAAAAAAAACAAAAACAAAAACAAAAACAAAAACCGGCAAAACCAACACAAGCAATACAAAACAATCGGCCCAAAACTGCTAGTGAAAAAAGCCACCTACAAAAAATTAAACTATAAAAAATAAAAACGCCGAAGCCAACTCCAGAGCTGTCATCATGTTGCCGCCGCCATTGTTGTCAGGAGTCTGGATCTGGAAATCCCAGATCCGGCTCCCTTCTTCTTCTTCTTCTTCTTTTTTGGCACAGAAAAGGACTAATTCAGACGAAAAAAAGAAGAAGAAGAAAAGAACTACTAATGAAATTAATAAAAGGAATAAGGAGGAGAATTCTGTCCTTGTTTAGCTAAAAAATAAAAATGACAAATGGATAGGAAATAATGAGATTTGGTGACAAATGATTACAAGCAAAGTTATAGTTAGGTTTTGTATTTTTAAAAACGCCAAAATTGCTCGCCAAAATTGGAAGTAAATAAAAAGAAACTTCACTAACCAAAACATGTTTATTGGAGACAAAAGAATGGATAAAGGTTAGTAGTACTGCCCAAGCACCTGACACTAGCTTACCCACGAAGTTTGGATGGCAAGAATTTTAAAGAGAAATGAGAACATGACATCATATTTTTAAGATTTCAACTTTAAAACAGACAAAAATAATAATGTAATTTTTTGTACTTTGATCGGGATTAACGTTTTCAAAGTACTAAGTGGCAATCTAATTCCTCCCCTGCCTATGGTAATCCTAGATTTCTGACTCAATGTTTACTCCAATAAATATTGATAGAATGTATTGGCATCACTAGATTATTAAACAAATCCTAACATATGAAATATTCTTAGGAATTAAATTTTTAGAAATTTGTTTCCTATTAAATAATCAGACTTTAAATATTTCTATCCAAGTTAAACTGCGGACATGGAAACATAGCCTGTGATAGCCAACTAATGGTTCTTTTTCTACTTCTAGTGCAGGCCAGGGAATTTGATGGGATTGATTTTCTCCTCTCTCTCTCTCTTTCTTTCCCAAGGAAATAAATTTTTTCATAGAAGAGACAAAGAGAGTCCGTATCTATGGTACACCGAAGTGATATACAGATATGGTATCCCAAAAACAACTATTTCAAGTGTTGTAGCACGTATTTCAGATGTTGTATTAAGGGGTGTTCTACTAATAAAAAACTTTTTTTTAAAAAAATCGAGACAGGACATTCTCTCGCAATACATCACATAAAAAACCATGAAAAATCAGTTTTTTCAAAAAACCACCTTAATGGAACACCTCCTAAAGTATTGCAGATGTTGTATTAAAACAAAACACTGCAAAACAATCTTGTTTATGGGAAACTACTTTGTTATTGTGCCTGATTTGCATCATAGGTAATACTTACCACAGAGCATATGAATACATACAACAATGTCTGAAATAAGTACCAAGTACTTACTTTTGGGATACCATACGACATACACCAAAACCATTTTGGTGTACCATAGAAAAAAAGGAATGGAGATAATGATAGTATGCCCATGACTCCGTTATCAATGTTTTTTTCGGTTTGATGGTTAAGGGTGTTTGGGTCAATATGCGCAAACCTTGACTAAATCTCCTTCCTGATCTGATCAAAGGCAGACTATTCACGACAGGGCTAGGGAATTCACAAGAGAACCTTTTGCTATTTGAACTCAAGAAGTTGTCAATTTTCGAACTCAAGATGTCAGATTTACAACTCATCCCTATCACTACTTGTCCTACCCCTTTGGTGGGGTGCAGGGATGTGTTGTGCATTGGTGCACAATACAAGTGTTATGCAGCCGTTTTGGGGCCCACGCCAAGTCCTGTTATTTGATCTGAAGTGTTCTTTTTGTTCATCTCATTGAGTAAGTGGGCCAAGTAAAAATTTAAGTTGATTGGATACCCGTTACTATGTTTTCAGACTTCATTTTTCTTGGAAACGAAACAATTAAAGAAACAGTTGTAGGTGACACTTTTTACAAAACTACAAGCTAAATGGTCGCCAATCAAATAGTTACCGATATCCGATCAACCTAAAATTTTCAATAAACTACATACTCGACAAGATAAAAGAATTAAACGGTCCGGATAGGCCCCGAAGCGGCTGCACATCACTTTGTGCTTTGCATTGGTGCACAAAACACTCCCTGCTCCCACCTAGGGTGTTATTAAGGTTTGTGTTCTACTAAGTTGGTTTTTTAGAAAAATTGGTTTTTTATAGTTTTTTACGTGATGTATTGTAAGAGAATAACATGTCTCAATTTTTTTTTAAAAACTATTTTTTGTTAGAGGAACAACTCCTAGTGCTCAACAACATCACCTCCAACCTGTAATGACATGATTCATGGAACAGTCTAGAGTCATTTCCTATTTAAAGCATAGCCAAATGCAGTGGTCAAATCTGATAGCACTTTAGAGAATCAGGCACTTTAGTTCTGATATCACTTTAGAGAATCAGGCACTTTAGTACTAAACTCTGGCACATTGAAGGGTTGATTTGTCCTAAAGTCAGTGCTACATGTGGAATACTACTATTGCATCCATCCTAAATTATTGGTCTTGCTAAAATTTTAATGCAATTTTTAAATTGATTATATCTTTAACCATATGATAATATTTATTAGAGATTTTTTAAAAATATTATATAATAGAATTAATTGAGATCTATCAAATAACATCTATATTGCACATAAATTATGTTATAAACTTTGAAGATACGAAGTTTAAGAATTGCATTGAAATCCAAACATGACCAACAAATTGGGATAGAGTGAGTAAATTTTTTTCAAATAATGTGATGTTAATATTTTAATACTAGTCTAATTATTGTGAGGGCTAAACTTCTATCCATAAATATTGAATTCTAACCTCACTTTCCAAACGAGCGTTACACAATCATTGGTGGCAAACTCCAATGGTTGGATCAACAAACTCCTAGCACGAAAATAAAATCCCATGGCATAATTTCCGCAGCAGTTCTAATATTTTAGCAGTGACAAAAACATAAAGAGAATATTTGTGTACAAAGGTATATATAAAATAAACATATTTATCTCTGTTGTTTTTATTTTGTTCTTATTTAGCTATATTATCTGCTTTCTCAGCAATTCAAGCAAGTTTTTATTTATTTTGACAACGCAAGATCAATTCAATGCAACAATAACACAGAAAAATCAACTTATTTGTAAGAAATCATAATTTTTAGTGCATTTTTTCAACTCAACGGTTCACTTGGACCCCTCGGTATAAGGTGGAGCTGCCCCTAGATACTTCCAATCACGGATCAAACCGATTTTCTGAAAAAGCTATTTGGCTGGACCAATAGTTTCAAGTTTCAACTACTATAGCTGGAAAATGAAAATTTACATCAAAAAAATAATTGAAGCTTGCACGTAAGTTTGGTTTTGGCCGGCATGGTGAATTTAAAAAATGGTCGACTAAGTTTTTCGAAGTTTTCAAGAAAAGAATTGTATTTTGTAGTTTAAGTCAACGAACTACCACGAGTTGAGGATACAAAAATATAAATTACCAAATGTCAATTTGAAGGAAAAATATTACTACTTATTTTCGTTATTTCTACTTAGAGTTTTTTTTTTACCTGTTAAATAGGAAAACGTTTTAAACACGTTGCGAAAATGGCAAGTAATAAATTTAAATCAGTTTGCCCATGACCACATGTTTCGTGACATTTGAGTCATTTGACAATGCAAGCTCTTACCTGTGTAGCTGTATTATTTAATTACACATAAAAAGACTATGAGTTTATGGTTTTATACAAGTTGTTTTCGTTATTTAGATTTCGAATTCATGCATACGAAGAAAATGACTTTTCTTGAAATCTGTATTTCGTGGGCTGACCGTTTAGACAATACGAGAAACTAGGTCTAAAAAGGTGTTTGGCTAAAGGAAAACAATTATTCTACAACCATACGTACTTCAAACATTTTTACACACACTCACATTCAAATTAGAAACCACACACACTACACTTCCAAAGTATGTGAGACCCATAAAATAATGTGAGTCTGTGTGTAAAGTGTTTGTGTGAATGTGTGTAGTTGTAGAATTATTGAAAAGAAAATGCTAACCACCGTCCTTTGGATGATGGAGGTGTAGAGTGCGTGACAATGTGAGACCAAAAAATAACGTGAGTATGTTTGTGTTAATGTGTGGTTGTATAATTATTGAAAGAAAAATACTAACCACTGTCTTAAAATGATGATGGATAATGTGGAAAAATATATATTGATATCCGAGGAAATTGTATTGACAGAAAATATGTACTACTAAAATTTTGAGTTTTGAGATTATATTCATATTGGGTTTGGGGTTGGTGTTGTGCAGTCCTTTTTGAGGCTCATCCCGGGTCCCATTGTTTGATCTAAATCGTTCATTTTGTTTGTCTTATCGAGTAGGTAATTCATGTAAAAATTTAGGTTGATCGGACATTGATAACTATTTGATTAGTGATAGTTTTGTTGAAACAAAATCACCTCGGAGATGGTAATTATAGCAGACCATTTCAGAAAAACTCAGAAGCACTTTACACAAAACAAGACCAACAGTTGGGAGGTGGGGACTAATCAGTGTTTTATTCAAAAGGGTGATATATTTAGTTGTCTAATCAGATATTATTAAGTTGACTACGGCATCTTAACAAATCTTTTCCTGATTCTACTAGAGATCAGATGAAACTAACAACATTAATCTAATTAAGATATGCTCTAATTATATAATTATTGAATGCAAGAGGGGCCATGCACTAATCCTTTCTATTTTAGTACTATGACTTATGTGTGTTTTGCTTGCAAATTCTTAAACTTTATTTTTTTTTTTTTGTAAAGACCATCCGTTGTCTGGTAACCACATTGGCCCCGACTAATCCGGATTCGAGCCAGGTAAGACCTCAAAGGAGGCAAAGCTCTCCCAACCAAGTTTTAACACAATTGCATTCCCAAGTCTTGAACCCGAGATTAGCTGAGCTACGTGCTTGGTGGTTAAATTCTTAAACTTTAATTGCTCATGCAATTTAGCTCTTCAAATCAAATTATCAACTACCAGTAAGAGGAGTAATTAAGGAGCAAAATGCTACAACACATAAGGCCATAGCATCTCTGTGAAATTCATACACAAATATATGCGTGTATTGTCTATTTTTTCTTGATAATGAATAAGAATACGTACATTCATTAATCATCCTTGAACTTGGAGATGAAAATGCAAGTATTGTTCGTGAAATTCTTTAACCTATTGAACAAACTACACAATTCAGATTCAATAATTGCACGCGAACTCCTTTATGGAATATAGTAGATAGTAATGACTCTATTAATATTCCTATTAGTGGTAAACAGCTGCAGTCTTGGGTAGGACCATCCTTTAGTACAACATTTGTAGTTTAGTATAACTTTGTGTTAATCTGAGGGGAAAAAGACTTTTTGTGTCAATTCTTGATATACATTCTTAAGGCTTAATTTCAAGGACACCCCCTCAATTTCACATTTTGGCAACATGACCCCCTCAACTAAAAAACTTGCCAACATGACCCCCTCAACTATTAAAATCCAACAATTTCACTCCTTCCCTTCAAATCTGTTAAGAATGTACATATTCTTAACAGATTTGGACAAAAGGGGTGAAGTTGCTGGATTTTAATAGTTTAGGGGGTCATGTTGGCGTGTTTTTTAGTTGAGGGGGTCATGTTACTAAAACGTGATAGTTGAGAGGGTGTCCTTGAAATTAAGACCATTCTTAATTATATTAAACAAAAATTTAAGCCACCGGTGTGGTACCAAATAGAAGATGCATTGCAGCACTTCACGTGTAAGGAAGATACAAGAACACCATGGAATTTGTTTTGTTTGTACTTTGTACCAAATCTAGCTAATTGAACTTTTGGCTTGGTAGGTAAATCAAACTTTGAAAACCATTTACCGTTGACTCGAACTTTGAAATTCTCTGCATGTGCAAAATATAATTAAATGGGTTTTGTGATTGTTTGCCAGCCTTTTATTTGGTGTAAAACCATTATAGATTAAAACAATACTGAAAGTGTTTTTTGGCATTATGGGTTGGGACGGAGCTTGAATTTTATCTTTGTAGTGGTGAAAATATAATGGTTGCGAGTCTGTATAATTCAGGGATAAAAATTTATTTTCTATATAATAATTGCATTTTTTGAAAACTCTGTGGTGGCGGCCGCCACCACCACTTGTCCCCCTCTGGCTCCATCCTTGATTATGGGGCTAGCATCTACCCCGTACTTGAGGCGCCCCTTGTTGGCACGGGCAAACATATTGGGAGGACTAACCGCCTTCACCTTTCGGTGATGTATGGGCAGTATTGTCAAGCGCCTCATGTCCGTCTGCCGCTAAGTGCAAGGGTATGCGTTACCCTTTAAGATTAAGTTGCGCCTTCCTCTAATTGCAGTTACTTTTAGGTGAGTTGTTTAGCACCTGATCTTGTTGGAAAAATTATAGTGGCAAATTTCCAGAATAGAGTTTCCATTGATAAATAACAATTGAAATTACAAATTACATAATTGAAAATACAGATTAAGAAACGAGATACAAATTGTATAACAAATTAAACCGAGTCATGTGTCAGACACAGTCTCCTTAAAATAGATTTACCGCTTACTAACGGTGTTGTAGGTTGCATTGGCATCTGTCTCTTAGGATAAAATGGTAAATCACGTACGTCAGAACACCACCAATGAACGCTTTGACAAACTTGACTATAGTCTCTCTCCCACAGAAAATTGGAATATCACAATGTAGTAGTATGGAACTTGAATTTCTCGTGTACTTCTCAATTCGGATTGCTGAAAATATAAGCACCAAAGGAGAGTCCTTTGAGTTGCACTTGCTGTAATGCATGTTGAAACCGATAGGAATTAATACCAGCTTTCATGGGGGAGGTTACAAGCATTAACTAGCCGCACGATGAATACCAGCCTTCGGTTGTCTCGGGAGACCTTTGGAAAGCCCCGGTTTCATTCATCTGAAATTCCAAAAATTTCCAACAAGTGGTATTAGAGTGAGGTTATGTGTTCGAGTCTCAGGCTGGTGCTTGGAGGGAGATTGTTGGCTTTATAAGGGCCAACATCCACCATGTACTCTCCCCCATTGGGTGCCATTGGGCTTTGTCCCATCAGGTTTTTTTTATTTTATCCAACTCTTGGTTGAACTCCCCTCCTTGGCTGGGACGGAGCCAGAAATTTCACTATGTATGGGCAAATTTTTTTCTCAATATATTTTGCAGGGGTGAGCCTATAGAGTTCATAGGAAAATTTCTTTTTTTCTATATAATACTAGAGGATTTTTTTTTTCCTTGCATGGGCGACCGCCCCTACTGGCCCTCCTCTGGCTCCATCCCTGCTTCTTGGCCTCCCCCAATTTGATGTACCCTTTTGTCAAGTTTTCTTAATAAACTTTTTGCCTATCAAAAAAAAAAAATCCATCTTGTACCCGAGGCTCTCCCTACTATCGGGGAGCAAGCATATTAGGAGGACTAATTGCTTTCACTCGTCGATTCTGTATGAGCAGCATTGCAAAACGCCTCATGCCCACCTGTCCCTAGGTGTAGAACTTTGCGTTGCCCTTTATAATTAAGTTGCACCTTCCCCTGATTAACAACAATTATTTTTAGGTGAGTTGGTTATCACCTGATTTTAACAAATAGCATTAAGATGTCAAAGACATGATAGATTGATGATACAGTTCATTTTGAATTTGAAGTTAAATGTCTTGTTACCAAACACATGTTATATTCAAGCAATCCTAGAAGTTTATAAATTGTAACACATTTTTATGAAGAATCACAACAGTGGAACTAGGACCTGTTATGACGAAAGAGTAACGGCCCGTTTATTGGTTAGATAAGAGTTTTGATAGATAAGAAGGAATAAGTTAATGAGGGGGATTTGGTTATACGTAGTTAATTTGTGTAGTAGTTGATATTAGTGGATAAGAGTGGGCGGATATAAGTGGATAGTTTGAGAAAATACTTGGTTGCGCTCGTTAAATTATTCCATGAAAATATAAAAAAGTTTTGAGGGGTATTTTTTATTTTTTTTTGTTCATCCTAGATTAGCTAATCCTAGGGTGGAGGGTACTGGTGTTAGCTAAGACTCCTTGTCCCCCTTCCTTAATTATCCCTCGAACAGAAACACTTCTTCTTTATCTCCCTCTTCCTTTGTCCCCTCAACAAACGAGCCGGGGATGAGCAGAGGCGTTAGCTTTTCAAAATGGGATCCAACGTGGGCATGGGCCGAGGTGCATAGGGGCTGAGGTGAACCCGCCGCCACCCCCAATTTTTAAAATTTACTAATTTATATTTAATATGATTATTATTAGATGATCAGTATAAAAAAATCTCTGAAAAATTATATATGATTTTGATTTGATATAGTTAAAAATAAATTAATTGTACATTGTCATGTATACGCTGAGTACATTTTTGGCTGAAATTACTTTTCTTGAGTCTACCCCCTGGGTCTAAAATTCTGAGTCTGCCACTGATCGTGGGCTTCTTAGTTGGTGAAATAAAAAAAAAAAAGGGTTATTCTATTTCTGTATATTTTGTTTTTTTAGGTGCAAATTATGTCCGATCAATCTAAACTTTGGCATGAATTTAAAACTTGACAATTTTTTAAAAAATGAACGTTTCATAGTACTATTTTTCCAAGTCACATCAGGTTCCGCTTCCGTGAAGCTACGAGTATTTCACACTCATTACAAATTAAGTGCAATTAGATCGACCACTAAGTTTACAGAATCCCAACTAGAAGATCAATAATGGGGCCATCTTGTTTAATTTAGAACCTATGGGCTGTCACACTCTATGAAAAAGATGGGTAATAGAAATAAATAATTTAGAGTACTAAAATAAATTTCATGCAATCACTTAAATGAAATTGACAGGCAGCTTGAACTCAAGAAACAGAATCTAAGGGTACAAACGGTATTCCACAATTTATGGTAGTATATGTTTCAGTATAAGTTACAGAAAGTGGTGGAGTGATTAAGGAAACCAGAAGAACAGCAACAAAAATGTCACTAACAAACAGAAGTGCAATTTGGATATTATTGTCAATATTAAGCATTATCATTATTGTTGGTGATGTTAGTGACACTGGTGGGCAATTTTATTGAGAAATTTCTTAGTCTCACGGCCCTAATCGTCAATGAAATTGTGAAGGCCGAGTTATAACGGAGCCAAAGCCAATCCCGAGTTAAAATTCGTTGTGAGGTCGTTTTAGGTTCTCGGAAATATATGAATTTTAGGGGCTCATCCTACTTTGATAGCTAGTTTAATAAAAACAAAAAGGACTTCATCTTAATCTTCACTCTCAGCTCCAAAAAGTCGAGACCGGCCCTGAAAGGAACACTTGGCAGCGATGTGGTTCATTAAATTCATTTGTAGTGAAGTGGGTTGTTTTAATTGGGCATTGAAAAATGTAGTAATATTTATCCAAAAAAAGAAAAATGTAGTAATGCTTTTCATTTGTCATTTTAGAATGGGCCGCTTAGCCAAAAATCCAAAACATTTGACATTTTTAGAGGGAATAACAAGGAATTTTTGCAATTGAACATAAAAACAAAAAATATTTGACATTTTTAAAAAGAAAGACAAGGAATTTTTGCAATCGAACATAAAGGCAAAAAAAATTAGTGAGATGTCACTAATTTTTAAAAATTTTAATTTCAAACATAAAATTCGAAAAAATCTCCACCCCATGTCCGGCCGAACACCGCCCCACCTTTAGCCGACCACTTCCGGTGACCAAAAAAATTAGTAAGATGTCATCAATTTTTTAAAATTCTAATTTTGAACATAAAATTAAAAAAAATCACCACCCCACCTCTGGCCGACCACTTCCGGCATCCAAAAAAATTAGTGAGATGTCAATCATTTTTAAAAATTCTAATTTCGAACATAAAATTCAAAAAAATCACCACTCCACCTCCAGCCGACCACAACCCCACCTCTGCTCAACCACTTCCAGCTCTTACAAAAATTAGTGAGATGTCACTAATTTTTAAAAATTCTAATTTCGAACATTAAATTAAAAAAAAAAAACACCAACCCACCTCTGGCTGACCACCACCCATTTCTGGCCAATTACTTCTAGCGCTTAAAAAATTAGTGAAATGTCACTAATTTTTAAAAATTCTAATTTCAATAATAAAATTCAAAAGATCACCACCCACACCTCCGGCCAACCACCACCCCACCTTTGGCCGACCACTTCCGAAGACCAAAAAAATTACTAACGACGATGCCAAATTTATTGTATTTCTTTAGGATAAATTTACGATAATCGTAGAGAGAACCCAGTATGAGATAAATTTACAGATTTTGACATTGATCATATATTTATCTATATCTTGTGACAATTATTTTTTGTTCATGTTGATATTCGATCAATCTAATTTTTGCGTGAATTGACAGAGAGCCTACAAAATGAACAAATAAGAACATGGATGGGTCAATAGAATCCCATGGTCCGGCTAGATTTCTTAGGCCTAGGATAACACAAAGTTCACGAACTCTCCTACCAATTTTCAGATGAATAGACGATTATATGCCATTTTATCGATGAAACTTTACTCTATTCTTCACTCTCTGTCTCTTGTCCGTACTCAGTCTCTATCTGTCATTTTCTCCAAATTCAACAAATTCGGACTTCAGACTCTGCACCCAAAAAATGGAACCCTCCTCTCTACCAAATCTCAACTGCGAAACCCCTTTCTTCCCTAATTTTTCACCCTATTCCAAGACCCAAACCACCATTACGTTAGCACCCTCAACAAGCGCCCATAGATTGACCACAATGAGGACACCCAAGCCTCCCAAACGTTGCTGGTCAAAGGCACCCAATTTTTTCACCTTATCTCCGCCATATTCTGTCGCAGCTTTTTCGCCTTCTTTTCTGTGAAGAAGCCCAGGCCAAAACGGGACCTGGCCTGACCCGTATGTGAATCGGATGATTGAGGAGTTTCAACGACAAGCAAACTAAGGGCAGATTTGATGGTGTCGTTGTTGCATCATCAGCTTTAGTTCGATTCTCCTCCACCGTTGCCACCGTTGGTGACGGCTCTACTCATCTCAGCAGTGGCAGAGATGGTAGAAGGGGTGGGAGGAGGTCAAAGCATGGCTAACGATGTTGTACAGAAAAACACATGTCCTTCCCTTGAATCTAAAAAAACGTGCATCCTATCTTTAAAAGGGGTAAAAAAATGTTGTATTTTTTACTAATTTTTCCTTTTAGAATCTAATCCAACCTTACATTTTTTTTTTATGTAATAGCCACGTTAGATTTTAACGAGATCTTTCAGAGTCAACCAGATCATCATCTTTATAATGTGATAGATGCCTAGCTACCCCTGAGGAGAAAAATACTTATAGTGGTTAATTAATTTGGGTCTATGCATGAAATTTGAATGTGGAATTTTCTTCCCCCCCAAAAAATTACTAAGTCTTAAATTCATATCAATCACGTATACCGAACAAAAATAAACCTCTCACAAGAATAGTTGGATCGATCTGTCATAGTAAAAACCCAACTCCTCTTAAAATATCTGTGTTTAAATCTCAATATACGCTATTTCTATATACGAAGAAAAATAAATTTTCTATGTTGGTAACTATGTAGGAAAAAATAGGAGTTAGGCATTACAAGTGGATCGATGAAGCCATTACTTCCATTCGTTGCATAACATGCATAAATTAAATTGTTGCAATCTAAACCCTAGAAAGTATGTCATGGTGATCAAACCCTAGCTATGAAGCTAAGTATTAACTGTATTATTATTTTACCGTACCTCTAAGAAATGTTTCACTTATGCATCCAAAGACCACTGAATAACTACTCGTTTAATACTCTCTCTGTCCCAAATTTCTAGTCCAATTTAACTAATTACAGCACCTCAAAAAATTATTTATATTTTCAAATATATAATTTTATATATGTTCATTATGGATCTTGTTTAATAGCTCTAAATGGGTTCTATTAAACAAAGTTTTCAAAATTGTAAAAAAATATTATAAATTGAAAGATATAGGCAATTGAAAAATGGCACACATGCCGATAAATGGACAACAAATTTGGAGCGGAAGGAGTATATATATATGTCATTTGTCATTCCTACTCTATTATATGGGGAAGAGGAAGAAAGACTCGATCCTGGGATGCAGTGTGAAACATTCAAGAGCTTTACCACATGAGCTAGTTAACTCCGAGGTTTTCTGTTAACCTCTATTATTTAACTTTCCAAATGTTTATAGCTTCTAAGTAGATGCAAGGATCCGCCTTTTGTGACGGAAGGAAGAAAAACAATCTAGCTACTTTAAACAGCTTCTAAATATGGTAAACGGATAATCCTTTCCAAATCAAATAGTAAAAAAGAAGTGCACAGCATCAATGATTATGTTTGTGGACGGATTTTAACCTCTTTAAATTTGCTCTACTATGCATGGAATTTGAATTTTAGGGCTGAAAATTTCAGCTAGCTAATTTATAATAAATAAATAAAAAACAGCTAATTTCCTTCACCTAAATACTCCCTCCGTTTCTAATCTGGTGTCAAAAAATATATAAAATTTCGTTCAGAACAGCTTGTTTTTTTGTTTGCATTTGTGGAAAAAATTTCCAAAATTTATTTTGAAATAATTATCTTCTCTATCCGCTCATACTTCTTTGTCCAATCATTACTAACATTTCTCTCCACTCATTACTCCTATCTCCAATCATTACTATCATTTCTCTTTCTATCTTTCGGTCTCCACTTATTAATTACCCCTATCTTCAATTATTAGGTTTTGTTTGGAACTTAGGGAATTCCCTCTAATTTCTTTCTTAATCATTTTCCCTACTTTTCTCTTTCTTTTCTTAAGTTCCAAACAAAGTTTTTACTCTTATTTCTTTCTCCAATCATTACCCCCAAAAATAATTTCCAAAAACCAAACCAAACATGATCTACTCAAAATTGTTTCCCAAAACTGTCAACCAAACACTGTGTTGTTCTTTTAATCCTAAAATTGCGCGTTTCTCCATAAACGGAGGGATTAGGAACCTTCAAACTCCAATGGTGGCTACTTGGAGTGCTCAATATCCTTCATTTATACTTTACCCATAAGTTAAAGAAGTTTAAAGGAGACAAGTTTGTTCAGCACTCTAAACCCGTAGAAGATGCTATACATCTTTTACATATGCCCCATTTTTATTTTTAACCTTTTAACTCCATTACAAATGAGCCCCACTAGCTAATTAACCCAGGTTACCACTTACCAGCACTTGGCTAAACCTAGTATGTAGATTCTAAATTAATCATAGTGCTAAACTTGCTATTATGCTTTGATAATGATTGCTTTGATGATGGTAACATAATTATAGATAGATGGAAAATTGACAAAAATGTATTATTTAAATGGTAATCGTACCATTAAAAGTAAAAAAATAATATGATCATGGAGCAAAGAAGAAAAAGAGGAGCTAAAGCACTTTCATTGGTCCCATACCATGTCTCCCCTCACTAAGAAGTTATTCACTGATCCACAACTAGCCCATCTGTTTTAGTCCCAAACCAACTTTTGAACACAACTCCGAACACAGCTATCAAACATATGTGGGTCCACGGGCATTGAACGGCTCGAAATCCAATTGTGTCCGGAGTTATTTTTTTATAATTGTGTTCCTATCATTGCTCAACCACTCATAATCGGACACAAGGAAATTGCAATAACCCAAAATTTCATCTTGTCAATATCACATCATGTATAAATATCTAGAATTATTTTCTCATCTGACCTATCATGAAGCATGACAAAAATTAACCTTGTGGTTTCATATGACCTCCAATTTTCTTCCCCTCTTGCACCCCCTCAATAATAAGGCCAGGCCCTTCTCTCTCCCTCTCTCCCAAAACCCTTCACAGGAGACCACCACCACCCCAAATATGTCTAGTGACAAAGGAAAAGAATCAGTAGAAGGATCGTCGTCGAGATCCGCGGCTGCGACGACTCAACCGAGCCGGTATGAGTCTCAGAAGCGTCGAGACTGGAACACCTTTGGCCAGTACTTGAAGAACCAGAGGCCCCCTGTCGCCTTGTCCCAGTGCACTTTCAACCACGTTCTCGATTTCCTGCGTTACCTCGACCAGTTTGGGAAAACTAAGGTTCACTTACAAGGATGTGGATTCTTCGGGCAGCCCGAGCCACCGGGGCCTTGTACTTGCCCTCTTAGGCAAGCTTGGGGCAGCCTTGATGCCCTTATCGGTAGGCTAAGGGCTGCTTACGAAGAAAACGGAGGGCTACCGGAGACTAACCCGTTCGCTAGTGGAGCTATACGCGTTTATTTACGTGAAGTGAGGGATTCTCAAGCTAAGGCGAGAGGGATCCCTTACAAGAAGAAGAAAAAGAAGAGGAATCCTATGAAGAACGCCGATGAATCCTCAAGCTTTCCGATGCAGTCATCTTGATTCTTGATTGCTTTTGGACTCTCGGAAAATAACGGTAACATCGTATTTATTCTCATTTTAGTTTGTTACATAGAGCGGAATTCGATTTTCTTAATACTAGAATTTTTAGCAGTGGTGAGGGCTTAAGGCTTGTGATGTAGTTAGTTTTTTTTTTTTTTTTTGAATTAATTACTATCTTGAATGCAAAAAAAAAAAAAAAACACCCAATTGGAGGAAATTTAATAGTTCTGTAATTGGACAAATTTTTCATAGGAACTTCCCTTGGCTATATAAGGTAAAACCCTAATTTACATAGTTATACATAGAGAGTGAAGAGAGGGAACAACATTTGTCACTTTCATTATATTACAATTAATTACGTCTTTTACTCCTACCAACGTTAAGGGCAATCATTAATAAGTAACAGCCCCTCCCTCCCCCTCTCCCTCTCTCAAAAAATAAAAATAAATGTTGAATTTATAACTCCAAAATTAAAATTAATCTACTTATAAGTACAATATTAATCTCTTATTAAACTTATTCCTCTTGTTATGGTCCTTACAAGATTGCACACGATTATCCATGAATGTCCATCAGACATTATCAATAATTCAAACATTTTTTCATTTTTCATTTGACTAAATTAAATGCGAAATCTAACATTATTAAACCCAATGCTTATGTTAAATGTGTTCTGTGTGGTATCAATCAGCTGTTTGTCTTAGATTTCTGGCGGATCTTAGATGCTCCCTTTTCTCCCTTTATTTATTTTCTCCCTAATTTCCTTTTTCTTTTTCTTTTTTCTAAATGGCTTCACCAAATTAAATTCTTGTTAATATGGATGCAAGTCCCTTTCTTTGGCAAAGCTAATGACCAATTTTAGGTCGATAAGATTGTACTTTAATTGATAAGAATCGACAAGAATATTCCACATTGTTTTACACTGATTTTTCGGTGATCTTATTAATTAATTCCTGGCATTTTATCATCTTTTTAATTTATTTGATTAATTATTTAATTTGAGTATGTATTATACAGGAAAAATGAAGGAATAAAATCGTTTTCCTTTTTTTTAAAAAATTTCTATGCAATCTGTTCTTAAGAAAAGAGGCTTTTGGACATATTTCTTTTGTTGATCTCATTTACATGTCTATCCATGTACCCAAGCTAGACGTAGGCTTTTGGTCTCATGCACCAATGCAGATTTACATATATATATATATACAAGAACAAATTTGATGATAACCACATTTGGAAATTAATACTTATTTTTGTGTCTCTAACTAATGAAAATTAAAATTCTGAAATACTAAATTTGGTGCTTTCATCTGCACTCATTGGTGTAATTACATATTTCTTTGTCATTACGTAGTGAATTAATATCTAAGCTGGTGATTTTGTGTAAATTAGTTCTACGTCGTAGAGTTATAAGTTGAAATCATTTATTTGTTTACCTGTCATTTCCAAATAGATTGGTTTTACAAAAGTTTAGTGAGTAGAAATTAATGTTGTTAACTGCAGATAGTTTAGTTTTGGATTACATAGTAGATTACCTTATGGAGTTTATCTTTTAGATCCATTACTGATTGATGCTGGATTTTTAATTCATGATCCTTTTACTTTGCTTCGAAATCCAACATTACGAAATTGGTTCCCACTATAGCATAGTATTTCGTCGAAAAATTATTCCATGAAGATGCAAGTACCTTCGCCATTCGCATTCATGTGATCATCACCGTTCGAACAGTACACAGGTTATTAGCTAACACGAACAAAGACTTTCCGGCATTCTAACTATTCCAACGCGTGTTTCATTCTGTATTTTTATTGGCTTTCTTGTGGAATTTCTCATTTCTCCACATAGGTGCAATGTAATTGTTTGTTAGGGTTATCAGATCTACTCAAAATCATTTATCACGACAAGTGTTTACGGAGAGTATTTTCACAGTTGCTTGAGCCGGTCCAATAATTATTAGCGAATTAGTACATTTGTCTATGTTTTTCTTCCGAGTTATAATTTCTCACGTATATCGTGGTCCCTCTTTTGTGGTTGCTTATTATCATATATGGCACTCTTAATTTCCTTTCAATTCAACAACAATGACAGTCAATAATTTGTTCATTTTTGTTCCTATGTGTATGACATTTGTTTTTTTCTTAATTATAACTCAATGACAATTTGAAATTTACAGGTCCCACGTGATTTCCAGCTCTTGGAAAGCTTCAGTACTCATTTTGGAGCTCTGTTATATTTGGTGTAATTTTTCTATCTGTCCTCTCTTTGATATTTCATTTGGTATTTTTTTTTCCTACAAAAACACATAGCTCAAGCACAATAGTTCAATTGTATATTACTGCGTGAAGTTGGTGAATATGGAACCGAGAGTTGAATGGGTACGTATTTTCTTTAATTTTTTCCTTCGCATTTTAGTAAATTATTTATTGTTTCACCGATAATGTGATTGAATTCAAAATTCAAGAGGTTCATGGAAATTAATTTTCTCGCTCCTGAAAGTTTTCTGTCATCACTTACTTGATGTGTTATTAATGTTATCATAGTAGTGCATTGACTATATATTCTTGCAAATTAATTTTTACAGATTTTTTGTTGCTTTTTTAAAAATAAAAAAAATTAAGGGTAGCAATTATTTGGCAGTAATATTTTTCCAAATTTCATTTAAATTTATGTGGCCATTTTTATTTTTGAACAACAGAAAAATAATTTATTAATCTTTGGGAACATATTACAAAGATTGAAATTGATTTTTGGCCCTTTATTAGTATTTATTATTAATCATTAGCCATTTACCAATTATGTAGTATTAGCTTAAAGGAGTCCTAGCTAATGGTGAATTAATAGTTCTATTTCACTATCCCCTATTTGATGCATTCTCTCCCTTTGGTCTTTTAATATATAAAAATCATATAAAAATTTCTCAAATAAATTTTTCATTCGTTACTTTTTCATAACTTCTGATACTAAAAAGAAATAAATTAAATAAATACATTTATCCAATAGGAGAGCGTGAAAATCACAGTTCCTTTATATTTTTCTTGAGAATTACATGGTGGGCATCCCCTACTTATTTTGATGATGGTTTGATATGTCCCACATATCCATCCATCCATTCCTCGACCACCACATAGGCCCATTGGATTCCTCTTGCCTTTACATCCCCTTGAAAAATGATTCAAACTATATTGGTTATTTTAGCTTATAATGTGACCAAGGGTGTACAAGTTAATTTGCTGAGGAAATTTGCTCTGCAGTTGAAATTTTCAATTTCATGGCTAAATTTTGTTTTCAAACAAAAGACGAGTGAAAATCATACATTTTTATTTTTATTTTTTCATTCGTTAATCCTAATCTACTTTATCCTTGGGTACTTGGGGAGTGGGAATTTTATTTGAGCTGAATATGAAGAAAAAGATCAAGAAAAGGGGTTTGAGAAGGTGAATAAGATAATTAATGGCCAATTTTTCAAAAGTTTTTAAAAGGAAGGGCATAACCGACAAAAAAAACTGTTCAGTTGGTTAACAAAAGTGATAAACTTATCACGCATTGTACTACTGTTGGTCACTTTTGTCATATCAATATAATACGCGGTTCATATTCTCTACTTTTTCCTAACATGGTGTCAATCTCAAGTCTCAACCACTATAAAATTTTCACCTAACTTTATCTTCGAATCTTACTTTTACTGCATCAATCTGCGGTTATTTCTCCTCACTCGGATTTTGTAATTGATTTACTTTAGAACTCAGATTTTGTTACTCGAATTACTTTAGAGTTCCAATTTATGTATCATATATCTATTTCATTTCTACTATACCTCAACCAATGGCTTGAATCAAACTTATCTTCCCACTAGGTTTCCCATAAATTTTTTTTCCTTTTTCTGATTGGGTACTTACCAATGAACTTAAAAGAAAAAGTACCAATAATGGACTTAAAATAGAAAAGAAGCACAATGCATGAAGGGAGCATTATTGGCCCTAATGGACGAAGAATGTAACCCTTAAAGATGTCAAATTGTGAACTTTATTCGTAGGCAGAGAATTCTCAGACCCCAAGAACCAGCACAGCAAAAGACAGGGAGGGGTCTAAATGGAAAGGGAGTAAGGATCCATTCAGTAAGAAAAGTGTCCCTTCACAAAGGCCTACCAAGTATCTTAGTAGAAAGAGAGAGAGGATCTAACATGTTTGAACCATGAATCTTTACAGAGATTTATGAAAGAGAGAGAACTGATTCTACGTATCAATAAAATGGTACTACATATCTAGTTGTTCTGTACTGACCAAAATACCAGCCTGTATCAGTTGATACCGGGCTTGTACTAGGATCTGGGAATTCAAAGAAACATATAGCTGCTTCGCTATAATATTTTCTCATCTTTTCCTTCAAATTTCCTTTTCTCCATCCAAACACAACCCAACCGTATACCAATTACAGCCATCATATAGGCATGAAGAAAACCACAAGAAAGAGCACAGTTAACAAGAGGTACAAATCATCTTTTATTTGGAAAATGAATTACCACAGATGCAATGGGGGAAAGAAACTAGTTGACTCATCCGCAAACATGTACAGATTCTCATAGCTTTGTATTTAAATAACCCCTCAAGCGAGATTAAGAAAGACTAGTACTGCTGCTGGCATTCCTTATCATGCTGTGAACACAAACTACTAATTTCTACAAGAAGACAATACTGCTGTTCTAATTTTGAATCCGGTCATCAGACCACCAATTTGCGTTCCTCTGTTAAATGATCTTCAGCAAGTGTGTCAAACTTCAAGCTTCTAGCAACATCAAAGAAATGAGCAACAGCTTCCTCAGGTGTCCCCACAAGAACACCGTGGCCAAGATTCAGAATGTGACCCCTTGTGCCTGCACACTTGACAACCCTGCCAGATGGGATTCAATCAGTTAGATCAGTTGCATTCTCAATACTCTAGTGTTTTCTCTTGGAAACCAAACTGATATTCCTAGAAAAGCCTACCGACAATGAAACAAGGGCTCAGAGTTTTTCCCTTCCTCTGTCACAAGATTGAATCCTCAAGTTTTTAAGAGGTGTGCTAGTAAGACGCCTTGAGTTTGTGTTAGGTGTTGATGCCCAAATTTTTGTCACGCAGTCCATGAACATTAGGCAGATGCCATTACTCAAAATTGTCTGCATATCTTTAAATGAGACTGGCGAAGAAAACTATCAAACTACGGAAACCTAGCAATTCAATAGGTAGGTGTGGGCCTTTTTCTGTTTTATTTTTCAGAGAGAATAATTTCTGACTGAATTCTGAATTCTGATTTCCGATATAGTAGATAACAATGCCCAAACAGTGAAATTCGGGGCTAAAAAGAAAAGGCAAGTTAACAGGGCATAAGTTGTTCCATAAACAGCTAGTTATCAAGTGCCCCTTGTCACTTAAACTTACATATGTTGATGTAATTAATGCCGAAACAAAGCAGATAAGAAGTCAGAAATCAAGCAGTTCAATTGTTATTTACAGTAAGCTTTGTAGCACGGACATGAACACCGACACGGGACACGGTCACGGTAGGGGATTCGGAAAAAATAAACAAAATTAATAAATAATATTTATTTTATACCAATGGAAAATATAATAATTATGTATAAGCATGAAGCTTCAATATATACAAACAAGCATCATATATACATCATATTGCCCTTTTAACTCAATATTTGAAGTAATACACATTTATCCCAAAAAAAAAATTTAAAAATTGCATACTTAACCCTGTTTCCCCAAACTTGCTCCCGTGTCACCGTGTCCCTCTAAAAAAATTAATTAAATTTATTAAGGCGTGTGAAAGGAAGTGACTCGACCGATAGGTTGAGGGAGTCAGGCAGGTTTTTATTCCAAAGAGCTATGATAACTGCACCATTCAAGATCAATGCTTACATCCGGAGATAGATAGGCGAGAGATGGACAAAAGCCCTTGAAAGTTGAACTGATTCTTATCTGGTTGTTCAAAGCTTGCCTACTTTTAATGACATGAGGTCAAGACTCTGACACTCCGTGGGGCATGTTCCATATGTATTTTTTACCATGTCCCCCACGTGTCTCCGCGTCCCCATGTTAGACACAAGGACATGCCGGCCTCTAGGAGTGTCAGTGCTTCATAGACTGTAACTTTTACAAAAGTTCAGTCAACATATGTTAGCTCGCAACACAAACCTTTGAATTTCAGCAGTCAAGGCAGGAAGAGGTGAGAACAAATAAGCAGGGTCCACATTTCCTTGTATGCTAATTCCACTACCTAAACGCTTCCTTCCATCTTCCATATCCACTGTCCAATCCAATCCAATCACGTCAACTCCTGTACCCTTCATCCGCTCCAAAAAGCCACCATTCCCATTAATATAGAGGACAAGTGGTGTTCCAGGGCACTTTTTCCTTACTAGACTCACAATCTGCAATCTCAAGAAGCCCAAGAGTCATTAGAGAAGGAAAGACAATGATCAAGCAGAGAGTGCTAAACAAGGCATACATTGCAGCATTTTCTATAAACAGAAGGATACCCTAGTTTGACAAGGTAAAAATTAAAATTCCAAATCAGCAATAATAAATGACAGAGGGAAAGAAACCCATTCAATGGTCATAAACTTCCCACCTTCTAAATCTGACTGTTTAATTTCATGAACCCCAGAAATAGCAATTTTTAATGCATTTATCTAATAAGTACCAAACAACAAAAACACTACTGCTATCATAGAAGCGAACTGGAATGGTTTAGTGTGAAGCTAATGCTAATAAACAGGAGAGGTTAATCAGGAATTTCACTCCTTTTTTTCCCCTTCGTCTGTTTACTGATTGTTGAATGAGAAAAAAGAATGTAAGCTTCTGAAATGTTTCTAGCTAAAACTGATAGACACACAACATGGTAAAAACATATAAACACTACATGGCACAGCAACCGAAGAGGAACTTACTAGGAAAAACTAAGCTATCACATAGCCAATTCACAAGCCGAGATCAAGATGTCTCCAACATTAGGTTATGGATAACACGGGAATCATAAAATGAGCTGAGCCAACCATAAATGTACTTTCGGGGAAACACAACTTTTTCCCAGTTCGTTACAATCAACACAAATTACCTCTTCAATATAGGGCTTTGACCACTGCTCCCACATATTCGGCGGTAGTTTGCCCTCCCAGGAATCAAATATTTGTACACAATCAGCCCCAGAAT
This sequence comes from Vaccinium macrocarpon, assembly GCA_022606695.1. Lineage (NCBI taxonomy): Eukaryota > Viridiplantae > Streptophyta > Magnoliopsida > Ericales > Ericaceae > Vaccinium > Vaccinium macrocarpon. The sequence goes on from CM040180.1 coordinate 6,684,121, forward strand.
TCACTTGGAAGACAACGTACTCCGCTATTGCCATTGTTAAATGTGAAAGAAGAGCCCTCAATACATGTGGTGCTGTATGGCACATACTTTTTATAGTTTTATACGTGCGAGTTGTACCCCCCTCTACAATATATGTAGCAATTGTCCATGGTGCTCCCACAAAACCAAGAACTGCAGCTTGGCCCCCGACCTAATTAGGAAAAATGTAAACAAACAATAAAATGAAACAGTCTGAACGGCAGAAAATCAAACACCAATAACCTAGCTCTTCCAACGACCTTCTCAATCCATGCAGCAAGTAGCAAAAAATACCTCCTGGCGCAAAATCCTGAGGGATTCTCCCACGAAATGGAGTTTATCCAAGTCAATCGGATGCAATGCTTTCAAGCTCTCCTCAGAACGAAGTGGGGACTGAATAACAGGACCCCTCACCTCTTCTATGTCAAATGGGACACCAAATGCAGGTAAAGGGGTAAGTATGTCAGAGAAAATAATAACCCCATCAGGACGGAAAGCTTCCCAGGGCTGCAAAGAAATTTCCACAATGAGATCAGTTGTCTCTGACCTCTCTCTGAAGGAGGGGTGTTTCTCTGCAAGCTTTCTGTAAACAGCCATATACCTTCCTGCCTGACGCATCATCCATGTTGGAGGGCGGCTTACAGGGTCTCCTCTTGCAGCACGTAACAAAAGCAGATCTAAAACCAAATTATACATAAATGAATTGAACAAGCAAAAGAAAACTTTGAAGTAAATCGGGAAAAATCAAACCAAGAGAGCATCCTACTGTACTGAATTACCCACACCAATCGCCCAACAGTCCAAGCAAGGAATACTTTTGTTCGAGTAAGTTTAAACAAAACAGAAAAAACACATTTAAAAATGCTTTATGTGACCAAAGTTCATAACCTCATAACCAAGTGATGTTTGGATGTCCCCGCCATCATCATTCAATAGGGGCACGGGGGCAGAAGTTCCTAATGATTCAGGTTCTTGAATACTAAATAGCATCAGAGAACCTAAAGCACAAAGAACTGATTTTGCTGAGTCATTGCGGCAACAATACAAAAAGGACTAACTAATGACAGCATTCGAATAAATAATGTAAGAAAAGTACTGATATAAATTGCTCCCAATGCCAAAGACACAAACATACATTTCCAACACAAAGTAAAAGCCTTCCAGTGAGGCAAAATTACAGCAAAGAGTAGCAAAATCGTCCACAACATTCATGCAAACAGTTTGGAAATATTCTTTTGTTCCGAAACTGAGGAATCTATAAGACAATCAGAGATTACAACCTGGATACGATTTCATGTGATCTTACTCCCTGTTCACTTCGAAGTACAATGTCATTGATGAAGCTACTTCCAAGACTTTAGAAAGGAGGAATATTGCAGTAGTAGACATCCAATCACAAAAGATGTAATCGGAACTTAATGAACAATTGAACATGTAAAACCTCTATAATCTTTCTTTTGCATGTTATTTCCAGGCATTCAAATACAAATTTGTTGCAGGAGAAATAAAAGGTTACCCCACTGTTTGGAGCACCAATTTGGGTTAGCATGAATGAGTTGTAGATTTATGAACCTATCAATACAGACGAAAATCACGAAAGATGAAGGCCCAAGAATACCTGAACAGATATGCTATCTTGGTCTAATCATACATAAAGCTACTACTAGGTTGAACAATTCAGATAAAGAAAGAAACCTAGGAGACTAGTCAAGAACCAGCAATGTCCAATTAGTGTCTATATGAAACCAAGATAGGTGCTTTGCAGAAAAAATAGCGATGAGGGGAAATTCCTATGCTTTATTCTTATGAAGGTGGGAGAAAAGATAAAACAAAAACCAATTATTAATCCAAATTCAAGTTTGACTCTAGCTAACATGGAATCAAGTGTAGAACTAATTGATAGCTTGAGGTAGAACCAAGAAAGGAGGATGGTGGAACTAAGTAGATGACACAAATTCACGATCACTGATCTACAACTAAGTCGAATAACATCTGATCAGTGATCACCCACATGAGAGGACAACAGTATTACATGATTTCAGGTGCCACGAGACATGAATAACATCATGATTACCAGGATCCGCCCTCACAAATTAAGACCAGTCATTCCAAAAACCAACATTTGGAGGTGGTTAAGGTGGAAATAACTGTTGGATTTTCCAGCTGTCCTCCCAAGTGGGATGATGAAACAACCGCAGGGGATAAGATCTACCCCAACCATTTCACGCAAAAGCCTTTAATGCTTTCTCCCCTTATTTCTGTGTATATAGTTACAGATTGAGAGAGGGTGAGAACTTAGAAGAGTGAGTTCAAGCAATGTGATTGACAGGGGAGGCCAAGGTCGAGAGGGGGATGCCGGAGTTGCTCCCCTGGAGGTTTTTCATGTTTGTATATCGTGGTTTACACAAACAGAATTTTTCCCTCAAATTCATTGTGCGTATGTGAACCAATTTAACCAAAAATTACGCCAAAAAACAAAAAAAAATCATATTCCATAGTTCACTGTGCATTCCACCTATTTCAATCCACTTTTACATATTTCTACATACTTTCTACACCTAACACAATTTCCGCACTTTAACCACTGTCCAGTAGGCTATGGTTAAAATTTTCCAATTAAAATTACCAAATTTATGAAATAAAATAACAAAAAGAACTGGTCATGCCATCCAAATTGTCGAAACATATGGCTTGACGATGCACAATTGCATAATTACAAGTCTTCACAAGTAAAGAAGGTCGAAAAAAGTAAAGAAATTGAAGTTACTAGCAGTTAAAACTGAGCAATGAGAAGATGAAACATAGAGAGACCCATACCAGAAGAGGATGAGGAGCAGCAAACCCGAGGGAACTTGTTACAGTGGTTGATTTTTCGGCTAAGAGGAGAAGGAAAGACTCCATTTTGGCAGCCAGAAAGAAGCCCTAATTGCACTAACAAGCTCGAAGATTTCCAGCCGAGAGCGCTACTCACATTGCCAATTGCAGAAACACAATTTAAGAGTCAGATAGGAAAACCCAATTTCAGAGAGAGAGAGAGAGAGAGAGAGAGAGAGAGAGAGAGACCTGGTCGAACAAGAGAGAGTCATTTGCCGAAGTTGGTTTACGAAGATGAGAGAGAGAGAGAGAGAGAAGAATTGAAGAGTTATCCTTTCTGCGCGCGCTCTCTCTCTCTCTCTCTCAATTCTTCTCTCTCTCTCTCTCTCGCTCGCTCTTTGTATCTATTCTCGCCCATTTGTGTACTGATTTCCTTATCTCCAGTCAACTCTCCGAATGGTCATCTGAGATCGCGTCTCACAAGAATTGGTGCATCTCATGGCACTGGATAATTTGGGTGATTTTGCAATTTGGGTCTTGCTAATTACATCCATCCCAATTTTATAATTTTTTTTTAGAGTTCGTGTCACTTTTTAAAATGTTAGTATATCTTATAATCTACAATGTTTTAGTTTATTTTAAACACTTTATTTATTAGATTAAATCAAGATCTATCAAATAAGATTCATATTGCATATAAAATGTATTACCGATTGAAATATATAATTATTTTTTTATTCGGTTAGAATAGAACAAGAGACTAAAATTGGGACAAAAGGAGTAGTAATTAATAGGTAGACTGGTGGAGTTATATTTGTCTAAAGATAAATGAGTTCGAATTTTAATACATATTTCACAGGTAATAATACACTTTTACGGATATTAATACTTTTTTTCCCGGTATCCATACATCTTTATACATTATCATGTACCTATCAGGTGAAGGTTAGCATTTTCCTTTTCTATCTATTTCCTTCAACTTTCTGGAGAAACTCATTGTCCATTTTAGAGATTTGAAACCAAAAATATTTTGGGTCTTCAAATATGGAGAACCAAAAGTTCTTTTTGGTCTCCAAATTTGTAAAAACTATGATGGGTCCCACCAAAATTGTCCTAAAAAGTTTTTAAAAAAAATAATGGACAAAATAGAGCATAAATTACGAAATCTCTCATTGATATGTCACATCTATTATTCATTTTGGAATATTGGCTACGGATTAGATGCTCTAAAAATAGCAATTGGAAGATGCTCTAAAAATAGCAATTGGAATTTTGGTAACGGATTTGATGCTCTAAAAATAACAATTGCCTCTCCCCTGGAAAGATCAATTGAAGCCAAGTACCCCCTTGACACTGTTTTAAATTGGCAATACACACCTAAACGAAGAACAGCCCTCTCCATTTCCTTCGTAATTTCCAGTATCTTGTACTTTTATCTAACCCTTTTGTTTTGTTTTGTTTTCTTATCTAATTCACCCAACTCGATGAGAGATGCAAAACCCAGAACTTCGAAGCAGATTGTACTTATCCCAACAATTATTAGCCGGTTGTGGTAAAAACAATTCAAGCCAGCTTTTATAAGTTTACTCAATAAGTTCAAATATTTGTCTCGCGAGTAAAGTTGAACTGCAGATTGAGAAAATAAAGCTGCTGGTTTCCCAATTATAACTCTCGCATAACTTAAGATTGTTCATTTCTCAACTTCCAAGTGGTAAAAACTAACTAACAAGTATAGGTTCATGAGAGAGCAACATATTATGAAGCACTCAAAGCAGCTTCAAAAGAAAAACCAGAGGTCCAAGGAGACACAAATTACAAACTTAACTGAAGCCGCCATCAGAAATTAAGGGAGGATAATGGATGGGCAAGTGTTGAGTAATAGATACTAAAACTTCTAGTGATGAAAAAATTCAGAGATGTAGAACTTCTAGCTGAAATCTGAATGACAGCAACCCTATGGTAGCTGCTTCATCATGCTTAGAATAGTACAAATAGGAACAATGGGACAAATGTCACAAGTACTAATACCCAATTTTGCCTAGGTTTTCCATCATTTGCAACTTATCCCAAAATGTATGTTAGAGCCTTAGAGGGAACTCAAAGAAGAAATGCAGTGTCCACTTGAAACTCAACCAGCTGCCAATAACTACAAATAAAGAACAATTTACAGTAACAGTACCCAAAACAAACAAAAAAACCAATAGTCGCGGTCACAATAGTTGCAGATTGTGACACACTTGCTTTGTCACCCAGTCAACCAACTTCCAGAAATTCCCCAGATCACTGGAAGGAAAACTCATTCTCGAAGCGAGTAGAAGAACAAGCCAACTGCATCATTCAATGCAATTTCTTATTGTCGAGAAAAACAGATGTCAGATAGGCCCTCCGGGCAGGAAAAGGCAACGATTTGGCCAGTCCAAAACCCACACGAGGTCGAAAGTTTTTGCTGCAAATATTGCCCACCTTATCGTAAAGAATAGTGTAATTCGAGCTGCCCACGGTTCTAAAATAGCAGAATTTACTGCCATCATATTGGTATGCTTGCTGTGTACTTCCGACTCCACTGACCACCAAGTTCCCCTTAACCAGCATGATACCCTGCGCATTCTGCAAATTTTTTAGAGAACTAACCACGAATCCAGAACCAGAAGCCTTTCTTCTCTCCTCATTGAAACCCAATGTTAGATTCGTTACGAAATTGTAACTGCCATTTCCTTGATCCACAGAGTTGGAGTAAAGGTAAAGTGGAAACCTTTTAAATGATTCAATTGATTGACTAGAAGAAGTAGGCATCAATGCATGGACACTATCATTGAAATCGATTATCTGATTCACAATCTGCAAATTCCCGTCATTCCCCATCACCATAAAGTTGCTGAAATTGAATGCTTGAGTTGAGTTTGTTGTGATGTTCCCGTGGGATGACTTCACCCACCCAACTGATGATATGGACCTACTACAACCAGTCAAAAAGTTGCCATTCAGACCCGTGAAATTTGATACCAAAGAAACAACAAGGGGCACAAGAGTTTGACTCAAAAGCTGTCCTTCAGTATGTACACCCGTCCTGTCCAACCAAACATGTAAATTCGCATCGATGTACCACACATTCAAGGCATTGGTCACACTAAATGCAAACTCGTGGATCTTTCCATCCACTATGCTTCCTAAAAAAGGCGTGATTTCAATGTCATAAGACGGGAGATCGAAAGAACCAATTCCAGTGATAGGTCTCCAAAGTAGGGGATTGACGCCTCCAGTATATATAACAGTAAAAGGCCAAACTGCACCAACTAATGTATCATCCAAACTAACCAAAACCTCCCTAAAAGGCCCATTCCCCTCTGTACCCGTGAGATTATTTGCGCTTATGTACTCATTCGGCAAATTCGTATACCAAAACTCATCATTCTCATGAAATGAAACATAAACCTCCAATACAGCCCTATACGCATTTTGAGGAATCTCAAACTTCTTCGACTCCACATCAGTCGAATTCTCGATTTCAAACCACAACCCATCATTCAACGGCAGATTTCGCGAGATGGGTAAGATCAAATCAGCAGAATCACCCAACTTCGCCTCGTTATAACTCGAACCCACTTGAGCAGGATAAAAATGGACTTTTACATCAACATGGTAAATACCAGTGTAAATACTATTAACCACATTTCCAATATAAACAGCTAGGGTTTGATTGGTCATGAGCAATGAGTAGTACCTGGTGATGTCCTTTTCGACAGTCCAGATTATTCCAGTGGACCTCGGCTCGGCCGTGCAGCTTCGGAGGAGCTCGACGCCGCCTAGCCAAACCCCGAAAATCCGATCAAATTGCCTGCCTTTACTGGTTGCTTTCCATTCCAAGACGATTTTGGCGAAATTTTGAGATGGGCAATTGGAAGGGGAAGTGTAGTTGGCAAGTACTGGGGGTTTTGTGTAAGTATAGGCGAAATCGTGGTGGAGGAGGAGATATGAGCAGGGCTTTGTGTGGGGTAGTTTGATGGGTTTGGTGACTTCGAAGTATGTGGTGATTGAAGTGTTAGAGGAGGGATGGGGGAGAGAGAGGAGGTTTGATTTGAAGAGGGTGGATCTGGGGAGGGGTGATGGGGAAGACAGAGGGTGGTGGAGCAGGAGGAGGAAGACAGAGAAGAGGAGGAGAGAGGGGGGAGAGGGAGCCATGAATGGTTGGTGGTTCAGTGGTTGTGGTGTTGATTGTGTGCAAGTTTTGGAGTAGACAACGAGCTAGACAATGGAGTATGAGAGAGAGAGAAACAGAGAGAAACAGAGAGAGAAATTTTTCAGTGGTACCCGCTCATGTAATCTAGGCCGTCCATTTTGGTTTTGGACGGTTTGGATTACTAAGAGAGAAACAAGAGAGAGAAACAAAAGAGCGTGGAGGAGAGAGGGTTTACGTCTCGGCCGGCCCAATACACTTTTTGGACGGTCCAGAATCTGATATTTCGATTATCGCGTCGTGCGTACGGCCCGAGTTTTATGAGACTTAAAACGAACTTTTTAAAGGAAAAAAAAATGGGCCTCAATCTTTTTTGCATAAATGAACAATAAGAGGAAAAAAAAATATTCAATACCTGAAGACAATGTCTGATAATTTGAGGCCAGCAAAGATCTAGAATCGATAGCTATTACAATACATTAAAAACTATCATTTAAATATTACTCTTCTCGCGTTTTTAACAGCAAAAGTACTAACTAAACTTGCATAATCTAGTTTCTCCACCATAGCTTTTTCAATGTAGACAACATACCAATCCATTCAATCTGCCTCTCATGACATACCGACTTAAGATAGGTTTTGATCAACTTGAATTTCAAAAACTTCTTTCCCCATAGGCAATCTGTAGAACCTAATAGTTAGCAAGATTCGTAAAGAATCCACGCATTCGGAAAACAATTATCCATTAGAGAAAATAAGAAAATCTCTCCAAACAAGAAACAGGAAAAAAAATTACCCATAAAGAAATCACAAATCTTCACTGATTGTTGCGCTTTTTTTTCGTCAATCTGACCTTCTGCCTTTCATTCAAAACCGCTTCTTTCCAAAAAAACCGTCTAAAATATGAAAATCGTTCAAGTTCTGGTCGAATCCGCCAACTTGTTTTCGAACCGCACCGGTCTATCAACTCGACCGAAAAATTTTGAACCTCAAATTTGCACCCATTTATGACCAATGCTTACACACGCCGCAGAAAAATTATCTTAAAGCAAATGAGCCGCAAATACACACTTTCCTAGCTGATGCCGAAGATTAAAGGCTTCTTTCCTTTTATAGAAGGAAAATCAAGAGATGTACTCTTTCATCCCACCACGTAGGATTGAATACGCGGGAGCCAAGGTAACCACCTTTTTATAGAAGGAAAAACAAAGATTGATTCTTTGTCCCACCGATGTGGGATTGAGGGAGAATTGACTAGAAAATACTTGAGCTATCAAAGTTCACTTTTTTAAATGCTTATTCTATTAAATTATATATGTATAATATATTATTTATCATAATTATGACATCACGGGTCGATTCCAGTTCGACCGGTAACCCATCCGCCCGGTCTCTTTTTCGGTTCGCTCACCGGTCCGGGTTTTAAAACATTTTTGTGCTCGTGATCTTAACCCCATGATGTTTAACTCCTTTATTCTATTAAATCATATTTCATTTGGGCCCTTTCCCTTGGGTCTTATTTTCAATTAGGCCCTCAAATTATTAGACAAATTAAACTTAATTTTTTATATATACCTAATAACTATATGGACCTATATTATTGGGGGGCCCCAAAATTAGACAAAATTTGGGGGCTTAAAGCGGTTGCTTTACGGGCTTTAGCCCAGAGCTGGCTCTGATCACGTGGGCTCGGCCACGTGATACTCACTCAGTACCCAAAAAAATTTTGAGAGAGAAAGAGGACCGCACTACAACCCCTCTACCGTGACATCTGAGTCGTTGATCTCAATAATCAATGGTTCAAATTCTATTTCAGTAACGGAAGGTTCAAATTATATACTCCCTCCGTCCCTTTTTAAATGATCCACTTGAAAAACGTGTATTTTTGCGGACGTTTAAAAATGTACTTACGTATACGTTTTAAATTTTTTTTCACCAAATTAAAATACTCAATGAACACTTTAATTTGGTATGAAATTTTTTTCAAAAGTTATATTGAGAAATATGTTTTTTAGGGGTATGAAATTGCATGTATTCGCATATAAATCATTTAAAAAGGGACGGAGGGAGTAAGTACTACGATAAAAATTGAACTACTCCCTCCGTCCCATAAAGTTAGATCACTACGAAACTACGTACAATTTTCAAACTAAAAAATAACGTGCTTACGGAAATAATTTTTGAGTCAATATAGATTTTGTTTGATAGATCTCATTGAGAACTTTTATACGGTGCAAAAAAAATTCAAAAATTATTTTGGTAAATACATTATTTTTTAATTTGAAAATTGTACGTAGTTTCGTAGTGATCTAATTTTATGAGACGGAAGGAGTATTAATTGCTCAATCAACAGCTCGAATGATGCACTATAACCCCATAATGCATCTTCACACTAAAAGATTCCCAATTTTGGACAGATTCCCAATTTTGGACAGCTCAAAATGCATCAATGAAAGGTCAAACATTAAAAAAAAAAAAAAAAACTAGTAACAACCTAGCACAGAAAAGGATGGCAAGCTCGACCCAATCCAAACCACTTAGTGGTTTTTACTAGAGTTCTTAACGACTTAAAATTTTATACTCACTTCGTTCTAAAATAAGTGTCCATTATAAAAAATTATATTATTTTTTAAATCAAAAAATTAATTACTTTTATGTATCATTTTTCAAACTTTTTCATACGGATTTAAAGTACTCATTGAATACTTTAATTTGGTGCAAAAAAATTCGAAATACAATATACGAAAGTTCTTAATTTTTTAATTTGAAAAAAATGGTAAGAGAGAGTAAGGGACACTTATTTTGAAACGGATAGAGTATGAAAAATTGATGAGTTTCTGTTCGATTTCGATTATACTATATCCAAAACTCAAACCTGTAATACATGTTTATATAAATATAAAGGCGGGTGTTCTACGTTCTGTAGACACAACAAAAAATGCCACAACAAAAAACACATTAAATGACAAGATCTTAGCCCTCGATTTGGACGGCTGAGATTAAATCCCAACCCTTTTATCCTCTCACTCTCTCTCTCTCTCTCTCTCTCTCTCACATCCCCTCATCTTCCTCATTCTCTCAGATCCACATCCATCTCCATTCCACGGGCCACCCCATCTCTGGCCTCCTTGTCCCCGGCGACACCCGTCTCCGTTGTCCCCCTCTTTAGCGAATATCTCTCTAGCGTACAAAGAGTAAAATTCGTTTTCAATTCTGCACATCAAAAGAAATAGAGCTACACCTAGTGGCCGGCCAGTACCCAATTAATACCACTATCCACAATTATGCAAAAGAATCTCATACACCTATTTATACTCATCATGAAACGAAGGAATAACACTATTCTTCCATAGGATTTTGGATAAATTTCGGTATATCAATGCAATTAGTAAGTTATCAAAACAAAAAACAAAGAAGAATATGGGAAACAAAGAGGTATGAGAAATTAGGAAGAGTTCCAATTGATCTATTTTATAAAGCGGAAATATGCAATTAACGTTGGGGTTTGATTGATGTCCAGAAACAAAGAATCATGTCCGCAATCGGAGCCGAATGCTGGGCTTTAAAGGATGTTCGGAAACAAGGAAGGGGTCGCCAGAGAGGGGGACGCCGAAGATGGGTGTCGCCGGGAGGAGGGGGCGGAGGTGGAGTGAAAATGGGTGTGGATCTCAGAGAATGAGGAAGATGAGGGGATGAGACAGAGGGTAAAAGGGTTCGGATCTAATCTCAACCGTCCAAATTGAGGGCTGAGATCTTGTGTCATTTGTTGTGTTTACGGAACGCCCCCCAAATATAAATGCTCATATATACATATGTATAAAATATCCTCATACATATAATTATAGTATAAAATATCCTCATACATATAATTATATAGACATACATAATTATAGATGAAAACACAAACCGGACTGATTCCCTAGGGTATGGCTAGGCCACCAGGCTTCAGCTCGGTTTTGTTTTTTTAATTAAAAACATCAAATTCAGTTTGAATTTGGCAAAAACTTAACCGAATCGGCCTATTATCGTCTCTACTACCCTAAAATAATTCAAAAGTGATTTTTTACTTCTATTTTGAAAAAAAACATTAAAAATTCATAATTACTACATCTCACCAAGCCTTTGTCTCACCTGTACTGTGGTTACATGAATAACCTTCTCAATTCATTGGTAAGAATCCAATTAAACTATCAATAACAGTCAAATGAGAGAGGTTCGAATCGCAGTGACGTACTAATAAAACAACTTAGAGCACCGTTATCAGAAACAATAAAAAAAACAACAAATTTAACTTTAAAAATACGTTTTATAATTTAGTAAGTCACTTTTCCAAAAGCTCACAAAATCAGACTCTCTATTCTAACTTCACTATAGTATTAAATTATTATTTCTTTCTACTCATACTCCTCAAAAGTAATATAAAGAAAAGGTGAATAGTGCGTAAATAGTGTCTGAACAATAGCGACTTAAATTTGTGCAGGTATTGTAGGGAAACAAATTGGTGAGGTAAGGTAGGGAGGCTGATTTTTGGAGGTTTTGGAGGAATTACCTCTCTATTTTAGCTCAAAAATTAGTTTAAGTAGGCTGATATTGATGCTCTTACAATTAACGTGAATTTGCTCTTTTCTACTTACCGAAGTACTAGTACTATATTTTCAAATTGTGGGCTCCGCAAAGTGTACAAGCTTGTTGCAATCAACAAAATCGTTGTTGATTGCAATTGGGCTGGCTCCACGTGGATGGGTTAAACTAGGGGTGCACATTGGCCCGGTAATCTGTACAACTCAGCCCGATTTTTTTAGGGTTTGAAAAAAAAAATTAGGCGCATAGGGTGGGGCTGGATTGAGATTTTAAGTCCGTTTTAATTGGGCTGGGTTTGAAAATTTTCTCTAAGGCCCTGCCCGGCTTGACCCAATTTAAATTATATCTTTATTTAAAAATATTTGTATATACGTGTGTTACTTCTGGAACCTAGCTATTTAAGATTTGTTTATTTTGATGAAAGTGACATTGATAATGAATTCAAGGTACTATGTAGAGAATGCCTTTGAAATAATAGCAATTTGTTAAAAAAAACTTTGAAGTTTTTTTTCCCATTAAACTATTGTTTTATAATAATAACTCATAGTTTTTTTTCTTCCTTTTACTTTTATTGTGCTTTACAAGATCAACAATGAAAAAGTGTAATTTTAAAGGAGAGATACTCGAGAGAAGTTTTTTACATGTTTTTTTTTTTGAGCAGAAGTTTTTTACATGTTAGAGTTCCACTTTTTAGAGTACTTTAATTGCAATTTAATTTGTGGGTCTGTTTCCACTATTTTGGAGAGAACATAGAACTTTAAGAATATTGTTACGGTTGTGAATTGTAATTCTGATTGTTATAGTTGAATGATTTATGTTTTTGATATACCATACTTTAGAAAAATAAATGGGATTGTTGGATGGATTTGGAAAATTAAATTTTTAATTGGGTTGAGCTTGGGCATGTTAAATGAAGCCTAACGATTAATGGGCCAGGCTTAGGATTAGAAAAATCTTGTTATTATCTAATATAAGCCCAGCCCAGTGTTTGTGCACCTGTAGGTCAGACCCGTTTGACATTGTGCTATTCCAATGGATCGGCAAGGCTCTTTGGGCTTGTGTTAGTTGGGCTGGCTTCAACACGATCGGGACTTCAGGTTGGTGTGTGTTTAAAGGGTCTATTTCACCTCTCACACCAATTGCCTACCTCTTCAAGACTACCAAAATCTTGTAAATCATCTTCCTCTTCAAGTTCGATTATACTGTATCTAAACCGAAACTCAAACCGGTCATATGTATTTATATAAATTTAAATGCTCATATATGTACATATAAAGACATGCAGATGACATACCTCGTATACATAATCATAGGTGAAAACACGAACCGAACTGATTCCCCATGGGTATGTCTAAGCCATCAGGCTTTGGCTCGGTTTTGTTTTTTTAATGCAAAAATATCGAGTTCAGTTTGAATTTGGCAAAAACTTAGACCGAATCGGCCTATTATCATCTCTACTATCCTAAAATAATTCAAAAGTGATTTTTTACTTCTATTTTGAAAACAAACATTAAAAATTACTGCAACTCACCAAGCTTTTATCTCACTTTTACTGTGGTTACATGAATTACCTTCTCAATTCATTGGTAAGAATCCAATTAAACCATCAATAATAGTCAAATGAGAAAGGTTACAATCGCAGTGATGTACTAATAAAAACAACTTAGGGCATCTCCCTTAACAGCATTAACTTGAAATTAGTGTAAGAAATAAGACAGTTAACATTTTTGTGGGTTTAATTTAGTTCCAAATAGTGTTGCTTAAGTCTAATTTGTGTCATAAAAAATAGTGATACGCATAAGGTCATCCTTAGTGGTGGAGTTAAACCCACAAATTAGTCAGATTCTACCACAGTTATCTAACATTTTCATTTTTTTCTCTCATAGTAGTGTAGCTACAGTGTAGTTACTGTCCAGCAGTGGTTAACAAAAGTCACACCAGATTTCAACTATAAGTCTAGCAGGAGTTACAGTCAAATGGGCCCCCCATTTGAAAAGTGAAAAAATTCGGGAGAGAGGAAGGAGAGAGAGAGGGAGAAGAGGGATGGTCTAACACACAGAAGTGACACGGAAGAAATGGTCTGACACGCAGCTCTCTTTTTCACCATTGTTCAACATTTTAACACCACCACTATAAGAGCATCCCCAGCAGCTTGGGCAAAAAATTTGTTAAAAATGCTGGTGAATAGTGCACATTTAACTCATATCACTTTCAACACTCCAACAATACATCCAATTTTACCCATACTCTATTAAAATATTATTTTTCTCTAATTTAAATATTACAACATATTCCCAAGTTGTGTTGGTGGCAGGAGGAGAGAGAGACTGGAGGAGAGAGAAAGTAATAAACAAATGATAGATTGTGAACAGTTGTTAGGCAGATTTCCCCAAGTACTGTTCATGAACGAAAAATAGTATGGTGTTTACCTAAGCTGTTGGAGGCCACATTTTGCCTCTTTGATGAGCTAAAATACCTAAAGTTGCCATATAGCTAATCTCCTGCACTTGCTCTAACACACATTAACTTAACAACACATTTTGTTATAACAACACATAAATGAGATCCACTTTTTATACTTTTGTGTCACATATATAACAACACAAATTTAACTCCACCACTACGGATGGCCTAAGCGAGTGTAGAACTGTAATGGTACGGCTAACCTTTCTTCAAGTGGGCCCGATTGCCTTTAACCGATGGACTTTTGTTGGGTTTTTCAAAAACTGGAAGACAATGTTGGAAGGGAGGAGAGAGAGAGAGGGGACATGGGGCGAAACAAGGGAGAGAGAGAAAAGAGGTACCATAAATTTGGGTCCCACCTTTATATATGTATGTGTATTTTTATTTTATTTTTACATTTTAACAATACTCTAATATCACTGCAACATTTCTTACTTTAACAACATATTTTGTCATAACAACACAAAAATGAATCCCACTTCTTACACTTTTGTGTCATATAACACCACATTTTTGTCATAAACACTAAGCCATCCGTAGTGGTGGAGTTAAATTTGTGTTGTTATATGACACAAAAGTGTAAAAAGTGAGTCTCATTTATGTGTTGTTATGACAAAATATGTTGTTAAGTTAAAAGGGGTTATAGTGGCGTTGTTAAAATGAATTCAAGTGTGATGTGGGTCCCGCTTGGGGCAATAACGTGTCAACCAAATGGGTGAAAACAATGATGGTGCGTGTACTTGCATCACGTGGTTGAGTCAAACAATTTTCCATCACAGCAAACTTCGGGGAATCATCACAGCAAACTCCAGAAATTTTTCTCCATGGGCCCTGCTTGGGCCCACTTGACTCTAGCTACAGTTGGAGTGACAGTTGACCTCTGACCTAATTTTTTTTAACCTCTGACACAAGTTAACTACACATTAACTACACTACTATATACCGAAAACAAAATATTTTGATGCTAACTGTTAGTTTCTTACACTAATATGTCATTTAACTCTACCACTAGAGATGACCTTACAGATGCCCTTACAATATAACATGAGTTCTCTCTTTTCTACTTACCGAAGTACTAGTACTATAGTATTTTCAAATTGAGGACTCCGCAATGTGTACAAGTTTGTTGCAATCAACAAAATCATCATTGGTTGCAATTGGGTTGGCTCCACGTGGACGGGTCAAACCCGTTTGACACTATGTCGTTCCGGTGTCATTCCGAAGGATCGACGAGGCTCTTTGGGCCTATGTCAGTTAGGTTGGCTCTCACATCGAGAGTTCTGGTTGGTGTGTGTCTAAAGGGTCTACTTCACCTCTCACACCAATTGCTTTGGGCCAGTTTTTCAAGATTTTAGACCCGCCTTTAAAAATGCCATATTTTCAAAAAAATGAAGTGATTAGTACATCGCTTTTCGATTTTTTTCACCAAATTAAAGTACTTGAGGAGTTCTTTAATTTGGTGCGAAAAAAATCGAAAAACAATACACGGAACCACTTCATTTTTTCATTTGAAATATGGTGATTTTAGCAACTGAGTGCTAAAATCTTTTGGAAAACTGGTGGATGAGTGAGTAGAATTACCCTATGTTTCGATTCTTGTGTTTCTCAGAGTTCTCAGAGAGAAGATAAATGGTAAGAGTTGAGCTGTACAACATAAAAAAAAAAAAAAAATTCGGCAAATTTGCTATGTTCTGTGTCTTGAGACTTGGAAGTGAATTGAATCATAAAACAGAATGGTAACATCCGATTAAAGCAAACCAACATACTCCAATCAAATAAAAATTAAGTCGGCCAATAAAACACATAAGATCTCTACTCCCTCTGATTAACACCAAATCAAACAGTTTTAATTGATAGCTTAACCATTTCTCCCAAACCAGGGGTATAGAAACCAAAATCCAACACTAGTATTTCTTTCCAAGCCATCACTGGTTGGAACAGATTGGCATCCTCAAGTTCATCAATTGGACATACAATATGCTAAGTTGCTACATTGTTTATAGGTTGCACGTAGCCTTATTCAGTGAAAACAAGGTATGTGAACTGATACAACAGGAAATGTAACAATCGGATAAAAGGAAAGGAACATGTAGCCTTGGTTCAAAAGTCATTTATCACTTCCAAGTTCCTGCACTTTGCTTAATCATACCACAAATTATATGCATACGCTTGAACATAAACATTAATGAACAAGGCCGAACATTGTACTAACAAAGATACTACTCTCATCTATACTGTTACCGATACGAAGCCAAGAGGTTTCCCAAAATGCATGCCAGAGAATAAACATCATACCAACTCAAATCCAAATACATGAGGCAGAGAAAGAGTTTTTTTTTTTTTTTCCAAACTACAGAAATTCAAAAGTCCCAATTGGGAAGGAAATCCCAGGTTGACAAGAATGTCAAGGACAAAACACATAATTTGACCATACATAAGCTAAGCACAGGGAATTGAAGCTACAGTAACAAGTGAAATTTTCAAGTCTAATCAACGAGGAAATAGACAAGGGCATCAAGCACATTTAGAAACACTGCAACATTTAAAACATTCAAAGCAATTTGGCCAATACCGGGAGCAAACATTTTGGGGTGCTAGCCTAATTAATGCGCAAAAAATAAAGAGAATGTGTACAGATACATAAATAAACAGAAATCTATCTGACTAAATGAAGACAAAATACAAAAATTATGGCACAAGAGTAATATTCATTCAAGTAACAAGTGCAATATAACCCATGCAGGGCCGGCTCTGAGTTTCTTGAGGCTTAAAGCAAACTTTTTAAAGGAAAAAAAAATGGGCCTTCAATCTTTTTTGCATAGTGAATGATACTTGAGAAAGAAAAAACATTCATAAGGAAGGCAATGCAATAATTTGAGACCATAAGTACCCATAATCAATAGTCATTACAATACATTAAAAATGTCATTTAAAGTTTACTCTTCTTGCGTTTTTAGGAGCAAAAGTACTAATTAAACTTGCATAATTAAGTTTCTCCACCATAGCCTTTTCAATAGACAACATAGCCAATCTGTTCGGTCTCTCTTGTGACATCGTCGACCTAAGATAAGTTTTGATCAACTTTAACTTTAAAAAACCTCTTTCACCAAAGGCAACTGTAAATTGGAATGGTCAATAGTATTCTGTATGCAATCCACACATTCAGAAAAATAAACTATCTATTGTCTTCAAGTAATAGTAATTGAGCATATCAATGGGCTTTCTTAGCTCTTTTGGTAAAATTTCTCTCAAGACTTTCAATTCCGAACATAATCCTTTCCATCAATATCAGAAAGCTCATCTCTTTTCAAAGTATCTTCAAGATTACATTTGAGCCCTTTCACTTGGGCCTTATTTTAAATTAGGCCCTCAAATTTTTTAGACAAATTTAATTTAATTTTTTTATTGATACCTAGTAACTATATGGACCTATATTATTGGGGGCCCCAAAAATTAGACAAAATTTGGAGGCTTAAAGCGGTTGCTTTACGGGCTTTAGCCCAGAGCCGGCTCTGAACCCATGTTAGTACCTTGTTTGTAAAAACATCAATCCTCAATCCCCGTCTTTCCTTCAACACATGTAGCTGGTCCAACATAATATCCTAAGACCACTTGACTAATGTTCGATAATGGCTTGAATCCTCAAGACACAACAAAAAGGAGCGAATTGTCCGTGGTTTTGTAGCGCTAAATCTCCCCATCAAATGTTATTCATATAACAAAGACAAGAAGAAAAAAAAGTACAATTAAACCCTCCTCCTTTATCCGAGCTTGGAAAAGGTGGAGTTAACCTAGACTCCAAACCCTAGACACTTAAGACCTAAACTAGACCTAGACTCTAAACTCTAGACACTCAAGACCAAAGACCTAAAACATACTCCCTCCATCTCATTTTCATAGTCTCACCTGGGGGGATTCCAACTTTTTAAGGAGACACAATGATTAGAAGATGAGGTTAAGAGAGATTCAGGAAATGAGATACAACAACACACCCCCTCCTTCTATACAACTTCACTGTTATACCTCCTTCCACTCGTAACAGAAAATATAACAAACTTTTTAAAAGAAAACAACCAAAAAATATACATTTCATCATTGAGAGTAAAATGTGTGTTTTTTGGTTGTGTTCTTTTAAAAAATTTGTTACATTTCTGTTACAAGTGGAAGGAGGTGAAGTCGTGTAAAAGGAGAGGGTGTGTTGTATCTCATTTCCTAAATCTCTCTCTCTTAACCTCATCTTGTAATCAATGTGTCCCCTTAAAAAGTTGGAATCCCCCAGGTGAGACTATGAAAATAAGATGGAGAGGATATGTTTTGTGTCTTTGGTCTTAAGTGTCTAGAGTTTAGAGTCTATGTGTAGGTCTTAGGTTTTAAACGTCTAGGGTTTAGAGTCTAGGTCTAGGTTAATTCCACCTTTCCCAAGCCCGGATAAAGGAGGAGGGTTTAATTGTACTTTTTTTTTCGTGTCTTTGTTATGTTATTCATTTGATGGGCAGATTTAGCGCTACAAAACCACGGACAATTTACTCCTTTTTGTTATGTCTTGAGGATTCAAGCCATTATCAAACATTAGTCAGGTGGTTTAAAATATTATGTTGGACTAGCTCGCATGTGTTGAAGGAAAGATGGGGATCGAGGATTGATGTTTTTACAAACAAGGTACTAACATGGGTTATGTTGCACTCTCAAAAGTTTGAGGGTGAAATGTGTGTTTTTTGGTTGTGTTCTTTTAAAAAAAATTGTTGTGTCCTGAGGAGTTAATGATAGGCTCAGTGGGGTCAATGTGCTACTCTCAGAAGTTTGAGAGTAAAATGTGCGTTTTTTGGTTGTGTTCTTTTCAAAAAATTTGTTACATTTCTGTTACAAGTTGAGGGAGGTACAACGGTGAAGTTGTGTAGAAGGAGAGGATGTGTTGTTGTATCTCATTTCTTGAATCTCTCTCTCTCTCTCTTAACCTCGTCTTTTCTCATCCTCTCATTCTCTAGTAATTCATTCTGGAAATTGTCATTATTTTCATCATCAATAAAAGTAAGCCCTAATTGGGATTTCATTGCCAATTACGTTCTAGTTTTCTATTACGAGCTTATTATAGAACCAATCACAGTCATTGCTACTACATCCCCTTTATTACCCTTCGATTCCAACTCCTAACGCAAAAAACAAATTTCAGCATTAAGATGTTTAATCTGCTGCGCAATCGGACCATCCGTTTCATTAATGAACAAAAGATCCATATTCACAACTGTATGATGCTCCAGACGATCAATGATATTACCATTTTATATAGGACAAACAAGAGAAGAACGCTTCAAACTAGACGAACTAGGTTTTTGAAGAAGCAAATTTGAGCAAGAATTAGGGCTACTAGCAAGAAGAGATGGAAACAAAACAGGATCCAAAATCACACTCATTATAGCTAAGAGAGAACAACAACTGACCAGCAACCATCGCAGAATCAGAAAGGAAAAGACGAGAGCGAGAACGAGAACACCTTCCAGAGGAAATCGCTAAAGCACCTTCGAGAGCGAAGGTCGATTAGTTCCCTACCCCTTGGAGCATGTTCCCTACTTCTTCATGTCTTCATCTATTTATACACCAAGGGATAAGTTTAGCAAATTTTGTACAAGCTTATCAACTAATCTTTTCTATAATTCTCCACCATCATCTATACAAATCTAAAATTGTATATAATATTTAGATAATTCTATAGAAGTCTTTCATACTTCTATATACTTCTAGGGAACTTTAATCCTAAAACAATGACCAAATATTTTTAGATTTCAAACTCGTCGCTTAAATATGTTTTATGTTCCTCTTGGCCACTCTCATTTTCTTCATTATCCAAATATGTTTCTCCCCAAATTCTCATTCTTTATTTCTCGAATCTTTATGTTCCTCTTCCACTAACTCTTCAACCAAACTTGAACTCACTTTTTTGTGATTTACTCAAAAACTTATCAAGGGCACATGCTTAAGATTGAATAAGAGTGTCTATTTTTTTGCTTCTTTTTTCTTTTTTCATATCATGACAAATACTTCAATTGGGTCTCTTTTAAGTTTGAAATTGAGCCTTATATACGATGTACATTTTTTTTTTACTGGTATTACAAAAGGTACCTAGGGGTACCTAGGGATACTAAAATATTGAGGCCCCTAAAATTTATATTTTTGAGAGCCTAAGTCAGCCGCAACACTTGCCTTAACTCAGGGCCGACTTCTAGCCTCATTGCCACTCCATTAGTAGTACAAGATGCAAGTGCAGGCTGTAATTCTCTTTCTTAAATTCAAGAACACACAGAAAAATGATGTATACATATGAGGAGCGCAGATGGAAATTCAGCAGAAATTTCATGTTCACTTGATGAGGGGAAAATGTTCTAAAAGAATAGTAGATAAATTCAATTAAGAGATCGATTTACAACTGATAATTGACCAGAGTCCCTATTCAACACGAAAATTTCCAAAGGTACATAGGATGAAGCAGACTCGGATGATGACCCAAATCTGTAGGTGGGTTGCAGTATTTTGCTTCCTTTGGGACATGGAATCATGAGAAGTCGGGGTCCTGTCCTCATCTGCCAAACCTGCATTGAGAAACATCTTACGAAGCTAATCTTAACCCATATTTCTAGAAAAGCGTTTCAGTTAAAGAATCCATTTTTATCTAAAAGTCATAATCCTTATACAGGATACAGATATCAGTCCATAAGCAAACAACCCTTATGGCAAGATATTTGAGAACAGCTGCCATCTCTCAAACATGAATAGCTGAAATTTTAGTAGCTATAATAGCAGCCCAAAGTGGAGTCCTTTCGTTTAGACATGCTTGCTGAAAATGGTGTCTCTTATAAACCAGGTCTTATTCATCTTTAATATTCTCATCACTTCCAAGAAGATGGTGGTCATGACCATCAAAAGAATAAACGGCAACTCCATTAATCCTCAGAAAATGAACTTTTCATCTCATATAAACTCCACTAGAATAATAACACAAATGCACATTATAGAAACGGCACAAGTTTTTTTCCCATCTTAATTACTCATTATTATGTTATCGATAAACAAATCTTCCAACATAGATAACCAGTTGCTGAATTATTATGGACCATGAAGGTAATATAAATGATGTCACACTCCATTTGAATGGTATCACAAACTAATTTGGTAGTCAAAAGAAAATAGTACCTCAATAATCCCTTTGCGAGGTGCATGAATTGCTAAGCAGAGGCAATAGTCACTTTTCACATTTTCATAGTACGAAGAACTTGATGACGCTTTATCTTTATTGACAAGCATCTCCATAAATAGGCAACTAGCTTCACTATACCTCTATAAAGAAGTGGAGTTGAACTCTTAGGTTAGCAGAAATAATGAAAATTAACATAACAGAAGATAACATGAAGAGCAATTCAATTCAGAGCTCGCTGAAAGCAAACCTTCCATAGTCTCACTGCGACAAGAGCCTGAGTGTCTAAAAGCAGCATACAGCCAAGTGAATCAGTTATTGCTGCCAATGTACCACTAGGTGACAAGGTGAGCTTCTCACCCTTCCTTGGTTGATCCTTGAAACATGTGAGAGGAGAAGCTGGGAAAAATCATATGAGCAATATGTAAACCCCTAAATTATTATCGCAGTAAAAATAAGTATGCGACACAATGTCAAAACATGTTAAGGAAATTGTTCTCCCCTCGAGCAAATGACTGGGGCTTTGCTTCGTGGGCTTCTGTTCACTTCGCCATATCATTTTAGAGAAAGAGGCTATTGTCAAAAATGTTGCTGGTACAACTTTGGGCAGAATAGCTCCTCAAAGATCTTCCTCGGTCCTCTGAAAGTCTTTTGTAGAGTTTAAAAGAAGTTGAAACAAATAACAACGTCAAAGTGAGAATTAGAGTCCAAAAAAAAACCAACATGATTTATCTTATAAAAAAAGCTCTATTAAAGTGAACTCCAACCATGCTAACCTGAATGCTGAAATCGCAGCATCATCCCCAATAGTGATTGCAAAAAAATAACGTTGACTTGACTGCCCAACAATAAAAGCAGCTGAATTCAAAAACCAGAATAACTTCAGAAAGCCTCCACAAGTGATTGACAAATTAATAGCGTCCGAGGATAGGTAGGCAGGAAGGCAACATCCATGTCACTAATATCTTATACGTTAAGATTGAAAAACACAACATTATCACCTGCAGTTCCATTAATGGAGGCGGCATAATGCCAGTTACTGCTGCATCAGCACATGACCCATACTTGTTAACATTCCATAGCTGGTACAGCAGTCTTCCAAAGGAACTTCCAAAATCATCTGGATCTCTCTTATGATCCCAAAACTGAGTGCGATTTGTTGAAACCATCGTTGCAGCATACTCTACACGTCACTCAAGCATGAAAACTTAAGTTAGTCCAAAATCAGTGACAGAAAATGACAAGGCGGCTTCAAAAGGTTACACAAATTCTGCAAAAAGAGCCCAACCAAGGTAATTTTCTGTTAATTAGAAAGATATAAACCTCAATCTGGGTCTCTTGCATTGTTTTCTCATTCAAAATAAGGTTCCTGTTTCAATTGGTGTTCATAAAGAGGGATTTGTCCAGAAAATGGGACTGATTCTCTAAGATCTTAGGACATGAAAATAGCTACTATTCCAACAAAACTTTCAATATTTAAATACGAACTTTAAAGTCGGGACTACTCTTACTGCCCTTTTTTTGGGTATGGGAGAGCATTTCAACCAAAACTCTCATGTCTTAGCACCAAGAATACAAATTACCTGGATATCAGATCCATCAAAACGAGCAATCACACCAGGCATTACAACACAAATCTCCTCTGACGACGTATCTTGTGTGAGATCTCTCTTGGTGCCACGGACTCTTAGCTTGATAATTCGTCCAGTATTTACAATCTGTCAGCACAAAATTAACCTGTAATGATCCCAAAACCAAATACAATAAAATAAATAATCTTTAAGTTCTGTGATCATTGTACCCTAACACAATAAGTCTCATCTCATGCTGGAAAACTCCCCTTTTCAACTAGGAAGAAGAAAAAGAAGGGTAGACAGACAAAGAAGATGAGTTAGTACTCGTTCAACAAATTCGATAGCCAATTGTGGCAGATAACCTGTGATCTGGAATGGGGGATAACCTGTGATCTGGAATGGGAACTTGGTAGTGTGCAATACAGCTATCTATGGTTATTGATGGGCGCGTGAGAAGCTTGCGTATAGGCGCCCAATTAGGGGGTTTTTGGCTTAGTTTACATGCGATTTAAGCTTTATTTTCCAATTAATGCGTGCATGTGGTGTTTCTGTGTTGCGAGTGTGATTTGCAGGTAATCGAGGTGCATAAGTGCGATTTTAATATTCTTCAGGGCCATGCACGTCGATCAGAAGTTGAAGGCAAGTGAGTTGTGCATGGGGTGGTCGAACTTCGTCGGGCCGCCACCCCAATGCCTTGAGCCAAGATGGCTTAAAAAAGGTCCCAAAATGGATAGAGAATGTTCTTGGCTACACCGTGAACAGGTGTAGAAGGCTTCTGGCGAGATAGAAGAGAGGTCAACAACACAGGAGGGTCAACAAATAACATACTCGCAAAGAGGATGCGGTGAATGCTACACAAGTTCTCCAAAGAGCTACCGAGAGGCTATTATGGAGGTGTTGAACGGTGCCGCTTTTACGGTCCAACGCAGTTAAAAGAGGGCGGTAGCGCTACACCTATTTCTAGGTAGCTACAATCAATGGCTTGGGTCATGCCAAAAACGCTGGCCGCTTTGGTCATCCGCACATAATAAGTTTAGAGGATTATTAGGTTTTTAAGGGATTTTCGAACGGGATATAAATACTCTTGTTTTAACCTAGTTTAGGGCTCCACCTTTTTGGACGATTTTAGTCTTTCAAGTTTTCGCCAGAGATCTCATATTCTCGGTTCAAGATTGGTTTTCAAGATTCTTAGCATGGTTTGATGTTCCTCTTTCATTAATCAAGAGTATTTCCATCAGCAATTTTTGGTACTACTTTTTCGTTTTATTTTCATTGCTTAATCATGTTTAGATTTAGGGTTTGTATTATTTTTTGCTTTTATTTTCAACTATGCGTGAGTAGTGATAGGAGTAGCGGTCCGCGATCTAAGGTGTCCCGTGGCTAGGCCGACATTTATATTCCACCACCGGTGCGTCTTAATTACTTTAACTAATGCACGCTTTTGAATACGGAATTTTTCTAGCAAACAAAACCCTGCATCGCCCATTCTAAATTAAGCAGAATTGGTGACGAAAAACTTGTTAGAAACTGCTTTCCATATTTTTAAACCTATTAATTAAATCATTGTGGCCCGAGTAGATGTGAATCGGGACTAATTATGGGCACTATAGTGCTACCTACCGTGCTCTCTGCTTAATTGTAGTTCAAGAATTTAATTAGTTCAATTTAGATAATTAAGTAAACGGATTTGAGCAAGGGGGTGGCTACCTAAGAGCCGCTACAAACATAGAACTCGACATAGTTTGAGTGAAACACCGTGGGACCGCCTCTCGTGGTTCGACTCGGTACTTCCCCGGATTTATTGTCTTTGCATCGGCCGATAGTCCTACGCTTGGGACGAAATCTTAGTTAATTATTAATCACCCGAACGGTCAAGCATTTTTGGCGCCGTTGCCGGGGATGGTGACGTGTGTTCAAACAGTGTTAGGTTTAGGTTTGTTAAATTTTAATTGAGTCACCATAAGTAGAGATAAAGCAAAATTATTAAACCCGATCCTCTCTATTACCGTGATCGTATAAATCGTTTGGTTAGGATAGAGAACAGTCGAAGTCCGGTCGAGTTTTCAAACTTCGTCGTCCGAGTCGGAAGAGAGTCGATTAGAGTCCATTCCCATTAGTGGACTCTATATAGATTTACCTATCGAAGTCGGGCTTAGTTTAAGTAATCCATTTGTCGGTTAGAGTCGGTGGTCGAGTCAATTACAGAACCGTAATCTTTTGATATGGGGACCAACAGTAGTACAACACCCTTCTTTGAGGCAAAGACTTGAATCCCTGAGGACCACTCCCTCCCGCCGATTGTGTTTCCTCAAAGAACCGCGAGGCACGCAATGCCTTCACCGCCAAGCCCCGGTGTTCTCAATAGTCTCCCTAACTTTTATGGGAGAGAGTCCATGACCCGTGACGAACACGTCAAAGGACATTTGAGGGGTTAGTCGCGCAACCCGGCGCCTACTACCCAATACGACAATGCCCTCAAAGTCGCTTGAGGCCACTTTAAGAGATGGCGCGACTTAGATGGTTTAGAATGCAAAAGCCTCGAGCCTTTCACCACATGGGCACATGTGCGTGACGCTGCTTTTACGTGAAAAGTATTTTTCTCGAGGCTAAAACTAATAGTTTAAGGCGCCGATACAAGGCTTTAGGCAAGAGAGGGGTGAGACTTTTGTGAAGGCATGGGAGCTGTTTTTAAAGATTTGCTCCTAAGAATGCCACACCCCGGTTTTGAAAAAAGATACAGCTTGGTCTAATTTTTCCACTGGGTCTCAACACCGAGACAATCCAAAGATATGTAGTATTCATGTAAGGGGGGGGCGACTTCTTGTCCAAAACTGCGGATGAGGGTTGGGATTTTTGGATGACCTAGCGGATAGGCAGGGGCGCTATAACCCCTCCTCGATGTTGATCGGTCCGGACCTTCGGGTCCAATGTTATCCCCTTACCTTACGAGACCAAATACTCCAAGCCCAGTCTAAAAGATCGCACAAAAAGCTAGAAGAATTAGAGTTAAGCGCACTCATCCAAAGGTTGCATGAGGTCAAGATAGAGGAAGTCTCAAGGTGTGGTGTGAGTGTAAGGGGCACATTGCAACCAAGATGCCCCGGATTTTAGTCGCTAAGTAAGGAGCAAGTCGTAATACTCGTGAAGAGGTAAATGTCTTTGTAAGGAATCGGGACCCATACTCCAATACTTATAATCCGGATGGAGAGACCACCCTAACTTTGGGTGGTCGATCAAAGACCCACGTGTGGAGGTCAAGCCGAACTCCTGCGCCACCTCCTACCGCAATCAGCTCCATCAATCCTGTGTACCCAAAGCCCCGCCAGGCCAAGTCATTCCTTACAATTACCAATTACAAAGAAGGTGTAGGGGAGGTCCATCCACTGTGGTCCGCCCCAGTTACGCGCAGACCGCACCACCCCGCTTTGAGGATTCCATGAATTCCCTCATGCAGCCGGCTTCACTACGCTTTCATCACACCACCGCAAGAAATTGGGGCCCTTACGGCCCAAATGACCCAACTCATCAAGGTGATCACCAAATGCAACAGAAAAGGGTAGGTTTCCGCCCGTGGTAGTCGCGCAGTGCCCATTTTGTGGGAAATTCAAGCCCCAATATCCAAGGGCAAAATCGGAAAGAGGCTAAGGCAAATACCATTCTCGGGTGGGAAAACCATTGATAAGACTATTCAAATTAACACGAGACAGTGCTCCACCCTTGGAGCCGCTTATTGAGCCCCGAGGTCATTATTGATACTGGCCGAGGTGCCTCGGAGGAAGTAGTTGAGAGAGGAGTCACTGAGGTGGGGAGCTCACCGTCGCGCCCCCATGACTCAAACGCCACCGCCAAGACCGTTAGCTCCATTTCCCAAAGACCGGCGGTGAGACCTAAGCCAAGCATGAACAATAAAATGATTGAGTTGTTCAAGAAGATTCAATTCCCCATCACCCCGGCGGAGGCGATTGAATCATTTCCTCGCAAGCTAAGGTATTAAAGGACCTATGCACACCAAAGCGCAAGAGTCGAACAACGGGTTCCGACTTGAGCAAGTGAGCTCCATTCTCAGACCGAGATTCCCGCCAAGTGCAAGGATCCGTGGTGTCCCACCATTCCCATAGCCACAAGCAGTCAAAATTTTTTGATAAGGCATTGTTGGATTTTGGGAGCAAGTGTGAATTTGCTCCCTTATTCAAAGATATTTGAGATTGGGCCTAGGCGCATCTAGTGAGACTCACCACGCCACGCTTAATGACCAGGAGTATTAGAAAGGCCAAAGGGAGTGGTAGAGGATGTGTTGATCCGGTAGGGAGTTTCAATTCCCGATTTCATTGTTTTGGACATTAGTCCCTCGTGAATCTTTAGAGAAGACCCCCATCATCTTAGTGGCGCCCTTTCCTAGCCACCTCCAACGCCGATGAATTGCAAACCGCAAGGTCCAAACATATCTCTGGGGAGGAAAAGAATGGAGGTGGATGTGTTCGGTCAATACGTTAGAGGATGATGGTGAAGAGTTCGAGGGGTTGTGTCCGGGATTGACACGCTAGTCCGGTGAGCATATCGATACGGTCCCCGTATATGACCCCTCGAGGTTGCCCTTACCTCCCGGGAAATATCATTTTGGATTCAAAGCAGGCTATGAACTTGTCGAAGTTGTTAGATTTTGAGGAGTCTTGTGAGAAATTGTGTGGGGTCACTCATGACCCTATGTTTGAGCCATTGAAGGCCCTCCTCTTGCTAAGTTCTTCCTTCATCCGTCCCAAATTTAGACGAGTTAAAACCTCTAACGGGACACTTAAGTATGCCTTTTGCAAGGCAATGATACCTATCCGGTTGGATCTCCCCGACCACAGGAAGATCAAGAGAGGAAACGTTTGATTTATTGAGAGATACAGGGAAGCGCGATATCGGACCATTCTTGGGACTTGCATGAGTATAAGCCCAACGGTGTGTACACACCG
This sequence comes from Vaccinium macrocarpon, assembly GCA_022606695.1. Lineage (NCBI taxonomy): Eukaryota > Viridiplantae > Streptophyta > Magnoliopsida > Ericales > Ericaceae > Vaccinium > Vaccinium macrocarpon. The sequence goes on from CM040180.1 coordinate 6,711,889, forward strand.
CATTATTCTCGAGGAAGTGTTAAGCCTTCTAGGCAACCTCGGCGTCTTAACCCCAACATGAAAGGCGTGGTTAGAATGAGGTGCTTTGTTGTTGATCGGCGGGATCATCTACCCGGTTGCCCATAGTGAGTGGGTGAGCCCGTGCAAGTAGTGCCTAATAAGAGGGGGTGACGTGGACCAACGACCTTGAGGGAGTTTTAAAGCCGACCCGAAGTTCCCCACGGGATGGAGAGTTTGCATCGACTACCGGAAGCTCAATGCGAGCACCCTGAAAGACCATTTTCTCTTTCCTTTCATTGATCGATTTTTAAAGGGTACTGGCTCGGCATTTTATTGCTTTTGGATGGTTATTCGGGATATAACCGCATTGAGGTTGCTTTAGAGGACCAGAAAAGACCACTTTCACCGCCCCATGGAACTTATGCATACCGGCCGCATGCCCTTTTGGGTTGTGCAATGCGCCCGTACCTTTTCCAGTGCATGATGGGGATCTTTAGTGATATGGTGGAAAGGATAGTAGAGGTGTTCATGGATGATTTTTCGGTTTTCGAGATTCATTCGATGGATGCCTCAAAATTTGGGGAAAGGTTTTACAGAGATGTGAGGAGAAGCACTTGGTGCTTAATTGGGAGAAATGCCACTCATGGTTACCTGTGGAATCGTGTTGGGACACATTGTGTCCTCTAAGGGTATTGAGGTGGATAAGGCCAAAATTGATTTAATCAAAAATCTCCCAACACCTAAGTCCATTAAGGATGTCGCGTTAGTTTAAGGGACCATATTTGGTTTCTACCGGCACATTCATTAAGGACTTTAGTGCTATCTCCCCGTCCTGTGTCATTTATTGACAAAGGGCCGGCACCGTTCAATGTGTGGTCCGGATGATTGTGAGGGGCATTACAAGTTAAAGCGAGTCTCACAACTCACGCTGACAGTGCGATCCCCGTGACCGAGTCTTCCCTTTGAGCTTATGTGTGATGCTTGACTATGCAAATGGAGCCGTTTTAGGGCGAGAGGAGAGGGAAAGCCCGTGTGTGATATATTATGCCGCTGAGACCTTGAATGAAGCGCAGATGAACTACACCACCACCCGAAAAGGAGTTGTTAGGGCGGTGGTGTTTTGCGTTCAGATAAGTTTGGTCCTACCTAGTGGGTTCGCAGATTACGGTTTTACCGATCATGCGCCCCTCAAGTACTTAATGACTAAGCGGACGCCAAAAGCTTCACCTCATTCGTGGATTCTCGCTGCCGCAAGAATTCCACCCGATTATCAAGCGATAAAAAGGGGTCGAGAACGTAGTGGTCGACCATCCGTCTGCCCGAATTCGAGGACCCCACCTCAATCTTCCCATTAGAGATTCTTTTCCTGATGAGCAGTTGTTCGCCAAGCATGAGTGCCCGTGGTATCGCGACATTGCCAATTATTTGGTAACAGGCGCATTCCTCCCCCGCGGGTCTACCCAAGAGAAGCGGCGATTTTTGAGGAGGTCCTAAGTAAGATATATCTGGCGACCCATATTTGTTTAAGTAATCGTATGACCGTTATTAGCGTAGGTGTGTCCCCGAAGTCCGATCAAAAAGGGGATTATAGAGTTTTGTCATAGCGGCGCGGCGCAAGTGGTCACTTCTTCGCTGGTTAAGACCACCGCCAAAATTTTACAAAGGTGGATTCCGTGGCCCGATATGTTTTAAGCTCGCTCATGCGTTTTGTAGGTCATGTGACCGCTGCCAAAAACTTGGCAAATTGTCTTCACGCCGAGATGCCCCCTCCCACCCATTCTTGTGCTAGAGGTTTTGATTGTTGGGGCATTGACTTTATGGGTCCATTACCTATGTCGCATGGGTATGAGTATATCTTAGTTAAGCGATGGACTATGTGTCCAAGTGGGTGAGGGCGATACCCACTAAATCTATGGAGTCTCGAGTCGCGGCTAGAGTTCATTAAGTCTAATATTTTGTCGAGATTTGGCACGCCACGGCATTATTATCTCCGACAGGTGGCACGACTTCACAAGCCTGGTCATTCAAAAGCTAATGGGGAGTATAGAGTCACTCACAAGGTTTCCACTTCGCACCACCCCAAACTAATGGGCGTGCCGAAGTTAGCTTAATCGAGATTGCCGTGATATTGGAGAAAAACCAGAGGTGTGACTAGGAAGGATTGGTCAATCAGGGTTAAATAATGCGCTAGGGGCCTACTGCATCGCTTATAAGACCAAGTGTTGGGTGCTTCACCCTATCGGGCTTGTTTTGGTAAGGCCCGCCACCGCCACTTGAGTTAGAAAAGAAGGCCTATTGGGCCATTCAGAAAATCAATTCGAGTCTAGATATGGTAGGTGCGCATAGGAAGTTGCGGTAGCTTATGTGAGCTCGAGGAGCTTAGGAAATCCACGCTTTGAAAATGCCAAGATTTACAAAGCTAAGGTAAAAGCGTATCATGATAGGAATATTCAGCGAAAAACCTTTAGCGTGGGTCGAAAAGTGTTGCTTTACAATTCAAGGTCTCCATTTATTTCCTAGTAAGTTGAGATCCCGCTTGAAAGGTCCTATGTTGTGATGCAAGTGCATCCAAATGGTTCAGATTGATGTCCGTGATTCAAGGATAGTAATGTGTTTAAAGTTAATGGGCGTACAATCCCAAACCATTTTGGAATTTTCGGAAGTAGAGAACCTCGATGAGGAGTTGGTCGATCCCGCTTATTCGACGACCCGCCATTTAGGCTTTTTCAAATGTGTCCCACGGGTAGCTTACGCGCACCATGCTCTTAATTGAGTGTGGACCCGCCCCTAGCGATAGGGGTACCCATCATTGACTTGGGTTCTCATAGCTTTGCACGCCACTTAAATAAGGATCGTGTACCCAAATTCCTGCTAGTAAGGGCAAATTTTATGCTTTTTTTAGTTTTTTACTTCATTTTTCATAATTTATGTTTATTCTTGTTTGTTTACGTTAAAAAATAAATAAATAAATAAATAAAAAGGAAAGATGGTCTAGTATAGCCACCTAATTTCTAGCCTTGAATTTGTGTATCCGGGTTTCTAACAATCTTATTGCTTTGTCTCTATAGTCATAAAAGACGATTGGCTCATCTCTTTTAAGGAGAAACCTTGAGTGATTTACCCCGCTGAGTCATGACTTACCCGGATTGTTATGATGACCTTCTCTACACAAATTTAAGTGAGAAATTAGGAAGAAAAGTAGTACTTCGTACCTTTCACGCGGTCGAAAGTGGTGGTGTTTCTTTTTTTTTTTTCTTTTTGATTTGTCGCGTGGTGTTCTTTTATATTTCTTATTCTTTATTGTGGCCCTGCCTTCCACTAGCTGGCTGCGATCATTTCATTTGCCCCCTAGTAGGTAGTTGTTTCTTAAGCCTTTTGGGGCGGCATGCTACCACACCAAAAATTTGGTAGTTTGGGCCTCTCCGTCGAAGTTGAGTCGCGGCATTCGTGAGCCTGGCGGGGTGCCACCTAAAATGTGGCGGTTGTTAGTCCTATAAAGCTTCGGACGCGGCCAATGTGACTAGGCGTGGACCTCTATGGGTCGAAGGAGCAAATCTGGAAGCAGCACCAATGATCCAAAAGCGGCGATGACGAAAATTCCCCATACATCGCCGGGGTCATGATGGTTGGTCGCCATTCGCCGGTCCATTTCTTTCCACTTATCTTTGATTTCTCTTTTTTGATGTTTTGTCTTCCCTCCCGCCTGAAAGGGCGAGCAAATTTCAAGTTGGGGAAGGGGTGTACTTTGTACAAGTTTTGATTTGTTTGAGCGCTTGCTAGTAGTTTAGGGGTCGCTTTTGATTTATTTGAATTTTTAATTTTTGGTTAATTTCGAAGTCCGGGGATACGCTCATATGCTTGTTTGTATGAGTTAGATGAGTATGCTAGATTTTTGTCTCGTTAATTGCCCGCTTAACTTGTTCACATGCATATATCCTACATCCATGTTGAATATTTTTCACGCCATAGGCAAGTCCGAGTAGGTGTTTTCCGCGTTGTGCACAAGAATTCCTTAAGGCATCCCATGTTCATTGTTCTTCACTTTCCTCAAGACTTGCATAAAATAGTAGGGCGCTTTGTATCACATATCATGATGTGAATGTTTCATATGCATGTGAGAGGGTCGATGACGTGTTTAGGGATGAAATAAGGCCATTTTTGCATGATTATACCACTAAATATATTCCTTTGACCCTTTGTCAAACAGGTTGTGTCGGCCTCGTGGTCAAAACTTAGGAAACCGGTGTTTGGGTGGAGTGATGTTCTCGTGGTCCAACTCTCAGATTTAATTGTAGAAGACCTCAATCGAGTATTGTTGTTTGGGGATTAATTAATGTTTGCTTGTGGATGCCATGATCTCAAAAAGTAACCTTTAACCATAAACCCCAACCTAAAAAAAAAAAAAAACCAAATTTTATACCCACCAAATAAGAGCCCCTATAGAAGAGAGAGAGAAGAAATTGTTTTAGCAAAAAAAAAAAAAAGTCGACGTTGATCAGAGCGCTACACCAAAAATGGTGTAAGCGCCCCCGTTTCCAGGCGGAAAAAAAATAAACCGCCTTTCTCTCTTTTTCTCCCACTTTTTCCACTTTCTCCATTCTTCTTCTTCTCCCTCCGATCCAAACCTCCATAACCACCAAAACCCTAACCTTTTAACCTTCATATCTCCTTCAAAACTTCACCAATCTTCACCAAAATTTACAAAAACACTCCTCTCAACCTCCTCTACCTTTCTATCCAAACCAAATTCCTCTAACCCGCTACAATCTCCGTGATCGAAAACCCATAAACCCAAATTTTACCCAAAACCATTGAGTTATGACATCCAAAAAGGCAACACATTGGGAAGGGAAAGTCTGGTTGGGCCCTCTCCGTGATGTAGAGGAAGTTTATCCGGCCGCCAAACGTAGAGACACTGGAGCAAATTGAGAGGGATAACCAAGCCAAGTGGGAGGCTTCAATCAAACAGAGGGGGTGAAGAATGAACGGCATATCATAGAGGATGGGTTGTGGCCCAACGATTTTTCGCCGCTTCGTGCCATCCGGATCAAGGTATGGGTTTTGGTTTGAACCTAATCCCGCTATAATAATCGCATTAGTTGAAGAATTTTATAAGAATATGGTTACCCCCGAGGTCGGTACTTTTATGGACCCGCAGTGCCTGATTACGCCCAAAATTGGTAATGCTCCCCGCTTTTATTGATGCTAGTGAGATAGCCCTTGCATGGGGGCTATGTGAGGCCTACGGGCCCACGACTTACCCTAAGCCGAGTCGGCTTTTAATGATGATGAGGTGAACTGCCACTTGTATGCGGTGACCGTAGGGAATGCCGATTCCTCATTGGCCCTGGAGGGCTTACGCAGGATTATCGATTCATGAATCGTGGTTTGTTATAACTTGTATCCTAGGGGTAAGGAGGGTGCACCCTGTATGTGGGGAATTTGATGTTTGTGTTCATGTCCGGCTGATACCGTATGTGATTGGGCCCCTATTTGCTTTTGGGCGATGTGTGACTTTAGGATGCCCCCCACCTCACCGAGAATGCCATTCCCATGCTTGATAAGTAAGATTTTAAGAAGGGGTGGCCTTGGCTCGAAAAATACCCGAGCAATGACCCGCTGAATCCTAAGGATATGGATTCCTCCATTCTCACTGTAGTAGGGCTCAGTCGAGCCGCCGAGGGGTCGATGCTCACTCCGCCACCGCTAGCGCCAAAGACTAAGACTTGGCTCGAGAAGATATTTGGTGTTTTGGCGGGTGTGGCAAAAGAGCCACGTGAAGTTGAAGAGGGGGGTGAGCGCATAATTCGTAACCGCATTGATTTAAGGAGATAGGCAAATACCACTTGGAGGCACGCACGGCTTTTCGGCGCAATCCGACCTTTCCCCTAGGGCAAAGGGGTCGGATTTGAGGTGAGTGATGACTTTGGCGGATCCACCATTGGAGGATGAGCACCGATGTCAATTTGGAGGAGGAGATGATTGAGCTCGGAGTTGGACACGGGTTGACGTGGCTTAGTTGGTGGTGTTGCATTTATGTTTATTATTTCTTATGTTTGAGTTGTTGGAGACTATTTTATTTTGTTTTTCCGCTTATGTGTCGCTGGTGTGACCGTATGTGGCACGTGGTGGTTGTGTCAAACATTGGTTGTTTTATTTTGGTTCAGAGGGATGATAAACCTTTGGTTATTTCTATGTGATTGTGTTTGTGTTTATCTCAGTTGGTGACGCCGGTCCGGGTAGATTGACCATGAGCTTTTATATAGGCCGCCACCCTTTGCATGTTTTTCCCTTTTTCGTTGATTTACCGCGGTCATTACAAGCCCGATAAAGCCCTTAGTTGACCCGATGCACATTATTTTTGACCCTTTTCGCATGCATGTATGATATTTGGATTGTGAATGTGTGGTATCCCCGCTTCGTGAGCTTTCATTGAATATCTTGGCGTTGTTTTGACCGCACGCTTGTGATTTGTTCAAATCCACGCTGATCGCCGTGCCTCACATGGGATGTAGAGTGTTTTCGGAGAACGAAGCGATATTGTGCCACGGAGAGCACTTTATCTTAGATCTTGCCGAGGAGTGAAATTATTCACTTTTTGTTGGAGCATGGATGTGACCGAAGTTACGTGTAATTAGAGACTATATTTTAATTGTTCACTTGACGCCGCATGTTGCATAACCCTCGTATCCCTTGTTGAGTCGTTGTAGTTATTTTTCGTTGTTTTTATTTCGCTCGTTACTAGGGACTAGCAACGCCAAGTTGGGGATGTGATGGGCGCTATGAGAAGTTTATGCGATAGGCCCAATTAGGGGTTTTTGGCTTAGTTTACATGCGATTTAAGCTTTATTTTCCAATTACGCGGCATGTGGTGTTTACGTGTTCATGAAAGTGTGATTTGCAGGTAATCGAGGTGCATAAGTGCGATTTTAATATTCTTCGTACCATGCACGCCGGGGTTGAAGGCAAGTGAGTTGTGCATGGGGTGGTCGAACTTTTCTGAGCGCCACCCCAATGCCTTGAGCGCCAAGATGGCTTAAAAAAGGGTCCCAAAATGGATGACAATGTTCTTAAGCCGCCACACCGTATAGGTGTAGCGCCACAAGCGATTAGAAGAGAGGTCAATCCAACCACGAGAGGGTCAACGGTCAACATACTCGCAAGGGAGGGCGGTAGCGCTACACAAGTTCTCCAGTAGCGCTACCGAGAGGCTATTATGGAGGTGTTGAACGGTGCCGTTTTACGGTCAACGCAAGCAAAGGAGGGCGGTAGCGCTACACCTATTTCTAGGTAGCGCTACCGAATGGCTTAGGGTCATGCCAAAACGCGGCCGTTTTGGTCATCCGCGCGCAATAAGTTTCGAGGATTATTAGGTTTTTAAGGGATTTTCGAACGGGGATATAAATACTCTTGTTTTAACCTAGTTTAGGGCTCCACGAATTTTGGACAGATTTTAGTCTTTCAAGTTTTCGGCTAGAGATCTCATATTCTCGGGTTCAGCATTGGTTTTCAAGATTCTTAGCATGGTTTGATGTTCCTCTTTCATTAATCAAGAGTATTTCCATCGCGCAATTTTTGGTACTACTTTCTGTTCTTATTTTCATTGCTTAATCATGTTTAGATTTAGGGTTTGTATTATTTTTGCTTTATTTTCAACTATGCGTGAGTAGTCGCATAGGGTGCGGTCGCGGGACGAAGGTGTCCCGTGGCTAGGCTGATTTATATTCCACCTCGGTGCCGAATTACTTTAACTAATGCGCAGTTTTTGAATACGGAATTTTTCTAGCAAACAAAACCCGGGCATCGCCCATTCTAAATTGCGCAGGAATTGGTGACGAGTGGTGTGCACTTGTTAGGAACTGTTTCCATATTTTTAAACCTATTAATTAAATCATTGTGGCCCGAGTAGATGTGAATCAGACTAGTTGCGGGCACTGTAGTGCCACGGCTGTGCTCTCCTGTTTAATTCAGAGTTCAGTAATTTAATTAGTTCAATTTAGATAATTAAGTAAACGGATTGAGCAAGGGGTGGCTACCTAAGAGCCAGTTACAAACATAGAACTGACATAGTTTGAGTGAAACACCGTAGACCGTCTCTGTGGTTCGACTCCGGTACTTCCGGATTTATTGTGCTGCACCGGTCGATAGTCCTACGCTTGGGACGAAATCTTAGTTAATTATTAATCACCCGAACGGTCAAGCAGTTATCAAGTCCGATACATACAAATATCTGTCATCTACTATTTGTTGCAACCTTCAAAACAGCAAAAGTGCAGGTTGTGATTTAATGAAGTCAGAAACACACAATTTCCAATCCAATTTCTTGAGTACAGCAGCTCCAAGGTATTAAGGACCCCGCGCCAACAAAATAATTCCTCCACCAAAAAACAAAATCTATACTTTATTCACGTACTTGGAAAACATACATTTTATCAGGCGTAAAACATGAATTTTGAAGACAATTTTACTCTTAGTGCCTCAAGTTTGAGTTCCCACTGCGCACAGCGCACATAGTGATTTAATTTTGCATTTTGATCAGCACCTTTCTGTTATTTGGCAAAACCTTTATCTGGAATTACAACCAAAATCAATTTTCGGGTTCCTGAAAAAAATTTCATAACGCATTTTCGATTAATACGCGTGCGCGAACTGGAGTGCCGGTGTGAAAGCTTTCTTTAAAAAAATCTCAAACTACTAAAATTCGCGAGCGCGAGAATTGAGATCGATTTTCCTCTCCTCACCTGAAGGATCCTTATTGAATAAAAGAATCGTACGCACAAGGCAAGCAAGGGAAACCTCTGGCCCCTGCCCAAGGGTCCAGCCAGAACCTGACCGTTGCACCATTCCCATCTCGCCATTTGCAGCCCTCCTTGAGGAATGGTACACCCTGACAAATGCTTCTCCAAATGTACGATGCCGATGACAGCTTGGATTCCCAAATCAACTTCCCATCTCGAAGGTATTTTAGAGTGAAGCACCCGAGCCATAAACTTGAGTATTAAAAAAATGTACCCTGACATGGCTATTTCACATATAACTAAACATGGTTATTTCACAAAATGTGGCTGTAAACTATGATCTTGAACGGGCCTTTTCAGTTCCTTCTGCTGAAAATTGAACTCTAAACTAGGTTGCCTACTTCTAAAGAAAAGCAACTCTAACATTAGGACACTAACCTCAAGGCAACTTTCAGTAATTTGGTGCACATAAAAGCAGCACAAGTTTTTCAGTGTTCAGCACACTAACATGGTATGCTTCTGATGTAACTTCAGTGTATATAACTCAGTTTTGGGTAGGTCTCGATAGCCAGAAACTTGTGGGCCGATGAAGAGGCCTAATCTGCAGAGGCAAGACCAGCATGACCTTTTAGGACCCAAAACAAACCTCAAAGATGAGCTCCATTAAATAAATTGCAAATATTGAACACATTACCAAAAATTTTACAGTATTTTTTTCAGGTTTGACCCTTTTCAACTTTTCTTTACGGGATCTAAGACCGCTCCGTTTTTGTTTAATGGAACTGGTTCTCAAGAGAACAAAATTGCAACGAAGATGCAGTTTAATATTTAAAGAACATGTCTTGGATAAGCCATCTAAGACTTTTGCATTCAGTAGCTAAAGAGATGACAGCACAAAGGAATTTCCCTACGAACAAAGTTTCCTGGCAAAATTCATATGGGCATTGTCATTTTAGTGCTATAAGCAACCTAATTTCCAGACAAAAATAAATATCTGAGTTCACAAAGAATAATTCAGGACTATGTAAAAACAATGCCACTTGACTAGGGCTTTTAGCTCAATTGATCGTTTACTAGAACTTGGGTGCTTGGAGGTTCTGGTTTCGAGCTAATGGAACAACATTCATATCATTGTAGTTATCTAACTTAATTTAATTAACATACTAAACATCCTATTGTCTAAAAAATAAATAAATAAAGAGAGAAGTTTGATTCACTTGAAACAAAGTACTCAAAACAAAAAACAATGGACCATTCAAACTTGAAATCAAATGGCAGTCAAATGCTTGCAATGAAGAAACTTGACTTCGTGAATTCTGTTGGAAACAAACATTCCCAAGGGTGCTGGACTGCTGGGTTTCTGTAAGAGATGCCTTGCAAATCAGCTCTGGTTTTTTCTAACAAATTCACAGAATCCAAATTACAACGACAAAGATCAAACTGTTCAAATCAAATAATCCTGATTAAGTGTTTCCAAATGCGGACCAATTGAGAAGACCTCTAACAACACCCAGAAGAGCTATCAAATCATTGCACTCTTCATATGTGCGCAACCCACGAAGACAAAGGTCTGTGAATCATCAATTGAACTAATTTGGTAAATTTTGTAGGTCTAAGTAAAAAATGAGATTCATATCTGATTTATCTTTTCCAACTTTCTTATATTTCAGCAACCAAGCAGATGCTAGAAAAGGAAATAACAAGCATAAGAGAGAACCAGTCCCTGATTTCCATTAAAACTGTTTGACTTGGGAGGGATTCATGATTGAGGGAGCTAGAAGATTCGTACGTCAAGGCATACTCAACGTCATCAGTCTTGCTTGGTTGGTTCAAGAGGATTATTTCAACTAAAAGACAGATTGCAGCGTTGCAAAACAACCTCTCTATCAATTGTGGTGGAAATGATGTTCCATTTCTGTTTAACATTCAGATTCATCCTTTAAAAAAAAAAGAGCGGTAAACTAGCTTTCCCATTCCTACAAATATCTTTACTACCCTCTTAAGCTTGCACTCTTCCGCTTTTGATTCAATGAAAAATGCCGTGCCATAGCTGGATTGTAGTATTTCCTCATATGCTCTGAAAGTCTATGGATAGCTTGGAGATCACCAATCCCTGAAAGCTGCTTCAAGAATGAGTCAAACTTCTGATACGGTAATTTCATCCCCCTATTTACAATTTCTTCCAAAAGAAAACTGGCAGCCTCCATATTGTTGCAATCAAAAAGCCCACCAACCATCAAACAATAAGTATCAGTATTTCGTTCACAACCTCTCTTATCCATCTCATGCCATGTCTCAAAGGCCCCATCAGGATCACCCATCTCAAAAAACATCGTAATTAGCATGTTAAACGTATGTATGCTAGGTTTGCAATCCACCTCAATCATTTTACCGAAAAGCCTAAGCGCCTCAACGCTGTTTTTCTGGTCACAAAGAACCTTGAGGAAACAGTTGTAGGTGACAACATCAGGAGGGTAACCTTTGTTTCCCATCTCTTCCAATAATTTGTAAGCTGCCTCAACCTTTCCAGCCAAACACATGCCTTCAATAAGTTCCTTGTATGTTGATACATCAGGAAGACACCCACTTTTGATCATATCCTCCAGAAGTTTAAAGCATTCCTCCATCTTATCGTTCTGGGCAAGTGCGGCAATCATGATTGCATAAGTTTTTGCAGTGGGAGAAGACATAGTCGAACCGTTCATTTTCATAAACTCCAACAGCTCTGAGGCCTCTTTCACCATACCCGTTTTGCAGAAGGTATCAATGGCAGTGTTGTGCGTGAAATTGTCAGGCGTGTGACCTGTTTTGATCATCTCTTCAAGAGTGCTCATGGCTTTAGCGGGGTTTCTAACTCTACACCATCCGAAAAACAAAATATTGTACGTATTGGCATTGGGTTTAACCTTATTCTTGATCTTCGACAACATGACTTCAGCATCTTCAACAAGACTGCACTTCGAAAAGAAAATTGAAGGCATGGATCTCTGTCGCTGTCTTTATGCATATCTTCTTCTTCTTAGCAAATTTCTCAAGATAGGTCAAGTGTTTTTCAGTGTACTCTCTCAAAATGGTCACTAAAACCTCAACAGGGACATTTTTTCTATCTTTTCTCTTCATGTAATCAAGAAGGTTACATATTATCCGAAACTGTTTGACCTTGTATTTCGTACTAGATAGAATGCCAATCATCTCGTTGTATACCTGAGGTTCATGAGAGTAATTTTCTTGGCGTGCTGCCCAAGTAAAGAACCTAAAGGCCAATTTTTCTTCAAAATAAAGCCTTTGGAGGACCTCAACAACCAACGGAGTCGTCAGTTCTACGCCCACTTGGTCAAGAGCTCTCTCCATGGAGTTCTGATGATTCGACTCAGAAGAGGCATCGATAACAGCCCTGTACAGCTTATCAACGGCGATTGTAATGCAGTGATCCACCGCAACAGTTCCAGAACAATATGAATGTAAACCCAACCGGACTGCAACCGGTGAACAACCCAAGGAAAGTACGCATTCTTTATATGGTTGATTCAATTTTTCGGCTAAATTCAAGCTTCTATCAAACGCAAGAGATAGTGAGTAGATTCTTGATACGGTCATGCTGTAATAACAGTTATAGGGGCAGAATATAGGTGAAAATGATGGCAATGCATGATGAAGATGGCGAGAAGAATGGTGAACAACTGAAAACTGAGAGTTTTTTACACTTCTTGTAAGGAATGAAGAAGTTCTAAAGGAAGGATGAATTGGGGACTATGTATAAAGCCTAATAGAAGCTGAAGCAACAAAAACCCGCAACATTTCTCAGGGGCAATTTATCAAACGGTTGGAGCGCAGTGAGACAAAGGCACCTATCTCATATCAGTCTCCGTGCCAATACATATCGATTGCGCACAAAGTGGGCAGAGAGAGACGAAGAGAGCAAGACCTGGTGATGTGATAATCAATGCAGCCTAAATTGAACAGCAATTCCAATTGTTGTTGTGGCTTTCGAATCTGCAACAATTGAACTGTCTTATTTACTCCCAAAATACAGTACGTTCATGAATATGGGCATAGACGTGAAGAAGACTTCTGGCAGTAGGCACGTCTTCGCGCTGCTCTCTATCTGTGGCTGTGTAATTAAAGAGATGAAAAACTTGTGTTGGTGTTCGTCAGAGAGAGAGAGAGAGAGAGAGAGAGACTTGTATCTACAGATTTACAATAAAACACATACAAAATACTTCAATCAAAAACTTGCAGCTCCAGATTTACAACCAAAAAAACATACGTACTTTGAATATGTAACGTTTTAGGACTCGTCTTGTTCCATTTTTGTATATCTATGACTGGCCGGCAGAGTTACCAAGGGCTTTCCTCTTGTGCGGGTTTGGGAGTTCGATTCCCACCCCTTTCATTACCACATATATATATATATATATATATATATATATATATATATATATATATATATGGGGTAAACTTCTAGTCCGGACTTTTAATTTTCGGACTTTTTATACAAAAAAATTTTTGACGATCCGTCCGTCCATCGCTGTGTTGAAGGTAGTTTTCCCCGCCGCCAAAAATTTTCAAAATTGGGAAGAGGCGTCCAAAGCGGTTTTACAAAAATATATAAATACGGTTTTCTAAAACTGCTTTGGATCAAGCCCTTCCCGTATGTTTTTGAAGATTTCTCATGACCCTGCTAAAACACCTTTCAACATTATGACGGATCGATTTTCCAAAAAATTTGCAACACAAAAAAACCACATTTTTTCCTTAAATCCGAGAGTGTGGACTAGAAAATCCACTTATATATATATATATGTATATATATATATATATATACACACCGGTGATCCAGTCTGGGATCCCGGATTTCTTGGACTGGAGCCTTTTTCGGTGTTTTGATGCTTTTAAACATTATTTTTTTGGAATCCGAAGCCGTCCAATGTGTTTGTGTTTTTCAAGGTCGGTAAATCTTCAAAAAAATACGGGAAGGCGCTGATTCAGTAGTTTTTTCGCAAAAACCGTAAATATAAAGTTTTTTGCTTAAAACCGCTTCTGATCAAGCCCCTTCCTGTATTTTTTTGAAGATTTCGCGTGGAGCCTTGGAAAACACCTTTTCGAACACATTGGGGCAGCCGGATCGTCAAAAAAATATCGGGAAGGTGGAGTCCCGGATCCGGAACTCCCGGACTAGAACATGACTCTATATATATATATATATATATATATATATATATATATATATATATATATATATATATCAGTTCGGTCAGGTTCGATTCAGTTCCCTTAAAAAAAACCTCCGAACCTGGGACAAAACCGGTTTCTAAGAAAATCAGAAAAAAAAAAGTCAGTTCTAACTGGTTCTTTGGTTCGGTTCTCCTTTTCTTTTTTTTTCACCCCTAATTAAGCCCCTTTATGTGGCTGTGCTTGAGGATTTCAAAAGAAAGGAACCATAAGGTCAATTCTTTTTTCAGGTTGGTTCCTCCCAACCAGTATTCTACTGTTTGCGGAGCACGGCCACTTGCTATCTCTCAATACTTTTATCCACCACACATTCTCCTGATTATAGCTTCTACAGTTTTGAGGCACCTTGCATGTGATAATTACTCGTTCCTCTGTGTCCGGAGGTCCAATTTAGGTAGTCTTTATATATTTCTAGGACTCATTTTAACGAATAATGTTACACACACAACAAATTCATACAACACTCTCACATAAGGGTCAGACTCACATGTGGAGCCTACGTGCGGGACCCAACCCTATGTGAACAGGTGGGTTTTGTGCGGAGTTTGTTGTATGTGTAACCTTTTTGAAAGTGCAAGCTGTAATTCTCTTTCTTAAATTGAAGAGCACACGAAAAAATGGTGTATACATATGAGGAGCCCAAATGGAAATTCAGCAGAAATTTCATGTTCACTTGATGAGGGGAAAATGTTCTAAAAGAATAGTAGATAAATTCAATTAAGAGATCGATTTACAACTGATAATTGACCAGAGTCCCCATTCAACACGAAAAGTTCCAAAGGTATATAGGATGAAGCAGACTCGGATGACGACCCAAATCTGTAGGTGGGTTGCAGTATTTTGCTCCCTTTGGGACATGGAATCGTGAGAAGTCGGGGTCCTGTCCTCATCTGCCAAACCTGCATTGAGAAACATCGTATGAAGCTCATCTTAACCCATATTTCTAGAAAAGCGTTTCAGGTAAAGAATCCATTTTTATCTAAAAGTCAATAACCGTATACAGGATACAGATATCAGTCCATAAGAAAAAGACCCTTACAGCAAGATATTTGAGAACAGCTGCCATCTCTCAAACATGAATAGCTGAAATTTTAGTAGCTATAATAGCAGCCCATGGTGGAGACCTTTCGTTTAGACATGCTTGCTGAAAATGATGTCTCTTATAAACCGGGTCTTATTCATCTTTAATATTCTCATCACTTCCAAGAAGATGGTGGTCATGACCATCAAAAGAAAAAACGGTGACTCCATTCGTCCTCAGAAAATGAACTTTTCATCTCATATAAACTCCACTAGAACAATATCACCAATGCACATTATAGAAATGGCACAAGTTTTTTTTCCATCTTAATTACTCATTATTATGTTATCGATAAACAAATCTTCCAACATAGATAGCCAGTTGCAGAATTATTATGGACCATGAAAGTAATAGAATAATGATAGTGACACAAACTTTGTGTCACAATCAACCACAACCCCACTCACATGGGGTGTGGGGCCCATGTGGGACCCACAACCCGTGTGAATGGGGTTGTGGTTGGTTGTGACATAAAGTTTGTGTCACAATCATTTTTGAAGGTAATATAAATGATGTCACACTCCATTCGAATGGTATCACAAACTAATTTGGTAGTCAAAATAAAATAGTACCTCAATAATCCCTTTGCGCGGTGCATGAATTGCTAAGCAGAGGCAATAGTCACTTTTCACGTGTTCATAGTTGGAAGAACTTGACGACGCTTTATCTTTATTGACAAGGATTTCCATAAACAGGCAACAAGCTTCACGATACCCCTATAAAGAAGTGAAGTTGAAATCTTAGGTTAGCAGAAATAATGAAAAGTAACATACCAGAAGATAACATGAAGAGCAATTCAATTCAGAGCTCACTGAAAGCAAACCTTCCATAGTCTCACTACGACAAGAGCCTGAGTGTCTAAAAGCAGTATGCGGCCAAGTGAATCAGTTATTGCTGCCAATGTACCACTTGGTGACAAAGTGAGCTTCTCACCCTTCCTTGGGTGATCCTTGAAACATGTGAGAGGAGAAGCTGGGAAAAATCATATGAGCAATATGTAAACCCCTAATATTATTATCGCAGTAAAAATAAGTATGTGACACAATGTCAAACATGTTAAGGAAATTGTTCTCGCCTCGAGCAAATGACTGGGGCTTTGATTCCGGCTTTTTTGTGGGCTTCTGTTCACTTCGCCATATCATTTTAGAGAAAGAGGCTATTGTCGAAAATGTTGCTGGTACAACTTTGGACAGAATAGCTCCCACTAAAGATCTGCCTCGGTCCTCTGAAAGTCTTTTGTAGAGTTTAAACGAAGTTGAAACAAATAACAATGTCAAAGTGAGAATTAGAATCCAAAAACACAACCAACGTGATTTATCTTATAAAAAAAAGCTCTATTAAAGTGAACTCCAACCATGCTTACCTGAATGCTGAAATCACGGCATCATCCCCAATAGTGATTGCACAAAAATAACGTTGACTTGACTGCCCAACAATAAAAGCAGCTGAATTCAAAAACCAGAATAACTTCAGAAAGCCTCCACAAGTGATTGACAAATTAATAGCGTCCAAGTATAGGCAGGCAGGAAGGCAACATCCATGCCACTAATATCTTATATGTTGATTGAGAAACACAACATTATCACCTGCAGTTCCATTAATGGAGGCGGCATAATGCCAGTTACTGCTGCATCAGCACATGACCCATACTTGTTAACATTCCATAGCTGGTACGGCAGTCTTCCAAAGGAACTTCCAGAATCATCTGGATCTCTCTTATGATCCCAAAACTGAGTGCGTGTTTCTTGAAACCATCGTTGCAGCATACTCTACACGTCACTCAAGCATGAAAACTCAAGTTAGTCCAAAATCAATGACAGAAAATGACAAGGCGGCTTCAAAAGGTTAAACAAATTCTGCAAAAAGAGCCCGACCATGGTAATTTTCTGTTAATAAGAAAGATATAAACCTCAATCTGGGTCTCTTGCATTGTTTTCTCATTCAAAATAAGGTTCCCGTTTCAATTGGTGTTCAAAAAGAGGGATTTGTCCTGAAAATGGGACTCTAAGATCTTAGGACATGAAAATAGCTACTATTCAAACAGAACTTTCAATATTTAAATACGAACTTTAAAGTCAGGACTACTCTTACTGCCCATTTGTGGGGTATGGGAGAGCATTTCAACCAAAACCCTCTTGTCTTAGCACTAAGAATACCAAGTACCTGGATATCAGATCCATCAAAACGAGCAATCACGCCAGGCATTACAACACAAATCTCCTCTGATGACGCATCTTGTGTGAGATCTCTCTTGGTGCCACGGACTCTTAGCTTGATAATTCGTCCAGTATTTACAATCTGTCAGCACAAAATTAACCCGTAATGATCCCAAAACCAAAAAAAATTAATCTGTAAGTGCTGTGATCATTGTACCCTAACACAATAAGGGGTGTTCCGCTAAGGAAGTTTTGTTTTAAAACTGGCTTGGTTTTTGTGTTCAAACCTTTTTATGTGATGTATTGTGAGAGCATGACCTGTCTTGGTTTTGGGGAAAAACTAGTTTTTGGAAAAAACTAGTTTCCTTAGTGGAACTTCTCTCCATCTCATACTGGCAAACTCCCCTATTCAACTAGGAAGAAGAAAAAGAAGGGTAGACCAACAAAGAAGATGAGTTAAGTACTCGTTCAACAAATTCGATAGTCAATTGTGGCAGATAACCTGTGATCTGGAATGGGAACTTGGTAGTGTGCAATACAGCTATCTATGGTTATCAAGTTCGATACATACAAATATCTGTCATCTACTATTTGTTGCAATCTTCAAAACAGCAAAAGTGCAGGTAGTGATTCAATGAAGTCAAAAAACACACAATTTCCAATCCAATTTCTTGAGTACAGCAGCTCCAAGGTATCAAAGACCCGTCGCCAACAAAAAAATTCCTCCGCCGAAAATCAAAATCTGTACTTTATTCACGTACTCGGAAAACATAAAATTTATCAGGAAAAAACATGAATTTTGAAGACAATTTTACTCTTAGTGCCTCAAGTTTTAGTTCCCACTGCGCACAGAGCTCATAGTGATTTAATTTTGCATTTTGATCAGCACCTTTCTGTCATTTAGCAAAACCTTTATCTGGAATTACAACCAAAATCAATTTTCGCGTTACGGAAATTTTTTTCACTACGCATTTCGCTTAATACGCGTGCGCGAACTTGAGCGCCAGCGTGAAAGCTTTCTTTAAAAAAATCTCAAACTACTAAAATTCGCGAGAGCGAGAATTGAGATGAGTAACCTGCTTGTGTATAAGATCGCCATGAAGAGAATAAATCAACAAGTAGCCACAAGAGGTCCCAACCGCGAGCACTCTCACATCGTCAAACACCAACCACTCAATTGCGGATATGAACTCTGCCTCGATCGGGGACAAGGTGGGGCGGATCTTGACCCGAGCCCCGCCGCTTGACGGATCGGCGGGGTCGGAGAATTCGATGACGAGGACGGTGGAGCGGTTGGCGAGGGCGATGGAGTGGGTGTCGAGTGCGGTTAGGAGGTTAGGGTTGTCGACGAGCCAGCCTTCCTTGCCGGCGCCGAGTTCGGTCAGGTCATCGCAAGCGATGGAGCCGAGATCAGTCGTGTGGTTTCGTCGAGCCATTTTTGGGGAGGTGGAGGGGTTGGATTGCGGAGAGAGATTGATCCGGACTCCAGAGTGAGGGGATTGAATACAGAGAAACAGAGAATAAAGAAGTACTGTAGTGAGAGAATGTAAAAAAGTCTAGTCATTGATGAATCTCATTGCGTCGGCAAAAACATGGAAGAGTTAAAGCCCAGGGGCGGCTCTACAGCCACCAATCAATGGTCAATTGAACACCCAATAAAAAAAAATGCTTAGAAAACATGTAGTATACTATTCCCTCCGTCCAAATTTAATGGTCCCTTTTGGAGATTTCAACTTAATAAGGAGACATAATCATTGCACTTTTGAAAACGTATTTTTCCTATTTTACCCTTTAATCATTACACTTTCTTACTTTTTTATTATTTTTAATTTCAAAATACAAGGGTATAAGAGGAAATTCCTTAACAATTACTCATTTAGTTTTGAAGTGGAACAATTTTTTTGGGACAACAAAAAGTGTCAATTGGGACTATAAAATTGGGACGGAGAGAGTATAAATTACTACTCCCTCCGTTCCTATCTGTTTGTCTTCTACGAAAAGTTGTGTTACTTTTCAAATGAAAAAATAAAGTGTTTTCGTGTATCATTTTTCAAAAATTTTTACACCAAATTAAAGTACTCATCGTGTACTTTAATTCAGTGCGAAAAAATTTGAAAAATGATACACAGAAGTACTTAATTTTTTTATTTGCAAAAAAGGTAAGTGTTCAAGACTATCAGAATAGGATGTTCATTGATATTTGAGTTAAGGTGTTCAAAGAAACGCTACCTCATAC
This sequence comes from Vaccinium macrocarpon, assembly GCA_022606695.1. Lineage (NCBI taxonomy): Eukaryota > Viridiplantae > Streptophyta > Magnoliopsida > Ericales > Ericaceae > Vaccinium > Vaccinium macrocarpon. Next base: position 6,731,332 of record CM040180.1, read on the forward strand.
TCCCTCCATTCCTATTTGTTTGTCCCACACTCTCTAAGTCTTAATCCAAAATGAATTGAACAATCAATCCAAAACCAATTGAACACTCAATCATAAAACAATTACAGTCCATCGATCTAAGTAATTTATATTTGAACACCTAACATATTACCTCAAATAAAGATCATGATTATAATGGAAAAGAAGAATCCATTGGTGTAAGGATTATGCATGCTTTGCGTTCCCTCTCTGTCTCTATTGTTGATGATCTAAATATATTAGTAATTTCGCATTCATGACAGTAACTACCTTTTTTTATGTCTAGTTAACATATAGATTACAAGCAAAACTTAAAAAAAAACTTCATCTACATTGCAAAGCCCCATTAACTTGAATAATATCTCCTCGAATTTAAGACTACAATTGAAAATCTCATCATGTCATCCAAAAGAAAAACATTGGAGTATTTTCGAAAAGGTCGGCCCTAACATACTCTACAATTTCTTTCAAAAGTGTTTCAGTAGATTAAATAAGCGGTTAAATATTGACACAAAATATGAGAATGCGTCTAGAACAACTGTAAAAATTTACTCCCTCCATTATGAAAACACTGTTTATTAGGCAATACGACAACTTTAAAAAAAAATTTAAATTTTTGTTACTAATAAATTAAGTTCTCATTTCATTTCGCCTCGTAGTTAATTTTTCATAATAGAGTTTATATTTTTTGACCGCACTATTTATACTAATATATGAGATTTTGTAAATATGTTATTGGTTAATAGATCAGCGAGTGGACTTAAGGTAATTTATGAACACCCTTCCATAAATTCCTGGAGCCGCCACTAGTTAAAGGCTCAACTTTTTGGTTTTATGTGCTAAGATTAGTTACTAGCTCGAGCCTCTCTAATATCCTCGCCAATATTTTCACCATATTAGCTAGAAAAAGTGTCAAAAACCTTTTTGGCAAGCCACCCAATATGCCCAACACCCAATAGCCTTACCAAAATGCTAGAATCATCTTCCACTTGTCTGGCGCATGCGCTACATGGGCACGAGTAGATCTGACTCGCAGGCACGTGCCACCTTTGACCAACGCATGCGACGACACTGGAGCTTTGACGGCGATGGATCTTGCACCAATCTTCTTGTCTCGACGTCGACTACATTGTGGGTGTCTCAAAACAATTTTAGCTTAATTATCCCGACAGTTCATTTTTTTCCCGCGAGTGATGGAGAGAAAGAATGAGAGGGTCGTTAGCGATCTCACCATACCTCGCCTACTGTGGCGAGATACTGTAGTAGTGATTTATTTGTTGAGTCTACTGGATGTCGTTTCCGGGGAGCATCTCGTCATTTTGGTCTCGTCGGAGCTCTTGGCGAGACTGCTGGAGATGGTCTAATAGGCTACCTATACATATATTACATATATTCATTATCTTATAGTCTTTCCTTTCTCTCTCCTTAAAGTCTTTCTCTCTCTCCTCTTTCTTTCTCCTCCTTCCCTCCTCCTCTCTCTATCTCTCTCCTTAAGTCTCTCCCTAAATATGTGGTGACTTAGGGAGTGAGAGTTTTAGAGTTGAGGGCACTTTAGGGAGTGAGGAGTGGCACTTAGAATTTTAGAGAGTCAATTTTTGTGTATTAGAGATCATTTTTTGAGTTTTTCTTAGGTAACTGGTTAGAGCACTTTAAGGTACTCTTTTAGATAATGCACTAGAGATGCCCTTAGTTCGCGTTATAATTTTTAGATTAATTATCTTCTCAACAAGAGGAGTCTAAAAGTTAAAATTAAACCGAGAGTAAAAAAAAGTTCACTAAAGACGAAAAGTACAAAATAACTGTCTTTTTAATGTAAAATGCCATCTTAGATGATCTTTAACCAACTTTGGATTCACATTTTCATGCCCAATCTGCCCTTTTACAATCGACCATTTCATTTTAGGTTGTCCCTTAATAAGTATGTATGTATTGTGAAAACTTAATAGGTAAAGTGAACGATAATTTTGAAAAGTAGAGATAAAAGTTGATGTGACATGTATAAAATAAAACTAAAAGTTAAAGTTGATGTGAAAGGTGTAATGATGATAGCTTTTTAATTAGCTAAATTTATAAAGTAGCACACTTAAGAATGGACGGAGGGAGTACTATTTTTCTGATTCCTCTCGTCGATGTAAATGATTATTAATTCCAGAAATTACCACAGAGCTAAAGAAAAATTATGAAAATTTATTTAGATAAAGGGTTGAATATCTACTTGCCCCTTGAACTATCAAATTTTTTTTTGTTACTTCCCCCTTCGACTATAAATTTCATTTATTTGCCCCTTCAACTATGTAAAAGTTACTTACTTGCTCAATTACACACATTCCATCCAAGGTTTGGATGGAAAAGTTAGCAATGAGGGTAATAATGTCTTTCAGCTACTAATATACATATCTATATGTATATCCTTTCTTCCCACAACCTCTCTCTTTCTAGCTTGGGGTTTTTCCTTACAAGACTTCCCATGTAGTAGCAATTTTTTTTTCCCTCAAGGGAGATCCTACAAGACTTTCAACAAGCAATCCAAAAAAACCCCTAACTTTGGTTTGATCGACGGAATGAAAATTGATCAAGTCAGCTTCATTGTTGTAGCCTTGTAGGTGTACGAAATATCCATATTACCCTCTCTTTTTTCATCAGTTTCAAAATAAAATAAAATAAAGGTCAATGGTTTCCGTCACAAATTTTGGATGAAAAACGTGATTTGTCCTTAGTACAAAAAAAAATGATAATTGAAGGGGGAAAAGAGTTCAATTGGTAGTTGAAGGGGGAAGCAAAAAAAATGATAGTTTAAGGGGCAAATAGATATTTAACCATTTAGATAAAATAAACTCATTTTGAAATGAACAATGATACATACGCTCCCTCCCAGCCACTCCCCACAACTCCCCCTCTCACATGTGGTGGGACCCATCTATTTGGTTCTTTTACTTCTTTGCAATGGAAAATAATTGAGTGCGAGCGTGCTAGAGAGAGTTTCAATCTCCTCCCTTAGATTAACTTTGGAAAAACCAAATCTAATCAGACGATTGTGTTTTAAATGGTTCAGTTACCTCAATTGAGAGGTTTTTTCTCTCAAAATGAAGAAATACAAACCAAAATACTCACGAAATTAAAGAACAACAAAGAAACAAGATACTTCGATTAATAAACCAAAAATAAACTTACTTCGGAATTGACTTCAACTTCAAATACAAGGTAACGAGTACTTCGAACGGATGATTGTTACAAGAACAATCGAGATTTATCCTAATTTACTTCATAAATTACTTCAAACTGAGTTCAAAACCCTAAACTACTTGCCAATGAACAAACCAAACACCATTTTGTTGAAGATTTGTCTGAGCTTTTCACACTTCAATCTCTTTTATTTATAGACGCTGCTTGCTAGTTGAACTTCCCGCTCAAAGGTTTTTGAATTTTACTTGCTTCGAACTCCTCCTTCCACACTTTGAATTGGCAGTTTTCTCCCTTCTCCACGTCTGAATTTGAATTCTTGTTAATCTTCTTCCAAAAGTTTCTCATTGAATCTGCACCGTTGCTCTAATTAACCCAAATGATTACATTTTAAGGAGATAACTGTCTTTCAAGACGTACTCCACGTGTTCTAACAACCAATTGCCTTGTATCATAAATTTACACATGGAATCTACGCACTTAGTAGTTAAAATCATGGCTTCGAAGTCTATCTTTTATAAGCAGCGACGACTCGTAACTGCCAATAACTGTTTTTCAATCTAAGAAATAATACGACATCGTATTTACTCAACTTTATTGCATTAATCCAATGTATTTTCATTGCCAAGCATTTGCCAACATTTGACATTTTTGGTTACGTGTCAATTAATTACTGGATTGGTTAATTTTATATATAAACACCACCACATATGGGGCCCACAATGGGTCCCACCACATGTGAGAGGGGGAGTGGCTGGGAAGAGAGTGTATCTATCATTTTTGTTTTGAAATAATCTCAAACGGTAGCCAATTAATTTTGATTCTTGTGTGGTATATTGACGAGGTTTAAAAAGAACTCCTTCATGCTAAAATAGGAAATCAACCAAACTCAAAGATGAAAAAAAATAAAACTATATGTTGTAGGACTAAATTGTATGTAGAAATGCTTTAAAGGGTTAGAAGTGCAATAAAATAAAAGAATAAATTGCATCGAACTTCCCTCTTAAATGGGAAAATCTCACATTCTTCCCTTGACTCAGAACAACGACTTCGTTATCTCTCCAAATTCCAACCGTTCTCTCTCATCCACTCTCTCCCTCCAAATGCCGACTCAAAACCTCCCTCTCTCGAAAACCCTAAACCTTTCTCTCTCTCCCTTCCACTTCCCAAACCCTCTCCCCAAAACCCTAACCCCAATTCACATCTCCCCTAATAATTACCCTGCACCCCATCTCATTCTCTCTCTATCTCAAAGCCCTGCTCTTCCATTTCCCTGCCAAAATGCTCGAGATGTCCGCACGTTCGCCGGCTGGAGCAAGAAGAATCCTGATGGAGACGGCCGCTCTAGCGGCCATCTAGAAGGAAACGCCAAGCTCTGCCGCGAGGCGAAGCGCAACGCCTGAAAACGAAGTGATGGGTAGTGACTTAGGGAGTGAGAGATTTAGGGTTGACGGCACTTTAAGGAGTGATGAGTGACATCTAGAATTTTAGGGAGTCAATTTTTATGGACTAAAGATCATTTTTTGGAGTTTTTCTTAGGTAACTAGTTAGAACTCTTTAGGGTACTCTTTTAGGTAATGCACTAGAGATACCCTAAATTCGCATTATATTTTTTTAGATTAATTATCTTCTTGACAAGAGGAGTCTAAAAATTAAAATTAGACCAAGAGTAAAAAAAGTTCACTAAAGACGAAAAGTAAAAAATAACTGTCTTTTTAGTGAAAAATGTCATCTTAGATAATCTTTAACCAACTTCGGTTTCACATTTTTATGCTCCGTCCACCCTTTTACAATCAACCATTCCATTTTAGGTTGTCTCTTAATAAGTACGTATGTATTTTGAAAACTTAATAAGTGTTTTGGAAAGTGAAAGCAAAAGTTGATGTGAAATGTATAAAGTAAAAACTAAAAGTTAAAGTTGATGTAAAAAGTGAAATGATGATATTTTTTTAATAAGTTGGATTTATAAAGTAACACACTTAAGAATGGACGAAGGGAGTACTATATTTCTGACTCCTCTCGTCGATGTTAATGATTATTAATTCCAGAAATTACCCTGAAGAGCTCAAGAAAAATTACGAAAAGTTATTTAGATAAAATAAGGAAATTGATATTCGCACTCCCAATTTTGATGCAGAGGCTCCAAGTTACAATAGTTTTCCAAAATTATCCTTTTACAAGTTCCATGATTTACTTCAGACACTTCAAAACTCTTTTACTCTTCTTCTTTACTCCAGACACTCCCAAAAAACAAATAGTTTTTTTTATCAAAAAAAAGTAGATAGTTTCTCAACTCCTTTTACTGCACGTCACTAAATTGCCTATTTCCATATGTAACGTTTTCTTAGTAGAGTCTTTATGTTATTGTCTCCATATTCTGCATCAGGACAACCTGGATGAGTGGTCTTCGGTTTATGATTGTAAAACCATCATTTTGTCCATGCAAAGTTTCTTGAGAGTTCTGTAACTTTTCCAGAGTTTTAACTTTGGTGATGCGTTTTGTTTGTCTCACTATGAGTTTTAAAATATAGATTTACGGCTGTTACGAAGATTTTGAAGGAAAAATGGTAGATAATGAGTATGAAAATATAAAGATCTTGTGTCGCAGCCATTATGAAGATTTTAAATTGTGTGTTGTTTATTTTGAAAAATTCTAGCAATGTTTAGTTTAGTTTTTTTTTGGTGCAAAGTGTCGTGAATCAATCTGACATAGATACATGCTTAACGTTCAAAACCTAATATTTATGGTGCGGATGTTTAATGTGTTGAACGAAATGTTAATGTTAATGCCTAATGCTTACGTTTGGTTTTAGTTCATTTTTCCATTTGGAGTGTCTTAGTAAATAATGGGATATTTGATAGTGGAGTGCCTCTAATAATTTTTTATATCTAAAAAAGAGTAATTTTATAACTTTATTAAATATTGGAGTATCAGCATAAAAAAAAACCCAAAAATCAGCATCCTAAAATAAACTCATTTTGAAATAATCTCAAACGGTATACAATTAATTTTGATTCTTGCGCGGTATATTGACGCGGGTCTAAAAAAGAACCCGCTTCGGGCCGAAACTGGAAATCAACCAGATTCCAAAGATGAAAATACACAAAACTAGTTGTTGTAGGACAAATTGTATGTAGAAATGCTTTGAAGGGTTAGAAGTGTAATCAAACAAAAGAATAAATTACACGAAACTCCCCTGTTAAATGGGTAAATCTCACATTCTTCCCTTGACTTGGAACAACGGCTTCGTTATCTCTCTCCAAATTGCAACCGTTCTCTCTCATCCACTCTCTCCATCCAAATGCCGACTCAAAACCTTCCTCTGTCTAAAACCCTAAACCCTTCCCTCTCTCCCTTCCACTTCCCAGACCCTATCCCCAAAACCCTAACCCCAATTCACATCTCCCCCAAATTTTACCCTGCACCCCTTCTCATTCACTCTCTATCTCAAAACCCTACGCCTCCATTTCCCCGCCAAAATGCTCGAGACGTCCGCTCCTTCGCCGGCCGGAGCAAGAAGACTGCCGGCGGAGACGGCCGCTCCAGCGGCCGTTTAGAAGGAAACGCCGAGCTCCGCCGCGTGGCGAAGCGCAATGCCCGAAAACGGAGCCGGAAACTGTCCGAGAACCTCTTTTACAGGCTGAAAAACCCTAGTAGGAACTACCCAGATAATTTCACTGAAGAAGAGCTTCAGACTATTGGTTTAGGGTACGATAGAATGGTGAGGTTCATGGAAAAAGACGACCCTAACCTCCGCCACCCATACGACTGGTACAAGTACGGCGAATTCGGGCCGTACTCGTGGCGAGGAGTGGTATTAGGGGAACCCGTTCGAGGCGATTTTACCGACGAGCGTGTGAGTATTATAGGGGAAGTTAAGGACCATGAGGAGTGGGAAAAGATTGAGCAGTTTCAAATGGCTCAAGATTTTGGTAATAGGTTGAACACAATGGGTAAGGATTTGAGTTTGAAGTATTACTGGGTTTTTGTAAGGCATCCGAAGTGGAGAGTTTCAGATTTGCCATGGCAGCAGTGGACTTTGGTGAGTGAAGTTGCGGTTGAGGCTGGAAACCAGAGGTTGGATAAGTGGAATTTGATGGGTAGGCTTGGGAACAAAACAAGGGCATTAATTACGCAGTGTGCGGCGTGGAGGCGACCGGATTTGATATACGTGAAGAGGCCGGTTTATCAGTGCAGGTTTGAGCCTCAAGATGAGTTCTTCAAAGGGTTGACGCCATTGCTGGATCCCGAGACGGAGCAGGATTTCTTGTGTCAGTTGGAAGACGATGATGGGAGGGTTGAGTTGGTTACTTACTTTGGTGGGTTGTGTAAGATTGTGAAGGTGAATCCGAAGGCGTTTGTGGATGACGTTGTTAAAGGTTTTGAGAAGTTGAGTGATGAGAAGAAGTCCAAGTGTTTGGAGTTTTTGCTGGGGAATCATCCGGTGGAGCTTTTGCATCCGTATACGAAGGAGTGGAAGGCTAAGCTCGAGGATATGGAGTTAGGTTGTGATGCTCCCGACGATGATGATCATCGGGGCAATGTGGGTGAGAAGGAGGTCGTTGATTGGATTGAGGACGATGGGAATGACGATGCTGATGACGGTGATGGTGCTGATGATGTTGTTATGGACATTGATGGAGATGGAGATGGAGACGATGAATTGGGTATTGCAGACGACGAGGAAGACTTGAATCCAGAAGAGGATGAGAAGCACTGGAATGAGGAGTTCAAGAAGGCACTGAGTAGCAACGAAGCAATGGAAAATATTGCAAAGAAAAGTATGGAGATGGCTGACAAGATGTACAGTGAGCAGTTGGGGATTACAGAAGAGGGAAGAGAAAGGGGAGATGGTGATGGGGATGAATTGGCAATGAGGGGTGTTAGAGCAAAAGTGAGTCCAGAAGAATGGAGACGAGTTGGGTACGGTCCATTCAGGAGGAGGGTCAAGAAGAGTAGAATCCCTCCTGAGCTGTTCCTGCGAGCGGCTGTGAGACCTTTTACTTACAAGAATCTTGTGAAGGAGATCGTATTGACGAGACACGCCATATTGGAGGGTGAGATTCGTGCGAAGCAATGATACACATTTTTGTGTGCGCCGAGCGCTTTTCCTACTGTGATGATCATCTTCTTCTTGGTGAAATGGGGATATTTCTCGGGCACCTGTGCACGAGCAAAACGTTAAACCCGCGAATGCTGAAATGCGATGTAGGTGAGGGCATTTCTACCTTATGCGATAGACTTTCAGGAGTCCAGTTTCAGCTCGCTCATCAATTGTGAACCTTTTTTGTTTCAAAGGTTTTGAACTTTGCCTACTGGCAACAGCGAATAACTGGGTATGAGTCCAATGTATTTATGCACCCATTTTCTTATGGATGGATGGTTGGCTACTGAAATATACTAGTAGTAGTAGTTTTTTTTTTTCCTCTTATTTTGTGTTCTAAAGTACTCATTAATTTTTGAGGGGGTTGGTATAGCTGAGTGTTTTTTTTTTTTGAACCAAGATACATAAGATATCCCTTAATAAAATCGAACGATAACAAAGGCAATATCAGACAAAACATGAGGAGACCTCACATTTTGCCAGGTGGCCTCGATGACAAAGTCAGTACAATCCAACAAGATCAAACACACACACATCCCCATATACAAGTAAACAAACACAGCCCGAAAAGAAAACCACAAACCATCAGACCAAAAAAGGAGGATCAAACAAAACACCCCACAAGGATGTCATGAAGCGCAAACATGCCCTCAACGCCAACTAGACGACCAATAAAGGTACACAAACACAAGTTAGTCAATGTAAAACACGGCGTTGAGGGCAATGGAAGGTGTGAGGGTCCTCGTAACTATCTTCAATGGCTCTCTCCCTTTTCCATTGATTCCCAAAACCCCCAGTACATACTGAAGTACACCCCCTCCTAAATCAGTATTATAAAACTGATAAAGGAGACCGAAATTTCATGAATCAAAATCCAAGAACCAGATGATCTACACTTTGAAGTATTCCTCAGGAACATAAAACTTCAACCCAATGGCCTGAAACCAGAAAAGAATTGTTTAGTCAACACTGTTTTGGACCCAATAAAGATACTACCATAAGACTTAAATTTCAAGATCGATAGAAACAAGTCAAAGAAAATGATGTCGCCATTTTAGCACAGTAAGACGTTTCTGTGAAGCAAAGTACCACATTTGCTTGATTACCAAATTAACATGAAGTAGACAAGCGTGAGCGTACTCACTCCAATAGCTAGCTTTTGATGTGCAATAGTTTTGCCACTGTGTCAGATATATCTTTATCATATTTAATTCAGGACTAGTTATTCAGGGCAAGGACATAAATTTTAGGTAATACCGATCAGATTCTCCAGAGTAAACAAAGTACACCTGCCTCATTTACGCTTCGAAGCTATCTAAGCATCCCTGAGAATGCATCTTTATATTTTTTCTTATTTTAAGCGAATGATGAAAATGGCATAGTCAATGAGGTCTTGTAACATGAGCAATTGTCATTCTATGACCCATATTTCCACCTTCTGCCAAAAAATGTAGTTATATCAATGATACAGATTGTGTAATATGACCTTAAGAAAGATGTAGCAGTACCTGTGCAAATTTGATGTCAACATCACTATGATCTTTTTCTCTCCCAGCCGCATCACCAACATAAAAAGATCTGAAAGGTAAAGGGATTTAGTAGCAGAAGACTGAACCCATCTTCCATCTTCTGTGGTAGGTTATATATGTTCGCAGAAGTAGTCAGAAGATGTCTTAAACAGGGATAATAGCGTAACCATCAATCAGGAGAAAGAAAGGAAAATAACTGATCCATATCAATTGAAATGCCAGAGTTGAAGTGCTGATCCATAAGATGCCACATCCCAGGATTAGGTTTGCGGAAGGGATCCTCAGCTTGGCCACCAGATTTGCCTATTCCACAAGCTATGAAAACCTGCACACGGACCAATGATTCCAGTCAATTTGGATGGCATAGAGATATATGAGTGGAATTCACAGAGCCAAAGGTGAAAATATTTCAGAAACATTTGAATTGATAAGTTGGAACGTTTTCAACCTAGACTAGTGGGGAAAACTATGAATGGTACTAATTGTTCTTGCCTAAGAGGTATTGCATTTATGTGGACAAAATGATGCATGATGTAATTCCATTAGCTTGAAAAAGAGACAGACACCATTTCTAGACTAGATGGTCCTTGAGTACATAATCTAATCATCCAGGATTCGGGTAGAGTTTCTTTGAAAGATAGATGTACGTGATTATGTTATTCCTTAAAGTGGACAAAACCTGTTAAATTACTGCTACATCAAAAGGCATAATATAGTGCCCAAATTCACCCACCTGCATTGGGACCTTAACAAGCTTAATGAAATTCGTAAGGCGTCCAATTTTTGAGTCCACCGCTACCTGTCTCTTATTCTTCCAGCGATCTATGTTGGATTCATTGGTGAAGATCACCTATCAATCACAACAACGAAAGATGAGTATGGCCAAGAAAAACACGAAATGAAAAAATGTATACAAACAAAATAAACTTGCACGACTCAAGCAACAAAAGCACCAAAACACCAAATAACAAGTCAAAATCCTCTTTTCTTATATCCGCTATAAATCCTCAGAGACGTTTTGGGAGAAACAAGGGCATACCAGCTTGTAGCCTTCATTGTATAAGCTCTGGAGCTTCTCAGGGATTGAAGGATACATCAGGGACCAAGCATCAGGACCGATTCTGAATTTAAAGTAAATACAATCTTCAGTACATTTGTCCAGTAGTCCGCTGCTCAAATGTGACTGGAATATTGAGTCAAATGTTAATGAAAAATAGTTCCTGTACTGGAATTACAAAACAACTCTTAAGAGAGAAATTTCTTTAAAACAAAGATTTTCAATCATTTTCCATGTCATTGTCGTTGATAAAAGAAAAAATCATTTTCCATGGATAGTTCACTTAGAGCATGTTTGTTAGCCGGACTATTTGCCTGAATTGACAACTTTCTTAGACTAACTAATCCAAGACTAGTTAATCTGGTGTTTGTTACAGGCATATTTAGCTGGACAAATTAAATATGGGGACTAAATAGTCCTCTATGGCCACCCTCAACCTCGTCCATGATCAGTCCCCCTCCCCCAATTACCCAATTATCCCTTCCAACCCCCAAACTTGTATAATAAAATTAACTTCGAAGGTCAAACAAGTAATTTCTCACCTTTTTTAGTCATTAATCCAATTTAAGGTAGCGCATTGGTTTTTCTATTTTCTCAGATGTCAACCATAAATGCTGTCCCACGCTAGGTTCCAGCTCTGTTGAGCATACCAACCAAATCAACTAGGGTCTTGCTAACCTCCACCTATTATATGCATATAATGACAAAATAGTTCGGATATCAATGCACATTTCACGGATAGTAATACACTTGGATATCTATGCACTTTCTACTTATTATCCTTACTCAATCTCCCTTCTACCATGTCATCATTTTATCCGCCCTCTTATTTAATCCCTCAAAACTAATCCGGCTAACCACAACAAGGTATATGTATCAACCATGTGAAAAATAATGTAGCTGTTTTGTATATCGTATATCATAGTTAAAAAATAGTGTCTTGTGAACAAGTAAATAAGTTTGCACGTAATATTAAAGTGAGAAAAATTCTTCCCCTATCAAGTTTAGTTCTCACAATCTGATAATTTCATGTCAAATTAATGGTAATCAAAGATAAAATGAGAACAGTATAGACATTTCTTCTTTACTTGGTTCAATTTCATGCCGCCTAAGAATTAAGATGCCTGTCCGAAAACCGGCCTTCGAAAATGCTCGATATAATAGTGTATGCTCTATCAATTTATATACAAGATATATTTGACCAACTAAGTTACTACTACAAACTGTCATACTTCTTCACAGAAGTATTCACAAGACACCCATCAAAATCAAACGCAGCAATTTTTCCGGAATCTTGAAGGCCATCATCCTGCATGAAGTAAAGTATATCAACAACCCGCAAGCAATGCCAGATGTCAATTCAGTAGCAAACATTACCACATGAACTTCTCATCAACACACATATGCAAATGTTATGTGATATGTGTAAACACATTACTAGGAAGCCAAAAAGCCCTTCTGATGCATCAAACAGTAGCTTGGGTAACCAAAAATAACATTCAGGTTCTCATCAAGATTATTGGCCTTTTGCCCATAATCATACAGTTATGATATTGTTTGCAAACAAGAAGCACTTATCAACCTTAAGCTTGATTAGTCCAATAACAACCTAAAGTGTGAGGTACCCTTCATTTGTAATACTTCTCACCTGTTCGAGGAATATCACTGTGCGAAATGCCTTCCACTTCGGTAGCAGTGTAGCATCCTGGATCAAGAAACATTTGTGCAGAAAGGAAATAAAGGTAAAATTTAAGTAAAGAGTGACAAAGATAAGGGAGCTATGACAACGTCAACAGCGTCAATGTGTGGCCCTGCCTTTTTACAATTTTACTCTGATAACAAATGCAAATATATGTGATACAATCATAGTAATTAGGACAAAATTGTTGCAAGATATGCCATACCTTATACTTTGATTGGATATCAGAAATTGAAAAGGATACGCCTAGCTCGGCTCCTTCAGTAGGTGCAGACAACTAGGTACAATTAAATGCAAAATAAAGGTTAGCGAATATGGGTCAAACCTGGCAGTAAAATGGTTCACTAAGAACATTGAGAACTACTGCACACTGCATAACATGGCTGTAATATAAAGAACAATGTTTCACTTAAAGCTAAACTGCTGGGTCAGATGCTGGTCATGTGGATTCCTGCATTCAAGTCCTAAAGCATGAAGTCATGGATCCACCCACCCATTTCTCTCATCAGTTTGTATCAAGAATGGTTTGACCTACTCTCTCTGCAAGTCAAACAAGCAGTCCCTCCAGCAAAGCTTGGACAGATGTGTATGGCAGGTCTTCGCATCGAACGGTGGACAAAACTGATCACTGGTGGCCCCACTATGAAATATGAGTAGAAGAGCCGTCGCTCTAGAAAGAATCAAATCAGTCTTAATGGAATGACAAACCTTGCACGGCAGTGATGATCTTTTCTTCCATATGTATGATCTTAGTGAAACGTAAAGGTCCAATGCAATATATCGACCGACCCTAGAGAAAAGTCAACAACGACACAAAAACCACCCTGGTTGATTCTAACCAGCTTTCTCATCCTGTGGGTAGTACACGGGTTCAGTACCTCCGGTAGTCCTTTCTGGTAAGGGTAAAATAATAAAGAAACCAAGATTTGTGCCTTTGTCAACATAGCACAGTCCATGTAAGAGATCTTTGCTTTTTCGCAGCTTGTTTACCATTTGGATTTTCCTAAACAAAACTTTAATGTCCCCATTATCCTACCAATCTTCACCAGTAGTTTAATTGCTAGGTACGGATCCGAGCACTTACCACATTAAAAAAATAGGTAATCCAAAGTCAAACTACCACACAACTAATGTAGTCTCTCCAAGAAATAAACTGTTTCATCCTATGTTTAGACACCGACTATCACGTAATAGCATCTAACCTTCCCCATACTTCAAGAGTGTCAGCCAAATTCTTAAGCCAAGGCGCAAGTGCATGCGTACCTTTCTTTTCTTTGATTTCCTATCCTCCAGGTCATTAATTTCATCAACATCCTTTCTACTAACCTGTTAGTGGATAAATACTTAGTTAATAGCTTGGTATTGACTAGTTTGTTTACCTTCAATCTCTTAGAAATTCTCTCTTCGGTTCCTTTAACTGCATCTTCATCTCCAATAGCAACCTGCATCATGACAAGTTCGTACTTGTATGGATTCCGATGTACTAGAAAATATCATTGATTCATTGTAGTTACAGGTCCTCGCATATAAAACCTAAACTGAAGACATCAATAGCAACGAATCGGTGGATACATATATAGACATAAAAGTCATAGCGTTTCGCTCAATTCCATGATATTGATTTTTTAGGCCATCCTTCATATAGCTGTCATGAAACAGTTTGATGCAAATTCAATCAAATTACACAGCAAATCTATTAGAATCAAAGTGGTTCTCATATCCTGTGGTTTCTTCATATGTGGTCTTCAAGCCCCTAGTAGTACATTGTAGAAAATAATATGATGTGCTGACTAGTAATATACGGAACCAAGATGACCTTACGTATATATCATAATTTGATTCCATAATTTCAGCTTTCCACCAAGTACAACCGTATTAGTATATTGAGTACTTAACAAACATAGTATAGAATAGGCCAATCCAAGTCAAGTGGATTCCTGCATTCAAGTCCTAAAGCATGATGCAGCCTCTCAGGCAAACGAGGCCTTCATAAATAGTGCTACAATGAACAGGAACGCTATTGTATCCGTAATAAATAACGTTGCAACCTCAAGGTAAAATTATAAAGAAACCAAGATTTATGCTTTTGTCGAAATACGGTTCATGTAAAAGATGTATGCTTTTTCGCAGCTTGTTTACCATTTGAAGTTTCCAAAAAAACACTCCAATTCCCCCATTATCCTATCAATCTTCACTAGGTAGGAATCCAAGCACTTACCACATTCCAAAAAACAGATGATCTAAAGCCAAACTACCCCACAACTACGGTGGTGGTCTCAATGAGGAATAATCTTCTGTGAAATTTAGTAGTATTATCCTATGTTTAGGCATTGAATATCATGTAACAGCATCTAAACTCCACAATTCTTCAAGAGTTGTCGACCAAATTCTTAAGCCAAGACACAAGTGCTTGCGTACCTTTCTTTTCTCTGGCTTCCTATCCTCCAGGTTGTTATTTTCATCATCATCCTTTTTAGTAATCTGTTAAGGGATGTGCAAGCCTCCCACTGGGGGAGATAAATGGAGGGATGAGAAAGCCCAAAGCTAGTTAGAGGGAGAGGAATTGCTTTCTTCCCTCTCTCTTTCCCTTCTCTCTCTTAGGAAAGTAGGTTCAAGTCAAATGGCTTGCTACAAGCTGGGTTCATGGGCTGCACCACTTCCCCTGTCCTGTAGTCGTCAGCGCGATGTTCTTCGTGAATCCAAGTTGGAAGGAAATCATACCAAAGTCGTACAATTAGGACTTCGATATGGTTTTATTCTGTTTATCATATCGGAGGTTATGTTCTTTTTTGCTTTCTTTTGGGCTTTTTTTCATTCTTCTTTGGCACCAATGGTAGAGATCGGAGGTATTGGGCCCCCAAAAGGGATTTGGGTTTTAGATCCTTGGGATATCCCTTTTCTTAATGCCCTCATTCCCCTTTCATCCAGTTAATGGTCAGTTGTCAACGTACTCAAAGAAATACATAGTTGATAGCTTGGTATTAACCAGTTTGTTTACGTTCGATCTCTTAGAAATTCTCTCTTTGGTTCCTTTAGCTGCATCTCCATCTCCAATAGCAGCCTGCGTCATGACAAGTTTGTACTTATATGGATACCGAGGGACTACGCAACATTTTTATAGTTTATTTTTATAGGCAAAAAGCAATAGTATTATTTTAGTTGCAGGCGCTTGCATATATAAACTAAACTAAACACATCAATTGCAATGAATTGGTGGATATGTCTATACAGATAAAAGTCAGAGTGTTTCCCACAATTCCATGATATTGTTTTCTTACCCATCCCTCATATACCTGTTCTGTAACGCTTTGATGCAATCCAAATAAAATTAGGCAGCAAAGCTATTGTCTATTGGAATTCATGTGGTTCTCATATCCTGTGATTCTACATATGTTGTCTTCACGCCCCTAGTAGTAAAGTGTAGTAAATAATCATAAGTGCTAACTACTAATATGTGTAGCCAATATGACCTTACCCGTAAATCATAACTTGATTAAATAATATCAGCTTTCTACCAAGTATAACCGTGCTAGTATATTGAATACTTAGCAAACAGAATAAAGAATAGGCCAATGCAAGCATCCGAGGATTTAAAATTGGTGATTTAGGAAATTAAACAATGAATTTTTACACTATATATTAAAGCATATAACTTAATGAATTAAGGTTCAAATTCTCAGCATCCCATATTGGAGAAAAGTTCATGCGGTTCTAGAAAATCAAGGTTTTTGAATCAAGATTAATTCATACAATTCAAGAAAATCAATTTTATAAGCACAGAGCAGAGGTATCTGTCTAGCAATAGCCACGCCCACTAACACATTGTTTTCCCCCATCAAAAGTCATAATTCCAATTATCCTGCAGTGAAACTTTAAATTCTATTGTTCCTCACAAATGTGCAGCAAAGCAATGCACAGTAACATCACAAACCTTTTCACCAGGACGAGCACTTCCGTCAAGCAATTTCGTCAAAGTTTCCTGATCGCCATTCTGCAAAATCACAAACAACGAAAAAACTCTTCAACATGTGAGAAAAAAAAGAGAGAAGAAAATGACGCTCATTTAGAGCATCTCCAGCCCCAACTCTTTTCCCACTCGAACTCAAAATTAGAGTTAACACCCCGTAAACTCACTCCACTTGTTGACTTAAACCTTTACCCAATTGAGTATTGGGCACCTTTATTCAAATTATTGACGAGTATTTTCTGTATCTCAAAGTTTACAACTACGCCATTAATGAAGCTTTTATTCAAACTATCTATTAGCTTTGGGTTTGCCCGTTGAGCACTTTGTAAAAATAAAAATACTGTCACTCAAACTTCTTATAGCTGGAGTACCAAAATTAGAGTAAATACGGGATATGATCTTATAGCTGGCAAACCCAACAATGAAACCAATCCAACCTTCAGCGACAAGAACCCGTCGATGGCCTCAGTCGAAGAAACCAACTCCGAATCCATAGGAAAGCAGCTCAAGTGATGCCATTTGGTCACATCATACCCTCGCTTGTCTCTGGTCACAGCACCCAGCCTCAAAGCGTTTGCGTCAATCTTGTTATCGCATTTCTTGCACGTAGACCGCCCTGATTTCGCGTACTCCGCAACGACCTTCGATGGCACCAAATCATCATCATCCTTTTTAGTAACCTGTTAAGGGATAATGCTCAGCGATCAACGTTCTCAAAGAAATACATAGTTGATAGTTTGGTATTAACCAGTTTGTTTACCTTCGATCTCTTAGAAATTCTCTCTTTGGTTCCTTTAACTGCATCTGCATCTCCAATAGCAGCCTGCGTCATGACAAGTTTTTACTTATATGGATACCGATGAACTAGACAATATTATTATAGTTACAGGTGCTTGCATATGTAAACTAAACTGAAGACATCAAATGCAACGAATTGGTGGATATGTCTATACAGATCAAAGTCAGTGTTTCCCACAATACCATGATATTGATTTTTTAACCCATCCCTCATATAACTGTCCTGTAAAGCTTTGATGCAAACCAAATAAAATTAGGCAGCAAAGCTATTGCCTATTGGAATTCATGTGGTTCTCATATCCTGTGATTCTACATATGTTGTCTTCAAGCCCCTAGTATTGAAGTGTAGACAATAATCAGAAGTGCCAACTAGTAACATGAGTAGCCAAGATGACCTTACCCGTAAGACATAACTTGATTGATTAAATAATATCAGCTTTCTACAAAGTACAACCATATTAGTATATTGACTACTTATCAAACAGAATAAAGAATAGGCCAATGCAAGTATCCAAGGATTTAAAATTGGTGATTTAACAATGAACTTTTACTCTTGATAAGAAAGCATATAACTTAATGAATCGAGGTTCAAATTTTCAGTATCCCATGTTGGAGAAAAGTTCATGCGGTTCAAGAAAAGCAAGGTTTTCAAATCAAGACTAATTCATACAATTCAAGAAAACCAATTTTATAAACAAAGAGCAGAGGTATCTGTCTAGCAGTAGGCACGCCCACCGACAAATCTTTTTCCCCCACCACAAGTCATAATTCCAGTTATCCTCTGGTGAAACTTTGAATTCTATTGTTCCTCACCAATGTGCAGCAAAGCAATGCACATTAACATCACAAACCTTTTCTCCAGTACGAGCACTTTCATCGAGCAATTTCATCAAAGTTTCCTGATCATCATTCTGCAAAATCACAAACAACGAAAAAACTCTTCAACATGCATGAGAGAGAGAGAGAGAGAGAGAGAGAGAGAGAGAGGAAAATGACGCTCATTCAGAGCATCTCCAGCCCCAACTCTTTTCCCACTCGAACTAAAAAATTCAAGTTAACCCTCCTTAAATTCACTTTAGTTGTCGACTTAAATCTTTACCCAATTGAGTATTGGGGCACCTTTATTCAAATTATTGACGAGTATTTTGTGTATCTCAAAGTGTACAACTACGCCATTAATGAAGCTTTTATTCAAACTTTCTATTAGCTTTGGGTTTACCCATTGAGCACTTCATAACAAAAAAACCTTTCACTCAAAGTTCTTATAGCTGGAGCACTAAAATTAGAGCAAATACTGGAGATGATCAATTATAGCTGGCAAACCCAACACTGAAACCAATCCAACCTTCAGCGACAAGAACCCGTCGATGGCTTCAGCCGAAGAAACCGACTCCGAATCCAAAGGAAAGCAGCTCAAGTGATGCCATGTGGTCATATCATACCCTCGGTTGGTTACAGCACCCAGCCTCAAAGCGTTTGCGTCGATCTTGTTATTGCATGTCTTGCACATAGATCGCCCCGATTTCGCGTACTCCGCAACGACCTTCGATGACGCCATTGAAGACACCAACTCGAGAAAGCTAGGGTTCTTCTGGAAGAGGAATTGGGTCGAGAGGGTGGGGATTATGTGGAGAGCCTTGAAATTGGGGATTCTTAGCATGGGGTAGTCATCTTGCTGGTGAATAATTTAGGGTTTCTTTTCAGGGTTTTGCCTGGAGTGGAACGAACGAAGGGCCTGCTTTTCGCGCCATTTTTGGTTAGTGCGCGAAGTGGGGTGCAAGTGTCGGTTGAGAAGAGGGGCTGTAGTCGGCCAAACTCAGTATAGTGGACGATCGTAAATTAACTAAGCCGTTCGTGAATTATTTGAGTAAAGATTCGTTTATGTTCAATTCGAATACTAAATGAACTATAACCTGAACATCAATTTGAGGCTCGTTTAATAAATAAGTTAAATTTGAACTTAACAGTATTTGACTTGATTAAGCTCGCAAATTTGGAATATATGTATATCTCATAAGAATTTCCTATGTTACCTTTGATATGTATAAACTTTTACATATACATAATGAAAGTTTTATAACTTGTACTTGTATAAACCAATAAAATTATTATAAACTTAAATTTTACTAATATGTTTTTATAATTTTATACATGTATGAACTTATTTATGTACAAAATAGTTTTTTTTTTAAGTTCTAGACTTATATTAGAGCATAAATATCTAATATTTTTTCCTCGATAAGACTCTCATGAAACGAGTTTGAGCCTCACTCAAACCTGTGCAAATTCGCCTTGGAAATCGGCCAATTTTTCATCAGTTGAAGTTCAAATTTCTAGTTCATTTAAAAATTTAATGAACTAACGCCAATATTTTAAAAGTTCTCAACTCGATTCTACCGTTTATCAGCCTCTACTCCAATGTAGTGAATTTTAGCTGCTTTCGCACCGTCCGACAATGGTTGACGGTTCCAATAAATGATGCTTAAATCATATGAAAAATATTTATTTAAAGTGTCAATAATTTAAACTTGCTGATCACTGATAAGAAAATTGAGCCGAACTCATTATACTTTATATATATATATATACACATATATATATAATTGAGTTTATTTTTGTGTCATCAAGCTGATACCAAAGCTAGTATATGAGAGTTTAACATATATGTCAGATCTTTAAAGGCCTTAATAACAGATATTATGTATTGTAAAAAAATAAACTTATCGAATAATATTAAATACTGGGTGAAATCTTTCAATTTTACAACTAAAGATATTTTGAAATTGTTCTGGAATCATCTTCAATAATAATTTTAAAACTAATGAATAATTGATTTTGTTTGTAAAGATTGCAAAATGGGCCATATACACCAATGGTACAGAGTCAACACACGTGGCATTTTTTTGGCATCTGTGGCCAAGTTTTAGACATGCTATCTAATCACTCTCTGTCCTTGGCAATTTTTCAGCTTCCGGAAAATGCCGACTAGTGGTAATGACATGCCTTTAATTACTTGCGAGGGGTAAATTGGTAAATGAAGCAAACCAAACCCTACTGTTCTTAACATCCTCAGGTTAGTTTTCTACTTTCACTGTCTTCTTGAGATTCCTAATATTCACCTAAGGGAAGAATTCAACTAAGCTTAGCCTTGACCTTGACACCTTACCTTATAATCCGCTTGCTTGGGAATTAGATTAAATAAAGAGGATTAGTTGCGAGCTTTGAGGAAAGCCTGTAAGTTATCTATCAAACTCCCCCGGAGAGAGTGGCTAATAGCCAGTTTTTCAAAAGATTTTAGCATCTCGAGTATTTTAATTTGGTGTAAAAAAAATCAAAAAACGATATACGGAACAACTTCATTTTGTGATTTGAAATATCATAATTTTAGCACATGAATGATAAAATCTTTTGAAAAACTGGGCATAAGTAAGCTCAGTCTATTAGGTGATCTGAAAGAGAAAGTGTTAATCTAATCACAACTCTTCTCTTATCCGCATGGTACTTGTTCAGTTGTCTTTCTCCTTGCCTTGGGTGGATTGGTTTTCATAGCCGGACATACTGCATTACCGGTCGAATAAGTAGTGATTCCTGCTCGGCACTTGCTATAGCTCTAACACGGGACTGAAGTCACTTCAGGGTTTAACAGTTAATTCATCCGCATCTGTTGGAAGAATGGTGGAAAGGATCAATCCCATATCCAGTGAAAGGCCAAGGCAATAAAAAAAAAAAGACCAGGCGCAGGGCCAAAGGCAGCATAGTACAAAAAAGATATTCCTAATTCAAGTCTTGGAGGAAGGGCGGCTATTAGAAGAGAGGGGTTCAACCCCGATGAAGTCCTTAGCAAAGGCCGACGTCCCATCAGGCAACCTCCTCTTGTTTGATTCCATGCATGAGTAAGTACTCGTAAATTGTAGAGAAGACAGAGTGGGGAAAGCTGCCTTATGTAGTTACTTGCTCTTTGTAAGATTTAGAGGGAGAGAGGATTGAGCGTAAAAATCCCCTTCTTGGTTCCATTCACAGAGAAAAAGAGTATATATACAACCCTACAATACAAATGACTAAAGTACCCTTATGTACAAGGAATCTAACAATTAGAACCCTAACTACTACAATCTAACACTCCCCCTCAAGTTGGTGCATAGATATTAATCATGCCCAACTTGGAGAGAATAGGGTGAAACACCTTACTACTAAGACCTTTAGTAAAAACATCAGCTAATTGGTCCTCGGATTTCACATAAGGCATGCATATTACACCACTGTTCAGCTTCTCTTTGATAAAGTGTCTATCAATCTCTATATGCTTTGTCCGATCATGTTGAACAGGGTTATGAGCAATATTGATAGCAGCCTTATTATCACAGTACAGCTTCATAGAACTGTGATCAACAATTCCCAAATCATGTAAAAAAGTTTGAAGCCATAAAAGCTCACAAACACCATGTGCCATGGCTCAGACTCAAATTTTTCAGACTTGACCTTGCTACCACAGATTGCTTTTTGCTTCTCCACGTAACTAAATTCCCGCCAAGGAAAGTGCAATAGCCAGAGGTAGAACGTCTATCATCAATCGAACCCCGCCTAAAGGCCAAGGCGGAAGGATTCCAACCTTAAATGACCATGGTTTGAAAACGTAATACCTTTGCCCTGAGAAGATTTTTAGGTACCTCAAGATAATGATAAACAAAGATCAAGATGAGAAGTACGGGGGTCATGCATAAATTGACTAACAACCCCCACCGCATAAGAAATATCTGGACGTGTGTGAGATAAGTATATTAGACGACCCACAAGTCTCTGATATCTTTCCTTATCTGCATGCTCTCTCACACTGCCAAGATGATGATTGACCTCAATAGGGGTATCGGCGGGCTTGCACCCCAGCATCCCTGTCTCCTCCAAGAGATCAAGAATATATTTCCTTTGGGAAATAAAAATCCCTTTCTCGTGATCTAGCCACCTCCATGCCAAGAAAGTATTGCATAAGCCCCCGGCTCCTTAATTTCAAATTCCTTAGCAAGACAAAGCTTTAAGCATCCAAGCTCATTCACATCATCACCGTCATAATTATGTCATCCACATAAACTATAAGGATGGCAATCTTACCATCACTCCTCTTGTGAACATAGTATGATCAAGATGACTCTCAAGGTGTACCCAAGTCTCAACATGGCCTTAAGAAATCACAAAACCACGCCTTGGTGATTGTTTCAAGCCATAGAGCCTTCTTCAACCTACACACCTTGCCCTCGGTGGTAGGGAAGAAAAACCGTGTGGTATATCCATATACACCTCTTCTTCCAAATCAACATGAAGAAAAGCATTCTTCACATCAAACTGTTGAAGTGGCCAGTTTAGAGTAGCAGCACAAGACAACAAGGTGCGAATAGAGTTCATTTTGGCCACTGGCGCAAAGGTTTCTTCATATTCAATGCCATATGTCTGAGTATAGCCTTTGGCAACCAATCTTGCCTTGTATCTCTCAACAGTGCCATCAGCTTTATACTTAACAGTGAACACCCATTTACATCCCACTGCATTCTTTCCCCGAGGAAGAGACACTAACTCCCAGGTGCCATTTTTCTTCAAGGCCTTCATCTCCTCTACCATAGCTTCTTTCCACTTAGGAGTCAGCAAAAGCTTCCTTCCAACCCCCGTGGGAATGGGTATAGAAGAAAGAGAACAAAGAAAGGCAGAGTACGGAAGGTGACAGACGAGAATATGAAACAAATTAAGCGAAATGGAATGTTGGGTACATAATCGAGGGCACTTTATGTGTTCGAATTGGCTTCCTATGAGCAATAGGCACATCAAGATCATCAAAAGGAAGAGATATAGGGGAAGGAGAATTACCAGAAGACTCAGCTGAAGCGTCAGGAACTAGGACAGGTGATGATGATTGGTACTGTGGTAATGCACCAGGTTGGCCCTTTTTCTTGCGAGTGAAAGTTTTCAAATCATGCCTGTCCAATCTTTCTCTATCATTCAAAGATTATTCTTTCTCCAGATACAGGTTCCTCTCTTTCCCCTTCAGGATTACTAGGGCTAGGAGATGCCTCCTCCCCCTCACCCATGTTCTCCCCCATATCATCAGCCTCCTCCCCTTACCAACATTCTCCCTCTCAGATCACATCGGTTGGGGAATAACCACGAATTAGAATCACAAGATGTCAACATCTCTTCCCCTCTAGAACTCTCCCCCTGAAGAGATGGGGACGAGAGAGGGTAGAAGGGTTGGTGTTCCCAAAAAGTGACATCCATTGAAACAAATTTCTTCCGAGAGAGAGGGTCATAGCAATGATACCCCTTTTGAGTAGGGGAGTAGCCAAGAAACATGCATTTGCGAGCTTTAGGATCTAACTTTCCACCGGGGCGACGAGGAGCATGCACATAACAAACACAACCAAAAATCTTAGGAGGAAGAAGAGAGACCAAAGTGACCAGAAGGAAATCCAAGGGAGTCCTAATTGAAGAACACCGGATGGCATTCGATTAATGAGATAAGAAGTCGTATGATGGATGGCTCGCCCCAAAAATGTTTAGGAACATTCATAGTAAACATAAGAGAGCGAGCCACCTCAGCAAGATGCCGGTTTTTCCTTTCCGCGACTCCATTTTGCTGCGGTGTATCTACACAAGTAGTTTGGAAAAGAATGCCATTGCCATCAAGATATGACTTGAAGGGGACCATTCATATATTCAAATCCCATTGTCACAACGGTATCTTGATGTTTGTATCAAATTGTGTGTGCACCATCTTATGAAATGACTCAAAACATGAGAAAACTTCATTTTTTTGCTCAAGTAGATACACCCAAGTTATAATGAGAATGACAATCAATAAAGGTAACAAAATAGCGATAACTGTAAATAGAGGTAATAGGGGAAGGACCCCAAACATCAAGTGTGGACAACCATAAAAGGAGAAGCACTTCTCCGATAAAATGGAGCATAAAATGAACGCCTATGCTTCAAGAAGCTCACAAGCTTCACAAAAAGAACCTACTTCTAGAACATCGCTTAGTTAAAGTAGGAAAAAGTTTCTCTAAAACACCAAAAGAAGGATGGCCTAGTCTACTGGTGCCAATCGATGCAATAAAGTAAGAGTCAACCCGTGATCCTACCTCAAGAGCATGACCCAATGATGAGGGAGTAAAAGATGAACAAGGCAATGACTCCAAAAAATACAGCCATCCCGAAGCTCTACCAAGCCAATCGCCTTTTCCCGCTCCCCCCGAAAAGACACAATGAGTGGGAAAAAATGTCACCAACAATTCAAAGATTGTGTGAGACTACTAAATGTGATATAAGATTAGTAGTAAAATTGGGAACATGGAGAACGGAAGAAAGAGGTAAGGTAAGTGAGTAAATAATGGAACCTTTCCCAAATAGCATATAGGGATCCATCACTACTGCACCTTGTCCTTACCGAACAAGTAGAGTAGGAATCAAAAAGGAAGAAAGCAACTGTCATATGATCCGTGGGCACCGTAATCGATTATCCAAGGAATAGAGATAGAAGTCAGTAGAAATATTAGCTTGTATACCCGAGTTGGCAAAGTGGGAGGAAGTAGTGGAGTTAGAAGCAATAGAGGATGGAGGACCTTGGCTACTCATTAGCCAGCCGAGAGAGCTTGCCTCTCTTCGGAGAAAAAAGAATCACTAGCATCGTGTATAGAGCCACCGGCCAGACTCTCGTGACATTAGCATGAGAAATACGACGTAACCACCACTACGACCACCTCTCAAGGCCTCCCCGTGGAGTTAGGTTTACCATGTAACTTCCAACAAGATTCCTCGGTGTGACCCGGTTTTATCACAATAGTCACAATGGAGTGAGGCTCGATCAATCGAAATACCTTTGTTCTTCAACCTGCTCGTCTCCGCCTTACCATCCCGTGGAAAAGGAATGGATACTAACGCCGAAAGTGATCCGGGAGGATGTCATCAAGTGAGGAGCCATAGAATTTCTCCGAAGTCTCCTCTTGTCTGAATACTTGCATAAGCCTCTCTCCAGAGGGGAAAAGTGGGTACGACTTCGGCCACATGCCCACGGTCGGCCGATAATCCACATCAAGACCTGCCATAAAGTCATAAACACGATCTTTTCCAACCATTTGTTGGAAAGCAGCAGCGTCAGTAGTACAAACAGGCCGATAACTTTGATAAAAATCAAGTGCCTGCCAGAGCCCCATTATCTCTGCATAATATTCAGCAACTGGTCGATTATTTTGCACCACGGCCTTGAGTTTCTTCCTCAACTCAAAAATTTGGGCGTCATTCCCTTTCTGAGAATAAGTCTCTGCCACAGCATCCCAAACTTGCTTTGGCGTATCAAGATACATAAAGCTATTCTGAATAGTAGGAGACATCGAATTAAACAACCATGTTAAGACCAAGGCATTATGATTGGTCCATTTTGTGAGATCTGGTCCCTCCGTAGGTTTCACCACTATCTCAGTAAGGTAGTGTAGGAGACCCTTAGTGGTGATAGCCAATGTAAACGCACGCGACCAAAGTAGATAATTGGGACCATCTAGCTTGACGCGGCAGATATCCATCGGAGTGTTATCAAGAAAAGGACTATAACCCATTCCACTGTTTGAACTAGATTTACCAGTTTCTTCCTTTGAAAATGGATTTTCCTCTGACATATTGAAGGCTCAAAAAACTGATTACAACAATAGAGATTCAACAGCCCAAAGAATATAGCATACACTCACCTGAGATCGTACATGCTCGCCGGGACATATCAGAGGTTGCCGGAACTCAAAAGAGGTCGTACGTAACCCAGTTCAAGGAAAAAAAAAAACATCCAGATCAATCAACAACGACCCAAATATCACCAGACGAAGTCGACCGGAGCTCAACAGAAGTTCGCCTTGACGCCTACAAAGGTTTCGCGCCGAGTGTATATCGTGGCTAGTCAAGGTCGTGACAAAGAGGGTTCGAGAGAGACCCGCTGAGTTATGAACGCTAGACAGAAGGCACAAGCGGATTTCGAAACCAAAGAGGCCGCATTTAAAAAGTCGCATCACTGCCGCGACTGGTGGTCGCCGGAGGTGGATAGGCCTCGCTTGGAGGTCTCTTGAAGATGATTGAACAGACTCCGTTGGGATACGATCGTAGATCGCTCGTTGTTCACCAACGATTGTATCAGAGGTCGCTATCTCCTCTCACGATTGAAAGTGATGATCGATCAGCCAGAAAATCACAGACTTCCTCCTCTACAAAGCACGAGTATTGATCGATGCTCTGATACCATGTAAGATTTAGAGGGAGAGAGGATTGAGCGTAAAAATCCCCTTCTTGGTTCCATTCACAGAGAAAAAGAGTATATATACAACCCTACAATACAAATGACTAAAGTACCCTTATGTACAAGGAATCTAATAATTAGAACCCTAACTACTACAATCTAACACTCTTTCATTGAGATTAACAATTTACAATATAGGAAGATCTAATAGAATCTGGTTCGAGGAAATGGAATTCTTTGTTATTTGTTAAATATCTGCTGCTTTTGTGCCAACCTTCTAAGGAAGAACTCTGGGGAAGGCAGAAACTTCTTGATTTATTGATCAAAGAGTTTTTCCCACACCAATTTGACTTATTTAGAAAGCTAGAACAGAGATGGAACACCCGGTTAAATATGGTTTACTGGTACAGAATCTGTTGTTATTGGACTTGGCAAGTAACCCCATAAGGAATAAGTCGTAGATGCTACCGTTCCGTGGGCTTCTTCTTCTTCTTCTTCTTCTTAGTCTGCTTGAAAGGAAAACCAGTAACTCGACAGTAGAAAGAAATATAATAGAGTACGACAAAACCAATAACTTTAAGCTTTAACGTGATTCAGCTCTTGCACGACCCAACTGCTATTAAATCAACGTAAAGAGCTGTCGATAGGGGTACAATAGAGAAAAGAATTAGCTTTGGTTCAGAGCTTGAATCAGAATATCCTTCAGTCACCCCAGGCGAGGAGTTCGGCTAAGCCGGGAAGATAGATCGAGTTTGGTCTATTGATTTACTTTAGAACTAAAACAAGCCGGTAGCAAAAGAAGTGGTAGCAGTGCTTTATATAACTGCTTTTAGGTCTAGAGAATCGTCCTCTAGTCTGTGAGGAAAAATGAGCTATTGGAGAAAGATAAGTAGGGGAGGAGACCTAGCAACAAAGTCCATGGCAAAAGTCAAGGCCTACCCTGGCGATAAAGAAGAAAGATCAGGCTCAAGGCCCATCTCTTTAATTTAGGTAAACCCAAGCCAAGGGAGAAAGGAAAGGATTCGCCATCTGCTCTTAGGTCTTCGTTGATCACTTTTGCTTAATTAAAAGACTTCTCTTTCTCGCTTTCTAGGTTTTGGAATAGAATAGGCAGTTCTTGTGAACAACTCCAATGCTATTGTATTTCTATTTAAAAAGAAGAAAACATTGGAGGAATAAGCGATGGTACTAAGATCCCCAATCAATTTAGCTCTTTCCGGAAGGGAAGCAAGTTTCGTTACTTCTGGGATTAAGGAAAGTAACCCGAAGGTAGTAGGTTACAAAATCCGGTTTGTGGCATCTTTCCTTGGTAGATTTGTTAGAGGAGGACTTCTTTCAGAAAAATTTAATAATAGGGCAACTCCATTCAATAGGGAGGGAGGCATGGAATTGGATGCTTCCCCCCTTTCAGTGCAAGAAGGACTGCTTGGTGAAATGATGTGCTTAGAATTCCCTCACCATTCAAGCAAGAGAGTTACGAGAGGGTATCAAAACCACTCTTTAGAAAGATAGCCTAAATTGAACCAAAGTAGTGATCCCCACTCCGAATGAGATATCACTAGTTGTGCCCAATAGTTGGCTCGAGTCACTATTTAATCGGTTTTCTAGTTGGAGGAGGAAAACACTGTACATGTACACTCCCACTTTATAAGTACACATACACAGGAAGGAGATTTCGACGCTCCCTCTTCAATAGCTAATTCTATTTTAGAATCAATAGTTCTCAATGTTAACTATTTTTTCTTCAACCTTAATTTTTCTTTTCTATTTTCTCTATCTTTGCACGGAAAATGTTTGTCTTAATTCTTTTAATTTATGGAAAACGATTGAATTTTTTATTGTAAAAATATGTATGGTTAATTTATCAAAAATTTAATTTTGATGTGGAAGCAGTTTCTGCCGAGGTTTACATATTCAGCCATTTTTTCAGCGAATTCATGTAGCTGTCTATTTTTTGGTACATTTCAGTTGGGATTAATGAGGTAGAAACGAAGGCTATATTCATTATCGGTTCCATTTGGAACCAAATTTTAGAACTTTGTTATTTTTACAATCCATTTCCTATCACCATTGGAGCATGAAGTTGTATAATTGATGTCAAATTATAACTATACAACTCCATTTGGAATCCAGGGGAGGCGGGAAGCTAGGGGGTGTTGCACAAAAGTGTCGTAGTGTAGTGTCTTTGCAAGACACCGGCGCGCTGCCAAGACCGAAACTTTTTCAGCGATCCGAGACGTTCATCGGATACCTCTTGTTGAGTATTATATGTGTTTAAAAAAGCAACTTGGTTGGATATCGTTTAGTGTATAATCGGAACACAAATAAATTGAAATGAAATGAAACACAAATGTTCATAAACACTAGATCCAAATCAATAAACTCATTTTTTTCAATCTATTTGTGTCTGATTAGGTACTTAACGATATCTGATTAAGTTGATTTTTGGTACACTTATAGTACTCGATGAGGGCTATCCAGTGAACGTCTCGGATCACCGGAAGGTGGCTGGCGCGGCCACACTGTGCGGTTGCACAACACTTGGCTGTGCAGCACCCCCCCAGAGTCCGGGGAGGCGTTGTGTGGTAGGTGTTGTGCGCGCGTGTTGTGTAGCAAAACTACGTCGTTTTGCTCATTTTTTTGGTACATCTGATGGCCATGTTTGGAGAATTAATTTTGGGGTTTAATATTGGGCTTCAATTTTAAGGAATTTAGGCTATTTGGGGTAGAATATAGTAGGTTTAGGCCACTTCGGATTTAGGCATTTTGGGTTTAGGGTTTAAGCACTATGGGTTTAGGCACTTTGAAGTGATTTTTTTTTCTTCCAAACAAGGCCCTTGGAAGTTTTGGAGGTGTGCACAAAAATCAAGCAAAAATACGTAGTTTTGCCACATAGCACAGTGCACAACACCTAACACATAGCACCCACCCCAGATCCCTCCATTTGCATCCCCAGCGGAGTTGCTCTTAGTGCACACAGTTTACTCCACTTTAAGGATAATTTTGATTATGTCCACTAACATCTATTCTTCCTAAGAATTCATAACTTTTGTTTTACGTATATACTATTTCGAACATTGTTTATAAACACGCTATCCAATATTGTGAGTGTAACGGTCCGTTATTTTATTTTATTTTAAAGTCATTTAAATTCTAAGTTTTATTTACTTAACGTAAGTAGACCTTACTTACTACTACATTTTGTTCACATTTATAGGTATGTATATGTATATAGATATACATGTATGTGTAACCATTTAGTTCCCTATTTCATTTACTTCCTAACCAAATTCCTAAGTAGCCTAACTAGACATCATTTCTCTCCATCAAAATGTCAAGTTCCCTTGTCAATCCATGCTTAACCATTTTTGCTTGCCTTTTAAAATCAGCCAATAAGATGTGCTTACATAACCTCAGGCCTTCCCTTAACCTCCAAACAAAACCCCTCCTCTAAGCATCCTATTATCCTTAGGTTTATGGACCTAAACCACTTGCCCTTTTATCCCCTCTCCTCTACTCCAAAAATCACCACAACCCACTTATTTTCTGCTGCAAACATACTAGAGAAAGAAAGATAGTGAGAGCTAGGTACAACAATGGAGTTTTAGGAGAGAGAAACCCAAGTGGGTTTATTATACACACACCTCAACACTAAAATTCTGAATTTTAAACCTTCTCCTACCTTCTCATACACCACCAAGCTCCAACCGTTCACCTCAACGCCACCCCGTGGCCTTCTCTCCAGTTGTAACGCCCCGATTTTTCGGAAGCATTAATTTAAATCATTTAATAAATAATTAATATAAATTAAATGGATCTCATTAATTAAGCAGCGGAAATAACATAATTGTCTTAGTTCGATTACAAAAAAATAACATCGTACTTTGCTGGGAAATTAGATTACAGTTTTCCAACACAAAAATAAGGGGGGATTGGCTCTATAGGTTAAGGTTTAGATCTTGATCCCAATGCTCTTCTTGAGCCCTCGATCCACTGAAAGCCTTCTATTCTAGAATAAAAGCGTGCCGCCTCGACCCCTACACCTCCCCGTTTGATCACAATCCTAAGATAATACGTCCGAAGTTAAGGCAACATCATGATTATACCAGGGTCACACAAAGAGTAACACCGTGAGCGATAAATCACTCAATAGCTACTCTAACCCCCAACCCTTACATTACAAGTAATACACAATTTGATATATAAAGGCAGTACAGCATTAAAGGTCAAATAAATTGATTCAATGAACAACCTTCAACATAGTGAAAATTTCCTCGAGCAATCATACTCAAAATAAATCTCAACATTCTACATCTCAACATTCTACTTTCGCCTCATTGTTCATCTTTCTTTCCAATTATTGATATATTACGATCGATGCATCTTCATTTCCCTAATTATCACGAATTCTATTTTTGTTCAAAGACGAGATTCAAATTCCAACCATCACAAGGATCCATTTTCAAATCAATACCGCATTCAAATTTCCATCATTTCAAGATTCACTTCCCCCTGAGAATGTACATACAAATAAGACTCTTTCAAGATGCACATATAAATGCATAAGGATGTACATTCAAGACAAATCCTTGAGACGCATATACAAAGACGTGAGGTTGTACATACAAAGACATTGCCTCGGGATGCACATACAAACATAGGTATATCCAATACCGCACAAATTCCTCAATTTCATTATTTACGGCTAACCCAATCAATCATAAAGCCGAGACTCAAGGGATGGCCTCCCGGATCTCATCAATCACCATCCATTATCATTATTTAAATTTTCATTAACTTAAACATCTAGCCGATTTTTCCAAGTCCGCACCTAATTTAATGAACCTAACGACTTTCTACGCTTTTGGCAACATTACCGCCAATCAATAAGTCATAACTTGAAATAACAATTAACAATTCATAATATCACCACAGTTCAATCACAACTAATTAAGAACAATGATTATTTGCTAACTCGCATTGCGATATCGTCCGAATTAATCTACAAACATAAATTTTAAGGCTTAGCTCCTTATTTACCTAAAAGTACATATTTTATTCACCTTAGTGCTTAGCCAAAATCATCCATCAATAAAAATCGATTACTATGAAATTCTACGGAAAGTTATTTAGGGTGTTAGGAACATTTATGTTGCGTAACACATTTCCAAAAAAACAGAAGTTATGCTAACCCAAAACGGCATTGAACAAAATCTGTCTATTATTGACACTATATGAAAACTTGATCGTTTAGGGTTTAAGAAGATGGATTGAAGAGCTATAAAAATTCATACGTGTTCACGACACCTCGTCTAACTTCCAGTAAAAATATATTTGAAAAATAAAATGTTTAAGCCTTCCAATAAATTATAGAACTTCAATATTTTACCCAAGCCCCAGATTTTTGTTATTGAGAAATGCATTTGGAAAGCATATCAACACAACTCCTAAATTTATGATATTTAACAGGATAATAGAATAGGATGTTATCAACCTTTTTTCTATAGAACAAATTTCATAAAAATGAGTTTAAGACATACAAAAACATCTTTGAATCTAAACCATCCAGATTTACCATCATTTACTAAAATCAGCTTTTCTAGAGTTATATGAATCCGATTTAAGCGATTCCAGCGGCAATTTAAAGATAAGAAGTTTATCTACAATTTGACATAAGAATCAACCCCATAAGAGGTTGGTAGTATTTTATATGAGTTTTCGAAGTTGACTGATCTAACCGGTACCAAGACAGTTTCAATACTTAAGAACTTATACGCAAGCTTCAAGCATCAATCAAACACCAAACACATAAATCAAGTCTATGATACAAGTAGTATACTTAGGAATTAAAAGGTCTAGAGTAATCTACCTTTGGTCCAGAAGAATAAGCTCGGTTTCAGAAAAGTTTTGTGGTGAAAGTCGTGAATTGCTTTTGAACTTCGACAGCAATAATGTGACCAAAGCTTGACCGTTTTGGATGATTCTTGTGTCTAAGTTGAAGCTCTCATAGTTCTCTACAACCTTTAAGAAGGGTTCTAAACTTGAAAACGTATCTAACTAGGAGAAAAATGGCGATATGGGAAAGGTCAGTGAGCTGTCTGGAAAAATATAGCCGAGATTTTTACTGAACTTTGGATGGCTATAACTCACTCAAAACTCAACCGATTTAGGTGATTCTTGTGTTGAAATCGAAGGTCTAGAAGTCCTCTAAAACTTCTCTGAAGAAACCTAAGCCTAAAAACGTTTGTAACTATGAGGAAATTGGCTGTTTAAAGAGGTACGTGGTATGGACGGGAATGAAAAATGTGGTCGTGTGGGTGCAAGAAATCATTTCTCTTCTCCTTTCTTTCTTCCTTCTCTTACTGCCAGAAAATCTCTTTCTCTTTCTCTGCCCAAAATGGGAAGGGGAATAGATATTATAGGAGGTTAAGGGTTGTGTAAAATCCCATTGGATGTTGAGGTGTGGGAGGGTGGCAATTGTCTAAGGGTTAAAGAAAGGTCTTTGAGGGTGGTGTCTAATTTTTATTGGTTGGGGGAAAAGCTAGGCCAAATATGGTTAAACATGGAGAGATGGGTGTGAGGGTGATTGAAGTGTGAATAAATGTGCATGGGGTTTGAGTTTGGTTGATATAGAAGTGTAGTTGGGCAATATAGTTAACGAAATGGAATTATATACCTATACATCCATATATGCAAACAATTTCGTAGCAATAACATAAGAAAGCATTAGGACATATTAAAATAGATTAATAGTCTAAAAATTTTCAAACACACATTATCAGATTTTTGATAAAATAATTTTATCTGAAAAAAAAATTAGGCCGAAATTCCAGGTCGTTACACCAGTCATCTTCTCCGTTTACGTTTTTTCACCAAAAAATCTCTTTTTCACGCTAAGACTTCGGAGGAGAGGTAGAATAACTTTTCTCCATCTTCCCTAAGTATATTTTGATGTTTATATGTTGTCTCCATAGTTTAGTAGTGAAATAAATCGAACACATGCGCAAAAACCATTTGACCAACTTATACTCTGGTTTTTTTTTTTCAAAAAAACCTAGTTTTGCATTGTAGCCGAAAAGTTCTTCCAAGGTCACTCCAAAATTTAGTACCTAGGAGTAGTATTTTATTCCAATGGGTACAGTAATGTTTCAAACCCTTTTGACTTGTCTTCCATGTGTAGCAGTATGAAACAAATTGGAAATGAATTTGTCAAATCCGTTCGAAATCAGTTTTGTAGTATTTGTCTGAAACTTTCGGCAACATGCTGAAATATTTAATTACTGTGAAGTGTGTAGTGTTATTGTCATGCATGAAATGGCTTATGCTTGTTAACACGTGTTTCCCTTCAATCTATAAAGCCTATATTTGGAATCTGTGGATGAAAGATTAGTTTAAAATTTTCATAAACTGAATTATTAAACTAAGTTAGTTGTGCACCTAGGAATACATTAGTATTATTTTCCATTAGAAATTTGTTTAGCCAAAAATCTGTTTATATTATCTACTCTACAATGTCGTTGTGTCTTATTAAAGGAACCGAAAAGTTATAAGTTGAAGAGCATATGTACAATAGCTAATTAGAATTTGGTTTCTTTCAAATTATTATTACTGTTATTTTTGTTGGTAAAAGCATTTGATATATACATGTTTATAACCTACTGTTTGATAAGGAAAAAGATAAAGGTTAAATTCACTTTTAACTCCTTTTAGACTATTAGAAATTTTATTAAGTTTATTTAGAAATTAAAATTTATAGGATCCAGTTGATAACTATATTTAAAAAAAGAAAAGAAAAAGAAAATGTCTTCACTCTATGAACCCCAACTTTTTATTAAGGTTATTTATGGCTCACGAAATGTAAATTTAATCTCCGAGAATCTTAGATAATAAAATCGATCCATGAGTTAAGTTATAGTGAAACCCAAAAGTCACTGGGACCAATCTCAAACAAACTGTGTTATTTGCATGCACGTTACCAACTGTCATATCGTTTTGTTTTTTCATTTTGTTATTGCAAGCTTAGATGAAAATGTTGATTGTTAGATCAGACAAATAGGTTCCCGGGTTGGGTGATTATACGCAGATTTCACGTAGATGTTGAGGTTAATGGAAATTGGAAATGAATTGATTTATGGGGAGTCACCCCGAGATTTGTTGAATGACAGACAGCCAAGTGATTTCAGTTTAGAGGATTATTTGGTAGCCTGCCAGTATTTGGAAACCCTAGGATATGACAATCTATGATTACTTCATTTGAATTATGAAGCGTTAATCTATATACCTACAGGAGCTAACAGTTGTCACTCATAGCCCAGTGGTACAGTTAGTCCCTGGGAAATTCATCCTTGTGAGGCGGTTGATGATTGGATTAAATACGTAACTTATGTCTTCCGTCAGGGCAAGCAATGGGGGAAATTAATCGTGGATTGGTCATAGTACTTAGTGGTTATTTGGGAGGAAAATTCTCTAGATTGAGAACTTAGATGAAAATGTAAGTTAATGGCTAGCAATGAAATCAGCTATGTGTTTACTCTTTTACGTGCTGCTTTTCAATCATATATGTTGTTTCTTGTATGTTATGTAAGGGTTGGAGATTAGAGTAGCTATTGAGTGATTTATCGCTCACGGTATTAAACTTCGTGTGACCCTGGTGGTATAATACCAAGATGTTGCTTCACGACTCAGATGTATTATGCCAGATTGTGATCAATAGGAGGTGTAGGTGTTGAGAGTGATGCTTATTTTGGAACAAAAGGTTTTCCAGTGGATCGGACTCAAGAGGAGCATTGGGATCAAGATCTCAACCTTAACATATAGAGCCAATCTCCCTTATTTTTGTGTTGAAAAACTGTAATCTAATTTTCCAACAAAGTACTATGCTACTGTTGTAATCGAACTAAGACAATTGTGTTATTTTTCCCTGCTTTATTAATGTGATCATTTTTATTGGTAATAATCTTTTATTAAATTATTTAAATTAATGCTTCCAAAAATCGGGGCGTTACAGTGAGGTCCCACAATATTTTTTGACAATTTGAGTCATTCATTTTGTAGCTTTAGATATCTAAGTCACCCATACAACAAATAAAATTGATTGGATATTGATAAATGTTTCATTCAAATTAATTGAGGCATTGTTTTAATAACTAATTTATTTTCAAAACTAACTTCTACTGATTTATTGCACTTTACGAAACAAATCATTATTTCACAATACATCATTCAATAAGCCAGCTTCAATAAGTTATTGACTTAAGTCAGGAATTAGAACAAGGCCAAGAAGAATAATTTCAACAATTCATTTTTCTCAAGGAAAATGTAAAAATTAAAAGATTCCAACCATTTTTCTCTAGTAAGTAAAAACGTGTGTGCAAATAGCTCAAACCCACAGCCGTATCGCCATCATCGTCTCCGACTCATCTTCCTTCATTTTCAGAACCCTACCTAAATTACTCTCATGGATCCCCATTACGAACAGATACTAAGAGATGAGGTAATCGACCTCCACTCTCTGTGGCACCGCCACCAAAACCCCCACTCAAACCCCACCCACATCCTATCAACCCCCCTCCAAATCCCCAAATCCACTCCCGCAAAATTCAAGAAACAGAAAAAGAAACCCAAACACAAAAAGATCAAGAAAATCCTGCCACAATCCAACCCACCTCATACCTCCGACACCGAATGGCCCTGCCCCAATTTCCCCGACCCACCACCATCAGCATTCGAATGGCCCGTCCTCAAGCTCAAGCCGGGTCCGTTGACCCGGCTGCCCACGGCGGAAGAACAAGCCCGGCTCGCCGCGACCCAGGTCCAGCAAAAGGCATTGACATCTGCACAAGGGTTTTTTGTGGACAGTGATAGTGATGATGATTGGGCTGGTTGTGGTGGTAGTGATAATGATGAAGATGATTTAATGGAAGAAGATGAGTATGAAGAGTATAAGTTTTTTGTGAAGGTTTTTGATGAGGATGGGGAGCTGAGGGGTTATTATGTGGAGAATTGTGAGAGGGGGGAATTTTGTTGCTTGGTTTGTGGTGGGATTGGGAAGAAGGTGGGGAAGAGGTTTAAGGGTTGTGTGGCTTTGGTTCAGCATTCGAATGGGATTGCAAAGACGAAGAAGAGGAAAGCTCATAGAGCTTTTGCTCAGGTGGTTTGTAAAGTTCTCGGTTGGGATATTGATAAGCTTCCAACCAGTGGGTTGTCATTGGCTAAATCCGGCGAGTGTCAGGTAACTAGCTATTTGTTTGTCAGTCTGTAGTGTTAGTCCGGTTTAAAAAAAGCTACCTTTTGGTTTGGTTTGCGTTTGCCACTGGTTGAAATTAAAGTTTGTTTATCATCTTGTATTGTGACATTACAGGGCAATGCTGAGTTTTGTATGGAGGATTTGAATATTGTTAATCAAAATCGGGTCTCCGATTGTATTAGTAGTAATGGTGAAGTAATTTTAAAGGAGGTTCCAAATGTTGGTCAAGAGGAAGACTTACAGATTTCAACTGTTCTTGCCATGTCAAGCGGTGTTGGGAGTAATGTGATGCTTATCAAGGTCAGTTAGCTTTTTCTCCTGACTTCCATCCTCTAGGAGTATATATGGAGATTTGGGGTTTTTTTTTTTTTGTATCAAAATGCTATTTACGCATACATTAGCTATTACTGCTGTGCAGAGTCATTTGAAGGTTGATGATGCCGATCTGTGTATGGAAAATCTTGACAGTAGTTATTTGGGTTGGGCAAATGGGAAGCCAGAGATAGTGGTCAATTGCCTGGTGAGATTTCTGTTCTAGTACAATACAGTATTTTTTTTGTCTTTTTTTTTCTCATGGAATCCTGACCTCTAATTGAAGAACCAAATAGGAGCCGTGGCGGTGATAAAAAAATACGTGCTATGGTGTTAATTTGATGGCTCGTTTAATGACACTCTTATTTTTCTGATGCGTTGCTCGGTTGGTCATCTATTTTTATGATTTTTAGGAGTATAAATGTATGTCTTAGTTTTTGTACCGTAATTTGAAATGTATGCTTCAATTGTTCCTTCTTTTTGTGAGCTTCAGAGTTCTTTGAAAGTTGGTGATGCCAATGTGTGTATGGAAAATCATGACTGTGGGGATTTGAGTATGGCAGATGGGAAGGCAGAGGGAGTGGTTAATTGCCTGGTGAGATTTCTGGTCTGAGTATGGGATTTCCATTTTTCCTTTTTTGGTGGTGGTTTCAAGTTTGTAGAGTCAACCTTTTATGGCTGCTCATGAGAGGTAATCTGAATTGACTGAATCTATCCAGTTTTTCCAGTGCGATAGTCAACGACAACAATTTATTGATGAAAAAATTGGTTCGATGCTGGTACTTCCATAATTCTTTTACATATAATCTCATATTTGTCTGAATTTTTCTCCTTAGGCCTAGTGAGTACGATCATATTCATGTACTATCATAATTCCATGAAGAAGATTGTCATCTATCACGTCTTCGAATAATTATATTCATGACACACAATAACACATGTTTACTATTCATTCTTTTTCCTTTTTGTTTGATAAGTGCTCCTATTCACTATTTTTTCTTGTTGGGGATAAATTGAAAAAGGCTCAACATTTTGCCTACCAGAAAACTTCTGCACAGTGATGTTATGTTGGGGCGTTAATCTGACATCTGGTGTACATGATTAATAAGTTCTCTTATGACATGGGCACTTTCCCCCCCTCTATAATGCAGTGTAGGAACCTTTCAAGGACAGTGGTCTTGGAAACTACATGAAGAACAATCCAATGGGGATTGTAATTCTTAACGATCTTTCGAGCAATAACAAGAATCAGAATCGACGAAAAAGCTGTAGAGATGGTGGCAACTGGCAAGTATTACTAAGAGCACCATGGTTTGCTTGCTGCCATGATCCTTCTTATATGTTGTTTGTCTGGTTTTTCGTTATCTTCACAGATTATGTATACAACCATTCTGTGGTTGTGATCATTGAAGGTCATTCTTCGATCTTCGAAGAGTATTACAATCTTCGCAAGTGCCATTGGAATGCATAATGTACAGTGATTACAACTCGTGCTAATTGAGTGTATAATAATTGTAACCAATTGTTGTTCCTTTGTGTTTTTTTCTTTTGTGATGTTGAAATTTTTGTTCGGTAGTTGTATGGCAAGATTGCAGCTGACTGAGCACAATTGCTCCAACTTCCTGGATAGAACAGGGTTTTTTTCGACAGGTTAGTTGAGCCACTACGGCCCGTTTGTCATGCGGGGAGTTTGTTTGGTTTTCTTACAGAGGGATTAGTTTGTATACTTGTTTTGTTTGGTAATTGATGTGAGCGGATAATGGAATAATGTGGCAAATTACTTAGTTGCCCCTAGTACAATCCAAAAAGACTGTTTTTTTTTTTCCCGGAAAAAAAATCGAGTTTTGGTCATAAGACGAATGAATAATTCATAAAAGTTTGACGCAAAACTAATTATCGTGTTTTTAAAAAAAAATTAAAGACAACTCAAAAACCCAAAAAACAAAAAGAAAAGCTACGTAGAACATAGCGCAGGGGATAAGCTAATGCAGTATAAAAATATTTGTGGATCCAAAACTTTGTATTTTGAAATTTTCTAAACAAAATCACTGTAGACTGGAAATTATCTCTCCACCTTAATTTAGGCTAAAAACAAACTGAGATGCTTGCAAAGAGCTCAAGGCTTGACTCGTTTGTCAGCGAGTCAAGATCAAACACGTAAAGTAAACAAGCCGAGCTGGAAGTAATTATAAGTTGTGTCATTGATAACAATTTGGTTCAATTGCAGTGACTCGACTCATTTATAAAACTTCATTTGGTAAATGAATCTAACTCGAAAACTTGATGCTGACAAAGCCGGGCTCGGGCTGGATTTTTTAGACTCGACTTGAACTTGAGCTAAACTTCTTTTGAACAAGCCAAGCTCGAACTTTTCAGAATTTGACTTGGCTTGGTTTATTTGCAGTCATGACCTGATTATATATTAAAAAAAATTAAAAAAAAATCAAGTGGGAACTAGAAAATTCGTAAAGAAAAATACTGGCCCTGTTTGTTTCTCAGTTTAGTTTTAGTTTTAGTTTGGATGACATCATCATTTCTCTCATTTCTCTCATTTCTCTCTATCTCTCTCTACTCATTACACATGATGACATCGTCAAAACTAAACTAAACTATCTAACCAAACATAGCCAGTGCTACTAATGATTAGGGTAGAATAAATCCTGCATCCAAACAGCACCCATAACCCTCTGTATAAATAGCTTGTCACAAATGGAACATATCAAACTAACACACGGAATCGCGATATTATAGAGAGAGAGAGAGAGAGGGAGGGAGAGAGAGCAATGGCAGGAATTGGTCCGATCTCACAAGACTGGGAGCCGGTGGTGATCCGAAAGAAGGCTCCGACTGCCGCCGCGCGAAAGGATGAGAAAGCCGTCAACGCTGCCCGTCGTGCTGGAGCTGAGATTGAAACCATCAAAAAATGTATATATATTCCTCTCTTTCTCTCTCTACTCTTTTTTCCGTGATTAGGGTTTCTGATTGCTTTGTCGTCCTTGAGTCCATTTTTGTCTTTGCTCGCCTGCGGCTCATATATCCGATTGTTGCTGATACGCGATTGGATTTTACGTGTTCTGTGCTCCTATTGTTTCTGTTTATATCGCTTCAAGTATTACCTAGCAAAATCTGATAATCGATAAACAAACTCTCAGTGTTATCCACGTTTTGGATTTGATCATGAAAGTGTGGATTGTCTTGAAACGATTTTAGTTTAGGATTTCCATTTGAAACTCGACCTGGGGTTGCTAAACAAACCAAGCTACTCGAGTTAAAGCTTGTATTCGGTAAAAGCTCTTTCAAGACCAGTTGACCACATAAACAAGTCAAACTTGAACAATTTTTTGAAGCTCGGTAAAGTGTTAAATACTACTTGACTCGTTTGGTTATGATGTATAAAAAATTCAAGCTACTTGATGTCAACTCGTGTTTGACTTGATTAAAACTCCTGTGCGATCGGCTTATCTCATAAACAAGCTTAGCTTGAAAGTATTTTTGATGTCTGTTAAATTTTCAAAGCAAGATTGATCAGCTACATGCTCAAATTGTTTGGTATCGTTTACCAACCTAACTCCACCTACTCTAATTCACTGAGATGGGGAGTTTTTGCAGTATTGTTGTGGTTTATATGACTGTCCAGAAATTGATTTTAAGGCCATCCCAGTTATTTACTCAATTTTTTTAAGTCACTCAGTTATTTTAAGTAAAAGCGAGGAAAAACTAAAAACCTCATTTCAGGTGGAGCACTATAGTCAGAACTAGATTGAAGAAATTTGACAATACGTTTCATTAATTGTAGCGTGGTAAATTTGATTACAACTGAATAGACTTGGAAAGGTTGAGGAAAGAAAATAGTCTCCCTTGAGGCCTTGATTTGGTGTAAATGAGTTTTATGAGTTTGAGTAAATAAGTGGAGAAGGATTTGAGGTTTTTATAGTTTCCTAAATCAAATTTAAATTTGATTCATGATTTGGGTAACGCTGGAGATGCCCTTACTGATACCATTTTGATGCATCTCTGTTCTCTTCTGCATACAACTTCTCATTGATTGTGACTTGTCTTGGTAGTGTATTACATTAATTTCCCCCCTATCCTTTAGTTTCCTAACTCAAATTTAAGTTTGTTTCATGATTTGGGTAAAGCTGGAGATGCCCTAACTGATACCATTTTGATGGATCTCTGTTCTCTTCTGCATACAACTTCTCGTTGATTGTGACTTCTCTTGGTAGTGTACTACATTAATTTGCCCCTTGTCTTTTAGATTCCTAACTCAAATTTTAGTTTGTTTCATGATTTGGGTAAGGCTGGAGATGCCCGTACTGACACCATTTTGATGTATCTCTGTTCTCTTCTACATACAACTTCTCATTGATTGTGACTTCTCTTGGTAGTGTACTGCATTAATTTCCCCCCTTATCTTTTAGTTTTCTTAACTCAAGTTCAAGTTTGATTCATGATTTGGGTAAGGCTGTAGATGCTATTTATACCTTTTTGATGCATCTGTGCTCTCTTCTGCGTACTACTTCTCATTGATTGTGACTTGTCTTGGTAGTGTACTACATTAATTTCATGGCTTATGACTTCTCAATAGTTGTCATTGCGTGTTTACTGTGTGCCTTATTGTTAGTTATTTGAGCTACCAGTTTCCAATTAAATTTTTGTATTTGCTAGTTATTGAACTTCAAGTTCTTATATTTTTTCTCACAGCAACGGCGGGCTCAAACAAAGCTGCCTCTAGCAGCACTTCTTTGAATACTAGGAAGCTTGATGAAGAGACAGAGAACCTTTCTCGTAAGTTCTTATTTTACGTTCACAATTAACAAAGAAGTACCAAGATCAACAGATCAACATGCCCTCTTCTTTTAGCTCTTTTTTCTGCTTATGTAATGAAGTAGTCGCACCTCCACTAAACCTGTCAATTGATCCTATCTACAAGTTATGTGACGTGAACATCTTGGGATGCTTCTCCTCTACTTGTTTGTTAACAACTTATTCTTTTGGTAGATTCTTTATTTTCCAACTTTTTCTTTTTCCCGTTGTTCATTTGCTTGATCTTGTTAAAAAGCCTAAATATGTTCTGCTTTCCTCTGAAGTATACCTTGTGTGTGCCATCACTTTCAAAACATCATCCACCTAGTATGAGCTGGAAATAATTGTATTATTCGTCTTTGACCTTACTTTATGAATTGATGTCCGAAATTCAATGGTGGAATTGTCTATGGTTGCATGTGAGTTTGTGCTTCTATTCCGCTGATGCTGAATAGGAAATTAACCATCTACAGTCCTTCCAGTTGCATTGTGTTCTGAAACCAATCATTCAAGTCCTTTATCATAGAAGCTTGTACTCACTGTATTTGGTTCGTAGCTGCATTGTGTGTCACAACTTTTCTGATAAGAATACCGAGTTCACAAATTGGTGCCCTATTTGCATCATGAGACTCTTGGAAATTTTTGTCTGGGGAAGAAATAGCAAACTATTTGGGGAAAGGGGGAGGGGAGTTAATGTTGATTTTTGAACTGGGTTTGCTATTGGTGATGATGCTTGACCGCTTTGATTTTGGTGTTTATTTTGTGCAGATGATAGGGTGCCAACTGAACTGAAGAAAGCCATCATGCAAGCTCGGCAGGATAAGAAACTCACTCAGGCTCAACTTGCTCAAG
The DNA here is from genome assembly GCA_022606695.1 of Vaccinium macrocarpon. Taxonomy (NCBI): domain Eukaryota; kingdom Viridiplantae; phylum Streptophyta; class Magnoliopsida; order Ericales; family Ericaceae; genus Vaccinium; species Vaccinium macrocarpon. The sequence continues at coordinate 6,774,160 of CM040180.1, forward strand.
TCTCTCTCTCTCTCTCTCTCTCTCTCTCTCTCTCTCACACACACACACACACACACATTCATGTGCCTAGTACTCTCTTAAATAAGGTGTAAAGATATTGTCCTTTTTTCTTTTTTTTTTTGTTTGTGTTCCTCAGCTGATCAATGAGAAACCACAAGTGATACAAGAGTATGAATCTGGAAAAGCCATTCCAAATCAACAGATAATCGGGAAATTGGAAAGGGCTCTTGGTGCGAAGCTGCGAGGAAAGAAGTAGAAGAGCATGGCAACAATGGAAGTGAACCTGTAATGCCATTAACGTCTCTTTGAGTCTTAGTTGTGTTGGTGTACATGAACCTCTTTTTTTCCTTTTGAAACCATTGTCGTGGCTCATCTGTAAGAAACTCTGGCTGATGAATGCGGATTCCCTTGTTCTCGTATCCCTTTTTTTTATTTTTCTTTTTTTCTGAGAATGTTAAACGATTACATATGCCTTGTCTTGTGATGATGCTTTTACACACATAGGTGGAGGGGTCCAAACACACTGCATGGTTCAAGTGAGCGTATGTGTGTAAAAGCATGTAAGTCTATTACCGGGAATTATGCAGCTTGCCAAGTTAGCACAACGGGGCATCTGTAGCTCGGACCCCAAATTTTTCCCAATCTACTTGAATTCTGGTAGAACCTCCTCTGAAGAATCGATAGCATTTACAAGTCATGACTTCTGAGTTGGAAAAATGTGTTACCAGCATTACGTTAATAAGTTGTGACTTCCGAGTTGTAAAAACGTGTTACTTGCATTTACTTTTATCGACATTCAGACAACACACGGTCCAGTGCACTTACTGTAGGTTAAGAGAGATTGTTCTCAAATAAAATCAAGGCCGAGAATTCAAGCAAATATCGTAATACAACAGTGACATGTACATAAATATAATTCCCTCAATTCCAGAGATACGGAGAAAACATAAATGAAAAACACAAATCAGAACACCAGTTACTTGAAAACAAGAGGTAAAACATTAAAAATTCATTTTACTCGCACGCCAGTTTCGTACCAAAGCTCGTGAGACAAATGGCAAACGCCTGGAACGCTGACAAGGGCTGCCTAAAATCCATGGTGAAAGTATCATCCGTCACTTTTCCAAACTGGAGGAGAACTGTTTCCTCATCACCTTTTCCTCCCGGCTGGCTCTGATCCAGTGTCGCAACAAGTTGGAAATTTTTCACAGATGCTACTGTCACCCGCCCATGGAAATTCAAGCACCAGCACTGCAAGTGATCGTGCCACCTTGGAGCTTTGTTCCTCAGAACTGTGTGCCCAGAGGGAGATGACTCGGGGATTTTGGTCTCAGAATCATCCTGAGGTTTGGTGGGTTGCGTTTCCCCCAACCAGGGGCATTTTAGTGAACATATCATCCTCCTTGGACCTCTTGATTTCAAGATGTTGAACTTGTAGGACACCTGCCCAACTTCAAAGTTACCTGCTGGAACCTGGGGACTTATTTGCTTGCTTGCGAAGCGGCGGCCACTTCTGCTGCTGGAGGGTTTGGCGCCATTGTGTGGGGGTTGGCTATCGTATATTGTAAATTTGGTGCCAAGGAAATCCGAACTGCAAAGGACGGGTTTATATTTGAACATAGTAGCAGAAACAGGAGCCAAAGGAAGATGCAATGCAATTAATGCGCAGACAGAAATGGAAAAATTCATTGATAAAAACCAACATACTGTATACATCATCATATCACCTATAGGTCAGAAAATTTGTCAGCTCGTGTCCATGTATCCATGGAAGCAGTGAACCAAAATACTCCCCCTCTGTCCCAAAATGTTTGTTAGTCCGCAAAACAATAACGTAAAAATAACCCATTTTTTTCAAGGAAAAATCCAAATTTTTTCTATACAAATGATATCAATGAGTTAATTTATTTTATAGAAAATGTTTGGATTTTTCCTTGAAAAAAGCTTATTATTTTCAAGTTTTGGTTTTGTGGAGCAAACAAACATTTTGAGACAGAGGTAGTAATATTTGATTCTTTTTGAGAAAATAGTAAGGCCAAAAGTAACTCAAAATACTTTGCATCTGCTAAGACACAATAATGTTATAAAGGCATAACCCCTCCCTCCTAACTCTATAAGAAGGGGAAAAAATATGAGCCCACCACCTTTTGATACTACAGTACCAGTTCTAAAAATAGAGTCATAAATAGTAGCTGTTGATGAGTTAAATAAACTCAATAATTATTAATAGAGCAAATAAAAGGCATCCTTCTAAGAATTTCCAATATGAAATCACTAGAGAGAGGTTTTGCGAATTAAGCAAATTGTATTAGCTGTGTTCAAACAAAAGAAAGACATTGGATCACCTTTACTATATATTGTTGCGTCTTTTATGTTATTTAGTTAGGGGTCTACAGGACCACAGGGATGTATGGCTTACCTTAGCTTTCCAACATAGGCATTACTTCCTTGGGAGAGGTCATCCGCATCAAGTGATATAATGTACTCGGTATGAGCATTATGTCTACACCTTCGTGCTGCCAGGAGAAATTTTCCCTTCTCCGTAAATGCTGCAATGCAAGGGGAGAAACATTAGGAAATCCCAAATACTAATTCCAAAAAACCACTTCAAGATATAAATCAAACTACTAGTTGGGAGATGTTGTGCAACGTCAATGCTCTGGATGCTGAATGAGAGAAGCATGGTAATGTGCACATAAATCAAAATGATTCTTGGGTCTGCCCTCTCTGATGCCTTTTAGCTTTGATTTGAGGGCATGATTCCGCAGAAAACGTGATGGTATAGGGGGACCACTGTTTCAGTGGTATTCTATGAGGAACAACTTCGTGCATTATTGTCAAAGGATAGATCCATCTCCAATCCATCTGTTTCAGTGGTACTCTGGGAGTAGCCACTTTGTGCATTTATTGCCAAAGGTTAGGTCTGTCTCTTGTCCATCCCCTGCCCATACCCCCAATTATTGGGGACTAAATGGGTTATGTTATTGTTGTTGTTGTACTAGTTGGGAGATTCGGATGTTTTTAATGAAAGGAGCCTATCAGCATCATCAGAGGATATTTCCGATCAAAGATGCATTCCAAGCACCCCTCATAAATGTCTTGGATAAAATATGTTGGCACAATATGCACAACAACAATAGAGGAACTCTAAAGTTGGGTTTTACAATAACAATAAAGTCTATGAAAAAAAAACCAAGCCCACCTACCACATGATTTTGAACTGTCAAATAGTCAACATTATCATATAACACGTACAAGTAGTAATTCCAATGTCAGTGTAAATGAATCCTATTTGCATACCAGGTCTTTACACTGTCAAATTTGAGATACTTAGACTAAGCAAACATCTATGGTTGTCTCCTCAAACAAAATTAAGGTAACAGAATATTGATACAAGCAGGTTTAAAATGTGATGAATGTTCTTTTGACATCTTCTTTTGCAAGTTATGTATCAAGCTTTATCCAAGCAGCTATTTGGTCAACAGAACAAGCAATTTTGCACTACTATAAGTGGAATTACTTTAAAGTCGCAAAGCTGATACCCAATATAACAATTGTTTAAGCTGCTTACATGGGGTAAGACCAAGATACAAGTAAAATGTTGAATTCTTCTTGTCCCGTCTTATAAGACACTGAAGAGGAGAGTCACGGGGGCCCGGCTGCAAAAAAGAAGAAGTAAAGAAGAACGAAAAAGTTAGACCATCAACCAAAATGATATAGCAACTTTATAAGTCAAGGATAAATTGTCAAATGAACAGCTAAGAACCATCCACTCAAAGAACTTTCCATCCATTCTGATATTACAAAGGTCAGACGCAGAAGCAACCCCTTGAAAGCAGTCTAACTTGACAGGAAGGCCTATTAAGAAATATGGTGGTACAGCGGTCCTGGCCCTCCTGTGCCAGTTGAGTGCTACCATTGCAAGATCAATGAGGTCATGTGGCAAGATTCTGAGTTTTAAGGGTTCGTCGAAGTACTATTCCCATTCTCTCTTAACTCGGAAGATACCAATACTTCTAGGGTTTAACCAATCAAAGAGAAACATTCCCACAAGATGGCAACTCTAAATGAAGGCAAATGGCATGCAATACAATCTTCCCTGCCTAAGACAACATAAAATAATACTCCTGTGCCTAAGCAGATGCCATGTTGACTTCCCAACTGAGTTCTAAGAGGATACCCTTCCCCTTCCTGTTACACAAGTTCCACTTCCGGGACGTAAAGCTAGGATGAATCACCCAAGTCCTTGGCACCTACTCACTACTTGAACAGAACCTTCAGCATGCCGAGGTAAACTGACCACCGTGGCCTAACCCCTACTAGGTAACTTGTACAGTGGCATCCTCCAGCTACTCAAGCGACTGCCTTGCCCACATCTCATGAAAGCATTCTAGCTTCATAGTAAGGCCTATAACATTCTCACTAGGACTTTGGGCACATGCGATGCGAGTACACGTCGAATGTTAACAAAAAATGTTAGTGACATTTAAAATGGCAAGGGGTAATTGTGTGGCAGTTAAAAGGGCCGTCTGGAAATTCAAAATTGTGAGTCAGCCTCAAAAACCAATCCACACCAAAATATTGCTATCCCTTTCTATATTAGAATAGATAGATAGGTGGTACTGTAGTCATGGGGAACTTTGGTGTTACCCTGTGACCTTCCTGGAAGATCAATGACTTGTAGGCATAGTCGGCGAAATTGTGCGATTCGCGATTCGAATAGTACGATTCGGTTTGATTCAGGGTGTTTTCAATACGAGCCAATACTATGAATCGCAGGTGTAGTAGAATCGTACATTGAATCGGTGAATCGTAAGGCGAATTGTAAGAATCTTACAATTCAGTTCAATTTTAAACCCATGTCTTGTGTGTGGGGCAAAATGAAATAATTGATAAATTGCGGGGTCTTCTTTAATTTTTCTAGCATATCAAGGATCAACTCTCTTTCTAGAAGCTTCGATAGCACTTTTCAAAAGATTGTAATGGAAAAAGTTAGGGTTTTGCACATGCTGGGAAGACCACAACCACATCCCTTGCTATAAGAGCAAGTGTCTTGCCTATTTAGACCATTTGATCATCTATTTGTCTTCTTAAACATTACTTTTATTGATTCCAACTTTAAATCTACATTTTTTATTCATTTTTTTAAAAATGACCGAATCGGAGCGATTCACGATTCGCACCCGGACTATTTGGATTTCAATTCGATTTGCGATTTGACAACTATGCTTGTAGCTAGATGCCTTCATCGACTTGCACTTCACATTTTCCCTCAGGGAGCTATACTTCTACCAATCTTAGACACAGAGCCTAGCTCTCAACCAGGATGAAGGCATACACGCTCCATGGTTTCCAGTGAACATGGAGACACCATATAATATCTGACATTAGGATCTTGAGAATACCAGCCTCATTACCTGCTTAGACTAGTTCCCCTATGACATATCAAGTTAATGAAGCACCCAGCCCATGGCATATCACCCTCCATGCATAACCTCCTCCACCTGCTTAAGAGACTGCCTATCCCACTACCTCTACGGCTCTACCTCCTCCACCTTTATCTCCAGCAACTAGCTTGGAGTTTCTAATTCAACTCCAAAACCTCCATTACTACTACAGTACTACTCGTCTTTCTCTCCTCTCTTTCTCCCAACGGCTAGGAAAAAGTCCTATCCCCATGACAATTAAGACTAATGTCTCCACGGTTTCTCTTTTTTCGGCGGCAGGAATCTGAGGTGCCCTGGACTTTGTTGTTTCCCAAGGAGGAAGGGACATGGATGACATTGACATTGGGTGCGTTGGAGAGAGAGAGAGAGAGAGAGAGAGAGAGAGAGAGAGAGAGAGAGAGAGAGAGAGAGAGAGAGAGAGAAGCATCTGAAAGAGAAACAGTAATCACAACCACCCAAACCCTCCCGAAGCCCTAATCTCATGCAGGTGCTTCTCTCTAACCAAAGTCCAGGGAAACTCTCAAGGTACCATAGATTCCTGCCGCCAAAGAAAGAGAAGCCGTGGAGACATTAATCTTATTGTCAAGGGGAGGCAGCAGGCAGATTCCTCCCGCTGAAGTTCCCCATGCAACATTGTTTACTTTAATTTTGTGGAACAAAATTTAACTTGCCCCTCAAAAAATAAAAAATTGGAAGCTTTGAAGGTCTATTTTGTGCGAGGAAATTTAAAATATTGAATTCTAAGTTCTCTGATCTGCATATAGGTCTCATTACGCAGAAAACATTCCCAAATTCTTCTAATAATAATAAATATGCACCAGGTTTACGCATCATAGACGAAAGTTACCATCTTTCAAAGGAAATAAATCCTAACATAACAGAACCAATCAAAATTCGAATTACACAATACTCCCCAAAATTTGCAATTAGACAAATCAATAAAAAGGACCCAAAATCTAACTACTTTGCATATCAACACAAACAAATTCAAGAAATCCCATAAAGATCAGACCATTCAAGGACCCAAAACCTAATTGCTTATGCTTATCAACACAAACAAACTCAAGAATTGCCCTTAAAGATCATACCTTTTAAAGACGCAAAGGACCCAAAACCTAATTACTTATCCATAAGAACAAAAGCATACAGAAGAATTACAATTAGAGTACAGACCTGTTTGAGCGAAGAAGGGAATGTGATCTTTCCACTCTGAGGCAAACCCCTAACGATCTCTCTCGTCATCTCTCTCCACCTCTTACACACACAAGCACAAGCAACGACGTTTTGTCGAATAGGCCACCGATCCTCGCTCGCTTCGACTCGCTGTATGATCTCTCCGAGCAACTCGGGCAGCATCGTCGACCACGAAGAACCGCCTCCGTTTTCGCCCAAACCGACGCCATCATCGTTGCCATCATTATCCGGGTTTGAATCTGCCTGTGCAGTTTCTAGGGGTTTCGATTCTTTGAACGATCTGGAGAGGAATGAACGGCTGCTGATCCTACGCGAGAGGTAGGATCTTCTCAGTGAGGACATCTCTCGTTATTGGTAAGCTCTCATCTAGAGAGAGAGAGGAAGGTAGGAAAAGGGGATCGAGCGAGGAGATGAGAGAGAGAGAGCGCTTTTTTCTCGGGAAATTGTTGGGGACGGGAAAAGTGATAGTTGTGACAGGAAAAAAATTTGGGTGCCGGGCGAATACCACATCAACCTGTTCAAACGTCAAACACAAATTTTGATTATTCAAAAGTGTTTAGTATGGTTCAAATTTCTTCGTACTCTCTCCTATCTATCTTCTCTTTCTCTTTAAAATTCTGATCGATGAAAGATATTTTGATTGGCCGAGATAGATGTCGGGCACGGCCACGCGATGTTAGTCTGCCATCCAAAAATTACTCCGTGACGGGGATGTGCGAGATTTTGACGAAGGTAGTGAGGTTGTGATATTTGGACACGTGCCAGTGTATGACGGGAACGGTGGCGTTTTTCGTGGACGGAGGAATTGTAAGTTGTACAATGAGTCTACTCTGACACTCTCTCGCTCATATCCTATTGTGTGAAACTTATCTCGGAGTTTCAAACAAATGATCAGAATCATTCAATTTGTTTAGAATCTTTTTTTAATGGCTTCTCAAAAAAAAAAAAAAGCTTAGTCTGATAAAAGTAAAAGCTTGATAAGGATGTTAAAATTTTGGTCCGTTCGATTAAAGAACTTAAACTTGAACGAATCAATTGAGTCTTTACATATATCTAATGGAGCCAATTTTTTACAAAAACACTTCAACAATTATTCCAAACAAATTGAATAGTTCCGATCATTTGTGTGAGACTCATGATAAGTCTCACACAACAGGGTGTAATCGAGAAGATGTGAGAGTTTGGCTGTGTTCGTTTGGGGGGGTTTTGCCCCAGTTTTGGCACTATTTCAGTTTTGATTACATCATTACTTTTTTTACTTCTCTCTCTATCTCTCTCCACTTATTACACCTGCTTACATCATCAAAACTAAATTAAATTGTGCAACCGAACACAGCCGTGAGAGTTTACTAAAGTTGTAATGTTACGGTTTGAATTATTTGTTTATTTTATTTTTGACCTGGAAAAAAGAAAAAGACATTGGACATTTGGACTCGTTCTACTTTTGACTGGGTCTACATATGTAAACAGAGAGACTGGTCGCACGTAAGTACTGTATTCCCGATCCTCATTGTGAGGTTCACCTTTGGATCTCACATAAAAAAAAATTAATCAGTTATTAATTTTAAAATATTTTTTTGAGTAGTCTTATAAAAAATTACCTCAATCCGATAATTGTAAGTTCTCGATCCAATAGATTGTAATCTTAAAATTGCACCGATTTTTATGAACAGTACTGTGCATACAAATTTCTATGTACGGAAATTGTACAAATCAATTGATATGAGCCCACTCTGAGTCTCATACGGACAATCTGAGCCATTCACGTTTTCCAAAATAATGCTTAATGGTGCACCTTTACAAATCAATTCAATTGAATATCGGTAAATATTCCATCAATTTATCCAGTTTTTTGCTTAGAATTAAAAACTAAATAAACCGATGGGGTATTTACTGATATCCGATTGAGCTAAAGTTTTACAAAATATGAGTAAACATTATTTTAAAAAATATGAACAGTTCCGATCATTCGCGAGGGACTCAGAATATACCCAAATCAATTGATTTGTACAATTTATGTACCCTGATACGTGTAAGCAATTTGGGATGGATGCTAATATCATGTCGCCATCTATAAGGCAGCGTAACACACTCATACTAGACTCAAAGTTAATACTAGACTCAAAGTTAAAACAGTAAGTTTGAGTGCCTTGAAAGAGGACCCAAAATTGACCCCGAAAGTATAAATCACATGGGGTGCTATAAACACAGCATTTTCTGACCCAAAGTGTGACTGAAATCTTGAATTTCCTTAATGATCGCTAGAAAAAAACTGAATTTGTTAGTGAAACACGTCCTAGCTTATTCTAGCGATCACTAAAGTAAGGCCATCCTAATTAGACTTGCTATTTCTCTCTTTTGAGCAAAGTAAGGAGGTGCAGTAGAATAAGAGCACCTCTAGCCCTTACCTTTTTTTTTTTAACCAAATTAAAATTTGAGTAAAAATCCCCAAAACTCACCTCCAGTCCTTGCATCAAACTCATACCAAATTGAGTTTTACTCATATTTTTACCCAAATCAAGGGAGAACCAATCCTTGAACCAAATTTCAAACGGCTACTTTCTGGTGGTAGGTGGTGGTGTTTGCTGATGGTAGACGGTGGTGCTAGTTTTTAGGCAACGGTGGTGCTGGGTTTTGGGCGACAGTGGTGTTGATCGGCGACTAATGGTGGTTGACGCTGGTAGTGGTAGTCGTTGTCGTGGGTTGAAGCTAGTGGAGGTCAGAGAGGTGGTTCGTCGTTGTCGTCGACGTGGGTAGACGCTGGGGTGGCGGTGATAGATTTGGGATGTAAGATATGGTGGTCTACGGTGGTGGCTATGGCGGCGGCGGCGGTCTACGGTGGTGGATATGGCGGTGGTCTACGGTGGTGGAGAGAGGAGAATGGGGGAGAAATTGTTTTTGATTTTTTTTAAAGCCACATTTGAGTAAAAATGTTGTTGATGACTGGAGAGGGTGTACCCAAATTAAGCTTTTTACTCAAATTTAAGTGAAAATTTGGTTCTGAATTTGGTTCAAGGCCGGAGTTGCTCTAAGGCTCAAAATTTATTCCGCATCTGACTTGCTATTTTGATTAAAAAAAATAAAATGTAGCTCATTAACAGTAACTTACCAAAGTACTGTTCACTTAATAAAGCTAAAAGATCCTTGAATTTTGTGAAGAAATAAAAGATGGGTGGTATTTGAATAGAAAAATAGGAGTATAAAGTAAAAATAGTTTAATGTATTAAATTAGAATAGAGAGTCTGATTTTGTAAATTTTTTTAAAAAGTGACTTGATAAAATATAAAATGTGTTCTTGAGGTTAAATTTTGTACTCCTGATAAAAACAAAATTTTGGGTACTGAGAAGGTAACATTAGACGTGCCCATTCAGCACATCCGGGCCGTCCAAAAATGTGTTGGATGGTCTAGATTAAAATACTCTCTCTTCTCCTCCCTCCACCCATTCTCTCTCCACCTTTCTTTTTGGATGGTCCGAATTAAAACACTCTCTCTTCTCTCCTCTTTCTTTATCCACCGTATAATACATTTTTGGACGGTTCGAATGTGCCAAAAGGCATCACGTGGTACCCTATTAGCACAAAAAAAAAATTCCCCTGATAAGATGCTCTAACCTTTACAACTTACAAGCATGGGAGAGAGAATTGGAGCAATCTAAGGTCAAGTGGACCCCGGGCCAGTTGTGAATGAAATCTTTGAATTTGAGTTTTTAGCCCATCAACTTAACTGTGTGACTGTGTCAGGTAAAAAATGAAAGTAATACTAGCTGATTCTAGCGATCATTAACGTTTACGAGCATGGCAGGGAGCAATCTAACGTCAAGTGGACTCCGGGCCACCGGGCCAGTTGTGAACTACTCATTTGACAAGTTTGAGTCTATAAAAATTAGAGTACAAAATTAATGTCACCTTCCCTCAAGTCATGATCAATTGACCTGGTAATTTCGTGGAACAGCTATGAAGATTAATGTATTTCATAATCGGTCATAATAAAACCAAGAGATATTTCATCCCCTCGGCTTCCATTCTGCTTCAAGCATTCTGATTTATGTGGACTGAGACCCATAGCCACAAACTAAAATGAGAATCTCATAATCAAAAAGTTGATATTAGCAAATGAGAGTGGGTTGATTTAGCATTTTGATTTTTCATGGCTTCAAGCATTCTGATTTACGTGGAAAACTCATTTTATCAAATTAGAATTCCATAAAATCAAAAAGTTGATATTAGCAAATGAAGAAACCATTTGCTAAAATCAACCTATTTTAGCAAATGAAAAGGGGTTGATTTTGTAAGATTTTCATTGTATCAAATAGAAAAGAAATCGACGGACTTCTGTTTGGTTAAAAGGCTAACCCTCGAACTCATCATCGCGTGAAAAAAAACGCAATGAAAAAGATGCTTAACAATATTTTAAATAAGTCTATCATGTATTGTGTTCCAATACGAAAAAAGTCAATTGAGTTGTTATAAGTCAAACTCATGGCTGAACTTTATGGTGTTCTACTAAAACAGAATTTCCTATATGATTTTAGGTAAAATTTAATCCCCACAAACGAAGACTTCTAGCTCTCCCTTTTTTTAAAATGAGGATTGGTTCGATGAGAAACAACTGCTTTATTTGTAGGTTTTTAATTAATTTCTCTTTACTTTATATAGAATAAAAAAAAAATCCGAGAGTTAACCCTCACATGCAATTAATCACAAACATAATGAGAAATATTCTTTTGACAAACATTTTGTTTTTCTTGCTTAATTTTTTTCTGCTATCGATTATTACATATTTATCAATTCTAAGTTTTTGTCTAGCAATCATTAGGGGGTGTTCCACTAATAGGATAAATCATTTTCTCATGAAACATTACGTAAAAAATTGTGAAAAACCAATTTATTCTAAAAATATCCTTAGCGGAACACCCTAACTGATTCTAGCAATCACTAAAGCAAGACCATTCTAATTAGACTTTCTATTTCTCTCTTTTGAGCAAAGTAGAGAAGCGCAGTAGAATAAGGCTCAAAATTTATTTCGCATCTGACCTGCTATTTTGATAATAAAAAAAAATGTAGCTTATTAACAACAACTTACCAAAGTATTGTTCACTTAATAAAGCTAAAAATCCTTGAATTTTGTGAAGAAATAAAAGGTGGGTGGTATTTGAATAGAAAAATAAGAGTATAAAGTAAGAATAGTTTAATGTGGTAAATTAGAATATGGAGTCTGATTTTGTAAATTTTTGAAAAAAGTGATTTGTTAAAGTATAAAATGTATTTTCAAGGTAAAATTTGGCACTCCTGATAAGAGCAAAATTTTGGATGCCAAGAGGGTAGCATCTAACGTGGTGCCCATTCAGCACATCCAGCCCATCAAAAAATGTGTTGGATGATCTGAATTAAAACACTCTCTCTCCTCCTTCCACCCACTCTCTCTCCTCTTTCTCTCTCCACCGTTCTTTTTGGATGGTCTGAATTAAAACACTCTCTCTCCTCTTCTCTTTCTTTATCCACCGTATAATAGATTTTTGGACGATTCAGACGTGACAAAAGGCATCACGTGGTACCCTATTTGCAACAACAAATTTCTCCTTGATAAGGGTGCTCTAACCTTAACAAGCATGGGAGGGAGCATTGGAGCAATCTAAGGTCAAGTGGACCCTGGGCCACCCGGCCTGTTGTGAATGAAATCTTTGAATTTGAGTTGGGACGCTGCTGCGTGCACAGACGGAAATGCTCCGACGGCGTCGCTGATGCTGTTGTGGGTCCCAAATGGTTGATCCGATCCTTTCATTTTTCTCAAAATCGAATTCCGAGTGGGAATTGAGGCAATAGGACTGCTTTATGAGCTCGATCCAAAATCACTCCATTTCAATCCAAACAGCTCAGATCGACCGTTTGAGACCCACAATGGCGTCAACGACGCCGTCGGTGCGGAAGGAATTACTGTTTGACTTTTTACCCAATCAACTTACCTGTGTCAGGTAAAAAATGAAAGTAACAGCTGATTCTAGCGATCATTAACTTTTACGAGCATGGCAGGGAGCAATCTAACGTCAAGTGGACCCCGGGCCACTGGGCCAGGTTGTGAACTACTCATTTGACAAGTTTCACTCAAGTCATGATCAATTGACCTGGTAATTTCTTGGAACAGCTGTGAAGATTAATGTATTTCAGCGACAAACTCCTTCAGATTTCCTTCCTTCTCCTTATGTTTGTGATAAGGTAGTCTGGACTTTATCCTCTAACGGTTGCTACTCTGTTAAATCTGCTTGGGATGCTTGTCGCCAATGTTTTGCAACTAAACCTTGGCATATTTTTTGGTTTGGTTCAGCCAGGGAGTCCCTCGTTGGAGTTTTATTGAATGGCTAGCTATTTGGGATCGTCTCTCCACCAAAGACAGACTGGTAGGTTGGGGTGTAAATGTGAACTCTCAGTGTGTGTTGTGTTCCACTGGTGTTGAGTCTCATTCTCATCTTTTCTTTGAGTGTGCTTTTTCTACTGTTGTTTGGAAGCATGTGTTGGCTAGGAATGGCATTTCCAGAGCTATTCTTCCTTTGGATCAGGTGCTTGATTGGGCTGTCCATCATAGGAGAGGTAAAGGGTTGCGAAATTCTGTGTATAAATTGTCGTTGGCAGCATCCATCTACTTCATTTGGGGAGAACGAAACCTGCGTGTATTTCAGGGAAAAGCCAGGAGTGAGGGTGATGTGTCCTCTGATATTCTTGAGGCAGTTAGGGCTAAGCTCAGCTCTTGGACGGCTGTTAAGTTTACCGCTGTTAATAGGAGAATTTGTGATGATTGGCTTTTAGACTCTAGAATTTTTCGAGTTAACACTTCGTGTTAGGGTTTTGTTTTTGTGTTTGCCTTGTTGAGATCTTTTTCTTTGGTTGTATAGCATTGCTCAGGGGTATGCCCCGGTGGTTTTTGTAGCTTTTCTGCTTTTTGGTGATATAAATTTTACTTACTAAAAAAAAAAAAGATTAATATATTTCATAATCGATCACAATAAAACCAAGAGATATTTCATCCCCTCGGCTTGCATTCCGCTTCAAGCATTCTGATTTACATGGACTAAGACCCATAGCCACAAACTAAAATGAGAATATCATAATCAAAAAGTTGATATTAGCAAATGAAAGTGGGTTGATTTAGCATTTTGATTTTGATTTTTCATGGCTTCAAGCATTCTGATTTACGTGGAAAACTTATTTTATCAAATTAGAATATCATAAAATCAACCCATTTTAGCAAATGAAAGTGGGTTGATTTTATAAAATTCCCATTGTATCAAATAGAAAAGAAATTGATGGACTTATGTTTGGTTAAAAGGCTAACCCTCAAACTCATCATCGTGTGAAAAAAAACGCCATAAAAAAGATGCTTAACAATATTTTAAATAAGTCTATCATTTATTGTGTTCCAATACGAAAAAGTCAATTGAGTTGTTCTAAGTCAAGGTCATGGATGAACTTCATTTGCTACTCATTTACTAAAATCAAACGGAAAACGCAGCCTAAACAAAATTTCCAATATGATTTTAGGTAAAATTTAATCCCCACAAACGAAGACTTCTAGCTTTCTTTTTTTTTTTTTTTAAAAAAAAATGAGGTTTGGTTCGATGAGAAACAATGCTTTATTTGTAGGTTTTTAATTAATTTCTCTTTACTTTTTATAGAATAAAAAAAATCTGAGAGTTAACCCTCACATGCAATTAATCACAAACATAATGAGAAATATTCTTTTGACAAACATTTTGTTTCTCTTAATTTTGTCATATTTTTTTCTGCTACCGATTATTACAACTTTATCAATTCTAAGTTTTGGAGTTTTTTTGTGTGTGTGTGTGAAGAATTCATACTTTGTGCAGAAAAAGAGAGAAATTTGGAGATCACGTAAAAAGCCTTTAGAAAACCGATAATTGGGACAGAAATTTGGTGCACAGAAAATGCACAGACCAGTTTGGGGATTCACTTTTGGATCTTATACGAATGATCCAAGCCATTCATTCATCTTAAAATTATTTTTCAAGGGGCCTCGGTAAAAATCATCTCAATCGGACGTATCTAAGTGCTCAATCCAAAGCTTGATATGTACATTTTCTGTGCACCAAATTTCTGTACATATAGTCTGGATGGTTGGCCCAAAAGTTTGGTTGGACTGAATTAAGATAGTCTGAAGCCCAATTAGATCCGACATCCCATAGCAAATTTATTTTCATTTAAATTCGTTGTCTGGTTAACGTACAAAAAAGTCTGATATTTTAGTTACTAATCTTGGCGAAATATGGGAGCAATGGTTGAATAAGCCCAATTTTGATTATCAATATTGTACGTTATTACAATAAGATAAGATAAATTCTCAATCTATATACTCCCTCCGTCCCGCAAAGTTTGACACTTTCGGGAATGCGTGTCATTTTTAAATTGCCTATATCTTTCAATTCATAGCGTTTTATGTGATTTTCAAAACATTGTTCAAAAGAACTAATTGAAATCTATCAAACGAGATCCATATTACTTATATAAAACATTACAGATTAAAAGAAATAATCAATTTTTTCATAGGGCTGGAATAGTGAAAGTGTCAAACTTTGTGGGACGGAGGGAGTAGTAAATATGGCTTTTTTGAATGGTCATCTTTTACTTTTAAAAAGGTGACCATTTAAAAAAGCCAATAGGTCAAATTATGTATCAAGATGGCGAGAGAGAAACGAACGTGGTTAATCACATAGATTCAATCTTGTAAACTTGTCCCTCTTTGGCTCTATCCTTGCTTGTAACTAAAATTTATTGTTGTTTTTTCCCCCTCGGTGACAGCTAATGGTGTTAGTTGTAGTTTTTGATCAACAACAAAATTTTATTGAAAATACTCGACGAAAGATTCATCAAGGAGGAGGAAAAACAATCTAACCAAAAGATTGGATACATTTGAAGGGCAAAACCCAAAACCCTTTAGGTCTAAGATGCTCAGATAAAACAATTAGTAAAATACACCCAAAGGCCTTCAATGCCCATATACAACATTAAAGCACAAAAAAATGGTGATATTTGTAGTTATTTCTATCAAGTGTATTAACACCGCCTGAAATTCAAATTTAATTCATCATAATAACCATTTGTATTCTTAAAAAAATAAACTATGGAGATGACAACTTTTTACATGTTAAAATACACAGACAGATAAATTTAGAATTCATTTCACTTCATTAATATATAAGCGAGGCACCGACAACATGTGAAATATTATAGACTAGTTAAAAGATTATTATTTTTTGAATATAAGCTAAAAGGTTCTTTCGTTAAAATAACTACCTCTAATTAAAATGCCCAATTGGCTCCTCCATTTTTTCCCCTCAAATCCCAACAACTATTTGCTTCCTAAATAAGTAAAATTCTTCACTGATTATTTGGTACATATAACTTTTTTTATATTTGCAAAGTGATATTTTAATGTAAATGTGAACAAGTTTTTTAAAAACCCAACCAAATAAATTAATGGACAATGCGCCTGAGATTGGTAGCAATTTGCATAGGTGAATAAATTAACTTGATGCAAGTGGGAAAATTGATACATATGCGAATAAATTAATGCACAATATGCTGAAACTGCTAGGATGGGGGATAGTTATAACATTGTTAGATATTAAAAAATCAAAATAATGTATAACTCTCTCTGTCCCAAATGGATGTCTAAAATTAATACTCACACTCCTCAAAAAATCATTTACATATTGCAATCTATAATATGTTTTTTCGATTTTAAAGAATTTGTTTAATAAAACTAACCAAAATCTATCAAACAAGATCTATACTATATATATAATTCTTTTTTTTTTTCCCGGAAAGAAGATGTAGATTTATTTAACTAGAAATAGGGTCCGTAGACCGAACATCGTCAAGGGCTAGATTGGTAAGCCATTGGGGAACAGGACCTCCCCAAATTTCCAATCGAGCACCTAATAGGGATTTCTTAGCCAACGAATGGGCTACCCTATTGCAAGAACGTGAACAGGGGTGGGCATCGTGTCGTATTGTGTCAGGTTCATATGTATCGTGTTAGAATTCTCTCAACTCTAATGCAACCCGTTTAGTTTTTCATGTAATCATATCGTGTCATATTCGTGTTTCGTGTCAGAAATAGCTGACTCTAACTCGCTAACTTTGTGTTAGGTTCAGATTGTATTTTCGTGTCGGGTTGAAAATTCTCACCTTTAAGTGTGAATAGTATTTTGAGACACCCATTTTAAGACGGATGGAGTAATATATTGGGAATGGTCTCTTAGATGGCTAGAAAATTAGCTAAAATTGGCCAACACTTCTACCATTTGCTAGATTTAACACACACACACACACACACATATATATATACTAACCAACCCACCCAAGCTTTCTATTAATGTCCAATTACAAGTTTGACAGTTAACATGTTGAACTAATTAACTCCTAACCTACTATTTGACCTATCCACTTTGGTTTATTGTTTAATGTAATTTACCCTATCTTAAACGGCGCAGTCCCATTTGGGTAACCAATAGTGTCTCCATCGGAGACAAGTGCCATGTGCAGAAGAAACAGGTGTTCCCATGCATGCATTGGTTAGCACCGAGCAATCTCGGCCGTGGATTCTGAAATCCAACGCTTCGGAAGTTAAACCACCCTCAACAACCCCTCACATTTCCCTTTTTTTTTTTTTTTTTTTTTTTGACATGAATGCTAGGCGTACGAAACGCCTATGACCCACTTGTGGGTCTCACACGGAAGATCCAACTGTTCATTCTTATTTTTTGAATGAAATAGGAAAATTTTGGATCAACAACTTACAAACATCAGATCAAACTGATTTCTTTCTGAGTCCCTTCAAAAATTATTTTAAGATGAATGAACGATCTTCTGTGTAGAATCCACTAATGGCTCTGTACATTTTTTGTACACAAACATTCTATACCCTTAGGTTTTCCGTTTACAATAAGGAGAGATAAAATGTGTGTTTTCGGNGGCTGTTGGATCTCAAAATCTATGGTCCAAATTTGCTCAATGCAAACACTCCATTCACGGAAGGGCCGCCATGAACAAGTGTATCTTGTCCAAAATACTACTAATTGATAAATTATGCATAATTGCCAGAAAAAAAAGTTTAAAAAATTTCTAGAACTGAACAGTGAACAGAGGGATAGTTTTCATCCTTTGATTTTTGCTTCCTTTTTAGTAATTTGATAACACAAAAACAGAAAGAAAAAAAAAAAACAAGATTTCTAACAAAATTGAACCAAATAAAGAGAAAAAGAACGATCATTAAAATAAAATAAAAAAGCTCCGGTATTGAAACCCACCATTCTCCTCTTGAAGTGGTGTTGGAAAAACCTGATTTAGTCGTCGCCACTACCACCGCCACCACCGCCGCTTTTAACTGTTGCTCAGTAAATAGCAACCCATATAAATAAGGTGATGAGATCCGATCCACCGCAGATTAGTGGTATTCGAGCAAACAAATGGAAGGGATTGAAAAGACACCTTCACTTGGACCTGCAAATTTAGTTATAGACCCAATAATAAAAATAAAAATAAAAGCAGCATCGGTAACAATGAAATTCCTTTGTTTAAAAAAAAAAGGTCATTACTTATTGGAACGACGACGGTCATGATTCAAACCCCAAGCATGGACCCCAAACTGCAACTCGGCGGCCGCAACGAGGAACTGGACAGCTTGTTGCGGCGTCAGCATTTCAACCACATTCCGCAACGTCCTCAGCTGCAGATCATCAGCCCTCCAGAGCCCTCCCCAACCCTTCGATTTTCTCGTCTATATTTCCCCACAGATTCCCCACCATATCACTCGCACCATCCTTATATACACCAAAAAATTCAAAATTCAAAATCCACAAATAGGAAAAAATATTCAATGCAAACGGTTATTTGTAACTGAATCTGGACCATTGAAATTTAAATTCTGAGTATTCATTTGGAATACCTTAGATTTTTTGATGCCGAAAAACTACACTCATTAGTTCACTTTTCCAAATAACCATTGTATTGAAAATTTTCTCTAACAACAAATATTGACAGCGTAATTGATTCAATGCCGAAAAACTACACTCATAATTCACTTATCCAAATATCATCGTAAAAATTGAAAAAGATAGACATGGTCACTATTAATCCGATTTTATCATTTTGAAAATTCATCCTAGGCCCGTTTATTTGACGGGATTAGTGTTTTATGGATATAGGGAGTTCTCAAATGATAAAATCAATATTTGCTAAAATCAATTTAAACTCATCCTAGGCCCCTTTATTTGACGGGATTAATGTTTTATGAATATAGGGAGTTTTCAAATGATAAAATCAAAATTTGCTAAAATTTAATGTTGATTTTATCATTTGAGAACTCTCTATATCCATAAAACATTAATCCCGTCAAATAAATGGTCTAGGATGAGTTTTCTAAATGATAAAATCAACATTTACTAAAATGAGGAAGATTTTTTTATTTTGATTTTAACAAAAATGTTTCTCATTTCATAAAATTGTTGGGATTCTTCCATGTGAGGGAGAGGTGCGCAAAGCACCGGATCACTCCCCCCACCTATTTATACATATGTATGGAGTGTGTGTGTGCACATTGTGTGTGACGGAGGGTTGAGAGAGCTGTGAGCTCCCTCCTTCAGGATGGAGGGTGCTCCTCCTCGGAGGCCTGTCGGAGCACACAGTGAGCAGAGTGGTGAGGCTGAGCGCATGGGGTACCGGTTTGTGGTCCCCGGGGAGCCGGTAGAGCTCCGAAGAGGTTTTTTCATGTCCTATATGTTGTACATATATACACATAGTTTTTTCTCATATCTTTGGTGTGCTTGTGTGCGTTTGTGTGACCCGGGACAATCCCAACAAGTGGTACCAGTTATGGATTCACGCGCTTGAATCAAATGTTGATTTTATCATTAGGAAAAATCATCCCTGGTCCTAAAAATACAAACCTGCCACTTAGACAACTCGTTGGTGATGGCATTCTCCTCGCGAACGGTATCACATTGCAACTCACTAACCCGGCGAAAGATCGCTGAGATCCCCGGTCTGAACCCCACATAAGATATCCATAATCGATGACATTATATTGGACTCGATGTAGACGAGGTGGAAAGTGGTGGTGGGCCTCCAGTCGCCGATCTAGTGCAACGACCGCTCGAGGGAGGTAGACCCAGCCTTGAAATTGTTGTAATCCCAGACTATAATGTAAATCAAGACCCTATATTTTTCCTAAAAGAAAAATATTAAAGAAGCAACATTAATTTCAAAAGTATATGTATAACTAATTGGGACCCTAATTTTGGTGGCCCCAGACCCAGGCCTACATGGCTTATGCTCAGGGCCGGGCTTGGAGGGAGGTGGACCAGGGGGCGGCGAAGATGGAGAGGACATCCTGCTTGGCAGTGAATGTATAACTAATTGGGACCCTAATTTTGGTGGCCCTAGACCTAGGATTACTGGGCTTATGCTCAGGGCCGGGCCTGGAGGGAGGTCGACTAGGGGGCGGTGAAGACGGAGAGGATGTCCCGCTTGGCAGTAAGGGACTTGACGCGGTAGTACTCGGCGTAGTGGCCCATGGTTTTTTGGACCAGGTGGTGGAGGAGGTGGTGGGGGGTTTTGGGGCTTGGGTGAGTTGCTCCACGAGGAGGTGGAAGTTGTCGAACCAGGTTTCGTAGAAGCGGTGGAAGGCCATGGTTTGAGGTGGAGGATGGGTTGTTTTGGGTTTTAAATGGAGGTGAATTGGCAAGGGGCAGCTGTGTGTGTGTGTGTGTGTGGGGGAATGCTGGGGAGTAGCGCGTGTGTTGAAGACTTGGGAGACTATAAGTGGATAATGTTGCCTATAAGAGCATCTCCGCTTTTTACTCAAAATTTTATTCAAATTTAAGTAAAAACTTGATTTGATATGACTCTTCCAACACTTACTTAAATTGTATGGTGGAAATTTAATCCACACTATTGAATGACAAAAGGGTAAATAAAAGTGCAAAAAAAGAGTGCTGAAAATTTGGTTCTAGATTTAGCGATGAGCAAATTTGGTAAAACATTTGAGTAAAACCAAATTTGGTGAAAGAGTATAGTATGATTTTTTTGTGTTTTTTTACTCAAATTTAAATTTGGTAAAATTTTTGATGAAGGGTGGAGATGTTCTAACTTCTATAAGTGAAGACTCATACTTTTGAATTATGGTCGGTATATATTATAGATTTGTAAACAATTTTGTAAGTGCAGAATGCATTTTACGATAGGACTAGTGTTTAAAAGGTATGTGCAAAATATATTAAGTACATTTTTTTATGATAATAAAAATGGAAAAGAATAAAAAATAAGAAGTCAAGAAACTCATCTACCCTACTTCTTCATTTTGATATCCCACTTGAATTACCTTAGCCCCAGTTTAATAATATAAATGGGTGTTTGGGATGAGTTTGCGCACACGTCAACTAATTTTAATATTTTAACTTGATTTATGGCTCCATTTGGACTTTCGGGCGAGTTTTCCAAATGATAAAATCTAATAAAATCACCAGTTTATTTTATCAAATGAGGAGAATTTTTGCTAAAAGATTTCAGCAAAAATCTCTCTCATTTGATAAAATCAATTTGATTTTATCATTTGAAAAATTCACTGGAACTAGTTGATCAGCAATGGCACTAGGGGAAGGCTCAGGAGTAATGAAAGGCTCAGGAGTAATGAACGCTTTCTCCAAGACCCGCCCCTATTTTCTAGAACTCACCGATAAGATCAATCATACAACATTCTTTTCGTGATCAATATCCAATTACTATGATTTAAAAACACGTTTATCCTATCTTATAACCCATTGAAACCAAAATACGTAAGGAATATTGGTTGTAGTAAATTAATTTGTCGGCCCAGTTCACATTGTGGGCCCACTTTGGATTCATAAAAAATGAATGATCTAGACCGTTTATTATTTTTCAAATATTTTTTTCAGGTGGCCCAAAAATAAGCTCAATTAGATAAATCTGAGTACTTGAACCAAACTTTCAATTTTTTTATCTCTCTAAACACTGAATCAAAAATTGAAAGATTGGTTCAAACACTTGAGAGTTATTTGATTGAGTTGATTTTTTACCAGTCCACTCAAAAATATATTTTACTGTAGAATTAATTAATAATAAGGATTATTTGTGTGAGACCCTAAAGTAGACTAAGCATTAAATGATCCCTATCTTATATCTTATAGGGAGTGACCCTCTGATGGGTTTCTGGGTCACTTCCAACTCGAAAGTAGCAAAAAAGCAGTAAAGCTCCCTCCCATTTCTAGGGATGCTTTACCCTACCAGTTTCCAAAAATAGTTGAGCAATTCGGGCAGGACGAAGGACGAAGCCAACTAAGCCTCCTAATTTTATTAGATGGGTCTAATTTTATCGAAATCTATTGTGCTCTGTTTCTCCAGACTCCACCTCGCCCTACAAAAAATCTTGTTCTTTGTCCAAGATTGTACGCTGGAAGGCGCTTGGCCAAGGGTATGAAAACCAATTCTTCGCGACCCGGTTTTGGATTTCAATTCGAACAAGTTTCAGTTTCAATTCAAAGAATTGCCGCTCGATGTTCTTCTCTATTACCTTGGGATTAAAAAGCTGGAATAATTATCCACCGGGCAGACTTGCGTCGGATTTTGAATGAAAAATTTACTTCAAGCTGGAACCTACTCTGTCCCAAAACAGGGACATTTTAGCAAATTACAGAGTTGGTCTGCATTTCCACTCTCCGAAAGCTAATCCAACAATTCTGCGTGACAACGGGGTTTCTCTCTCTGTACAAGCTTTGTTGATTTTAGTAAAGACGGAAGGAAATGGGAGGACAAGAATGCAATTGTGGCGATTTTGGAGGTTCTGAGTTTTTAGGTCGAGAGGGGATAGGATGAGGAAGGGAAGAAAGAGAAATGACCAAATATACCCCTCCCATCCAATCATGTGATAAGCACATGTTTATCTTCCATCCAAAAAATAAACAGAAGTTAACGGAGGGTTCACATTGAAACGTAATCCTAAATCAAAGGTTAAGATTGTTCAAATTGAAACAAGGACTAAAGTGAACTTTCAGGCAAAGGTCAAGGGATATAACATAAATTTACCCTTTATACTTAGTGTCTTGTTATTTCACTTGGTCTATTAAATTTGGCCTCGGACTGATCTTATGAGCCTCCTCTATTATAACAAGAACTAGTAAGACATTCTATATGACAAAAAGATAACGAAACAAATATAGTAGCAGTGGACCTATAAAATTTGAAAATAGACTTTTTATTTTATTTTAATAAGACAATCGCATTTGTAAAATCGTTGTGGTTGCGACTGCCACCACTTGTCCCCTTGGCTCCATCCGTCCATTTATGTGGTGCAGTCTTTGTCATCTGTCTGCCCCCTAATGATCTGCTATTCTGCTTTAGATGCATTAGATGATTGTACGTAACGTGCATTAGATGCTGAAAACGGAATTTTTGGCATTTGTTGATACTAGCAATCACGATTGTGTCACTCTATGATATCTGTAAAAGAAGATGACCGAACAAACACAAAATTATGAATGTCCCGTTACTGATTTACTTGACACCAAGTGAAGGTACAGAACATATATACCTATACATACCAGGCATCAGCTACAAAACATGAACATATATACCTATAATGTCTGATTGCTTTCACACTTATTTATTTCATTAATTGGATGGAAGGAGGTAGTCATTTCGCAGAAGGACCATTTGCATTTTAGAACGTGCTCTCTAGCAGACGTTTCCAGTCTAATGGTGTCCTAGAGCCCAAAAGAATGAGAACAAAGAGATTCATTAGTTCTTGTAAGCTCCATCAAGATCTTCTCTAAGTTAGTATAGAATGTTGTATGCCAATGATCAAAAACCCTTTTCGAAGGTTGACATTTTACTTCTTCAGCTAAGTTGGATTTCAGGTTCGAAACAGGCTGCTCTAGTCTAAAGTGTCTAAACCTCATATTTTCCTGTCTCAAGCATCTCTCTATGGTTCCCTCTAGCATCCCACCCATTCATTCCTTTTTCTATGACTATCACAGACACATGGGATGGCAAAATCCCAATCATTCTTTTGAAGTAGAATTACTTGTACAATGATTTTGGTTTAAATTCTTGCTAGTTTGCATTACATTCCCAAAGAATCTCTCTTGAATCCAAACTCTCAATCGAGAACAGCTTTCTTGCACGTGCAGACTAGCTCACACGTACACACTGTAATATAAATACACATATTCACATGTAGGAGTCCGCATTCCGAAGTTTAGATTGACACGCAGTCCAGCTGAGTGGAAGGAGCTTCTGAAAGAAAAGGGCCACAGGAACATGACTCTAGCACACATCATATCTCTAAGTGAAACAAAGAAAGGATCCATTTCACTATTTAACCAAAAGAATTATATCAATCATTGCATAGACCAATTTAGGCCTTTCCCCACCCATGCCCAAAATCCAGCTTTGGGTGGCTTCCCCAGGGTGACGCCGGAGGTCTTGGATTCACTTCCGCCTTAAAAATGAGAGTTATAAATGAGTCGAACCAAGCACCAAAAGAACAAAAGACTGTAACAGAGATCACATATATGTTTGTAAGAATGGTTCTAGACATCTAAATTATGTTGTTTGAAGCTTCTTGTGACAAATGTGGATTTCAAGTGAAAGGATTTGTTTGACGTTACAAATAGCTCAAATTGGGATTATGAGATTGAGTTTTGGAGCTTTGTCGTGCATTATAGAGTACGTCACTTCTACCTCTAGTCCATCTTGCACTCTAGCTCACAAGCCACCTATAGCTCAACATCTGTCGATCCAAACGAAGCCTAAATGTTTTGTTTTGGTTAGTTTCAACTACCAATTTTATCAACTACTAGGATCTTACACAGTTCTGAGAGGACAAAGAAATAGGAAGGGACGGTTTTCCATTGCATTGACGTCAAACTAGAGAAAAATCTCACTATTACTTTGTGAAGAGAATCATTGTTTTGACCGACATCTACAAGGGAAATGAACCTTATTACTTCCATCAAGCATTATTGGAGAGTAGCCATTCCATTCAGTTTAGTATCGAAAAACTCGCTGATTGCGGGTGGCCTAAAACCAAAGGCGCAGGGTGTCGTCAAATAATAAGGGTCATCCTAATCAAAATACTGCAACCAGCCATAATTCCACAACTTCGTAGAAAAATTCTTCACATTCAACAGCTTCCCTCCTTCACCTCAGATTAAAATTACTTGAATTAAACAAAACTACAAAAATCCTCGAGAAATGAATTAACCACTTCGATCAACATGTCAAAAACAAAAACTTAGAAGGAAAGAGTCAAACTTTATTTCCATTGGATCACTAATTGTCTAAAAGAAGACTATTAAAAGTATTCCAATCTGCGAATACAACTTTCAGAAGCAAAATACACTGTAAATTGAAATAATTACTCACAGGGCCGCGAAACCCTTACACACGAGGTGGTTAATTATTCGACTGCTTTCTGTACCGCATTGGACGGCTTCTCCGGTAATTGAACAGACTTCCGTTGCAGATCTCTCCACTTATTGATAGCCGCCGTGCATATGACTGAGACAAAATATCCCAAAACGTTTGCATATTACAAAAAAACATAACCAACCATACATACATAAATCAAAACGAATCGATCGATATTCGAGGTGTGAGGAAGAAGGAGAGGAGGATTACATCCGGCGCCGACGAAGTAGAGCAGGCGAACGAGCTTTGGGCCCACGGGGCCCATCTCTTCTCCGGTCATCTCTCTCTTTCTCTACCCGGTTTACTTCGAAAATGGCACAGAGGATAATGTCCAATGCTATGAGTACATAACTTTTTGTACATAAAATATACTCCACAAATCGATTGGTTCAGGACTATTTCAGGTCCTATACGGATAATCAGAGCTGTTTATATTCTTCAAAATAGTATTTTATTATGTCTTATTAAAAAATCAGCTCAATCGGATATCGGTAAAACTCTATCTGTTTATCCATTTTTTTTGTTCAAAACAAAAAATAGATAAAAGGATGGGTTTTTTTTTACTGATATCCAGTTGAGCTGATTTTTTACGGGGTACAATGAAATATATTATTTTAAAGAATATGAACGATTTCGATCATCTGTGTGGGACTCGGAATTTGCCCAAATAAAAATATTTGTACAATTTATGTACAATTTCTCTGTACCCATATTTTTTTCGGAGGATAATTTGTGCATTTTTTTAGGGCCCAACTAGAGGTACAAATTTTTAGGACTAGAAAATGTACAGAATGACCCTTCATTATTTTTAAAACATTTTTCCGAGGAATCTCGAAATTTTAGCTCAATCGGATGATTAGAAGTGCTTGAATTAAAGTCTCATCGTTTCAATCAAGAACTTTTGGGTCCTCGAGCATGCTCGGTACATTTTTTGGACACATAAGTCGGTGACTCGGTAACCATACGTTTTCTCATTTTTTTTATTACATTTGTTAAAATTTTAAAAATGGTAAAATTTGTACTTGCCTCTTAAACTATCCAATTTTTTTTTACTTTCCTCTTCAACTACCAATTGCACACGATTGCTCCTCCAACTATTCAAAAATTAATTACTAGGCCGATTCCCACATTCTATCCATTTAATGGACGGAAAAGTTAGAACCTAATTGTTATTGGGTTAGTTAAGAGTAATGCTACAATATACACCCCATCCTATATGAGATTTTGTGGTACCAAATATGAGAGAATATGAGATTTTGTGGCATCAAATATGAGATTTTGTGGCTCCAAATATGAGATTTTGTGGCACCAAATATGAGATTTTGTAGATCCAAAATATGATATTTTGTGGCACCAAATATGAGATTTTGTGGCTCCAAAATATGAGATTTTGTGGCTCAAAATATGATATTTTGTAGCTAAAAATATGAGTTTTTGTGGCACCAAATATGAGATTTTCTGGAAATATATGAGATTTTGTGGCTCCAAATATGAAATTGTGGCACTGTAGCATTACTGTAGCAATCCGCATGAGTCCAAATATGAGATTGTATGGCTCTAAATATGAGATTTTCTGAAAATATATGAGATTTTGTGACTATTCATATGAAGTTGCATACCATATGTATTTCATATCTCCGACCACAAAATCTCATATTTTGAGTCACAAAATCTCATATTAAGAATAGCACATTATAGCATTACTCGTTAGTTAAAGGCTATAGCTGTCTTTTAACTATCCAATATGTGTATATGCATAATGCATCTATCCAGGGATGGAGCCAGAGGGGGTCAGCGGAGGCAGTCGCCCCTGCAACGAAAACAAAAAACCTCTACTATTACATAGAAAAATGTAATTTTCCTATGAATTATATGGGTTTGTCTCTGTAAAGTATTTTGGATAAAACATTCGCCCCTGCGTAATTAAATTCCTGGCTCCGTCCCTGCATCTATCTCCTTCTTCCTCTCTCGTCTTACTGGCCTGCTCACCCCATTACTAAAACCGGTGATTGAGAGTACCTTAAATTTGACCCTCGCCAAGAGTGATAACAACCAAGTCCAAAGACGGATTAAACAGAGTCGAGAGGTCTTTCCATTTTGCACGTTGATCAATGGGAGGGATAAAGAGATCCATTTCGTTTAATGTTTTTTGGTTAAGAGATATATATTTTTTAGACTTTCGGTTACTGCCGGTTGAATCGAATTGTTCAAAAAAAAAAAAACGAAAAATGGATTGGCAAAAGGCGTGGAGAATAGTAGCAGAAGGTTTCTAAGGGAAACACTTTTTCTGTTTTAGCTTTTCGTTTGGTAAATTCAGGGTGAGTACGGACGGTGATATAAGAGAGGAAGGAGATAGATACATGCATTATACATATTTATTGGATGGTTAAAGACAGATATAACCTTCAAAAAATCTGCTAATCAAAAAATCTGCTAACGGTTAGGTTCTAACTTTTCAGATAAACTTGGAGGTACAGAAAAAAAATGTATAAAGCTCTCTCGGGGATCCACTTTTGGGTTCCACACGAGTGATCCAAACCGTTTATTGTTCTTAGAACATTTTTCCGAGGGACCCCACAAAAAATCAGCTCAATCGGACGGTTAAAAGTGCATGAACCAAAGTCTCACCGTTTCAAATCAAACTTTCGGAAAAATGTTCTAAGAACAATCTCAACATCCATAATTCATCCGGATCTGGGAATTGGTAACTATACCTATACATATCTTAATTCTTGTCTGGGCTTCTCTGTCATTCTATTATTATTATTTCCGAAGACTCCAGAGAATGAATCTATTATTCTTGCAACAACATTCCGAGAAGATGGTTTCTTTTATAAAGATGAATAAATGAAGTTCTCGGAATTAGTAGTATTTCATTCAAGGCAAAATTTTCTATTTAGAAGTGTGATTTTTTAGTCTAGAAAGTCTGATTCTAGCCCTAGTTTCGCTATGGATGAAATTGACATTTTACTTTTCAAATCTTGCGGTGGCCAGTCAGCTTGCGTGCACCTCGCCTAGATCCCCTCTCCGATCTGGTCAAACGTTGGCCATCCATACCGGTACTAGGGAATTCACAAGATAAGTTCCCGAAGCCTGGCCCCAAGTGGTGAAAGGTCATGGCTTTGGTCCTATGGGGAATGGTGTTATTTGGGCTGATGATGAGAGAAAACCCTCATGACTAACACCAAGTTCTTTTGGGACAAAAATTACTGATCGAGAGGGGGGACTTGTTACCTTGCAGCCGAGGGAAAAATAAAAGAAAAGGCTACTGGACTCTAAGATAATATTATACTAATAAGTAGGACTCTATCTAAATTAGCTAAAATCTCTAGCTAAACCAAGGTTGATCGTATGTAATATGTATAGGGGGAGCTGAAAGATTAGTTGTTGATGCTGCCGCGGAACTTGCATCCCACGGTCACAATGTTCATATTTTTACAGCGTGCCACGACAGGACTCGATGTTTTGAGGAGACTCTTAGTGGTGAGGATTTCATATCATTTTCGTTTTTTGGTAAAAGTTCACCATTAGTGGTTTACGGTACAGATATCTCACATCTGCTTCCTGTCCAGGTTGTATTCTATTGCCACTTTCCGGATTTGTTGCTGGCTCAACACACAAACATTCTCCGGCGGATGTATCGGAAACCCATAGACTTTATAGAAGAAGTAACAACTGGTATCTCTCTGGATGCTGACTTTGTGATTCTCCTGTAAATTGTCTGCCGTGTCTTTTTGTTTTGTTTTGTTTTGTTTTGTTCACTCCAAAATAAATTCTTCTTAAGAAAGAAGGGTGAAATACAAGAAAAGGAGGACAAGAAGTCAACCTCAAGAACATGCAAAGGGAGAAGATTAATCAAACTAAAACTACAGATCAGACATTGGTCTTAAATTTCTAGAGAAAAAAAGAAAGAGAGGACTCCTTTAACCGGAAGAGAAAATGAATGATGAATGATGTCCTATAACTTGTCCTTCAAAACTCTAGCATTCCTCTCCAAGCCATATTGCCCAACAAAGTGAAAATAAGATACAATTCCATAATTATTTCTCTTTTTTGTTGCAACCAGAATCCATAGAATAAAACGAAAGCAATTTTTCGTTAGAAGGCAGTTCCACCCTAATACCCAACGAATATACAATGATCTAGATAGGTGATACCAAAGTACAATGCAAGAAAAAGTGATCCGATGATTTTAACAATATTTTTTAATGTGCTTCTTGCATTATTTTGTAATGTACTTTTAACAAGCTCAATGAATTGCCTGATGGATTTACAGGTACGGCAGACTTGATTCTTGTTAACAGCAGATTTACTGCATCTACTTTTGCTGGTACATTTAAGCATCTCCATCCAAGAGGAATCAAACCGGCCGTGCTTTACCCTGCCGTGAATGTAGATCACTTTGACAAACCCCATGCTTTTAAGTAACAAACATCCTTGTTCTTGGTATCTTTCTAGTTTTGGGCATGGTTTAAAATTTCTGTGCTTAGACATATGATCTTTCCCCCCTTGCCCTTGTGGCCCACACTAATGTTAGGAGTTTATGCGATCATTCTATTGCAGGTTGAACTTTCTCTCTGTCAACCGCTTTGAAAGGAAAAAGAATGTAGAATTAGCAATATCTGCTTTTTCCTTGCTGCACACTCTTGGAGGCGATGTTCATAACGTTGCTGACACTACATTGACAGTCATAGGCAAGTCTATCTACTTCCAGCTTGAGTACAGTTATTGCCTCGTCTTGGTTTTAGATGTGTTCTTTCAGTTCTTAAACGTATAATATTGCCCGTCTGTCTCCTGTGCAAAATGTGTCTTCCTTGGTCAGTTGTGTGCCATATTTCTTTGCCCCCTCACACCCTTTGTGAGGAGGTCACAGTGACCAGGTCCGGGCGACTGTTTACCAAACACACAGGTCTCTGCAAAGTCGTAAGACCATGTACATAGGTTGATGCCTGCCTAGTGCCGGAAGGTCAAGGAAGTTGGTGACCTGATGACAAGGGAGCTGGCAACCAAAGCCCCGGTGAACAGCGGCTGTAACTATAACGGTCCTAAGGTAGCGAAATTCATTGTCGGGTAAGTTCTGACCAACACGAAAGGTGTAACGATCTGGGCACTGTCTCGTAAAGAGGCTCGGTGAAAGAGACATGTCTGTGAAGATGCGGACTACTTGCACCTAGACAAAAGGACCCTAGTACACAAGTTCGAGGACTCAAGGGTACAGATGGAAATTTATTTCATGTATTCTTGTTGTGTTTTAAGATAAAGGATGTTCTCATGTACAATAAGCATCAACCTTGGAACTTATTAAAGAACAAGGAAAGAATAAAAAGCATCAACGGTGGGCGCTTCACTCATTGGACAGCTTGATGGTATTTGGCCAACTAGACATGTACAGTGCGGATATATCCAAGCTTATAGTGTTAATTGTCCGGTACACACACTCGACAGATTTAAGGGCTGTTTGGGAGCTCGATTTTGGATTGTGGATTGTGCATTAATCTATTTCAGTTGTTGGGGAGCGGTGGCCCATAGGGAATTTTCTCAGAATCCATTTTCAGAGGCACACTTTAGAGGCACACCTTGATAATCAGCCCTGGAGGTACTTTTGCATTGTGGGTGAAAAACCAATTCATAATCTATTTTGATGATTACTCCAAACACTACTTTGTTGCAAAAAATAGTAGTTTACCAAATGGGTTCTTAGAGTTCATGTAAAGTAAAAGTTTATACATATTCAAGGTTATACCTGATATTCTTATGATATATACACATATACTCCAGGTTCGCAAGCGTAATTGAGCCGAATATTGTCAAGTTCAGGTTCAACTCATTTACTAAACGAGCGTAAAATTGAGGCCTAGGTTTGGTTCGTTTAGTACCCGAGTCAGAACTCGAATGAGCCTTTAATGAGTCGAGCCTCGATCAATTCACGAACAACTCAGTACATTTGCAGCCCTAAGTCCTTTACTCCCTGCATAAATAAGTCGGCGTATGTTGCAGAGCAATTGGGGCACACATTTTTCTGCTCATGCAAGATATGCTTTTCTAATTGATCTCCTTATTTATTTTCTTCAGGTGGCTTTGATAAACGGCTAAGAGAAAATGTTGAATATTTGGAGGAATTGAAAAGCTTAGCAGACAGGAAAGGGGTGTCTCACAAGGTTAAGTTCATGACATCTTGCTCAACAGCTGAAAGAAATATGCTGCTTTCGCAATGCCTCTGCATTCTTTATACACCAAAGGTGTGTGAAAATCCAATATCATCCTCAAATTTACTCTGCACGACTGCTGAGGAGTCTTGAAAATTTACTTATCACAATTATAAATGATAAATTTGTCGCCTGAGAATGCTTAATGATTGTAGGATGAACATTTCGGGATTGTTCCGTTGGAGGCAATGGCAGCCTATAAACCTGTAATTGCATGTAATAGTGGGGGTCCTGTGGAGACAGTTAAGAATAGTGTGACAGGGTTCCTTTGTGATCCTAGCCCTCAAGAGTTCTCTTCGGCGATGGAGAAGTTCATAAGGGAACCCCAAATGTCAGAGAGAATGGGTTCTAAAGCTCGGCAACATGTCGTCGAGTCATTTTCTACCAAGATTTTTGGCCACTGTCTCAACCAATTCTTGTTGATATAGCCCGGGGGAAGGAAGAGTGAGACATCTTACAAGGGAAATGTGCTGTTGGAAAAATGCAATACTCACACAGTGTTAGTATGTTGTGTTCCCTTTGACTATCTTAGAATTATTAGCAATCTTTGGGGAAAGATTTCCAAATGATAAAATCAACATTTGCTAAAATCACCGGTTGATTTTTGTCTCATAGAATATTAAGGAAACCCCTATGGTACTCGCAATATACGTGGAGGAAAGTTAAGTAGCAGCAGTGAAGCTTTGCTATTAGTTGCAATATTCTGTACCTCAATGGCCATACAACATATGGATACTGTGTCGGTCCTCGTTATGGCATTTTTCCATTGCGTTGAAGATAGCGTTCACAGATTGGAGTAGCTCGTTGGTTGTCCTTTTTTTGGAAGTGTGAAAGTGGCTCGGTGAGGGTCTTAATTATACAATTTTGTTCACAGTACTGCTGTTATGTCTGGAATGTTACTTTGGTGAGTAGTTAATAGCAAGGCAATACAATTTTGTTACGGTACTGCTGTTATGGACATTTCAGTGGACCTCTATTCGTCTGGGACAGATCGTAAGTTTTGGAACCAATTCAGCACTTACAGTTTAGAATGCTAATTTGCTCTCTCTCTCTCTCTCTCTCTCTCTCTGAAGCTAGTGAACTGAATCTAGAGTTACAAAGACAAATACTATCAATCACTTGAATCGAGACTTACAAAGAAGTGGCTTCATGAACTCAAACAATAATAGAGTAAAAGAGTGATTGTAGAAGAGCTGCGCAAACCATCACTAGAGATCCCAGAAATATTTCTTGTGGGGGAATCCTATAAGACAGGATCATTTCATAAATTAATGGTGATGAAATCAGACGGTTCAAAGGCTACAATATATGCCAGTAGGTTGCCGGAAAAATGAGTAAACTGTCAAGTATTTCTTCTACTGGTACAATAATAAACATGCCTGATTCACTACGTCTAATTTATATGTTGCCTACATAAAATACAACAAGAGCGATAATTTTCATGTTCTCAATATATAAATAAATCATTTTGACGAGAATCTGTTTTGGGGTCTACACCATGGCGGCTTTCGTCTACGAGAGCTAAAGTCAACATTTCTGTGCAGAACTGATCATCTGGTTTCAGCCATAAAGCCTGATAAGAAGACAAGGATAACAGGGCATTTAGAATAATTACCCATGCAAAATGCTAATGTGTTTGCTAATGCTGACTGCCAAGGATACTTATCGCACTCTACAAACTGGAACTTTTCAAAAAGAAAAACCTTCAATCCAAGTTGGACTCAATAGAGAAGGGGGGAAAGAGGGGAACGGAAACCAAAGAATTTTGTTCAAAATGGACACAAATTGGGACACGAATAAGGTCAGACAAAAAATGGACAAAATGGGACCGAGTCACTAAGGGAATGTTCACTATGTCGTGCCTTTCATTCCAGCACTCAAGTTAGGAGTAACATACCTTGTGATAGTACGTAATTGCTGCAGTAAAATTATCCTGTAGCAGAAACTCTATCATCAGCAAGAATAATTCATCATAAAAGGCAAGAAAAGATGAAGCGAGGATTTTAATCTAGAGGAGGTGGACCATAATAGTTCGGTCAATTTGTGTCACATGAAACCTCAGCATTCTCTTTTAACCTAGTATATTCAAACGGACAAGTTACTACAGAATTGTCCCATGCATTAAGATACAGCAAATCACATTAGTCCAGGACTAAAAAGCCTAGGAATAGTATTTTCATTTTTTTTTCCAGTAGGTAATGGAAACATCATTATTATTTCTGGCCACATGATTTTTATTACTTCACTCTGGTGCAGATCATCCTGGAAACAAACTACCAAAAAAAGAACTTGCATTACCCTCTTAGATTACCACATGCAAAAAAAGACGCAGATTCACAACATGCTGACAGGCAACAACTAATATTTCGCTCTGGTTAACAATGAAACAGGTGGCACTCAGTCCCATACAAGGAAAAGGGTAACTTCCAGTTGTTTCCTTGATGCAAATGATTAAGTCCATTGCAGAAGATCACAAGGAGATATTATCTGGAACTCCCTCTTCATTATCATATTAACATACCGGATGCTATAAACAATAAAATCTCAGAAAATTATATGTACCTGCAAATGGTGAGTGTAGGCAAGACCTGCATAAGTGCTCAAACTTCTGGTCGATAGTGCAAGCGCTTTCTCATAGAACGTAATCGCCTCATTGTACCTCCTGATATAGAGTAGGACTGTTAGTGAACTTCGAAGAAGACATCAAAAGCATAAACATCATGAAGAAGATATCATTTATGAGAAGAAACACAAACTTTCTCAAAATAAAGACAAATGAGGAACTAGATGAGTATGATCACTTTGCTCCAGCTTAAGCTCAAACTCAAGCTATTCAATATCCCTAATCTCCAAACACGTCAAAAAAATCACAATTTACTAAGAGAAGTCAAGGAATGATCTGATCTGAAGGTTATCTCAGAATCCACAATATCTTTAGACGCAAAACTCCAAATTTTCAAAACAATTTTGCTAGATATTTCTTTTTCTTTTTTGCTCAGCGAACTGGAAAGTTCTTTGCTTATGAAATTTTGTCTCTTGTTCTCACAAATGTTGCCAATCTCACTACCTTTTCTGTTATGAAACCAAAACTACAATGGGCAACGATCACACATAATAGAACATGAACTGAATAGCAACGGACTTGCCAAAACCTAACCAAAATGTAATCCATTGCCAGGTAAACTTTTGATAATAAGATACTAATAGAAAAAAAATAGTTGGGTAGAATGGTCCCATCTAAAAGAGCTCCCTCATGGACCAACGTAACACAATAGAACTTGAGGATAAAATATTGGCTGGCATTACTACCAATCCAATACTCTATTAGTTCAAAGAGAGCTTAATTTTGAGGAAAACACAATGGAATATTGATTCTGATAGGTATTGGAAGCCAATTAAACATACTTTAATTTTCTCAATGAATGAGCCAAATTAACCACAGTTGGTTCCCACATTTCAGTTAAAGATGATGGAATGTGAGCCAAAGTCTTCTCAAACCACCAAACAGCTTTTTTGTACCTGCAATAGTATTAAATGACAATGTTATGATGATGAAAATAGCTGCTTAAATATCAACAAAGCATATGTAGATGGCATTTTTTAACAGCAACCCAGTTATGTGTCACGTTGTATGGGAAAAACCAACAGAAGACAAACGTCGATAATATACAAGCAATATCAATATCTCCTATCTCCAGCAGTATAACAAGTTCAAATGATGCTGCTTCGATGCACATCGTATTTTGGCAAGTAAAACACACTGATTGAAGCAGCACCAGCAGGTGTGAAACGATGGAAACAGCAGAGAACATTAGAGAGAGGAAAGAGTTGTCTGTTTTGATAAACCTATCTTCCTTTTCTTGGTCAGAAATCTCAAATTGCAATCCAAGAGCATCCATCAGACCACATGTTCGTATTATATGTTTTGGATATCAAATAGAACAGTTCAGACCTCATTAGGTCTGCTATTTTCACAAATATGTATTCATTCTTTTTGTCATGTTTCGTCATTTGTTTTGTCAATAGATCCTGATCTACAGCAACGACATGCCCCCCTACTACTACGGGGTGGGTCCCAGGTGACATTACTTCAGCAACTATAAAATCATGGCTCTTTTGATACATGCATCCCACTAAATGTATCTATAGCAAGGTTTTGAATCCCGTTCCTTACCAGACGATACCGGTTAATCCGGACGATACCAGCCGAGATGGCGGAAAGATGGATTTCGTCCGAAATTTTCTGGCAAGTTCTTGAACGATGAAGGAGAGGAGTACCTCTTCAAAGCAGTCATAATTGGAGAATCAGCCGTTGAAAAATCGAACCTCTTGTCACGCCACACTCGGAATGAGTTCAACTTGCATTTGAAGGCCACAATCGCAGTTGAGTTCCAGACCCAGAGCATGGAAATCGACGGCAAAGAAGTTACGGCCCAGAGCCACCGCCACATCTGCCTACTACTACGGCGCTGTTGGAGCCCTAATTGGGATATAGCAGGCAGAGCCGTCGCCCAGATTTGGGACACCTTCGCTGGACTGCTACCAGATTTGTTATTATTATTATTTTTTTAACGGAGCAATAAATTTGTTTGATTAGTAATATAGGGCTCACACAGAAATATGTTCTCAGTTTTACAAACTTCAACCTACAACTTCTAAATATTACATATTTTCCACTAAGATAACTGTAACCCAATTTTGCGGACAACAAATTTCGATTTATATACATATATCCATGTGTCGTGCAATACCGATGCTCTGGACTATGAATGAAGGAAACATGGTAATGAGCACAAAAATTGATTTGGGTCTCTAGGCCTAACCTCTCTAATGCCTTTCGGCTTTGATTTGGGGGCATAGTTGTACAACAAAATGTCCCTTAGCTCCTCGGTTCTTGGAGGTTTAGGGGAGCCACTATTTCAATGGTATTCTAAAAGCAGCCACTTTGTGCATATTGCCAAAGATTAGGTCTATTTCCAATCATCCCCCGCACATACCCCCAATGATTGGGGACTAGATGGGTTCTGTTTTTGTTGTTGTATACATATATACATGTAATACCGTTAAATCCAAAACGGTACTTGGTACAGACTGGTACCGGTACCGTACCATACCAGTAGGAAAACTGGTACACAAGCTGGTACGGGATTCAAACCCTTGATCTATAGTACCAATTTCATGCAGAGCAAATTTTGCTTACTCCTTCATATGATGAGCAACAACTCCAAGTTCGTTATACACAAGTGGATCTGAGGGACATATTGCCTTTGCCTGCATGAAAAACTGAAACAATAATACTATCACAAAACTGAACATACAAAAGGCCACCAGAATGTCAATGTAAAACAGCAATAAAGATAAGTACACAAGGAGAAAATGGAGTAATACAACTAGTTTCTGTAAAAGGAAACAGCATACATTTATTTCCTGCAAATTTTCGGACTGTCTCCATAGAAACCAGACTGATATATCCGATGTAAGTGTAATACTTGAGAAAGACAGTGACATAATGATTTTTTTTCCCCTGTTGGAGAAAAAAAATGACGTCGTGCTTGCACTACGTGAGCTGTTATTTCAGGTATTACAATTTATAAATTTTGACAGGCCAATTAATTATCAGAATAATGTGATGGAACAGTGCTACAAGATGGGTTCTTAAACTATACCATGAGAAAAGAAACTAGCATTTAGCTAAACTGACAGAATAAATTACTCAACAATTTCTAGTAGTTTTTTACTCATCAGATGCTGCACCCTTGGCATTACTAGAATGGTGAGAAAATGGATTGTAAATTGATATAGATTGGTAATGGGTTTGAGATGAGTTTCTAAGGTGCTCATCTATGTAGCAAGGACGTACATGGACATGGCAGGGGATGCAATAAAAATATATAAATATTTATTTTGTACCAATGAAAATATAGGTATGTCATACGTGTATAAACATGTAGCTTCAATATATGAAAACAAGCTTCATATATACATCATATTATACTTTTAACCCAAAATATTTGAAGTAATACATGTTTACCCCCCAAATTTTTTTTAAAATTGCATATTTAAACCTGCTGTGTCCCCATACATGTCCCCCCTAAGGCCCCGATTGGATGAGGGATTATTTTCAGGGGGATAAGTTATGGAGGGGGGATAAGATAAGAGGGGGTATTATTTTTAGAGGGTTGGCCCACATTGATGTGATATTTATGGAGGGATAAAAAAAATAGATGGTTTGGATGAGGGATTAAATAGGGGGATAACTTTTGACTTGGTTTGGATATTTTATAAATAAGAGGGGGTGAATGATGGAAAAAGTTGTCAAATGACTCTTTTACCCTTTGTCCTGTCCCAAACTTGATTATGCATTAAATTAATGATATAATGAAAAACCTAATCCATTTAATTAATTTTGGACAATTTGAAGCTATAACAATTTATTTGATTGAAAATTTATATTTTTTATTGATTTTTTTTAAAAAAACGTTTTTTTTATTTTTAAATTTAGTACATTTCAATGGTTGGTTATCCAATTTCAATTTGTGAATTGTGGGTACCCAACTTTAATTTTTCATTTACCCGTTAGCCTACATTTGATTTTTTTTTTTTAATTTCTATTTCATATACTTTGGTACTACAAAAAAACAAAACCATCATATTTAATTTTTTTTAAAAGATGTGATTGTCTTGATAGTTTTAATCACACTTTCTTTGGATGTTTTATAAATAGGAGGGGGTGCATGATGGAAAAATCTGATAAATGACACTTTCTTATGTTGTCCCAAACTTGATTATGAGTTAAATTAATTCTATACTGTAATTGCAAAACTTAATCTATTTAATTAATTTCAGAATATTTCAATCTATATTAATTTATTTCATTGAAATTTAATTTTTTGTATTAATTTTATTTAATACAAATGTTTTTAGTTCATCAAATTGTGGTACACGTGCATTGTCAAAAAATGTTTTTGTATTAACACACACAGCAACACCACTTGCATTGTGGTACACGTGCCCTAATTCCCCTGATTCCCATTCATCTTATCTTCTTCTTTTAAACACCCATCCCCTGGTTCCCGTTCATCTCTCTCTCTCTCTCTGCATACATGCACCAGTTCATCTCCTCTCTCTCTCTCTCTCTCTCTCTCTCTCTCTCTCTCTCTCTCAACCGATCTCCTTCTCCTTCTATCCTTCTCAACATATTTTTGCTAGAACACTTGCTCATATCTCTATATCTCTCTCTCTTCAACAAAGCACTATTGCTCGGATCGATTTTCAATCTCCAGTGGGTATAAAATTCGGCTATGCTTGGAAGTGGATCTGGCGATGCTTGGAAGTTCGATGGACAGAGTATGATCAATTCTTATTGTACTTGTGTCCAATTTACTGTTGATTTGTAGGAAGGTAAAAAAACAAAATCAATTTTTGTGTTTTTTTTTTAATCAGACTGTATGAGGAATTTTCGATCTGTTATTTGTTTGTTTTGTTGGAATTAATAGTTGAGAAAGGAGGGAAGAGGCTGATGGGGGATGGAGGAGGGGGATAAGGAGGGGTGAAATGGACAAAAAGCCTCCCCTCTACAGCCGGATAATTTTTGGGGAGGTTGGGAGGTGCCCAAAAATTATCCGGGAGAAGGACCCCGGAGGGGTATAACGGAAGAGGGGGTGAAGAGTTATCCGGCTGCTTCATGGTGTTGCCAAACGGTGGATTAACAGTGGGGCCCAAGGTTTTGAGGGGGTGAAAACTAATCCGGGAGGCTTCTCCTCCATCCAAGCAGGGCCTAAGAAAATTAGTTAAATTTATTGGACACGCCATGTGTCCCCCTAGAAAATTAGTTAAATTTAATGAACACATCACATGGTGTGTCCCATACGTATTGTGCCGTGTCCCTACCATGTCCCTGTGTCCGACACAGAGACACGCCAGCCTCTACGAATGTTGGTGCTTCATAAATGCTCATCAACTGTATACCGTTCAATACAAAATAGCACATTGCAATACCCTACGGGCCTACTCCTTTTACTTCAGCCAAGATGGCCCATGTTTTTGTGGATGGGGGCGGCATACCTCCAGGCTCCAAGTCAGGACAATATATTGTTCCATTCGTTTATTTTTGACAATTGCAAAAGGAAGTCACACTAATCTACACTCGAAAACAATAGAACAGGATGACTCAAACAACAATCAACCTAACATTAATTTTGAATGCTCCATCACTAAAAGCAGTTGTCAACAACTCTGCATTTGGATGAAAAGATTCAGATAAGGGCATCATATTTATTTTCCCTTCCATTCTTTCAAAATGAGCAAATCCAGTAAAACACAGAAGTTCACGAAGTTAATTTCACAACTTCAAAACTATATTACCTGCTCAGCAAGTTTGTAGCTATGGGTTCGCATTTGTTCCATCCCAATATATAGAGCTGGTAAATGACACCTGGAACAAGAGAATAATCAACCTGTAAAAGACAATTCATAAGTAAAGTGGATTTTCACTATGCATGCTAAAGAAATGAGCAACAACTAATGTCCTGCCTAGTTCTGTCAATAAAAATATAAAAATGGTCATCTCATTACAATCAAATAGCCCTGACCCCACAAACAATACATACCCACTACATGCTTTTGCGGGGGGAGGAACAGTGACTCACAACGAATCATAACCTTTTAAATAGAGAACCAATAACAAATTTTGGACACGATCCATTAACAAGACTAGAACCCGACACGAAGTTAGTTGAAGTCGTGTAACTCGAAGGCATGGATAACAGTTTAATTTTTTGAGTTAACCCGTTAACCCATAATGACACGACAGGGCATGATGCAGCGACACAAAGTCACCAACCATGTCATGATTTGGTTAGTTGTTGGTTTATAATTTGTGATTACGATGTATCGAACATTGTTTATTAAACATGTTCACATATAACATTGATGCGCGTATAGTTTTATTCACATTCGATGCGCGTATAGTTTTATTCACATCTTTTAAAGATTTTTTTACTAAAAGGGTCAATATTGTCCACCTGAACACAACACGATTAGTGTCAAGATACATGGCGATTAAGGTAATAGGTGATCTCACATGAACCCGAAATGATATGACTCAAACCCGACAGACACGATGTCCATCCCTACCCACAAACTATGTTCCTGTTCAAAGTTAAGCAAACAACTTGCTTATCTGAACACAAAAAACCAAGCTGTAGATGAAGTTATGCTGTTATGATGTCAACGAACACAACGAAACACAAAAATCCACTCAGCAGTCAGCACATAGTCAGGTGAGAAACAAGAAAAATCTATCAGACTGGTGAATAATTTCTGCAGGATAAAATAAGACAATACCCAGGAAACAAACGAGCAGCGGTGCGATAAGCTGACATTGCCTGGTCGCCCTCTTCTTGAGCTGCATATGCATTACCATAACCTATCCAAGCTGGCGGAAATGTCCCGTCTAGATTTGTAGCCTTGCTGTCAATTCAGATAAGAATGAAAAATCAAATCAGAACCACACAACATATACGAAGTATGAATATAGCCACGACAAATTTGGAATATCATGTTTTCATCCCTAACATGCTTCTCAACCTAAGTAATCCATCAAAAATAGGATCTTAAGCAAAACTGAATCTAAGGAAAACAAAATCAAATAGAAGATATCATAAATACGGCAGTAGCTGAAACAGTTTGCATACAGCAACTTCCAAATGAACGGGAGTCCAAAATGAGTCTGACTAGTAAAACACTGCCCAAAACTCCACAAAACATCAGTCCCATTGCTTTACCAGAATGATTGTTACCCTGCACCTAAACCTTTATCGCTGTGATTCTGTTCCAAAAACTAGTGCATGGATAGAGCAAGATAACAAGCGGTTTTTGTTTTCCTATAAGCTCCATTAGGGTTCTAACTTCTAAGCATTCTCCTCCAAAGAAAGCATTCACGCACTCCTCAAAGAACCCATTACCCGGTACATTCTTCACGAAAAATTCTGGTGATGAATCAACCTATCATGAATTCAAACATCCTCCCTCTTGATACTACAGTGCTTACCATCTCCTCCCTTTTGAGACAATACCAATCCGATGCTGAAAAGAATCTCAAATAGTCAAATTTCAGCAGTAACGGTTGTACTTGTTTGCACATTGTCACATGCTCAATTGACTATGACACGCTAAATCGCTTTGTCTCGAGTCAAATACCCACGATCTGCTTATTGATTTTCCTTCTCTCAAGAATTTCTTCAGCAAGTTTGTGCACGACCAATTTATACCACTTTTATCAATTCAATTTCCTTTTCCATCATATACCTGATGTTTTCCACTTCAATCTTGAAACTCGTGTGCTCATTTCAAGATGCAGTATATAATTGATAAGATTCCAAGCAAAAAAAATGATCAAACCAAGAAATGATGCTGCAGAAATTGAATAGCACAGCTGAAAATACAAGTCCTAAAAGTATCAGCTTAGCAGAGTTGAGAAATGGAATTAAACTAACATTGGATGATTATTACCTGAAATAACGTCGCGCTTGATCAAACTTTTTTATACAATAGTAGTAGCAACCAACAGCAAACCAAGACAAAGCCCTAAAAGACCAAGTCTTGATGAGAAACAACATAACATGTGATGTTGAACA
This sequence comes from Vaccinium macrocarpon, assembly GCA_022606695.1. NCBI lineage: Eukaryota > Viridiplantae > Streptophyta > Magnoliopsida > Ericales > Ericaceae > Vaccinium > Vaccinium macrocarpon. Next base: position 6,816,143 of record CM040180.1, read on the forward strand.
TTTAAGCGCAGGCAAAAAGGAAGGGGGCAGCATTTCAGCTTCATCGTGACATAAATGAATAGAAAGCAGAACAGTTCATAAATTTACAAAGTAAATTGAAAATGCAGAAATAATAACAATTTGATTTTAACTTCCAACTAACACGTTCATCACTGCAACTGAATACTAGGTAGAATAACAAAAAGCATGCTCACTTTTGAGGATAATCCTTTACTAAGTTGCACGACATAAGATAGAGTTCATTTGAATGCCCAAGCTCCATGGCAGCTGCTAAATGCACGAGTGTACATTTCAAATGGAAGGGATCCTTTTCAAGCAACCTGGAATACAGAGTGTGACACAAATAGGCTCCAGACAAACAAGTATATTGAGAATTAAAAAGTTACCAGAGCAGCCAACTTACACGGAAGTTAGCTCGAAGCATTTTTGATATTCACCACACTGATGGTAGTATTCTGCTTTGCAGGCCAAAAGGTCAGTGTTGTTTGCTAAGGACTGCTCTGAAGATTTAATACTACAACCCTCTTGTTCCAGTTCTCTGAATTTGGCTTCGACGACATTTTCCTTGTCATACTGCATATTACAAGTGTTAGAATAGTTTATATGTTTTGTCCCACATTGTTTAGTTATGTTATGTAATATGTCTCGTGACAAAAAAATAAAGTTCTCTCATGTTAGGGTTATTTGAACACCCTCAACACTTCTTTATCTCTCTCTCTAAATAACATGGTATTAGAGCTAGGCCTTGGAGGATTTTGGACAAGACTCTCTTGGTTATTGCCCCGTTGTTTGTGCCATAAGTGCACCTTGTTTCATTGTGATTCCATTGTTTAACTCTCCACGTGCGGGTCAGGGGTCGCACGTGCGGGGGAGTGTTAGAACTTGTCCTACATTGGTTAATTATAACCTCCAAGTCTAGTATATGAGCCTAGACAGCCTCTCCACTCATTGCCAATTGGTTTTGAGTTGGATGCTTTAACAACAAGAAAGAAAAATAAACTGTATAATTACCCAAACCCAAAAAATTGAACTGTACACAAAAGCAAAAACAGCACAAGAGTGTGCATAGACAGAAAATGGGACATAAGAAAAAGATCAAAGTGGTTAGAGTATACATATACAGTGTTTGACATGGACCACCTGAAAAACAAATATGTCCACATTACCTCATATTCCATTGCACATGCTTACCTTCTTAATCAAACATGAATAGAATGACAAGATCCATCCATCTTCAGGAGCAAATTGCAATGAAGAAAGTAGACTCTTTTCTGGGATTCAATGGCAGAACTAGGTTATACACAATCCAATGAAGGAAAAAATGCATTAAAGTTTTTCCTCTGGAAAACTGATGCATTTGAAATAATAAGTGGAAAAACCAAGTTTGGAGGATGATTCTAAAGCACTTCATAAAATATAAAGGTATCAAGAAAAAAAAACTGAAATATATATTCAGTACCATGACTTTTTCTTCAATCTCAAATTCCTATATCCATGGCCAAGTAATCAAAAAACTCACCTTCTTCACATGTAAGCATATGATTTTCAATTAGACGCTCTAGTGCCTGCAGAAGGAGCATGACAGCAAAAATTTAAGCAATGAAAGACACAATCAGATGTTAATTCCAGCAGGACTAAAGTGAAAAAGGTCACACACAATTGCAAGAGTGCTTAAATACATTATTGTGGGGGTAATGCAGGGCGCAGGGTGTCTCGTCTCATGCCCTTGTGTGCACCTCAAACTAGTCCCTACAACCCCTCCCACAATTGCTGACATGCTTACATGGGTGGGTGAGGTAGCCTCAAGAGTTCTAGCAAGGGGAGTTGAACCTAAGACTTTAGGTCAACCCCCTGATGTAATCTCATATCAATTTTTATTGGAAGTAATTGCATATAATGTTGAACATAGGGGCTCTAAGACAAAAGTATCAGAGCACTTCGATCTCCTGGTTCAACCCCCCCACCCAAACCATTAAGTAGCATTCCCTGCTTGGCTGCTTCAAAGCTCAATAAGCAAGTTTCTTTAATTTCAATTCTTAAACAAAAGAATATTTGCAGTAGTTTCAAGCAGTTAACCATACCTCATAACATAGAGGATCAGCTTTGACAGCAGCTTTGTACCTTAAAGCATTACAAAATGTAAACATAGAGATGAGCTCCTGGAAATCATAGAAGATTATAGCACCCAAAAAGTTATATACCAAGTAAGATTCTCAACAGCAAAGCTTATGACATAGCTCTTGTTTAACAATAAAAAGTGTAGATAAAATCTAAAAAGAAACGGAAAATTTGAAGCAGTCAACAGAACAGAGAGAGAGAGAGAGAGAGAGAGAAGAGTGATGAATGTAAGGTTCAGCTCAAATTTCTATTAATTTTTATTTCTATTTACAATCTTCTCCACCGATGTACTAATCTTCTCCCCAAATGGAAACCTATTTATAGGCATGATAAAATCCTTAAAGCTGGTCATACCTTGCAACCAATCCTACCCAAACAACATAGAGTAAGACCCCCATTTCATTGTAAGATCCTAAATGGTTTCTATAATCGGAAGATATGACAAAATCACATAAATTCCACTCGTTTCATTGGCACCCATATCATTAAAAGTGACTTCTTGTGGCGTTTCCAATGCAAGCCTTAAGATATTTGCACATGGACCTCCTGAACACATCATGCACTTCACTCATTCCAAACATAATAATTCAAATTTCAAATGCTCCATGATATCTTCTACATTAATTTTAAGCATTAGGTGACCGATATATCTTTATGCTTCTTATGTCTAAACCATAACATGAATGTCGACATTGCATGGTTAACGAATATCATAGTTAAGATCTCACCATTGCCGAGCCTGGGCACGATTTTCGAGAGCTTCATATGCCTTGCCTCTTAAAAAGCATATTGCTGACAAAATCTGTAGAAAAACTTGTGCAAACATACAATCATATATCAAGAGTTGAGACTTGATTGCAGCCATTAGATCCCATTACAAAAGCAAGCTGCATTTAATATCAGATCTTGTCATATCGACAACAATTTGGCAATGATGGAGAACAAAACATCACAAACTCTTGGGGCAAGCAAATAGGTAGCTATTTGAAAGATCACATGAATATTAAAATTGATTAAGTGAAACAACATATGACAACACAGAATCTATGCATGCATCACTGTTTTCCTTCTTTTGAGATAGCCATGATTCCAGACAAATGGGGCGGCCCAAATAATCTTGTGCTGTACATACCCAATTGAGAACGTTCAACATTCACAAAACAGATGTCAGAGGTTTGCAGACATAAAAAAACACACACACAAAGATGGTGAAAAACAAAAGCAGCAAAACAGAAATATTCATTTGACTTCGAAAACCTTCCATGGTGCCTTCAGTTCAGATTATAGCTTCCAACAAGATACCATGCCATAAGCAATCACTTACAGCCCATTTGCCGATAATATATGGAGGGTGGACATGCTATCATCCCGGATAGCATGTCCGAACTACTTGATATCCACTGTTTGCCACCCGGATATAGAAGGTGGATAACATATCCCTCGGATATTATATCCACCTATGAGGGTATAAAATAACACCACCTCCCCCCTATCCTTATTCTAATCTGCCTTCATATACGGCTTCTTATTAATTACAAAAATCCCACTGTCCAAAATTAATTTTATATCCGCCTACTCATATCCACCCCAAAACAAAACAACCAACCAAGCATATACATATCCCCTATTCTATAAATTACTCAAACAAACCATCTCCAGTCGCCAAAGGATCCATTATTCACTAGCCGATATGACAAAACACAATCTTGTATACAACATTTCCAAGAGAGAAAAGTTGTATGCCAAAGTAGGTATTTTGGAAGTCGGATTGTTAGTGGTATAAACATTCCAATATGTCATAAACAAATAGCTCACAGGGAAACGCCAGAGATGCAATTGAAAGAACAAAAAGTCTTCTTACAACTAGCATAAAGATAGGAAAATTACATTGATTTCACGATCTTCTCCTTCTTTATCTAAGTACATGACACTGCAATCCTTTGTGATATTCACATTCCCATGCTCATCTACTTTAGCATCTCCAAGCATTAATAGACATTGATCCCACTCCTTCAACTCCTCCTGGTTATACATATTAATGTGCATGGGGTAGAATGTGAGGACATCACCTAAGAAAACAGATAAAAGAACAAAAACATAGGAAACACCACACGACTACTAAACCTGGGACAAGAAAATGCACAAGTGTCAAACAAAAAAAAAAGAAAAAAGAAAGAACTAGAATGCAGACAATTGTAATAAGCGTTGTGAACTTGTGATCGCCAAACTACCATATCGAAATAAAATAGAGAGCTCCAAATGCCACACATACTTGTCAACAACACAACTGATTCATCATGCACTCTATGTTGCTACAGAGTTTAGAATGCATAGCTATAAAATACAGTGAAAGGAAGTAAGGAACCAATCCCACAAAGCTAGCAAGGGTTGCCTCATCCATGGCTCAAGCATTTCCCACCAGTCATCATGGTTGAGAACCATTAACCCTTTCTCAAAAAACACATAGTAGACACTAGACAAGATAATCAATATCTTTGATCATAAAGAAAGAGAATGACAAGTGGTATTGCCTAGGAGGAGTGTAGACACTGTGGATACAAATATAAAACTGTACATAAGAATCCACCCTCCACATGTTGATACGTAAGTAGGGGTTGCACATGAACAGAACCGTTCGTGAGCTATTCGACGCTTGACTCAGTAAAGCCTCATTCGCATTCAATTTGTCTATTAAATGAACAGAACCTACTATAGACTTATATATGCACATTTTTTTATAATTCTGTATACGTATAAACTTATTTATGTACATAACAAATTGTATTTGCAGCTCTAGCCCTATATGTGAGCGCGCACACACACACACACACACATATATATATGACATTTTCCACTTGCTGCGGCTCATGAACAAATTTAAGCTCGACTCAAACCAAGACCAGCTCAAATCGTCAAAATTTCATTGGTCTCTAGCTTGAGTTTGCTAAGAACTTAACAAACAACCCTGAAGATTATGAAACTTGGCTCAGCTCGGCTTGTTTGCAAACTTAATACGTAAGTAGAGGGAGATGATATTAACACCCAACATTTGGCCTATCAAGATCAACTTCTTGACAATAATGGAGTATCAGTCTTCAGAGGCTTAAAGTTGAGTGAGTGTAAACAGCATTGGCTCAATTTATTGAAAGAAACTTTTTTCTGCACCAACTGAATAAAAATTGGAAACTGGCGTTGATTGCAATACTTAATACTACTAGTGTGGAAGGTGAAATTAGCTTCAAGGATGAACTTCTTTAAAGATGAGTTTAGTTAACTCTAAAGGCCAATAAAAGGAAGCCTCTTCAAGGATAAGCTAAGGCAGCACTAAACTCAGAGATAGCCTAGGGACAGTACGAAAAACACTAAACTTGAATATTGTTGTGAAGCCACGCTCGAACAAACTACTATTCAGCTTATGATGCATAAACAATTCAAGCTAATCGAGATTGGCTCATCTCAAAACCAAAATCAAGACGATGAAAATTGAAGGGCGAACCAGGCACTTGGCGGCGAGGTAGCGGAAGCGGAGATCGCGGAGGACGATCTGGGAGGCGTTGAGGAGGTGGAAGGCGCGGCGGTAGTGGCGGCCGAGGAAAAGGGCTTGGGCCTGCATGTAGATGTCGGCTGGGTCCGATGTGAATGCGGCGACCTTGTCAGCGAAGAAGATCGCCGACGAGTAGAGGTGCTTGCTCACGCAATCCCTAACCACTCCTCGAAGCTTCTCTATCTCTTCTTCCCTCATTTTTTCCGGTGGTTTTCTTCGGATTGCTAGGCTTCCACGTCTCTGCTTGAGTGTGTGTGTGTGTGTGTGTGTGTGTGTGAGAGAGAGAGAGGGGTTTTGCGGGGGGTTTTTGAATTTTGGGGGAGGTTTTTCGAGTACTCCGGTGACTAATGAGGTCTGGTATGGGCTTTAAATATGGGCCTGAAACTTCTTAAGGTATTACGACGTCTGAAGCTCCTTGGTCCACAATGTGCTTCCGAAGCCCATTCCCGTTCATCCGGGCTTAGAGCATCTCTTACCAACCCTTCATTTTTCTCAAAACCATTTTTCATATCTTTAAAATGAAGATTTTGTGTTCTCCAAAATACTTCATTTCCATTCTCAAATGAAGAGCATTTTTCATATTTAATTTTTACTTTAAAGTAGACTTTTTATTTTATAATTTGAAAATATCTTGAAAATGAAATCAATGTTGAATATAATTTAGATAATACTTAAAAATAGTATAAATTTAAACTTTGGAAAGAAAGTTCAATTTTGAAGGGAAAAAAGGGATTTTTGAAAAGCAAAGATGAAAATGAAGAATTGTGGTTGGAGGGTGTACAAAAAATATTATTCTTTATATACACTTCTCAAGTAAAAAATATAATTTTCATTCTTCAAAATGAAGAATTGGATTAGAGATGCTATTACATAATCCTTCAAAATAACATGCGCTCTCGTTCTCAATCCTCACTCTCATGAATTTTAACAATTTGAGATGTGATTCAAAGATGTATTCGTGCTCGCGCTCACCTGTGCACACACAAATTAAGTGAATTAGGTTGACGACTCTTTATTTATTTATTTATTTTTTTGCCACAATAGCATGAGTGACTGAGCTAGTTAAAAACCACTTGGGATATTAGCCCCGTGGTCTATAGGTCTTTGGTAGGATCAGAGGTCCCGGGTTCAAGGCGTGCTATTGATGTTCCCTTGACTTAGGTTTTTGGACCCCTCTTGACTCCCTACGGATTGTTATGCCTCCATGCGATGCAATGGGACCCGCTGCGGGTTTAGAGGCTCATAGTCATGTCTACAGGTAGGCGCCACGCCTGGTTGCCTCCCTCCACTCCCTTCTAGTCTTGTAAAAAAACAAAAGAGTGAGCTAGTTAAATTTCCACAAGGAGTGCCATTATTCCATCAGTTCATACCCCATAATATTCAAAAACCAAAATCTTGATACAGAGACAATTTTGGGTATGGGTAGGGTAGATCCACGTGGTACCCGACACTTTATTCAAGCCGTGTAACTATGTTTTGGACAGTCTAGATCCGGGGGTGGCATTTTCATAAATTTTGTGGCCAAATATATCCCTACAAATTTGGACCATCCAAAATATATTTGGACGACTTGGATGTGGTGCTAGACACCACGTGGATCTACCCTATCCATACCCAAAACTTTCTCTTTGATACAAGACCGCCGAGCTAGAAGCTAAACTCATGTGTGGGCCATACGGCCACTTGATCGTTTCAGACTTTTAGGCCTAGTTTTTCAAAAGATTTTAGCACCCAAGTGCTAAAATTATGATTTTTCAAATCAAAAAATGAAGTGGTTCTGTATATCGTTTTTCGATTTTTTTGCACCAAATTAAAGTACTCCTCGTTTTAAAATATTAAAATTTTAGTACTTGGGTACTAAAATCTTTTGAAAAACTAAGCCTTAGCACAAGGTTTTTTCTTTTGGGAAATTGATATTAGCACTCCCATTTTTTTATGCAGGGGGCTCCAAGCTATAGTAGTTTTCCAAAATTACCCTTTTGCTAGTTCCATGTTTTACTTCAGACACTCTAAAAAAATTTTACTCTTCTCTTTTACTTCAGGCATTTCAAAAAAGCAAATAATTTTTTTTAATCAGAAAAAACAGAAAGTTGCTAACTCTTTTTACTACACGTCACTAAATTGCTTACTTCTATAGTATGTAATGTTTCATTGGTAGAGTTTTTATGTTATTATCTCCATGTTTTGCAGCAGGACAACCCAGACAAGTGGTCTTGGGCCTAGATTGTAGAACCATTCTTTTCTCCATGCAAAGTCTCTTTAGAGTTTCGTTACTTTTCCTCTCAAGAGTTCTCTAACTTTGGTGATGTGCTTTGTTTGTCTCACTAGGAGTTTTAAAATGTAGATTTGTGGTCATTATGAAGATTTTGAGGGAAAAATGGTAGATAATGAATACGAAAATATAAAGATCTTGTGTCGCAGCCATTATGAAGATTTTGCAGCATCAACATTTTTCAATTGTGTGCTTTTATTTTGGAGAATTCTTGCAATATTTAGTTTTTTTTTTGTGCAAAGTGGCATGAAGAAATTTGACATAGGTGCATGTTTAATGTTTGGAACATAATATTTACGTTGAGGATGTTAATGTTTGGAATGTAATGTTAATGTTTAGAACCTAATGTTTATGTTTGATTTTGGTTTATTTTTCCGTTTGGAGTGCCTTAGTAACTGAGGTGATAATTTGGGGGTGAAGTGCCTCCAGTAATTTTTATATCTTAAAAATGGTAGTTTTATAACTTCATTAGATATTGGAGTGCTTGCAAAAAAAAAAAGGGAGCAACAAAATCAACACTTTTTTTTTTTCACACTTTTTGGATTACGCTCATTAATGATTTTTTTATTTTATTTTTGGCTTTATTAAAAAATATTAATTTTGATCATAATTCTATACTTTTTTTTTCGTCTCATCGAGACGAAATACTAAATTACGAAAACTTGACGCAAAACTAACAAATGCAAAAAAAAAATTAAATAAAGACAAAACGAAAAAAAACAAAAAATCAGTTCTAAACTTTTTGTCAAATCACCCCTAATAAGCTATTAGCTTTTTGTACTTTCTGTCACATGGTTGATCTTTTTATATAATAAGTTGTTAAGATCAATTTATGCACACGCTTCAACCAACTTTAGTATCATAAAACTAGCGGAATGCCCTTGCCTAAAAGTACTTGCAAACAAAATTTTATTTCACACAATATTAACCCCTCTAGCACAGCATTGATGGAAAAAAAATCTAACAAACAATCATAAATGAAGGTAATTTGTAGATAATTCTTATCTGAAGCTCCTCGGCCCTTGGGATCATGTCTCTATAATTGATAAAAACCAAGCAACTTATTATATGTCCTCCCAAATTGGCCAAGATTGTGAAGCAAAATTAATCTTGAGCAAAGTAACTATCCTTTTTCACTTTCAAAAAAAAATTGGAATTGTCCTTTTTTATTGCAAAGTTCTTTTTGGGAAACAATCTAAGCCTTAGAATTGGTTAATAGATTCAATCATAGCCTTCTAAATTGTCACGGAGGACAGTTGTGATATAGACATTTTGCGAAACTGCTCTATGTTTTAATATAAATTAATGACTAAACAAACCCATAATGTCTTTAGGATTGGGGATGGTGTAGTACGCAAAATGCATTGCACCGTGTCGTGTGTCATCCGACCATTCATTTCGATAAATACATGGTATATATTTAATCTGAGCAATGAATTTTATCTAACCGGTCCCCTAGTCCATGTCTTCAAGTGTCATAAATGCAACACAAGACCATATACTCTCTTGAACAGATTTGTGTCCGAATCTGTTTGGATACCCTTGTCCGCATCATTATTGGTGGATTAAATGATGAATTCCTAAGGACTTATATCAGACCCCTGAGTTTTTCAACTTGGGCATCCTCTATAAGTAGGCAAACTAACTTTCCAACTACATTCTGATACCAAAACAAAAACAGAGAACTCATCAACCCCCTTCTTTTCCCCTCCATGATTACGTGCTCTGCTCGAACGTATTACCCCTAAACTCTCTCTCTCTCTCTCTCTCATGGCCATATCCGAAAGCTCATCATCGCCAGAAACTTCATCTTCAACCAGTACTCCAATGGTTCAAATGGTTTCCAAATCTTTATCAGACAGACTACTAGTCAAATACTTTGATGCTTCGGAGTTCGACTTCGATTACGAACAGAGCGGGTTGTGGTCTCCTCCGGTCCCTAGACGGGTATTCTTCGACTCCCGCGCCGGTAACATATGCTCCGACGACGACTTCTTTGCCAGACTTGTCAATGTGAAGAAGGCTCATTGGTTGATTTCAAGTCTCGGCTTTTGTTTCAGTGTATGTTCTCAATCTCAATTATCTCCCCAGTCATCTTTTAGATGATAGTATCTAGTAGGTCTCTCCCAAATCTCTTGTTATAATGATTCGAACCGTTCATTCTATAAAATTCAATGAACATTTTATTTCGGAAAAAAAAAGAGATTGATCAGATATTTCGATATTCACATGATCATACAATATTTTTGTTCAAATAATTAGGATGATTCAGTAAAAATGTTACGGGACAAATTTATTTTAATCCAGTGACTATCAATGTTCAATTACTCTGATCACAACAACAACAATAACATAATCCATTTAGTCCCCAATAATTGAGGGTATGAGCGGGGGATGGATAGGAGACAGACCTAACCTTTGGCAATAAATGCACAAAATGACTACTCCCAGAATACCACTGAAACAGATGGATTTGAGACAGACCTAACCTTTGGCAATAAATGCGCAAAGTGGTTGCTCACAAAATACTAATGAAACAGTGGTCCTCTTATACCGTCGAGTTTGCTGCGGAATCATGCCCTCAAATCAAAGGCAAAAGGCATCAGAGAGGGCAGACCCAAGAATCATTTTGATTTATGTGCACATTACCAAGCTTCTTTAATTCAACATCCAGAGCATTGACATTGCACAAATGTTCAATTACTCTGATATTTTGCATAAATGAAGTTCTCGGCAAACTCTAGCTACAAATTACTAAACTATTTAGTTTATGCTCACAATGCACTACAGTTCTATACCATCGCCCACTTGCGAAGAGCCTAATTAAAATTGGAGCAAACCTTCATATGGACGGACCTCAAAGGGGTTAACAGAACCCGGGAAATTTCGAACCCCGAAAATGTTTTTATAAAGATGGGTATTGCCCCCTCTGCAGGCCTTTTGCTGCTCTTAAAGGAAAAGGATGGAACCTTATTCAAAATGCAATTTACCTAAAAGCATGCTTTGCATCCAGATGCTATACACAGATCACTATCTACGTACAGAGAGTGGGCAATTTCATTCAAATTGCTGAGTCAAAAGTTCAGTCAAAGCCCCGGGAAATGTAGCTTTGTATTTACATTTTACAGTGTACTTATGTTTTTATCTATAAATGGAAATATTGATGATCATCTCTCATAGTCGTTGGTATTTTATACTGTGCTCCTGTGTGCTTCGTTGATCAATTCAGGTGGAAAATGTGGATTCTCCTGTATAGAATCACTTGGGCTGTGTTTGGTTAAATAATTTAGTTTAGTTTTGACGATATCATCAAGTGTAATCAGTGGGGAGAGATAGATAGAGAAATGAGAGAAATGATGATGTCATAAAAACTAAAACTAAACTGGGAAACGAACAGTGCCTTGAAATTTTAACACTATTCCAAATAGTATAATGTAAGTTTAAGATATGATTTATTGACATATTATAGTCACAACCACCGTGTGAGAATCTATCGAACGTAGTTTAATTGTAAGTATTTCCAGGGCCGGCTCAGGCCCAAGGCCCACAAGGCCTGGGCCTAGGGCACCACAAAAAAAGGTCAATTTTTGGGGCACCCCACTATTTTATACATATGGGCTTGACTAGAACACTTTTTTGGACCAAAATAAAAGAAAAAAATCCATTAGGAGTGACAAAAAAGCCCAACATTGTGGCCCAATGTTTAAAAAAGACCCAAAAATTATTGTGGCCCAAAATTTTAAAAAAGGCCCAAAACTAAAATTGATTTAAAAAAAATCACAATATAAAAAAGGCCCAAGTATAATTGATACTTTTGCTTCTAAAATTGCAACACTTGTAATATTCAAGTGATACTCATGCGTTATATGTATCTAAAGACTTCGTGTTTTAATTTTTCCGTTATTATGTGATGCTTGTAGAACTTTATATTGTTTTGGTTTTCTCGTATAGTGATTGTTACTCGAAAAAATATTTAGGCGTTGTACTTGAAGGGCACAATTTTTGGGGTAGGCCTAGGGCACCTCAAACCCTTGGGCCGGCCCTGAGTATTTCTCTGACAAATCATTCTTATAAAAGTTTATATCCATCTATTATAAATAGGATGGAATTAAATTATTGGATTTGGATTTTAACAAGGGGCTGAGTACTCCTTCGTAGTTCACTATCTCGTGGGGCTTATTACAGGTAGTTCCAATGATTCAAGCATTATTTTGTTCATCTATCTTTGCATATTATTCTCTGTCTCTTTTTTTTTAACGGGATCTTAATTTGCATATTATTCATGAAAAAATGAGATTAATTGGAGAATTACAGGTACACATTTGCACAGGATCACAAAATGCAAGACAACAAGGGGGGAACCAAGCGCTTGCACTATATTTTCCTAAGGACAACTATTAGAAATGATATATTCATAACTATCAAATCGTTATTTTTGAATGGTCTAAGAACATAGACAAATTAACGAAATAAACGATTCCAATCTTCGAAACAGAACAATGATTGAAGTTACGACCCTAACCATACTCACCAGTCCATTGTTCCACAAAAGGGCATGTTTATCTCCTTAGATAACAGCTGGGGGATTAAGGGAGGGGAGAACATAGAGGCCCACATTTTCTCCTATTGTCGGTCAGAAAGCCCGATGACCTAGCCTTCTCTTGCCTTGTAATTTCATCTTTTCCAATCATTTCTAAAACTAATCCAAAAAAATAATCAGACTTTTATCCAAAAAAAATCAGACTATTATCTTTAACAACTTTTGTAATAATTACTGGCTATTATCTTTCTTAAAGGTAAGTTTATAGCCTTCTAAATTAAGTTTTTCGTTAATCGATCCTTGTGCTGTAAACATTCTCTGCTTTGATAGCATTCAGAATTTCAGACTGCAGGTTCGGTTTGCTTTTTACTCAAAAGATGGGGACGTTGCAGTAAAAAACTTAAAAATCAGGACCTCATTGGTCCTCGTTCAAACTGGGTTCCATTCCTTTCATATGATATTTTGTTTAGTTTTTATCAAAATTTTGGCGAGTCCCTCAACTATTTGAATTTATTACAGCGACCCTTCAGCAACCATGCTATGCATATCTAAGAAAAGGAATTTCAGTCCACAGTGTTCTGCTAGTGCCAGAGATCTGCTTTTCAAGAAACAATGCTGCATGCATTTAAGATCAAAACTTTAAATTTATTTGTCTTTCTTTGCATGGAATCCGGGGTTTCGGGGCACGGTGTCGATTTTTTACCGGTAACAAATAAATCAAAATTGCAAACACAATCAAAGTATGTCCCCGGCTCCCTTGGCATGTCAGTCGTAGCTCCTATTAGATTCCCCTTTTGCTCTTTGAGTACGTAATTTTGCCCGTATTATATAACACTCCGTAGGTATGCACTAACCACAACTTTAATAGATGATTACAATTTAGCATCTATTCAATGACAGTTCTCTACTCATTTGGAGTTTGGATTTGGGTTGCATGTAGGAACGCTCAGTCGTCTACTATTGATCGCCCCAAAGTGTTTTAATGGCATAAATTTGTGAAAATAGTCTTTAACAAATTTAAACCATCGATTGTCAAAATGGTCGGTTGAGATGTGATTGCTTCGTATAATTCGAGTTTGTACAACGAAGAAGCCAAATTCACCCGTTCATGACATTTCATTTCAATTTCACACACAAATTAAAGTGAGCGGCCAGCACATGTCTTATCTAGTGGTGTTTTAATTCATTACCTTCTGTTAGTGAAACAAGTTAATTGGTGTAAATGGGTTTGGAATCCTGTGTCCCCATCCTCTGCCCCCATTCTTTAAGACTGCCACGTGTATTAAAACAATCTCAGCCCATGGTGAATTGCAACTTGCAAGAGTGTGTAGTAAACTTGCATTGACATGACATGAACGTATGTTTGTTTTGGTTCCTTAGATGGAAGTGCAGGTATGGGACTCGTGACCTCCTCCAGGTTTGGTTATGGCCGTGTCATACCGCATAATCTGTATGGGACCCTATCGAGCCTATGTTAGGACGGAAGCCAAGGTCCCACCATGTGTTGGTAGTGTTAGGAGTATTTTTAGTCCCAATAAGAGGGTATGAGGACTTGAACTGGGGCCTTGTCCATCCAAGTTTCCAACCACTAGACCAAACCCTTACTGCCACATGAATTTCGGTTTGTGGTATGGTGAACGCGAAAAAAGATAAAAGCCACTACTTAAAATTTACCGGTCCCGGTTCAAATCATAACTGGAATTGGATTCCACGTGCTTTTTTAAGTCTTAATGCAAAATGGTTTATCAAATGTGTTCTCATCTTGCTTTAGTTCATTCTTCGATGAATTGTTTTACATTCAATGTTTGTATATCTCTCTCTCTCTCTCTCTCTCTCTCTCTTATAATGCTCAAAGCGTGAATTAATCATTTGAATGTTAGTAGCTTTGCTTTATTTTTTTCTTTAAATGAATTTGCTGAACCTTTTGTTCTTTTGATTCAATTTTATGTTCACCTTTGTCTTCAGTTATTATACACAACTTTTTATTTTTCCTTTAGGAAAATATTATTTACAGTGGTAAATAACAAAATGGTAATAGTTCATTAAGTTGAGGAATAATGATACATACACCCTTTTAGCCACACTTTACCGAATTGGGGGATAGTGTTGTCCCCAATCTGGGCCGTCCGTGCTCGGCAATGGATGGCTCGGATTTGTTTGGTAGCGGACGGTTCAGATGTGTTTGAACAAGATGTGATCCGAGTCGTCTATCGCCGAGTACGGACGGCCCAGATTGGACAACATGGAAAACATGCACCCTGGATCCCACTCTACCACACCCTCACTCACATGTGGGTGGTCTCCACATGTGGTCCTCCCACCCACATGTGAGTGAGGGTGTGGTAGAATGTGGTTGAAGGGGTGTGTTTGTATCATTTTTATAAGTTGAGTTCAAATTACACCAACGAGCCGTGCCTTTAGGCATGAGCCTTTCCCTAATTAAAATTATAAAAGGCATTTGGTATTTGGCCAAAGGAGGCCATCACGCAACAAAAAAGACCAAGCGGTACATAGTACCATCTCTACGACGACATCAGAGTTCATGGCCGGACAAAAAAAGACATCAAGCTTCGGACATAATTTTTTTACTCTTTGCATGTAAGCTTTTAGTTTATTTTACAATGGAGTTTTACTATTGTATGAAATCGTCTCCGTATTCTATGAGCGGCTAGTTATTATTTAAATTAGGGTCAATGATGAAATTTTGTGAACATTATTAATTGATTTTATGCAAGTAATTTTTCTAACTGGCATTAATTGTTTATTGTTCAATTAATTTGTATGCATAAAACTCGGATATGGATTCAATCGGTATGAATAAATTTTTTTCATGATTTGATAGTAGCATATTAATTGTATTGCTTGATTTATTAAAGCTAATATTTAAGTATGATCAACTGTGATTTATTCTCATGGATACAGTGGTTGATTTTGCTTTAACTTCGAAGGTAGGCCTATCAAAGGATCGGATTGGATATGGATCAAATAGGATTCAAATCCGATCCAGATCTGATTGGTTCAAATCCCAATTCAAATATGATATCGACAAATCTATCGGATCCGTAATTATTATTTTTTTGTGTTGGAGGTGGGGTGCAGAATTTTAGGAGAACAAAAACCTAAAAGAACTTTTTGTCCCATTTATATTAAAAAGGAAGGTTTTGTTTTCCAGAATCCAGATTTAGATCTTAATCAATAGAATCCGGATTCGATCCGAATTTTATTCAGACTCTCGGATCCGGACTATCAGACTACCTGATCGAAAACGGATCCGGATTCGGATTTTCAGATCTGGATCCAATCTGATCCATTGACGGAATGACAGGCTTACTTGAATTAGAGGAGGAACATATACTGTTGTTATAAATAAAAGGAAAATTTTCAAAATACCCCCAAACTTTGACCTAAATGTCTCATCAACTTCCAAACTTTCAAAAAAATCAATATCAACTTTCATCCACAATTTATACGGAAGAACCTAGACAAAAATTTATGATCCGCGGTAAAATCAATGGGGTGGTTTTACGTATATGAGTTCTATGTAACCTACTTGAGCATGTAATAGAGTCACCCTAATGTCGAGCTAAACACCCATCTTAACAAATATGCAGAGGTTCGATGTGAGATACTTATTTCTCTGCTTTCAGACAACCATATACGCCATATGAGCCTAGGCAAGTGACAAGACAACCCCCCTTACTAGAAAGATTTTTTTTGTTCCAGAACAAAGGTATAAAAACAGTAGTATATGCAAGCAATGGTGCAAATATATGCATTCAACTAATTTAAAAGGCTGCTATTGTTCTAAAAGAATTCCACACGTACAACCCAGCCCACAACTATTAATACAATCGCGTTTTGAATTCCTATGGGCCAAAGTCTAGATTTAGTCAGTGAACTGGTTACGACGAAAGCTTGAAAAGTAATGAACTATAAGAAGAAAAATGTAAAGAGAGATTCTTTGGTACATATGACGGGCCGAGACCCTAACCTTCAGTTATCCAAGCGCCACGAACAAACAATATCCCATCATACAGAAACAACAATACTTTATTGCCCGTAAGCTGAGACCATGAACATGGGAATCTCATTGAGTGTTGATGCAATTAACTTCTAAGGTTAGAACTATGAGCACAACACGGTGTAATGATGAGAAATAAGAGAGTCAAGAGACTAGCTTGCAAGTTGAAATGAAAAAGACTCGAGCCCTGACATAGATAAGCTAATTAGCAGCCGTTAAACAGTAAACATTTTTACATACATGGGGTGGTACTATTGGTGTAAAAATTTACTTGTATTGTAGCAGAAAGCTTCAAATGCAAAAACTAAATGTGCTTGCATGAACCTGACATCAAACTGAAACGGCAAAGTTAAAACTCATCATCTGGGTCCTGATAGAATTGAAGCCTCCTGTTGAAATGAAGTATTTGAATTAACTTGTTTATCAATGTGGATCATAGTTAAGAAGTGATGATCAGTGATAAGATCCATATCTCCTGAACCCTCCAAAACCTTCACCACCATTGACATACAGGGCCTTCTATCGTGGGTTTGCAGACACCATATTCCGAGCTTTATCAGCTTTGCTGCTTCTTCTTTGTGGGACCAAATATCCTCGTCACAATCATCGATGAGATCGTATAGTTGATCCTCTTCTGCCTTTGTTTTCACCATGTCAATTAAAGCCACGGATTCATGGGACGAGTGTAAATTCTTTCTCCCGCAGATCGTTTCCAATATGACAATCCCAAAGCTATAGATATCGGCTTTAACTGAGATATTTGAACCCCTAAACATTTCAGGAGCCAAATACCCTATTGTTCCCTTTAACGTTGTCAGCACCAGGCTCTGGTTCCTGTCAACCAATTTTGCCAAGCCGAAATCTGAAATCTTGGCGTTAAAATCTCCATCAAGAAGGATATTTTGAGGTTTGATATCGAAGTGAATTATCTTCTTGTGACACTCCTCGTGGAGATATTGAAGCCCCTTAGCTACACCATAAATAATCTCCTGTCGTTTTTTCCAGCCAAGAGTTCTTGCTTTGTCTAGGTCGAATATCCATTTATCTAATGACCCATTGACCATGTACTCATACACCAGAAGCCTATTAGATTTCTCAGCGCAGTACCCGATAAGCCTCACTAAATGGAAATGTTCAACTTTGCCTATTTTGTTAACCTCTGCCAAAAATTCTTTTCTTCCTTGGCCTACTGAATCCAACCGTTTCACTGCAACTTTGATACTATCATATAACACCCCCTTAAATACAGCCCCAAACCCTCCTTGGCCAAGCTTGATCTGGAAATTCTGTGTGCAAGATTTCAATTCTTCAAACGAGAATTTTGTCAGTGCTTCTGTAACTTGATTGTCACTTTCTTCCACTTCATTATCCGTGTTCTCTAGCATTCTGCACCAATAGCACATTCCACCTACAAAAGTAACGACTAGTAGGCCCCCAACAAGAGAAGGTACCAATATTTGAACCAAATATGCCGGTTTCTTTTGACTGGGCACTTTTTGAACCTTGATAGATGCAAAGGAACCAAAATTTTCACCAGAGGGCATGAAAGAATAGAGTTCTTCCGACTGCAAAGAACAATTGCCGGATGAGATGTCCATATCATACCGAAACAAGGCAGCTTTGCACGAGCAATTGTTCAAACATGCCTCTTTGCATTCATCTACAGTGGTTGCCAAAAGCGTGGACACAAAATCAAAGTACGTGACATTAGGGAGATCCACAAATGCATGGTACTCAGAACCATCTTCGCAAGAAAGAGGGGTGATTTCTGCACATCCAACTCCTTGTTCAAACGGCCAAAAGTAAGTTGAAGATCCATTGTTGTCCTCTGGACAAGCGCATTGTCCACTACCAGAGCAGACCCCATATTGACCACATACTGCTGGGTAGCCGCAGTCTCCAAGAGAATAAGTGGAGACAAATAAGTCACTGCGCGGCATGACTGCAAAACTGTATGGGTAAGAGTTATCCATGCGGTACAGGATTAAATGTCCACTTGGTTCCAGGACCATAAACCGAAAATCAGTTGGTGATGCTGTGAAATTGAAATGGAAAACTGCATAGACGGTAGTCAAATTGACTCCATTTAAAACTGTAAAGTGGGTACCCATTCCGATTTCATTTTCTGGGTTCCCAAGAGCAGGACCCACTAACCCATCAACGGAGTTTTCAGAAAGAAGAATTGCATATTGTTCTGGAGGATTTGAATCAAGAAAAGCCCGCATTCCGATGTTAACGTCTTCACCAACAGACAAATAATATATTCCGGTTGATAAATTTGAAGACAAAATACTGGCCGTTAGCCTATGGCCTTCATAGATCTTCTGGTTAGGGAGCCATGTGTCTGTCGGGTGATCATACGACTGCCATACCACGATGTTGCTACCATTTAGAAGCATGAAGTTCCCGCTCACATCTATCTCCATTCGAGCTACATAATCGGTACTGGTATTCGTAAACCAAACAGGATTACCAAATTCATCCCTCAAAATCAAATCTCCTTCTGCTGTGAAATCTAGAGTTGCATTCTCTCCAACTGGACTGTCTCTATTGGCAGACCACAAGACTTGCGGCGGCATTTGTGATCTGAATTGGTACTCGCCATTAGAGTTGTTAGCAGCATTTATTCCTGTCATCATGAAAACAACTACATAGAAACCCGAATTGGGTATCGACGTAGAAATCAAACTTCTGTTAGTGAAGAATCCAAGACCGAATGGCGGATGAGACTTGGTTACGTTGTACACAAGGAGGATTGGCCTCAAGGTGGAGCCGTCGTAGAAATCCACACTCCCTTTCTCATTGGTGGGAGTGTTTTTCCAGGTAACAGAGGGATTGGCCGATGGGAAGTCGCCGTAATAGGCGTCTGTAGCACGAGGTAAGTGCCAAAAGAGTGGGAGGAGAATCAGCAAAAAAATGACAACCCAGTTCTTCATCAGACCAGCAGCAGCCATGAGTAGAACACCAGAGGTCAGCCTCCCTTCTTCTTCGAATGCAATCGAAGTTCAGCGCGTCTTAACAACGTCCGTGTCTGTGTTTAGTAAATGATACAGGTAGGAAGATTGACGCATGATGGTAGCAAACCGTCTTTGTCAACCTGTCTGCATTTTATATGGTTTCCAAATGTCGAAGACTGACTCACACTTGGTTTTTAAATTTGGAAAGGGTGTTTGATTCTCCGAGTAGCAGAGAGGTCGGATATGGGTGAAGTCGGCATGATAATTACAGTGCTGCTGAATGTTTCAATGCTGATTTTCCACTGCTCCGCCTGCCTTCCATCCCCATTCTTAATGAGGATTGGCCGCACAGGATTGCAAAATTTGTTGGGATCACTCTTCAGTAACTTTATAAAAAAATCTAAAAGAAGAAAATTGGGGGAGTACAGCCCCAAACACCCACTTTTCCACCCCTGGAAATTGGAATCCTGGCCCTGGAGATTTTGACTGGGCACCTAATGCCCTACACGCACCATGCAACACAACATCCCAACCGTCCAAAAGCTTCAGCGAGTCCAAACCGTTGATTTCTGAAATAGACGTTTGTGATGTGCATTGCAAAACTTCAGCGAATCTGGACTATTGATTTCTAAAATGGACAGGTGAGATGTGTGCTGCACAGTGCAACACACTATGTACACAACAGGGACCCGGGTTTGGAAGATTTTCATGACGAAAAAATAAAAAAAAAATCCATCTTTTTAGTAAGTTCCAAAAACTTAAGCAAAATAATGGATAAAAAAGTCCCCGCAGTTTTTTTTTTCTTTCTTTCTTTTGTTTTTTTATTTTATCACACCGATTTTTGAATTCTAACAAACATTAATGAGTACCAAACAATTAAAATTTAAGTCTTCACAAACATAATCCATACATAATTTGGAATGCATACAATATAGGATGTGTTTTAAAAGCCGGCCTGGATGGCGGCTAGAACTAGGATGACCCAATGCCTAGATTGCCTAGGTTCTTGACCTTTGCAGACCCCCAATGCCTACTTTGTTACCTCAGTTTATATCTTCAGGAATGAGATTTAACAGCATCTCCAAACCATTGTTCAAATAATTATTTCTCGTATTTTGAGAAATTGAATTTTTTTTCAAATAACCATGTACGATGTTAGGAAATAAAAGCTGAGCCAAGCATAAGGAACATATGCCCAGTGCAAATTCCTAGTAACACATTACCTTTTCTATGATTGTTGGAAGTACTTTTAAAATTAAATTAATGGAACCGTTTACCTCAGAATTTGTAACTAGTGAACAGAAATACCACAGGAAGTTGGCTGCTGTTTTGGGTTGAGTCGCGGACTAGGTCGCTCTCTTTAAGACGTTTCGCGGCTCCGCCCTCTCTGTGCAAGCAGTTGTAGCCATGCCGTCGCCAGGATAAAACAGCCCAGAATACAGCCTTTGTCTCGATATTTTTCTGCACAGGAAAAGACCGGAAAATACAAGACACAATCGACCTTTCTTGCTCTATGAATTTCTGTAATGAGAATGTTTTTCGGTGTGAAAAAAAGGTTGGAGAAACAACACTTTATATAGGCGTGAAAAATAGTTTTTTTCGGAAGTAGAATCAATCACAGGAAATACGAAATTTGATTGAATCAATTTACCAAAATTGATTTAACACATGTTTTAAACGTGGGCTAACTTCGTATGTACGCGAGGCTCCAAATTCGGGGATTTGCACCCCCCCTGCGCGCGAGGATTCGCAACGCGCACCCGGTTAATGGATCGATTTTCACAAATTGGCTTGGACCTTGGCCCAACCCGTGTGCGCGCGAGGCCTCTCTTGGGCCTAGCTCATCGATGGTCCATGAAGTTTCTACACTTATAAAGAACACAAATGTTCTCTAGTTATCCAATGTGGGACAAGTGTTCTTTTGAAGAATTTCTTTTGAAAAAATACACAATCTCAACAATCCCCCACTTGTATTTTTTTAAAAATATATATTC
This sequence comes from Vaccinium macrocarpon, assembly GCA_022606695.1. Taxonomy (NCBI): domain Eukaryota; kingdom Viridiplantae; phylum Streptophyta; class Magnoliopsida; order Ericales; family Ericaceae; genus Vaccinium; species Vaccinium macrocarpon. The sequence continues at coordinate 6,837,589 of CM040180.1, forward strand.
ATTGAGCAAGAAGGTATAGAGCAGTGCGTAAGTAAAGGTGTCTATCGACTTGAACCATTACATAGTGTAAGTGCTTCAGTAAGATACTAGAGTGACTTGTGGTCTTGAACTCTATGGCTGAATGCACCACACGCACAACTCCACTTTGTGTAATGTTCTTAAGCCAGCACTTTACGGCCATGTGCTTATATCCCGATTTCATGAATGACCTAGAGAATTTGCCCCAATTCTCCCGAGGAGCGGCCACACTCCAACATTCATATAGGTGAGTCTATCAAGAGTACTCATGTAGTCTAGGTACTCCACTCCATATAGAGCTATAGAACTCATTAAGTGTTATAAAAATAACACAACCTTTTTCACGCTACAGGATGTCATGCTTCTTAGGGATTGAATTTAATTTTTAATTTAGCATGATTCTCAACATATCACCCATGTGACTCGTTTTTCCCTTTTGAACCTATTTCTTGGGATCTCCAGTCTATAGGTTGGGTATCCATCACAAGTGACTCATTTCTCAATGGGCCTCAAATTAAATCCTTTCGAGGTGTACCACACCTTCTCCCCGAAACCGATCCTTTCGTCAAAGGACTGGCAATGTTCTCTTCTGTCCGGACATAATCCACTCTAACAGCACCAGTAGTGAGGAGCTCTCTCACTGTACTGTGCTTATGACGTATTTGTCGTCTCTTGCCGTTATAATAACGGTTCTGAACTTTTGCAATAGCCGCGGTACTATCGCAGTGGATTAAGATTGCCGTGACGGCCCATCCCATAGAGGAATTTCTCGGCGAAGGTTTCTCAACCAACTCCTTCTTTCACTAGCAGTAGCTAGTGCTATCAATTCTGACTTCATCGTAGATTGTGCCAATATTGTCTGTTTCTTGGATTTCCAAGAAACTGCACTACCAGTAATATTGAACACATATCCACTAGTTGCCTTGGAGTCATCCGAGAGGGTGTTCCAATCAGCATCACTATATCCCTCTAACACAGCAGGATATTTGGAGTAATGCAATCCAAGGTTTATGGTTCTTTTGAGATACCGCATTACCCTCTCAATAGCGTGCCAATGCTCCATACTAGGTCGGCTAGTAAACCTGCACAATACACCCACAGCATATGCAATATCTGGTCTAGTGCAATCAGTAGCGTAACGAATACTACCAACGATACTTGCATATTCAGATTGTCTAACACTACCACCAGTGTTCTTAAATAATTTCACAGCAGGATCAAAAGGGGTGCAAACAGGTTTACAATCAAAATAATTGTATTTCTTCAAAATTTTCTCAATATAGTGAGTCTGATCAAGTGAGATGCCATTATCTGACCTAGTAATTTTGATACCCAAAATAACATCAGTTTCTCCTAAGTCTTTCATATCAAAATTCTTGCTAAGTAAAGATTTGGTTTCATTCACAACAGATAAGCTAGAACCAAATATAAGCAAGTCATCAACATATAAACATATCAAAGTGCAAACTGAATTCTCAAACTTGTAGTAAATGCACTTATCACTTTCGTTAACCTTAAAACCATTCGAGATGACAAGATTATCAAATTTTTCATGCCACTGCTTAGGAGCTTGATTAAGGCCATAAAGAGATTTAACTAACTTACACACTTTTCGTTCCTGTCCGTGGACAACAAACCCCTCGGGTTGGTCCATATAAATCTCTTCTTCTAAGTCACCATTTAAGAAAGCGGTTTTAACATCCATTTGATGTACCACTAAATTATGGATAGCAGCTATGGCAATCAATACTCGGATAGAGGTAATCCCTTTGCCTATATCCCTTAGCTACTAGTCTAGTTTTGAATTTATCTACCGTACCATCAGGCTTTAACTTCCTTTTAAGAACCCATTTACAACCAATTGTCTTACAACCTGGGGGTAAGTCCACTAGTTTCCATGTTCTATTGGTTTCTAGCGAATCCATCTCATCTTACTGTCTTAGTCATTTATTTTGTAGTCTCGATATGTTTCTTGTTCCATGAAAAAATCAGGTATTGATAAAGGCATGGCCAAACTATCATCGCCTCGCCTTGTTCGTTTCGTAGTTTCAGTTTTATTTTAGTTTTGTTTTGTAATCATTACACTCATTTATTTCTCTATCTCTCTCCACTCATTACATTTTTATCCAGAACTAAACTAAACTAAAACTGCTAGAAGAGTTCGCTAAGGCCTAGGGTAAAATAAAAAAACACTAATAATTTACATGTAAAATTTTTGTCCAAAAAAAATTAATAGGGGTAAGGCCATATAATAAAATATTTATGTGAATTAGCCCAGGATAGATTTTTCTTGGTTCCGCCATTGCTCTCTTCTTTTTCTTTTCATATTCTCCTTTGGCAATGATGCGGCAAAATTTTCGTTCAATACAATATAGAAATGAGGATACTATTTCATCTAACTACATCTTCATCTCGAAAGAATAAAGAATAAGTAAACTGTTAAAAAACTAGGTTTATCAAATTCATCTACTTGCGACCGGAGACATTTATGGAAATATAATACACCTGCAAAATAGCTAACGGTGACTGGGAATATGCTACTTTGACTGTAGTAATGGTAACAAACAATTTCCCGGTTGCCATTTTGTGCCGGAGCTTTTCATTTACAACGTCATCATCAAACACATTATGTCTGACCTTTTCTGTGTGAATTTCATTGGCCGGAGAAACACCGGTCACTACTCAAATGTCTAAAACCTAGCAAAAGTCCGTGCCAAACAGCTCTTAGTTTTACGATCAACTGTTTCCACCAGAAGCAAAAGATTGAAAAATGGTTAAGAGGAGGAGATTGATCAAAAGTAGGTCTTGATTTATTTCAGTTATCAATTCGTTCGACCATAAAAGGATTAGTAACTGCGGTGATAATATTGACTAAGAGTTGATAGCACCTGGAAAGTTTCGAATTTGAGATTTTGGATGGGAACGTCCCTAAATCCCAAGCCTGACCACCAGGGAAACCCCTAGTAAACTGAGACAACGAACATGGAAATCTTATGTGATCATTGATGCACTTATCTAAAAAGGTCAAAACAAAACTCAGCGACCAATATGGTGTATCGTTGAGAAATCAGATTTAGATTGTAAGTCGAAATGCAAAGACTTGAATCCTAAGTGGATGAGCTAAATAGCAGCCAATCAACAATTAGATCTTAGACTACTTGGCCTGGTACTATTGTTGAAATTTTAAATGTACATAAGGCAGAAAGCTTGAATGCTAAAACTTCATTTGCTTTCATGAAACTGAAATCAAAAATCAAAAGTAGCATTTATAGGAGATAAATTAAAGGGGGAAAATAATTAGTGTACCAACAGAGCCTATATGCTCGCACATTATCAACTGTGATGGTCAGTGATTAGATCCATATCTTTTGAACCTTCCAAAACCTTCACGACCATTGACATAAAGGGCCTTCTATCAGGGGTTTGCAGACACCATATTGCGATCTTCATCATCTTTATTGCTTCTTCCTTATGGTGCCAAATATCCTCATCTCGATCATCGATGAGATCATATAGTTTATCCTCTTTTGCCTTCGTTTGCACAATGTCAACCAAAGGCATAGATTCATGAGATTGATCTAGATTCTTCCTCCCACAGACAGTTTCCAAGATGACAACCCCAAAGCTATAGATATCAGCTTTAACTGAGATATGTGAACCCCAATACATTTCAGGAGCCAGATACCCTATGGTTCCCTTCAACGATGTCAACACAAGGCTCTTTGACGCAGCGGAATTCACGATAGAATAGTTAACGTACTATTCCAAACGAGATAGGTTCTCGAATCCATGAGATGTTCTTGAATCCACAAGAAAAGAGAGAAAATTCTCAAAATTGTATTGATTGAATAAAAGTTAAATATGCCCATAGGCTATATCCTTATTTATACTAGTAAGAGTCCTAACTAAAAGGAAATTACTTAGAGTGGTGACCAAACAAAGTATTACTTGGAAACCTAGACTATTTGCTAAAAGGAAATAAAATAAAATCTAACCAAAACAAAACTAAAAACGTGCAAAACAGGCAGCACAAATAAAATCTCCTAATACTAATCGTAAATAAAAATTATTACTAAAATAATGTTTCCATAAATAATAGGGGTGTATATCTTGTCCTGCATCATTCTCCTTTTCTTCAAAAGAACTCGTCCTCGAGTTCTCGTTAGGAATCTGCCATCTTCCATGCCAAATAAATAGATACTTGGAATACTTCAATCGCTTGATTTTCTTCCAAAAAAGTTTCATACCAAAAATTACTTGCAATGATATCTTCTCGGCATGCTTCAATTGATTGATAAGATCCACCATATTAATATTAAGAATCCAATCATACGGTTGCACTCCAAGAAAATCAATAAAGTCAACTTGACTTTGCGAATTCTCTTGATTTTGCACCAATTTGGCATTGATTGAAACATCAATGATCGAGCCTTTTAGAAAGGTCGGCTTGACCATACAACCATCACATAAGGTGGCAGCATCAATCACCTTTTGAGAAAAATTGTCTTGGTCCTCAACAACTTGATTACCAACGACAATAACAATTTCCTGCTTCTCCTCCGAGTTGCATTCTCCTTAGACTCGCATAATACTGCGGGTAAATTGAGCAAAATTGCCCCAAACACCAAATCAATTTGATGTTGAATATCCATCATTGGAGGGAGCTTGTTAGGCACATCATCGAAAGAACTAGCTCGCCAAACTCCTCCAACAACGGTTGTATCTCGGTAGGCATTGAAATCACAACCTCGCTTATTTGTTCAAACTCCTTAAAAATCATGCCGCGAACTTCGGCTTTTGAATCATCATCGCTTAGAAACGATGGTTGCTCTATTTTAGGTTTGACAGGCACCCTTTGGGCCGGAAGGAATCATAAAACCTTACGGCCCTCCCAAATGAAAGAGTAGGTGTTTTCACGACCCCTATATACCACATCAACATCAAACTGCCAGGGTTTGCCTAACAGTACATGACTAGCATCCATCTCGATAACATCAGCCTTATAAAATTTTCCAATTGAAAGAGGAATTTTACGTAACTTGATTACACCTTTTCTCAGAGGGCCTTTCTTTATCCATCCAATGTTGTAAGGTGAAGGATGGGGTTCTGTTCGCAACTTTAGATGGTCCACTAGCCTCCTCACCACAAAATTCTCACAACTTTCATTGTCCACAATTAGATCACAAACTTTCTTGTTGATCGAACAGCTTGATCGAAAGATGTCATGCCGCTGGTTGTTATCATCTGATTTTGGTGCAAACAGAACCCTTTGGACCACACAATCTACTCGCTCCCCTTTTTCTTCTAGTTCCTCTTCAACTTCAAGTTTTGATTTTTCTTCATTATCCACATGATTAGCCGGGCGTCTCCCAACTACAATCTGGTTACCGGGTTGGCGTTGGGCAAATCCCACCGCGCGTTCCCGAACCTGGTTAAGAGGACGGCGTTGGACAACTCCCTCTGCGCGATTCTCTACAACCCTCCCTGGTCTTTGGTCGAGGTGAAAAGTCAACAGCCGCAGCGATTCACGATTTTCCGTCATGATACTTGTCTGTTGTTCTTCTACTATCTTCCTCGAATCAGCAAACCTTTGAGCAACGTCAAAGGGTGTGTCATCTACTTTGTTTCGTGACATCGAGCCAGGAAAAACCCGCTCTGATACCACTTGACGCAACGAAATTCACGATAGAATAGTTAACGTACTATTCCAAACGAGATAGGTTCTCGAATCCACGAGATGTTCTTGAATCCACAAGAAAAGAGAGAAAATTCTGAATTTTATTTGATTAAAAGTTGTCCAATAATAGAGGTTACATGCCCTTTTATAGGGAAAACTAGCAAACCCTAGCAAAACTTACCTAAAAATTAAAGTATCCCAAAAAATTGGGGAAACTCCCAAAATTGAAAACTAGAAAGAAAAATAAGATATTCCCAATTGGAAACAACGTAAACGGAATTACACGCTAAGAGTAATTCGTAATCTAATTATTACCTAAAATAGCAAAATTATTAAATTGAAGGCCTAAACGAATGAATTTGGCCGAAATCCACCATCAGTCACGATTAGGGTGGTGAGTATTGATCCTTGAGGCGATTTTACTTAAAACACCAAGTTTGGAGCTTATTCCCGGACTTTCGTCGATAAATTGCCGAATTTGGCAATTTTCAATTAAGAGTTGTTTGGGCCTCTTGCGCTCTTCGGCAGGCCCAATCGTAGATTGGGCGATGTAGACTGTTTCTAACATCAATCCCTCTTCTTCGAAAGAGCTCGACCTCGAGTTCAAATCTGGATAGAGCGGCTCCTCCTCATGATACTCAAAAATATCCGCAATGTTGAACACATTGGAGATCTGCATGGACTCGGGAAGATCAATCACATAAGCATTGTCCCCGATTTTCTTCAAAATCTTGTACGAACCATACTTCCTTGGCTGTAACTTGTTGTAGGTACCGACGGAAAACCTCTTCTTCTTTAGAAAAATCATCACCTCATCACCTACGTTGAACAGTTTAATACGCCTACCCTTGTCCGTAGCTGCCTTGTTTTTTGCATTTGTCGCAGCCAACTTTTGCCTCACATAATCAATCACCTCTTGGGACTGCTTAGTCATTGCCTCAGCCGCAACGCTAACTTCAGGACCCCGCGGAAGACGGACTAAATCCACTACCTGCTTTGGAGACGTCACATAAACCAAGGAAAAAGGTGATTTTCCCGTGGCACTGTGAACTGCGTTGTTGAAGGCAAACTCACCTTGTGGTAATGCATTATCCCATTGCCTTGGCTTGTCCCCACATATGCTTCGAATCAGATTGTCCAAGCTCCAGTTAGTCACCTTTGTTTGACCATCAGTTTGTGAATGCACGGTAAAGCTCCGCTTCAGTGAAGTCCCAAACATCTTCCACAAAGTGACCCAAAAATAACTAAGGAACTAGAGTGTCCTTGTAATTTTTTTTTTAATTTTTTTTTGCTTATAAATATATGTTTTCTCGGTTCAAAAAACAAACAAAGCTTTCTGCTGATTTCCACAGATTCCTCTTATGGTTTTCTTTGCAGTGTGCAATCTAGAAAATCCAATTGAAAGTGAGAGCTCATCTCCAAGGAAAGAAGCAAATTTCTTTATCTACCAAATTACATATTTGGTGATACACAGTCACTTGTAACACGTGCAATACGATGATGAATCACCCAGCAGATTTAGCGAGGGGCCTGGAAATCTAAAGGTACAAAAGGTGCACATCAGTCCAGATACGATGCACTAGCAAATAGAGACATTTCCAATATATTAAATAGACACTGGCATAATACAAATGAACCGTCCCTGCAGTCACTTTCCTGAAATTATCAACAAAATTGGGGGACACTTCAACGAACATAAAATCAAATTTCAGAGACTCTACCCACCTAACAGTCCACAAGCTTTTCTCTTTGAAAAATAGCCACAAAACAGAGACCAAAAAGCCCTTGGAAGCCCCACAATTGACTCAGATACCCATCTTTCTATTCTATAATAATTTCCTAAAACTTTGTAGAGACAGTGGAGTCCAGACCAGTTCAACCCCGTGATTGTCGTGACTAGTGAGCCCCATTTTTATTCCTCCCCTTTTGATGAACCCGTAGTGCACTCCTGCGTTACAGGGTTCCCGCCTTTTGATGGTTGATCATTCGGGAAAATTATCCAGTGACCGGAACCAATGGTCCTCGGCTCCTCACTGTCACACAATGTTGTCGGCCCAATCAACTATTGTGCGGCTGAGAGGAGCGCGGGAACATTGAAGCCAGACCACTGAATAATTTCTCGATCACTGTAGGATAAGCAATGGTAGTAACTAAGATCAAGAGAGGTACACCTGACACTGAATTACAGTTTTACCAATCTTGAACCCTGGAACCACTGTGAACGCCACCAGTGGGACAGTTTCCGTCAAGCCATCGGAGGACAAGAACGCTTCTTCGCTCACGCTTTCCATGTACACTTCCGAAAACCGACACCCCTTCCCCGCTTGAAAGATCGATGCTTCAGGGTCAAACGAAAACGCCAAACAATGCAGGAGCCAAACTCTCTTCGCCATTTCAGAAAATGTAGCGAAGAAGGTAGTCTCCGGGTGGTCACCTGATTTCACTAATTTTCTCTGATTCAAGTTGCCGAATAGAGATGTTTCCATTTTCGGATGAACAAGTTTCAAGTACTTGGCAGAGCAAAACCTTGCAAATGCTGATTTGGGGCTCTGAACAAGAATTTCTCTTGTTCTCATGGCTTTCAACTGCTTGAATCTTTCAAAGAAGAATCGGCATTTTTTCGGCTGCTCTGGCAAAGACTCGTTCCAAAGAGAGAAGTTCGGGTAATTGAAACCATCAAACATTTTGCGGCAAACAAAGGACTCGAATGCAAAACAAATGTGGTTTGGATTCGAGAAAAGTACACCCGGTTCAATTGCTCTAACAGCGGTGTCTAAATCCCACCCAGCTACTTCCATCTCGTTGATCATCAACCGAACGAAATTCTGAATGGATTTCGTGGTCTGACAAAGAAAGGAAATGAAATGGTTGGGACTCAAGCCTGAAAGGTGAAGGTTATCAGCAACAGGCATCAGCCCACTTGAGTTCAACCTCTTCTCAATCAACTTATTCTCTTTGTTGGCTTCCTCCAACTTCTCTTTCAGAAATATAATTTCAGAATGTTTCAGCTTAAGCTCAGAATCCAGCTTTTTCCCAAAAATTTCATAGGTCTTGATAAGACTCTTTTGCTCCTGGATTTCAGCCAGCAACTGTGTTTTCTCCGGGAATGACTCTTCAAACTGTTTCTTCAAATAGCATTGCTTTAACTCAGACAAGTTCTTCAATTCTGAGACCACCATATGATCAGCAGCTTGAATCCCATCAGCATCATAAGGAGATTGAGCAAACTGCAGTTGGGAATATGCTGCTTTTACTGTGGAAACCATCGCAAACAATTTCGACAGAAACGCTTCCGTGGCCATTTTGAGCCGGAGCTTTTCATCAACATCATCATCAAAGACATCAAGCTTGATCTTTTCTCCAAACGTAATTTTCTTTTGAACTCCGTCAACCGGAGCAACACCGGTCGCTGCTCGTATGTGCAAAACCTTAGCAAAAGTCCGTACCAAACGGCTCTTACTTTTCCGACCAACTGTTTCCATCTGAACAAAAGATTGAAAAGTGATGAAATGATAAAGAGGGGAGATTGATCAGTAGTAGCTCGAATGATTTCAGGTATCACAATTTAAACAAAAAAATGGGAATATTGCAGTGATGTTATGACGAAGACAATGATGAGCGTGTTCTAACAAAAGAGAAAAGCAGATTGCTTTAACTCTTATCGAGGCCATGAAAGGAAACAGAATTTCCTTTTAATTTTTGGCTCTGTTGGCTTCCAATTTTGCGGTCCATTTAAAGTGCCTAAAAAGGGGGATTTTAAGAGAAAAGCAAAGGATGAACAAAAGAAGTTGATCAGGGAACAGAGTGAAAGAATAATTGATCAAGATTCAAGGACACGCACAAAGTTCATATCCTCGGAAAAAAGTTCAAATTTTGAAATGATCCATGAAGTGAATAGACTAGCCATGGTTTGCAACAAGAAAAGGCTACACTAGTACAATAATGCACCAGTCACCCAGTTTCAGAAAAATCTGAACTTGTGCAAGTTTTTTCTTCTACGTACTGAGATTCTTAAGACTTTAACATTTACAATTATCAGCTTCAATTTTGGCTGTTTTCTATAGTCGGATTTATGGTTAAAACATAGTTCACTTCGTACGTTCAAATATACACTACAATTAGGTTCATATTTAGATCAGATCATCCCACCCAAAAATAACTTGGAGCCTAAAGAGAGGAGATTTCAGTCTACAAGAAGAAGCTGGCCAAGTTCAAGACATTAGACCACACCCATCATTTCTTGACCAGAGATCTAAGAGAAAAACTCTGTTTTGATGAAGGTTGGGTAATGCCACTCCGGGTGCTGGAGCGATGAAAGCCTGTGACTGAGCTCAACGGTCAGCTTTTGGGCAATTGTGGAAACCCACAACAATGACTGGAAATCTGGAACCATGTTACTCTCATCTCGTAGCCCGCATAAGAAAGTTAAACCATGCTTAAAACTACTTCAATTGAACATCGATAGCCATCTAAAATAACGAGAGAATAAATAAACGCTTTAATAGCTAAAACCATATGCACTGTCCCTATTTTGTTCCACAACTATGATGTGTTTATAAAAATGTTGATGTCGATTAGGTTAAGTTTCGGCACGGATGAACTTATCATTGCAAAATGAACGGTTTGAATTATTGTTGTAAGTCTCAAGTAGGCCCGAAACTTGTGGAAACATGTGTAGGCAGCGAGTATAAGATCGTTCATTTTTTTGTGAGGTAGAATGCGGGTCTCATTTCTATGATCATAATCATGCATTGCATAAGAGTCACTTTGTTAGGAGACCATGCAAAATCAAAACAATTAATCCTTGGGTCTAGAACTTGTGACTTACCGGTATATGAGAGAGCTGAATTCTACTCCCTCCGTTCCTATTTGTTTGCCCTCTACGAAAAATCATGCTACTTTTCAAATGAAAAAATAAAATGTTTTTGTGTATCATTTTCAAAAAATTTTACACCAAATTAAAGTACTCATCGGGTACTTTAATTCGGTGCAAAAAAATTCGAAAAATGATACACGGAATTACTTAATTTTTTTATTTGAAAAAAGGTAAGAGAGAAAGTGTGGGACAAACAAATAGGAATGGAGGGAGTAATATTGTTTCCAACGACTCAATCCTTACAAAAATGATTATGACTAAGTCAGAAAAAATGGGTAACATTACCCTCAGCAAGTGTGCTGATTGGTGAACAAAGGTACACTCCTAGATCTGTAAAGGGATGATAACGGACAAATTTTCACTGCGCTCTCTTGGATTTTTCAGAAATACCATTGGATTCCCTTGGGTCCATCCGCTCATATCCTAAAGTTAATGGTCCTAAAACACAATTACGTACGTGTGGTCTCAGTGGCAAGTGGACCCAAACAGTATCCCCCATGAGTTTTTTTTTTCTTTCATCCCCTGTACTCTCCGCATTTTTTTATACTTGGTCCCTACACTATTAAAACCATGAATTTAGTCCCTCAACTATCTGATTGCAAACAATTGACTCCAATCATTAACGGGACTTCACTTGTTGAATGGAAAACCATCTATGCGTATAGGTCTATGAGCACAGTTCGCGCTGTGGGGCCCACTTCGGGATCACTCCTAAACAACCTAACCAATTCATTAATTTTAAAATGCATTTTTTAGTTATTTGGCAAAAAATCAACTCAATCCAGATAATTCTAAGTTCTTGATCTTACATTCCAATTTTTGATTGAGTGTTTGGAGTTATCAAACACTTGGAGTTATTCAATTGAGCTAATTTTTTTCCAGAGCCACTCAAAAACCTTTTTTTAAAGTAAAACGACTGGGACCCCAAAGTGGGGCCCATGGAGCGATCAGTGTGCAATCACAGACGATTTTCTGTCAAAAAGTGAAGCCGCCTTAACAATTGGACCCAATTGCTTGTAATCAGATAGTTGATGGACTAAATTGATGGTTTCAATAGTTTATGGATGAAGTAGAAAAAAATTTAAGGGATAGGGGGGGGAACTCTAACCCCATCTACAGACAAATTATTCAACCTTTGACTCATTGCCACAACATGGTGTCCCAGAACACTTACGCACTGCCACGCGCATTGCAGGCTCAAGAGTTTTGGAAGCCCCAAAACAAACTCCTTGAATGAGGTCCTCCGTATATTTTATGTAAAAAAAATTATTTAATACAGAGTCTTTATAAAAACCATTACAAAATAACTATTATTATAAAAAAATTAAACATATAATCATCTAAAAATAAACAAGTACTATAATATTTCAAAATCTATCAATTGAAATTAATTTACTCGCATTTTTAGTTCCAAACGTACTAATTAAGTTTTCATAATCAAGCTAAAACTAAAAATTTAAAATTAGACTTATTTTTTTCATAATTGTCTAAACATATATATATATATATATATATATATATATATATATATATATATATACAAAGAGGATCCAATCAGAACTCCCTCAGTGGCCTTACCATCATAACCTCCCTTCTCCCGGCCAAATTGGTCGAGATCCGAACCGTTGGATATATTTACAATTTTATCCAAAACTGCTTAGATGAAGCCCTTCCTAGTCATTTTTTCTGGTGAATCCTCACGTAGGTCCTTGAAAACACGTCTTAAACACATCTCGACCATTTGGCCGAGAAATGAAAAGTTCGGATTTTTTTAAAGTCCGGGAGTTCGAACCTGATCTGGGTCCTATACACACACACACTAAATTTCCAATCCACAACCTTAAAGTGCATACTTCTTCCACACCTCATAGATCTCGATTAAATTTTCAGGATCCGAACCGTTCAATGTGTTTAAAACCTGTTTTGAGTGGTTTGGAGCGTTGAGATTTGGTCTGAAACTATGAGGCCTAGACCAGTACACTTCCTATCCACACTCAAACTTATGGACTCCATCCGGACCTCATAGTTCTAGACCAAATCTTGATTATCCGAACCATCCAATGTTTTTAAAACGTGTTCTTAGGGTTCCCGTGAGAAATCGTCCAAAAAAAATTTTGGTAAGGGCTTGATCCAAGCATTTTTTTCATAAAACTATACATATACAGTTTCTATGAAAAATTGTTCAGATTAGGCCCTTCCCGGAAATTTTTTTTTGCTGATTTCTCATGGGGACCCTTAAAACACCTTTTAAAACACATTGGACGGTTCGGGTCATCGAAATTCGATCAAGATTATGAGGTGTGAACAAAGTCCGCATTTTAAGGGTTTGGATTGGAAGTTGTGTGTGTGTGTAAGGGAGGAAATCTTCTAGTCAGGGATCCCTGACTTTGATTAAAGTCAAAACCTCACCTTTTCCGATTGAATTTTGATGATTTGAACCGTCCAATGTGTTTTTTAAAGGTCCCCGCGAGGAATCATTAAAAAAAATGACTGGAAAGGACTTGATCCGAATAATGTTTGGTAAACCGACATTTCAGATCATCAAAATTCAATCGGAAAATGTGAGGTCCTGACTTTAAGCAAAGTCAAGGATCCCGGACTAAAAGCCCTCCCAAAGGCTTACATATTTGGGGGTCTCATTTTAAACATTTTCTCAGGGTTCAAAACTTTGGGTTCATTGACTTATGTAATGTGAAGGCTCTAGCCATGTTGTGTAATGAAGATGCAGCAGTAGTATGGACTTTATGAAAGGCCATTGGTGTAGTGAATAATCACTCCATCAGCCCAGCGGAATTTGTCATCACGCATTCACGTGGACATAACCAATTACATTACGAATCTCACGTGGGCCCTTCGACTACAGTGCACACAATCACCAACAGTGATTTTACATAACAAGCGTTCGCTGCCGTTGGATCTCAAGAGTCGACCCAACGCATAATCCAACGGGTAGGACCGCTATATTCAGAGGCTGGGGCCTGCATGATGTGGAGCCCACTGAATCCATTACGCAGTTTAGTTTGACCAAACCCATGTGGACTCGTACCAAATCCACGCCCACTTTTTCAACGAATCAACGTTAAGGAAATCAAACACCATTATTTTAAGGGGAGAAAACAAAAACACGAGATAAATCGACGTACCAGAGAGAGAGGGGAAAAAACCGCGAAATTGCGACTCAGTTTCTCTCCAAGATGGCGCGAATCTCAAGAGCAACAACGGAGCTGCCCTGAACAAAATCTGCAACCAAAAGCTTTCAATTTTTGGCATCTACGATGGATTTTTGGCACGAACACAACAGAATCCAATGAAATGATTAAAATAACAATTACTATCGGACTGATTTTCTACCTTCTCAATTCAAACCAATTTGTGTTAGAGATGACTTTAATTAAGTCATTTATAATATTTGATATCGCACTCGCAAGTCCTTTTGTAGAGTGGTCGAAAAGAGTGATATTGTACAACCAAATCTACAAAGCACTCCGGGCCTAATGTTCACATCAGTCTACAAGAATTGGTTTAACCATTGCATAAAATATTTTTGTTCTTCCTGACATTTTTCTTGGTTCAACTCTTATAGATCAGTCTAACAACTTTGTGTAACTAGTTGTTTTTGTCTCCCAAAGAAAACAAAATGTAACGATAGTGGTAAGGCGCCTGGTCGTCCTACCAACAACAATTTCGGTGTCTATTTGGATCAATTTCGGTGTCTATTTGGTTCAGGCCCTGTTTTATATTATAAAAATCCGAACTATTTCGGTTTTTTCGTGTTTACGCTCTACAGTAAACTTTTTCAACTTCAAGTGTTTTTCATATTTTGCTTTTTCCAACTCATTTTGAGTAAAGAAAAAAAAGGATAAATTACACTTACCTCCCCTGAGGTTTTTGATTTGTACACTGACCTCTCCTGAGTTTTATATTTTAATATCAAAAGCATCCTTCAACAGTACTAACGGATACCAACGGCGCTGGGGCCCAACGATCGATCCGAGTTGTCCATTCATTCCAAAATTGAATTCCAAGTGGGTCTACCAGGAATCGTCTCAATTGGACGGTCCTAACTGCCCGATCCAAAATCACCCCATTTTGCTAAAAAAATTTGGATTGAGCACTTAAGACTGTCTGATTGAGGTGATTCTCACGTAAACCCACTCGGAATTTGATTTTGGAATGAATGGACGGCTCGGATCGACCGTTAGGGACCCACAAGGGATTCCCTGGCACCGTCAATACTGTTGAAAGGTGTTTTTTATACTAAAATATAAAACTCAGGGGAGGGGAGGTCAATGCTATTTCAAATAAAATAAGGTGGTCAGTGTACAAATCAAAAATCAAAGGTGAGGAGGTCAATGTAATTTATCCAAAAAAAAAAAAAAATACTAGCTAGTAGAACAAATCTAGACACAACTTTTAAAAGAATCAATAAATTAAACAAAAAGGCTGAAAAATTCGTTCTTTCGTCAACATTTTTTTTTACTACTTCACGTTTGTTTGACCGATTCCCAAAAGAATAAAAATAAATAAAAATCTACGCAGAAAAACTGTCTTTGAAACTACCACAAACAGGCCAATCAGATTACCTCGCAAAAAGGCTGTTCTACGGTCCAAAACCAAGTGACAGAAACCTGCAAAATCAAGAGCAAACCACAGCCTGGAGATTTACGAACCCTAAGCGATAAGCATTTATTTTGCTTTTCGTCCAACAATCGAAATCGAACTTTTCAATTAAGGGAGGACAAAAAACGCGGATATATGAAGTTTGCACAAACGTATATTGACGTACCTTAGAAACTTCTTTTGAATCAAAGGGAAACTAGGTGGCATTGAAGCATTCGTCTTGTTTTGAAGCTGAACTGAGAAAGACTCGATTAAACTCTTGAATAGCGGCTCGACGACGAAAGTTAGTGTTGTAAGTTTCTGATGAAAGGACGTTAGCTGTTCTTGGGAGGAGATTGAACAGGAGCTTTGAGGAGAGAGAAACGCGGAAGGGTTTTAGAGAGAGAGAAGTCGGAGATCGAGGGGGAGGAGAAAAGACGAAAATAACCAAAGTTCCAATTGGGGAAATGTTGGGAACAAAGCCCTGTATCGAGAATCGGGCTTGATGATGTCAAAGCCTCAAAGGGGATGTCAATTTCTCATTTGGTGTTCCCGTTTTGCCATCGATTGGTGTAGTTTATTACGAACTATGATTCGGACGTTAATCGAACACCAGGGGCATTTATGTAATTGTGTATCATTTAGAGTAGAAATTGACCTCAAATCAATGGCTCAATTTGTTCCACGAATAATGAGAAGAATTTGGGCATTGGGAGTATAAATGTAGGGGTCTGTAGTGAGCATTTTCTCACTATAGGTGTAGTGAGTAATGAAAATCGTTGATCTCCATAATCGATGGTTTAGATGTGATTTACACTATTACTGGTAAAAGTGTACTATTACTATTAGATGTGATTTACATTATAGAGATCGACAGTTCATATAACTAAACTACACCCTATAGTGAGCAGCTCACTACAGAGTCCCTCAACGGTCCATATACCTTTCGGTGCATCCAGACTGTTCAACATTGCAACTGACAGTCTGAATTACAAATGTTGTCCGGATTTAAAAAAATAAAATAAAACAAAATACGAAGTTCATTTCAATCCATACCATCGGATGCATTTATGGACTGTCTGAATGCACTGCATGGGTACCACCTCACCCACACCATCATTGCACCTAAGTTTCTCTCACAAATACTGTAATATATAAATTGTCTTAGCCCTTTCTCTCTTTTTTTCGAGTTGCTTCAGTAGCAGTAGTGGATCTTTTGGTGACAGGGCCGGTCCTGACTTTTGAGGGGCCTAAGACGAAATTTGAAAATGAAGGCCGTTAAAAATGTTAGCGAAATTAAATATAAAGTCAATAAACACCGTTTCAAAACTATATGCATGTATTTAACATAGAAAAAACCCAAAATAGAACTACATACTTGGTGGTAAAAAATATTTGGAGGCCTTTTTTTTCATTTTTCGTGAGGCCTAAGGCGCCGGCCTATTGAGCCTTAGCTCAGGGCCGGCCCGGTTTGGTGATAAGGATTTAAATGCTTATCCTGTTGAATTGTGTGAACCAGAATCAAAATCGATTATGCAGAGACGATTTGGGCTACATTTGGCATACCCAATAATCAGGCTTTGGTTCTAAATTTATTAAGGCTGTTACGGGCCATTCGCTAACCAAAGTTCTGAGTCTGATATAATATACAAGGATATGATAAAAGTATATATGTGTATACAGAGAAAATATGTTGTAGATGGTATATTTCGGTATTTTATGCATTTGTGGATTGCATTTCGGTTTGAGTTGGAAATGAGTAAGTTGATATAGAATTAAAAAGAGATGAGACGTTATCGTAATTGAGGCTGGAAATAACATGAGTAGGGAGAGGGATTCATGCTATTTCGGCCAGTAACATATGTACAATCTGGGAGATGTTATATCTATCTTCTATGATAGAGATGACAACCACCATTTATTAGTTTGAACCCCAAGCAGTATATTCACCCCTTCTTTTAGAAGGACAAAAGGGTAATTCCACTTACCCACTAACCTAGGTAATTGCTGACTAGAGAGGAGAAAGATGGACCCTTTAAACACAACACAAACAGCCCAAACTCCCAATGTAGGAGATAGCACAACTGACATAGGCCCATAGAACCTCGGCGAACGTTCGGGTGGCACGATGTCACCTGGCCCAATGGCCTATACCAAAGGTCCAACCCACACACAAGGAGCAGGCAAGGACTTAGTGTTCCGCCAAGGGTATTTTTAAAATGAACTGGCTTTTCACGGTATTTTTATGTGATATATTGTGAGAGAATGACCTATCTTAATTTTGAAAAAAACAGTTTTTTGTTAGCATAACACCCCCTTTAGTGATTTTTGAAGAAGAGCAAGAGAGTAATTTACATTTATCCACTCAACTAGGCAATCGTGCACTAGAGAGGAGAGAATGACCTATCTTACCTTTCTAAATTCCTCTCGCCAAGACTAACTAATAATAGTAAAAAAAATCGATACAAAACTAACAAACGCAAAAAAAAAAATCAAATAAAGACACAAAAAGAGAGAGGTTAAGTTGGCTTTTTAGGCCAAACCTCACCTTAGTCATGTATGGCTAGTCTAAAATGTGAAATTGACAAATCCAAGGCAAGATTGATCAGCAAAAATGGATTACGAGGCCTATATGCATAAAAACAACAAATCTGACTATTGTATTTTGTTCGGGTTTAAGATAGATTTTTCAAATAATAAGTGAAGAAAGAGAAGAGGAAACTTACTCGGGATCGTTTGGTGAAAGAGGAAATAATTTTGGAAACTCAAAACAAACACGGTTCATCCGAACGTATTCAGATGCATTCGATTAAAGAATTTATT
This sequence comes from Vaccinium macrocarpon, assembly GCA_022606695.1. Taxonomy (NCBI): domain Eukaryota; kingdom Viridiplantae; phylum Streptophyta; class Magnoliopsida; order Ericales; family Ericaceae; genus Vaccinium; species Vaccinium macrocarpon. The sequence continues at coordinate 6,855,582 of CM040180.1, forward strand.
CTCCGAAGTTTTTTTTCTAGGAGCTTTTAGAGCATCTCCAACTATACGTTCATATCTTTAATCCAATTTCAATTTCAACACTTTAACCATTGCTTCATTTGCATTCTTCAAAATGGATAATTAAAAGTTTCATTCTTCGTATATAACTATATATGGAGGAGTCCATATATTCACATTTACCCCCTTATGTTTCATCCCTTTTTCAACTTGTTGCTTAAAGTTTTTCGTCTAGACATTCATCCTTTTTAAGTTTCCAATCTGTCTCAATTTTTACACCGCACCTAACCCCTAGTTTGTCAAACAGAGCTTGCCATGTAAAAAATGAGAAACTCCATCGACAAGGGGAAAAAATACAAAGAACAAAATTCTCAAAGGTTTAAGGTTTAGGGTTTAAAAAATAATATGCCTCTCTTCTGCTAAAAAATTTGGATCGTTTCATTTCTCTAATGCAACATTCCCCCTACATATGTTTTTCCTCTGCAATTCCACACTCCAAGTATAGGACTTGAAAGAAATCCAGGAATCATCATCAGTCGACAACTGGCAAAATTGGTAGGAACTCTTGAAAGTTATAAAATCAAATTGATAATTCAAGGAAGATGACTAAAACAAAAGATTCGAAGTAAGATTACAAACATTGCTCTGGGTAGAAGCACATTCTTTCCATCGCTCAATTTTATCAACCTTTCCCGTAGACAAGATTAGTAACAGACTAAAAGACTTAACCTACAAGCTCAAGTTTGAAATCTGTAGTGTTGAATTGAGAATCTACTTGCATCTCTCAGCTCACCAAAACTGCTGGTTAGCCTCCCCCGGGGGGCACCAACACCAACCATGTTTCAAGAATGCTTAACAGCTTAGAACCCGAAGAAACCAAGCTCTCTCGCTTTCTCCTTCTCGAATGTTTTGAAGCATTGATATATGATTGTGACCGCTAGCAAAATTCCCGTCCCTAAACCTATTGCACCCATGAAATCGACCAAAACTGTGAGTGCACCAATACAAATGCCCCCAAATGCCGCTGCAATGGGGATGTAGTGGTTCAATTCCTTTTGTAGATTTGATGCTCTATGGCCAGGCATCACCATTTGTTGTTCCTGAGAATCAATAGGAAAATCCAAATCAACCGGGTGAAAAAACTGTAAAAAAATCAATTCATGTCCCTCTAATCGGATAAATATGATAACAGAAGTCTCATTAAGGCATATACCTTGAGCTGCTTAGCCACATCTCTAGCAGAGAAACCAGATACTTCAATCCAAGTTTTTGAGAATAGAGCACATGCTGACAACATGAACACGATGTAAAATAGCGCATGTAAAGGATTGGTTACCATGTCGGCCAAGCTGCAAATCAGCAATTAGCATTAGTTGTGTGGAGAGAAAGAGGAACCAAAACTACTTATCAACTTATGCAAGCTCTGTTAAAAAAAAAAAAACAAACAAATGCAAGCCCTGTGTGTGTGTGTGTGTGTGTGTGTGAGAGAGAGAGAGAGAGAGAGAGATCATCTATACTTTGGAATATCAAGACAGTAGCAAACAAGTTTGTAATGTTTGGAAGGTTCTGCCGGTAGAATGCTTCTCGAAGTGCATGAACCTTGTCAATTCGAGTAATTAGCAGGTGGAATAAAGTAATGATGGCACCTTCAAATTCAGCTCCACATCCACTATTAATCGTGGTGGGACTAAATGCTTTCCAAATAATGCTCTCACTAAAAATAAAATAAAAAAGTCTTCAGTAGCAAATATTAAAGCAATTAATCTGTTAAAACCCGAGAAAGTATAGTAGTTCACCAAATGTTGGTTGCTATGAAAAAGGATATTCCTGAGCCCAGACCGTAACCTTTTTGAAGAAGTTCGTCCAAACATATCACAATGATACCAGCAAAGCAAAGTTGGATGATAATAAGAATGGCATTTCCAACTCCAAGTTGGTTAACACTTCCATACATCCCAGAGAGAACATATGCAACTGCCTCACCAATAGCTATCAAAATGCCCAGCAACTTCTGTGCACCATTCCTAAGAGATGAAAAAGTAGTCATGATTAAAAATAACAAACAAGCTTAAGAAGTGGAAAAATCATCTCTGTGTATAAGAACCATGACACTTTCAAGCAAAATCAAGGCATGAGCATATGTAGTCCACATGCACAGTACAATACAAAAAGTTAAAACTATTTTTGACGCGTTGGAAAGCCAGGAGTTGGTTCTTCCACTAATCTAAATTTCATATGGTTTTTGTACATGGTGTCATACCAAGGTTTGGAGCCAAGAGCCTAAGATAGCGAAACGGACCAACCCAAGCAAAGACTACTGAACACATGGACAAATTGCATTAGAAATTCTTCATAGACTATACAGCTAAAAGTGATGAGACTCATTAAATACTTACAAGAGGGCACGATCCTCCCGTACATTATTGTCCACTTCAATGATCTTGGATCCAGTCAAGAGTTGCATCACTAGTCTAGATGTCACAATGGGAGTGATACCTAGCTCCATGACAGTCCCACGATTTGAGGCAAGAATGACACGCATCCAATAGAATGGATCTGCACCTGTTGTAGAGTGAATGCCACATGGAGGGAGTTGACTGCATACTAGAAAAATGAAGAGAGAGATCACGGTGTATATAACCTTCTCCCTAAATGGGACCTTCCTGTCAGCACTATGAACCTCACGCAAAAATGAAAGAAATGGCCGGACTAGATGAAGCACCCTAAACCCACCTCCCATATTGTTTAGCACCAACTAATTATAAATCCTGCATCAAGAACTCATGTAAGACTTGGAACCAATAGTTACTATCAACAATTGCATCAATTGATTGTGCAACAGATGCATGAATTAATTGAGCTAAATTCTCCAAATCTTTTAGAAAGGGCATTGCAAATGAAAGCACAATATATCATGATTTGTTTTATGTTGGTAACATATCAGTATTGTAAAAACAAAGTTCACACAATTCTGAATGACATTACAATTCAATCAGTGAAGCCCAACAGCAACATAATCAACAATATATCAAAAGGAAACAAATCAGGAGGTATCTTTCACTAAACTATTAAAGAACCAAATATTAGGAGGTATGTTGGCTGCAGAGGCAAACAACTTGTGAACACATACCAACTGCCGTCGAATTACCATTGTAAATTTTAATCAAAGGAGAAAAAAGTACTCCATTCTACACATGTGCTGAGAGGTTAAGCAACATTAACTACAAAATAGGTCATCACTAAACCTCTCCAACTGGTAGTTTACAATGGTGTGTTTCAAAAGTCAATAGACGCAGTTGACCACTTATAGGGAACTGCTACTAAAATGGTGGGCAATGGGCTTAAACTCTACTATGTAAGTTCAGGAGGGAAAATTTATTATCGAAGCCGCTTGATGACATAAGAACATTAGTACTTAATTAATGTGCTTTGGTCACATTTTTTTCATTTCAAAATCCCTCTAAGGAATGCCTCAAATCATGTTAAGATCTGCTCAATGTTGAAGTTAAGCCAGCATGTCAGTTAGTTGGCAACAACTTCCCAAGAGATACCTAACATGAATATTGTTGAATGTCGCTGAAACTAGTTCCCATGCAAATTCATAACCAATACGATTCAATATATAAGAAATGGACCAAACTCTGCACTACACACAAATAGAGGATTCACACTAAAAGTTGAAATCCAAATTTGTGTGTCCTCTTCACTCCTTCACTTTCCCGGCAACCAACAGGGGAAAATAGAATACACATTGATTTAAATGCAAAACCAAAGAAACAAGAATTTCCATTATTGTTATTAGTTAAGTAGTGTGGAGCCTGGTAGGTACTGTGTTGACACCCCTAGCCTGAACCTGGGTTTTGGGGCGTTGTACCCCAAAGACACATTGTTATATTGAGTACTGTCAATATTTCTTAAGACTTGATACTCCATGGCATGTGGCGGGTCAGAAATCACTCTCGAATTATACAACACCCAAGTGGAACGGACGCAATGACCACAGATGTAATCCTAATTCGGCAACCCACATAATCTTATGAAATTTATTTCCATTTTACGGATTCAGATTCATATTCGAAATGTCAAAGGATTCTGCATGTCTCTAACAGGATTGTCAAATCCAGTAATCACGATTCCAAAAACATCACACCAAGCAAAACGCGAATGATCTAATCAATCATATAACATTAAAATCATTTTCAACAATTTTGCATGCATGTACAAAAAGCAAATTACAAATCCGCGATCTTTCAAGCCCCATAGAATCTGCGAATAGTAATTGTTTGGTTCACAGGGAAATAAAAGTAATTAATGAGAAATCTATTGTGCGCAATACATAAATTTGCTAACATTTCCTTTTCTCTTTCTTCTCAAATTAAGCAAACAACGCTCATTTCTTTCAAAGTACAAAAGAATAGAGACCCAGAACAGCACTGATCTTTCGAAATCGAAACCCTAGACGGTTTGGTTTTTCCGGAAAGTGATTCTTCGAAGATGTGTCGTGGAGTTTTTCGATCTGAGAGAAACTCAAATAGGGAGGAGGGCGATTAGCGTTACGGAGAGGTTTCGACGTGGCGTTGTTGGCCCATGTCGTTGGTTTCCTTTTGTATTTTCTACGTAGGATTTGCCAATGGTTGTTTGACATATGTGAAAATGGTGTTGTCAATTTCAGAAAGGGGAAATTTTTTTTTTATTTTAAAAAAACCTGTACTTTGATGTCAATGTCTCATTGCCCCCCAAATTTTCAAAATTATCAATTGCACTCCTGAACTATTATTTCGTTATCAATTACACTCCTACCGTCTCAATCTGTTACTTTGCTAGCAGAAGACATTGAGGTGGACATTAATGGAGGGATACTTTGACAACAATGTCTCATCGCCCCCCAAACTTTCAAAAATTATCAATTGAACTCCTGACTATTATTCCGTTATCAATTACACTCATACTGTCTCAATCTGTTACTTTGCTAACGGGAGACGCTGAGGTGGACACTAATAAAGGGATAAAATGTTAGAGGCTAATTTTTCAAAAGAGACTTTTGATGTGTGGCACATTGGTATCAATTTCCAAGTAACAATGAATTTACCAAAACAATTTTAAAAAAAATGTCACGATCGATTAATTGTCATTTATTTTAGAAAATCAATTATAAAAAAATGAACATTATTATGTTGTCCGTTCTTCCTTAACTACAACTCATCTGCAGGGATGGAGTTAGGGAGGGTTTAATAGGGGCAGTCATAGGAAAAAAAAAGACCTAGCATTATATAGAAAAAATAAAATTTTCTATGAATTATATAAGTTCGCCCCTGTCTCGAATACATGTTCGCCCCTGTGTTGTGAAATTCATAACTTCGTCCATGCCCGTCAATCTATCTAGGTGGGTCCAAAGCATGGTCTCTGACCTCAACGCTATCTCAAATGACGTCGTCAATCATACTTAGTCCGATGGAGGGAAGAGATGGAGAAAATGGAGAAATGGTACTCTGTTTTACTAAGGTTGCATAGGAAAGGAGGGAAGCAATTTAAGGATTTGAGATTTTACTTCCAAAATTGTCATGACTCATCCATATTTCCCTCCAATTTGAGCCATGTCACAGGTTAACATTAGTGTAACGGAGTTAACGGTGAATAGTGTCCACCTTAGCGTCTCCCGTTAGCAAAGTAACTGATTGAGACGATAGGAGTGTAATTAATAATGGAACAATAGTTTAAGAGTTCGATTGATAATTTTTGAAAGTTTTTGGGGCAATGAGATGCTTTCAAAAGTATCCTTCCGTCAGTATCCACCTCAAAGCCTTCCATTAGCAAAGTAACATGTTAAGTCGGTAGGAGTGCAATTGATAACGGAAATAATAGGTCAAGAGTGCAATTGATAATTTTGAAAGTTTGGGGGACGATGAGACATTGACATCAAAGTACAGGAGTTTTTTTTTTGAATTTTTCCTTTTTGGGAAACATGTTAGTTGTACTTTAATTCTTCGGGTAGTCCGCTTGGGGAAACAATACCGGTACGGTCGTATAGGAATCATCGGGCAACAACCCAACACATTTTCAACTCCGTATATTATTGTGAACTATCGGAAAACATATGGGTATCGACCCATACATCCAGAATTTTTTTATTGAAACAGTGGGACTTTGGTTCAAACACTTTTAACCGTCCGATTGAGTTGAAATTTTGAGAGGCCCCTCGAAAGAATGTTTTAAGAATAATGTATAGTTTGGATCACCCGTGTGGGACCCAAAAGTGGGTCCCTAAGCATGTTCGGTACATTTTTTGGACATTTTCAATCGGTACATGTAGTCGAGTCTATGAACTATGAAGTGCTGTTTGATTATTCTCAAAAGAGAAAAAAAATGAAATACTAAATACTGGGTTTTTTAATCTAAAAGATTGTTTGATAAAATGCTAAAGAGCTAAAATTAAATTGTCACGCCCTGGGCCCGTCCTTGAAGGTCGTAAGCGTAACAAAATGCCGGTGACACAGTCACCAAGGCCAAAACATAGATAGAAATCATCCAAAGGTGATGATTAGGAAGGGACACAAAACTAGCAGCGGGACACATAACCTGTATTATACATCCAAAAAGGGTCACAAGTACCAACTTAAAGTATCCAACAGAGCTTGTGCTTAATATTACAAAGGTACAACCTATACTAAATATTTACAAGTCGATAGTACACATATACATGCTTGTAAAACCCACAGGCTTTGCTCGAAAAAGTTTTCCAAAAGTCTTTTATGGAGTTGCAACAGTTTTCCCGCCATAAATTGGGGTCAGTGGTCAAAGAAGGACACTGTGGAAGTCAAAGACTCAAAATTATCTACTACACATCAGAGAAAGAGAGAGAGATAGAGAGGACACATTGGAGTACTAGCAGTCAACTCCGGTCAAAGTTGCAGAGATAGAAAGGAAGGGCTTGGGTGGGACCGGGTCATTAGGGTAATCAATATTTGAATTTCAAAATTGAACCTCCAAAAAGCTTCTTCAAAAGCTTTCCGAACAAAACCACAGTCACCCTTGTGCTAGCAAAATGAAGACTAGAGCATAGCCATATCAACATAAGTCTTCTACCACCGAGCATGGTCACAAAAAGGTCCTAGCTACACACCCGACTACTCTTCCTTGCCTGAAAAGTGGAAAAACATCATAAGTTAAAGCTCGTATGAGAAATCGATACATAGTTCACACACTTTCCATGGATATATTTTGGAAAACACATTAATTAAGCAAAACACAAATTCATATCCCAAAGATTCATATCTTCCAAATCCAATTTATAATGCATATCCCAGTAACAAATCAAAATGTATCACCAGGCGTCCCTGGTGTGGATAGGCTTAGACGTCTATATGCATATCCTGTACCAAACACATCAACCTTGCTAGCCTTTTTGCACTATCCCCTAGCAAACTGAGACATTAGGGATGCCATTAATAGATACAAAATATAGCCACCTTTCATTAAATATCTATGGAGTACAATTCATTTAACAAAACAATTGAAATAATGGAACATTTACATAAGGATTAATCTACCGTCCGCTCAACGGGCGGACAATAAAGTGTATAGAATCCAAACAGTGAAAATTCTTCCATGTAAGAATTATGATTATTTCGCGTTTTACCGTCCGCCCAATGGGTGGATAATAGAAAGATCCTTTACATAAAAGTACAAAATTGCGCTTTAAACCATGTAAATTATGTATCGGTACCCGAACCTCCTATGTTAATTAAAATAATGAAAATGTGATTAGGAGATGCCATTCAAGTAATCACAAACTCTAAATGAACCTCCTAAATGCTCTAAGTATCCCTAACAATGTTGTGGGAACCAAGTATAAGGTTGGGTCACTACTTAGGGACACAAAAATACCGTATCCTGCCCACCCCTGGGTACAAAACCCAAACCAACACAAAATAAACATCACAAGCTTTGCACCGATAGGTCATATGTCAAAAACGGAGTTCGAATGATCCTTGTACACCAATTTAAAGAAAGCTAGTTCATTCAAGTACAACAGAATTCCAGAAATTGCACCTGTCTGCACTTCAATGCAAAAACTGATTTTGCGTGGCCAAATTTAAGGTACAATACTTACATGGACAGAAAAATATACGAGTCTAGTTTCGGAAAAATCAAACGGTGTGCGATTTTGATACCCGTAGAAAAAATTATGACTGTTTTACCAAAATGTGTTACTGCTGCCGGCAGAAACCCGAATTGATGGTAGAAACTTCACGAATTTCTACAGAGCTCTATACATGGAATCAAGGTCCAAAATTTTAACCCAACAAAGAAAACCCATAGAGGAACTCTCAGTAAAATTTTCAGAAAATTATGAGTTGTGTAACCCTGTCAATAAAATCCCCAAAGTCAGCCATACATGCCCTAAAATCTGCAGAATTTCAAAGATGCATAATCTGATCGAATTCACCAAGAATTCTTCCAAAACTCCATAATCAAGGATTTCTATGGTCTCTAAGCATAAACCCTCTAATTAAACATGAATTAAATATGCAAATTTATGAAATCAAGTGTAAGAAAACATGAATTACCAAGTATAGCACCTCCTATTAATTTTTCCCTTTTTTCTTTTCCTTTCCTTCTTCTTCTTCTTTCTTCTTCTTACTGCCAAACTCTCCCTCTTTCTCTCTTTCTACGTAGAAGAACCCAGATGGGTGAAGAAAATGTCCCCTTTTAACTCTATTATTATTGGTCTTTTAAGGGAGAAATGATTGTGTGTGCATGTGTCCTTCATGTGTGTGTGTGTCCACCAATCATATAAGTCCACATATGCACATTAAACATCCAACTAACACATAAAGAAATCAAAAGTTATAAAATTAAGTTCTAGGGTATTATATAAACAAGTGGCTGATACAAGGATGAAGAAGACATTTTATTATGTTATTTGAAAATTATTGTCTAGTGTTTTTGGTAATAGAATGGCGGCTATGTTGAAGGGCGATGGTGAAGTGGTGCTACTATATATATAATTGATAATGTGGTGAGAGATGGTTGTGGCGAGATGACGATGTGGCGAGATGACGATGGAAGGGTGGTGTTAGTAGTGACAGGAGCATACTGGTATGGTGGTGAACAAGTAAGTTGATTGTGACGGTAAAAGGTGATGGATAGATAGATAGCAAATGGTGGTAGAGGCATAATAACGATGCAGTGGTGGGGTTGTAGAGTATGTGGTGATGGTAGAAGGATGGTGATAGTGGTGGGGGGGAAAGGTTGCAAAGGCGAGGGATGGTGTAAGTGACGACAACAAGAAGTCGTGGTGCAGCCTTTGTGTGTTGAGGTGGGTGAATGTAATAGTGGAATGGCTAAGAAAGGGTGGTTGTGTAGTGGTGGTTATGATATTGTCGACAACGTTGGAGTGATTGTGGTGGATGAAGGGGCATTGGAGTGGTTGTGGTGGTGTTAGCGAACCATTGGCGGCGATGGTGGTGTTAGTGAATCACTGTTTATTGTTGATATAAAAAAATCCTACTCCAACGTTGAAACACTCCTAACCTCCTACCTAATGCGCTTGTGACTATTATGCGAGCACGGGTGCAGGAGCAAGATGAGTGTAAAATTGTCTTTAAAAAACCTCTCAAACAACTAAAAATCTAGTATGTATGAGTTTGAAAATTGAGAGTGCGAGTACAAAACATAAAATTGAAAACAACCGTTCTATATGCACAAACGGGGTGCACCGATGGTGCACCGACTGGCGCCGGGGACCCCGTTGTGGGTCCCAAACGGTTGATCCGAGTCGTCCAGTCATCCAAAAATCAAAATCCGAGGAGCCCTAGCGGAAATCACCTAAAATGGTCATTCCTAAGTGCTCGATCCAAAACCACCTCATTTCATTTAAATTTATTTGAACAAAATAGAGTGATTTTGGATCAAGCATTTAGGAACGTCTGATTGAGGTGATTTTCATGTGGGCCCCTTCGGAATTTGATTTTGGGATGAATGAATGTCTCGAATCGACCTCGTAGGACCTACAAGAAAGTCCCCTACGCTAGTCTATACATGGTTTTTAGTTTGTACCAGGGGTCGGTACCCCTGGATTTACTGAGGGGGTGTTCCACTAAGGCTTAGTTTGCCAAAAGATTAAATGAGGTGGAGGTGATAAAATGAGGTTCATTTTATCAAATGAGGTGGGGAGGTGATTTTATCTCCAATGAATCTGGACATATTACCTCATTTAATCTTTTGGCAAACTAAGCCTAAAAGTTGGTTTTTTGAAAAATTTGGCTTTTCACGGTTTTTTATGTGATGTATTGTGAGAGAATGACTTATCTCGGTGTTTGGAGAAAACAGTTTATTGTTAGTGAAACACCCCCTGAATTGAAAACCCGAGCAAAGACATTTTTTAAAGAAGATGTGACTAGCCTCCTACCCATGGCAGTTCCCTCAAATATTCAAACCCATCCACATTTTGCAAAAGGCTGCGTAATTTGTGGTAACTATTCCACCCTGTTTAGATGCCGGATTTGCAAAAGACGGGCCTACCTTAGTCTAGTGCTTGGGATGCAAAAACGTCCCCCGGATTTGATCGAAAAATTTAACTGTTGGGAGTACAACCCGGACTAGCTAACGACTGCCTCATCCCTATTGCTAGCATATCATGGGGGATTTGAAGATTTTTTGTACCAATTTACCCCTCCAAATCCGGTTGATTTTGGGGGGATTTTGTGTGTGTGTGTGTGTGTGTGTGTGTGAGAGAGAGAGGAGGAGGAGGAGAAGGCAGAAGATGAGGAACCTGGAGGTCAGTGGTCCGATTAGGACGATCTCGTGGTTGCCGGAGCATACCATTTTCAACGATCTTGTGGTCGCCGTCGTCAGTTGTACAGTGTCGTCGAATTTCACTCGAAATCCCATCGCCGGAGTCAATCGGTTGGGAGGTTTTCTGTCACTTGTCGCATCTTTGTGCTAAAATGAAGAAAGTGAAATGGGTAAGACAAATATATTCTCCAGTGAGAAATATCCGGAAGGAAGTGAAAAAATTATCTTGTGTATTCATGTCCCATGCAATTGTTTGTTCCAAAGGCTATCCAAAGGCTATTAATTTGCAACGGTTTATATATATATATATATATATATATATATATATATATAAAGTCCACAAAATGAAAGGATATCATAATTCTTAACCCCATTTACTAATGGTTAAGAACTAGCATTTAAAAATTACATAATTCATCAGCTTGTTAATTTGGAATAAAATAATAAAATAGGGAAAATTTGTTTTTTCTTTCATTTATTTTACATTTTTTAGGAAATATGTTGTAATGTGTGAAATATGCTAATAAAGAAAAAATTGTAAATTATACTATTTTTTAAATTCTATTTCAGAAATATCATTTTTTAGTATATAATATAGTTTAAATAAATTTATATATTTATTATGTATTTTATTCGAATTATAATGAAATTAATCTATTTTTATGTAATTAATAAACTGAGGGCAATTCATTAATTTGTCCCATTATCCAATCAAATTCACCCTCCAAATTTTCCTTCTTAAAATATCATCCAAACACCTTATATAAAAATCCATCATTCTTAAGAAGTGGGCCTACCGTCATTACAAATTCACCCTCATTATAAATTCACACTCATTTCAAATCCACCCAAAATTATCTCCGGCATTCAAACGGGGCGTTCTTTTCTTAGTTGATGCACTGGGTAGACAACAAAAAGCATTTTAGAAAGACCTAAAATGAAAGGATTTTGCTTGTCGGGTTGTCTTCTCAAAAAAAATTAAAAAATCCACAATTTTTTACTAATATTTTTTTTTCATCTTTAATGATTTATTTATTTATTTTTCCATCTGTAATGATTCTTCATCTTTACTATTAGCCTCCTACACTATGTACATCTATTCACAAAGTAAAAAAGATTGGCAAAATATTTTTAAAATTAACTAGAAAATAAAAAATTACGAAATTCTATTCAACTTTTTTTAATATTTTTTTTTACTACGGAGTATTTCAAAACGGTTTGGTTGATTTTATTTTCTGAGTAGAAAAACTTCACCTGGAAAGACAGATAAATGGGAAATAAAAACGCACTTTCGTTAAAAAGATACTAAGTTACTAACAAAGTAAAACAAGAATATATAGAAAGTCAAAAAAAAAAGAGAGAGAGGAAAGTAGCTGTAAGCCAAAGCAGTACTACTCCAGTGTTACTCGCCCTTCACTTCAGTACCGTCCCGAAGCCCTGCCACAACCCACACGGAGATGATGGGCTAAAGCAAAGCAAAACACCAACACAGGTTACACAGCAGCGTCTTCTGGTTTCAATCTGTACCCACATTCATCTCATCAAATCTCTTCAAAAATCTGACCACAGATTTACTCTGGGTTTGGATTGTTGAGGTTGAGAGCCATGAGTTCATCGTCATCCTCCTCCTTCGTTTTCCTCATTTTCCTAACCTTGTCTCTCACTTCCCTTCTCCGATTCCAAGCCAATGCTGCTCCTCCTGCAGGTAAAGAACCATCCCCCTCTATCTACGTGTGCGCACTTTGGCGATATATATACAGTGATTTTTCTTGTTTCAGGACCCTTGTTGAAACACTTGAATTCTCTTCTCAAATTGACGAGGTCTGCCTCCAAAGTCCCCCAATCAGGCAAGTCTCAGTCTTAAATTTATGCATTTGGTTGCGAATGAGTGATTTTGTACGAACGTTTCATGCGCTATAGGTCACGTATGTTTGATTCATAGAGACGCCTGAATAATCATCTGCAAACGAACCCGAGTTGTTCTCGTGTCGCTTGAGGCTTGGCTTGTTCTGGGCTTGCCTCATTAGTAAAGGAGTCAGAGTTGAGCACGAATTTTAAGCTCGTTTAGGAAACCAACCGAGCTCGAGTTAGTTGTAACTCGGCTCGATTGTAAAAGGTGGTCTTGTTTATAGAGGTTCTTGATGTAAATGAACTGAGTTTGAACACTCTGATAATAAACGAGCTATGCCCGAGGCCTTGAGCTTGATTATTTTGGTGGCCCAAGGGACTAAAATGCCCTTTTTGTGATAAGGTATTATGGGCTAAGGTATCCCACCTAATCTTATGCGTGAATCAAAAAAGGATTATGTGTGAAGATAAACGCATTTTTCCTGTATCATGTGCATGTATATAATAGTACTTGGCCACCATCCACATAGATGATTTGATTTGTTGTTGCTCATCAGATGTAAATGTTCTTCAATTTGAGGATGGGTACCATGTTGAAACTGTTGTGGAGGGCAATGGGCTTGGAGTTGTGCCTTACAAAATTCGTGTCTCGGAAGATGGCGAACTATATGCTGTTGACTCTGTTAACAGCAACATTGTCCGGATTACTCCGCCCTTGTCCCAATGTAAGCCTTTTGCTCTCTCTGGCTTTATCTTTGAATTGAAAATTGGGTAGATGTACTATTGCTTGTCCTATTATCCGTAAGTGTTAATTACATATGGTCTTATTTTATGGAGAACTGAATATAGGCAATGAGAACATGTTTTCATTCTCTTGTACAATTTTAGAATTGTTTTTTTAAGTCTGTAAACCACTTTTTGCAAACCCATACTTAGGATAGTTTATTTTGATTGTTGTTTCCTCGAATCTTGAATGATGAAATTGCTTAACTTTTTTAATTTTGTTCCATTTTTTCCTTAGTAATGTAACGGAATTGAGGGATAGTGTCTTTTGTGGGACATGCTAAATGTTGCCTTCTCTATTTTCGATGTGATGGGCGGAAGGGAAATTGCTTGCTTTGAGGATTGATAGAAATTTTTTGGTTTTAAATGTGAATTTAAAGGGTTTCTACTTTTTATTGTTTCAAAATTTTATTGATACAGATAGCAGGGCTAGATTGGTTGCTGGTTCATTCCAAGGCTACACTGGTCATGTAGACGGAAAGCCCAGTGAGGCACGTTTTAATCATCCAAAGGGTGTAACCATGGATGATAAAGGAAACGTGTATGTTGCTGATACCTCAAACCTTGCCATCAGGAAAATAGGAGAAGGAGGTGTGTGCAAGTTGTGCTAGTTCTCCTAGATGATAGTTTGAAGGTTATTTTTGCTTTTCTGTTTTGGATACAAACTTTATTCTGAAAAAACCAGAATGAAATCCCAAAAGTTGCATCTTCTTTGATTATTGTTGAAGTAAAATCTAACCAAGATATTTTTGAGCAGTCCAAAGTTAAAAGTGAAAAAATGCATTTCCGTTAATAAGGTTAGGTTGAAAGTAACAACTTTAGTTACAAAATAAGTTGGAGGAGGCAGGGCAGCATTGGTTATTTTTTGTGAAAGCAAACTTACTGCATTGGTTATTTCGTGAAAGCAAACTTACTCTGTAATAAGTTACATTGCAGGCGTGACAACAATTGCTGGAGGAAAATCAAATGTGGCAGGGTACAGGGATGGGCCGAGTGAGGATGCAAAGTTCTCTACTGACTTTGATGTGATATATGTTCGTCCTACGTGCTCTTTACTAGTTATCGATAGAGGAAATGCTGCTCTTCGGCAAATCTCTCTCAATCAAGAGGAATGCGATTATCAGTACGGTTCAATTTCTCCCACAGGTTATACCCCATACACTTAGTTGATACATTTTTGTGTTCGTGAAACATAAGGATTGTTCTTGAAACATATGGAACTTCTACTCCTATTTTCATAAAATATTCAGTATCATTGATATTTATACAATTTCATCACGATCCACTGTTGTTTAATACGATCATGGGCATGTGAATACAACAAAAGGATGTGAGAAGATAGATTAGTTATTGTTGTCCAGCAAGATCTACATTAGACAAACGAATTGTAAATGTTAGATGTAACCCATAGGCTTATACTCATCAGGTAATTGTGTTTCGAGGATTTGCTTATTGGTGCTGTCCTTTCAGGAATATGGTTTATTGATTGATTTTCTTGTACTTGGTTTTGCTGCCCTCACATTCTCTCGTTCTTTTCTTCATTATTATTTGGTTGAGTATAAGCTCGGTTCTGTGGCATGGAGGGAACCAGTGGCCATAAATTAGATCTTCGTGCATACTATACACTACTGGCCATACAAGATCAAGGCGAATCATTCTTGCGCCCTTCTGTTATTCTATTAAAAGTCAAGTTAACATTTGTATTCCCTGTTGACTTTGAATGAAACCAGAACATTTTTGGTAAGAAAAACTTTATTCTTCCAAATTTTTGGTGTCGCTATTGATCTTGTTGGTCAAATAGATGAGCCAAGGTTGGCCATGTTGAAAGCACAGGGTGTTCACTTTTCTGGTTTGAAAGTTGAAACTTTTGAGGAGATCAAATCCAGTTGTCGCTCTTGTGGTGCGACCCCTTAGCTGAACAGTTCTGTAATGATCCTCGAGGACAAAAAATACACGTATTTTGTTTTTCACGCCATAATCAATATAATACTTAGATGCGGTTACATGGAGCTTATTGACTAATAATTTGTCCATGCTTGTTGGATTGTTTGCGATGTCCTCAAGTTTATGGGTGGTCGGGTATTGTAAGCACGTGGGGTGTTTCATGTTTCAACTGATGTTCTAAAAGTCTCCAGGATACACATAATTTTAGATTATTTCACAAAAAATAGAGGGAAAAAAACAGCAAAGAAGACGAGCAGAGAAGACGAGGAGATCGATTTAGATTTTGATTTAGATCATTATATCGTATAGGGTGCGTTAAAACTACATTAAAAGTCTGAAGCCCTTATAAGATATTATTGCAACATTTAACCCCTCAGATTTGCAAAGTTATGTATTTAACCCCTGATAAATCCCGCCTAGCGGCAAACTAATCGTCCCGCTGTCTAATTCAGCGCCCAGGCCACTATCTTAGTGTGAGATTTAAATGTTCAGTTGGACAGTTGATATTATCAAGAGAGTACACCAAGGTTGCTGTGGGTCCCTTCTTTTATGAGTTAGTGATGAAAGTCTAGATGTGTTTGGATCAAGGAATTGTTGAGGGAAAGGAAAAGACGAGGAAAAGATAATTTCTCTATGAGTGTCATCTGCCTGGGGAAATCCCTCAACAAATGGATCACCAGAACGTATCGTCAAGGGTGTTGTAGCATTTGGAGTACTATGAGGTGGACTCCCTTGGCAAGAAGATCGTTAAAATTTACCTCATTTGCATGTCATACATGATACATGTCAATGATTATGAGAAACCTGTAAGCTCTGTTGCATTAATTCAATGCTCTAAGTGTTCATTTCTGATTGCATTCTCATCGAGCATTTTATAATCCATTGTTCTCTTGGCAGATATAATTATGGTCATTGGTGCCGTCTTAATAGGATATGCTTCATGCATGCTTCAACAGGGATTTGGACCTTCTTGTTTCTTCAAAGAGGTAATAATTGTAATTTGCATTATCGCTTCTGATTTGTGTATTTTCTTGAAGGTGGAATTGGAAATTAAAATTTTCAGAGATGAGTCTGGCCAAATGGTCATCGGATATCTAAACTTCCTCAATATCCTGTCCTGCAACAAAATTTGATACTATGCAAACCATCAATGAATCTACTATGCTTTTCACTCTCCAAAGCATATTTATGGACTTTCTTTCAAGATGATGTGTTTCCCCATATGGTCATAGCCTCATAGTGTTCTGAAAGTTTTCTCATTTGGTGACGATTCGTTTCCCTAATCGAACATTAGCGTTCCAGATAGTTTTACAAGTTTCAGTTTTATTCTTCCTTCTCTTTTGGGCTGAATATATGGCAATTACAGGTGCAGAAAGATCCATCAGAAAGTGAACCTCAAGACCAACAGAGCAAGGAGAAACTCACTCCCCTTGTGGAACCCATCAAGGAGGACCAAGAAGCACAGGGGTGGCCTTCTTTTGGGAGGCTCATAATCGATCTGTCCAAGCTTGCACTTGAAGCATTGGCAAGCATCTTCCTCTACTTCATCCCCTTCCGTTTCAACCGCAAGATTTCCAAGAGTGGCGGTCTTACTCCATTGAAAGATTCTCTCAAAATGCCAGAAGATGAAGCTGAAACCCCCTTGGTTCGAAAGCAGAGAACTCCCACACCTTTGTCTGAAACCAGACAAGCCCATTCTTTGTCTGAAACCAGACAAGCCCACACTCCCATTGTGGGTGACAAATATGCAGAAATGAAACCCCCTAAGATTAGATCAGCCAGTTTCAAAGACCCTTCTTTGTCAAGCAAGCACAGATCATCAAAACGGCAAGAATATGCAGAAATCTATGGAACAGGGGATGTCCCGCCTTATGGCCAACCTAATAGGTCTAAGAACCAGAAAGAAAGGACAAAGCATCGATGGGAGAAAACTGGAGAGACGGGTTTTGGAGCAGTAGGGATGGAACAGAGACCTGTGGAGATGAAGCCGGTGAATTATGAGGATCCAAAGTATGACCATTACGCTATGAGGAGCAAATATGGTGATTCATTTAAGTTTTGATTAGAGCTCGACTTTTTAATACTCCACTGGTTTTTGTTTTCCGATGGAGCTTATGCATGTTGGTTCTGCTTGTCTGTAATCGAACCTACCTCGGACTCAACCACCGACTTTGTACAATGTAGCCTAACAAAGATGATTTAGTCTCGTGTCTAAACTTTGTATGTTAGAATCAGGTTATGTTTAGTTTTATGCAACGTCTTTTCTGCTGTTGCAGCTACTTATTCCTTTCTCACTTGGAAAATGAGATGTAAGAGGGAACAAATACACCAATCAGGCTTGTTGAGTGAAGTTACTGCCAAGCTAGGGTTTGGTGATGAAGTTCTTGAGAGAATTCTTTATAAGCTTATATTGGACGACTTCCGGTAGCTTAGTGGTTATTTTTTTATATAGTTTAAGTGTAATCCATTGATCAGAGAAAATTTTCAGTCTCGTGTGGGTATAGCGATGTGGTGTAAAGCACGCATCTTGGCCGTCCATTAGTGTTTTGGATAACTCAGATTTCTCCCGCTCTCTGTCCTCTGTCCTCTCTCTCTTCAAAATTTGGCTTGTTCAAAACATTTTTGGATGACCGAGATGTCGGGCATTGAAAATTTCTCCATTGATCATGACCGGATACTTATCTTCGAAAGGTTTTAGGTTGAAATCTTTAGAACTCAATCATTGATTAGTTCAATTTTTCACTACTGCTTGAAGTCGTGGGATCACAGTTTGATATATGTAGTAGGACGAGACACCATATAGGAATACTAGGTGTAGTGACTAGTGAGTATTTGAGCCGTCCATTGTCACAATCAACGGTTCAGATATGTTTTTATATTTTGACTGGTGAAAATTTTCAGCAAATCTGAACCATCAATTGCGAAGATCAATGGTCTCTATTACTTACTACAGACCTATAGTTAGAAATGCTCACTTGTAGTCAGGCCCGGCCCTGTGGGCAGGCTCGGGAGGCCCCGGCCTGGGGACCTTCTCGTAGAATTTATATATATATGTGTGTGTGTGTGAAGGGCCTCAAATTGAGAATAAGCCTGGGGCCTCACGAAACACTGGGCCGGGCCTGCTTATAGTGAGAAATGCTCACTACAGGCCCCCCACCACCTATACGACCATAGATCAATTAGGCTGATTTTGCACTAAGATATTTTTGGTATTCTTTTGCCAGTTATTCAGGTCACATGTATTAATTAATTTTGACAAATTTGTATTTTCAAAAACACCAAAAATACCATAGCAAAAACTCTGCTTTAGTGATGAGATGTTCACACATTTTACAGTAGGAAAAGAAAAGAAAAGAAGTACTACTTAATTTAATCCTTCAACAGTTGTCAAACACCAGATGAGAAGCCTCCGTATGTTAACTTATCCTTACACACACTCTCAACCACACACAACCACACACACACTCACATGTGGTGGGACCCACTCCTGTGGGACCCACCTGAGAGTCCCACCACATGTGAGTGAGTATGATTATGTGTGATTGAAAGTGTGTGACACAATCATTTTCCTGAAAACAACCCATTTTGATTGCCGACAGGCATCCAAGTACGTAATATTTGATTTATTTTATTTTATTTACTTTTGATTGATTTTCATCCTTCCTAAAATTTATTAGTTTTGGGTAATTTGTTTGGGACTGGGGCAATTGAAAATGTAAGAAAATATATTCAAAATATTTTCCTTAAAAAAAAATTAAAATACTAACAACACAAAACATGCCAAAGAGACAATTTTTTTTGGTTCGATATAGTTTTATTCACTACTTGGATTTTTCTCCTCAATACAAATACGGAATACCGAATGTCCAATGTTTTGTTATAAACTTAAGAAAATTATTAACAATGAAAATAGTAATAACCAACTGAAAAAAAAAAGTCGGTTGGAATAAAAGTCTTAAAAAAGTCAAATCTGCTACAAGAACAGTTTTAACATAAATTCTGCCACAGGTTCATTCGGAACTGTCTAATGTGTAAGAACTGTATAGTTGTATCTTATGATTTGTGACATGTGTGATTACATTTGTGTCTATAGAGGTCACTCTAGCTCTCCTTTGGAGTGTGAGCACGTGATGTAGGAGGTTAGACTTTCTATGGATTGGAGGCAGGGGTAGGGTCATAATTTTTGGTTACTAGGATTAAAAATTAGATACACGTAAGTTATCTTTTGTAGTACTTGTTAATTCAAAGAAATAAGTAAATTAAGAAGCAAGTTATTATGTAATTTTCCTTCATAATTGTCCCAAATACATACTAGTATAATACTCCATCCGTTCTATTTTAATAGTCTAGTTCGGTCTCTAATGTAATTTTTTAATTGTTATTATCTTTCAATCTACAATATTTTTGAAAATTTTAAATACTTTGTATAATATACCTAATTGAGATCTATTATATAAGATTCATATTTCTCATAAAATTTATCATAGATTGAATAATATTAACAATTTATAAATTGCATCAAAGATCGAATTGGACCTATTAAAATAGAATGGATAGAGTATTTTGAAAACAATGTATAATAGCTTCATTCACAATGCTATCAACTCTAAGCACTTGAGATTTCTCTGGATTTGAAACAAGTTAGGACAATCTATGAATTTTTTTTTTTGACTTTTATTAAGGGGTGTTTCACTAAGGGTTTTTTTTTTTTTTTTTTAAGAATAAATTGAATTTTTACTATTTTTTTATGTAATATATTACGAGAAAATAACATATTTTAATTTTTAAATAAAATTATTTTTTATTAATGAAACACCTCTTAAATTTCCTTCGCCCCCAATCGGAGATTAGCTCTTGCAGTAATTTAACTAGAACACTCCTAAAAATAAAATAAAAATATATAGAGGTAAGTGTCGGTACTGGATAGAATCTCTCAGCTACGGGAAAATGGAACTTGACAGCCAACCGTCACTCTCTCTCTCTCTCTCTCTCTCTATAACTTGGAGTATTATTGAGAACATACCAAACCTATTTTGACCTCTCCCACTCCCACCTTCTCCAAATTTTCCTGCACTTTCCGGGAAAATAGCTACGAACTTTTCCAACATACCAAACACTTAATTACCGACCCCAAAGCAGCCTTTTTTTCACTATGATTTTCTGAGATTCCTTATTAATTGCCCCCTCGATTGTGTGTTCAGAAGGAATAGCATGGGGTGTGCTGGATCGTCGGAGGCCAAAGGAGACGGTGAGTTTGTCGCCATGTATCACGCCTTCGAATTTTTTTCGTGCGATTCTTATTATTAGTATTTTCTTTTTCGATGTATCGATTGATTAGTTTGTTTTTATGTTGTCATATCAGTTCAATTCTGTTTCTTCATTGTTTGATACTCCTTATTTCGAGATATCTAGATCTGTGTGGATATTTATGTAGGAGTGTATATTGTGTTCTTTTTTTGCAACTCATGTGGCTGGGGCCAACTTATGCGCACGACTAATTACCAACTCGACTAATTAAAGTCTGGGCGCAAAGCCTTGTAGGTACTAGGCCAAACATAGTTCGAACTTGACTATGTATTGTTTTTATGGAACAACTCACCACGCATTCATGAGTTATGGTAATTTGTCAATACAAAACCTAGCACGTATAATTTTGGCTACTTTAGTCCTTTCGGTTGGTAGTCGAGGTTTGGAACTTAGCAGTTTGCTCCCTCCTGAGGCGTTAGATTCAAAATC
Organism: Vaccinium macrocarpon; assembly: GCA_022606695.1. NCBI lineage: Eukaryota > Viridiplantae > Streptophyta > Magnoliopsida > Ericales > Ericaceae > Vaccinium > Vaccinium macrocarpon. Next base: position 6,876,687 of record CM040180.1, read on the forward strand.
TCTAGGTGCTATCAATTGCTTTCAGGCCGGTCCATATGGGGCTTTGCAATGGCTTTAGTTGGACCCTGCTTGTGGATGGTGGGATTGATCCTAGGATTAGGTGAGGTGCGTCTGATTATAAAAACATGAATGTGATTTTCTTCTTATTTCACTTGGAGCATCTTCATCTGCAAGTTTGCTATGTATCTGTGTTGCTCTGTGATTGTGGGAGTTAAGATCTCGACATCATTGCGGAGCACATGTACGTGATGGTTATTGGTCATTGTTAGGAATTTTAATGCTTTATTGGGGCTTGGTCATCATGAGGTTAACTTAATTGGGATTTCGGTACGTCTTTTGAATCAAGTTGGTGTGTTGGCATCATAAAGTCAACTTGTTTTTGGTAGGTATTATTTTTTCAGTCACTTGGTGATTTGGATGAAAGGTACTTTAGAAGTTCTCCAAAATTTTATTGAAGAGCAAACAAAATAAGAGGCAAGGAAGGCATACCTTCCTGATTGCAAAAGACATCATCATCTATGAGGTACAGGAGGTAAACTTAAGAGAAATTTGCCAAGAATGGCATAGGCCTTTAACGGAAGAGTTGTGAACCCTTACACTAACATCAAACCTAATCTTTTGGACAGCATTAGAACGTGAAGATGGTCTTTGGACAATTCTGGCTGCTTATGTTGGTTCAGAGCACAGTTGAATAGCTTAAAATGATCTGAAATAATGCAAGCTTTTATTTGTGAAGTAGAAGATAGGTATAGTCTATGTTGTGGTACACTGGCTTATTGAAGTGTAATATTGTTGTGCTTTGGCTAATCACTTCTAGCTTAAGTGGTATTTGAATCCTTCAATGGAATGGGCAAGTTTGTGCTTTCAGTATATTTTGAGGAATAACTTGTATAACTGAAGATGCTTTATGGTATTATCTTGAAGGTTAGTTTATTGTCTTTGTTGTTGCAGTTGGGAAGTTTAAGATAGGCTTTCCTGTTGTTCTAAATTTTCTATTTTCTGTTTCAACTTGGGGTATACCCTGGATTGTTCTTCCAGGTTGTGGTCTATTTCTTTCTTCTATTTTAGTTTGTTTTACCTTCAAAAAATAATTTGGACACTAAGAAAGCTATAAGAGCGCTTGGTAATCCACCATATATTGGGCTCCTATTTTGTCAACCATGTAGAAGAGCAGCTGATATGACAAAAGAAGCTAAGTCATCATTTACTAGTCATAAGGATCTATCTTCTCTTATCCATTTGGCAGTGCCAATTAAGATCTGTCACAGTTAAGGCTGCTAATTGCCATCTCTTTCCAGATTAAGTGGCTTGATTATGAAGCGATAGATCATGAATTTGACATGAACTTTTCGTACCCGTTCTTCATTAAAATTTGCCAGCTCTGAAAATTCTCCACTGTCAACCCATACTCTTACAGATTTAACCCATTCTTCCATTTGTGTGTCTCTCTCTCACACTCCCCCACACGCCTATAAGCTGAACGTACTGATGGGTAAAGTTGAAATTTAAGATTTGAGATTGGAAAATCTAAATGGGTTGATAGGAGAGAGATCTTGGCATCCTGTGCTGTGTATTCTTCAATCGTACGGGTTTGTAATGACTGTCAGTTTCATACATCCAATATCTTGGACTTAGGTTTCATTATTTAGGATTGATAGAGTTCAGATTAGTTCTATGTACTGTATTCTTTTTTATGCGATGAAGGTCGAAGGGAGAACTGATCCTCAACACGATTCATATATGTTGTTGGCCCATTACTAATGATATTATTGGGACTTGCTGGTAATCACAGGCCCAGTGAAGAAGATCCAAAAGCCAAAACCTTGGAAGCATTCGCCACAAATAACAAAGAGTCAACTTCTGCAGATGCGTGAGGAGTTCTGGGACACTGCTCCTCACTATGGTGGCAGAAAAGGTATTCTTAAATCTGTCATTGTAGATAAGTTCTTATAGAAGAACCGAAAACTTGGCTTTTCTGGAAAATAGAGGTGAATAAGTGTGTGCAAGATCTATTTGAAAATCCCCTCAGAGGGGAAAAAGCTCAAATGGGAGGAGTGCATAAAAAACTCCAAGCGTGTCAAAATGTTGGGATTAAGATCTCTTCTTAGTCAGTATTCTGGATGCTTTGGAGTTCGTGCGAAATCAATCATTAACCCCTTTTTTGTGACATTTTTATTAAGAGACAAGGCTGTGAAGCAATGAGCCAAACAATTCCGTCTTCGTGATGAATTCTCAATAGTGGTGTCTGACTTAAAAACTGCATTCACTGGTGGAAACATATCAACTGATCTTCTGCTCTTTGATGTCTGAAACTCATGGGCATTGTTTCTTGGATGGCAAATCTGGCAACTGATAAGTGCTTCATCATAAAATCATGGAGGCCTCAAAACTATAGGCTGACACCCTGTCAAAAGGGAAAACGTTACTCCCAGTCATTGTCTTGTCGTATTAGGTGTGAAATGCCCTTTCTTCTCTCCTGCGTAAAATTGAGGAAGTTACAACCAAATTAAAAAGATAAGGCTGCATCATTGCAAATGTGGCAGTTTGGAAATGAGATAATTTGCAATCATTGTTGTTTGTTTGGTTTCTACCAAATTTGGCATTGGCCTTCTCGAGGTTGACATCAGGGGTCCAGTTCCTGTTGTTTTTTTTTGTTGACAAAATGGACAAGAAAACCTATATCTACCATGTACATAATATGGCAGCTCACATGATAAGGGCAGGATGGAGATCGACGTATTTGTCACTTTTTCTTTTCTTTTCCTTCTGTTATTACATTGGTACCATAGGCCCTTTCTCTTTTGGTTTACACTCGCGGCATGAACGTCATCCACTTTATGCGAAATATTAAATGATTATTGTTTTCATTGGCGCTAGAAATTTGGGATGCCCTTCACGCTGCTGCAGAAGCTGATCTGACTCTTGCACAAGCAATTGTGGATAGTGCAGGCGTCATTGTTCGAAGTGCTGATTTGACAATATGCTACGATGAAAGAGGTAATCGAATAATTTTTTATGCTTTTTTTTTCTTTTCTTTTCTTTCTTCTACTTTTAGTTTTTTTCTAGTTATTTTTCACTCGATTCTCTTTGATTAAAGAGTTTTTCTGGTGTAACTTTTGGAATCTTACTTTTTTTTTTTTGCTCAATAATTGGAAATCTTGTACGTACTTGTGTTGATAACTAGTTCTCTGCATCTTATTTTATCTTGTATCATCTAAGATGCATAAATGAATGTTGTTGCAGGTGCAAAATATGAACTACCGAAGTATGTTTTGAGTGAGCCTGCAAACTTGATTCGAGAAGGCTGAAAACAAAAAAAACATATTACATGTCTTAATGTAGATAGTGTACATGACTCCCCCTTGAAAACTTCAATGAAGTCCGGTTCCCTTCTGTATCTCTTTCGTTTGGTCGAAACTTATTTTTATTTTGTTTTGGTAGCTTTGCAAAAAATGGGTGGCAGGTATTTTTCTTGTTTCAAAACATCTTCACTAATTAGATTCTGCTTCTTATTTATTTTATTTTATTTTATCAGTTTTAGATTCTGCTTCTTATTTATTTTATTTTATCAGTTATAGATTCTCCAAGTAGTTCTTCGGCTGTTGGCCAATCTTAAGAATTGAACTTTCTGTCACATTTTATTTTTAGGAAACAGATCCTCTCCAGTCTCTTTATTGGGTGGTCCAGTTTCCCCGTTTGTAGGCTATTTTTGGGCCTATTTTAATGATTTGAAAATTCAGTATTTCAAACTCAATTGGGACCGTCAATCAATTTCAAAATTCATGTTGATGAGATACTGGTTACATGTCTACGGATTAACATTAATCTTTAAGAAAATATTGCACACTTGCGGCGACGCGTTGATTGATATTCAATCATGGATTTTAACATGCTTGGTGCTTCGATGAGTTCTTCAAAATGGAAGTTCTGATTTTAGTGAAGGCCTGAAAGGATCCACGAATCAAATGGGCAAACATGGATGGTCAGGTCTCAAGAGGAGCTGAACGTTTATTTTGATATTCTACAAGCTCCTGTAACCAATGAGTCAGAATCTGAAATACTAATAACTTGGTCTCGAGTGCGCAAAATTTTAACCTTCCCCAAACCTGCCAGAAACATCGTCACTTCGGTTTTTGACATTTTTTCGCTATCTGCTCGGCTTTTTGAACTTGTTACGATGGAATGTGCAGCTAAAAGTATTTTACAAAGCCAATTTCATATTTTCGCGGGACATTTACGTTTAGCTGCGAGTCAAAGGCCTGATAGAGCAGAATGTTGAACAAACGCAGCTTCATTGCTTTTATCTGGCTTTCGTTATCGAGCTATTCGCAAGTAAACATCAACCAGAAACAGAATTCCAACGAATCTAACAAAGGAATACAGAAAATGCTACACAGCTACCAGGAAAAAGAAAACAAGTATACGTAGAAAAGCTAGTTATACAGGAACTGGAAAACTAGTAATTCACAAAAAGACAAGCTCACGAGCCACCGGCTGACGCCGGAAAACCCCAGGCCATTATCTTGAAGAAAGACGCACTATTTCCTTGTTTTGGATGCTTCACGTGTCCGGCTGACTCAGGAAAACCACTGGGCATTCTTCTGAAGTCAACCTAAACCCTCTTGAAGAAAGACATAATGTTTCCTTGCTTAGGATCCTTCACATTTCCGGCTTTCTTATTTCCTGCTTTGCCCCCTGGGTTAGATGGAGCAGTGTTCCCCATGGCTGGTGACTTCTTCACAGCAGGTACCCTGAAATTATAACCCCAACATTTTTTAGCAGTGTCATCGGATGAGGCAAAAGAGTTAAAAAAGTAGAATTGTATTGACGATGAGGGGATATAATATTCACGGGCATCTCTTTCATTTTTTATTTTCACAGTGAATCAACTGTTTTCAAATGCAGTAATTCTGAAAGTCACAATTGGTGTCTAGATATATAGGTACAACTGTGGTGGATGTTATCAGAAAAAACTGAACTCGGGTCTGAAATATTGAATTCAATGAGTTCTGTAAAATATTAACAATTAACAAAGAGATCAAACAAAATAAAAACTATTAAAATTACCTGTTGACATTATTGTTAGCTGAGGAGTTGTCTATTTTGCTCACTGCAGGACTATCAGCTTTGGTCTCTGTCTCCTCACCCTCCCACACCACCTCAGTTACTGCAGCATAATATGAACAATCAACAGATAAATAGCATGCACAAGATGGTTGTGTTTCGCTTTTTATTGGAGAACATATGTAGAAACGTTAACATTATTGAACACTATTAGGATGGGTACCATTCTTTTGGAATGATCGTAAGTTCGAAACCAAACTACTGAGAAGAGTAAGATAGGAACACAACATTCATTTTAAGAGATCTGATATTAAGAACGAAGTGAGTGTTCTACATCAACAGAATACAGATGCGCTGATTCAGTGGGACGTCTTAGAAATAAGTAGCAGTAAAAGCATATGAATATCATCATTTTGTTTGACAGACTTACTAGAACAATGCACAAAGTGAAAGTTTTTACAACAGAAACAACAGTAAGATCGGCAAGTTGAATAATAAGGAAGGCCTTGCACATACCTTCTCTCCCACGCTCATCAATTCGTGTCTTCATAACTTTTCTCCTTTTAGGTGAAGTTGGAGCCACATTAGTGACTTCATCCTTTGCATTAGCATTATTTTCAGGAATGGGACTCTGGACTTTTTCTAAAGATGAAATCTCAGAAGTCATGCCTTTGCAGACAAGCGATGAATCTGCCTTTGATGGTGGTTTAATTTCCTTCTCCACTACTTGTTTAATTTCCTTCTTCACTACTTTATCTTCATTTGCTTTTGGTTTATTCTCTTTTTCCTTGTCAATATCACAATTGATTCTCTCTGGAACAGAGGATTTAGTACTTGGTTTATCCAGAAAGGATTTCCTTTTGGGGGGATCCGGTGATGCTAGACTGACAGCATCTTTAAATTCATCATCTTCGTCTGAGAAATCAAAAACAACCCTTCTCTTTCTACTGCCTTCACCATTGGAAGCTCTCTTGAAGTTAAAATCTTCGCCATCATCATCACTACTAGCAGCCTCAACTGCCTCACGAGCACGGATTTGAGCTTCTGCACTTGCAACTAACGTCCGGAAATTTGAAAATAAAAAAACGAAAACCGTCAGGCTCTCTACATCAGTTTTTACCACATAGGATAAAAGTATACGGAAACAAACCAGTAGAGTTTGGAGTAATATTAGTAGCTTCTGTCATGGCACTATTGGGCTTTGATTTTGTAGATGCACGGCCCCACATATTTGCTAATGAGCCCCCGTTTCCAGAAATGCTTTTATCATTCTGGCCTTTCTTTTTGTTAGCAGGCAATTGAGGAACTTTTTCTTTATCTGAAGACGACTTGGCAGCCTGTTTGGGAACCTCTATGACTGGACTCTCAGTTTTAACATCTTTTACCACATTAATTGACTGTAGAGAAACCTTAGGGCTTGATTGCTGAACTTTCTTTTGTGGAGCTTGAGGAATAGTCGCATTTTGATTTGAAATGCTTCTGGATGGCCCTGCCACCGATGCACTTTTGGGTTGTGGAGCTGCAACGCTCGCAGCTGTTCCCTCAGCATTGCGTTTGACAAAGGAATTTGAAATTCTGCAAAACCTGAAAAGACGATGCTGCGAGAATCAGGAAAGAAGCATAAATGTGTTATGTAGATCTTGGGACTTAACCATAGCAGGGTCAAACACTAGCCTCTAAGTATAAACGTAAAGGTATTTCAGGTTTTATAGGCTACCATATTGGCAGGAAAACTAAAAAATACCACAAGAAAGTCTCTTTTGGGCATCACAAAAAAAATGGCAGAGAAATATCAATGCCAGAGATTCAGAATGTACTGTTTAGTGACTTTAGTGTTTTTGCAGCAAGTGCATATTTTGAAGTTTGAAAACATAAATGGAAAGAATTCAAAAATAATTTAGTTGTCACTATTACAAGAATAGAAGGATTGGGAAAAAGAAAAAGAGAAGGCAGTGGGAGTACATGGATCTTTCAAATGTATAAAATGCCCGTGGTCGGACACTTGATATTTGGATAAGTGCATGGGATCCGTGTCTAGTTTGACAATCACCACGCAAGCGTATTTAGCAATTCGCATTTATCATGAATTATGTGTGGAACTCCAATATTATGCATTTTTTAATTCGAATTTATAATGAATTATGCATGGAACTCCACTATTATGCATGAAATTGCCTAAGGCACTTTGTAAATTTGTTAATCTGAGAGAATAAAATGAACGTGTTAAAAAATTTGGATATGTTGGCATATCCCCATGTCCTTACTCCTTAGAAGGAAAATTGGATGAATCCAACCCTTAGGCACCTGCCTGCACCCGATTCCATGTAACAGACGGTAAGAGAAGAAGCTTTCAAGTTTTCTAGAAAGAGAAAGCAGTCACCATCTTTTAGGGGGAAAACTGAGAGAGAGAGAGAGAGAGAGAGAGAGAGAGAGAGAGAGAACAGTTTTTTGAAGGAAAAATGAACAGATTTATAGTATACATCTCTTTGTTTTGACACAAAGTGGGGAAAAAGCTGTGTGTGTGTGAGAGAGAGAGAGAGAACAGTTTTTGAAGGAAAAAAGGAACAGGCTTATAGTATACATCTTTGTTTTGACACGTAGTGCATATTCACGAACTTCAAGTTGGAAGAACTATACCTGTTATCTCGCAAGCAATTATCAATTGTGGGGGGCTGCCTAAAGAGTTCTTCTGCTTGCACAAATTCAGCATTCCACAGTGCTGCTGGATCCTTTGGGATGCAAGCTTGGACACTATACACATGAACTGAACAACTGCCATCAAATTCTTGTTTGGTTTCTGCAATAACTCAAGACAAGACACTTCAAGTGTTATTCCCACCCCTGGTTGGACCAACTAAGAAAACACAGAAATCCAGTAAGAATAACCCTTCTTTCACTTTTCCTAGAAGAAAAGTTATACACTATGTCATAATATGTCTTTAGACTCTTTACGAGGCAGATGCTGCACTATGGTGACTCTAACGTAATCCCTCCCCATATAATTGAAATCTTTAGGTCTTACATATCCATGCTGCAGTATGGGATCCACATCTGATGGAAGTGATGACTGATGAGTGACAGTGGTTCCAAGGGAAAGCAGTTAACAATAGCCTGGTTACGACTAAGGACCCAAGTATAAGGAAGAGCCAGATGAACCAATGAGATAGGACTTGGGTACTTGTTCACGTGTGTTGAAGAGAGAAATGTGTATCCACAAAGGAATATGAAATTGAGTATTGATGAGTTGACTACGGGATTCTAGTAAATGATTGCTAACCTGCAAGTTTAGGCCCAGAAACAAGCCTTATATGGTAAACTGAAGGATTGTTCTTCAACCAGCCAGACAAAGCGTATACTACTTCCATCCCATTTCCATGTTTTTCAACATATTCTTGAAGCAACCTATATGGAAATCCAGCAACCCAACCTATATTAGCAGAGGAAACATAATGTACACAAACCATCCATGACACGAGAATTTACCTCTTTGAAGTATCTGATGGCAACAAAAAGTTACGACTCAGCCACTTGTAGGAAACCTAAAAGACATGACCATTAACTCAAGAAGTTACTAATCAATATGCTAGAAGCTCGACATATAACAAAAGATGGGTCTAACTGGAGACATTCAAAAGGGCATGCCACCTTTAAAGCTAAGAAAGGAAAACACATGACAACAGTGAAAGGAAAGGAAAGAACAATGTACTGATATTAATCCACTGGAAGACGAAGCTTGTAAGCCAGAAAAAGAAAAGAAAAGACATAAAGTTTTCTTGTCAGTTGTGAGCGAGATAAAGCACATAGCTTCACTTAGAAAATGGAACATACCTGTAATGTAAAACCCCCTTGAAAAACAAGCCGAAAAGAAAGAAAAGAAGGGGGATCACACTGAAAAACAGGGTACAAATGCTATACTCTGGCTTCCATCCCAGTGCAAAGTTAATGGCATCAATAAGTATAAGTTTCCTAATACAGTAGATGCTATCGCCATTGCCACTAGAAGAAATACATAGAACTATCACAATTAAAACAATGTAAAGCATAGAACTATGGCCGTTGGTTAAGTCGATCATGATCTATTTAGCCTAAAATACAGTATTTTAAACTCATTGAGCTAAACATAGTGCAGCAGCATATGTGAAGTCAACCGATGGATTAGCAAACAAGCTCAGATGGTGCCTCTTATACCATTTTTTCATAAGTTATGGATGGTATTCCCCTTGAACAGTTAAACAACAACAACAAATAAGTGGTCTGATCCGGATCGCTAAGCATATCCCTTTAACGGCATCATCCTCTGGCTAGCAGTTAGGAGTAACTTCTGCAGATATCCACTTCAGTCCACCCTTCATGTCTCATTTAAGAGCCAATCAAACTTCAACTGCAGAGTACAGATTCTTAGGCACTAGTGGAGCCTCGTGATACAACCTATATGGATGATATATCCATTAACGAGGCTACAATTGGTTTCGAGGCAATCTCTCCATAACACTATTCATTGACTACTTAAAGCATAAAGCCATTGTTGATGGGATCTACAATAATGCAAAATAAATAAGCTACTTTCCTGAGGACACTTCTCCTTCTCTTGAGAGTGTTTCTGCAATGATCATGGATTCCTCACGCAGGTATAATTCGAGAGTTTTAAGGCTGCTGTATGAGTGCTGGCTGGTTGTACTATGTGTTGCGCTTCCTTGTAATCTGGTTGTAATGCGAGGTTTTCTTTGGCTGTCTTTGGGCCTGCTTTAAACTGTAATTTCTGGTTTTCATTGGTTATTTTTGTTGGATATTCCTATAGTTGATTGAAGTCTCTTTGTTTAATCAAGTAGAAACATGATCCAGCATTGCCTCTCGCACAGGAGTGACCCCCTCTCCGATTTGTACATGCATGCTCACTGATAAGTGGGCCTGGCTATTGAGAATACAAAATGACTTCCCAAGTCCATTTATATACCAAGGGATACTACACCCTGGTACCACACTTCTGTAACATGCAAAAAACCAGGTCAAGTATTATGGGACCAATGAAAGAGAGTAATTGGAAAAAATAGATAACAACACCTATTATAGTATAGCTTATCAAACACCATCAAACTCTAACTATAAAACAAATCAGATCAAAGACCATTTCATGGCTACTTAACCCTCATTTTTACCAAACCCAAGGCTACAATTGCATAAATTTGCACTAGCTTCAGGAATCATCCATACTCACGCATTAATTCTGGTTTCAATTGGCATGGCACATCTATATTCAACTCTTAGATGCACTGTAAATTCTAATTTCTAATCTAGCTTGCTCAGATCATACTGAAAACTACATTCTACAATACTAGTGAGTATTGGTCGACCCAGACACATCAAATTCATCCCACTCAACTACAAAAAGACTCCTACGAACCAGAGCAATGGGAGGAACAAATGTCTGACCAAGTACAATTGTACTGCCCCTTAACTTTCTAATCTTAGCGAGCCAATTGAATTAGTATTTGCGCATCATTCAGTATACTCATAACAGACCGCCAAAATTTGATCTTCTGAGCATACTATATACAAAATTTACATCACCTCAAGTTTTGGGTTTTTTTGGATCTTACTTCTTAGGGAAGAGAAATTAAAAGTTTTCTCCCCTTTTTGGTTTGGAAAGCAGGTAAGAAGAAAATACGAAAACAAAATTTTGCGCAGAGTGCATTTTTCTCACACTTTCTTTCTTAATAAAAATTCTATTCTTTTCTTTTCATTTCCAAAAGTTTCAAACAGACCATGATTAATTTATTTACAGAAAAGGGGCAAAAAAACTCAGGGAACATGAATATTAACAAAATTCAGCGATCAATTATTACTCTAACAAAAGAATTCTCCTTTGGAAATTCCACACGACATCGAAACACCACATAGACGACCAACGTATGAACAAAACAAAACGGGCAGATAGAACTGAAAATCAAGAACACCTGCAAGAGATTTCGATTAATAGAGGGTACGATAAACAATTGATAACCTAAAAGAAAAGGGGGCTTTTACCACTTGAAGCTTATCGGAGACGAGGGCTTCGATCTCGTCGAGAATACCTAGGGTTTCAACTTCAGCCATAGTTGGGGTTCCAGCGAAAAGGGTCGCGTCTCTATGCGGAAGCGGTGCGAATTAGAGTATAAAAACCAAGAAACAGTAATAGTTTCCCTCCCTCCCAAAAAGGGCACTCATTTCCCGCCATTCTCTCACAGCATTATGGTTGTCTATAGAATACGAAAATGGGTGAATAAATAAGGGACGGAGCTACATGGCAGGTCTCACTTCCGGTTTTGAAATACTCCCTTCGTCCCATATAAGTTTGATCACTACGAAACTATGTATAATTTTTAAACTAAAAAATAATATATTTACCAAAATAATTTTTGAATTTTTTTTCAACATATAAAAGTTCTCGATGACATCTATCAAACAAGATCTATATTGACTAAAAATTATTTTCTTAAGCACGTTATTTTTTAACTTGAAAATTACACGTAATTTCGTAGTGATCAAATTTTATGGGACGAAGGGAGTAAGTTTTAATAAAATTAATAGATAGGCACTTACCAGTATCGAAAACAACTTACTCCATTCGTTCCTAAATAAGATCTACACTTTTTCTTTCTTACCATTTTTAAATAAAAAAATGTACTTTTGTAAATCATTTGTCGAATTTTATTACACCTAATTAAAGTACTCGACGAGTACTTTAATTCGGTACGAAAAAATTCAAAAAACTATACACAGAAGTAATTTATTTTTTATTTGAAAAATAACATGACTTTTCGTAGTGGAATGTTAGTATGGAATGGAGGGAGTAATTTTTTCACAAACAATGCTAGCGTTTTAAAAGATGATTGATTTGGAACATTATAAAATATCTGAAAATTTTTCATTTAAAAATCATAGGAGAATTGAATCAAGTATTTGTTTTTATTTTAACGAGTAATAAAACCAAAGAAAAACAATGACTTCTATGATTAACATTTCTCTTCATATTTTACTACAAAAATTTACTCTACCAAAAATATACAAGAACAGCCGTAGACTCCAATTAAATAGTGTTATCCCCGACGTAAATACTGGCTCCGACCCTAAGATGATTGCACTACACCGACCTCAAACCACTTGCATGATCAACACGCGTGCTCAGGGGAAATGAAAAAGGAGAATAATGGACCCAGCTTCTCAACAGTCCAACTTAGATTTCAAGAAACAGTCAAATCTCAATCTCATCTGCTCATCTCAAGGTACTTTTCCAGCCGGATTAATCCGATTAGTCACTTTGGAGCGATTGCACGGTTCACACAGGCAGTGAAAACCACTGCGTATTACTTTTGTGAATCTGTTATTAAGCATTTTAGATTTGAAGTTTCAAGTTTTAGCTTTGAAGTTACAAGTTGCAAGTTCTAAACGTAAGGGACCGTTAGTATCAATTTTCAAAATTTGAAGGTGTTTCGGTGTTTTTTACCTTGTTTGTTAATTCCTCCCTCCCTCCATATTTGATGGTTATTGTTGGAACCAACAAACAAGGACGGAGGGTGTATATTATACGTCATCGTTTCTTTTCTTTGCTTCTATCTACTCTGCAAGGTTATCCATCCAAGGTAGAAGAACAAGTTAAAAAGCTTCCCTAGCTTAAAAAACACTGAAAGCAATATTTGCAACTCCAAATCCAGTCCTTGTTATTACAGAAAATGCACCATACATTTAGGTTGCTGAGACTCGCCAAACACGATAATGCATGATAGTATAAATACAAGCATACGCTCCAGACAAACAATCTTCAATTTTGGAAAAAATCGATTTCCTCCAAATTTACGTTTTGAGCAGTTCTACGAAAGTGTGGAGATAAAATCCATTACAAAATGTCGTCCAACAATGCAATCGCTTTACTTTTGATTGAATACTTCTTGGGGCACCTCTGTACATATCAATCAAGATAACAAGCTTGTGGTCGTACAAAGCATAACGAGATAACCGCGATATGTACACTTCACAAACTTGAATGATTATGGCCGTCAAAGATGTAAACCTCATCATATCCCTTCCTGCAGTTGTGAACACATAGAAACCCAAGTCAGAAAAACGGATATGGACACACCTACATATATTTTCTAAGGCATTATGGACTTACCCGGCCTTCCCACAATAAGTGGGACTGTAGTTGTAAATAAGGTTGTCGAGCACTTTTCGAGTAGGTGGTCTGTTCAACGACTTCCTAGCCTCACTGCAGGAGATAAATGAGTAGATACAAACAAGCAGCAGACATTTTCATTTATAGCAAGTATACAAACATCCCATGCCCGAAAATGAACTCAAATCTCTGAAAAAAACTATTTAAGAGGTTTGAGAAAATAAGCATTCAAACATCTGTATATGAGGTTTTGACAACTCCTACTTCTTTCCTTGATACAAGAGCTGAACGCAAAAGGTCCAACAGAATAAACTTTTTAATCGATTTTTCGTAAAAATTCTTCCCCCCCCCAAAGTCTACTTTTGAAGTTAAACCACTCACCTGACAAAGAAATTTGCAATATATTGAGTCACTTGAACTGCATCTTCGGAGTGTGGAATCATGGATAACCCCCATTCGAAAGCATTTTTCTGCAATGTCATGGTCAGCCTCACATTTAGAACAGTAGCAGCTGCATTACTATGGTGTCTCATAATCGCAAGTCAACAAAATACAAGAAAGTACTAAGAAAATGACCAGAAAAAAAAAAAAAAGAAAGAAGAAGAAAACAAATAGAACCAACCAACACAGCCACAAACTACAATCCCAAAATTAAACTTTGCACATAATTTCCACCTTTAAAAAGTTCTCTGTTTTTCGTTTTTTGGATCAGTAGCAAGTTCTACGTTGCTCTAATAAAATGCACCATCACTATCTTAATTTAGTGATTAAAACAAGGGTTTGTTTTTGGGAAGGACATAGTAAAGAGATCTTTACTTCAATAAGTACATCAACTTTTTCTTTAATGCCCAAGAGAACAAATCACCTACCCATTCCAAAAATGCCCCCACTAGCCAATGAAAAAGTGCCTAAACCCCCAAATCTAATGAAATGCCTAAACGCTAGGGTACCCTATGAAAGTACCTAAAACATAGGGTACCCTATGAAAGTGCCTAAACAACTAAACCCTATAATTGGAAAGTGAACCCTAAGTGCCTAAACCCAAAATGCCTAAACCCACGATACCCTACCCAAAGAGCCTAAACCCCGTAAAATTGAATCCCAAAATTGAAGTGAGAGAAATTAATTTTGTCTCATTCCATCAATTTTGTCCCACACATACGTGAGAGAGAAAGAAAAGAATGCAAGGGTGCAATATAGAATTTGCGTATCTCATCAGTAACCCTCTTTATATTGACTTTTATTGTTGTTTTATGACCTCTTTTGCACTTCCCAACGGTGAGAGAAACAAAATACTATAATTTTTCTCATAATCTCTGTGTGTGTGTGTGTGTGTGTGTGTGGGGGGGTGGGGGGACATAGTCGGCCCAGCGCCAGAATCAACCACGTGGAAGTAAATGTCGACAGGCCATAAAGGAAGGGTGCGCGGAAATACTTTCATTGAGGGTATTTTTGTCTAGTATTGTCCTTGAACCCTAAAAAACTTTCAGTCCATGTATTGAAGGCATTAAAATAAGTTAAGTTGGACAAAAATCCATTAATGACCTCAAACTTGGCCTTTAGGCCAAATTGTTTCTTAAAACAATCGGATCATGAAGATGTAAATCCAGAGCATGAATAGCAAATCAGAGAGTGTATCCATGTGGAACTAGTTTACAGTTGTGCTAATTCGAACCCCGGTTACATCAGTCTCCTAAAAATGCTCAGAACAGGGAGGTCAGCATCTTGTCAACACAAATACCCACCTAGTAGTAGTAATGAAATAAATACCCACCTAGGAGTAGTAATGAAATAGCTAGTAATACCTCATAAATCATCGTTGCATACATAAAACAAACATGGGTGCCATACTGACAACAAAAACATGATGAGTGACAGCTTAAAGATAGTACCTCTGGATGCCACTGGAAGGCAGTAACAGGATAATTCAGTGCTTGAACTGTGGAGACATAAACCTGATATTAATCAATATTGGAAAAAAAATATTGGGATGTAAATTCTGGTTAGAACATCAAATAGATGGATAATCAAAGAAACACAAATAATTGCTCATAGGCAATACCTTATTATCGGAATCCACACTAGTCGTCAAGATCTTGAAGAAATTACATAGTTCCGTATTCTCCTGAAACCTTTCTGGTGATATACCATACTGTTGCATACAGGGAATCAAACCCACCTTAATAAGCTATTATGAGCTTTGCAAATCTAAGTATGCCTGTTATGACTACGCAATATATGCTACTGGACAAAAATAAAGCCACAAAGAATCAAGACAAAGAACTAGACTTCTCTTTGTCAGTGCAATGCACTATTTCTAAACACTTAGTCATACAAATCACAAAGTTAACAAGGATAATAAAACCAAGTTAATACTAGATCAACTCAACAATTATGTTTTCTCCAGGTATTTACAATACTGTCCATCCACTAGATATTTAGCGACTGCTAACTCAACAAAGATCGCCCCCACTACCTGGGATCACAAACATTAATCTTCTTCCTTTGCCATTTTGCTCGATTTGATGTCCATAATTTCAGTGGAACCTCAAGCTAACAAATGCTTTCATAATGAGTACATTTATCCATCCATCTCAATCAAGATTTCCACTTTTTTCTTTTATCAACATGTGCAACATCTACCATCTCAACCATAAATTCAGTCTCAAGTCCTCCTTTCACTGTATCAACACACATCCACCTCAACATACTCATTTCCAGTATACTCATCTTATGAAGATTTTATTTCTTGATTATTCAATAGTCCCTACCACAAAGCATAGAATGTAGCCATCTTATGAAAATGTTACTTCTTAAATTCTCTTGATTTCAAAGTCTCTCCAACTTTAATGTTACACCCACCCTTCTTATCATTCCTCGCACACACAAAAAAAAAAAAAGGAGAGAAAAGAGGTTATATGCATATAGGCTAGCATACACCATGGTATCTCTTGTACTTGGCCACCGGATTCATCCACTAGTGATGCAGAAGTACGAGATTAATGCAAAATCCTTTTTTTCAAAAAAAGTATTGCATACGAATCTTATCCCTGTGCAAGATGCTACGTCATCATGTATATAGAATTTACTGGGGTATACAGGCCAAAAGGGAATATCTATCTCCCATCCATGTAAAATGCTACAGATACTTTCTTCGCCATCAATGTGAGCTTATTATTCCTCAAAGGTTCTTAATAACTAGATAAATCTTGTCCAATCTAGGTTTGGCGGTACGGATGTCTCCACACCTGTCTTGTTGTCATATCTGGTACACACTAGTAAACAAGGGAAATAAAAAGGAGTCCACAAACATCACAAATGTCTAGTTCAAGGCAAATGGGGAAATTTACATTCTCCCCTTCTTGGGTAAAACTTCAAAGTACACTACCTAGGGATTATCCAAAAGTCAGGATCCACTTAACATTTTGGCGACTAGCGCTGAGTTGTTTCAAAGTACGGTAACGTTCCCCCTGACAACGAACAAAGATTGAAGTACAAATTCTCCTTCCACAAGAACATTCACAGAGAAGCAAAAAAACTATTCCTTGAAGTACAAGAATTTAATTTCAAAAACAAATTTACCATGAATCAGTAAAGGGTACCGATTATATAACACTCACTTGATGGTTTTGCATGATAAGGCAATCTGTAGTCAACTTTCTAAGTAAATCTGGAGGAAACCTGCAGAAGGACATGAATCCCTTATCATCCCTAGTCCAAAAGAAAAACATACAACTAACAAAATTCTTAATTGCCTCCTGGTCAAAAGTTTCTACTTTCTGTGCAATTTAATTCAGTCGAGAATAATGGCTGCACAACACATTGCAATGCAATTTCATATCAATCAAAGCATGAAAGGAAGATATGTGTCTAGCAGCATCCCAACCATTCTCTCTGTAATTAGCACAGAAACATAGATATAATCATATTCCATCCCATAAAGTTCAACTATATTCAATCTCTAATTATCCCAACCAAATAAAAATTTCGATATGAAACATTTGTAATTGCCACCTCTATCATCACAATTATAACTTATACGATCAACCTTGGTTTAGAAAAGGAGTATAATAATAAATTGTAGCTTTCCAGTTTTTATACCTGTAATTTAACTGCAGTTGATACCTACTCAATCTCATTACCACCAAGGAATGGATAGTATACTATAAATTTCGTAATCAGTATCACTATATATGTTTAAAAAGATGAAAAAATCATCACTGTTGGACTGTCAGTATGGCAACTATATAGATTTCATTTCACCTCACGGTCTCACCTCATTTTAAGGACAAATCAATGGAAACAACATTCCCTTGATCACAATGTCAATATAAGAAGACTTCAGAAAATTATATCAATCCCATCTTCATCAATACCCAAGGAAGGTCAATATATCTAAAGAAATTCAGTTCCCATACCAACAAATATGTATTACCTTCGTGAAACCAACCTCATTTTAACCGGCAGATCCATCAATATAATTTGTCTCCATCCCTTTTCAAATGATTGGAATATTTGTCAATTCCAACCTCATTTCAGTTCATATCTTACAGGCAACAGATCAATGTAAAACAAAAATCCATTTTATCAGGGTTTCCGATCCTTGTTCCACAATCAAACTCATTTCTCTTCCCTATGAATGTAAAGCAATACATGTCTATGTTAATATAAAAAATCAAACAAAAAAGAGTTTCCAATCATTATCCATGCCCCACTATAAGTGAAAGATAAAATGTTCTTTCTTTATTCTAATTAACAGAATATTAACACATACAATGATTCAAATCTTCATCTCCGCCTTGAAGAAGCCACTTCTTTTTACAAGTATTAAAAAGTTTCTTCAGATCATATTAATCAAGCACTATGCCATATTCAATGTAAGAGAAACGGGATAAAAGTATCAAATGTGCATCCTCATAAAAGTTATAATTCATCCCTGTTACCCAGGATAATGGAAGTAAAAGTCCAAAACTTTATGAGTAATCGTGACAAACACAATCACATGAGAATAATAAAGTAATTATGGATGAAAATGACACAAACAACATCATCCAGCTAATTAAGAAAACCATTTACCTTTGAAACACAGTTCCTTCAACATTTATCGCTTTTGCGAATTCAAGTGTAGATGCCTGATCTGTTGCTTTAAATGATTCAAGAATGTTATTATCCTATAACAAATAACAACATGTCAATAACAATAAAAGTCTATCCAATCTATAAGTAATAACAGAAAATGAAAATGACCTTTCTTAGGACAAGAACGATACCACTAGACATAAAATGCACCCCTAGCTAATGTAGGGGAAATATAAGTATCGACAGACTGATTTGATGTAGACAGAAAAGATAATCATGATCTACGTATAAGGATATATTGCATGTATTCATTAAATTTGTAAGTTGAAGTTATTGCTCTTCCAATTTTCTCTCTTGTTCCTAAGGTGGGGATGGTTTACACTTTACACCAGGGTTGTCTTCAATCCCTACATGAGTTGATCATCACCCCAAACTACACACAGGGAAATGAGGATTTCCTGACGTAAATGAACAGTCTGGTACAGATGGAGCATGAACATCATGCAATACAGATTTTTAAAGCAGAAAAGGGCCATTTTTTAATTGTTTTGAGTTGTAAAAACCTCCCAATGCCACTGCATATACACAGCTCCAGGTCAAGGAATGTGATATAAAGCAACAGAGGCCGAAGTATGTGTAACCACAAATCAAAAACATTCACACATGTGCACTCACTCAAAAGCTTCAACCTTTATGTCTAGACATTCAAATCAGTTGTCAAGAAAACATGAGTGGAAACAGATAAGGTATCCATATCAATAAAAGTAGAACAGTGTTTTATAACTTACCTTGCTGATAATCATTGTTAAAAGTTCAAAGCCTAAGCAGATGGCAAGTAGAGGGAAGTGGTCTCCTGCGTCATTCTTCTCTAAAATTTTCTGTAAGAACAGAGGACACCATGGCGTTCATTAAAAGTTCAGCTAAAAACTATCTTCATTAATATAGAATTGTTTCAACAGTGCAAACCCAAACATGAGAAATCATGAATTGAATAACCCCTCCCTGAAGGAAGCGAATCTCATCTGTTGCTTAGTCCTCCAATAAATATTTAGTAATTTCGTTTAAAATAGATAATTACCTTAAATATTCCATCAACAACCTCAAAGTAGCGACCACTTTTAGCCCACCCTCCAGTAAAGAGCACACCATGAACAAGATTGAGTTTCTGGTAAGCAAAACACAGATATTAGTAACTACAAATCAAAGGTAGAGGAAATAACCCTGTGAACCAAGTACACTTAAAAACGCACAGCAAAACCTTTAGGCGGATTGGCATTTTCATCAAATCTTTTAGTCGGCATAATTTTAGGAGTTGGTAATGGAAAATGTGAAGTAATAAAAGCAAAACAACATTTGCATCTGCAATGTAGTTCTTCAAAAGCAAATTCAGTAAGTGAGGGGAAAGAATTATGAAAATAAACGGAATCCAGTTCACACAAATACTAAAGTAAGTCACAAATTAGATGCTATCAGGCTTTTAACAACGTTTGCATCTGCAATGTAGTTCTTCAAAAGCAAATTCAGTAAGTGAGGGGAAAGAATTATGAAAATAAACAGACTCCAGTTCACACAAATACAAAAGTACGTCACAAATTAGATGCTATCAGCCTTTTAACACTCAATTGTTCACAAGATTAAGTTGAACAGACTGTGTAATAGGAACAAGCAAAATAGAAGGATTTCCACCTAAAATATCCACGAATCAACTTAGCCTGACAAAACCACTTGAATCAAATTTTCAGTCTCTAGAAACCCAAACAAAATAAGACATTCAACGTTTATCCTCTTCCTTTCCTCATTTTTCCTGCATTTGGTCGACAACAAAACAGAGGCGGCTTTATTTTTCACTCACATGTAGGGTGATTGTAAATAAACCAAACCAGCCGAATACTCAATTATTCAAGCTTGGTTTGAAAACTTAACGAGCTTTAAAAGCATATTTGAGCTTGGCTTAATTATGAGACGAACCGATCTCAAACAAGCTTGAATCAAGCCTAAGAACTGAGCTCGAGTAGTTCAAATTTTATAAGCATCATGATTCGAACAAGCCCAGCAATAGTTTGTTCGAGCTTGGTTCGAAAGCTTAACAAGATACAAAAAGATGTTCATGCTTGGTTTGTTCTGATATCAAACGAACTCTTAACAAGCAGAAGTGAGCTCAAATTCCAGCAGCTTGGTTTGTTTATCAGCCCTAGCTTCTCAATTAGTTCAATCGGGTTTATCAACCAAGGTTATCAATACCGTACCGTACCGGCCGGTACGTACCGGTTTTCTACAAAAACGGTACCAATGACCCTCAATACCGTACCGTGTTCAATACCGGCCGTACCGGAAAATACCGGGAATACCGGCTGGTACCGGAAAATACCGGGCAAATACCGGACAGAACAAAACTGCCACCGTATTTCGGCCATAACTTTTTACTCCGAACTCCGATCAAGGCAAGTTATATATCAAAATTTAAGAGAATTTCAAGATCTACAACATTGTAGTTACACATTTTTTCTAATTTGGTATCGATGTGACCCAAAAACTATGATTTCTGAATAGGGAGATTATAAAAAAATAGGGTATGTTTTTTAAAAAGGGTTTGTGATGCATGGGTTCAACTTCTATCACTACCAAACGTCAAATACAACAAGTATGTACTAAATTTACATAGATTAAGTGGATTTAAGAAAATGAGATTGAAAATGTCATTTTCTGTGACAAATTTTGTGTCTCTTGAACCTTATCTATCAATATATATATATATATATATATATAGTTGCGGCAAATCCGATACGGTACCCGGTATTGACCGGTACCGGTACCGTACCAATAGGAAAACCGGTACTTGTGCCGATACGGTATTCAGAACCTTGTTATCAACAATTCAAGCTACTAAACCCTTGCAAATGGACAGTCTCAGTACATCTTAAAAAAGAGAAGGACAAGTTATTCCAATTACGTTGTAGAGATCATCAGGAGCCTCGTTATAAATAAGAGGAATAACCCTAGCCCCAACGGCCCAACCACTTCAACAAACTTCACATACGAAGCAGCAATAAAGGAAGCGTTCGACGCATTATTAAGCCTGTTCCAGATCGGTTTGTTACATAAACAAACAAAGCTTCAAACTTTTTTGAAGCTCTTTGAACAAAGGCTTAAAAAATCCAAACCACTCAAGATCGGCTCGTGTTCGTTTGCGATTATCTTATAAACAGGCTAATCTCAAATATATTTTTGAAACTCTGTTAAATACTGTATTCAACTAAACTTGATCAACAACCCGCTTGGCTCGTTTATCATCTAATTAAAGCTTTCCAAGTACACCATAAAAAGAGAGAGAGCAAGTTAGTCCGATTACGTCGTAAAGAACATCAGGAGGCTCGTTATAAATAAGAGGAATAACCCTAGCCCCAGCCGCCTCAGCAAACTTCACATACGAAGCAGCAATATACGAAGCATTCGAGGCGTTATTAAGCCGGCCGGATGCACCATCGCCCGGATGACTGAGAATCCCGATCACCGGCCTGAAATTCAGCTTAGGATCCGCCGACGGACAACTCGGCAGCCGAGTCGACTCCGTACCCGACTCGCTCGGCAAGATGATCGTCGACTGAGCCCTGGCGGAACTCAGTTCCTTGGACAAAGAAATCAGGAAGGGAATCCAGAGGAAGTGCTGCCACATGTCGGTGTGGGAAGAGGTGGAAGAAGTGGAGGCGTCGGCGGTGGTGGTGGGGGAGGAGTCGGCGAGGTTGGAGGAGGAGGAGTTAGAGAGAGAGGAAGATGGAGGCGGCATCGAGGAGAGCGGAGGAGGGGGTTTTAGGGTTCGAGGAGGAGATAGAGAGGGGGAGAGAAAGAAGGAGGAGAGAGAGTGGTTTTGACATTGAAATTGGGTTGAAATGGCCGGTTTCTCTGTTGGCGTCGTACAATCTGGAGACAGGGAACGCGGGTGGGGAGTGACGAGCTCTACACGGTAATAGCCTGGTAGGCAAAGGTATCTACGCAATTGGGGACCACTACTGACTAGGAAATGAAAGAGTGCGAGCTGTCCGGGACACAGTGCATGCTGATCCAATTCTAACCGTTCGTGCTCGGTGAATTATCACTTTCATAATAGACAGTGCATATTTATTTGAGTCCGAGAAAATCTGCGTCGTTGATTTCCAAGCACGGATATTTCAGATCAGTTCGGCACACATAATGTTCGTCAAGAGACAGCACGTACCCCATTTCCTATTTTATTTGGCTAATTTTTCATGGACTTGAGGTCTGCAGCGAGCCAAGTAACTACATTCTCGTGGTAGCCTTAATTGTGAATCTTTGGAAATTTTCATTTTGAATTGGAATTGGAATTGTTCATTTTTTTTCAAAAATATTGAGTACATGGTATAAAAAATTATAATCATCGAAGATTTGGTAAACACATAATTAAAATAAATTTGTCTTACACTGCATGTTCTAAATAATATTGGTCGTCCATATAAATAATATATGAACATATAGTTACTAATATAATTAGTTTGAGTTTTTACTTGAATGATCTACTTAACATTCTCGACAAATTGTACGGTTTCGATTCTAAATATAGATTATAGAACACCACAATTGAGTTTACTATCCCAAATCTACTTTTTTAATATGATTGCTTTTATTGTTCCCCGTGCTTAGGGTGTTAAGATGAATTTTATTCATTCCCTGCAATGGCATATTCATTATTTGTTTCAATTTGATTCTCTTAGTAGGAGACTCCGCAAAAGGTTAACTCAATCAGATACAAGTAACTATTTCATTTAAAGTTTTATTTATTTTCTTTAAATTTTTATATTAACCACCCAACGATGTTGGATTAATTGAACCCACTTTTTGCATGGATCATACAAAATTAATCTAAACAAAATGAACTGTTTTGATTTTCGATATGAGATATAGAATGAGTAAACTCTCGTGAATGTGAACAAACCGAATATGAACAAAATTGCTCTCATGCTCACCCCAAATGAATTCATGCAACACTTTTCATAGTCATTGTACGTGCTTATGGTTGGGGGTAAGGGGATTCCATGAGTCACGGACAAAGAAAATTGAACCTAAAATCTTGAAAAGGAATGAACTCCTAAGGTCAGAGGCCAACACCAAGAGACATGGGAGGTTTTTTTTTCTAGTGGAATGACAAGAATTAACAATTCACAAGGATGAAACAACATACAATAATAAATGGAGCTACACCGAAATAGAAGTAACTGAACTAGCCCTTTTCAAAAGTGGTTGATGATCTCCAGTGATGGGGTGTTTGGTTCTTTTTACTTCTTTGCAATGGAAAATGATTGTGTGCGAGCGTGCCAGAGAGAGTTTCAATCTCATCCCTGAGATTAACTTTGGCAAAACCAAACCTAATCAGGCGATTATGTTTTGTTGGTTCAATTACCTCAATTAAGATGATTTTTCTTAATAAGTGAAGAAATGCAAACCAATAAACTTAGGAAATCAAAGGACAATAAAGAAACAAGACACTTCGATTGATGAATCAAAGATAAACTTACTTTGAAATTGTCTCCAACTTCAAATACTGAGAATGAACTTGAGCGGTGATTATTCTGAAAACAACCGAGATAAAAAAGATTGTTACAAGAACAATCGGTAGATAAATCCTAATCTAATTCCTAAACTACTTCCTAATCTACTTCCGAACCGAGTTGAAATCCTAAACTACTTGAACCCGGTTCAAAATCCTAAACTACTTTTGCCAATGAACAAACCAAGCATCAGTTTTTTGATAGTTGTTTGTTGAAGATTTGTCCGGGGGCTTTCACTCTTCAATTTCTTCTATTTATAGATGTTGCTTGTAGTTTAAACTTCCCGCTCCATGAATTTGAATCTGCTTTACTTTGAACTCTAACTTCCACTCTGAGAGTTGACAGTTATTCTTTTTCCACGTTTGAATTTGAATCATTTCTTATTCCAGAAGCTTTAAATCTGCACATTTGTCTAAACCAACTCAAATGATAACATGTTAAGGGAATAACTGCCTTCCAGAAGTATTCCATGTGTTCTAACTATGGAATTGCCTTGTTTACTTGAGTTTATAATGTAGAGCTTGTGTGTTTTCGCCAGCTAATATTATGGGCTTCAAAACCAATCTATATTTTAACAATGGCCAGAATCTAGCCAATAACCTAGCTTCTTCCAGGTTTGAGAAATGATACGACAATGTATCCACTCAATTTTACCTTATTGATCCAGTGTATCTTCACTGACAAGTAATTGTCAACGTTTGACACTTTTGATTACGTGCCAATTAATTATTGGGCTGGTTAATTTTATATGTAAACAGGAGGCAAGATTTTATCTTTGAGGTGACAAATATAAATATACTTAAAAACTTTAGTCATGGGGAATATTCATATACATGTATTTCTTGAAAACATTGTGTTAACGGTTGCCACCACTTGTCCCCTTTGACTCCCATAACTAAAGACGGCAAAAAAGTTAAAGGCCCTTAGAAGGTTCTCGATTAACGTCTATAAACGGAATAAACTAGAACTACAAAGTCAACATGACCGGCTGTTTTTTTCANACACTAAGAGTCCGAAAACAAGTCTTTCGCTCATTTTTTAAATCGAGGTTGGTGTTTTGCAACTTGGCTAACCATAGATAAGTAAAGTGCATTTTCCCCACATTATTTTAAGTCGATACTTGACCCCTAATATATTGAAATTTGTCAGGGATCCACTATATAGTAATATTTTGAGCAAATAGATCGGGTGAGAATCTTGTTCATTTTCATCACTTATTGAATCTTGCACGAGTCTTGAACGGTTTTGTTTATTGAATCACGCGAGAATCTGAACGGTTTTGTTTATTGAATCACACGAGAATCTTCTCACGTAATTCATTGATAGAAAATGCACTAAAAACCGGACCAACAATAGAACATCAATTTAACCACAAAAAAAAAAAAAAAAACAATAGAACATCAAATAAGGTTATTATCTTATTGGACGGCTGAGTAATAATATCAACGGACCCTACTAGGGGTACAAATTTTGGGGACCAGAAAATGTACAGAATGCAACGAGGGATTCACTTTTGGGTTCCACATGAGTAATCAGAACCGTTCATTATTCTTAGAACATTTTTCCGAGGGGCAATTCGATTGAAACGGTGGGACTTGGGTTTAGGAATTTCTAACCGTCCGATTGAGCTGAAATTATGTAAGGCCCCTCGGAAAAATGTTCTAAGAATAATGAACGGTTCAAATCATTCGTATGAGACCCAAAAGCGGGTCCCCAAGCATGCTTGGTACATTTTCTGGACACGTGTCTGTATCCGTAGGTTTTCCGAATATCAACTCCAATGACGCTATGAATATATTTTTGTTCATTCATCTGCTATTTTTCATCGGAAAATCATTATTCTTCAGTAATTTTTTCAAATAACACAATTCAATACTCAAGTTATTTTAGTCAAATACGAGTATGTACAAAGAATACCCCTAGTTAATCGTCTGAATAATGTTGTGGGACAGTTTTACATTTTTTTACTGCTCGTTTAGACTAATAGATCTTACCTTATAAATTAACTCATGAATTAAGTAATAGTTACTCACCTTGTTAAGCAAACAAAAAACTAATTGATTTTATCAAATTTTAATTGTGAATAATATTATTTTCCTCGGTAAAATTAAAGACACAAGACATATGGATTTGGCTTCAAAAAATAAGAAGACAAATTAAGCATGTATAGGGCTGTAAACGAGCCGAATCGATCCAAGCTTTAGAATGTTCAAGTCCATTCATTAAATTTTTAAACGAACTCGGGCCGTACTCAAACTCAATGAAAATTTGACGAGCTGAGCTCGAGCCGAACTTGTCTAGGTTTGAGTCGAACTTGAACTTACTCATGAGCCTTAACAAGGAAAAAAATATTAGATATTTATGCTCTAATATAAGTCTAGAACTTCAAAAAAAATCTATTTTGCACATAAAGAAGTTCATACATGTATAACATTATAAAAACATATTAGTAAAATTTAAGTTTATAATACTTTTATTGGTTTATACAAATACAAGTTATAAAATTTCCATTATGTATATGTAAAAGTTGGAAAAGGCTACAATACACACCCCTTTTTGGTTGTGTATCATCTGCACCCAAGCTATTTACCGTTGGATCGTTAAAAGTTACAAATCAATAACAAAAAGTTACGAATCGGTAACTTGTTAATCTGAACAACAGGTGACCTAACAAATTAAAGTTACGAAACCCACGAAAAGTTACAAAAATGTTACGAATCATATTTGAGAAAAGTTATAATTTTTTTCTCAAAGTTACAAGACCCACGATTAGTTACGAAACACACGAAAAGTTACAAAACAAAAGAAAATGTTACAAATCATGTTGTCTAAAAGTTATGAATACTTAGTACAAAAGTTACGAATCATACAAAAATGTTACAAATCATAGTTGAGAAAAGTTATTATTTTTTATCTCAAAATTACGAAATTCATGAAAAGTTACGAAACACACGAAAATTTATGAACCATATTATCTAAAAGTTACGAATTCTTAGTATAAAAGTTACGAAACAAAAAAAAAATGTTACGAATGACCGGTTCTTCAGGTCATTTTTTATGAGGTGGCGCAATATGAACCACACAATAAGTGCATATCGTATACACTTAAAAGGGGTATGTATTGTAGATTTTTCCGTAAAAGTTTATACATATCCAAGGTTATATAGGAAATTCTTATGAGATATACATATATTCAAAGTTTGCGAGCCTAATCGAGCCGAATATTGTCAAGTTTAGGTTCGGCTCGTTTATTAAACAAGCTTAAAATTGAGGTGGAGGTTCAGTTCGTTTAGTATACAAATCGAACTTGAATGAGCGTTTACTGAGTCGAGCTTCGAATAGTTCATAAACAACTCAATTTATTTACAACTCTAAGCATGTCAAATAGGGTCATTGCAATTATGAGCGGCAGCTCGACGAAAAATTATTACCAACTCTTGAAAGCGCAGTCACGTTGAGCATCTCCAATATTGACTCATTTTAAGACCAAAACCCAAAATTTGGGTAAAATCGTCAAAAATTCATTTCCAATCTTTACCTAAGCCCTTAACCATTTTGAGGACACCCCAAACCTTTACCCATTTTTCTGACGTCTACCTTGCTTTGCTGGTTGTCTCAATATGATGTCAGATCTTCACGCATCCATCTTGAAATAATGACGGAGCTTTGCTGGAGTTGCTGGAGAGTCACTAAACCTTCACCGGAACTTTTGGAGGGTCGTTAGACCTTCGCCAAACTAGGGACGAAGCCAGGAATTTCACTACGTAGGGACGAGTTTTTTTCCAAGATACTTTGCAGGCGCGAGCCTATATAATTCATAGGAAAATTTATTTTTTGTATATAAAACTAGAGGTTTTTTATTTCTTTGCAGGTGCGACTGTCTCTACTAGCCCTTCTCTGACTCCATCCCTGCGCCAAACCTTTGCCAGAATTGATTCTATCATCTCACTTATTTACATATATACCATTCGTAATTTAAAATAATAAATTTGGGGTGAAAAGTAGGTTTTTCCATCGGCGATCATCCTACCCAAAATGGGAATTTAGACAATGTTGCACTCAAATTTAGGTAAAAAGGGTGAGGATTGAAGATGCTCTAAGGGCTTTTTATCATCAAGACATTTATGTGGAGCCCAATCCTAATTATATGGACTCCATGTAATTGTAGTATTGCACGTTCGTTACTAAAGGACCATGGAGCACACGTTCGCCATGGTGAACTGAATAATACCAGGTTGACGGGGGTAAAGCCAGTCCATGAAGAGGGAACAATTTGGGAGGCCAGCCCATTACAATGGGCTTCTCTCCAATCATTCAGGCCGAAGGCCTGGCCTCCCTTACTTCACTGTGGATCGAAAATTATTATTCTCAAAAGCATTTGATTCTTCCTAGGCCTATTTGGATGATCAAGATCTTTCACCTTTTAGAGCCCCTGAGAACATTAGCCTGAACAAAAATTATGTCATCAATTTTGATCAGTATGATTTTACGGATGGGGGATTTTGTCATGCACTAGGTTCATGACACCATGCCATGCACCCATTCGACCGTATATTGCGAAAATACACAGCTCGAATAAAATCTAATCTCAAATGAGAGTCATTGCTTGGATTTGATCCGAGCCATGCAATCACAACTGACGGCCAAATAGGATGTGATGCACCTAGTGCACAACAGGGACCCCTTGTCCTGATTTTACACCACGACAATAAAAAAATCAGGTGCCATTCCACTAATTTTGGTTTTTTGACTTTTTTATATTTCTAAGGAGAATAATTTGTTTTAGAAAGTGTGAAAAAGTAGAAAACGCTCAAAAGCCAAAAAATCTCCTTATTGGAATAGCGCCTCAATATGATTTCACTCCCCATTCAAAATAAAAATACTTGAATATATTAAAAGACCGGATTGGAACTTCAGACAAAAAATATTTTACATTGATTCGAAACATAGTTATCTCAAGAGAAGTATATTTATTACAAAATAATATTCACCAAAACCCGATCAACATGCATGCCTTTTGGTCTATGAAAAGAAAACATGAAAATACATAGGAAAGTGCATCCGACGGGTGAGATAAACCCGGGTATACTATTCAAACAGTAGATAGAGATGATCTTCTTCCGTAAGATTTTATTTTAGCATTGAAGATTTGAGCATTCTACATACATTTCTTTTGCGAGCATTGAATCCAAAAACGAAAAAGAATATGAAATGTTAAAAAGATGAGTGTTGAAATTATGCTGAAGTGTTGAAATTATTCTCTCGCCAACTTTTGTCCTTGGGGTCTGAAGTGGCGGTAATCTTCTTGTGGGAGGTTGTTTCCCAAGTTTTGATGTCATTTTGTTTCTTCCCTTTTAATCTTTGTATTCTCAAAGATTAATAAAGTTCTCCCCATTAAAAAAAAGAAGTTATTTTCGCTATATACATATGATTATGGGAATAAATTATGGCTTGACCAACCCACCTTATACGTGAAGGCAATAAAATCATTTTCTAAATTTCATGTTATCTAAAGGTTCCTTTTACTGTCAGTCCACTCCCGTGGACTGCATGAATTCGTTTAAAGTTAAGGTGTTCTATAGTTGTGTAGGCTTTTTACTGCATGGACTTAAAGGTGTTCTACAGGTGTGTTATGATGCTATATATCTCGATTATATATGTAGGGTGGACTATTGAAGTTACTATATAACTAGCTGTCCTTTGATTCTTCAATCAATTATAGTTGTGATTTATGGAGTAGTTATTTTTTTGCCATTGGAATATGCCTCGAACAACAATCTATATATAGGTGGTTGTATGTGAACATTTGAATGGGAATTTGGCTCAATTTAAAATTTCTAAACCAACCAATCAACCAACCAGGGCTAGCTCAGTTGGTGAAACTTCTTGTAGTTCACTGGGAGGTTTGGAGTTCAAATTTTCTCATCTGTGTGTGCATGTTATTCCTTTGTATTGTCTAGGTTATTTCTCTCGTTAATAGGGATATTAGTTCAGTTGGACTTATAGTAATTGTGGACTTAATTTATTTCTTGTTTGTTGGGTATTTCTCTCCTTAATGGGGGCTATAATTGTGTTGAGATTATAGTGATTGTGGATTTTGTTCCTAGTCGCATCATGATGACAGGTCCAACAAAAATACTGTGATAGATTTCAAAAGCGACTGCACATGAAAAGAGATGTCATCAAGGAAAATAAGTTGCATAATACTGCTTATGATTGGAATGTCTCATCACCCGATTGAATTTAGTATTAGAACCCCGCCACGTAATTAGCATAAGCTTTGAATTGGGGTAACGTTTCTCCATTTAAGGATGTACCCTATCTGAGTATTGTGTCCATATAGTGTGTTTGATTGTTATGTCCATAGCGTAGCGTTATACGGTGAGGATGGAATGCTATGAACTGTAACCTACAGAGGATATGTTTTAATTGATGTGGGGTTCCTTAATTAGCGGCTGAAAGAATGGCCTTCTTAAGTTTCTATGAACGTGGAGTAGTTAAGCTTGGAACATGCAGACATAATCATTTGGGGGATGATTGAAGTTGAATCTTGAAGATAACTGTCCGAAACGTTGTTGTAGTTAGAAGCTGGTGCTGGTCAAATGTCAACCACTAGGGCTATATAGACATGAGCTTATATATAAATATCAATATATAAATATGTCATCCGTTAGTGTTTGATGGTCCATTGTAGAGATTCGTGTCATTTTTAAATTGTTTAGGGAAATACTAACGGGTGCAACATTGCACTGTTAAGAGCATAAAAAAGTACACTCATGCGTCTCATTTGTACTTTAGATTCAAATGTACTTTAATGTATAAGTGTACTTTAAAATACAAACGTTTTTGTATCTCTGATGGGTCCAATGGTGTATCCAATAGCAAGACCCAATTGTTTATATTTTCTAATTTATTACATTTTTCATGATTTTGAAAATTTTGATATTGCAATTTTTAATAAGATCCATATTACAATTTTTTTGAAATCATATTGAAATATAAACAATTTAAAAATGATACAGATTCCCAAAAGGAACTAACAAACATGGACAAATGAGGTTTTATTTTATTTATAAACATGAAGCTTATATAGAAACATCAACAACTATAAGTTGTTCCTCTTATTTATACTCCTATGATGGAGTCACGTTTTAAATGGTGGAGTCTAGTGGAATACCAACCCAACATGTTCTGTTTTCCGTCTGTGAAAGACAGCAATTTGATCAAAATTCTGAGTCACTAAGGATCTAACATATTCGAGATGGTCGATTACGAAAAAATCGGCTCACAAACTAATCCAATGTAAATTAAAAGCAATAAGAGGCTATATAGTTTCTCATAGATGGTAATTGAACAACTTAAACTCTTTTACATCTTATATTACATGAAATAATTCTATCTAAGGTGTCCGACATCGTGCTCTGGTTTTTCTCTGAACAACAATAAATTCTATAACTAAAAAATATAAGAGTATTACTAAAAAAAGAGTAGTTTGTATGAACCTATTCGCCAGATACTTTTCTATAATAAAAACTAATGCGTTAATCTACAGGTTTAATTTTGCTTGGCCCAAAAAAATAGAATTCATCTAGAACATGCATTTGTGACCAGGGACGGATCTAGGAATTTTCCACAGCGGGGGCACCAATGTTAAAGTCAAGAGCAAGTAAACTAAATGATACTCCAAAATTTAGGAAGCTAATTTTGGGATTCCTTTTTTCAAAAAGCCGACGTCTATCTTCGTCGTCTTTCAATATCTTGGGGAATCATAATCGATTCCTTCATCATCATCTCTCATCCGAGACTCGAATGGTATCGGTTGTGTCACCATTGGGTTGCCTCTTGATCGAGGCACCCCTGTCTGTCACTCGAAAATTTGGCTACGTATGGAAAAGTATCTTTTTTCGGAAAGTTTCGATTTGACCGATAAAAAGTGCCGGTATTTGTTCCTTGGATTTTTCTAATAAGCATAATGGTATAATCGGATGATCTTTTCAAGTACGGGAAGATTGTCTTTTGCCCCTTTTCTTCGGAGAAAAACGTGTTGTTTTTCGCATTTGTACTAAAAGTGGGGGATGAGATTTTGATAAGATTGAAATATCAAAATTCTGAAAATGCCATTGTTTCCGAAATGGGGGTACTTCCTTATTTTCATAAATAAATTAAAGTAAAGATCATTCAAAATTATGATCTTTACTTAACTTTGGTTTATGAAAATAAGTGTTCCGAAGGAGGTACTTCCTTATTTGTTTTCCCTTATTTGTAAAAAAAAAAAAAAAATCCTGAAATTGAGGGGGGCACGACGTGACCCCCCAGGCCCCCCTTGTATCCGTCCCTGTTTGTGACATATATTTTACGTATTTTCATATTATTTGGTCTTATTATTCAAACTAATAAATAAAAAGATTGTGTATATATGACTAGTTAATGGAGTTAATAGAGTTAAGGTAAATTTTGATACGAGTGTTTGAATAATGTGTGTGTATATATTTTGCATAAGTTCTAGGGTTTTTTTTGGAAATATTTATTGATAAGGCTAAAGGCACCTACTCGAAAAGGAAAGCCTTAGGAGCACAAAAGATGATTATTCGGTTTGGGGTGATACTACGGAGTTGCCCGAACCTATTTATTTTAGTTTATAAATTTTCTATTTTTCAGACTTTTTGAGTGTTGAGTCATTTTTTTTTAAAGTAGGTCACACTAGCTAAATAAACTGCTTATATTTCAACAACAAAAAAAATACAACGGTTCGGGCTACATTAATTCATTCTCAAACATACTTAAAAATAATCGGACACGCGAAAATTTGCATCCCGTAAATAAATGTTGTACGTGTATAATTGTTGCTTCCTGAATGTTACGTTCTAATACGGCCTCTGTCCAATGACATTGCTATGTGGATAGTACTCACATACAACAATACATATCCCCATCGTTACACTTTATCTTAGCGCACCCTAAAAAGGAAGTGGTACTCCAGACCATTTGCGTATAATGCGTGCAATCCCTATTTGGCATGCACGTATTCGACCGGTAATTGTAGTACGACTTCTCCGCCGCCCATTCATTCACCGCCTCGGTGGCCGTTCACCCATCTCCTTGCCCTCAATGAGTTGTGTTCCATTGGAGAGGAGGGAGGTTGAGACCTGCCCGGCCTCATTGAGTTGTGGCCGTTGAGGAGCTCCGCGACGACGACCTTTGGATAATTGGATTTGATTTGGTGGACCGGCGATGGATGACGGTGGATTCGGATGGATGGATGAGGAGGGAGAAGAGAAGGGTACTGACCAAGAGGAGGGATAGAAGGAGGTTGGTGGTGTTGGCCATTGTTGGTGTTTGGTGTGGTGTGGGTGAGATTGTTTTCATGGGTATTTATAGAGTTTCATGTGGAGTACTTGAGGTGTTCTATAGTCATTTTATGAAGAATTTTTTCAGTGCTGAGCGGATATTGCGTGGCGCTTGACGTGGTATCCATAACGCCCCATCATAGTCGTCCATCTAAGAAATTAATGGTCTGGGAAGAGTTTATTTAAAATCCAGACTGTCCAAAATATTTTTGGACGGCCGGGATGCGCGCCGGGTAGCGCCACAAGGTACCCGCTCGGCACTAAAAAATTTCTATCATGTCATGACTTATGAAACTATATATTCCTGGATTATGTAGGGTACAATATATTAATGAACAGCTGTCTTATGATTCTGCAATTAATCATTCTAGGATTTATGGGATATGCCGCCATAACCAAGGGGGTTACATATTTGAGTAGCTAGGTCCCATATATGTACATTTGTATGAGAATTTTTCAATTGTAAAGGCCAAGTGGATGTTGGTATGTCCCAAGAGCATGAAATTTTTGTTTTGAGGGATGACCTAATCATGGAGGTTTGAGTAAACCCTGGTTCAAAACAGCGGTAGCAACCTGTGTAGTAGTTGTTGGGGATTAGGCCAAATTAGCGAACAAAAAAAAAAAAAAAATCAAGAACAGAAAATAAGAAAGCAAAGATACTGAGATTTTACGTGCTTTCTTAATAGAATGTTAGATGCATCCACAGCTCACTCCAATTCTACTATGTATCGAATGAAGAAAGAGTTACAAGCCATATTGGTTGCTGTGTAAAACAAGTATTTATAACCTAGGATTTACTTCGTCAATTACTGTAATGCCCATGTTTAATTAGGTTGAACCCCAAACACTAAGAAAAACGTAACTAAAATCGAATCAAGCTTCACTAGTCCAATAACGGTAGCTGGAGTATCATATGATAGCTAGGTAATGAGAGTCGGGTCTATTGGTTGTGAATTTTTCAAAATTATTTTTGGCGCCAAAAAAGACTGTAGCATAAAGAGGGGAAAAAATTGCAAAGTGATATTGTTTCAGGAATCAGCTGATACGTGTCTGAAGTTTTGATAGCACCGATATAGTAGGATGGAGAGGTATCATAAGATTGAAAAACCACTATGTAGGGCTGATATGCTATGTAGCAGCCAATATTTAAATCCATGGAGCAAACCAATACTATTGGAATTTTAATTGTGTTTTGTTTCATCAAAAGTTCATTGAGATCGGCTAATTATCATATACGGCACATTGAAACTTGTTAATTTCTTAGACTTGGTACCCTTAAAATGTTTCAATTGCTAGCTAGAGTTTGGCACATATTAATCAATTAGACTTATGCTTATTAGAGATTAGTATGCATATATAACAACAAATTAAGCTTTTTTTTTTTGTTTTTTTTTTGTTTTTTAACATTGGAGAGAATCCTTATCCAAACCAAAATAACCACCATGTGACCATGTGATGTTTCAGTTTTGATTATTTTGTTATATAGTAAAAAAGTATAAGTTACACATTGATGAGTATGGGATGATTAATCACTTGTACTAGTATCGATTGATGTTGGAAATCGAACAAAACATTCAAGTATTCAACCAACAACGCTTCTGCGGATCTTGGAAACAAGAATGATAGAAGCATGAAAGGTACCTAATACGTGGAAAATCTCAATAGAATGAGAAACGGGAGCCATGCCAGTCTAAAGTCTTCTATTTTCTTTTTTAGAATTTTTTTCTTAATTTCATCCTCTCGTGTCCGCGCCATACTGAAACACTCTAACCCTAATTACAATACAATTTCAATTAATATAAATAGGTAAGGTTCAATGACCACCTGTTGAAACACAAAATACCGTTGTGCCGTGGGAACTTTGCCCCTATACACACCCTGACCAGCTATATAACTTACTTACATGGTATTATAGCAGAGCCAATGACATTACACATTTTGAAAAAACAAAAAATTTCCACCCCACACGATAGGAAATCCATCAAAAAAAGGTTGCACGTACGTGAAGACCTCAAAAATGACAGTGCTCAAGGGAGATATTAGAAAGTACAAGTGTCAGATAAATTGTGTACGCAATGAGTGATCACTTGATATAAACTTTTAGGATGAATGTAATATTTTAATTTTATATGGAGAGAGAGAGAGAGAGAGAGAGAGAGAGAGAGTATCGTTGTATGGTGTCAAGGGCGGATCTTAGAAGGACCTTAGGTGGGCTATAGCCCAGGTGGGGTTTAAAAAAATAGGGAAAAAAACAAAATTTATATGTAAAATTTGATCATACCAAATTTTAGTCCACCTCATAGTTTGGTTAGTCCAAGGTAAATTTGTGTCCTAGATCCGCCATTGTATGGCGTGGAATTAATAGTGGATGGAATGATATGAACTGTATATGCAGTACTGGGAATGTTTTGGTGTGCGGCGCCAGAATAGGCGGCTGAAAGAATGGCCCTATAAACGTGGAGTGGTTGTGCATGAACATGGAGACCAAATCATTTGGAAGTGAAAGGAAATGTATCAACCCAAGGTAGTCAGCTGGTTGGTTGGCTCCACATAATTGACCAGATTCGATTTTTGAGTTTAGACTGTAAAAAATATTGAATCTCTCGTGAATTTTCGAATTTTGGTTTGAGTGATTTGTCTTTAATTGAATTGATGAGAAGATTAGTAGAAGTGTGTGTAAGTTGACCCGAACACCTCTGACTATCAAAAAAGAGAGAGAAAATGTATCGTTAGTGGAACTGTACACATGTCTTGAATGTATTAATTTGTGGTAGAAGCTGGATCAAATGTCAACCATTAAGGGTTAACAAATATGTTTTTTAAGTATATGTTTAAGTTGTTCTCTTCTATATGATTGAATGCTTCATTGACTTTTTTTTTTTTACTTTGATTATGAAATAAATGACAGAATTACTTATTTGAATAGACATTAATGGAAGAAACAGAATTAAGATACTACATGAAAACTTTTCCCAAAAGTGTTCAAGATAAAGAAATGAAAAATATTCAAATTTGTATCCAGATCACTTTCGGAGAAAATTTTCATGTATCCTACCAATCCTTTGGAAGAAAATTATATTTGCACCACCCAATTAACCTCATATGTCTCTTTGGGATTCATTTTACCAAAAGTTTTTCTATTTTCTCGTGGTGGCATGTGGTGCCCTACAACTGTAGTTTACTACATATTTTTCTAAGGTCCAATATTGAATTTTGAATTTATAAACCCTACAAAAATGTACAACGAAGAAAAGTGTTAAGACACGATATGGTGATGCCTCAAGACCAATGAACAATAATCTTTGTGCACTTAAGATAAGTGATCACCTCAAATAACGCGGCGAGGCAATTATGATAAACGGGTACATCAAGAAAGATCCTAGCAAAACACAAGCATCGTGACATGATCATGAGGGAAGTATTACGCCAAGAAAGGAAAGCAAACATCCAACGAAGTGTTGAATGAAGGAGAAAAAGGAAATTAAAACAGATACATCCGAGTTGGATCAAAATGACACGAGCATTTGGTCGTGAATGTCTTCTTGACATCATTTTGGATCACAGTTTGGAAAGATGCAGAACAAGGGTAAAAAAAAAGGGGATACATTACAAAGGTGATTTTGTTTAACATTACTCGCTTTATGCATGGCTCACATTGTGTCCTACTTCGATGATTTGAGCTATTCATCTCATATGACTTTATCTTTTACCAGCTTAAGCTTGCGCACCTTGATTCAAAACAACACTTGCGCACCTTGGTTCAAACGTGGAACACGGATATAAGTCAATCTTTA
The DNA here is from genome assembly GCA_022606695.1 of Vaccinium macrocarpon. Taxonomy (NCBI): domain Eukaryota; kingdom Viridiplantae; phylum Streptophyta; class Magnoliopsida; order Ericales; family Ericaceae; genus Vaccinium; species Vaccinium macrocarpon. The sequence goes on from CM040180.1 coordinate 6,913,681, forward strand.
GCGATGACCTAAAAAAGGCGGGGATAAAATATAAATCATTCTTGTGAATTACATTACTATTTTGGTAACAAAATAAAGTAAGGGATTTCAAACAGACTACTTATTTTGCTCCAAAATATAATTTCTTCAATTCAATATGCAATTTAAAGTAGACCAACAACACTACAACCAGCTATTTCCATCCAAAAAACAGCGACGTCTCTGGCTACAATATTTCATTCTCAAATAAACTGAAAGAAGTGATCGGACGGCCAAATGTTCTAATACGGACGCTGTCCGATGGTATTACCGTGTGGAGCATACTCACACACGATGAAAGTATCCCCATCGTTACACTTGATCCTCGCGCAGCCAACACTGGTGGTGCTCCTCCACACTATTTGCGTGTAATGCGTGCAATCCCGGTTCGGCATGCACGTATTCGACCAATAATTGAAGTATGCCCCTTCAGCCGCCCACTCCTCCACCGCCTCGGTGGCCGTCCACCCGTTTCCTTGTCCCCAAAATATGTTCTCGCCGTAGTTGCTGTCGGAGTGAATCAAAGTGCAGTCGCTCCTCCGTTGGTTTGCCCACCACTGGGCATAGCTTGCTAGTGTTGGACTCCAGCTGAAATAAGGGAGGTTGTGGCTTGCCCTCACCATGTTGTGGTTGTAGAGCATTTCGTTGATGAAGGCTGCTGAAGTTTCTTTGGTGGATCGGCGTTGGACGGCGGTGGATTCGGATGCGTGGATGAGGGACGAGAAGAGAAGGTTGGCCAAGAGGAGGGATAGGAGGAGATTGGTGGTGTTGGCCATTGTGGGTGTTTGGTGTGGTTGAGATTCCTGGTACTGGGTTGGCGGGGTTGAGATTGTTGTGATGAGTACTTATAGAGTTTCATGATGCTATGTATCTTGATTATGAGTAATCATTTAGCAAATCCGAAGCATGGCCACGTGGTGTTTCAGATCATTCCAGCATTGCACATTTATGTCGGAATTTATATATATATACAAAAAACTTACAATCCAAACTCCCGGATTTTAAAACGTCCGGACCTCCACCTTCCGAATTTTTTTTTGAAAATCCAAACCGTTAGATGTGTTTAAAACGTGATTTTAAGGTCTAGCGCAAAGATTTGGTAAAAAAAATACCCGGAAGGGCTTGATCGGGGCATTTTTTTTGACAAAAACGCTATATTTGCGTTTTTGTGAAAACTGCCCCGATCAAGCCCTTCCGGGTATTTTTTTTTGCCAAATCTTCGCGTTGGACTTTAAAATCACGTTTTAAACACATCTAACGGTTCAGATTTTCAAAAAAAAATTCGGAAGGTGGAGGTCCGGACGTTAGGTCTGTAAATAGGGATTTGGATGGGAAGGGGTTCATATATATATATATATATATATATATATATATACACATACTTAGTCATGGATCCTACAAGAATATTTAATTTTAGAGTATCCCAGAGTACCACGAGATTATGCTCCCAGGGCACTGAATAATTTGATCTTGATTATTTGGAGTAGTATAATGAAGGACTAGCTGTCATATAATTCTTCAATCAATCAGGTTCTAATTAATAAGGGATATGCCCCATAGATTAAGGGTGCGACATGTTGGACTAGTTTTCTATATCGCACATTTGTACTTGAATTCCATTCAGAGGGGCATTTTACACAGTCAGTAAATACAATGAAAAAAATACTAAGCACCAAAGTTCAAACATTCTTCACATCATGCAGCCAACACTGGTGGTGCTCCTCCATGTACACCATTTGTGCAGTGGCGACTCCAGAAATTTAGAAGTATGGGGTCATTGCAGTAATGACAATTAAAAATTTTGTTCTAATAAAAATTACATTTAAAGCTCAACCTAATAAACAATATATATTATCAAAAGACATAAAACAGTTTTTTTTTTTTAGTTTTTACCACAAAAAAAAAAACTACACAGGCTTCTACAATTGCATTCGATGCAGTGTCGAGTTCTGAAATCATTGCATCATAGCCTCTAGGTTGATACTTTCAAATAATCCCTCCGTCCAAAATTGTTGCTTGCTTCTACTTCACTTTTTGAACCATTCAAACAATTATCTATTTTATAATCTATAATTTTGCTATGACTTTAAAATATGTGTTTGATAAAATTAATTGAGACCTATCAAACAAGATCCATATTACTGTAGATATACTCTCTATATGTCCTTTTTTAAGTGCTCCCTATCAGAATACATGTAATTTCAAACCTCTAAAAAAACATATTTCTTTATATAATTTTTAAATTTTTTTATACAAAATTAAGAGCACATTGAGTACTTTAATTTGATGTAAAAAAAATTAAAAAATTCTACGAAAGGGTATTTTTTTAACGGCTACAAAAATACACATTTCTTAAAGGTATCATTTTAAAAAGGAGGGAGGGAGTATAAATAACTAAAAATCTAAATATTTTTTTAGAGGTCCTAATTCTGAAATAGTAATTAGGAGCAAAAATTTGGGTTGAAAGGAATACTTCCTTAGCAAAACAGATCAATCTCTCTATTTCATCAAAAATACTGATGAGCACAAATTATTGACACATTTATGTCCTATATCATATGTTGTTAGTTCTTTATTGTTCTTAGTAGACCTTATTGTTATCCTTTTTAGTAATTCACATTGAATAATTAATTCGCAGGAAAAAAATAGTAACAACTTATATTTTGGTTGCGGAATCGAGAAGTTACTTGATGCCAAGGCAAAACTAGTGATCAAATGGAAATTTATTTACTTCAAATAAGTAATTGCATCAAGGCCAATATATAGTTACCAAAATGAAGGCAGACGGCTTGCACGAGGGTCGGACAATATGAATGCTAATTGGGTATCACTTTAAGCAAGGAATTCGGTATTGATACAATGCTAAAAGGCAACAAAGTTCAATGGGACAGCTATGGTATATAATATCTAAAATAAGAAGACCTTGAGATGGAAACTAAAACCTTTCCTTCCATTTGATTATTTCGGCAGTTTGCTATATAAGTAGTCTCAAGGGAGTTCAGCTGAGGAAGGGATCACGGAACAGAAGAGGAAAAAACAGAGAAAGGCAATTAATCTACACGGCTGGAGCAGTAGCAAGAAGCACAATTTTATTCTTTGTAAGCAATATTGTTACCATGGAGTTTTATTATTATATGAATTTGTTTGCATACTCCATGAGCGGCTAGTCATTTAAACTAGGGTGGAGGATGAAACCCCATGTCTAGTAGTGGTTAAATACAAACTCTTGGTTAATTTTTCTTAATACATAATTTAATTGAATAATCGTTCTTACCTCCTTTTAATTTAATTTAGTGGTTTTGGATATGGATTCAATCATGTTTTTTTCCATGATTTGAAATTACTGATTACTTATTTTGCCTGGTTACGGAATTTTGATTTCAAGTGTTGGATATCCGTTGCGATTTGTTTGTTAACGGATACATCGGATTTTTCATGTCTTGAACTTTGAGGCGAGGAAGAGCGTACATTGGATTTTTCTTTAAAACGAGGTTAACGAAGGAATTTTCCACAGTAAGAGACTTTAGCCACCAAATTACTGTGAAGAATGTAGAAAAATAAATCACGAGTTTGTTAAAAATCACTATGAATACATGGGCGTGGATTCCGAAACTCTAGTTATCTTATCCAATTGGTAATCTTCACTTTTTTTTCTATTGAAGTTTAATTATTTTTCTTTTGTTATTCTTAGTTTAATTTTTAATTTAGAAATAAACTCACAACTTTTTGGAACTAGGTTAGGGTTCAATCGGTTTAAATTTATTTAGTTTCCTATTAAAAAAAACACAAGTCTCTCTGGGTTCGACCTCGCTCTTGCAAAACTATACTTTGGTAAGATTCGTACGCTTGCGAGTACTTTAAAATTTCACAACAAATACAAAACAAGTGACTTGATTCAAACAAACTACACAAAGAGGTGGGATGAAAGTTGAAAAATTATCCAGTGGTGTCAGTCCTAAATTTATGGGGGTTTATTTTTGAATTTCCTAAAAAAAATTACTAACATAGTAGTATTTTTTTTTTCCGTCGGGAGGTCGGCTGACCCCCTCATTTATATGGGGAGTCGCCCCTGCGTTTGTGTGTTATGCGTATTCGTCCAATATTTCTAGTATGCCCTTCTGCCCTTCAGCCGCCCACTCCTCCACGCCTCGACAGTCGTTCACCCGTCTTTTTGTCCCTAAAATATGCTCCCACCGTACGTAGTCGCTGTCAGAGTGGATCAAAGCGCAGTCGGCCCTCTGTTGGTTACATCGAGATAGAAAGTCACTTACAAAGCACGAAGTAGAGTACGGGCAAAGAAAGAATTCAGTGAAATGCTGAAAGAAAATGCAATCAAAAGGGAAAAACAACAAAAGAATCCCAGTATGCCATACAGTAGAGGCATGGCTGGTCCAGGCCCAAGGCCTTAAGAGACCTGGGCCTAGGGCACACTAAAAAATGTCAAAATTTGGGACACATATAATTTTTAGTAGTATGCATGGGTAGGATGTTTCATAGCCCAATAGAAAAAAAAAAAAAAAAAAAAAAAAAAGAAGGTCCAATGAGAACATAGAAAAGCCTAAAACAATTACAATTGGGGATCTTTTTGGGCCGGCAGTAGGCCTTGCCCAAGTACCCTTGCGCTGGAAAAATTATCCTATGTAACCGAACGTCTCTACCCCTCATCTCTCTCTCTCTCTCTCTCTCTCTCTCACACACACACACACACACACACACACACTTTCATTTTAAATCTTAAAATGATAATAACTTTTGTTTCACATATCCATTTTTTGTAAAATTTATATCTTTAAAATCTATTCATAGAGATCTACTAATTGAGATCCATATTGAATACTCCTATAAATTATGTAAAACATACTCAATATAATTTTTCAATGTGAATTGTATATTTATATTCTACAATCAGCCCATTATATAGACAATAAGATTATTATTTGACTGGTAAAAAAGTTTTTTTTTTTCCTTTTCCAACCGTTAATTGTCAATGTACAAATGTTAATTCCCATGCTCGGATGACAAAAGGCAATGAACGATTACTCTGCCAGCGTCTGAGTCTCCAACAAACCTCTGTGAGGTCGATTAATCACTTCTCAATCTATAACTGAAATGGTACGCAGTAGCCATTGTGGGGGTGTTTGTTGTGGTTGAGATTCCTGATATTTGGGTTGGCGGGGTTGAGATGGGTATTTATAGGGTTTCATGATGCATTGATGCTATGTATCTTAATTATGAGTAATCATTTAATAGTTCCGAAACACGGTCAAGTTCCGAAACACGGTCACGTGATACTCTGAATCATTCCAGCACTACACATTTATGTTGGAGTTTATATATTTAATCGTGGACTCTATGAGAATGTGTGTTTTAAAGTGTCCCGAAGCACTGAATAATTAGATCTTAATTATTTAGGGCAGTATATTTAAGTCGAGAAAATATTCTTTACTCCGGTGTAAAAACCTCCTTTCCGCCACCGCCACATGTGGGTCCCACCGTGAGTTTATTGTTTTAATTTGAATCATTCATCTTGTAGGACCCATAGAGTATTACATCCATGCAAAAAATCATTTTGATTGGACAACAATAGATAAATGAAAATTTTAATTTTGTTTGGCGAAATGGACAGTCATTGACAACTTTACTTTAAAATCTATGACCACCCATTTTATAAAACAAAATTCAAATTTTCATGTGCATGTCAATGTCTGATCAAGATGATTTTTCACAGGGATGAAGTATTTTGCGGGCCCTACAAGATGAACGGTTCAGATTAACATTTAATTAACAACGGGAGCCACAAAAGTGGTGGTGGAAAATGGGGGTTTTACACTAGCGGTGTAAAAAATGTTCTCTCATTTAAGTCACTAGCTATCACATAATTCGTCAATCAACAATGATACATATACAACAAAAGTCTCCAACATACTCACATGGTGTGTGGATCCCACACACATTTCACACTCAAGTGTGTGTGGGCTCCACACACCATGTGAGTGTGTTGGAGACTTATTGGAGTTGGTCATTGTACACCTATCATTTTTGTTCTTCAACCAATTAGGTTCTAATTATTTAAGGAATATGCCCCATAGATTAAGGGTGCGACATGTTTGAGTAGTTTTCTATGTGCACATAGCCACATATGTACTTAGAATTCCATTCAAAGGGGCATCTTTACACAATTAAATATAATGAAAACAATACTAAGCACAAAATGTCGCGCCCGGAATTTCGATCGAAGTGATCCAGTGATATTTAAAGCAATGTATTATAAAAAACGGGTTTTATGGCTGTGGCTGAGCTAGAATAAAATTGATATAAAATAACTCAGAGTCTGATTCAGACACTCTTAGTGATCGAAAAGAAAAAAGAAAAAGCTAACGAGAATAAGTACAGAATAAATAATTAAGGAAAAGAGTCGAAGATATATTTTTAATTTTCGTGCTATAACTCCCGAGAAAAGTAATTTTTTAACCCTGTGATCCAAACACTAAGAATTTGCAAAGAGTGCGAGCAGGCAGCCGTCTTTAAAGTACTTTGCTTTGGTTTTTAAGAACCAAACCTGGGGTACTATTGTTCCTTGGGGTCAGCTCTCAGCAGGCCCTGCCAACCACCATCCAAGGCGTCTCTTTCGTGCGTTAACAACTAAGATTGCATCACAACAATGGGATAGATGGGTGGATCACATTAAAGGCTGAGGTGAGATTTGAATCGCTGATGATCGAAAGCGGATGGCCATGAAGAAGTGTCGGCACCTCCTGCCAACCCCGAGAGATGGCAGAGTTCCCCATTTCTTCATAACCACCCCCAGACCCATCGCACAATTTTCAATAAATTTTCTCTTAATTATTACTCTCGTCTCCCCCCCTCTCTCTCTACACGTCCCTCATAGACTAAACCAAACAAATTGTCAATTTTCTGGTTTCTCTCTTTGTTTTCTTCTGAAATTAAAGAGCGTCTCTGTGAGCTTGTCTGTTCTGTCACTGGCAAAGAAATTCAAACAAGTTGCTATAGAAATTCAATATCCGGCATTTGGTTCATCTTGACAGATGATAAAAAGAAAAAAAAAAAAAAAGAAGAGAAAAAACTTGACAGATGAAATGGAAAAGGGGAAAATAGAGAAGTTGGTAGTAATATTCGTTCACATTAATTCAATGATTAAAATTGGGCGATAAATTTGTTTTGTTTGTGATACTTGGTAACAAGTCCTCGGCATATTATTTTTTAGTAAAACAACAAAATAATTCAAGGGCATAATTTCCTTTTCCTCCCTTAGAATATCGAACGCTTGCTTAATTGGCCGAATTAGACATGGGATTTGATTACGAAGTCCACTAGAGTGAAGCTATAGACGTGTTTGTAATAGCTCTAAATACAGATTTCAAATTCTCGACGCAAATTTTAGATTTTAATTGAAGGATACAAGTTTATTGTAGTCGTGGGATTATGAAAATTTGATCAGAAAAACATCTTAAACCTACCTTCTCTACTAGAATATAATTTTATTTCCTATTTTAGCATCTAGAAATCAGTAGACTCTCAAAATCTGCTACTGCAAGTTTTTTTGACAAAAGCTAAAATTTCAAAACCTGCTCATAATTTTTCACAAACGCCCTCCATATATCTGTGAAAGGAAAGAACGTACAATACTTTGGGAATTTTCCCCTCACTCCAAAATGTCAAAGTACACAAAATTACCCTCTCAAATCAAGTTGAGAGAGGAACCGGGGAGTATATTTTCAAATGCTGAAAAGGATCCTCCATTGCAGATATATTTTCGTCAGTAACTTATATTTTCCAGAAAGTTTATTTGGAAAGAATAGGAGTATTAAGCATTAACCTAGTATGATTCTTGTATTCATTTCCACCGAATTAAAGTGGGTGTTTGGAAGTTGATCCAGTAGGAAGTTAAAGCTTACTAACCCCAAAGGGTTGACACAGTGGTCTTGTCTTTGGACTCAAGGCTCAGTTTGGTTGGCAGCAATCTCGAGGGGGAATGGGAATCTAATGCCTTCTTTTCACGATTCCAATGTTTGGAACAAACAGGAATAGGAATGTGATCCCATGCTTTTTTGATTCCGGCGTTTGGAACAGGAATGTGATTCCTGATGACATTCAACCAGGAATCTGATTCCTCCCATGAGAATCTCAAATTCTAGGCTCATTAATTAAGAAAATGAAAACGTTGACTTTAATAACTTTCTAAAATAATTGTTTCCCGCGAAAGATTGCTGAATTAATCCAAACACGGAAATCAAATTACTCCAAGTATCAAATTCCTAGGAATTAGATTTCCAGTAATCATATTTCTATTCCCACCCAAAAAATTCTCAGGAATTTGATTCCTAGTAATCAGATTCCTATTCCTACTCCATATTTCAGTCATACAAACACAACCTAGAGGTTTGCTCTCACCTAAGGTGTCAAGTTCGATTTCCCTTACCGACAATCTCTTGGGGCCACTAGAGGTTCTGCCCAATCGTTACCTCCAGAGCCTCGAAATTAATCAAGATGTGCGCAAGCTAGCCCAGACATCTGGTTATATAAGAAAAAAGTTAAAGCTAATTCAATCATTTGAATTTTGAAGTGTGTAAGTCTCCAAAGTCGAGGCAGCCAAACTTTAGACACAAATACATCTATTTTTAGGAGAAAATAATGGGGCTAAATTATGGTCTTGACATGCAGTAAAGAAACTAACAAGTTTGAACCAAGGAACAGATGGATTCTCTTCAACCCCTGGAAATTCACAGCCGTAGTTCAGTTGGTAAGAAAAGCATGGTAAGGGGTTGAAAAGTTACGGAACACAAAGGAGAATACGAAGTACCTGTGAGCTGCTTGCTGCCATAAAAGAATGAGTGGAAAGACCACTTCGACCTTTTGCTGACCTCACCAGGGCTCCCACTGTGAGCTGGGTGCCGCTGCAATGACATGTTGTCATTACTGTGGAAATACTTGTCAAGTTGAGAAGTCCAGAATCAACATCCCAAAGCAGAATCATATCCTACAGCAAGAAATTGCAATGACATTCATAGAATAAAATAACTTACAGCAACAAATAGACTGAAAGTGACGAGCACCATACCAGACTTGCTGCAGCACAGGCTTTTCCATGTTCTTTATTCTTAAAGAGCCAGTTTTCCTGAAGAACCACCACTTGAAGCTTCTGATGGGACAGTCATTAACTTAATATAAGCAACAAATGTAATATGTACACGATCCGAAAGTATTAGCCTCCACTATTTCTTAACTTGAACAAACGAAGCTCTCACCTGACCAAACCCAGCATTCACAAATGCATTAACGAATGTGGCGGCCAAGTTCTGCCTGCCTGAATCAACACTTGCACCAGCACTAGCCCGGCCATCGAGCAAATGTGCCTAATTGATTCAAGCAAAGAATAGGAGATTGGAGGAAGAAAATAATTTCTAATAAGATATACTTAAAAATTCATTTTACCCATGCAACAGGTAGTATAACTATCAAGTTGACAGATATCAGGAACTACTGTGGATAACCAATAAGTACAAACCTTATAGATATCCTCAGGAGATTTTGGCTCCATGAACTCAATGTCACAGGCAAGTATAAGATAACCTTCACTTAGCTTAGTATCGTTGACAATTTCTTGCAATGTCTCCCTATCATCAAGGTCTGCAACCATCTCTTCATCAAGCTTATAAGTTATACCCCGTATGGAACAAATTTGGTAAGGAAAATCTATCTACAATCAAAAAAACTTATGTCCATCACATATCATCATGGAAATATTGCGTTTTCCAAATGTTGACATAAGTATGTTAGGTAAAACAATAAAGAGAATTACATCAATAGAAACATCAGATAAAGAAAGAGAGAGTTTAAAATTCCAAGACTTGCGTTTCAAGCATGGATGTCATAAAATTGCCTCTTTCTTAGCAGATCATCACAAGAGGTAAAAACCTTCTTCACATACTACCAAAGCATACAAAGAAAATCAATAAAACAGGAAAGTAGGTGAGGCAAAGATCATCGGATTAATCTCTCTCATTTTCCACACACGTGCACATGTTACCCAAGTCACTATCATCAAAATTTCAATACTAACTGTTTGTTTTCAGTGTTCAATACTTATATTACACAGGGAAAAGAGAGAAAGAAAACATTGGAGATTACAATAAACAGCAAACCTGCATGTTGTCTAGGAACAGAGCAATCTGCACCCAAAAATAATATATGAGGATAGTTCTTTTCATTACTACACCAAAATAAGGACTCAAACACGAGATTCGTTTGTTTCAGCAAAAAATGGTTTTCGAGTACTTAATCTTGTGTTGGTGCGATAAAAAATAAAAAAACAACAGAAAATTAGTCGATCTTGGGGGAAAATGTTTTAAGGTCACCACTACGACCACACCACCACCACTAACACAATCACCAACTACCACAACCCACAACCACTACCATTAACCATTACTACCACCCGTCATCCACAACCACCACCTGTAACCCTTTTTCTCCATCGCTAAGGGTACCATCATTTTGAAAATTGCAACCAAGCATAAGAAACCATTTTCAGCGAAACGAAAGGAGCTTTCGTCTGCATGAGCATGCATAGATTGATACACAGCACATACAAAATGTACCTTTCAGTGGAGTAAGCCCTTTTTCCAGTAGAACATCACTCTGATAAAAGCCCATAAAACCACAGGCAGAGAGAGTGAAGAGCAGTACGGCGGGGATATCTAGCTCCTCACCAGCTGTGATGGTGAAACTCATAAACCCATCAGACACAATACAAGGAACCGGAAGCACGTCCGATGCAAAAGCACTACTGTCATTGTCTGGCACTAAGGCAGTCTTTTTAATGGATACACAGAGAAGGGTATATCTTGGGTGGCATTAGCATCCGAACGAGGCAAGCCATCTGGAATCGTTTTGAATAAAAAATCTGGCAAGCCATCAAGAGAATTCGGTCCTCTAGCTTTGAGTAAGAATCGGTGCTTGTTGACAAAGGTTATGTGACAGCCTTTGTTGTGGAGGAGTTTTGCTAGTTTCAACATTGCTTTCATATGGCTTTGAGCCGCGTATGGTATACAAACCACATGAGGCTTATCACCCACTGCCATATCCAGTCCCTCTGGTTGCGACTTGTGAACAAATTAACTTCTTGAGTTGAACTCATAAAGGGTTTAAATCATGTTATTATCTCAGGTTTAAATCATGTTCTCATCTCAGAAAGTACGTTATACCATGATTAAGCTGAGAGAAAGATATTAAGGTATATTAATCACATAATATGAAACCAGCTGATACAAAAGTAATGATAAATGACAAGATTACTAGCTATGTAAAATGTAAATGCTAGGACAAGGAAAGGCCTAGATTAATGTGGACATAACAATCCAATCCATTAAATCTAGCTGAATGCAAAGACCTTGACAAATGAAATGAGGAACAAGATTCATATAAGCACACCCTAACTGATTGGGAAGCAAAGTTCAATTCAAGCTGGTTTTGTATACTGCACCGACAAATGACATTTGTGATCAATTTTTTTTACTAATCTACTAAGGGTACGAGTGAGTTTGGACTAACTTTTTGGGGGGCTTTTTTGCTTATTTTGGAAAAATTGACTCTGGGCAAAAGACAACCTGTTTGGGTTAACTTAATTGTCTTTAGCAGATCACCTAATGTGTAAGTGGCAAAAGCCATACCAGAACAATGTCTTTGAATTTAGCCTAAACTTATGGACGTTTTGGTTGCTCAAGAAGTCTAAAATGTCCAAAAAAAAATGTTTGGCAAAACGCAGTCTAAAGAACAACTTTCATTCAACAAAAACCCTTGGTCAAAGAAAAATTCTACATAAACCAAACCCATGCAATCCCATGTGATAACTTGAAACACCCTCCTTTTAGTAAGACATCATCAAATCTGGTAGGATATCATGCATTTTGGTTATTTAATGCCCAAGACATAACTTGAGGTCGTGATTTGTCGAAAAGGATGTCTCTATTATACCTCATGTGGGTTATGATCACAAGAACTAATTATAGCATGTGGGCTAAACAGACAGTAGCTCTGCACCTGTTATCTGCATTGGTCCAAGCTTTAAATCCTGTTGTTTTATTTTTTGCTTTCGTTGTACTCCCACAAAATGAAAAGTCATCCACTAATCTGGACTCTGGAGAAGAGTCTCTGAAAGCTTGTTAGAATTTTGAATCCTTGAAAAATGTTGACTCATTGAATAAAAAGTACTGATGAAAAAAGAGAGGCAAAAACCAGAATAAATTGTGAAAGTCAAAAGGAGTAACCCCCTCTCTCTCCTCCTAACAGTGGGTACTTATATATACCTAGGTTCCGGTTAGGATAGCTTACAAAGTTGGTGCTTGCTCCCTCCCTACGTGCTATCGATTCTGGTGTTGAGCTGGTCTATATAAAGCCCCAGCTTTAACACACCAGTAGACAATAGGATTGGACCCTAGAACTAGCGGTCCAATGAGCCGAATTCTGAGTTATAAAAGAAAACAAATGATATTTTCATTTTTTGTGGCCTTTTTGTCTCTTTAGTAGACATTTCACAAATTTTGTTCATATTATATTACAATCTAGTTCATTGAGAGTTTCAATTAGTGACCAAAAGCCATATAGCTGTAACCAAAGACCGAAAAAAAAAAAAAAAAAGAGTTCCCAAAACAAGCTAGGCTATCCCAAGCAGAACCTTATTTAGGTTTGGGTTCCCTCATCATTTCTAGTCTTCAGCTTAGGTAAATCTAGAGTCTAACATTCACTCTGAGTGCAAAAAGGAACTGCGAGATAGTGCATGTGAGAGTGATGCTTTGTCAAGACCTATCAATTGGTATTATAGGGAAAAAAGCAGGTAAAAGAAGATTGCTAGGGATGAAGTTTGCATACCTGATATGATGCCCTGGTTCGGGCCTTGTTGCTGTGAACTGCAACTTCCTCTTTGCTACATAAAGCGAAGCAGAGCTCAGTTTGTGCAAAAATAAAATCCCACACACTAGAAGCACCAAATCAAGCAGAAAAAATTATGCAATATTCAATAAGTGCAGCATCCTAGTATACCCCTTCAAGTATGTCTAATAATGTAATCTCTCTCCAAGAATTCATTTCTCGTCATAAAATTCATGCAAATTTAGTTAGCTAGGCTTTAAGTCTTATACAATCAGACTTAGAAACAAACTACATAAAAAATTAACAAGATACCACCAAGAAAAAATTAACCAACCAGTTTATACCAATTTTGGCGGCTCAGGGGAAATCAGCCAGTGCACCAGAGGCCTAGAACTAAATGACCAAACGAATTACGAAATCTCACTATGAAACTACAGACTCCAAGTTTCTTCTGGCAAAACAAAAAATACAGAGAAAAAAACCTGATCTCACATGTAAGACAGAATCAAAGGGTGAAATGAATTATTATCCTTGGATTGCAAGTTGCATTTGAATCTAAGTCTGCAAGGGCAAACCGTAGTAGACTAGCATCATATTCCTAGGTACTAGTATAAGTCTATAACTAAACCACCCCACCCCTTAGCTTCACATTTTCACAGTTAAAAGTCTCTATCTGTCGCAATACCCATCTCACGGAAGTTGCAAAGAATGTTTTGAAAGGCAACTATGAGGGATGTTACCCTCATTTCTTTTATTACACCATTTTCTTTATGTTATGTAAGCTAAGGGGAATGTAACCCAGCCAAAACATTGTAGTTTCTATCAATCTTGATGAGTAGTCACCTCAGCATGTTTAATCTTCATCAAAAGTCGAAGCATTAAGAAATTTAACACTGGGTAAGCCCTTGGTTTGGGTAATTTGACAGCATATCAATTCACCCGCGAGGAACAGAAGCAATGAGGTAGTTCAAGCTGAGAGATGCTTTGTCAAATCCAGTTAACTGCGCGGATATAAGAATTACCAGTCTGGCAGTCTCCTTAAACCAAAAACACATAACTACCTTGAACTATAACACTAACTAGCTCTAACATATGTGGGGGGAGGGGATTCGACCAGTGCTTACCACTGAAAGATCAATTATATTCCAGAGATTCAGACTGCGGATTTGAGCTACAAAAACATACACAAATATAAAGAATTATTAAAATGATCATCATAGGATAACACAAACAAATGTTCCCATTGCAACAAAAAAGAAAAACGAGAACTAAAATTCCATTACTGATCAAGGTTATTACCGTGTGGATACGGTATGGCACTTCAGAAGGATCTTGGTAAGATCACACAAGAAAGAATGAAACAGCTTATTTTGCTATCAGAAGCTGTTCATCATAGTCCTCAAATTCATCGTCCGAAACAAAATCCTCAGCGACAACATCACAAGCATCTTTCATTTGCTTTGTCAATCCTCCCAACAAAGGGTAAATCTCATTTGATTGGGAATTTGCCGTGTCCCCCACCAAAAAAGGGGAAAATCCAGCACCTGCATCGACCTAAGCATAGCCTGGAGCCTTTCTCACGCCCAAGTCCCTCATAAAGGTCCTTACCCTAGCCAGCTTGTTCCAACATCCAGTTGAAGCATACATATTTGCTGTCAGAACATAGTAGCCAGAATTTTCAGGCCTCATTTCCAACAATTTTTCAGCCGCCCATTCCCCTATCTCTGTGTTTCCATGGATGCGACATGCTCCAATAAGAGTGGCCCACATAGAAGGGCTTGGATGGTAAGGCATCCTTCTGATAATCTCTTTTGCTTTCGTCAGTAAACCAGCCCTACCAAAGAGATCAACCATGCAAGAATAGTGCTCTAAGCAAGGAGTTACCCCATAGAGAGTCGACATCTTTTCAAAAAGCATCTGACCTTGAGTTACAAGACCCGAACGACTACAAGCCGACAAAATGGCAACCATAGTTACATGGTCTGGTTTTATCTGGAACCTGATCATCTCTTCAAATAGTTTTATTGCAGCCTGTCCCTCTCCTTGTATCCCATAACCAGCTATTAATGAAGTGTACGTCACTCCATCCTTCTTGCTTAGCATATCAAAAAGTCTTCTTGCTAGAAAAACTTTTCCAGATCTTGCGTACATATCCACAAGAGCGTTCCATAGTAATAAGTAATCATCAGACCAAGCACGCCTCGTAATGTAACAGTGAAACTCCTTACCATGTTGTAGATTCGCCACACGGGCACAAAGCGCAAGAATACTTACAATTGTCACGTGATTAGGTTCAACGCCAGAAAACAACATTTTCCTAAATAGAAAGGAGGCCTCCTCAAAGAAGTCCCAGTGTGTGTAACCAGAAATAATAGAGTTCCAACTAATAATACTCTTAGCTTCTAATGATTGGAACAAAACGTGTGCATGCCTAAGGTCTTTGCACCTAGCATACATATTGATTAAAGCATTTTGCACATTATCAAACCCACTAAAATGACTACGAATTGCAACGCAATGAACCTCCTTCCCCAGTATCAGCGAGCCCATATGGGAACATGCACCCAAACCAATAAGCACTGCAACAGAATCCAGATGAATGCCAGAGGTTGCCATCTGGGATAGTAATTCAAGTGCAGCCTTGTAGTTTCCAGTTTTCAAGCACCCTCCAGCTATGGTATTCCAGGTTATTATATTCACTTGTACTACCTGCATTCTCATGCTTTCAAAAAGCTCAAAAGCTTCTCCCCACCTACCTTTGCAGGCATATCCAGAGATCATTGAATTCCAAGAAACTACATCCTTTTCGGGCATTTTGTCAAACAACTTCCGAGCATCATCCAATGCTCCAAATCTCCCATACATGGAGACTAAGGCATTTTGTACAAACAAACACCAATCAAGACAGCTAGCATCAATGGACTTATGAACCTCCCTACCAAAATCCAGATTTAGTTCTTGACCACAAGCCTTGAGAACAGATGGATATGTGAAATTATCAGGTCTAATTCCCGCGATCACCATTTGCCTATAGGCAGAAAGAGCCTCCCGCCATAGGCCATGTCTCACATAAGTGGAGATCAGCAAATTCCAGGGCAAAGGGTGATAAATTTTTGAAGTTTCAGTAACAAGATGCGCATCGGCAAGGAGATTAAACGACAAGTAAAAGATGATTAGCTTGCGAACCAACATAGGACGTTTGTCGAGACCAGAAGAGATAATGAAGGCATGGAGTTGCTTACCTGCTGAAAGTGACTTTAGGTTGGAGCAAGATAGCAAAAGAAAAGATGTCACATGCAAAATTGTGTCGCGAGTAACACCAAAAGTAGATTGGCATTGGATGAGAGAGAAGGTCCTAAAGGCTTGAAATAGATGGCCTTTCGATGCAAAGTCTTTGAGAGATGTGAGAAGAGAATCAACCAAGGAATCATCACGTTCCTTGGCTGATGATTCCTTGTTTGGGGATGTCTCTAGCGATATTCCTGCATTATTGCATAAGTCGGATGGGTTCTTGTCTTCTTTTTCGGATGTTTTGATTCGTTTCCACTTCCTAGGGATGAATTTCTGGATTTGGAATAGAGAAAGGCCTCTCAGTCGCATATAACATGAAGAAGAGGCATGTACCCAAGGCATTTGTCTGATGCATTGAAACACAGGATTTAGATACTGACAACATGAAGCTAAGATTTAGTTAGCAAACTTATGTCCCTCTCATAGTGCTTTACCTGATTCGATGTCTTCCCCACAAGCCAAGCCCAACAAACTAACAAAAACAGAAATGGGTGTTAAAAACAATTGAAAAATATTGACAACTACAGCATAAAAAAGTTTCAATCCACCAAACAACATAGAATTCACTACAGCATAAAAGTTCCAACTATTGAAAGTTCACAGATACTCTATTCATATTCAAAACACGTAAAAACAATTAGCTGACTTATTAAATACTAAAATCGAAAACACTTAGTGTGCGCAGTTAGCAAATGCACGGTCAGCTGCTACATTTCTTCAAAACGAGAGGTTTTTCAGTTGTATTTTGCAAAAATTAAAATTTAGAAGGGAAGAAAGTTGGCTATCAATTATACCCTATAATTCAATTGAGAACCGATAAAATTATACAAGAACACTAACCGCTAGATTTACGAGAGAATAATGGAGTTCGTCCTGGGCTACTTGCGATAACAACTGTGTTTTGGGAAATTAGGGCAGGATCGAGCCTGGAAACCAGATAGAGACGACGCCATATGCTTTTGGTGGTTTTGGCGGTGGTTCTGTCGTGGAAGAAAGATCATGGAGTTAATTTCATTTTTATCCCTCAAACTGTCAAACCATTCCAAATGTACCAAGTATTTCGGTTTTATTCAAAAAAAATTGAGTTTTGACTAGGGGTGTAACCGGTTCGGTTCGGTTCGGAGGGGTTTTTGACTGAACCGAGCAAAACCGGTTCGGAAGAACTACAGAACTGAAACTGATTGTTTGGGATCGGTTCGGAAGTCGGTTCGGTTCGGCCGAGGAAGAGAGACAGAGAGAGAGAACAGATCTAAAAAAATATCTAATACACCAAAAAAAACGAACAAATCTAAAAACATGAACATATCCGAGTAATACGCATGATGAGCAACAAGATCTGGACGAGTTCCATAGTACATAACCCACTTGTTTCATACAGTCATACATATTGGACGAAATATTCATACAGTCATACATATATTGGACGGAAAAGGAACAAATATTGATGGTGTTAGCCATGAATAATACACACACACACATGTATATACGTTGTGTGAGAGTACCGATCGAGAGAGATCACGGTGTTGATGGAGTTAGCCAACAATGGTGTTCACGTGTGTTGCCGACAATGGTGTTCCCGTGGGTGTTGAGCCGTTGATGGCGTTGATGGAGAACGTGGATCTCTGATCGTCTATCTTCCATCTCGGACGGAGAGAGAGAGAGAGAGAGGGGTCGGCGCAAAGGGTTTCTCTCTCTACTCTTAGTTGAAATGAGGAAAAATGATAATTGTGCAAGTGAAATGGGCTCTTAAACATATACTAGTGACAAGCCCTCGTGCCCAGCACGAGTTTGATGCCCGTCTTTGGTTGTTGAGTCATTTTCTTTATAATATGTATTTGCATTTGGTGAAATATATAAGCTAGCATAGTTTAGTATTAAGATGAAAAGGAGCAGGAGAGTAGGCTAAGTAGTATGCTGTAGCAAAGTTATTACAGACATGGTCTATGGAGATGTTAGCATGGTTTAGTATCTCATGACCATTTTCATTAAACATGAATGTATTAAATACCCAGCGACGTTCGCAAGCAAACACAACATAGCACCCAATTTGTAAGCCATGTACTCTACAGAAATCAGACCACTTATTATTTAGCATATTACGACCCCTAACGAGAATTGGCCAGACTTTATCACCATGCTTTATCACGATCCAGCGAGTTATATTTTCAGTTGGGAAGTATTGTTGCAATCCCAGTGGCAAAGCCTATATGAGAACAGGGAATTTTCACTCAGGTTTGAATCAAATCAAAACAGAACAGAAAAATTTGAACTTCTTTCTGAAAATATAATAGAACAACCAAATAAAATAAGATTATATCATAACCTGAGGTGTATGAACGGAGGATAAACAGTGTACAAACCAGCAGCGTGGGACTCCTACAAAATAAACATTAGGTTAATTACAAACCACCAGTAATATTTTACCATACATCATAAAATTAAAATCATAATATCCATAATATAATATCTGCAATGCTACGCCTAAAAACGAATAGTATATGATTGAGTCAATCCATCTAAGCAAATCATTCCTATCTTCCCATTCGACAATATAACCTAGAGGAAATAGATGCCCATAATCACGGATAAAATTTTCTCTGCGTCTATAAACAACATGGCCTGTCCCAGTATCAACAGCCCTAGCAACAATTTCTCTTTCACCTTGACCAATAAACACATAGTAAACAGATCCATGCTCAGTTGTGTCTGTGGAATCTGTTGGATCTCTCTCACAAGTCACAACCATACCCAACAAAAGGACCATTGAGAACCATTGTGTTAATACCTACAAAAGTTAAACTTCTTAAAAATAAATGTTTATGTTAGCATAATGCTAGGTTATATGAAACAGACTTTGTGCATACGAATGCTTTGAACTACATGTCAGCACCCTCCTGAGTATCAGTTCTGTACACTGCACAGTTTATCGTTTCCTAAAGTTAAACTGCTTATAATTTGTTCTATAAGCAATAATTTATACTTTGTAGCCCTCAACCTGCAACAACTATACTCATTCGAAAATAGAAAAAGTTTCTCCATTCACATAATCTTAACTTGATCATCTATAACAGCCAGTGGTTCTGCAATCACGGCTACAAACCTAAGCTAATTCAAACAAATATGATTGTTGGCTATTTGCTGGACCCCAAAATCATATGCTATAAAACAGGTTCTTTCTACTTTATGAAATAAAAATTTATGTTTTAGAAAACTTAAAAGCATTCGGAAACCAATTTCACTCTTTCAAAGCGCTAAAAGAGAAAATACATGTGAATAGAATCTTATACTTCATGGTGTCGTAACATTAACCTGTTTATAATTTAATCTACAAGGAACAGTTTATACTCTGCAGCTCTCATTCTGAAACAGGTATAGTGATTCAAAAATACAAAAAGTTTGTAGCTTCACATAATCTTCACTTGATTATCTATAATAATCAGAAGTTTTCCAATCAGTAGTTTTCCAATAACGAGTAGAAACACAAGTTAGTGCACAAAAATATGACTGCTGGATATTTGCTGAAGCCAACAATCATATGCTATAACAGGTTCATTCTATTTTATCGCATAAAAATTGGTGCTTTACCAAATTTAAAATCTTAAAAAAGCAAGTTTATTCATTCTTAGGAATAAAAAGAAGAAACACATGTGAATAGAATGTTTCAGTGACATATCAAAGAAGGGAGTTCGCTAATTAGTAAACCTAAAAGCTCAACAAGTATAAATTTTAAAACAAATGACACCCTCACAAAGGAAATGAAACAAAAAACCAAACATAATCAAAATGACAGACAACAAAATGATTATCAGTTATGAGTTTACCCAGAATATTAGATATACTCAGCGATAATCTCTGTTTATTGTAGAGATTTAATTTAAAGTTTAACATGATTTGCTCTGTATTCCTGTGCTAGATTCTGTTTTTCAGAGCTGTACCCATCAGCTTTGCATTTATTTTTTTTATAAATAAAATGAATTGTAAATAGACATGAACTAACTAAACGGAAAATAAGAAACTAATCTAGAAATTTACAATTGTAATTAGCTATCACAACATGAAACGCTAACCGCAGAAAAATAGAACGAAACTAACTAAACCTCAGATCCAGATGTTATAAGCATGAAGATGCAATTATTTATTTTCAAACAAAATTGATCTCCTCACCGTCTAAACGAACTTGCTCTGAACCCTGCAGCCCTAATTGGAGTTCCCCAAAAACAAACTAAAACCGATCGCCAAGACGCTGGAAAACAGAAACGAAGATTCGAGAAAGCCAAGCCGAAGATCCAACCACAAATCCCTTCCTCAGATCTCCTATGCGTCAACCACAAGCACTGCAAATCCTTCCTCCCTTATTTCTACCTCTCTCTCTCTCTCTCTCTCTCTCTCTCTCTCTCTCTCTAAAGATAATCGTGTTACGAAGACCCTATTCCAAAACAAAACCAGAACCCAAAATAATTTGTCTTGACTTTACTTAGAAGTAGGTTAAGACAACTCACACTAAAGTTTGCTAAGCTATATAGAATACTAACATAACAAGTTTACATGGTTCATTGGACCCTAAGTTATAGAGCCAGGATTATAACAGATTTAAAGGCTAAAAGGTAACCTCGATTCCATATCATTCACAGCAGTTTCATAGTTCGAAATCTCCTATAACTTCGAAATCCAAATCCAAACCGTAGCCCTAAATTCCAGATGCAAAATAAAAGATTGAAATCCGAAATTGAAACCCTAGGTCTGTAAAGTATGAAACAAACCCCAGATCGAACCACACACACACACACACAGAGAACTTCAAAAGTCGGCCAAAGTTTTGACTCCAGAGGATCGATTTCGCCTTCCTCATCTTACTTTGGGATGCTCTCTGCTTGTTCTCTCCACAATACTCTCTCTCTCTCTCTCTCTCTCTCTCTCTCTCTCTCTCTCTAGCGTAAAATGTGAGAAGGGGACACAATTGACATTAACGCAAAAGTTTGAGAGGCGTATTAGCAAACGCAAAAAGACTCACAAGGGCAACACAATTGGCCTAAATTACCCAAAAACCAACAGAGGGCAAATACAATCAGAGGTTAAACTCGTCCAAATTGGACAAAATTGGCCCAACATGCAATTGAAAGGCCCTCTCTTTCATTGCCTTCGGATTTTGGATATCCAAAGTGGCAGGAGTGTAGGGCAAGTAGGGGTTGTTGTAAAGTTGTTTCAAACATTTTTTTTCTATGGAAATTGGAAATGGGAAGATGAATGAGGGAAGAAATTTACATAATTAGGATGGAAGAACATAATTTAACGGGGCAACGAAAAGCTAAACATTAGGCTAGCCAAGTGGGACGCCAAGTCTTTTGGACTTTCAAGTTAGCCAAACGAAGGTTAGCTTATTGTGACATGAAAGACAGCTTGCTCATTTATTGGGTAATATTCTCTAAATACCTGCAAGTCAAACAGAAAAGGAAAGATTGCAATAGCTAAAGATTGGTTTGAGTAGAATTTTGGACGTGAGTTATACACATATTTGCTTGTGGCAATGCCAAAAAGGCTTATGTTCAAGAGAAAAAGGAAGCGAAAGAGACGTTCTCAATGTCAATATTTGATGTATATATCTCTTGTTCAACAAGTAAATTGAAATTAGACACCAAAAAGATTTGTTGCCATTGATCAACCATATATTTCCCAAACATACAGTGGCCACTCAAAAGAAAATTGAGTTCACGTTCATTCTCAGATATGTCCCGACCTATATACCTGAGCATACAAAGGAACTCTAAGTCCTTACAAATCCAAAATTGAGCCTCACAACTCTCATGCGACATTCAATCAACCATCAATCGATCCTCATCACCGTCCAAACGAACTCACTTCGAACCCTGCAGTCCAAATCGAAGTTACCCGAAAGCCGACAAAAACCGATCGCCAAAAGCTTGAAGAACAGAAACCAAGATGGCAGAAAGGCAACATAGAAAATCAAGCAACAAATCCCTAGCTTCAATTCCTATAAATTTGTTAACGTGAAATAACTCGAAACAGGAAAGTCGAAAACTGAGGGCAATGAAAGAATTCCAAACCTGGCGACAAAATCAACTCGATTAGATTGATTTTTGCAGCGAAACGGTTGTCGGTGATGTCTACTTGTTGTCTGAGAGGACGCAAACCTGGAGGCGAGCTCAAAATAGCAGCAAAAAACAGATACAGATCGCACCGCGATTGTTCCTTTTCCGACGAGTGCGGCTTCCTCCTCCTTCCGACAAGTGGTGATTGTTCTTCTTCTTCTCCGCCTTCCTCCTTGTGGACACGTAAAAATTCTGGCCTATTACAAGCTGCCACGTGTTGTTAGGGCACATAAATTGGCTAATTAAATATTGCAAGATCACATCAAGTCAAAGTCGAAAGTTTTTCTTGGACGGCCCCCAATTAAATCTTCTTAGTGTCTCAGAAAGGTTAAAGGCAAAGCAAGACGATAAGCCCAATCGAATAATCTTGCCGTGTTTTAAAAGTCGAAAAAGACAAAAATAATGAAAAGGAAATGATTGTACCATGAAATTTTGTCAATTAACCCCACAACCCATTCACACGCAAGGTGTGAGTCCCACATATGTTCATCGCTAAGGGCCCCACACTTTCATATGAAATGGGGTTGTACGCATTGGTTGACAAAGCCATGGTCACTATCATTATTCCACGTGAAAGGGACTAACTGAAATGCCAAGTATACGTGTCAAAATGACAATTTAATTTATTTATTAAGTTTGGCCAATTAAATTATGCTAACTTGGTGAAATAAATTATATATCTTATTATACATAATTATCTTTCCCAAAAGAAATAAAAGAAAGATATTTGTTATATTTTAATTATTTTCCTTTAAATCAAACAAGGAAATAATTAAAGAGAAAAGTTTATGGAAAATCAGAATAATGCCATAACTCTTCATCTCCCATCCCTATAAATGAGGTGCTTCTTCTCACATTGAGATTAATCGGAAGTTTTCATCACAGTTGTGCCTCTGAAGATTCAAGATCCAATAAATTCCCTTCCAGATCCCCTTCGTTCACGCTGCCAGCGACGTTCTTCAAGCTTAAAGTTCTAAAAGCTCAAAGAATTCAAGCTACATCATCAATCTTTTCCACAAATCACGAAGAGGATTCTGCCTTTTGATTCGGGATCAAGCTTTAAGCCCTCGTTTCAACATTCGAAGAGAAGAATCAGAGGATTATTTTCTTTCACTAGAAACTACAGAGATTGTAACCCTAATTTCTCAAATCAATAAAATCATCGATTTTGGTCAACATCTTTCCGTCTTTTTTTGCAGACTCGAAATTTGTGTGATACACTCCTCTCTCTCTCTCTCTCTCTATGATGGCGCAGTTCGCCCGTTCTTCTCTCCCCTCTCTCTCTCTCTCACGTAAAAAATGAGAAGGGACACGGAGGGCAATAAAACAAAAGTTGGAAAGGGTATTTAGCAAACGCCAAATGACTTAATTGCACACGCACAAAACGCCTAATTACAGCCAATTCAAAGGCAGAAATTTCCAATCGAGAGGTAAAATCGTCCAAATTGGACAAAATTTGCCAAACACGAAATTGGAAGTTCCTCTCTTTCTTGGCCATCGGGTGTGGATATATATATAGGCTTAGTTTGGCTAACTTGTCAAAAATGGTTTTTTGGTTTATTTGGTTTTGTCCTTATTCAAAATTTTTTTGCATTTGTTAGTTTTCGGTCGATTTTTTGAGGTTTCTTGGCTTGTCTCGACAAGAGGAATCTAAAAAGTATAAAATTATTAGTCAAACTTAAAGTTTTGTGAATAAAGACAAAAAATAACCCTTGGTTATTCACAAAACTTTAAGTTTGGCTAATAATTTTATACTTTTTAGATTCCTCTCGTCGGCATGCAAAAAAAAACCTCAAAAAATCTCGGAAAACTAACAAACAAATGCAAAAAAATTTGAATAAGAACAAACCAAATAAAACCAAAAGTTCGTTTTCAACAGTTAAGCAAACAAAAACTTTTATACTATGACTCATGGGTACATATTAAATATATTTCTTCCCACTAAAAATCGTAAGCAAACACGCTAGCTTAGTGGTAAGGACGTGGCTTTCTAGGCCAGAGGTTGTGGGATCGATCCCCACCTCTTAAGTTTTTCAAGGTATATAACATTTACCGGTTCGGTTCATGTAACAAAACTCTTGAACCGGGAACCGAACCGGTTTCAAACAAATTTGAAGTCTGAGAACCGAACCGAATTTAAATATTTTAAAAACCGAAAAAATGAACCAGTTCGGTTTGATTCTTGTACTCGGTTTGATTCAACCGGTTTTTTGTTCACCCCTAGTTTTGACTATAATTTTATACTTGTTAGATTCGTCTCGTCGAGAGGAATCGAAAAATCACAAAATCTTGACGCGAAACTAACAAATGCAAAAAAAAATTTGAATAAAGACGAAACGAAAAAACCATAATCCACTTTTAGGCCAAACCACCCCATAGTTTTTAAGGTACATTTGGAATGGTTTGACAGTTTGAGGGATAAAAATGAAATTAACTCCATGATCTTTCTTCTACGACAGAACCACCGCCAAAACCACTAAAAGCATATGGCGCCGTCTCTATCTGGTTTCCGTGCTCGATCCTGCCCTAATCCCCCCAGTTGTTATCGTAAGCGGCCGGGATGCAACTCCATTATTCCTCGTAAATCCAACGGTTAGTGTTCTTGTATAACTCTCAATGAACCAGATTGTAATATAATATGAACAAAATTTGTGAAATGTCTACTAAAGAAACAAAAAGGCCACAAAAAATGAAAATATCATTTGTTTTCTTTTATAACTCAGAATTCGGCTCATTGGACCGCTCGTTCGAGGGTCCAATCCTATTGTCTACTGGTGTGTTAAAGCTGGGGCTTTATATAGACCAGCTCAACACCATAATCGATAGCACGTAGGGAGGGAGCAAGCACCAACTTTGTAAGCTATCCTAACCGGCACCTAGGTATATATAAGTACCCACTGTTCGGAGAGAGAGGGGGGGTTACTCCTTTTGACTTTCACAATTTATTCTGGTTTTTGCCTCTCTTTTTTCATCAGTACTTTTTATTCAATGAGTCAACATTTTTCAAGGATTCAAAATTCTAACAAACTTCCAGAGACTCTTCTCCATAGTCCAGATTAGTGGATGACTTTTCATTTTGTGGGAGTACAACGAAAGCAAAAAATAAAACAACAGGATTTAAAGCTTGGACCAATGCAGATAACAGGTGCAGAGCTACTGTCTGTTTAGCCCACATGCTATAATTAGTTCTTGTGATCATAACCCACATGAGGTATAATAGAGACATCCTTTTCGACAAATCATGACCTCAAGTTATGTCTTGGGCATTAAATAACCAAAATGCATGATATCCTACCAGATTTGATGATGTCTTACTAAAAGGAGGGTGTTTCAAGTTATCACATAGGATTGCATGGGTTTGGTTTATGTAGAATTTTTCTTTGACCAAGGGTTTTTGTTGAATGAAAGTTGTTCTTTAGACTGCGTTTTGCCAAACATTTTTTTTGGGACATTTTAGACTTCTTGAGCAACCAAAACGTCCATAAGTTTAGGCTAAATTCAAAGATATTGTTCTGGTATGGCTTTTGCCACTTACACATTAGGTGATCTACTAAAGACAATTAAGTTAACCCAAACAGGTTGTCTTTTGCCTAGAGTCAATTTTTCCAAAATAAGCAAAAAAGCCCCCCAAAAAGTTAGTCCAAACTCACTCGTACCCTTAGTAGATTAGTAAAAAAAATTGATCACAAATGTCATTTGTCGGTGCAGTATACAAAACCAGCTTGAATTGAGTTTCATGAGTTTCAACTCCCGACTCAAAGTCTTATCTTCTTTAACAAACTTCTTCTTCAAAAAGCTTCCAATCTTGTTTAATTCTGGTTTTCTAATCATTTCAGAGTACTTCTTTAACTTATACAGACCCAATTCGCTAAGCAGAACCCCCAAGAGCATCATATCGGGCGTCGCTGACCTGTCATTATCGAAGATCAAGTTTGAAGATCTATATTTGTAAACAGAGAATATTAGTAATCCAGCATAATCCCCATCCATCAACCCGAATACAGGCAACCGTAAATGTATAACATAACTTTTGGACATAAAACCTTGTAGCCATGTCGGGTTGGCAGCGATCGGTTATCAAAATTGAGTGAGTAGCTTTATGAAACCTTGTGTCACGCCCTCAGATTTTTAAAAGTAAAAGTAACATAATTCCACGTAGAAAGTCAACATAGTCTAAGGTCGCGGTCAAAGTCCAAGCTTGACCCATATAGTCAAAGTTATACACAAAATAGTTCACGTGATTCCCGTGCCCAAATAAGTACATGAATTATAAGTGATATTACAAATCCAAGTCAAAAGATGAAATTTAATTAAGTTACAAAATCATCTTATCGAAAATATATGTCCTAAGATGATAAAGTAACTCATCCGTTAAGCTTTCAAAGTAAATGCATGCATACACTCTAAACATTCCAAATCATGCTCCGTACTGGGTACCTGAAATTATTAGGGTGAGCTCACTAGCACAGTAGAGAAAAAATCTACCAAGTCTAAATGCAATGAAATGCAAGTGAATGATAGACATGTTAGGTGCAAGTCACAGAACAAGTTTTAAGAAAAACTTAATGGTTAAAGGATTGGAAATCAACTCATAAGCCACTAGATTTCTTTTTCTATCATCCATCGTACCGGACACATATCCGACACGCCATATGTCTCCTAAATATTTAACACACACATCTCATTCCTTTAAAACATTAGGTTATACTCCAGGCGTGCCATATAGGCCATTTGTCACTCCGGACAAACCATAAAGGCCCCATGTCACTTCGGGCATACCCTATCGGATCCCGTGTCACTCGAGCATACCTTGTCATGCCTCTTATCACATGTTTTAAATTCATAATTTCATTTAACAAGTTCCAACCTTAATTTCATGTCAACATAATCCACGTGCCATAACGTCCCTTCACAAGTGTTATTTACTCACTACTCGACATAATAGCATAGAAAAGTATAATTTTGTATACAGCGTCCCCACGTGATTAACTAATAAACAATCACGACCATAGCAACACATTCCACAATTTCATTTGGTTTCTAAATATTTTCGTAATAGAAAAATCACATTACCTAAGTGAAAAACACGTTCGGGAACCTAACAAGTGCAAAGGAATGGAAATAGGGTCATCCAACCGGACATACTGCAGCATCCGTCCGAACACATCCAGTAAG
Source organism: Vaccinium macrocarpon (assembly GCA_022606695.1). Classification (NCBI taxonomy): domain Eukaryota; kingdom Viridiplantae; phylum Streptophyta; class Magnoliopsida; order Ericales; family Ericaceae; genus Vaccinium; species Vaccinium macrocarpon. The sequence continues at coordinate 6,941,160 of CM040180.1, forward strand.
AGACTGAAACTATGGTCATCCAACCGGACACATCCAGTGAAGAGACTAGACGTATGGCCAACCAACCGAACACATCGTCATCCAATCAGACACATCTAGTGAAGAGATTGGACATATGGTCATCCAACCAGACATATCCAGTGAAGAGAACCTTCACTTAAGGTGTGAAAGCTTAAATGCCAAGATTGAGCAAAACCCTAGCCTCTTTAAAGAGATCCAACCAAAATACTCCTTCTTGGAATGAAATAAACGTAACCCAAGCTTCACAACGGTTGTAGGAGGCTAGTTTGAGCAAAGATCTTGGAGGAATTTGAGGTTTTGTGGTGAGTTTGGGAGGAGGTTTAAAGCAAACATGGAGAAGAGAGAGAGAGAGAGAGAGAGAGAGAGAGAGAGAGATAACCAACTTTGTATAGAGGGGAGGGGAAGTGAATTTTCTCTCCTCTCACCAGATATTTGTACCCCAATTAAGAAAATTACACCACATTCCCTTGTATTGACTTGTGTAATGCAAAAAGGCCCAAACTAACTCTCTTAACACTTAATAAATTCACATTCTAACATTTTTATCAATTCCACACAAAACTCAAACTTTATTTTCGCATTTTCTTTATCAAAATATTTTGGGTCTTTACACCCTCGTTGGGCAAACTTCATGAAGATTGTATGCTTCTTAATAACGAGGATCATTCTCGCATTGCTACTGATGTCAAAAATCTCCTTAAATATGGTCGGGATGCTTATGCTGAATGTGACAGTATTAGAGCAATCCATGACGCAACCGTTAACTTTATATCTAAGATCCCCGACAACCACACCTTTTTGTGCAGCTAGACGTGGATAGATGAACGTGTGCAGCCCACGTAACAACAGATATCATCGATAATATTGTCAGTAGTCTTCTAATTAGAGACACACGCAATATATTTGAACGCTCTCTTGGGTACCAAGTAATCCTCTGTACTTACCTCAAGTATCACCCTCAAAACATCAATAGTCACTCCTACCATCCACCTCTTCTGTGCCCTAATATTGAGAGAGAGGAAACTATATGTGTCAAACCTTGACCACTAGGACGGAAAATGTGCTATGTGAGTGTCACGTACAATTATTCTCCACACTTGAATTGCAAAACTACTATTTCATGCTATTCTCAGACGCCCTCCATGTAAAAAGCCCTTCATTTTGCAGTAAAACTATTCTTACTAAAATTTTGTTGCGATGTTCAACAAAAAAAAAAAAAAAAAAAAAAACTTTTGTTGCAGCATTTCGTCATTTTTCAATTTTTGTTGGTGTGACGTTAATTTTTTTTTAATGGGCTATTCGTCTCAAGGAGATGATTCTAGAAAATAGGAGTAAAAAAATAGAGAAATTTAATTAACAATCCTGTTTAAGAAATTTGCTTAGATTGTCATCCTAATGAGTTTGAATACTTATGATTTTATCTTAAAATTGGTTGATTGCCCAAAAATGCCCTCATTAATTGTTCCATATCTATATATGCATATTTTATTATTGGTGCTGATAACTAAAGAGAGAGGGATATACACAAGAAAAGTTACAAACCGTTTCCTAATCTATTGTGATTACAAATTCCATTTGAACAAAATTATAAGTCCTGTTTTGCGTTGGCATTAACCCTAATTTGTACTCCCTCCGTCCCCATTTATTTATCCCTTTTGGAAGTTCGTGCCACTTTTCAATTGATTATATCTTGTAATATACATTGTTTTATATGATTTCGAAAACATTGTTTTATAGAATTAATCCATATTGAATATAAAATTCATTACCGATTAAAAGTTATAGCTTATTTTTTATCCGATTAGAATTGGATGAGGGACCAAAATTTGGGGACGGAGGGAGTATATGCAAAATATATATAGAGACCCCAATAAGCTTCTTGGGGACGAAACTTTTGAGCCGGAACTGTTAGCAACAATCATTGTGTTGGCATTGGTGGTCCCCCCTACAGCGGCCTAGTTTGGCCTAAAAGTAGTTTTTAGATTATTGGTTTTTTCGGTTTGTTTTTATTCAAATTTTTTTTCATTTGTTAGTTTCTCGTCAAGATTTTGTGGTTTCTGGATTCCTCTCGGCGAGACGAATCTAACGAGTATAAAATTATGGCAAAAACTCAAATTTTTTTGAATAAATCCAAAATAAGTGGATAAAAAAAATTGAATAAAAACAAACCGAAAAAACCAATAATCTAAAAACTACTTTTAGGCTTGGCCTACAGCGGTGGAGAAATATAATTATGCTCCAAAGGTGCTTCAATAAAAAAATCTACAGCGGTGTTGACTCTCCTTATTTTGAGTAACACATAGAAATTGTGTCATTGTACGAAGATTGTTGGCTTTATGCCACCAAAATGAAAATAAAAAGATGGTTTTTTTTATAAGTATTTTCTTATTTAAAAAAAAATTCATGTCTTATTTTAAGAAGATAGTTCTTCCATAACTAATACATAAACAGTTTTTTTTTTTTATAATTAACTTTTCAATAAGTTAAAAAAATTCCAAGTCTTAACTGAAAAGAAATAACTATGTGAGTATTTGTGCAAGATTGCGAAAAAACGCGAGTCTCTTATTTCAATCCGATAGCAATGGCACGGGCTACAATTCATTCTCAAACAAACTGAAACATAGTCGGATGGACCGCGAAATCCACATCCCGTAGAAAAATTTCACAACGTAAATATTTTTTTAATAACCAAATATCTAAGTCAGTTTGCGCGTTCACAATATAAATTTACCCAAATGTGTTCTAATACGGCCACTGTCCCATGGTATTACCGTGCGGAGCATACTCACAAACAATGAAAGTATTCTCATCGTCACACTTGATCTTGGCGCAGCCAACCATGGAGGTGCTCCTCCACACCAACTGCGTGTAATGCGAGCAATCCCTATTCGGCATGCACGAATTCGTCTGATAATTGTAGTAAGCCGATTCGGCCGCCCAAGCCTCCACCGCGTCGGTGGCCGTCCACCCGTCTCCTTCCCCCCAAAATATGTTTTCGCCGTAGTCGCTGTTGGAGTGGATCATAGCGCAGTCGCCCCGCTGTTGGTTTGCCCACCACCTGGCGTAACCTGCTAGTGTTGGACTCCAACTGAAGTGATTGAGGTCGTGGCTTTCCCTCACCATGTTGTGGGAGTAGATGAATTCTGCCGTGACTTCCGCTGAATTTTCTTTGGCAGATCGACGTTGGACGGCGGTGGATTCGGTTGGGTGGATGAGGAAGGAGGAGAGGAGGGTGGCCAGGAGGAGGGATAGGAGGATGTTGGTGGTGTTGGCCATTGTGGTGGTGTTTGGTGTGGTGGAGATTCCTGGTACTTGGGTTGGCGGGGTTGAGACTGTTGAAATGGGTATTTATAGTCTTTCATGAATGTAGTTAAGGTATTATATTAATGTACGCGTAAGTCAGTCTGAACACTTGATTATAAAATTTCAAGGTATTGACAAAGTGGTTTTGACTCAAGACTTAAGAGTTTGCTTTCAAATAAAATCTCAGTTTCGATTCCCTTTGCCAACAAACTCTTAAAACTACTGTAGTTTATGCTTGGTCGTTATCTCAGGGCCCCGGAATTAATCAAAGTGTGCACAAGTCAGACCGGATATCCGATTATATAAAAGAAAAAGTAAAAAGGGAAGTTGTTCTATGGTTGTGCCATGATGCTATGTATCATGAATATGCAGTAATTTATTTAAGACATTAATTGACTAGCTGTCATATGCAGTTCTTCAAACAATTAGGTTCTAATTTATGGGATATGCCCCAGAGATTAAGGGTGCAACATGTTGGAGTAGTTTTCTATGCGCATCACGTACTTCACTTGTAGTGGATATTGTGTGGCACGTCCCAGGAGCATTCAATGATTCTTTCCAAACATTACAGAAGGATGGCCTGATAATAAAAGTGAAAAATAATCCACTGCTAGGGGAGGTTCATTATGGTTCATTAAAATTTTGGTTAAGATTAGCTTATTTAACTAAATACACTTTGAAAATTGGTTAATTTTTTCACTTGGATTAGATCACCTAACGTGGCGCCTTTCAGTCTCAATTTTTTTTGGTCTAATTTGAAGTTAGAAAAATGCTAAAATAATCCCAGTGGGCTTCATTAAGATTTAAAAAGTGGATGAAAGTGTATTGGAAAATATAAAAAATGCATTGGAGAGTGTGTTTTTTTTGTCTTTTTCTGTGCTTAATCAACACCCTGTGGCTTCCGTTAGTAGGTCCGTTCTCTTTTACGGTTACAATAAGTACAATGCTAATGAACAAAACTATGACAATAGAGGAAAGTGTAGCCTTTTAAATGCAAAAACGATGAGAATGTTATTGAAAATTCAAAGCTTTTTAACAACAATCATTTTATCATCTTAATAAGGTTATATTCTAAAATAACAGTTCAAGACGGAAGGAGTACTACGAAAATATCCGAGGCATTTGACTTTGGCTCATAATCAATTTGACTTAAACCCAATTGAGATCAGCCCAAATACATATGTGCATATAGATGCTTGTTATTGTTGAATATATGCCTTGAATTCAAGACATAGATTTGGCCTCTTTTTTTTTTTTTTTTTCTCTTTTTCGTTATTAACATTGCAAAAAATAAAAATAAAAATAATCATCAGCCAAACCTAAATAACCTCCATGTGCAACCATGTGAGCTTTATTTAATAAAAAAGAAAAATTCCATTGCCGATGAAAAAGAAGAAGGAATACTCCATATGTTGGAATGACATGAACTTCTTTTCTTTTTTTTTCTTTTTAAGTCGGCGAATGAAATGAACTGTTAAACATGCAGTGGGAACGTTTTGGTGTGGGGCGCCAAAATTGGTGGCTGAAAGAATGGCCCTATGAACGTGCATGGAGTAGTAGTTGTGCATCCGTGGAACATGCAGACCTAATTATTTGATGCATATGCACTTACATACACTTAATTACATACATATGCATATGCACTGACATACAAACAATTGAATCTGCACGCCAACAAAGGTTACGAGTATGCATGTGTGCAAGTTTGTATGAATTATTTCGAGCAGATGATCGATCAAGAACAAGGTTTTGAAATCGGGATATGTATTGTGTATCGTTTTTCTTATTTTATAAATCGTATCAAGATATATAGGTATCGAGTATGGTAAGATACGTTAATCATAATTAATACTGTATAATTAACGAGTATTTATACCTAATAATACCAACGAACTAAGTTTTTAATTATTATTATTATTATTAATCAAAGAAATGTTACAATGATATAAGGGACAAGCCTGTTACGGTATCACAGCCCAAGGATTAACATCCCATCCCAACAAGGTTTTCGGATAGGAAAAAACATCCCAACAAGATAAGCAGCTCATTAATTTCACTTTAATATAAGCAGCTTATTAATTCCTCCTCCACTTAATTTCAGTTCCTTGAAACAGGAACTCATTCCTAGCCTTCCACACGGCCCAAATGATAGCACCAGAATTAGAGCCGGCTTAGGCTTAGTTTGCCAAAAGATAAAATGGACATTTGCTAAAATTAAGGGGGTGATTTTAGCAAATGTTCATTTTAGATGATAAAATCTCCAATGAATCTGGACATATATTCATTTACTAAAATCAAGGGTGTGATTTTAGTAAATGTCTATTTTATCTTTTGAAAAACCAAGCCTTAGAGTATAAGCCAATGGAGGATCAGAATCGTTTGATTTGCCCAAATCTTCTTCTAATAGGGCCACTCTCCGATGACATTACCGTGCGGATAATACTCACACACAACATAAGTATCCCCATTGTCACACTTGATCTTGGCGCAACCAACACTGGTGGTAGTCCTCCACACAATCTGCGTGTAATGCGTGCAATCCCTACCCGGCATGCACGTATTCGTCCAATAATCGTAGTACTGCTCTTCCGCCGCCCAGGCCTCCACCGCCTCGGTGGCCGTCCACCCGTTTCCTTCCCCCCAAAATATGTTCTCCCCGTAGTCGAGGGCCGAGTGGATCAACTGGCACCCGACCCTCTGCTTGTCCGCCCACCACCGGGCGTAATATTTCATCTCTCTACTCCATCCGAGCGGAGGGAGGCCGTGACTTGCCCTCACCGTGTTGTGGGCGTTGAGGAATTGATTGCGAACGACGTCTGGATCGGATGTGGGTTCGGAAGAGTGGACGAGGAGGGAGAATAGAAATGTGAACAAGAGGAAGGATGGGAGGAGACTGGTGGCGTTGGCCATTGTGGGTGTTTGTTGAGGTTGAGATTAGTGAGATGGGTATTTAACTATTTGTATCTATAGCAGGTTTCGTGCATGGAGTAAAAGGTGTTCTACAATTGTGTTACGATACTGTGTATCTATATAACGTAGGGTAGAAGCCGTACGATATTTAAGTGACTTGTTGTTCCATAATTCTTGGACAATCATATGGTCAAGATTTTTGGAGTGATGATTATTGATTTGGGAATGATTGAAGCTGACCGAAACGTGTGGAGAATGTCTGAATGTTGTTGTTGTTAGAAGCTGTTTGAATGTCAACCATTACGGATATGTAACCCAAGGGATCTGCCTGGCCGTCGGATACAAAACTTCTCATGTGATATCAACTTCTTTGAATTCATGCATATAGAGTTTGACTCCGACTTCAATTAGACTCAAAGCAAGTAAGTGGTAGAATTGACCTCCACATAAATTAATCGAAGTACACGTAAGTTGACCCGAATACCTGAGTTATCATAATAACCGTTAGGATTCGTTTGTTTGGAAAGAAATTTATGCTGAAAAGTGCAAAAGGGGAAAGTTATTTTCTCCTATGCCTTGATTACAATGGAAGTTCTGTAAGAATCTTTCAAGAAAATATTTCTAATTACCTAATTAACCATTTAAGACTTATTAGAAAACGAAATGAAAAAACATTTGCAAGAAAATAAAAGATACCTAATTAACCGTGCTTAAATGGGTTGTACAATAAAACTAACTTTCCACCACTTTCTCATGTATTCATTCTAATAAAAAATTTAAAAAATGTCTCTTTTTAAAAAAAAAAAAAAAAAAAACCCTTTTGTTGTCTGTTATATCATTTTCACTTTAATCAAATGGACCCTTAGAGATCGTTGTGTGGTCTATAGATATGTTGCTTCTTCTCTATATGATGATATTAAGAAGACAATTCATTGTCAAACAAGTGGAGAATAGGATAACGATTCCTTGCGAGAGCATAATATTACTTCCAATGCAAAAAGATGAAATTGGTATTGCACTCAAGGGTGGCTAGCTCCAACGTACTGATCGATCAAGTTTAGGAAGTATAGTATGTTGAAAGAAAATAAGTCGACTAAAAATAAGGAAACTAAAAGGAAAAAAATAAGAAAGAGAAAGAAAAAAAAAACCTAGGATTATAAGTCTTTTTTCCTTTTTTGTTTTTTTGAACAACAAAAATTCATTCGTAGAAAACTACATTGGCAAAAACCTAAGCATCCAATTTAGGGCAGAAAAAACCTCATTAGGAGGGGGAAAGCTCTCGGATCGAGCTCAAGCCCTTGTTCCCTCCCAGCCGCCGACGTATAGATATGGAAGATCAGAAACCCTAGGACAAAAAACAAGAGGGTAGAGAGAGGATCTTTTCTGGAGAAGTTGGGAGCTTTCTCGCACACATGAACATCACATTTGAAAATCAAGACAGTGACTTATTTTCATACTTAATAAATACTTATTTAGTTTTTTATCAAGATATTAAAATTTTGAATTATTCTCGCAAGATGAATGAAAACGTTTTGAAATATAGATTAAATTTTTTTCCAAAAAAAAAAAACACACTCAGTTATCTATTTTCAGTTGTTTTCGTCTTTAGATAATTCTTTTAAGCCTTCGGTTATGACTTCCATGTTTCTGGATCCCTCTCGTAATATAAAATTAAAAAGGAAAAAAATAAAAAAAGAAAAAAAATCGTAACAACTAGTTTGACACACACACACACACATACATATATAGGGTAAACTTCTAATCCGGACTTTTAATTTCTGGACTTTTTATACAAATTTTTTTTTGACGATCCGATCCGTCCAATGTGTTCAGAAGGTGTTTTCAAGAGCCCCAGCGGAAAATCTTCAAAAAAAAAAAAAAACACCGGGAAGGGCTTGATCCAAGCACTTTTCGCAAAAACTATATTTTTGCGAAAACTGCTTGGATCAAGCCCTTCCCGGTATTTGTTTTTGAAGATTTCTCGCTTGGACCTTAGAAAACACCTTCTGAACACATTGGACGGATCGGATTTTCCAAAAAAAAATTGCAACACAAAAAAACCCAATTTTTTCATTAAATCCAGGAGTGTGGACTAGAAAATCCACCTATATATATAGTCCTTAACGAGGGTGGTCGAAACATTTTGACAGCAATTTGTTGAAGCTAATTGGGCTATCTGTACTAATTGTGATATACTATGGGTAAATCAACTCGGCCCAACTGCCCAATTGAACGCCCATGCAGTAGATAGATCCAATCATTTCATTGGCTGGGGAAAACTGCAACTGCCATAGTGATTTTTTATTTAGTTTTTCGCCGTAATTTTTGTGACAAGTCTTTCATCTCAACAAGAAGAATAAAAAAAAGTATAAAAATGTATTCTACAGTTTTTAAAAAACTCATATAAGACGTCAGTACTATAAGCAAAAAAACATCAGTTGTTTTGGTAAAAGGTTTATGTGCGATCATGCAGCAGCCAAAATATAATACTAGGATGAATGTTCAAAGAGTCAAAGACAAATGAAATGGGTAGTTGATGCCCGTGATTTGATATGGATTTAGCCAATCATTTGCATATTTAGATTGGTCTTTTATTTATTTGAAGAAAAAATATTACTTGAAAAACTAGCAAAAAATAATGGAATTCTTTAACTTCACATATCAATGCTTTTTGATGTGGAGTTTTTTTTTTAAGTGCCCTTCAAACCCGTGGAAATTCAGGTATTACTGAACTTTGGCTTCACTCATGCTTTGTTCCACTAATTTTGTTTTTCACATTTTCCGAAACAAGTCATCAACTAAAAAAATTCAAAAAGTCAAAAAACTAAGGTTAAGTTTTCCAAAAGATTTTAGTAACTCATTTGCTAAAATCAACCATGATTTTAGCAAATGAGTTCACCATGTGCTAAAATCATGGTTTTGAAATTAAAAAAAATGAAATAGATCCGTGTATCGTTTTTCGATTTTCGATTTTTTTCACACCAAATTAAAATACTCCTCCTGTATTTTAATTCGGTGTGAAAAATTCAAAAAATAATACACAAAAAAACAGTTAATTTTTTTATTTGAAATACTATGAATTTAGCACCTGATGAACTCATTTACTAAAATCATGGTTGATTTTAGCACCTACATTGCTAAAATATTTTAGAAAACTATGCCTTGAGTGTGGAATAAGGCCAGTTCTGTGTGGAGAATAAAGGGTGAACTTGTGCAGATATAAGATGGGGTTGAGTGAAGATATTGTTGGCATTTTTTATGATAGGTGGTGAATAAGGGTCATCATCGGGTCAAAGCCAGCCGATCCAAATTCCATAACTTTCAGTTTCTAAATAGCCATTACGGCCGCCAGAGCTATCTTGAGAACTTTTTTTTTAGCTGAACAAAGCGGGCTATTTTTCAAAAAGTTGAAGTCAGGCCCCACCTGAGCTTATTTTAGTCAAAAAAAGGGTAAGGCTAGTCTTTGGGCGCGGTTTGGGTTGGGCTATTTGGGCGGGCCAAATGCCTTTTTTTTAATTTTTTAATTTTTGTTACAGCTGAATCTTTCGGAGCTTTTTTTTTTTTTAATTATACATGAACCTTGTCTAGTCTACCATATGCTGTAACAATAATACACCATGAGTAGTTAGTTACCCATGCTAAAAATGAATAATTAATCAATGCATATGTTCATACTTTCTCAAAATTTTAATGCATATGTTTACTTTTTTATTAGAACTTTATTGTGAGATATATACACATAGTTACACACATATGTCCAACTGTTTAATTTTTTATTTTATTTTGGTATATTTGTATTATATCTTTTTTTTGGTACATTAGATATTATATCTTATATACATTAACCGTGCAATAATGCATTACAAGTGTACCGGGCTACGGACAGACTAGTATCTTGGGCCGGCGGGCCGGGCTATCGAGCGGGCCAATGGGCTGGTGGGTTGTAGCTAAAAATTTTAGGCCCAAGCCCGGCCCATGAAAAAGTTGGGTTGGGCTAGCCCGCCCACTTGGTGGGCGATCGGGTAAAGCCCGACGGGCCTTGCGGGCTTTGGGCGGGCCCCGGGCCAATGGGCCAAATGATGAGGCTTAGTCGTGAAAGATAGTTTAAAATGAAATATATTTATAACAACGATTTGCATATGGGAAAGTCTAAGTGCTCAGAAATTGTCCGAAATTTAAAATTAAGTAAATTATGGGTGATTTTTCTATATATGTAGCACACAAACACTGGTGTTTTGAACTTGAATCCTCATTGTATTTCTCTCCAATAACAAAAACTAAACAAAATTCACTAAATACGAGAATATTTCCGTCTCTTGCGAATAATGAATTTAGTTTGAACACCTTGTAATTTTGCTCCAACGCATGTGCTAATTCAACATACATTATCCAAAAATGCAGTTTACATTGATCAGCAATATAGCACAGCCTGCTCTTTCAACCCGAAACACCACCGGTTTCGATCGGGCCGGCTACAAATTCACTCCGAGAGTCGAACTCAAACAAGCATTAATCGGACGGACCAAAATCCAAGTCCCGTACAAAATTAAATACTATCACAACAACAACACAGTAAGATTTCAAAATGTTAATATACAAGAAAAGTTTTCCCCAAAACATCTAGAAAAGTGAAATGAAGGTTCAAATTCTCTTTTGAATATGAACTATTCATTTCTCACTCTTGAACGTCTTTTGGAGAAACTCTTCGTATACCCTATCATCATCCCTCGCTAGATTTGCCGAAAGATTTTCTAGTACGGCCTCAGTCCATAGATATTACCGTGTGGAGCATACTCACACACAATGAAAGTATCCCCGTCATTACACTTGACCTCTGCACACCCAACACCGGTGGTGCCCCTCCACACCATCTGCGTATAATGCGTGCAGTCCCGGTTCGGCATGCACGTATTCGACCCGTAATTATAGTACGCGTCCTCGGCCGCCCACGCCTCCACCGCCTCGGTGGCTGTCCAGTCGCCCCCTTGTCCCCAGAATATGTTCTCGCCGTAGTTGCTGGTGGAGTGGATCATCGCGCAGTCGCCCTTCCGCTGGTTGGCCCACCACCTTGCATAGCTTGCTAGCTGTTTGCTCCATTGGAGTGGGGGCAGGTAGAGGCTCGCCCGAAGTGTGTTGTGGCTGGTGAGAATTTCGGCTATAAAGGCCTGGCTTGATAGGGCGGATCGGCGGTGGACTGCGATGGATGAGGACGGGTGGATGAGGAGGAGGAGTTGGGTGGTGAAGAGGAGGGAGAGGAGGAGAGTACTGGTGGCGTTGGCCATTTTGAGTGGTGTGGTTTGGTGGGGGATGTTGAGATCGAGAAGGGTACTTATAGTACTTCATGATAGGTGTTCTATGTGGGTTTTTGGTACAATTTCATGCATATTTCTTCATTGTTTATTTCAGATTTTATTTTTATTTTTTTTATTGAACGTCAGAATATTTAATTGATTAGCTGATTCTTCGATCTATAAATATTATTGATCTGATTATATACTTCAAGTGCGCTGATCTTGGGAAATTAATGCTGATCTGAATATAATTTTAGCGGTGGAGTAATGCTGTAAGTGGATTATTGATTTAAATGTAGTTAATTAATGTAGCTAATACTTTAATTAAGTGTTCTTGGGAGAAGTTCAAATTAATCCTCGGTATCTAAAATGTCTATGCCAGTATATTTCTCAAGATTCTGGGACCAGTTCATTGCCAAAAGAGCAAAATGTGACCGTATTTTTGGTGATCATGTAATTATAATGTCATTCTATCAAATACATTTGTGATTTGGGGCCTCTTGTGAGCCTCTCTCGCTACGGGTGAGTAGTGAGTAGTAGCGACCGTTAATTGTCACAATCGATGATTTAGATTCGCTAAGAATTCTTATCGGTCAAAATATATTCTTACTGGTCAAAATATAAAAATATATTTGATCCGTTGATTATCGTAATAGACGGTTCAGATACTCACTATAAATTCCCAGTTCCGGCATATATTTTATGGTACTCAGGTCCGAATATGTTCTCCAAAATGAACATAGTACGGAAATTTGAGTTGCCACAATAAATTTATAGCGTCCGTATAGATTTGAGAAAGTAGTATGCACATTCATGGGGAAATTTCAGTTACATATATGCGTGATACATATTTTTTTTTTAGATCATTAGTTTAGTAACTTATTAGAACTTAACTTGATGTGTTTTTTTTTTTTTTCTTCTGCGGAAGTCCTTAGTGTCAGTTGTAGCTTGTGATGTGTATCTAGTGTCTATCATTGGCTACCACTCCACTTGCTATTAGAACTTAACAAATTATTGACGATAACGAGTTGTTACCAACTTGTAACATATGAAGGGGATGTTAAGTCATGTCCCGATCTATTGAATAGCTTTCTCAAGTTATTAAAGTTATTTGAATTCCACTCGTATTTGTTCGGTTAAAGTTTCATTTAATCGGCGCATTATCTAAGTGCATCTCAAATTAAACTCATTCATTTTCTCATGCACTTGGACATCAATAAACTTGTAATGTACACAAAATTAGATCAAGCAACTTGAGGTCAGCTATGGATCAAAAAAAAAAAAACTTGAGGTCAGCTTATAATCAAATTCGATTCGAGTTCGTTTGAGATCTGCTCATCCTAAATGCATTTACAAATCTCAACTAAATTTCATCCCTTTTTTAATTTTCAAGAGTGGAAATTAAGCCTAATGAGCCTCCATGTGCAACCATGTGAGCTTTTGTTAAATGCAGATATTCATGGAGATTTACACATGGGGTTATGACATGCATGCAATATCAAATCCTTGTATCTATATCTATATATATAGATCCTGAACATGCAGCGGGAATGATTTGTTGTGGGGGCCAGAATTGGTGGCACGAAGAATGGCCATGAAAGTGGAGTAACTGTGCATGGAACATGGAGAGGTATTCCAATGGAGATGATGGAAAATTGAATCGTGAGGAGAAATGGCTGCATGTTTTTTTTTGTAGTTTAAAACTGGTCAAATATGATTAGGTATGTTGTTAAATATGATCACTTACTTAATTAAGAAACATTACATTTTGTTAAATATGAAGTGCTCTTGGACCACTATTGCCACCACCACAAATTCCCGGTGGGATCCATATGCATTATAATATTGGACTCTGCCTAAATGTGTGGTGATAGAGGACTTTGGAGCACCACGTTATGGTGCTTTGACAATTGATACTCACTTTATCCAAACTTGTTTATCTACTTTTTGACTTTTACCTGTCTTGTAATGTTCGTCCGGTTTGAAATTGACTTGTCAAAGTTCCCTCAATGCCCTTGCTCTTTTTATAAATTATGCATTGGATTCCCATTTTAATGCTAGAAAAATTAGAGGCATTTTTGGAAACTAAAAGGCCTAAGCGCAGCTAAGCTTATATGCACCGGAGAAGCAAGGTGTCGTAGCTAGGTAAGCTCTATGCGTTAGTAGGAGTTACAATTATGTTTTCTATATAAGTCGGAGTTTGAAAAATAGACAAATAAATTGGAATGGGAAGAGTATATAATTTCTATGTGATTGGAGGCTACATTTGACATAGTGAATTGAAGGCTACATTTTTGTTGGCTTGTTAAATTTTGGTATTTTAAGTTGTACGTTGTGATGCGAAAGATAGAGAAGTTGAATACCTAACCAAACAGTAGTTAAATACCTGCCTAACATTGGAGAATGGGAAAATTTTATACACTGCCACTCCATGGATCCTAGGTTTTGACCCGCTTGAAATTGGGACAAGTCAAAGAGACCCCAAGTACAAAGGTGAGATTTGGAGTAATATTGGTTTGGGTTTGAAATAGATTCGCCTTTCGAGTTGTTTTCGCGTCAGGCCTCTCTTTAGGCCTTCAGTGGACGATTTTCCAAGGGAAGTTCAAGAAGAAGTTAGAATCCGGGAGCAAAGCCTCTTTTTTGCTCCCTCTATTGATAGATCAAGGGCCCTCCTACTGTCGTTTCAGTGACTCATAGGGCTTCCCTAGCTCAGTCTTAATTTGTTATATTTTGAATTTGGTTAATCTTACATCAAACTCTTGTTGTACTTCTTTGATTTGTCTTTGATAAGATGAACTAAAAAGGAAAAAAGTTTGTGATAAAAAATTAAAAAATCTCTAAAGACAGAAAAAGATACAAAACATAGATAGTAATTTGTAATATTAATTTTTTGTTTCCTAAATTTTATTCAAAAAAATTTCAGGTTATTTTAATTTTTCGAAGTTACCTCATCGAGATGAATATGAAAAACCAAAGTTTTTGAACAAAATCTAAAATGAAGTTCACTAACAACAAAAAGAAAAATCATTTCTAAAGGGGTTGTTGCAGTGTTTAATCGACTTGTCTCAGCGAAACTTACCACTCCAAGGTCGAAAGGTCAATTTCCCTTGGAAGCGATATGTCCTTGGGGCCACCTCACCACACACATATGCCTAGAAAAGGATGGAGAGATTATTCTAGTTCATCAGGACATTCGTCATCTTCCGAGGAAATTTTTTTTTTTTTTTGAAAAGCATAACTTAAGTTAAGTTAGTCAAAGTTCCAAAAATACCTGCTGTAAAACAAAAAGTGAGAAGGTTGGATAAGTTTTATCCAATTTGGGTGTGACAGAGACCATTGAATAATTACAAAACAGGGGGTTGAACTTTGAGCCGGCCCGGAGAGGTGCATGGATGTTAGGAGGAATTTGAGGCCGGAGAGCTGGAACAAGGCAGTCTTTGACCCCTCAAAATGAACTTATTAAAATGTAGTAAAAAAAAATTAAGGTGTTATAAAACAGATGTAAGAGGCTATTCTTTTTAATTAAGGTCAACCCAAAAGCGATATCTGTATTATGATGTAGGGCTATATAAATCAGCTATTCTAAGTTGAAAAATTGATCGATACTTATATTGACCCGATGGTGTCACAGAAATGGTTGAAAGCTTCAGATACGCTATCTATTGAATGGGAGATCGTAGAGAAAATTGATTATGCAAGCATAAGTGTTGAGTTTGCGGTTAACAGAGTGTTTGAGAGCCTACTTTTTAACTTTTTATTTTTAACTTTTTAGCTTTTTAGCTTTTCAGATTATTGTTAGAATGTACATTGACTGATCAAAGAGAGAATCATACAGAGAGAAACGATCTAATCATAACCACCCCCAAATTTGCAACAAAAACTCCGGAAACTATTGTTGCTCCGGCAATGATGGAGGCATAGATTCAACTGAGTTAGATACATGTATGTATGGATATCTTCGTGTATGTATATATCTGGGTATGTGTACATGTAGATTGCAGACTTCTTTTGCCTTTTCCCATCTCACGCTTTGTCGTTTGTTGTGGTAGAAAAATGGAATAACCGGGTGAGGGGTAGAATGAGAGTAGAAATTGAGGAAAAAAACAAAATCAGAAGTAGAATGGGAAAAGGAGCTCTCGGGCTCTTTTTTGGTTTTGGCCTGGAATGTGTAAAATGCAAAACGAGTTTTGAGAAAACCTGTTTTTGGGTGTTATCAGCCAAACACCCAAAAAGAGAAAAATAAAATGAGAAAAGGAGAAAAAGAAGCGGCCAAACAGCCTCTAAAAGTGCAAGAAGAGTGGTAATTTTAAGTTATTATATTAATCGCTTCTTGTGAGGATTTCATCTAATTGATTTTACGCTAGTTTAGTTTTCTAAATTGATCTTACTCTTTATTTGTAAAAGTACGCAAGGGGTTCTACCGTAAAGTTTGCCTCGAGCCCCAAAAATGTCAAAGGCCGTCTTGGACAAAAGCCTTGGATCCTTGGGAAAACGTCGTAAAAGTATTATGCTTAGTTTTTCAAAAACTAAAATGAGGCAAAGATAAAATCACCTCACCTCATTTGCTAAAATGAGGCAAAGATAAAATTAGAGTTTAATAGCAACAGACAAGGATTTCAGGAAAAGGGCGGCAGAGGGTACGACATGAAAAAGGAGGGGGAAGGCGCAGTACATACTGGGGTTCCTTTGTTCTCGACACGTGTCCCGGTTAAAAGAATCATGGGGCTGGGATTTTATGTGTGTACATACTGACAGTTTAGCTAGCTATCCAGTACTCTATGCGTGTCAGGCTGGGATTTTTGGGAAGGATTCCCAACCGTTGGATTTCATCCTACGGCCCACCATACAAGTCCGCTTTTTGTTTTGTTAAGGGCAAAATGGTAAATACTGCAAGGGTGGAGATTTTAGCAAACATGGATTTTATCTAATGAGAAAGAAGAGTGATTTTATCAACTAGTGCTAAAATGGGATTCCACATAAAAAATTTTGGAAAACTTTGCCTAATTACAACATTAATTTCTTTATTGGTGATACATTTATTGAACAAGATATAGTCACGAATAGGGGGGAAATCGTCACGTAAAATGGCGATTGGGTTTTGGCGACACACTTGAGTCCATTACACATCCACAAAAGGAGGTCTGCATCTTCTTTGTTGTTGCCAAAACATTATTCAATGCATTTGGGGCACCGTCCCATGCCCCTTTTCTACCACACACTCGGTGAATGGTGTGGAGCCAAGACAAGTGTGCAGCTTCCACGCCAAATTTGTAGTGAAAAATAGACTCGTCGATCGTTGCCATTGTGATATGTATTCGATAGATTAACTCGACCCAACTGCCCAAAACCAACGAGAATCCAGTTCAAGGCCCATATGGTGTACGTAGGCCCAAACAATTTTCATCTTCCTTAGGACTCAATACGACAATTCCCCAACCACCATTTTTTTGGTTATTCTTTCGGGGATCAAATCAAATTGCTGTAACTGATACTTTAATTACTCCCTCCGTTCGTATTTGTTGGTTCTTTTTCCGTTGGTATTTGCGGGTTCCTTTTTTGGAATCTGCTCGTTTTGAGGCCAGTTTTGCTTGACTGAAACATGTTTCTTGGAATGTGGAAGCTTCATCACGGACTATAGGCAGTTTGGTAAGGAAAAGTCTATTGATAAGATATATTGCACGGCAGTATGCAAAGCATGGCTATGTTACACTGCCTCCTTAATTTTTGTAAAATAGCTATTACGATTGAAGCAGCACCACATAGGGCTGTAAAAGAACCGAGTTGCTCGCGAGCAACTCATGGCTCGACTTGTTTAGTGATTGAACTTGAGTTTTAGACTCGTTTTGTAAACGAGTTCGGTAAACTCAGCTCGGCTCACTTTTATAAGCTCGGCACATTTAGGAAGGCTCGTTAAGTAATTTACTTTCGCTCAACTCGTTAAGGGCTTGACTCGTTTACGAATGACTCGATTTTTGACTCATTTAATAAACAAGCCGACCTTAGCTCTACAATGCTCGGCTCGGCTTGGCTCGTTTACACCCATAGGCCTTTGCATGAGGAATGCTTTTTCCTCCTTTGTAAAGGACTAATAACGAAGCAATCATGCCGAACTTTTAAAATATGAATTTAGACTTTTGCGGTACCCCCTCTAAGTGAAAATCCTAACCCCGCCACTGATCTGGACCATAGTCGGTCGAAGTATTCTGCTGGCTTGTTGAGCTTTGGTGCATTATTCCAGTGGAAAAATGATCTTTACTATGTATACATATGTACCACATGATTTTCTTGTTGTCCCGAAAAAGACAAGGGCCCGGACTTATGACGTCGAAAGTGAGCTAATTAAATTAAACCCTCCATTTTAAGCTTCAATAAATACAAGCTTTTGGCAATTCTGCAATATGGGGGTTGGGGCAAAAGGGGGACTGGTTAATTACGTCTCATGATGCAAACCCCTAGTACTTTGGGACCAAACTTCTTTCATTGTGACATAGATATGTACATAGACTGTCAATCTTATGATTGTTTGACTGACCATTGACCTTTTCTGAGGTAACAGGCCTAAATGAAATGAATACTATTTGATAACAACCCGAGCCGGCCATTGCCAAAATTCGCGGTTGAGAGGATTGGCGGGTAGGAGATATGGTCGTTAAGTGTGGGTGAAATATTGCACTTCCCCATCCCATTCTTTCTTTCCTCTTACTCTCGCATTTTTGCAATGTGTGCCCTAGCTATTGACCTCTCTATGTTTTTCATGTTAGGTTTTGAGAAAAGACAAAAAGAGGAGCTTGTTCTAACTTTTCTCATGTTATGTCTCCTTAATTGGCTCCCTTTTTCAACCCGTCAAGTCAAAATTATTGTATAAAAAAAAAAAAAACCAAAGTCGTCGATTATGAAGGTGGGGTTTTTGGCCTTGGGTTGAAAAAATCTCAACCCGCAAAGGAGATTAACGTTAAAAATATGGTCTTAACCCGTCCAACCCAATCCATATTCATGCACATTCATGAATTGATCTCGACTAATTTTGGGGGCTAAAATAAGACTAAAGTACTATTTTTTTTTTTTGTAGATAAAAACAAAAGAAATTAAGTTGAACAGAAAGTACTTCTGCACACAATCCTGAGAGAATTGCCCAGTAATCTGGACCCTAGTGAATTGGGATCAGCAATAAATAGATAGCTGAAGTGACGAGTGGTGAGTGTGTAGGTCCTGCCCATTGTGATAATTGGACAAATCACTTTTCTTTCTTTTTCCACTTTATCCTCTCTCTATGCAAATGGATTATGGATGCCAATAGGTGCCCCATGATTAGAATAGGACCACTTTCCCTTGACCATCATTTTTTTATTTGTATTTTTTTTGTTATTTTTTGTATGTCCTTAAGTTGCAAATTTGGTAGTGTCTATGTCGAGGAAAATTTGAGTGCCGAGCGGGCAGGGGATACACGTGGTATCGAGCACGCATCTCGACCATGTAAAAGTGTTTTTGAATTGTTCAAATTTCCCCCAACCCCCTCTCTCTGTCTCTCTCTCTCTCTCCTATTTCTTTCTCTCTTTGAAAGGCCAAAATCTGCAAAAGGTATCGCCACGTGGTACGTGTCCGACACCTAAGTTTTTCTCATCTATCTCATAATGTTATGATTCTATGAGGTTGTGTGGACTACTTAAGGCTTTGTTTGATTGATAATTTTGAAAACAATATTTTGAGAAATAATTTTGAGAGAGCGTTAGAATTGGGAAAAAGTAATAGTTAGAGAAATGTGTAATAATTGGAGAGAGATAAAGAGAGAAATGAGAATAATGATTAGAGAGAGAAATATGATTAATGATTAGAGAAATAAGAGATGAGGAAATAATCTTTTTGAATTTTTTTTTGGGAATTATGAAGTGAACACAATGTATATTCTTCAATAGATCAAATTACTCTCGCAATGCTGTTTTCCACCAGACAATTTCGTTGGGTTTTTACACTTAATATTGGACATGTGTCATACATAAGGGTAAGGATGGAGCTAGAGGGGGACAAGTGACAGCGGCCACCACCACAAGGTTTTCAAAAAATGCAATTATTACATAGAAAATAAAATTTTATTCCTAAATTATATAGACTCGTCAACACTGGATTTTTTTAATATTTCATTCTTATAATGTAATTTGTCTTTTTATTTTTAAAGTTCATATTTTTGTCACCACAAAGGTAAAATCCTGGTTCCGTCCCTGCATAAGAGTGTTACATGGGCCATCACGTGGCGATGCCCAACGCGGTGGAAACTTTTTTTTTAAAGCAAAATTGGTAGTGCCTCTCTCATGGTGCTATGATTCTATCTGGGTGTGTGGATTACCGTATCAGATTCAACAGAAAAAAATAGTCTCATAATTTGGTGAATATGTGGGTGGCATCCAAGGTTAGTGTGGTTAAATTGAGTTGTGATAATAATTTTGTCTTTCTTTTGTTTCTTGTCTTTGGAATACAATATCAAAAAGATTATTGTGTGGTGGGGGCAATTGGAGATGATAATGTCTCGTGGGTGGAGGGCATATCAGGCTGCATGTGATGCGATGATCCCACTGCCTATGCGAAGACGGTCAGACTCCTTGGTCTGGTCCCCCCTCTCTCTCTCTCTCTCTCTCTCTCTCTCTCTACACGTAGGTAATTATCTTCATAATGTACTATCTCAAATCATATGAATCCCAAACAAATTCAAGGCTGACTGGTCTTTCATCTGGGCCTCGAACGTGGTAAGGCTCACCCCGAGAAGCACGGATACGGATATGTAACACGGACATATCATTTTTTTGGAATTTAGGATCCTAAAACGTCGAGGATTATACGTCTATTGTAACATGTACTCTCTCCGTTCCAAAACTTTTTGACTTTTTTGGATTTGCGTGCCATTTTAAATTGTTTATATCTTTTTATTTATAAAGTTTTATGTGATTTTGAAAACTTTGTTTAATAAAACTAATTAAAATCTATCAAACAAGATCCATATTGCATATTTTTTGACATTTGCATTGAAAGATATAGACATTTGAAAATGACACACTGTCTAAAAAGTGTCAAAAGTTTTGGGAGGAATGGATTATTTGTTTTGTACAAGTGTGTTATGAATTCATATAAAAAGTGAAAACATTATTTCCACGAAATCAAGAACAACCTTGTGTAGATACAAATGAGCAATCCGCGTAAAGGTATACATGAATTATACATATGTGGAAATTTTCACTTTGAGCGTCGCCTTTTAACTTGTCCTTAGGAAGTTCTAAGAATGTGAGTAACGTGTCCTAGAGTGATTATCACAATGTATCCTACTGTCCGAGTAAAAAAACTATATAACAAAATTGGATAAGGATTTAGGCATACCCGACATGTGCCCAAGAGAGTGGAATCATGTCTTTGACACAGACACGTATCAGACACAAATACGTGAATCTGGTAGACCTATCTTGTGCTTCTTAGAGATTCAATACTGCTTTTCTGCCTTAATTAGTACCTTAGTGCTTTTCTTTCTCTTTCTATTGAATATGTAAAGTCTAGAAATGGATAATATGAGCAGAAGATGTTGGGGGTGAATTAATTAGGTCGTCAGATTTGATAGAATTGAACCTAGCGTTTGGCCTAGTTATGTAGCAACATTTAATATTGTGAAGTTACGGGTTCAAATCCTTTGAAGAGAAGCGTTGTGGTGAGATAAGACTAAAGTAAAGTATATATGTTTCTAATGTAAGACTTTCATAATTGGTACAAAAATTGTTGTCAAAAGCTCAATAGGGTACTCCAATAATATACACTCAGCGTATCAATTTCAATGATCACATTATTTTCTATATTATCATTTAGTTAATCTCCATAACTTAACCTATTTTATAGTCCAATCTAATTTAACAATTGTTGCAGATTTGGTGTAACAGTTTAGTTGAAACTATTTAATTATTTTGTTTGTTATAGTTTGGAGTTAATTAATCTACTAGTAATCAATCTTAAAGAATCCAAGCTAGGAATCCGTTTTATTATCATAATGAGAACATTAAAGCCATTAATTGGGAGTAAATATTTCGTTGAATAACTTTATTTAATTAGTAGGTGCCAACTAATTAAATTTTTTTAACTCGTGAAAAAAAAAATTGATGTGACCCTATTGAATGAGTCGACGACAGTCCTAGCATCGCTACTAGTTGCAGGCTAATGTTATTAATCTCGTCAAAGTCGTTGAATGCGTTAATCCCATCAAAATCGTCCTCATTCAGTTATTTATAGTTATAAAAAGAATAATAAATCATTGATTTGGTTTTGCTACTCATTCATATTGGGAGGCCGTAACCTCTTGAAAAAAAGATACTCTCTTCATTGCTTATTGTTGACGTTGTTTTTCACATTGACTATAACTTACTATTTTATCTTTTACAACAAAGATGAAACAATTATTAAGAAAAATGTAAATCATATAGGACGCATTAGTGTATAGCATGTACCCGGGCCCCATGTTATTTTGGAGTAATAGCTATCAATTTAAGTTATTGTTTGTTATTATACCGTCCAAAAACACTGGCCACTAGTTTCGGGTTTTTTTTTTTTTTTTTAAAATACTTAGGAAATCTTAAAATTAAGCTAGAGCAGTAGCAGAGTTAGCGAAAGGGGCATACAATATTACAAAACACAACCATGGAACTAGTCCAACATCTACCTGATGTTGAGGTTATCCCTAATTAATAACTCTCTAATAAAAAGAGGGCTGTTTGTGAGGATTTTTAAGTCCTCACCTTGTTTAGCACAAGGCCGACAAGGTGATCAGCGCATTCGTTGGCACTTTTGTAGATGTGGATAAGTGTAGAATTCGTTGGCTAGGTCAGTTTTGTGCCCAACTAATTAATAGAAATGAAACAACTTTTTTTTTGAAGAATTTTAATTTGCTACAAATATGTCAAATGCATGCATAATTTTCTTATAAGTCATAGTGTACATACTAGGTTACGCTCACTTTGACTATTTTTTTGATAACCTCACTTTGATTAATTTGTTACAACCATGTCGAATGTTGACTAAGTTTTATGTAAGCAATTCCAACATTCGTTTGAAACAAGGCAAAGCTTTACGGTTTTAGTTTATATCAACTAGCCCCTCTGTTCAAGAGTTGATAGCACTTGAGTAGGGATAGAATTAAACGTCGGCTATGGGAGGTCATGCCAGGGCCACCCCTAATTTGGAAAAAATCTAAAATGGTTTGGTTTTTTCTTTTACATATTCTCTTTCTTATCATGTCCCACCCCCGATATATGACTATGTAAACACATTATTGTCAAAGTAATTGAGAAAATTAATTACAACCATATCTTTGTCTAGTTGAACTAAATTAGATCTACTGCATTAAACAAGATTCTTTTGACATTAAAAAAAATTATACATATCTGTTAAAGAGGTCAGAGACTTTTTTTAATTTCGATAGATTCCCTCTTATACAAGATAAGATTACTTTTAAAAAAATTAATTTTTTTAAAATCAAGTGAGATGCGCATAAACTATATCGGTAAACCAAAAGCGTGCGTAAATTTATTTTCTTTTCTATTATATTTTATCATTAACGATAGGTGTATAATAATTAGTCTCCAACACTGCTCAAACACATTCACATGGCGTGTGAAACCAGGGCCGGCCCTGAGGGTAGGCTGGGTAGGCCTGGGACTGGGGCCCATAAAAAATAGTCCTTTTTTAGGGCCCCAATTAGGTAAATGTAAGTTGGTAAGTACTAAATATAAAATATAGCACATATTCAAAAGTAGAGGCAGTTTGTCCAGTGGAAGAGCTTCCTCTTTCTAGCGTGCTTGCCAGTGTTCGATTCTTCCATGGGTCTTCTTTTTCCCTTTTGTATGTTAGTTTGCTAGAAAAAGTTCTGGTGCAGTGTAAAAAAGGCTATTACATTCTCTTCCTTCATTTTTTTTCCCTCCATGAGATTCCTAGTATAAAAAGTGACAAGGTTTCTATTATTAAAGAATTAAAATTTATTTTTAATGATTTGGTTAAATTATTTTATTTTATATACTGTACTTCTTGACTAAAATAGTCAAAAAAGATACTTCCTCCGTCTCTTTTTGAATGATACCTTTGAGAAACGTGCATTTTGTAGCCGTTAAAAAATGTACATCCGTAGCATGTTTTTAATTTTTTTGCACCAAATTAAAGTACTAAATTCACTTCCGTGGCATGTTTTTTAGGGGTTTGACATTGCACGTATTCCGATAGTGATCACTTAAAAAGAACGGAGGGAGTACTAAAATATATCAAATTTGGGAAATTCCCATTTATTTTAACGTTGGCAGCCTCTTTTGCTAAATAAGATTTGTACTTCTTTAATCTTTCAAAAGGTTGTTTCATTAAGTTTCTAGTTCAAATTATCTCAAAAAGGTTTTTCACCTCATCCATATTGTTTGAAGTTAATGTTGGTTCCCTAACCTTTTCTCTTTTTTTTTCTTTTTTTTAAAGGAAAAACATTGGGCCCTATTTTACATTCTCGTCTGGGGCCACTAAAATCTCAGGGCTGGGCCTGTGTGAAACCCATATGCTAAAGTGCACGCTAAAGTGTGTGTGAGTTTCATATATCATGTGTGTTGGAGCCATGTTAGAAATGTACTCCATCCGTTCCAATTTGTTTGTTCACTACAGTTATGTGTGTATTTTTAAAACTCTTATAGTATTCGATCTATAATGTATTTTATGTGCAATGTAGATTTTATTTGATTGATCTCACTAGTTCTTTAAGAAAAAAATTTCAAAAATTTTAAAAACACTACAAATAAAAAGTTATAAATGTTTAAAAATAGCACAAATATTCATAATGAGTAAACAAATTAGGAGAGAGAAAGTATATTATGCTTCTATCATTTTTTATTTTTTATTCATTAACTTTCCCTTCTCTGTTTCTTTTGCATATCTGTTGGTACCAAACCAAAAGCGTGCGTAAAATTTATTTTCTTTTCTATATATTTTATTTATCAAATTTCCGTTCTCTATTTCTGTTGGCCAATGGCCACGCTGTGCAGGGGTCACGTGAAAGGGTTAGGTATGACTCCACGTCATCACGTCCTCCCCCACTCGATGCGAACTCACTCAAACTAGCCACGTGCGCCGAATTTCCGACACGTGATAATGCTTGTTTGTTTTTTGTTTTTTTTTGTTTTTATTACCGAGTTTCCAAGTCAGTCTAACGCGAATCTCAATTAATTTTCAAAGGAAACTAGCACAATAATCCACCACCATGGACCCTGGTTAAATCATGGTTTTGCTTCCAGGAATGTCGAACCATTGCTATATTACCCAAAAATCATGGTTCACATTACATTTTCAAAAAAAATTCCAAAAAAATTCTTTCTCCCTCTACCATCTTTTTAATTATTAATCATATTTCTTTCTACTTATACCTCTCTATCCAATCATTATTTTCATTTATCTATTTATCTCTCTCCAATTATTACACCTCTCTCTAATTATTATTTTTTTCAAAAATCTATCCATGCACTCTCAAAAATATTTCTCAAAATATTATTCTCAAAACTCTCAACCAAATACAACATTCACTTTTACTATTGGGACAGCCTATGGATGGGTACGTGCTAATGTTTATGCTTTGCTAGAATGCTATTTTTTTTTTGTTTGGCATAATTTGATTTCCAAGCCAGCTTATGTGTACCTCGGTTAATTTCGGAATCTTGGCGGTAACGACTGAGCGTAACCCTAGACGCTTCAAGAGTTTGCTTGCAATGACAATTGAACCAGAGACATTAGATGGGAGCAAATTCCTAGGTCTCATGGTAAGACCACTTTGTCAATCTCTTGGGGTTTAAAATGTTGTTTATTTGGTTATTTTAGTTAGAAAATGCTAACCTCAACCTATAGAGTCGAGGACAATGTGAAAAAATCACTAAATATTTATAAAAATGTGTAAGAATATCCAAACTTCTTGTCATTATGCTTATTAACCTACAAAGACCCATTTTATTTTACTGTATTTAGAT
This sequence comes from Vaccinium macrocarpon, assembly GCA_022606695.1. Lineage (NCBI taxonomy): Eukaryota > Viridiplantae > Streptophyta > Magnoliopsida > Ericales > Ericaceae > Vaccinium > Vaccinium macrocarpon. The sequence goes on from CM040180.1 coordinate 6,966,691, forward strand.
CGCCGATCAGTGTTGTCCAAGATAGTTTACGAACAATCATACTAATTTTCTCCCCGATCCTGCTAAAGGCAAGTTATCTAAACTCGAATTTGGAGGATTCACGAAAAATTATTTTTTCATAACAAAATCCCAATAATTGAATCGTTATTAATTGTGTGGAGAACACCCACCAATCGGACTTGCCCTGGCGAAGTTTGCAGTTCAGAGAAAGAGAGAAAACGGTTGCTGGCCGAGGCTCGCAGCGTTGCCAAGTGGCAAACTGACGTCACTGAGAATCACCCCAATCACGCGTTCCCCGACAGCCCAATGGTCCCCACCAGAGGACCCCACTCCGACTACCCCTTTACTCTGAATCAGTCTATATTACGATTCTGCCCTTTAGTCACTTGAACCAATGCCTCCTGATAAAAAAAAATGTTACTGATTGATCCATAAATTTAACGAATTTCAAAAGATTATTTTTATTTATTAATCGATCTGTTTTTTAATAAGAATTAAAAAAATTGAACAATTACTTTCAGGTTCCCCAAAAAAAAAAAAAATCTAGTCAATTTCATCAAACCAATTCAAGCAACATAATCACTCACTGATAGGGAGGATCAACGAAATTTTTTGGAGGAACGATAAGCTATGTGTTGGAGGGCTTTTGGATTGAATTCGAATGAATTCTTCTGAATCCACCATTAATCAAACCCAACTCGCTATGTATTGTGTACAAAAGTATCATACATATTACAGTTAACTTTTAAAATTTGGTCTACTTTAACCGTTAAACATGCTCATAAGTATTTAAAGAGTTGTTTATTGCTCTTGTTTAATGATACTACTTCTTTATCTTGCGCTCTCATTTATTGCAACTTCATTTTCATTTCTTGTTTTTTTTTAAAAAAAATTGCCTTATGCCCAAGCCACCTTAATTTGGAGTTCTAGATCGCTAAAAACATAATTTATCCAAGAGTTTTGAAACTATATAGGTTGATTGAGGGTGAATGCCACTACGGCACCTTCCACTACAAAAAGCCAGCTTGGCTTTTTGTTTTTGTTTTATTCAAAAAATATATATCTATCTTTGTTTGTTTGGGCTTTTAAAAAAAAAATCAAGTCTCGTCACAATTTTTTTACTTTTCTGATTCATCGAGATGAACAAAAAATTTACAAAAATTTGACGCAAAACTAAACTACGTCAAAAAAACAAAGAGGAAAAAATTTGATACAATTGTATTTTTTTAAACTTATCAGCATCTTATTTGAAACTTTTTACAACTATGATCCTTTTTTCTCTTTTTATGTTTTTCTAATTCTTCTCGTAAGATACACAAAAAGTAAATTAGAAATTACGAAAATAAAATAATGCCGAGGAAAATAAGAGGCTAAAGGGACAAAGAACGCTTAATTTTGTAAATTATGCATGAAGTGAGGGCAACTATTGGAACCCAATGTATTTAGCACGCACCCCACGCCCCTCCCTCGTAGAAAAAGAAATCTTGGTTCCCATTTCCTCTTCCATCTTTTCTGAAAAACAAAACCTTTGCCTTCTTCGCAATATCACTGATTTCTCCAGATAACCCAATTACTGAAATTCAACAACCTATCCTTGAGAAAATTCCCAGAGAAATCATCAGTCTTCCGATAGTAGGATCGAGAGTTTTCATAGAGGTTGGGAGAGATTGAGAGGGGGAGAGATATGACGACGGGAGCTCGGCTGCCGTCTTGGAAGGAGAGGGAGAACAACAAGAGGAGGGAGCGGAGGAGGCGGGCGATTGCGGCGAAGATCTTTTCTGGGCTGAGGATGTACGGGAACTACAAGCTTCCGAAGCACTGCGACAATAACGAGGTGCTCAAAGCCCTCTGTGATGAGGCCGGCTGGACCGTTGAGGCCGACGGCACCACCTACCGCAAGGTTACCTCTCTCCCTCTCTCACACACACACACACTCGTCGATTTTTCAATTTTCTAGTCGTTCTCTTAGTCACATAATTCGCTTGCGTGAGCACTAGAAACGCGCCAAATTACTAGAACAAGCGAAGATTGAGAGCAAGAGAGCGTGGGGTTCTACTTAAAGATTATGCGATGATTTAGGCCGTGCTTGTTGTTTGCTTAGCTCGTTGGCGTAGATAGCCAAGGAGCTCGCGGCTCCGTCAGCGGTTGCTGTTTTGCTAACGTGCGCAGTGTTCCTCTGTTATTTAGCATTCATCGTTGAAGTCCAATGCATCTATGAACATTTTTCTACTGTGAGCTGTTGTAGTAAGTGCTGGGCATCTTCTGGTGTTTTGTCGTGTTGTCAGGGCAAAATGATCTGAGACAAAAGAATGAATCCTAAACCAGCTTGCAATTAATTGTGTTTTCGGATCGTGTCGTATATGTGTTTCATGTTAGAAATACTCAACATTAATCTGTTAATTTCGTGTCATATTCAGATCGTGTTATCGTATCGTGTCACAAAAACTCTCACCCCTAATTGTAGCGGAGCATTTTCTCAAGTTGTATTTGACAGCACTTTCATGCTTAAGGTTCAGGCGTCATGGTGGCGCATTGTAGTGCCGGGCAGTAATCATGGAGTACTTTATAGAGAATAACTTATAATGCGCTGGACAGCAATTAAACTTGAAAACGTTTTTCTTGGCTTTCTTCAGTTTAGGATTTGGTCTTCAAAGTCTCTCTCTGTGTGGTGTGCACGGTCTCTAATAAGTTTCTCTTTAATTATTATTTTTATTTTTTATTTATTTCTCTTCACTTATTGCTCTAAAAACGTCTCTCAAAACTCAAACAAAACACAACCCTTACATAGTTTTGTTAAATAAACCAAAATTGATAGATAAACTAATAAACCGAATTAAAAAGAAAAAAGGCTAACAAATGAATCCTTAGGCTGTGTTTGGAATGGAAGAAAAGCCGAAAGCTTATGCTAAGCTATTTTCTAGGCTACTTTTTTTTTTTTAATTTAAGGATCTTTGTGAAAAAAGTTGGGACTGTTCGGTGGCTTTTGGGTTATTTTACGTGGTTTTGTGCGATGATTTTTTTTTTTTTTTTACCTAATTAGGTGGTTAAAATAAAACACAAACAAGAAAAAGCTGTTCCAAACAACAATGTAAGCGTAATTGTGCTTAAAACTATTTAAGAAGAAGAAGAAGGTAGTATATATTAGCTCTCCCAAACAAAGTCTTAATTATGCTCGTGCCAACTTGCGCGATGCTTTGGCGTATCCCAGTGCTGTAACGTGGTAATCTGAGATTTTTCCCGAGAGTAATAAGTCACAGATGTTTGTTGGGTGTTTAACTCTTGTCAGGAGCTAGATTCTTATCCTGCTTTCTTACCCTCGCCGGCGTACGTTAGATGTGGTCAGCATTCACCACTGAAACTCTCTCTGTCTCTCTCTCTCTCTGTTTTCTTTTGTTCGCTTCAAGATTCCCTTCCCTGTTTCAAACGTTCTGAATCACTTTACTCTGAGAGAAAGCACATCCACAGCGTTAATAACAAGACAGTAATGACCCTGTCGTTCAACGCAAATGCCTGCTTTAGTTTCCTTTTTTAGATCCAAAAAGCATCACAGGACGCTCTCTCTCTCTCTCCCCTCTGAATTTGCTTTGTTTGCTGCAACAGGCCCCTTTCAACGGAAGACAACAAAAAAGTGCCTCTTTTCCATTTTCTGTTTAATATTCCAACTTAGACAGTTAGACCCCTCTCTCTTTTTTGCCCCTTCCAGTGAAAACTGAAAAGTAAAAATGGCCAATTACCCCGCTGACTGCAAGGGTCGCCACGCCCAGCTGAGCCGATCAGGACCATCCAAATGTATTTTGGACGATTCAAATTTAAGGGCAGAGGAAGATTTTGACTCCCCTCAAATTTGGACCGTCCAAATCACGTTTGGACGGTCTAGATCGGCTTGGCACGGCCTGCTGACTCTTGCGGTCAGCAGGGTCCCCCAATTCGATGTTATTCAGGTGTCAATAGTGCATGGTGCATTCAAGCAAAATCAGAGTTATAGATCAGTTTACGCACATCTCGACTATTCTCTCCCCTAGCCTAGAAATCTTTTACTAGCTCATTGATAAGACAGCCACCCTGTTTTTCAATGGAATATTGGCTGATCTAAAAGTGGTATTGGAAAGCAAACTTCTAAAACGGAACTTGATACATTTTTGGGCACCAAGGTGAATTATTAGTTTAGACCTTGGTATTTTTCTGTCACTGATAGTGAAACGTAGTTCGGTTGAAGTTTTTAAGGTGGTTGTGATTTGTTGGGAAGCTTGTGGGACTTAACATAGTGAGAACAGAATACTAACATGAGGATGGGCTTCATTAGGCTTTACACATAAGAGAAAACTAATGATTTACCAGCTAAAATGTGCATTCCACCATTTCATTGGATATATTCCTGTTTGTTTGTGTTGCTAAGATCAATGGAGGGGATGGTTTCACCACAACCAAATGATTATGTTTCTTGGCTTATGACCTGAAAATACCACATTTTCACTCGGAGAAGAATTAATGATTGTCACGCCCAGCAGTTTGCTCGCAAATTGCACAATGGTAAGGCTAAGGTTTGCGTACCAGTCTCTAGCGCGCTAAAATTTTCTTGCTTCAATTACTACTAGTAGATTTGCGTTAAACTTGGATGCCTGGACTGTTAGTTAGATTCCAGTTTCCTTTCTCAAAATAATCTTCGTTATGTCTTGTAGGGATGCAAGCCTGTGGAAGTCATGGATATTGTAGGGAGATCTGCATCAGCAAGCCCATGTTCATCTTACCAACCAAGTCCCTGTGCATCATACAACCCTAGCCCAGCCTCCTCTTCCTTTCCCAGCCCAGCTTCCTCCTCTTATGCCGCCAATCCCAATTTAGACGGCAGTTCTCTCATCCCTTGGCTCAAGAACCTCTCCTCGGCCTCTTCCTCAGCCTCCTCCTCCAAGCTTCCCTATCTCAACATCCACGGAGGTGGCTCAATCAGCGCCCCGGTCACCCCTCCGTTGAGCTCACCAACTGCCAGAACCCCTCGAATCCACACGGATCGAAATGACTCGTGTGTCCTCATGGGCTGGGGCAGCAGCTCTCACCACTCGTTGCTTCCTTCTTCTACCCCACCGAGCCCTGGCCGCCAGATCCTTCACAATTCCCAATGGTTTTCTGGGATCCGGGTCCCACATTCTGGGCCCACATCTCCGACGTTCAGCCTTGTCTCCTCAAGCCCCTTTGGGGCTGTGACAGGTGGTGGCTCCCGCATGTGGACGCCTGGGCAGAGCGGGACTTGCTCTCCTGCTGTTCCGGCGGGATATGACCAAACTGCTGATGTCCCGATGCGTGAAGCAATTTCGATATCGGATGAGTTTGCTTTCGGAAGCAATGCAGCGGGGTTGGTGAAGCCGTGGGAAGGGGAGAGGATTCATGAGGACTGCGGTTCGGATGATCTTGAGCTTACTCTTGGTAGCTCAAAGACCAGGTTTGTTGCAATAGATTTTGAATTTTATTGGAATCATGTAAGTTCTTTTCCCTAGTCATTTAATTTGTGTTTTTTTGCTGCAGGTGAAGAAATGATCAGGAGAAAAGATGGAAGGTTTCTTGATGATGACTATGAAGCTGTCCTCTCTTGCCCATCTTTCCTAGTCTAAATTATATGCTGGAGGTGTGGGGTGGTTAATTTCACAATCCTTCATTGGATCCTTCTTGGTAGACATTTCTCTTGAAAATCTTTGAGAAACAGGAGGTTTGACACCCTCCTGAGTTCTCATTGGCCTTGAATATGAAAGCAATATAGGCTTATTGACAATGTGAGTTGGAATGTCTGAATTGGGATAAGAGTAGATTCCTTGTACATTTATATGCTCTCTTGATATATCTGTCGTCTTATTGGGTCATCATTTCGAGTAATTATTAAATGGTCTTGAACACCGCCTGTCTGATACCTTACACTACATATAAACTACACATTTCTGTAGAGTTCATATACTTAGTGTAATGGATAACAGGATAAGGGTGTTGAGCCAGGCACCACGTGGCATCCAGTTTTCCATCATTTCGGCATTGGTTGATACTTTGCCTAGCCTTGTGCAATTTCATACTAAAAAGTTGCACTTTTTTAACAGACAGAGAAACAGGGGTGGACCTGTGTTCCACTAGCTTTCCACCGAAAGTCCAAAATGGGGATGGTAGAGTGTTTGGTCTTGTAATGCTTTGATTTTTTTTGACCAAATCCTCTGTTTTGGATAGTGAGCATGAAATTTTGGTGATTAAATGCCTTTTCAGCTCCGCTTCATCATCCATACTCTTTTTGTTTGGTGGAAAAAGTATTAGTCCCACCACAAATTATTAAATCCCTTAGTACTAAAAAGTGTATTGATTCTGTATGCCAGATACAATTTTCACCGATGTATGCCAGACACAATTTTCAACGATTAAAGTGAGTGTAATATTCACCCTCTATAAATTGACGCAGAACAAGTAGCAGTCCAATTCTATGATCAATTAGACCGGTCAAAGTCTGGAGGCCCAAACAACTTCTAATTGAAAATTGTCAATTTCGGCAAATCATCAACGAGCCCGGAGTAGGCCCAAACTTGGTGGGCTGAAGTAGATTCGCGCTGCGGTCAATACTCACAACCCTTAGTTATAACTGATGGTGGATTTCGGCCAGATTCATTCGTTTAAGCTTTCAATTTCGTAATTTTGCTATTTTAAGTAATAAATAGATTACGAATTGCTCTTAGTGTGTAATTCCGTTTTCGTTATTTCCAATTGAAAAATTCTTATTTTTCTTTCTAATTTTCAATTTTGGAAGTTTTCCCAATTTTCGGGATATTTTATTCTTTAGTAAGTTTTTGCTAGTTTTTCCTATAAAATGACATGTAACCTCTATTATTCGGTACTTTTTATTCAATAACAATTTCTGAATTAAATCTCTTTCTTCTTGTGGATTCAAGAACTCTCGAAGATTCAAGCCCTATCATCGTTTGAAATAGTCCCGTTAACTATTCTCTCGTGAATTCCGCTGCGTCAAAATGGGGGTGGAGTTGAACAAAATCAGACTCCTCATTTGAGTTAAATTGTCCAAATATTTTCTTGCTGCTCTAACAAGCTTTACCCAAGTCAATCACGAGTACCTAATATTGTTTATATATATCATACGCCGAAGTAGCCAAATACTAATAACTTGTTCCAACTTGATTTGTTTAGGAAATATACAAATATAGAATGAGTTTTTAACAAGCGAACACAGTCTCAATCAGCGAGACTACTAGTAAATGATTAGCAACCAACCCAAATGGAAATCATCGTTTTCAATGAAGAACCTTCTTCCCAACAATGAAACTTAGAATTGTTATGCATGTAATTTATATACAATGGGGGAAGTATGTCCCAACTTTCTTCGAGCTGTACAACCACTTGATGGCTACCAATTGCATTTGTATTTGAACAAAGAATTAGAGTCATAATTCGTGATAAAATAGAAGAGGTGGCCATAGAATCGACATTTGAACTTGAACCCAGGCTCCACACCAAACAGATCCCTGACATCTTTCAGAACTCCTTACGAAATCACCTTTCGAGTTTCTGGTACAAATCTGAGAGTGCATGATAGAGAATGGCAGCTGCAGGAGGCCGAGGAAATGATCCGAGAAGTATATCAGATGCCTTAATGGATGGATTGCCATAGAATCTGGCATTTTCTCGGGTGCGGGTTGTCACAATGCTCCCTTCAAGCGAGCATCCAACAAATGCCCCTGATATTCACAGGAATACGAGTGCCTTAGAAACACAGGCTCCAAACGAATAGACATGAGGCGCAAAAACAAGTAACCAAAGCAGCAGAAGCATGCAAACAGATAATAGCACAAAACTCGTCAGGCATCACAACTCCTTTAAAATAATATGAAACCAAGATAAATTTCCAAACCATGTACTACGTTTTTCCGACGAAACCATATAACACCCATACAAATCGACTAGAATGTGGTCTTGAAAGTACCTTTCTCACAAGTTTTTGGTGAGGCAAAAGAATCCTTCAGTATTACATCTAGAATTTGAAGATTTATGGACATATCTAGTAGGACAGAGCATTAAAAAAACTAGCCCACATGGTGCATGATGAATCTTTCCACTATACATGCAAAAACCTCCCACAACTGCAATTTGTACAATCTATTGCGGCAACTTGAGTCATTACCAAACTGCCAGAACCCCACGAATCCACAGAGACAGAAATTACAAAAATATGAGTGCCTTAGAAACATAGGCTCCAAATGAAAAAACGTGAGGAGCAAAAACAACCAAAGCAGCAGAAGCATGCAAACAGACGATAGCACCTGAGGCATCACATGTTCTCTAAAACAATATGAAAACAAGATACATATCTTACTACATAAATTTCCAAATCATGTACCTTTTTCTGATGGGACCATATAACACCCCCAAAAATCGACTGGCAAGTAGTCTTAAAGGGCATTTTCTTACGGGTTTTTGCACCCGAGGAAAAAGAATCCTTCAGTATTACTTATCTAGAATTACAAAGAGAACGGACATATCTAATAGGATAGAGGGGAAAAAAACTAGCCCACATGGTGCATGATGCATCTTAAATTCTTTATCCACTATACACGCAAAAACCTCCCACGAGCTAGTAGCACATCAAATGCAATTAGGCATGCAACTGCAATTAGTGCAATTTATGTCGGTGACTTGAGTTATTACCAAACTGCAGTTGGTACTATTGCTCCATCAACAAGATGCAAATATACAAAGCAGCAGCGAAACTTTTCGGGTAACAGGAATTAATACAAATGTACCTTTACTGCAGCTGTATGTATAGCAAGCAGCATAACCCCCGTCACCTGCACGGATATCTGCTTCAGCAGCCCTTCCAACAATGCCAACAGCAGCACTTAAACCTGCTCCAACAGAGAAATGCACATTTCCACTAAATGTCTCTACAGCTTTACTTGTCCTCAACACAATTATGAAGTCTGTCACTTCCCCTCCAGCCTGTTTAAGTGCCCAAGCATTAGATGAATTGAGATTAGAAGGGAAAAAAAACCAGGCACAGTATGTCCAAAAAAGTGCATCTCCAAATGAAATTTATGAGAAGTGTACATACAAGAGATGTGAAGACTTCAGAAGAAAAAAGTATTCTTTATTCCAGTCTACGGACATTGAGCTCATATCTATGTTTACTTGTATGCGTGGAACTCAGCGTAACTTTCACAAGGAATAAATTCAACATTCGAAACTGAACCGCAAGATATAGTTCGGGATCCTTCAATATTTTCCAAATTTTGCCAAGTCACAGGAAACAGACGCGAATGATGCACCAAATTACAATGACATTAGAAGGTTACCCAACCAACAAAAATAAACCTTTGTGTTGAGGGATATCGGATCCATGTTATAAAGGATGTAGCAGTTTTTTTTATGTGCATAGCTGTCTGGTGCCTAACACATGACCCTTCTCCTTTCTCCAGGATGCGTGAAACACAAGACTCTTAAGCATGAAATAGGCGGTATAGGAAGGGGTCCCAAATTTGGTTAAACGTGGAACACGATGGCTGAAACATGTTACACTTCCATGTAGAATGCAAATGTGATACCCTTGACCCTTAAGCATGCTTTTACTTTAATTACATACTAGATTGTAGCTAATTACGTGGGTTAGCAGTTTAATTAGTTGGTTAACTTGTTTGTTTGGTTTCACATGTATTAGGGGTGTAACCAAAAATTGAAAAAACGAACTAGACTGGAAAACTGGCGGTTTTTTTTTCCCTCTTTTTCTCCCGGTTTGGTCCCAATTCTTGTGACTAAAAAGCCAAACCGGGCTGGTTGTACATATATAAACTTATAACGCATCCCTAGTCCCCACAAATCAGAAAACCATAATCTCTCTGGCGAACGGCGATGAGCCGACAGCACTAAGAGACACCCATTGAGCATCGTATTTCATTTCCAGCGCCAGTGGCTCTCTCTCTCTCTCAGATTCAACACCAAAGACAGTAGGGTTGCTGAAATTGATTCTTGTATGATGCAGCTCTGCCATACCATTTCTACACCGGTGATGTGCTGAATACTTTGTCTCTCACTTTTGGTTGACTTTCGATGATGTGTGTTGATTCTCGAATGTATTGGTTGATTTCCCAAACCGGACTGAAACTAGTCAAACCGGTTGAAACCCGTCCAATCTAGTTTTGAACAGTCCCAGTTTACATTTCTCCAAACCGAACTACCAAGTTTGGCCCAAAAATACCAGAAAACTGGAACGGTTACATCTTTAGTCATGTGTGCTAGTAGATAAGGAGAGATTTTGCAATGTTCTTATATAGATATCATTTGTGAGAGAGAGAGAGAGAGAGAGAGAGAGAGAGAGAGAACGGCTTGGAGAAGAAGAAGGGCGGAAATGCAAATCAAGAGGCTTCTTGTTGGATCGGAATTGAAGGTTCTTTTAGGTAAATTTTATGCTTTTAGTGTTTAATTTCATGTTTCTTTGTAGTTTGGTTCGAGTTTATGCCATGTGAATCCATAAATATAGACCTTGGGTTGAGTTGTTGGTGAACTCAAGAACCCTAACCTTGAATCCTTGATTTTAAAAGTTAGGAAATTATTTTGAGCATGATCTTACCTACTATGAGAGTTGATTTTAAGTTTGGTTTGATATATTGGAGGTTGGTTGTGGATTTTGAAGGTTTCCTTGTAGTTTGGATGTGTTTTGATGGTGTATTGGAGTCTTGAATCGAAGGAGAACACGAGCTGCATTTTTCAAGAAAAATAATTTCACCAGTAGTACCTTTTTGGGGATGCCGGTACCCAAACTCACTGTTTTTCTATTTTTCTTGCCTACCAGTAGGAAGGTTTTTGCACAACCAAGAGCAAAGGCCTATTTTGAAAAAAAAATCTGCAACTTCACTACTGACTTCATACACTTCTAGGACTCCATTACAGGCATGTTTGGACTCATTTAGCATTGTCTAAATATAATTTCATCCATCATTTGTTATAGGAGGTTTGTGTCTTCACGTGGATCGGGGTGAATGACTAACACCTAAGTTATACAGTTCTGTATACGTGTTCTACACTTCTACAACAATAACAGAACTCATCTAGTCCCCAAACATTGGAGGTATGGGTGGGGGATTATTGAAGATAGGCCTAACCATTGGCAATATGCACAAAGTGGATTCCACCCCCAAAAAAAAAAAAAAAAAAAAAAAAAAAAAATTACCTCGAAGAATTGAGGAGCTACAGGGACGTAAACCATGCCCCAAATCAAAGCCGAAAGGCATCAGGGAGGGCAGGCCTAAAGACCCAAATCAATTTTTGTGCTCATTACTATGCTTGCTTCATTTATACTCATTACACTTCTAAGCGAATGATATGTTTATTTACATGTTTTGCAATGATATGAATTCCATGGATATAAAACGAAAGGTGGACATGTTTTTGTATCTATTAATGGCATCCCTAACGTCCCAGCTTGCTAGGGGACATGACATGATATGAGGTAATGCATAGACATCTAAGCTTATCCACACCGGGGACGCTCGGTGCTATGAAATGCTATGAATTTATGGGATGTGCATGATAAATCTATGTAGAAATGCTATGAACTCTCTTGAATATGAAGGCTATGAAAAGTATCTGCAAGAAATTTCCATGGAAAGCGTGTCTCTTATGTATCAATCCCTCATATGAGCTTTAGCTTACGATATTTTCCACCTTTCAGACAATAAAGAATAGTGTGGTGATGTAGTCTTTTTTTGGACGTGCTACTAGTGCAAGACTTGTGTAATAGCTATTAGATAGGAAGTTTGTACTTAACTATCCTTTTTGAATTGTGAATATTTGTAAATAGTTGGTGAACTATGTAATGTAAGCACAGCTCTGTGGGATACTTTAAGTTTGGAGATCCTAATGTTGGAAAATGTTATCGTTTGCATCTTGATACTGGATGACCTTCCGCTGTTTCATATTTGTGTCCCTTTTCAGTCGTTGCTTATACAATGTTTTACGCTACGAAACAGCCTTGGTGATAGCTTCACTGGCACTTTGTTATGACTCAGACCTAAAGCGACGGGTTAGGGTAGTGACAGCAAAGGTATTTGATGTGACATGTTAGACAAACCTAAGAAGAACTAAGAAGCCCAAAAAGCTTGTCCAAACAGCATAACACTAAAAATCATTCAAAAAAATCATTCAACTACTGATGCTAAACTCCCAACGTACCAATCCTCTGCCTATATAGTATTTCTAGTTTGCATAGTCCAACCATTGATCCCAAAAATTTCTACAATAAATTGGGTAGGTCGCTAGTTTAGTTCCTTATCAACGATTCTGTGATTATTTACCGAAAAAAATTTACTGGAATAATATAGTATGAATCCTCAGAATGGCTAGAAATAGAAAGAGTAAGGACTGTTTTAAATGCTTTTTTATGGACAACTAGAAAGTAATAAAGATTAGAATTGGATAAATATCGGTGGATTGTTTGTCACTCATTCATTGAATTATAAATCCCTACAAGTGATGGAGATACATGAGTTTCTGAAGGGATAGTTCAGACAATTTATCAATAAATAAGATGAGAAGCTTCTTCTGATCAAAATTCAACATTTCCCCTTCAAATGTTAAATTCCCAAGCAAAAAAAAAAACAGTAAAAAATGTGTGCTGGGAACAAAATCGAGAATGAAATTGCACTTGCACACAGACACACACACACAAACAGACGAATACTACTCGCATTTAAAATTTATATATTAGAAACCAAAAAAAATCAACTATTTTTGCTAATAAGGCATTTAATCAATACCACTGTCTATGTGGTCAAGATAGAATATGACATAAGAGCTCTTGAAGAAAAGGACATATCTCCCTCAATTATTAGGAAAATAGTGTATTTCACCTGAGCTCCCCAGCCAATGCCGAAGGAAGAAACGGCAGATGGTGGGGACCAAGATCCATCTTGTCTACGAGCAACAACAAGCCCTGTTCCAATGTTGTAGGTAACCATCACACCAACCTTTGCAACAGTAAGAATTGCAAGGCCTTTTGCTTGCTTCAAGATGGCATCTGGTATGGACTTTTCAGGAGTCAAGTAGCCGACCTGAAAAAAGAAGTGTTGAGTTACGCAATTAACTGAATGAACAATAAGAACTTGTATCCTCTTTTCTCAAGAGAGCAACCACAATAATAATCTAACTCAATTGACTGGTCACAGGAATTTTGGGCATTTTTTCCGTCCTTCTAACTTGCAGATAAAATCAACAATTTGTAAAACCCCAGAGCAGTTAGCTAAAGTAAGACAGAACAAATAACTGGAACCAGTGCAGCAGCTGAATACGAAAAACGTACTTGAAAGCTAGGAATGCTCGTCCCATATAGTTACTCAAAGAAAAGACTACAGGGTGCAAAATCAAATGGTATGCCATTCCTAAAACTCAAAGCCATATTTTCTTTAAAAAAAAAGCTATCTATCATCAAAAGGGTCAAAGAACAAAGAATATACCTTATTATAACCTCGAATGGTATTCGTAGCCTTATAAATTTCATACTCCATTGACTGACCCCATGGAAAATTAAGCCACGATCTCAATGTACTCAGGTCTGTCAGATCTTGCGTTGGCAACTGAGCAGCACGGCTAACTTGGTCCATCAAGTGTGCCTGGACTGATTCAAGCCTCACACAGCACACATCACAAACTCGCTGTGGATCCCCTGACCGAAACTTGGCAGGCAACAAGCTCCTTCCCTTGGAACACTGATTGCAGAAAATTCCTCCACAAAACCGGCAATGATGCCTAGAGCACATGATTGGATGGAAGCGTACATTACACAACATGCAAGCAGAAGCGGCACTATCAGCCAACCATTTTGGTGGCTCAGATTCGATGATTTCCCTTATGTTATCAAAATTAGCTTCCGTTAGGGTTTGAGCCATCTCTTTCCAAGCTTGCTCAAGTAAATGACTTGATAACCAAGAAAATGCACGGCCATGCACATCACCTGATGCAATAGCATTCACTTTCCCGCGGGCCACGAGTAGCATATCAAGAACTACATCCCACATAGTCATCTCCTTCTCTTCTCCACCAAACTGACTCCAGCCCATATCACTCTCAGGGAAGTAGGCCCCAGCCAAGCAGAAACCCCTGTTCCATTCTTCGCGTTCAGTTTCTGACATCGGTGGAACGGAAACAGGTATCCAAACCCCTGTTTCTTCAGAAACCGGTGAATCATAACAGAAATATTTGCCGACTGTAAGATGGCTGGAGTCATTCTGCACTTCGTCCCCTACCATAGTGCAATGATTTGTCATGGTTTCATCATCACTCAACGGTGCATTTTCTTGGTTCCCCAGATCACTTGTTGCGGCCAAAAACCTTCCTTCATTGGGTTCTTCAACACCTCCCGAAGCCTGCACACCAGCACCCAAGCAATACAAGTCAATATGAAGAATCAGTGGTTTCATAAATGATTTAAAAAACAGATGCAAAGAAAATATCTCTTTGTTCCAAATTCCTTTTAGTCTCTATAGATTGTTGGAGTCTAAACTGTACTGTTGGAGTAGTTCTATGATTAATGATATCCTTATGTAACCTCCCTGAGTATTGCATGCCAAGTACTTCTCACTTTAACGTCAACCCATTAATCGGATGCCCCTCAGAACGTTAGGACTCCTAAAATGAACTAGAACTCCAAATTCCTTTTAGTCTCTATAGTCTAAACTATATTGTTGGACTGTTGGAGTGGTTCTATGATTAATGATATCTTTATCTTTATGTAACCTCCCTGAGTATTGCATGCCAAGTACTTCTCACTTTAACATCAACCCATTAACGTTAGAACTCCTAAAATGAACTAAAACTTAGGAACAAAGGGAGAAATATCTATTGCCCATCAATAATCTATGCACAATTAAATAGACATCAATCAAGTCACATCATATCCAAGTCAACTGAAAAGTTCAACAAACAAGTCTACCAAGTTGGAGAACTAAAAGCCAAGCATAAACTGATACAATCAACATAAAGAGGGGAAAATGGCAACCACCATTACTCATTACTTAGACAATTGCAACAAGTTAATTACGATGTCATCAGAGGCACCAAAGAAGAGACTAAAACGAGCCTAAAAGAGAACCACGCATTTAGTATGATAGTCGAAACTCATTGAAGGGGACTCTGACACAATGGTAAAGTTGCCCCAATGTGAACAAGTGGTCATGTGTTCAATGGCGACTCTAGGAATTTTCATAGATGGGATGAATCAAGAATTTTTTTATTAATTTCAATCATTAGATAAGAAGCATGGTAATGTGCACATAAATCAAAATGATTCTTGGGTTTGTCCTCTCTGATGCCTTTTGGCTTTGATTTGAGAGCATGATTCCGCAGCAAACACGACGGTATAGAGGGACCATTGTTTCAGTGGTATTCTGTGAGCACCCACTTTGTGCATTTATTGTCAAATGTTAGGCATGTCTCCAATCCATCTATTTCAGTGGTATTCTGGGAGCAGCCACTTTCTGCATTTATTGCCAAAGGTTAGGCCTATCTCCTATCCATCCCCCGCCCATACCCGCAATTATTGGGGACTAAATGGGTTATGTTATTGTTGTTGTTGTGAGATAAGAACCACAAAAATATACATGACCTATTCTTTTTACAAAAAGTACAAATTGATCAAGTTCTGACTTTGTTCAATAATGATTCACTGCTTTGTTCAGTGTCATGGAAGGGAACAAAGAGCAGAAAGATAAAGAATCTGGAATTCTAGACCACTTCATTCATATCATTTCCCAGATAGCAGACAGCAGAGAGTTCAAAGAGTTCCAAGACTGAGTTCAAACAGTTCCTAGATGTAGAAATTAGGATCTGTCACAGTTGAACAGTACCAGGGATGGGTTTATTTAGTGGAAGGAATTTTACCCGTGATTTCCCTTCGGGCTGGCATGAATGTTTTTCTAATGAGTTCAAATCATAGCGAATCAACTTCCTACCATAATTATAACAAGAATAAAAGTTCCCTTGAAGCCAACCCCACAAGTTAATAAATGGTGGTGCCCCTTGCACAGGTTTGAGTCACAAAAGCAGCCTCTCCACTGGCGTTGCATGCAGGAGCCCCGTACACTAGGTAGTCGTTGTTTGTAGTCGAAACACGGTTCTCCATAATAAAATAATAATAATAATAATAATAACTGTCCAACCATCAGTTTGGAAGGGTATTCTTACAGAGAGTTGTCCAACCCCTTGTCTTCTAGGTTCTCATTATTCAGTATATTTATACAAAATTACAAACCAAAAACATTTTGATTTTACAACTAATCAACAATCTACCTCATCACTCGATTCACTCATACAGACAGCTAATCTGGATTGGGTATTCATTTTTCTTCACATATTCCTGGTCAAAACTGCTCAGCTTCCCAGCTTTTAGTTTACCACTTGAGAGCCCTTGTTAATCTCCAGCAGCATATCCTAATTATCTACACACACAAAGCTCCCAACTATATCATGACAACCCTATGTTGGCTTCAACTTCAATTTCTGCAGCAAAATATCACAAAATTTGTTCCTAGACAGAAATAGATAAACACAAACACAGATTTCAAGTGCTTTTTTGAAGGTGGGTATCAATTAAAAATACGTTCTTCCTCTTCCAATAATTTGAAGAACACAATCTCGAAAAGAACTAGAAAGTGGGATAAACAAACGATAAACACAAACACAGATTTTCAGTGCTTTTTCGAAGGTGGGTATCAATTAAAAATAAGTTCTTCCTCTTCCAATAATTTGAAGAACACAATCTCGGAAGAACTAGAAAGTGGGATAAACAACCGATAAACAAAAACACAGATTTTATGTGCTTTTTTGAAGGTGGGTATCATTAAAAATTCGTTCTTCCTCTTCCAATAATTTGAAGAACACAATCTCGAAAGAACTAGAAAGTGGGATAAACAACCGATAAACACAAACACAGATTTTAAGTGCTTTTTCGAAGGTGGGTATCAATGAAAAATTCGTTCTTCCTATTCCAATAAATTGAAGAACACAATCTCGAAAGAACTAGAAAGTGGGTTAAACAACGGAACTTCATCCAAGAAAAACAGGGAAAAAGCAAAAACTAAATACCCAAATGTTTATCTATCAAAGCTCAAAACAAATGGTTCTCTATTTTTCCGCAAAATTAAACTATGAAGAGAAGAAGCAACCGGGTTACCGTATGAGAGAGGAAATTGGGTTGGTAGTCATCGAGATCAATTCTAGGGTAACCCACTTTGGCGTCCATCGACGAGCGGACAAAAATCCTTCAACGAAAGATCAGACAAGCAATTGACATAATTTTGACAGAGTTTTACTCCTATGATAGAGGGCGATTGGCGTTTGGAAGATGATTACGGATTACGATGTCATATGTTTGAGAATGGGGAAATTCTATTAGTTTGGCAAAGGAAGCAACAATCATCGGGTTTAAGGCCTAATTTGGCCTAAAAGTAAAAACTAGGTTATTGGTTTTTTGTTTTGTCTTTATTCAATTTTTTTTTTTATTTGTTAGTTTCTCGTTAAGATTTTGTAATTTATGAATTCCTCTTGACGAGATGAATCTAACGAATATAAAATTTTGATCAAAACTCAATTTTTTTGAATAAAACCAAAATAGGTGGATTATTGGCGAATAAAGAAAAATTGGGTTTTGTTTGGAACTTTCCAAGCAAAGAAAACACACGTAAAGGAAAGCTTAAAAAAATTGGGTCTGCCTATTGTGCACACTAAGGGGATGTTTGGTTACCTCCTTTTGAAGTTTTTTTTTTTTTTTTTGTATATTTGATTTTTGTTTTTTTTGGCTGGAAATTGCAAAAAGCAAATTTTGGTTTTTGTCAAATTAAAAAGGAGAAGCCAAAGCGGAGTGGGAGGTGCTTTTCAATTTTTCATTTTCGTTAACAAAAAGACCTACAAAAATGGTATTCCGCATGTATTTCTGAAACAACATACTATTGTAGAATACGTTATAAAATACATTTTGCACATTTTTCTCAAACACTCTATCATATTCAAAATACCAAAAAATTGAAAATGAAAAGCTGAAAATAAGCCTCCCTAATAAGTATACAAAAAAAAGGCAGTCAAGTGCATCTTATACACTTTTCTATATACTTACTTTTTATACACTTTTCATTTATTTTAACACAATTTTTCAACATTAGTAACATTTTCCTAAAAAAATTATTCTCCCTTGTTTTTTAGAGAAAAGTGTGAGGAAATTTTCTTCTCCCTTGTTTGGCCATTAGGAATAGTAAAATTTTCTCAATATTTTCTTCACACTTTTCTTCTTCATTATTTTCTTTTCCTTTTGATCACAACTAATTCCACTTGCACAACTCAAACACATTACGAAATAGTGTGAGTTTCACTACACAATTTGACTATCAAAATCATTCATTTTGTTGGTCTTGGTGCAAACATTATTCATATACCAAAAATAGATTGATCAAACATTGGTAGAAATTTTAAAATCTTAGTTTTCTTTGTGAAAAATGGATCGTTAAAATTCTTCGTATTATATTATTGATTTCAATCAAACATTTATCGGTATTCGATCAATCTGATTTTTAGCATGCATAAACGACTATATGTTGTGGGACATCACATTATTTAATCATGTGTTCGAAATAATGTGTATGTAACAAAGCTCTTCCCTCACTTTCCATAAGTTCAAAGAGGGCACAAGGCTTTGGTTGGATTGGGAGAAAAGAAATAATAATCATATGATAGCCCTTCAACAATTATAAAATACAAACTCACCCATATAGGTTCAACAATTATAAAATACAAACTTACCCATATAGGTAAAATGTAGACCTCCCCTCCTCTCATGTGACCCTCATATGATGCAAATTAAACTTGAATTTACCATGATCCAAAGATATGATCTAAAGTCTCCTTTTGTAAACGTTGATTTATTCATCATCCATGCAAAAAATCTAGCTAATCGGTCATCTGTTAAAAACTTTGAATCACATTGGTCATGAGAGAAACAGAGACTATTGGTGTCTCTCACTTTTTCTCACACCCGCAAACAAAACTAACAACCAGAAAAATTGGAAGAAACATGAGTTTTATTGAGGTTAACAATACCATGGTGGTGGTCTTTTCACTCCTAAAAATGATCATTAGCTGTGACACAAAGGAATTACAATGCAATGCCAAATCAAAGAAAACCAGCAGATGTTCCAAGCCTTCTTTCTTTCTTTCAATTATCTTAACACCACGAAATTTTGTTCCCAAGAGAAGAAGAATCCCTTTTAGAAATTTTGTTACCACCAACCCCATTTGGCCTCCCTCTTGGCATAACAACAGGTCTAAATAAAACCAGAACCACCACCAACTCCATCAAGTAGAACATGATGCTGACCCAAACACAAACAGTTCTCCTCCAACACCAAAGAATCTTCTTCAACTGAGGGAGCTCAGATTCGAGAGCAATGGACGCAGCGTAAATCTGTGGAATTCCGGCGCCATTTTGGTACTCTGCTCTCTGTTCAAGCACCACTTTTAAGCAGGCTATTGGCTCGTACCCTTCCGTGAAATCGCTTATTTTGATGGCCAGAGTTTGGGATTCTGATTGGATACCGGCCATGAGGGGTGCGGTTTTGAACGCGGTTTCGAGAAGGTGGATGGGGTGGCTTTTGAATCGGAGCATGCAGGGGTGAGTTGAACTCGCGGCGACTTCACCATTCGAGGATAGAAACTCCACCCTAACCTTCACATACAAGAAGAATTGATGATGGACACATCATTAGCTGAGGTATGCTTGCATTTGCTTCGTTTTGGTTTCTGTTTTCGGTATCATGTTTTTAGTAACAAAAGGAACGGGGATGATGTAGAAGATTTTTAGTACTTCTTTTACTGGAACCGGGGATGATGTAGTGCACGTCTGCATTTTTAGAAGGGTGCACTACATCCCCGAAGGCAGGGACGGAGCTATGTGGTGGGGTGGCATGTGCCACTCCCGGTTCTAAAAAAGTTTTATTTTACAGTACTTAATAGATTAGGTATCTGCCTATATTCAAACAACTTGATTTCCACACAAACAATGCTAAAAATAGTGTTTTAAAAAATGAATGGTTCAGATTATTGAAAAAAAATCTCAAAGACTTTTATTTAAATAGCATAGGAGAATTGAATCAAGGTTTTTCTTTTGTTTTAACAAAAAAAATAAAGACTAAGGACAAATCCTGACTTCGTAATTAACATTTTCCTTCATATTTTTACTAAAAATTCTACTCTACTAAAAATATACAACAATAACAATAGACCCCCGTTAAATACTGCACAGAACCTAAATTCTAGCTCCGTTCCTGCCCGATTAAGAAGTTTCTCAATATATTAGAAATGTGAAAGTTGGTCAGATACAATACCTGGAAAACCCCAAGTTTCTTGTTATACTCAGATTCAGGCAATGTCAAAGAAACAGTGAGTCCCAACTTGTGGTTATGAGGAATGCCACGTACAACTTTAGCATTATCCTCCACACTCTCTCTGGAGATCACACCGGACGAGACGCCTGCACCGGGATATGACGTAATAGGTACGAAAGCAACCGGACTTGCTTTCGTGTAATCGAAATTTATTGTCTCTATCATCTCCATTGGTTTTTCTACCAGGCAACTTGTAGCGAACCAGCCTAGTAAAAAACCCATCACAAGCAATCCGAAAAGCACGAAAAAAAAGTAGATGGAATAGAAAAATGCCCAGCCCAATCTTATAGCCAAATTCAGGACCTTTTTCTTTGCTTTGAGCCGATAAATTATGTAGGAAGTAATGGTGAAGTAAAAATCAGCCCACAATTTTAAGACCCTTTTTGTCAAATTGGCTTGAATTTTTGTGAGAGTTTGGAATGGGAATAGCAAAAACATGATTGTGGTATAGGATAGCCAAATGGGTAGGGAGAGAAAGGTGGTGAACAGATTGATCTGGAAGCCAATTGATCTGAGGACTAGAATTGAAAAGAAAGATGCGAGATTTAGAGGAAGTTGATTGTACCCTTTTGAAGGACAATTCAACACTTTCGATGCAGCGATAAACTCCTCATCGCGAAAAAATTTATCAATGTCACCATCGTCACGTTTATTATCGAGGAACTTCTTGGTGCGAAAAGATTTACTTTTTCGAGCCAGGAGCACTTCGTCAACTCCGAAAAGCAGGAAGTTTTTCGTCGCATCAATTAAGAATTTTCGTGAATTCGCGTAATTTTCACGATCGAACCCGAGAAATTCGCTGAAATTCTTGACCAACCCATTATCATTGTGGATGTGTGGAATGGTTTGGTGATTTTTGGAGTCATTCATATTGACGATAGTTGCAATGGTTTGGGACTAACGGTAAAAGGGAGTTTATAGAAGGGAAGTGGTGACGTGGCACAACTGTTTTTTAAATATTCTTTGGGATGGGGAATGAGATTATGCTGAATGGACAGTTGAGATTGATCGGTGCGTCATGTTGTAGGATTCAACGGTTTGGATTCTCTGATAAAATTTTGCAGGTCAGGTGACAGGATAAGCTGTGGTGCAGCGCATCACACATCTCAACCTCTCTGCCTTCTAGTGGTACTAAAATTTTGGCACACGCCCCCAGATTACAGCATATGGCTTTGCAATCTTGTGCATTTTTATTTGGTTTTCTTTTCTTTCTTTTCTCTTTCTATTATTATAACAAGATGTCAGAAGTAGAACTTTTTGTTCGCGTCGACTAATTAGGAAAACCAATCTGCCGTCTTACTTAAGAAGGCCTCATTTAAGTTGGATAGTACTTTTAATTTCGTTTTCTCACGGTGCAATTTTTCTACATAGGAACTCTTATCTTACTGGGTATCGGGCAAGCTTACGCTCACCTCGAACTAATCTTTACAGTTCCTCCCACTGCCATTTTCTCGGTTACACATGAGTTAAGGTGAAGCTGCAACCTAAAACCTTAGAAGAGAGCAAACTCCCGAGTCCTATGTTGAGAGTCATCACCGACTTTCTTGAAGTCTCTGGATGTTTCTAGAATATTCCGGATTGCTCTAGATTATTCCAGACTATTCCAGAATATTCTAGATTCCACGGAACCTTCGGACTCCTCCCGTGGAATGTTATAGGTCATTCTAGAACCTTCTAGAAACTTATGGAAGATGATAGAGTCTTCCAGGTTACTCTAGAATCTTCTAGAGTATCGTAGAAATATTTAGACTTCTCTAGAAGCTTGTAGAATTATTCTAGGATAGTTCTTTTCTAGAAAGTTCTTTGGCTACCTATAAATAGAGATGGGAGCTCATTTGTGTAGGTATGTTGGAGAGAAACACCAAGTGTGTTGGTGAGAGACACCAAGTGTGTGAGTGATACACCAAGTGTTGTGAGAAGCACAAAGTGTGTGCATGTGAGTCATACTCAAGTGTGGGTAAGTGTCTTGTGTACAAGTGTACTTGAGTAATTTTGTATTGAATAAAAGTGAGAATATTCAATACAAGTTTATAGTTTGGGGTGTCCAAACTCAACAATCTGGTATCAGAGCAAGACGGTCAGGGACCAAGAGGAGCAAAGCAATCCGGTTGATCATTCCAAGGCGTCGTTGGTGAAGTCCAAGTGAGAGTCCGTGAGGAGTAGCGATCGGGGACCTTGAAGAGTGTGTCGGTCGGAGATCGTGATTGAAGACGTTGTTGGAAGAAAGTGTTGTTAGAGATTGCAGTGTTGAAAGGTCTAGGGACCGATCAGAATGTCAGAGTTTGGCAACATAACAGGAGGTTTTGAGAAGCTAAACAATTATAACTATGACTATTGGAAGATGTGCATAGAAGCATATCTTCAAGGTCAAGATCTGTGGGAGATCGTTGGTGGCAAGGAGACTACCCAACCAGCGAAAGAAGATGCCGAGGCACTGCGCAAGTGGAAGATCAAAGCAGGGAAGGCGTTGTTCATACTAAGGACGACAGTTCAGAAAGAATTGTTGGAGTATGTACGGGAGGCTACTACTCCAAAAGAAGTTTGGGATACATTTGCGGCATTGTTTTCTAAGACGAATGATGCTCGTCTTCAGTTTTTGGAAAATGAGCTGGCTACGGTGATGCAAGGATCGATGACCGTGAGCCAATATTTCCTTAAGGTAAAGACTCTCTGTAATGAAATTTCTCAACTCGACTCTGAGTCAAAAATCAGTGAGTCTAGGATGAGACGCATTATCACCCGAGGTTTAAGGCCCGAGTATAGTGGTCTTATGGCTGCTGTTCGCGGATGGTCGAAGCAACCATCATTAGTGGAGTTGGAGAGTCTTCTAGCGAATCAAGAAACCTTGGTGAAGCAAATGACTGGAGTAAAAATAAAGAACGATGAAGAGGAGGCCTTGTTCTGTAGTAAGAGGAATGGAGGCTCGAGGTGGCAGAACTCTGTGAAGTCAAAGAAAACAGAAGATGAAAAGTTGGAGTCTAGCAAGAGCTATCAAGCAGGGGGAGCTCGGTTCAACAAAAGTCAAAGTGATCAAAGGACTGAGGGATATCGAAGACAAGACATAGAATGCTTCAATTGTGGCAAGAAAGGCCATTACCTAAGAGAGTGTCCATTTATTAGAAGACCAGCCGAAGGTAATATAGTTACTTCATGTGGTCACAATGATGAGAGTGACGAAGAGTGGGATGCTCAAGCTAGCTATGTAGTTCTTGAGTTTAATAAAGACATACCAACTGAAGAAGGATGGGAAATCGAATCACCTTCCGCTCTGTTCGTTGTTACTGAAGCAGACACAGAAGAGGAAATAGACTTTGACGCACAAGTGGAGAATGGGTATGAGCAAACTAATGATGAAGTGGCAATATGCAATGTTGTCTTTGAGCCTAATGAGTCTTCCTTCAAAAGAGAAGCTAAAGTTCAAGAAATCGAACACATGTTTGGAAAAGAGCAGAAGATAGCCAGCGTGACTGTGAATGGCCAAGGTGATCAAGAAGAGACGATCATAAAAAATCTAGCCCAGTTGCAAGAGAAATTGGGGGAAATAAGAAAACAAGAAGAATATACAAGTGTGTGGCAAATAGATGCCAACAATAAAA
Source organism: Vaccinium macrocarpon (assembly GCA_022606695.1). Classification (NCBI taxonomy): domain Eukaryota; kingdom Viridiplantae; phylum Streptophyta; class Magnoliopsida; order Ericales; family Ericaceae; genus Vaccinium; species Vaccinium macrocarpon. The sequence goes on from CM040180.1 coordinate 6,990,737, forward strand.
CAAAAGAAACTCACCCAGTTCGACTAGGAAATGATAAGAAGGATGGGCAGTCGCTAAGGATGCCAACAAGCCGAGAGAAAGCCTGGAACAATTATGCAAGTGATGGAACCAAGAAACAATCAACAATGTTTGTGGACGGATCACTGGAGTGGAAAAAGATTCTTCAAGGAGATGAAGCAGTGGTCTTGAGGGGAGTGTTGAGAGTCATCACCGACTTTCTTGAAGTCTCTGGATGTTTCTAGAATATTCCGGATTGCTCTAGATTATTCCAGACTATTCCAGAATATTCTAGATTCCACCAGAACCTTCCGGACTCCTCCAGAATGTTATAGGTCATTCTAGAACCTTCTAGAAACTTATGGAAGATGATAGAGTCTTCCAGGTTACTCTAGAATCTTCTAGAGTATCGTAGAAATATTTAGACTTCTCTAGAAGCTTGTAGAATTATTCTAGGATAGTTCTTTTCTAGAAAGTTCTTTGGCTACCTATAAATAGAGATGGGAGCTCATTTGTGTAGGTATGTTGGAGAGAAACACCAAGTGTGTTGGTGAGAGACACCAAGTGTGTGAGTGATACACCAAGTGTTGTGAGAAGCACAAAGTGTGTGTGCATGTGAAATATACCTGAAGTGTGGGTAAGTGTGGCATGTCTATGTTAATGATTGAAAGAATTTTGTATTGAATAAAAGTGAGAATATTCAATATAAGTTTATAGTTTGGGGTGTCCAAACTCAACATCCTAGGGCAAAACCACATGGTACTTGTAAGGTACCGAAGAAGTCTCAAATTGGTCCAACAAAAACTGAATTTTTTTTTTTTTTTCCACTCAAAAAATCAAACTGTATCGTCTGAAAGATGTACACTCTCACTTATTCTCTCTATCTAAAGTAACATCATAAATATCATTTACAAAGAATCATCATAAACCTCAAGCAAAAATAAATGAAAAAAATATCCAAAGTTTTTGTAGCAACAAATCAGTCATACCATACCCCATATGTATCATTCTGGGTTCACATCATAAAGATCCGGATGAAGCATGCTCGACGACGAATGATCCCTAATCTCATTCTTACTCGTAATAGAAACTGATGAATCGATCCACGGCCCATCCATTGTCATGCTCCTCTGCGCTTGACTATCCGAAGAGAATGCAGAAGATGAGAAATGGGAGTGGCTGTCCTGTGCTATCCTCTCGAAGGCTTTAAACCTTAAGTCCTGGTTTGGTGAACCACGTTTAATCAGCGGAGCTTGTATGGGACTGTTGCCTTCAAGCATGCCAACCACGGAAGACATGGGTGGCCTGAGGGTGGGAGACGGGTTTGAGCACAAGAGAGCTATGTTTAACATGCGTTGAGCTTCTTCCTGCGGGTAGTTAGACCCCAGACTGGGATCCACGAGTTCTAAAAGGCTTCCTTGCTCTTGTAGGACATATGCCTTCAAATTCAAGCAGAAAAAAGGACTAGATTTAGTAACCGATGTAAAAGTCAGCAATTTCAAAGCATTAGCGCAGCAAATTACATAGAAACATTAATTTTTTCAGTTTGAGATTGAAATTTTTTCAGTACCGATGTGAAAGTTAGCCAAGCGAGATTGAAATCTTTTTCAGTTAACATTATTTTTTTTTTGCAGTTTTCTGAGTCATTGCAAGGATTTAGTGCGCAACTTCCTCTTAACTCAACCACTGCAGGCTATTTGCTATGCATTCATTAAGAAAATTCAGCTCAATATAAGCATACAGGTTGCAATTAACTTCAGTTTTCCGACTAAATTTATTTGTATGGAATGGGTAATATGTGGAAAGTGACGGTAGTGCTTGGTGTTTAAGGGTTCTTTTTAGGAGTGCGTTGAAGTCGTATATATTAATGAGAGGAACAACAACATGGAGAACAAAATATCAGTAATGAAAAATAAATTGAGATAAGTGCAAATTACCCAGTCAAGAAGGTAGACAAACTCCTCCTTTGGCCTGTAATTTGTGTTGCTTTTCCCACTCACAATCTCCAGTGCAACTATACCAAAGCTGTAAACATCTGCTTTATCTGTTAAGTAACCCCTCATTGCATATTCAGGAGCCATATAACCTCTGAAACAATGTGAAAGAAAGAATCAGCTAGTTCTTAACCAAAACCATAAACTTCCGAAAAGGATTTAGTAAAACAGGACCCTCAAACTTATCTTAATGTGGTATGACATGGTTATTTTTCCATCAAAGCTGTGAAAATGTCAAATTCTCCTTTAAAGTCATTTTAGTCGTCCAAAAAACTTATTTGGCAACAAAGAATAGTGGTGGTTAAATACATTTGTACTGACATCTGTATGACCATAAAGCCTTTTTTTTTTTGTTTTTTGATCAAGACCATAAAGCCTGTTGATGTTAAAAAAAACTAACTAAATTTAAGCTCAATGTGTTACTAATACACTGGTTAAATTTGAGCAGCTATATAGGACGGGAGGGAGTGGGAAAAAAAAACTCACACTGTTCCAGCAATTCGCGTGCTAATATGGGTGTTTTCCTCCTCATCAAGCTTGGCCAATCCAAAATCTGAAATCTTAGCGTTGAGATCCTTGTCAAGCAACACATTGGTGGCCTTAATGTCTCTGTGAACAATTTTCAGCCTTGATTCCTCGTGAAGGTAAGCTAAGCCCCTTGCTATCCCTATGCATATCTTTTTCCTTGTTGGCCAGTCCAGGTTTAATCGCTGGTCGTCACGACCTAAACATGTAAAAGATTGCGAGACTAAGTTATTTCACTATAATCATTCTTAGAATACATGGAATGGTACAGAGAGGATAATGTTGAAATTACCAAAAAGTGCACGTGCAAGGCTGTTGTTTTCCATGTATTCATATATTAGCAACAACTGATTTCCTTCTATACAACAGCCAAAGAGCCTGACAAGATTTGGGTGTTGTAAGGCAGATATCATGCCTATCTCGTTGACAAATTCACGATTTCCTTGCTTGGATTTGGAAGAGAGCTGCTTAACAGCGATTATAGCACCATCCGACATGACTCCCTTGTAAACTGGCCCAAATCCTCCTTCACCAATTTTATTTGCAGCATCAAAGTTACTAGTTGCAGCTTTGATCTGTCTTAAGCTGAAATAACCAGTTTGCAGCTCGAGAGCCCCCCGAAGTTCTACAAGAAGGATGGGAAACAGGAATTCCAGAAAACAAAAAATATAAGATAAAAGCAGCAAAATAATAAAGTTAGACAACAATAAATCCTATGTTTCAGCCACTAGTTCCATTTTTATCTGCAGAGCCCGACCTCACTTAAGTTTCAATGAATGGGAGCAAGTTTTTTGTGACAATCTCTACGAAGATCAAACTGTATGGAAACTATATATATGCCCACATAGGCTCATCAATGAGATGTAAGATACATTTGCAGACCTACACAATCATCACATGAAGTGAGATTCTTTATCAAAAATTCCAATCTGTATTAGTTTCGTGAGAAGATGCCAATCAGAAGACCAATTTCCAGCTGGCCTTTACCAATGTGAAGTATGGAAACTATATATATGCCCACATAGGCTCATCAATGAGATGTAAGATACATTTGCAGACCTACACAATCATCACATGAAGTGAGATTCTTTATCAAAAAATCCAATCGGTATTAGTTTCGTGAGAAGATGCCAATCAGAAGCCCAATTTCCAGCTGGCCTCTACCAATGTGAAGTCTATGTACTCTAGGGGAAAACTAGCACCTGAGTTTTGCAAAAAAGTATTTTACCCATGTCTAGTATCACAAAAAGGCTCAAAACATCTGGCCCATTTTCATAGCAGCGAACCTAAACTGCATTTGCAACCAAATAGTACTAAGAGAAGAATGTCATTTGAAGAAATCCAGCATAGTTGTTGTCACCTTTATCTTCGAGGTCTTTCCCACCAAGGTAACCTTTCATTCGGAGTACAACCAGGATCATCAGAAGGAACACACATGAAGAAACCACGATGCCAACAATAACTCCAACAGATAGTCCAGTACTAGGATCAAAGTCTACAAAGAAGACTATGATCAGTCCCATGACAAGGTATAAACAGTCTTTTAGAATGAAAATATACTTACTTGGTGTCACTGAAATAGCAGATATAAGAGGCCCATATACACCTCTAACCGGAATTGCAGTAGTCCCTTTCCCTGACCAGTACAGGTGGATCTCCAGAGTGCTACCATTAACACGAACATCATTAAAGTCCATAGTAATGCCCTTTCCGGCGCCTTTAGCTTCCTCCATAATGTTGAAGTCCTTCAAAACTTTATCCCCCTAAGGAAGGAGTGAAAATATACACTCAGCTTGTGCCAAAAGTTAATATAATGTTGAAGTTAATACCAAAGCTTTTGGGCATAAGAATTTGATGAATAGAAAATAAGGCGTGCACAAGTCTACAAGCATGCCAGGATCTTGGAGCAATACCAATGGGGCCATCGAACAACTTGTCACTTAAAAGAAAATTAACCGGCACTAACATATTTGGAATTTGGTTTGGCCATCTTCCAGATTTTGGGAACCACAATTGTAGTTTTGGATTTGACTTTTTAGAAGGAAAAGTAAAGAAATTGCATTTCTTGCATTGGAGCATGATCGCTAAATTTAGCATAGCATGATCGCTAAATTTAGCACTTTGGACACTGGCGTATGCTATGATTTGGCATTTGAATAGTTTAAATAACTATTAGCACTGGAGTTACTCTACATACTTGGATTGATACATCAAAGAGACGCTTCCCAAGGCTGCTAAATGTCTGATCATCAGAGAACATGATTTCAGCAAAATGGAGGCGAACTTTATAACTGCCCTTGCGTAAGCACAGCCCGTAATACTTCAGTGAATTAGGGGCAAGGCGGGCTGTATTGTAAAATTCTGAACCATTCACATTTAAAGCAAATGTGTTGTTTGCCTTGTAATTTGTGGCAGCATTGCCTGTGAAAACCCCTGTGCTGCTATAAGCCCATTTTGCGGAAGAAGAGTAAAAGTATGATGGACCTTCTGTGGCTAAGTCCTCTTCATATTCATTCCCCTCGAAGATTGTTTTGCTGCCTCCACAGTTGACAAACAAGGAATAGTCTGTGCGTAACATTCAAATTATTTTTAGATTGTCATGAGTTGAACTTTTTCCACTACCGCATAATAAAATACCTTGGAAGGCTTAATACTTACATTTGGGTGTCGTTGGGCAAGGTAGGTCTTTCATCAAGCACCAAGAAACTCTGCAAAATAAGTTCCACTTCAGTGAGGATGAGTATGATACCCTGGTGTATAAATAAGTTCAAGGAAATAACTTCTTGGTTTATAGGGAACTTACGAGTTGCTCTCTGCTGGTGAATGACTGGAAATAAAATTCCTGTTTTGAGCAATTTAAAAATAGGTAATTTGTACGTGCTACAAAAGATGAGAGTAACATAGATTCAAAATAAGAAGCTTACAAGGATGATGACTGGCACCCAAGTTGAGACGGGCCTGTGAAATTGTTGTAGGATACATCACTGCAATTTGAGTTGGAATGACACTAGTGAAAATTTTTCTAATGACAAGGCTGAATCTCACAGTGCTATCAGAATCAGGACAATTGTAAATACATGTGTGATTTGTGGCCGAAGAAAACAAACAAAATGGGAAAATACTTACATGTTCTGTTGGCTGTTTGTAATCCAATCGGGCAATGCTCCACTTAGTGAGTTGTTATTCAGAAACCTGCATTTACATGTAATTGAATAGAGGTGAATTACAACATGCGTCATATCGAATAGAGGTGAATTACACCACAAACAAAGAGATTGGAATTATGTAGCTAAAGAGATACGAAGTTCATAAAGGTTTGGATATACAAGTCTTAGAAAATTAGTCACTCACATGTAATTGAACTTCAAGCTCTGAAATGTCCCCGGAATTTGACCAGTTAACATGTTAAAGCTCAAGTCTCTGCAAATAATGAGCACCCATTTCCAAGCCACATAATTAACTTCCAGAATGGGGTGAACGATAAAGTTAGCACCATCTAATCTACTATTTTACTCCACTTTGTTCCCCTGGAAAACTGTTAAAGCTCAAACCTACTGCACATAGCAACTCTCAAACAAACTTAAAGCAGGGTGCATAAACATATTATCTATCTGAACTTGTTTCAGGAAGTCCTAAGAACAATTTTCATTTGCATATCCCGGGGGAGAAGGTTAGATGAAATGACTGTCTACATGTACCATTACGCTCGAAACCTACTGCACATAGCAACTCTCAAACAAATTTAAAGTAGGGTTAACAAACATATTAACCATCTATCTGAACTTGTTTCACGGAGTCCTAAGAACAATTTTCATTTGCATATCCCGGGGGGAAACGTTAGATGAAATGACTGTATACATCTACCATTTGTATACCATTGTACCTCAAAAAGATTGATTCGGCCGAGCGATTTGTAGATGCCTAGCTGATTATTTCAAATATCAAGTTTGCTAAAGACTGCCTTTAAATAGGTATTTCGATGTTTAGTTACTTGCTTTGAACCCGTCATAAGAAACAAAATAGCAATCAATGTCCGGAAGCTTGCTGTTGTAACAAAAGTAACCTTAACCACAATGATCACGTATAAGGTCAGTTCTAACTTGCCAAGCCAAATAACATGTAACTACTCACTATTTAATTGCATATTACAAACATAAATTTGGCATCTCTATGTCTACTGATGTCATATCAACGTTGGCTAAAAGAATTCTGAAACCATGCGTCCCTGGAAGAGTACCAATAAGAATGAACTTACAGTGTTTTAAGTTCAGTAAATCCACCAACGTAATCTGGGATGGGACCCGTAATTAGGCAATTTCTCAGTACCCTATGCATTAATGTAAAAGAAACAACTCAGTTAGGTGACTGAACCACCAATTGATGACTCGGGATTGCTTTTATCCCTTGAATAATAGACTATTGCACTTACAGAATTTCCAATTGTTTCATCTCCCGTAGATCTGGGAATGTCATACTCGTTCCATTCAAATCTGATATTCTCCTGAAAATTAAGATGAATCCGATCAGATTTAATATTTCCATGCTCTTGAATCCATAAGTTTCATATACCCAAGGAATTACTTTAGGTGGAAATGAATTAAAAAAATGATAAAGTGGTTTTGATGAAAATAGGTCCTCACAACACAGTTATGTTTTTAAGGTTAGTTATGGTAGAAGGAACGGGGCCATCCATGGACGTGCCTTGCATGTCCCTGAAACAGATAGATTAAACAATTATTTGAGATGTTATTAGCTAAAAACTATAATTAAGAGAAAAACTTTTTAAAAATTTGTTGACGAATGAAACGATGAATGATACTTACAGTCTATCAATTTTCGTCCAGTTCCCAATCAAAGCAGGTATGTTCCCAGATAGTCTACTCCCGTCTATCCTACTGCAATCAGTTGATGGAGTTTTAGAATCTAGGGAATTCAAAATGAAGAAATGGCAATCAATAAACACTTACAAATCTGTCAAATTCTTGAGGTTGCCGAATGAGTCTGGAATTGTCCCCGTAAAATTGTTTCCAGAAAGAAAGCTGCAGGAAACCATCCGATAAGAATACCCTTGAAACAACGTGAGAAACACAGGACTCATAGTGGCAAACTGCCAATGAGGGATGGATCTTGAAACATCAGTTTGTTCATGTTAAACATTACAAGGACATGCAAAAGACAATATTGAACCACGTAAGAGGTTATTGACATTGCAGCCTCAGATAAAGAATGCCTTATATCAGCCGATTAAAAAGAAAGAATGCCTTGCATTGAGTGACACAATTTTTTAGTAATGGACAACCAAAGAAATGCAGCAGCAGGGAAAAAATTGTGACGTGAGTAACACTCATGAAATTGAGGAATTTATTTAATTTTTTTTCTTTATTTCTCTGTTTCTTTAGTTCCGAAATTGTTTATTCTTGTGAACGAACTCTAGAGATTTCCCCTTGGGAAACACTAATCACGGTGTTCGTAAATTCAAAATGAGCTTGCTCAGCTTAGATGTTCCTCAACACTATCCTAAGGCTCTTCTTGTTGGATATGTGAACACAACCCAGACAAGATCATGCTTATGCAAACACATTCTGATAGCTGTTACTTTAACAAGTCTCTTCTTTTTCTTTTTCTTTTTTGGGTTGATGCATCGGAATTCGGAAATTGCAAGTCCACAACCAGAGCATCTGAGATAAGAAGTTTGTTAGCGAAAGCACAGCCATAATGTGTAGTTTATTCTATCTTTTATAGTTATACTTCAAAGGAAGAAACCAGTAGTTTAAGAAAACAGAAAAAAGGAATAGCAGTAGTTTAAGAAAACAGAAAAAAGGAATAGCACCCTTACAGCCTAGTCAAGCGACTCAAATTTCCAAGGTTTTGATGAAGAGGTCCTTCAAGCTGATTATCTTCCAAGACCCTGAAAAAATATAGCTTGTGTTAAAACCCATGGCATATTTTGTCCTTTATTCCCATAGACAAAACACTACCAATGCTTACAGTTCCTCAAGAGTAGCAATGTCACCGATTTCCTTTGGTATTGAACCATTAATGCGATTTCCCAACAGCGACCTATAGTACAGCCAAAGTTAAATTCAGCCCACCAGTCTACTGATATGCCCTAAGACCTCTTAAAATATGTAAACTCAAGTGTGGAACTTACAGATTTGTGAGAGGGAGCCGAGCATAAAACGTCGGAATTGGTCCACTGAAATAGTTACGAGAGAGATCTCTGTATTGACAAAGAAGCAATTCTTAATTTCCACCAATTTCGAAATTATTATTGCATTAAAGGTACCAATCTTCTCTATTGGTTGGTTTCTACAAGGATGCTAAAGGGACTATCCTATAAATGGTACGATCCAGTAAAAGGATAGCAAAAGGTTTTCAGACAATAGTGTACTTTACAAAGATTAAGGTAACAGTATCTTTTCAAGTTCACTGACTTGTTTCTAAGTTCACAACTAAATCTAATTTTAGCAACCAATCCGTAAAAGGGAATTGAACTCGGACGTTTTATTTTCCTAGTACCAAAAAATAATTGAACTCAGAAGTTTGCAGTTTGACAACGCCTACCCAGAGTTACATAAGAACACCAAATAAACATGCATGGCTGTGTTTAAATCAATTGAAGCTGCATTGTCTACTTTCTTTGACTTTGTGTCATCCATATAGAAGATTATTTAGCCTTCATTATCTGGAATACATTTCCATATGACTGATATGAAGAAACCTTGAACCAATGAGGCTAATTAGTATATTGTTACCGAAATGTGTCACTTACATTTCTTGCAGATGAGTCAGATTCACAAATTCTTCTGGTAGATTTCCAGTTAAGTTTTGACCCTTCAATTGGCTGTAATCCAAGGAAATCAGATAAAGTGGCATAAAGTTAAATAAGAAAAGGGAAGTACAGAAAAATCACTTGCTGAAACTTATGGTCCTTATGGAAATATGCTTGAACTTGAAATCACAGCCTGGCAAATTCTGTTCCATATTTTTCATAGAACAAGATCTTGGGACTAAATGCTGGGTCACAACCTAAATGCAATGCAACAAAATTTCAGTTTCTTGAACGACTATACTGCAGGTGAAATTACTAGATTATAGAAAGCGACATCCCAAAAAAATCTTTTGTGAGAATTCCAAACTTAATAACCCCCTAAAATAAGGTAAACTGGTGGCAGCAATTTGCTGCAACCATGAATCAGCCATTACAGGAATCTTCCACTAGAAGTTTGCAGAATATTTTCGTTTAGTAAGAGAATGGAGAGAAATATAGAATAAGTAAAGTAATACGAGCAAACTTGTGATAGTTCAAACCTCTACACTGAGGTGACCCCTGGATTTGTTTCTTTTATTTACTTTTCAAATGAAAAAATCAGGCCTCTCTTTTTTTGATAACCAAGTGTCCGGGCCAGAAATCGCGCACCTCGCCTAATCCTAAGAAACCAATCCCTGCCCTAACATCACTCTTCCTATGAATTGCCATGCACCACAACTGTGGATGGATTTGGCGGTCAGGACAACAATGAAGTGCTAACCTCAAGTGAGCAAAATGACCTAACCTACAGTAAAAGGACATTTCAGAATTCAACATTAGGAGCACAATATAAGCACGCAACCTTGTAGGATAGCAAGAATTTCATAGACTGGTTCCACCATTAAAATCACCAATGTAGGAAACACGGAAAATGGAATACCATACAAAAGTTTGCAGTTTTTAAACAACAAATCTGGTTTGATTCTATACAAATCGATTCTTCTTCTAGTAAAGGATGAGAAGAGAAGTGAGGTAAAGATCAGGGCCACTATAGAAAAAGATCTCTTAGCAGAATCAAATCCAAATTTTAGCAAGTCAAGCAACTTAGAAAATTGAATCCACTGCAAAAATCTTCCTAACCCAAAAATATTTCATTGCCACAAGTGATTTCATTATGCATACGGTAGTCGTGCCATCATCGTATCCTCTGCAAATTCCTTTCATTGGAGCATTACATAAACCAGCATACATGCACTATACTTCATTCCATGCATTTCATATGTCTAATATAGCTAAAGTTCAACAGGGAATCAAGGTCATACATGTTTGTGACGTGGCAAACAGTAGCATTACAACTGCAATTAACAACAATAAGTATACTGTCAAAAACAGTCACATTCTCAAAGCTGCCGCTACTGCAGAAACTTCGGCTAATGTTCAAGTCTTTGATCTGTAGTTTCCCCTTTATTGTTTCAAGGGTTTGCGCTGTTACACAACAGAAGATTCAAAATTCGTTAGCATCAATCGATTTTATTTTTTTTGGGGGGTAAATTATCAATAGAATTTTCAATCAGTGAGATATCATTAAACTCCTCTGTAGCCTATTTCATGATTCTATTTCTAAATTCTTTTATCCCGTAATCATAATCAATACCGCAAGGGATAGTTTGAAATAATAAGAAACCTTTTAAGGGAAAGGAAGAATGAATATTATTGTAACAGGCACATATAAGACTAGTTTTTTTTTTTTTTTATCAGGAAAAAAAAATTGTTTGTTGACTCGAATAACACCAGTACAACGAGTTAAACGGATAAACAAAGAAAATGATGACGACAGGAGGGGCCAACAAAAAACCAACATATAAGACTAGTTGCTTTCTCATTTGTATCCAGATGCCTCAAATGTGAGACGAGTCCTATCATTCTTGAAGAGTCAAATGTGTTTGGTATGAATTAAATGAATTGGGCAGTCAAAGCCATCTACATTAGTTCCATCATTGACATTTCAAAAAGGATTTACCGAATTCAATCAGTACCTGGTCCTCCTTCCACACTAAAATGTGAAAACTGATAAATCTCATGCATATTAATCTCTCAACATTTCTCTCACCATTTTTTTTTTAATTGCCGGATATCCGGTCCAGCTTGTGTGCACATTGACAAGATTTCTCTCCCATGGAAACATCAACGTATGTGTTTCATTATATATACATGTCTTATTCTCTACCATTAAAATTCACATTACCTTAATTTTTAACTTAAAGGAGCAAATTCCCATTTGACCAAACCAAAGCTAAATGGCAGTAGATCAGGGTCTATTGAGAGGTTTGGTGCATAACAACATTAAAAAAAAAAAAAAAAAAAAAAAACAGGTCAAGGGGAGATACCTGCTACATAGTAACATAACAACATCAAAGCAGTATATCGAAAACAGGTGATTGGAAGATTCCGGGAAAAGACGGGAGAAGGGGCAAAACAGCAGATTTTAGATTCCTCTTTAAGTTATACCAGTAACATCACTAGGTGCCCTAAAACCCCCAGAGTCTGCGGCTTATGGCCATCAAACAAAAAAGTGTCACACTTCAATACCAAATGACCATTTTCCCCGATTTGGCTATAGGCATGGATAAAAACAAGGTTCCCAGCACAATAATTTCACAATTCTATCCAACTTAACAGTCTTTTTATCGATCAACAGCTCGATAAAATTTGAATTTTTATTTTTTTGTAACTGCATGCAGTCAGTTGATGTCTCCGATAAAGTATTCAAGAAATCCTTACATAGTTCAAAAAATATCTAATCTTTCATACAAATATCCATTCGGTATCAAATGTGTTACCAGGACCAAGAAAAGTACAAATCCTAGATAGTAGATACTATAATTGAAGCACAGTTATAAATGACAGACTGGAACAAGTGGCAACGGTTGCCATGCACCCTAAAACTCCAACGGAAATACATAACTATAATACTCCTTCTCCGTGTCATTTAATTTATTCACTTTCTGAGTTTCTGGCTATCGCAAAATATCTTTCGATTTAGTAAAGTTAATGGACCAAAAGCTACATAGTTCCCTTTTTTGTCCCTCGTCTATTGAACTAAAGTAAAAATTCCAAAAGTTGAAGGATGAACTTTCCAAAGTTGAACATTTATAAGTGTAATGAGTGTGTACTCTCAAAAAGTACTTATATGCGAATTGCACAACCAAATTGGGACGGAGGGAGTAGCATTTTTGTTGGTTATCACCAAACTAGGGTAAAATCATTGAGAAAATTTAGTAATGAACATAGTGCCGAACCAATGTTGAAGGATACCTTTACAAAGTCGAACATTTGTAAGTGTAACAAGTTCGTTTCAGTGAAACGGGGGCTGACCAAGTGAAAATTAGTGCAATTGTGTATAGTTGGGGAGAGATTTGGTAATTCAAATTCGGTTGTACCTTCTTCTTCCGGCAGAAGTTGAGCGTAGCAATTCAAAACCACAGATGCAAAGAGAAGGACAGAGAGCAAATTGGAAGTTGTTGCTCTTTTAGAAAGACACTCCATTTCTTCCGACAAGGCACAGCGGTGGCGCTGGTATTGTCAACTGCAGTGCGGGCTATGGGTTACAATCTATGGAGATCAGAGAGAGAGAGAGAGAGAGAGAGAGAGAGAGAGAGAGAGAGAGAGATTTAAGAGTGGAGGGCGGTGGTCGTTAGGATGGGGTTGAAGCGGGAAAGAGAACGAAGGAAAGTGAATTACAATACGTGTTTTGATAAGGAAAGTGAATTTACTGTATTATAGTAATTTACTGAGACGAGAAATCTGACCAGAGAAAAAAACAATTAATCTACGGGCACACCCACCCCGAACCCGAAATTGGGTTGCTGCATAGGGTTGCGCCAGTGCTCATTCAAAATTAATAAAAGTAGTGATCATTCGAGAATACCACTAAACGTAAAAAAGGTGTTCGCCGTGGACTTTACCCCTACACACATTTACGTAAAGTCCATGTACTATTTAATAAATTGGATTGGTAAGAATATATACTGGTAAAGACTTTTGGGGTACCACAAAGAGAGACCCTGGAGTCATGCTGTCCCCACAATCCCCATTTGAGTTATCTGTGCTCAGCGATCAATGGCTCAGATCAACTCTGTAATCAACAATACCGATCTGTTTGAGTCCAAACAAATTTGGGTTGTTGATCACCAAGTACAGACGGCTCGGATGGAACTACATGCAGCATGATCCCCCAATTTCACAAAGAGCAAATGGTAATTTCTTAGATGAAGATGAAAGTGGGTCCGGATTCAGTTAACTAACTATGTCACATGTCACGCATGAAAATTCAAACATGTGACACATTCAAACATGAGATGTAGCAACGGTGGAGACAAGTTACCAATCAAATGCTTAGGGCCTATCTGCTAACCGGACTAATTGATTGGATAGACTAGAAGTGGATGCTGTGGGTGCCATGCACAGCTTATTTCCGATCACAACACGTACAGTATGCCACCAACTTGGTAACATTCTACTTGACTGCAGGTTTCTCACGGAGAAGTTCGAAGCGGTGTTTTATCGAGCATAGCTATCGTGAAGCAAATCGGTGTGCGGATGCGTTCACAAATGATGCACTGATTTTGGTGGGAAATTTTTACATCTACCCTCACATTCTTAATTGTATTGCTAATTTACATTATGCGAACTTGATGTGTTCCTGGACCGTAAACTCTTAATCTCTTAATTCATTGTTTATTTACAACAACAAAAAAAAAGAAAGTAGCTAGTTACCTTTTTTCAACGATCCATTCTATTTTATTCACCCATACAAACTACTAATAGAACGAAATATTTCCTTTACAATTAATCCTTGCTTCCACCGTATCTTCTTCTTGTTCACCCCTCTTATTTAATTCCTCCAAATGAATCGCAAACTGGCTGCAGGTGAAATGGCAAAAAACAATGGTCTATGAATAAAATTGGCAGCTGTGAATGCAAAAAAGATGTCACTTCAAGTTGGAAATTTGATGGGTATACGTTTCACGTTCCAAAACCGGACAAGAAAATTCATCTTTTCAAAAGCTTTAAAGTTTCAAATTTTCAATCATATCCAGTTGGATGATGTGGTACGTGATTGACTTTTCTCGTTATGGTTGCATGCATGGGGTTGAATCTACGAAGAATAAAATAGTGTCCTTGAATCCACCTTTTTAGGAAATGGTCGGCAGCTGGATGATTCAACGCAGTCCAAAAAGAGAAACTGTGTGCGGACAACGGCATCAGCCCAACAGGATCTTGCTACACGTACAGACGTATATGTACAGAAAACATACAGACCATATTCGGAGATTCACTTTTGGGTCTCACATGAGTAATCGAATTTGATTAAAACGGTGAGACTTTGATTCAATCATTTCTAACTGTCTGATTGAGCTAAAATTTTCTGGAGGCCCTCGGAAAAATGTTCTAAGAATAATGAATGGTTCAAATAACTCGTGTGAGACCCAAAAGTAGATCCCCAAGCATGTTCTGTACATCTTTTGTACCTATGGGTCGGTACCCATAAGTTTTCGGGCCCAACAGCGCCACGTCCAACCAACAAAATAAGGGTGAGTTATTATTAGACTATAGGGGTGTTTGGGAGCCTATTTTTTGGTTTTTCATTTTCAACATTTTGTCTTTTTGACTTTTTGAATTATGGACAAAATGTATTTTTAATTTGGTAGAGTGTTTGGATGAAAATGTGCAGAATGAATTTTGTAACAAGAGTAGTGTTTGAGAGATATATGTAGAATACATTTAGTAGTTGTTTTTGTTAATCAAAATGGAAAAAATAAAAAATAAGAAGTCGAAAAGCTCCTCCTACCCTCTTTTTGACTTCTCTTTTCCTTTCTTAAAAATTGAGAAGTAGTTTTGACTTCTACCTTTGAGGCAGCCAAACAACTAAAATATGAAAAAGAGACTTGGAAAAGATGAAAAGGAGTTTGCCAAACAGCCTCTATAAACTACAGTATCAAACAACATATAATACGTCAACTAATTTGACAGTTTATAGTGTAAGAACACCAAAAGTACAGAGAATGCCGTAGTGGAAACATGGAAGGGGGATCACTGTTGTGCAACCACCCATAGCACCGTGTTGTGCACGTCTGGGCCGTCTGTTGCTCGGATAGACTGCCCAGATTTGATCTCGCGTCACTCTACGATGAATTGTTTGGATGTGAAGGAACCAAGATGAAATCTAACCGGCCACCTGGGCAACGGATGGTTCGAATGTGTATAGTGAGGTGGTTACACAACAGTGACTCCACTTCTATTGAAACACACCCATCTCGTAACTGGGAGAACACCATTTTTTTGAACCCAGGAAACATAAAATCCATTGATCATATAAAATTACAAAGACGACTCCGCACAAGATTATGAGCTTCTTTAATATCTTGGTGGGTGGTCTTAACTACATTAACATAATCAAAAGATGAGACAACATCTAAGATATCCAAAATAACATTTCTAATAGAAATATTAGCATAAAACACATTGTTTAAGGCTCGAACAACTTCCAAGCTATCCGTTGAAAGATTCACCACCTTGAAGCCTTTCATGCTAGCCCGCCTAAGAGCTTGCAAAACAGCCAATGCTTCTACTCCCATTGATGATACAAGGTTGATTTCCCAGATCTTTCACGCACCAAGCTGCAGCCCCTTGACAAGTCTCCTTTTGGCAAGCACCATCTACGACAATCTTTACCGCCCGAGATGAGTCGCCAGATTGTCCAAAGGAAAACCTAGCCTTCTGCTCCATATGTGGGCCACACCGAACTACATTTGCAGTAACCCCTTTGTTTGTAGCACCCCCTCGAGATTTCATGAGTGCTGGTATTACGATTCCCCAACGCCAACCATTTTTGTTTCACACGTTGAGCCTAATAAGCCTCTTCTTCACCTACCAATCTGTCCAATTCCATCCGAATAGCTTGATCCTTCCTAACCATGTCACCCAGATTGTTCCGCTCGTCCACAGTCGTCCCTTGATTCCTATCTAAACCTCCTTTGCCTACTTAAGCCCGCTAAACATCCTCCAATTGCCCACGAAGTCCAAATATCTTCTTCGGCATCGAATTATAAGAAAGATCCCCCCAATTTCTCAAGTGCTTTATGAGAATATTTTGCCTTTGAACCAATTGAAAACCCAGCGATCCAGACACCTGCAACTTCCAAACGCAATCAATGATTTGATGCACACCTTCCCCCCCTAAGTCAGACCTCCTCAAATCTCTTCAAACGACACTTTGGTCTTTCATCCCAATAAGTGTCAACCACCAGCGGACTGTGGTCAGAGCGCTGGATAGGCAAATTGAGAACCGCCGCTTTTGGGAAAAACCCACACCACTCCTTGTTCGCCATAGCTCTATCTATCTTCTCATATGTCACCCCACTCTCTCTTCTATTATTAGTCCATGTATAAAACACACCAAAAGATTTCACATCACGAAGATTCAATATTTGAACAAATTCTTATAGCCACGAACCAAGATCTAATAAGATCCATATTGATATAAAAAAAAATTGTAACTACATTATTTTTAAGTTTGAAACAATGAGTCAAAAGCAGTGAACAATTTTTTTTTTAACGTAATCATATTATTTCAAAGAGACCAACGGCACTTACAAGGAATCTATCGAAAATAATAAGAAACTAATGATCAACTCAACCAACAAGATTGACAAATTACATCTGAATATATAGTCCCTCTGGCCAGATTTGTTTGTCACGCAATCATACCTTTTTAAGTCCTAAAACATTTGTCCATTTTCAAAAATTAAAGGATAAAGTATAAAAATTTACTTTTTCGCCTCTTTTTTAAAACTTAAAATAACAACTCAAAAACTATTTTTTAAAAATAACATGTTTATATTTTTGAATTTTTTTGCACCGTATTAAAGTTCTCAATGAAATCTATTTAATAAGATCCATATTGATAAAAAAAAAATTGTAACTACATTATTTTTAAGTTTGCGAATTGCAAGTAATTTCTTAGTCAAATTAGAATGGAGGTAATATTAAATTGAGAGATTGAGGATAAAGTAGAAAATTAACAAACTCTGAAAATAATAAAAAATTAGAATTCCTAAAATGGGCCAACAAATCAGAACGGATGGAACAGAGTATATAATCTCTACCATCGAGACAAAAACACAGACTGCAGAGAGCAGATCCGACACACGGAGTTTGACTTTTGAGTGATTGGATTTGAAATTTTAATTACACGACGCATGAAAATTGCATAAGCGAGGCCGTTGGATTTTTCCCCTTCCGAGTTATTAGGACATTATCCTATGGGCCACGGATCCAAGGATTTTGAAGGTGGGCTTGAGTGGGCTAAGTTATGCATCATTGCACCTTGAGGTGGCCCAGAAAGTCACTAATCCAACTAAACTTGCCCAAATTGCAACCCTGTATTAATTCATACATCTAGATTGGAGCTTTTCCTTCAACAAATTAAAGAATAAAAAAAACTTGGCTTGGGTATGGCAAGAAGGCATGAAAGGCAAGAAATGCCCTCTAAATTATGAAGCACACCATTGAAGTTTTAACCGGTAGGGACTGTTTTGTTAGCAAATTCAGGGTTTCTCGAGGCAACCGAAGAGTCCTTTCCGGGTTTGTTTGAGTTCAAAAACCAATAGTTACGGCTAATTTACTTTTCATCATGAAGTCAGATTAAGGTTGCTATTCAATACAACCGTTTCAAGACCTAATAAATGAAATTATTCACCAGAATGAAAAATGGGCAAGATTGGTTAAGTCCTTATATAGGGTCGGTCAATGCCTAAAGAACGCTCAACCTGAAGAATGAGACATAAAGGCCTTGTTTGGTTTGGTTTCCAAAAACCGGTTTTCTCAATTATTACTCCTATTTTTAATTTTAATTTTAATTTTTATTTTTCTCTCTATCTCTCTCCAATCATTAATACCAATTTTTTAATTATTATACCTATTTCTCCCTCCAATCATTACAAAACCCAAAACCAAACCAAACACAACCAAATTGTAAGCTTAAAAAAAAACAATCCTAGAAGGGGAGCACTTTCGGGTTTGAATATGATCCATAGCAGATTTAGGGCATCTTTCGCTATTGTTCCTCATTTATGAAGTGAAACAGCTAAATTTGACCTAATAAAATCTCCTTCTTTTTTTATTTTATTTTATTTTATTATCAAGACCTAATAAATCTGACTATGTACGTAATCTCAAGTTAATTTTCTAGGGTAAATGACATTTACTTCATAATTTATCTTTTACTAGTTCTAAAGCCGAATGAATAATCACATGCATCCAAGACTATGATCCACTTGGACGGAGGTCCCATCCAGTTTTCTTTGGTCCTGTCCGGTCCAGTTTTAAACAATTGTGGATTTTACTCTACTCATAACAATGACTAGAATTGTTCATTTTGTAGGGTTCTTCGAGCATGTTTTTCTCCTAATATATTAGCTTGATCTGACGCCATTAGGTACATGAACAAAACATATTTTTACGAAGGAAAAAATAGGCAATTTTAGTTTCAAATTATTTTTTGTTTTGAGATTTTCCTTGTATGAATTTGTTTTTTCATGTATTGATATTCAATCAACCTAATTTTTTACGTAGCCGATATACTTGACGAGTTTTACAAAATAAACGATTCTGATAACTTTTGTAGGCCCGAGAGCCCACAACGACCTAAAACTGGACTGAACTTGATCGTTATCTCTCCATTCCTGTAACCCGCTAAACATACTAAAACCACTATTCTCCCTCGTCTTTGGCTAAATTTCACTTTTACCCCGCTAACTATTCAATCTCCATCTAATTCGTCCTCAAGCTTATTCAACCACAAAAGTTCAAAACTTTTGTGCGATATTGTTTGACAGGCACCTACTTTTTCAACTACAAAATTCATAGATTGAACTACAAATATTCATGAATTGGACCACAAAATTCATAAAAAGCAAGCACAAAAGTTCACATGCATTTCTTATGTTTTGAACACAAAATATTATAACACGAGACAAAAAAATCATATGTTGAACCACAAGATTTATATCTCGAGCCACAAAAATTCGTAGGGGTTGTATGGTACATCTCAAAAAAAGGGGTATAGTAAGGTTACAAATGAGCAGAGTCGAGTTTTTTTGTGCTCGAGCTCGGCTTGTTTCTTAAACAAGCTGAAAATTAGAGCTCGAGTTTTACTAAACGAGCCGAGCCAATACATACGAGCCAAGTTTTAGAGTGTAAAGCTCAGTTTGTAAACTAAACGAGCCCAAAACTCGAGCTTGAATTAGGCTCGATTACTAAATGAGCCGAGCCTTGAGTTGCTTGTGGTTCGTTAATTTGTAGCCCTAGGTGTTCATGTGCGTTGAAGCATTTCTCTAAGGTTAATCGATAGATCAAGGACAAAATGGAAAGAATTGGATAACTGAAGTGATAAAAGCGAAATTTAGCCTTCGTCTACAAACAAACAAAACGTGTAATCCCAGCAACATGATTTCGCACCACAACTATGCACTCTCACGAATCTTGTAGCATCTACGTCGAGACATATCTCAGGGACCATTAGACTTTGTTCGTTTCGATTAGCCAGAATTAATCTCTTTTTTTTTTCCTCTCTCTCTCTCTAAAACGAAAAATAATAATTTAGTGCCGGGTGGACACTGCCAGCTAGTGCCAAGCACGATATCGGCCATCACGATATTGGCCGTCCAAATGTGTTTCGGACGGCCCAAATTGATTCCTCTCTCTCTCTTTCTCTCTCTCTCTCAACCAACCACTCTACTATTTTTCTCTCAAAAATCCGGACTGTCGGATAGCGCTATGGACAACTAAGATCACCGAACAGGTATCACGTGTATCATACCCACCCGGCACTAAAAAAATTCTCCTCTAAAACAAACCACCCCCCTCCTAATGTGTATGTACTACATATAGGTTAAGGATTATCATTATTCAGAGGGATAGAAACAGGGGAAACGGTTTCTGGCTGGACTCAATTCCGATTTTCTCTCTCTCTTCTCTCTCTCTCTCTCTCTCTCTCTCTCTAGATGGATAACTGGGCCAGTTCCAGTTTCCATCTACTGATTCTTAGTATTTCAGTTCTTCACCTCGCAAATGGCGCGCTAGTCGGGTCGAGCGAGTGCGACTTGTTTCAGGGGAGTTGGTTCATCGACCCGTTCTTCCCTCCCTACAACGAGGTCACGTGTCCCTTCATCGAGAAGGAGTTCAACTGCCAGAAAAACGGCCGCCCCGACCACAACTACCTCATTTTCCGATGGAAGCCCCTTGGCTGCGATTTACCCAGGTACCCCGCTCTCAAATTATCACTAAAACAATATTTTTACATTTTCACGTTTTGATTTATGACAATTCTTTTGGTGATACGATTAACGGTATGTATCCAATTAATCGCTTTTTAATTACATAAATTTTTGCTAAGGAATTCATGACATTTGTGTAGAAATTTCAGTATATTGGTTTCCAAATTCGAGACATGGAGATAAAAACTCAGACATGCAAATGTTATGAATGTAAGACTTATTCCACAAACTGTATTTTTTAAAAATAATTTTACTGTCCTTGTTTGCCCTTTTGGATTGATATATTACGAGAGACTGGTCTATCTTGTAAATTGTGAAAAGCCGGTAAAAGATAATTTGTCCAAAAAAAAAGAGGCAGTTTCTAGAACAACCTCAAGAATTATAAGTGTTATGAATTTATGTACAGATGTTATGAAATGCTATACAAAACTTATCAATCCAAAAAATGATTACATGAATTTGTAGCAAAATGCGGAGTATAAATTTGACACACCCACACAAGTATATGCATCATAGCATTTACTATTAACTCTATGGGTCACCTCACACTTGCACGTAAACTTATGAAATAGCTACGAGAGGAACTGCAAATATTAGCTGCTAGGATTAATCTAAAATGAGCACAAACTTATTTGAAACGCCCTAACGTTATTGGTTGCATTATTAAAAAGGGAAAAAAAAAAGTTTAATAACCATTGTTTCCTTTGAATTCATTTTGTTACTCCTATTAATTTATTTCTTTTTGTTTTTTTGGTAAAGTATATAAATTTATTTCATGTAAGATCCTGTCACGGTTATGATTGTGTCTATGCCAACTAACTACGAGGAATATATATTTAATAATAGATACTTCCAAAAAGAAAAGGGAATACTGGATTCTGCCAATGAAGAGAAACATCAACCTGCGTCCACTTCACCTCCTCTTAGAGCATTTTTACGTTGCTCTCTACTTTAAGTAAAATCTCAAAAAATCTTTAAAATCAAGTTCCTCAAATGTCTCCCTAATTTGCTACATTTTTGTAATTTTGCTACAGTAACTCCCCAAATTTAGGGAGATACTGTTCACGCACCAAAAGAGGTGGAGGGAGGAAGAGTAAAATTTTGAATAGAGAGTCTGATTTTGTGAGTTTTTTATAAAGTTACTTTGCTAAAGTTTGAATAGAGAGTCTGATTTTGTGATTTTTTTTGAAAAGTGAGTTGCTAAATTATAAAATGTGTTTTTGGGATTAAATTTGGTGTTTTTTTTAGTGTGTGAGATAAAGATGCTCTTGGTTAGCAATTGACTGGATGAGTGCGTGAGTGAATTATTCTCTTGCCCTCATTTAGAAAAATAAAATTATGACTTCGCTCGCTCCACGTGTACGGGTTTGGACCTCTAATGTAGGCCCCTTGGGCCCGTTCGACATAGTGCCGTTCTGAAGGATCGGGCGAGACTCTTTGGCCCTATGTCAATTGGGCTGGCTCCTACATTAAGAGTTTGGGTTAGGGTGTGTATGTAAAGGGTCCATTTCATCTCTCTCTTGTCAACAATTGCTTATTAGGTGAGTGCATCAGTGAAATTATCTAGTCCTTAGTCAAAAACCTGCTCTATTACATTTGCTTTTATTATTATTTAGAAATATATCTATATATTATAATGTGATCCAACTAGCCTTACCAGAGTCCAACCCAACCATATCTTATTTTTTTGTTTGAAAACCATGTGTTGGTCCAACCACTTTGATTAGTCGTTTAAAACATTTGTCTTAGTTTAGTACTCCACTTTATATTAAGAAAAAAACATATTCTAATCACGTGGTTATGGATGTTCGATCAACTGTATTTATGCATGATCAATTAGGCAAACCCGATTACCCGACGGATGAGTTGTGCTGATCATATTATCGGAATATGATCAAACCTAATACTCCAGTATTAACCTAATATGATGATTAGATGAGCCCAAAATTTGGAAAATTGAAGTAATCGAATTGCCGAATCCAAAATCACGAGTCACCGACTATTTATGAGCCAGTCGTTTGTGACATAAATGATGGATTGTATTTTCCTCCGTCGTGAGAAAGGAATCTGCTTTAATGCAGTCAATTAAGTTCACGGGAAATTGCGGTGACAACCTTTTTTTTCCGAGATATTCTGCCACTTCGTGCATGATTCTATGAATATGTCTATACACATGTCACACAGGGGATTTGAGGGAGAAGTATGGCCCCTTGAAAATGGGCATACCGTTTGTCCCATCACGTATGATTTTGGTCAAATTACGAACCATTACAGATTTTTAAAAATTCACTATTTATGTTACTATTCATGGTAATCTTGTTATGGAGTATGGTTTTGGTACTTCTTACAAACTGTTATGGATTTTTTTTTAAAATCACTATTCACGTAGATATTCACGGTAACCTACCAAAAATCCGTAACAAGTGCTAAAATTATACGTAACAAGTACAAAGACATACGTAAAGGGACCCTACAACCCTTTTGAAGGGGACATAATGGAGAGTTTTCCTTTCTTTTATGTCACTCATTGGTTTTCAAAGTTATTTTATTTGAGGACAAAACATTTTGACAGCAAACGGGAAGCATCTGTTCAATAAAGTACCTTTGTTTTCTTGTTTTTTTTATCCTGAAATTCAATTGACCAGATGAAGTTTACTGAAAATATTAAAATTAATTCAGAAACTAAACGCAAGTCTTGAGCATTGGATATGAACTCCTCTTTTCCTTTTTCTTTTTGGAGACTTCATTGACAACCAAGAGTACTCCAAGAGTAGTTGACAAATTAGGTGCACTTCATTGATCTTGCCTTCTAGCAGTTGGTTTTACTTTACGTCTCCTTCTTGGATTTCTGTGGAAACAAAGAAAACAAAGAATGAAAAAACTCAAAGATTGATCCGTTTTGGTTTTATCTTAAAACCCCTTCATTTTCTTTCTTAATTTTTCCTTATTCAAACGGGCTTTCCGAGTATTACTTTGAGTCATTATTTAGTCAAAAGATGTTGGGGACACAGACATCCGAATACAGATATATGGGTCTAGAATCTTGAACGAATGTGGGACTGATTCGAACATCTATGTCTATATTATTGTCCAGGTACCTGTGTCCGTAGCACTGCTCTAGGTAGTTTTTCTAAACATACCATGCTGCACATTTTAATGGTTTCGTACTCATTTCAATAAGGTCTCTTGGAACGCGTGAATCTCAAAGCCTATATATATATACCACAAGATAATTTGGCGTTTTGATTATTTTTTTATAGATTTGATGGGCTAGGGTTCTTGAGGAGATTTCAAGGAAAGAGTATAATGTTTGTTGGAGATTCCCTAAGCAGAGACCAGTGGCAGTCTTTAACATGCTTGCTCTACACTGCAGCACCAAACTTGAACTACAACCTAACTAGAGTGGGCATGATCTCCACATTTACCATCATGGTATGTTGTCCACATTTGATCAACTTTCTCATTGCCTCTTTTTTTCTTTTTCTTTTTTCTTTCCTAGTCATAAAGTACCACAAGCAAGAGAAAGGTGGTTGGAATGGCCCAACTACCACAAACACGATCCCTCGCACACTTGTGTAATAACGCAATGTTAGAGCATCTCCACCTGTTCTAGTAATTGTACGAGAGCTAAACTTGTTTTTGGCTAGATGTAACATCAAAAAGTCAAAAGTGTAGCACTCGTACTCCGTTGGTGGAAAATTTTCGCCACAAGCAGCATCAAATGGGTACTTTTTGGTTACTAGGACAACTTCATTAATTAGTTGGGACCTAAAAAATTAGCTTTGTTAGCCATGTCATAAGCATGTGAGACTATATTCTACAACATTAGGGTTGTGGCAAGTTTTCTTTTTGGCCACCAAATTTCAAAGAGAAAATAGCTTTGCTAAATTTTGGCACACATTTTTCCCAACTGGCGTTGCTTGTTTATTAGGAACATCCTTGGCAAAATTTGACAATGGCAAAGATTTTTCTCCCATCATGGGATGTTCTCTCAAGGTTTAAGATTTGCAAATGAACTTATAAAGTGAAAAAGAAATTAAATGAAAATAGTATAAAGTAGTTATGATAATTCTTCCGTTTGAATTTTAACCACATACACATACTTGGGTAATGTAGGTAATATAATCACTCTAGCACATGCCCGTGCCCTAAACATTCGGTATGTAATACGACTTGGAGTGCACGGGCAAATATAGATGCTTGTGCAATGAGGAATAACCCAACTAAACATATGGGAAATTTCAGGAATATGACGTAAACGTGTTGCTTGATCGCAACATGTTTTTGGTGGATATAGTGAATGCAAGCCAAGGCCGGATGTTGAAACTTGACTCCATGGAGGAGGGAACGAAGAATTGGCAAGGGATGGACATGCTCATCTTCAACACATGGCATTGGTGGAATTATAGAAACTCTCACCAACCGTACGTTAGTGAAAACCACAACAACTTCGTCATTTTTTCCCCCTCAACCGAACCTTTTGAACAAGTGTCTTCAGGAACGGGCTCATTTGCTTCATGTTGATAATATGAAAGCATTTTTACTATGATTTTGCAGATGGGATTACATTCAAGATGGAGACAAGGTATTGAAGGACATGAATCGGATGGTTGCATTTGAGAAGGCCCTTGGCACATGGGGTGGTTGGGTTGACACCTACATTGATCCAACCACAACTATGGTTTTTTATCAAGGCATTTCCCCAAATCATTACAAGTAAGTATTTAGTTGTTAGAGCAATCAGTTCATAACAGTTGAAAAATTCTGATAATAGTTCAAAAGACTAAATCATCTTTCTCGCGACATCTGCTAACTTTTTCGTAACCATATAAACCGTATGTATACATCATTCTCATTGCGTTCTTTGTGTTTTAATATTAGTGGCTCAGATTGGAACGAACCCACAGCAAACAAATGCGAGGAGCAAACGATTCCAGTTCTAGGCCCAACCTATCCAGGACAGTATCCACCAGCCGTGGACGTGGTAAAAAGGGCGTTAAGCAAGATTAAGAATCCGGTTACTCTGCTTGATATAACGGCCCTATCGCTATTGCGAAAAGACGGGCATCCGTCGATTTATGGCATGGGGGGAGCAACAGGAATGGACTGCACCCATTGGTGTATTGCTGGAGTCCCTGATACTTGGAACCAAATTCTTTACTATTTGATTGTTTCGTAACATTTTACTCCATATAAGTTAATTTTGCCAATTGAAGGCTATACCCATTTGAATTAATACTGCTCATGATTATAAGACCATTTGATTCTGTGGAACTGTGGCTGTTCAAGATGTCTTGATTAATACGTGACTGATATGACCAAAAAATACGTAACTGATACTAGGAAGGCCATAATGAATGAGCCAAACCAAACAATATGCATATACCATACGCCAAAAACACTCGTAATTAACGAGCACCAAAACATGCGTATATACCGTCCTCTAAAACTGCTTGTACATTAATTCTCCAAAACTGCCCGTACCAAGGTTCGAACGTGCGTAACATACACCGAGATTATGTGAAACATACACCAAAAAAGGGACTTGGTGTCCCATAGTGACCAAGTCGTCTAGATCTCCATAGTGACCTCAATTATGGACCCTCCGAAATCTTCATTTGGGATCGAAATCGTTCATTTTTTCAAGAATGTTGAGCACATTATGGGTAAAAAAATTATGATCATCGGAGATTGATAGACACAAAATTGAGACAAATTTTTCTTATTGTGTATTCTCTAAATGATATTGGTCATCCATATAAATAGTATCCAACCATATAGCTACCAATACTCAATTGATTTGAATTTTTACATGAATGATCTGCTCAATATTTCCAACAAATTGTATAATTTCGATTCCAAATACAAATTATAGAAGACACACAATTAAAGTCACCGTGGGTACCAACATTCAAGAGTTACACCCTATGTGTACCATAGCTTTCTCCAACTCATTAATTAACTTTTTGGAAAATTATACGTTTATCCGTATTCTAGAACCATAGGCTTTCTGTTTTGGTGCCACAATGATATGATGATTAGGGAAAAACTTGAGGTGCCGAGCGGGTACCATGTGCCGTGCTGATGTGGTATTCTGTGTCCAATCGAAACATGCCACACAATATTAAACGGGCCCACACAACCTATGTGGCACTCGCCACATTGTATCAAGCGGAGGACTCCACTCCCAAATAGCATGTTTTGATTGGCCGAAAAGTGTCACGTTGGATGCCACATGGTCTCCTCTCAGCACTGAAAAACTTCTCGATGATGAGAGTTTCTTTCTTATGTCACCTTTTCATATAGGCCCACAAAATCTTCTTGTTTTTTCTTCAAAGATCCGTAAAGCCTTCTGTTTTCAAGGGAAAATCCAAGAGGTTCCCGTGTCAAGTTGAAGAAGGAAACTGCCCATGATGCAAAGCATTATAACACTATTATGTCACAATCTTTGCCCGGGTTCTCTTTCTTTTTTTTACCTCTCATATATATCAAATAATTGTTGATCAGTCGAAGTTATGAAAGTAACATGAATTTACATTGATGTGGTATTGGGGTGTAGATAATCTTCAACGGTTGTCTAGCCCGGAGGTGTAGGGGCAGGGCTCCCACAGGGACAACGTCCTGCAGTCCAAAGGGTGACCTTAGGAGCACACTTGATTGCAGCAAAAATGATATTTCTGGACTTTGGTGTGTAATTTTGGTCATAGGGCCCTACCTATTTATTTTGTAATTTGTTAATAATTAGGGTTATCAGTTTTCAGAAAAAAAAAAAAAAAAACCCGGAGAGAGGCGAGAGAAAACGCACGTCTCAGAGAGATTCAGAGAAGACTTGTACCCTTGATTTTGATTTTATAGTGGACTAGTGTGGCTCCCGTGATTTTTCCTCGCGTTGAGGTTTTCCACGTATATCTTGTGTCTCGTTTTTCTTTTCCGTTTTTCCTATTGTGCACGTCTGTTTGTGATTTCGTTTGATAATTCATTATTCCCAAGATCCGTAGGAGTTTTGTAGGATTGAGGGGTGGTTTGGGTGAATTGAAAAAACTAGTTTTTTGGTTTTTTGGTTTTGTCCTTATTCAAATTTTTTTTGCATTTGTTGGTGGTTTTTTGGATTATTTTTCGTTTTTATTCACAAAACTTTAAGTTTGGCTAATAATTTTATACTTTTTAGATTCCTCTCGTCAAGACAAACCAATAAACCACAAAAAATCGACTGAAAACCAACAAATGCAAAAAAAAATTTGAACAAGGACAAAACCAAAAAACCAAAAATCTAGTTTTTTCAATTCACCCAAACCAACCCTGAATAGGTGTTTTGAAAATCCTAACACGTTCGAGTTTTGTTGTCTTACAAATCTCTTTTTTAACCTCTCTATCAAATAGTTATTGATCAATCGAAGTTATGAATTAAAATATTTGAATACCCGAGACTATTAATTTACACGTAGTTATCAACAGTTCAATATAGACGTTACTCAAACATTTGTTATCGACATTCACACGTTTTGAGTCTTGAAAATTTGGGGAAAGAAGCAAATTTGATAAAACAAACAATGGCTAATGCATGTGGCTTTGCCGGCCGGTGAGAAGATTCACAATCTTTGAAAAAGAAAGAAAAAGATCCGAGAAAAAGAAAGAAAGCAACAAACAAAAAATGTGTCAAACACGAACTGGTGTCGCTAATTATCCTCACCATGCATCGATCACATATTGCTAGACTCACAATTTGGTCTAATTGGAGAAAATGAAATTAAAAAGATAGAGCTCGTATAACATGTTGTGTTGTTTTAGTTATTTCGAACGTATAATTTTTGAAATGATTCGAGGAACAATGGTTTTTTATTGTGCTTTTCACTCTCATAATTTAAATCTACGAGTAATAAACAAGTAACTAGTATATGTGGGTATGGAGAGTTTCATTTACTCCAAAATTAAATCGATTTTCCCATCCCAAAAAAAAATAAAATTAAACCAACTTTTCAACTGAAAATCATGAAAAAGGGTAACGTCAAGACAAAAAGAGTTTTTTTTTTTTTTTTTGTTGCTTTTATCCCCTAAACTATGTACATTTTTTTTCTATGTAGTCCCTAAATTATAAAATACGCCTATTTGTCTATTTCGTCTCTAAACTATTTGATTCCCTACCACGGGGTCCAATTGACAACCTTCCATTTGTTTTTGGATGGAAAATGCATCACATGCGGAGCACATGCATCTGCATACGCTAAGCACACACATTTGTCAAAACATGCGAAGCATTTGTGTATATCTTTGTCAAAGCTCAACATGCACACGCATCGTGTGTGTCTGAACATCTATAGCTGTAATGGGAGCGTTAAAAATGTCATCTCACGTCGCACAACAAATTGGCGCCAACCCCAATTGGTCTCCCCCCAAAATCTGGAACATACACCCAGTATATAACAGCATATAAGGAAGGAAAACAACAAAGCAACTTCATTCTGTGCAACTTCTGAAAATGAGTATCCTACATGCTTCTGTGGGGATGCCATCCCCTTGGAAGGTCAAACACTAGTTCAAACCCTTGAAGGAGATTCTTATGGTGTGCTAATTATAAGGTAAGGAAAAAACTACATTCCGAAAATGAGTATCCTACATGCTTTTGTAGTTTTGTGGGATGTCACCCCCTTCGAAGGTCAAACAGTAGTGCAAACCCAGGAAGAAGATTCTTATGGTATGCCAATTATAAGGTAAGGAAAAAACTACATACTGAAAATCTAATTAGGGTGTGCCACCCCATTTTTGTTTCACTAATTTTTCCTTAATCTTTGACAAAGAAGAGAAAGAAAACGCAAATACTTTTATTTGGTTGATCCACACTTTTCCTCTTCCTCTTCTTTTACCTCTGCCTCTTTTTCGTCTTCCTCTTGAACTGGTATTGCGTAGAAGAGTGGGGTTTGTAGATCCTTGTGATGCTTCGCATGTTATGTTGTTGTGGCCTTATTCGCCACATCTTCTGCAAGTCATTTTGACACCCATTTTATTGAGCTTGAATGCAGTTGTTGCAGCCTCATCTACTTCCCTTATTCTTACTTTTCTTGGCCTTCTAAGTTGCCTTGTAACGTTAGGAGTTTTGATTGGTGCCTTACCAGACTTCTCCCACATATCGGGTCCATTTATGGGGTGCATTATGTACCCATATGTTGTCAAGAAGCTATGCTTTGAGTACCAATCACTAACATACGCCTCTAGTTGTCCCCTTGATTCACTCTTACAGCATGCTCACATGGAATTCTCCCCCTCCCTAAACGGTTGTATGATATATCCTTAATCTTATCTATCTTCTTATGAATCTCCACTAGGGACCTTGTAGTAGTATTCTACTATATAATTAAACCTTAACTTTTTGCCAGTTTCATCCAACTCAATTAATTAGAACTTAGTCGTATCCTCGTAGTCATTGTATCTTACTTGTCCACCCACATATGACTTACTACTAGAGTCAACCAAAAAAGTACCCCTATATTGGACTTTAATTGAGAACAACTTAAGGTTCACATAGACATTACAATAACAGACAAAGCAAACAAAAGCAACTTAGTAAAATCTGGAAATAATTCATCATATTACTGTAATAAGTGAGTATGAAAGTAAAAAAAAAAGTTTCATAGTCAAACAAAATCCAATTTGATTTAAAACCATTATAGATGGTTGACCAGATACGTCAAAACTGGAAATAATTCACTAGTTCTAGGAGCTTCTGGGATGTGGGTTGACCCTTTTACCCCTTTCATTTGAGATTTCATCACGTGTGAACAACACGTGTTGTCTTTTCCGTTCAAATTGATGATAGATGTTGTCAATTGGACCACATAGGAGAGAATCGAATAGTTTAGGGATGAATATGTGTGTTTTATAGTTTAGGGGCTACATACAAAAAATGTGCATAGTTTATGGGGTAAAAACAAATAAACTCAATAATGTTTTCATCTATTTTTTTGTTGGGTACACCAAAGATAAATTTTCATTTAACTTTTTTTTGTCATTCGTCATTCTTTATCTATTACATGGAGGAGATGGGAATGGAACTTGATCTCAAAATACAATGTATAGCATCTAAGAGCTCTACTGCATGATTCAGCCACCACTTGCAACTTTCATCTAATTTCACAAATTGTGTTTCCTTAAAAAAATGGGGAGTGATTTCCACATTCCCAAATTTGTCATCAACACTCCTTTTTTGTCTTTTAGTGAAATTTTCATGAGTAAAAATCTCACTAAAAAGACAAAAAGGAGGTGTATATAACAATTTTCGAGGTGTGAATATCAATTACCAAAAAAATTTACAAAATTATTATAGGGGGCCCGTAGTAAAATAAAATTATATTATCCGCCACATTCCCCTTTGGCACACAGCACACTTATCAGTCTCTCTCTGTATAAAAACAGAGGAGAGAGAGAGCGAGCGAGCGAGAGAGGGAGAGGGGTCTCTGCTCTCATTGCTCTGCTTTTTCCTTTGCACCCTCTTCTCTTTCTCATCTTCTTCAGATGGATTTCTGGGTTAGTCGTTCCAATTTCTTCGCGCTGCTAGTTTTTCTCCTCCATCTTCTTTCAACCAAACAAAACTCCAGAGCATTTGCCTGTGATTTCTTCCAAGGCAATTGGGTGGCTCAAAACCCCTCATACCCTCTCTACGATTCCACAGCCTGTCCTTTCATTGAGCGAGAGTTCAATTGCCAGAGAAATGGCCGCCCTGATCGATCCTATCTCAGATACAGTTGGCACCCCCATGGCTGCCCCTTAGCAAGGTACCCTTCACTCTCTTCTCTCTCTCCGTTTTAAATATCGCCCGATACGTATCATATTTTCGACCTCGGATACCGTTATACTTCTAATATTCTGTATTTTAACAATGTCACAAGTGTATTAGTCGATTCGCGGCCACTACGGTCGCTACGACCACTTTCAGTGTTCTGATGCCAAAATTGTTTTTAAAACATTCACAAAATATTCCCACTATGTATTATTCGATATAATGCTATTGTTACCGTAACGCGGGCCACTTTCGCTATTTAAAACCTTGATGTGTCAATGTCGATTTTGCATTTCCTGATTTTTGTTTTGTGATTGAGGCAGTGGTAAGCTGTTTTAATGCTGATGCATTCCTGGATGTCATTTGAGGCCCACTTACTAATTGTACATGTCGTGTTACATCTTTGTCACCATAAATTCCACGTTACTGGCGGAGCATTATTACTCATTAAAAGCTTTTTTTGTTTTGTTTTTTTTTGGTGAATTCAATTTTAGATGCCTATCAATAAAGTCTGTTTTAATTTTTATGAGGCATCATGTGACATCACATTTGGGTTATTCTTAAGGTGGAAACGAGCCCAATTGAGTCGGGTTTTGTAGTGTTGGAGTTTATCTTGTTTTTTAAAAATGCTAAAAATTCAAGCTCGAGCTCAGATCGTTTACTTGATTTTTTAACTCAATGTGCCTCTAAAAATGTGCTAAGATATACAAACGAGTCGAGTTTTTTTCAAACCAATTGTAATAGTTTAGGGAGTTGAGCACAACTCGTTTACTACACATGTCTAAAACTCTAGTTCGAACTCGATCACCTCAATTGCTAAACAAGTCACTCGGTTCCATTACTAATTGAGACGAGCCCTTAACAAACTCTCAAAAGCAGCTCGATTATATTCATTTGCAACTCTAGTTGTTCCTGTTCCGTACCATGCCACCTTTTCGGAATTGTTTTACACAGGATGGGGGCCCCATACAAATTACAGACCGTCTGTGGCCCTCTCTAAATTATCACCCAATCCCTCACTATCAATACACTAATTATAAGCAGCAAGCAACATATTTATTTATTTTGTTTAGCTTATTTAACTTCTCCAGAATGTAACAAAAGAAGTGGGCTAGGCCTTCCATGTATATGACATGTATTTTTCATTTATTTTTATAAATAATCAACTCATTCATTTATTTTAAAAATAATTTACCCACGACTTATTTAGAATCTCTGTCAATGTCCTTTGTAATTATTTACTCCAATAAGGAAGACCTGGTTGTGGTCTAAGTCACATAATAAGTATGGACGAGCGCTTTTAAAAAAAATTAAATTAAATTAGTGACATCTGCAAAAGTAAAAATTAAGAGTATGAGCACTGAGCGAGCTATAAGCCCTTGTTGAAAGAATATGTGACTAATAAGGCAGTGGTACACATTCTCAATTGACTCGGGGTATGGACCGGTGCGCATTGAGACAGAGGCCAAACCCATGAAATCGTTAAGCCTTCTCCTCCACTTGTAGCCCGTGCCTTTGGCGTACAAGAACAAAACTTGAGAGCACGAGCGNCAGAACAAGAGCATAGGCCCCTTGCTGAAAGATTAAATGTGAATAAAGGCAGTGGTACGGTGGAAAAAGAAGACTTTGCTGCCGTCAAGGTCACGGGTGGTACGGTGGGATGTCTTCTGAGTTGTTCATCCAGGGGATCAGGCTCAAGATCCGGCGGTAATACAGTAAACTGTTTTTTGGATGTTGAATTTGTGGAAAGATTTGAAAAAAAAGAATAGAAAAAAATTCTTATTTTTTTTTTCTCTTATTTTAATTTCTCTATCTATTTCTCAACAAATCTACTTCTCAACAAATCTACGGCGAACACAGCTCGAGAGACCAACTTCCGTTAACGTGATTCATATTACATCATCGCGAATATGTTCAATTCATGTTCAAACACTTTCCGGTTAAAATGCATTTTTATCTATTGTGTAATTCTTTTATGCGATGCAAAATGAAATCTTTTGCGATTTCAGTGTACCATCTGAGTCATTCATGTTATATAAATCTGATACTTTTGGGGGGTATAGGTTTGATGGCGAAGACTTTCTGCGGAGATTTAAAGGGAAAAGCATAATGTTTGTTGGAGATTCTCTAAGCAGAAACCAGTGGCAATCACTAACCTGCTTGCTCTCTGCTGCAGTGCCCACTGCTAAATACACTGTAGACAGGCTAGATGATGTCTCTACATTCACCTTCTCGGTACGTCCTCCACCCATCTAACTCCTCGGTCCGATTCTCTTTGGTCCCAATATTTGGATTAGACGAGACATTTCTCATTGACACTGTATTTTGAGTAAAATTAATGGTTTAAATTTGCTAATCATCTCTTTTCGGTCAGAGTTGATTAGCAAATCTGAACCATTGCTTTTATATAACTTTTGGAACCGCATGATTAGGGTTAAGGGTTAGCAGGTCAATTGGCGTGAGTTGTTACAAAATACAGACATACAATTGGTTTTGTTTATTTTTGGCGTAAATTTTACACAAATCACAATCTTGTTGACAAGGTAAACCACAATAAATATTTTTTTCTAATGCAAAACTTAAAAAATGGGCAAAAAGAGAATTGAAATTGAAATCAGTCCCGCCTAGTATGCAAAAAGAGAAAGATACAGATAATTATTAATGGGTAGATCTGGGTCTAGAAAGCCAAGCTTTGTTACCCCACTTTTTAATTTACAAATAATGGTAGTCATATAAAATACCAGGAGTTGAAGAAGAAGGAAAAAAAAATGATTTTGTTAGGTATGAGCTTAAAGTCGCAGTGTATAGGTGACGTGTTGAGTTGCTAATGTGCGGAAATGTGAACTTAAAATTAGGTGAGTTGTCACAGATAAATGATCGAATGATTCTATGTTTGGAATTGATTTAACCAGTAAAATATTTTACGTGAAAACAATAGTTCGAATCTCCGAATCCTCTCGGGGATCTCTGTTCACCATTTAAAACAGGGATTAAGGATAAAAATAAAGCACTGTTAGAGGTCGAGACGGGAATAGAAATGAGAAAAGAATTGAGGAATCGGGAACGGAAATAGTACTATCTAGCCCAATCAGCCTCCATGCCCAAGGTTAAGGTACGAGGGACCATTCCATGCCCAATTCCACCATGTTCAATGTCACGTGAATCTATGACTGATTGGTGGGCCTAAATAATGATCTAGTTGAGTAAAGTACTTAGATTTCAATCCAAGCCAGACAGGCCAATGCATGCTTGTCAAATTAGTCAATGCTCTCGGATTACGGTCAAGTGGTGCTCCGAGATACACTTAACATCACACATTCTTGTGTGATCCATAACCAAAATATGGATTTCACATAAAAGTATATTGGTAAAGCGAGCCGAAACACCACGTGGCCGTGCTCTCAGACAATTGAATGACTACTCTGCCTGTTCGGGGTCACTTCAAAATAGGTGTTTTTTTTTTTTTTTAATGGTCCTCTGTTTAACCAACCAGTTGCTCTTTCTACGTTTTTCCTGCAAAGTGCTTTTGGGTACACCTACTTGTCTGAAGTTTCCTTGTGTAGGTAAGTAGGTTATTGGGACACTAATTTGTTAGACTCTAATCACACAACCTAAAATGTTTACTAGTAATATTGTATTTAAAATTTTTCATATTTTCAAGATCATCCACGTAGACTTTCAATGTGACATTGGTTGTCACAATCTCTTTATCATTATGACCTCGAGTTCTCTTGTGGGGTTGAGCATTAGAGTCGGTCCCCAACTTAATGACACTACTTCTTAACTACTCTACTTGAATAGTTTGTCCACGTTTTAGGACCTCAGAAATTGGTTGTGTTTGGGACTATGCCAATTGCACAATAGACTACCTAAACAGCATACTTTTTGACGTGTTTGGATGTCGCGATGCCCAAAAAAGAAATAAGTGGAGAGAAAATTTATTGAAAACTGTGAAGAGAGAGGGGTTTTGGTACCCATGGTAAATATTTAGGTGATTAACGTATATGGACTGGAAATGCCTTTTTAACAACATTTTATTTTCTACAAAAGTAGAACTAAGCAGAATTCATGATATTCTTTCCAAAAAGCAAGAGCATTGGATGATGAAATTATGTCATTTTTTCAGGATTTTGGAGTGAAAGTGATGCTTGATCGCAACGTGTTTTTAGTAGATGTCGTGAGGGAAAAATTTGGGAGGGTCCTGAAACTGGACTCGATCGAGAGCGGCAACCATTGGAAAGGGATTGATATGCTCATCTTCAACACATGGCATTGGTGGAACCGGAGAGGAGCTACGCAACCGTTAGTCCAACTTAGCATTCCCAAAAAAAAAAAAAAAAGCATCCTTTTTTTTCTTTTTTCCTTTTCCCTTTTCTTGGATTTTTCAGAATTAAAATTAATTGTTGTGATGGTTTCATAAGTGCAGATGGGATTATATACAAGTTGGAAATAGAACCTACAAAGACATGGATCGAATGGCTGCTTTTCAGAAGGCACTCACTACATGGGCCGGTTGGGTGGACTCCAACATTGACCCGGCCCGAACCATGGTTTTCTTCCAAGGGATTTCACCATCTCATTACAAGTAATAAATTGCTCCTCTCATATTTTTTTTTTATAACTAGATGTCCGGGTCAACTTGCGCGCACTTCAACTAATACCGGAGCCTTGAAGATAACGACCAGAAATAACACAGTGGCCGATTTGGGATGGTTGGCCCTCCGTGAGATTTGAACATTCAACCTTATGGTCAAACACTTATTACTTTTTTATGCCCACTTTGACAATCTTTGGGTTAACTGCTCCTCTCATATTTCAGTTTTGAAGTCCTGCCAGACCCCTGGCAGGCCCAATTTTAAACAAAAATGAAAGCCCAAAGGACTCGGCCGGAGCCTGTCCAAGCCAAGAAAACAAAAATACTGGCATTTCTCATATATCACCCCTAATTTATCTTTGTCCAAAATAAATTAGGGGTGATAAAATGGCAGAAAACAACAGTAAATAAATATTACCTTTCTCGTATATTATTCATAACCCTGCACATATGTATTACTCACATTATGCACATTGTGCTATCAATTAACGACATAAACAAACAGTGGCTCAGGTTGGAACGAACCACAGGAGAAGAGCTGCTTGAGCCAGCAGCAACCGCTGTTGGGATCAACGTATCCGGGAGGCTTGCCGCCGGCTTTGGCCGTGCTGAAGGGGGTATTAAGCAAGATCAAGAAGCCCGTCACCTTGCTCGATATAACAAACCTCTCTTTGTTGCGAAAGGACGGGCATCCCTCTATATACGGGCTCGGGGGTCGAACGGGGATGGATTGCAGCCATTGGTGTCTTTCCGGAGTCCCGGATACTTGGAACCAGATTCTTTACAATATTATCCTGAATCGTTGAGGAAATCACTGAGTTCAGAGTGCAGCAAAAAATAGCTTCAGAGGGCAATTCTTTTTCACGCAGTGGAAATTTTGGCTGGTGGCATTTGTTGAATAAGTTAGTTTTTCTTATCTATTTCATTTTATTTTATTGGACCTGGTTATTTGATCAAGTGGTTATTATTAAATAAATTTTAACTGGATTATTTTTATTTCTTTATGTTACGGAGTAACATTTTTTCGAAATATGTTTAAGCTTAATTTTCTCATGAGACTTGGCGGATCTCAAAACAGCTTCATCGAGCCAACAAGCTTAGTGTGCATGATCAACGAGGTTCGAAAACTGATCTAACCTGGTTTGTTTATGTAACAAATCAGAATCAAGCAAAGATGAGCTCAAACTCGAATAGCTCAACTAGTTTAATGATGAGTGCATTGGCCAAATCCTTCTAAAGTTTGAATAAACGAATTTCCAATTTGATTCAAAGATGTGAGCTCAATACAAGAACAACATCAAACCCGAATGCCTCTACAAACATCAACAACAGGCTTCTAACCATTACATGGCATCCAAATCAAGAAATAAGAACCCCATAAGCCAAAACATACAGAGGTAGCGGAACCGAGAGAACTATTGTTACTTCTCCTGACTGAGTTTGCCTTGAACCTAGGTTTGCTTTTGTATCCTTTTGTCCCTTATGGGCAGATCAATGGGCTTCTGGGCCTCATGCGGATGGTTTGGGCCGGCGTAAACCTTGAGGTGGTTGAATAGGGACCTGCCAAGCTGCAGAACAAGCAATTTTGAAGAAGCATTATGCAAGAACTAGAAAGATTTGGATCCGAGCATGAAAAAAAGTATTAAACAGTTCTGTAGTCAAAACATGCATCTGCATATACAAGTAAACTATGTTACGTGGACTGTGTCGGTGTGAATCTAGAGATTGGACCCATCAAACCTCTAATTCAAGGATGCATGGACTCGGCCTAAAACAACAAAATATACTTTCGATGAAGTTATGTACTGTTGTGTCCTATTACACATAGAAGTGTTCAATGTTTAGCATCGCATCACTGCATCAGACACATATCCCGAGAATAAGTGTCAACCTTCACAACATGGATATTTGGTTTATTTTGAAAAGCCCACATAATATGGCAGCCGCAAGTAGGCTAAGGGTAAGATCATGTGTCGTGGGTAAAAAGTAGACCGCGGAAAAGTAAGATTAAATCCACCCTAACCTATTAGTCCTCAATTCGGCAATACCCTTGTTGAAAAGAAGGAAATCCGATCATAGTTACAACTTAAACTCACCCTCCCTTTAGGAAGCATGCCACGGACAGCATGTTCAATTATTCTTTCAGGAATTCTTTTTTGGAGCTGATCAAAAGTTTCAACCGTCATGCCTCCTGGTCGTCCTGAATGCCTCCTATAGAGCTTTTGGGTCCTCTTTTTTCCTGATACTGCAATTTTTTCTGCATTTACCTTTTCAAGTTCAAGCAACACAACAATGTTTCAGGATGTTGTGCAAGGCAGAAGCATGTTATGACCATTATTGCAGACATCAACAATGGTAGACATTAGAACGTAGAAATCTTCAATGGAAATGCACGATCAAAATATACCAGCAGAAGCCCTGGCCCAAAACTATTATATGATCATGTACAGCACTTGCTCATATATTTATTCCAATTTGATTAAAAATTTGAGTAAATACATAATTTGTTATGAAACATTTTAATGGGAAAACCCAAATCTAAGCACAAATTTGAGTAAAAGCTTCATTATCATGCCTTTAAATTTGGTAAGAGAAATATAGTCATGCAAAATTTCAGTAAAATTTGAATATATCTCAATTTTATATAGGTTTGAGTCAAGTAGTGGGGTGGATTACAGGCAGTTTTTACTTTTACCCAAATTTTGAGTTTGGGTATAAAAAAAAAGGGCAAGGAATGGAGATGCTCTTATTAAGTTACCAACTCTTCCAAAAGCTTAAGCAGTTAGGAAATGGGCCCAACAATGTATATCAAGCTATCTAACACCCTCCCTCATATGCAACTCCGTCTTCAACGTGGAGATGCAAATTTTCAGAGATAGAGTAGAACAAAATACAAATGGGAGAAACAAAAAGCAAACGGAAAACAAATGCAAAATAGAGACTTGAACCCAAGGCCTCTCACAACTAGAGTTCTGATACCATGTTATTTTACCAACTCTCCCATAAGCTTAAGCTGTAGAAAATGGGCCCAATAATGTATATCAAGTTATCTAAGAGCTCAAACCATGCATATATTAAGCAGAAAAAGTAACTAAGTGAAATATAAACTAGTTAGGTTATCCCAAGAAAACATAGCCCAACTAAGAAGCACGGATATGGACACATCATTGTTAAGTTACCAATAATCCCAAAAGCTTAAGTTGTTAGGAAATTGACCCAATAACTCATATCAAGCTATTCAACATCCTCCCTCACGTGCTGCAACTATATCTTGCACATGGAGATGCAAATTTTCATAAATAGAGAGAAACAGAATTGAAAGGGAGAAGCAGAATGCAAACAAGGAACAAATGCGAACAGAGTGACTCGAACCCAAGACCTCTCCCAACCAAAGTTCTTAATCCCAAAAACTTTGGGTACTATTGCTCTACAGTTCATCTCCTCTTCACTTTAGTTAGATGACTTGTTCACCAAGATGCATATCACTGCTTGGATTTGTTTCTTCCTTGGCAAACTACCGATGCTCTCCGGCCTCACATCATGCAATAAACGTATATATTTAGTCTTGCGCTTTGTTATTTTATATTGCTCCTAAGGGTAGTTTAGTCATATTGCTAATTAGGGTGTCTTAGGCTTCTTATGTTTAAGTAAAGCTTTGTTATTTTATATTGTTCCTAAGGGTAGTTTAGTAGTTTAGTCATATTGCTAATTAAGGTTTCTTAGGCTTCTTTTGTTTAACTTAGTTTTACTTTATTGTAATTTTCATTTTTTTTTTTGGGTAAATATAATTTTCATTATCGTTATTCAATAAACATATTCACCCTTTTGCAAAGATATCAGTCATTACTTCCAAAATTAGTACGCATACACCTTGAAGCCTTGGGGACACGTAGAATAAAAAATATATTTCTGTCATAAATGTATCCTATGAGTTCATATAAAGTCGAAACCTTGATATCTATCAAATTGAGATTTATCACATGACATACAAATCAACGGTCTCTATGTTAGTAATGCATCAACTACATATCTATGAAAAAAATTTCCCAATGTGCTCAGTTTCAAAAAATTACACTGTAACCTCCTAATGCGTCCTTAGCATGTACCAAGAGTGCACGTGTCTGAGTTTAAAAAAATTATAATATATATATATATATATATAGGGTAAACTTCTAGTCCGGACTTTTAATTTCCGGACTTTTTATACAAAATTTTTTTTGACGATCCGATCCGTCCAATGTGTTCAGAAGGTGTTTTCAAGAGCCCTGATAGAAAATTTTCAAAAAAAAACACCGGGAAGGGCTTGATCCAAGCAGTTTTCGCAAAAATATATAAATACGCTTTTTGCCGCTTGGATCAAGCCCTTCCCGGTATTTTTTTTTGAAGATTTCTCGCGTGAACCTTAGAAAACACCTTCTGAACACATTGGACAGATCGGATTTTCCAAAAAAAATTTGCAACACAAAAAAAACCCCATTTTTTCCTTAAATCCGGGAGTGTGGACTAGAAAATCCACCTATATATATATAAAGCAACAAAATGGGTACATATATAGCCATGTTTGACATGTGTCCGAAGAGTTTCGTGTCATGCATATGTCTGACACGTGTAGACATGGATACGGAAGGCCGATAGGCGTGTTCGAGCTTCTTAGTACCCAGGTACCAAGAATACAAGAAGAGAACTGTGTACATGAACTTGCCTATATTTATCGTTCCATTATCATCATAATCGTAACTTGTCTGCCAAAAACAACTGAATAAGTAAACAACAATATCCAAGTTAAAAACATTGCAGTCCTCCCAAATACTTTTCTGTATCAAGGAAAAACAAGGGCCAAATTTCTGGAAACCTGCTTGATGAGCCTTTCAAGACACTTCAAACTATCAAAACATATGTCGAGGGAAAAAATTGTGTATGAAAACTTTATGGGTGTTGTACTCACCACAATAACAAATGCCCCCATGTCACAACTAGGAGTGAAGGTTGCCAGATCTTTCCCACGGATATGAATAGCTATGGTTGATGCTAGTCTTCCAAGAATTTTATCAGTAGCATCAACAATATACCAAGGCTTAGAAGTATTCACAAAATCTGCAGCTTTAGGGTACCATGTCTTGTTCCAAACATCCTGAAAAAGGGAATTGAGAGAGCGAGAGAGAGAAACTACTTAGATAGATCCCACTTTAAAAATAAAGATGCCACAATGACAAAACTCGTCTATAAGGACTTTACTGTAAATGATGGTATTACACATCCCAATTACAATACAGTCTTGAAGTCAATGTTTGCAAGAAGACATCCTTCATGAACTGTAAATTTATTGTTCTTCATCTTCCAATGCTATTGTGAAGAGAAATTTTGCACAATATTTTATTATTTTATGAGTATTTTTAAAAATATTTGAAATCACAAAGTATGGACATACAGCTTGTCATAACTGAAGGAACTAATCCCTCAAAGAATCCAGCAGTTGATGATATTAGCCAATACAAATCAATTTAAGCTTATTCACTACTTCAAGGAACTGAGCTTCAGCACAACTTCCATGCTTGATCGCAAGACAAGCCAAGATCAAATGACACCCAGCGTCACGACTCGTTCATTTGACATAAGGTCCATGTATTGCTCATTGCCAATAGACACAATAAGAAACTATTGCAAGCAAACCAAAGACTATAGCATTCAATCAAAAAGATGACTTGAAATTCAACAAAATATACAAGAGATTTGACTGTAGGAGGCCCATTAAAGATATGCATCATATTAGAATCCTTGTATATAATCCTTTCATGAAGGATTACAAGTCACTC
Organism: Vaccinium macrocarpon; assembly: GCA_022606695.1. Lineage (NCBI taxonomy): Eukaryota > Viridiplantae > Streptophyta > Magnoliopsida > Ericales > Ericaceae > Vaccinium > Vaccinium macrocarpon. The sequence goes on from CM040180.1 coordinate 7,032,521, forward strand.
ATGTTCAACAGTCATTTTTTTCTTTTGTGGGGTAAGCAAATTGGATGTGCAGATATCGTAGTCCACATATAAACCACAAAGCATTGCCATCAGCACCACAGAGTCATCGTAGGAAACCACACACATATCAGGGTCGAAAGTCGAAACTAAGGTCTCACAGCATGTTACGAGCCCGTAGAGTATCTTTGGCCCACCAAGGAACTAGTGAGACATGAACCCAGGTATTGAACTAGAAACTCCAAGTACTTAACCAACCACTTGGTGGTAAATTGTTATTCCGACAATCATGATTAAGCTCCCATGTCTAAAAATGAGCTACCCTCGTCAAATAATAATTTCCAACCACTCCATTTTTCGAATTTGAAATCCGTCTGCCCCAAGTTACCCCTAGTCACAGAGCCTAATGATTTTCAATCCAATTACCAATGTTTCCTGCATTTTCTCAGCAGCCAAATGAAGCATAGTGAAAAATAGATTCTAAGCATTTTTATTCTCTAGGGTCTCAGGTAGCTAAATTATCAAACTTCTTCAATTTATTACCATAATTTCTTACACTCCCTCACCAACCATAAAAGCACATGGAAGAAATAACTACTCCCTCCATCCTCCGTCATAACAACAATTGTTCGGTCTGCAAAACCAGAACTTAAAAGAATGCATAACTAGAAAAATTCGAACCTTCTTTTGATAAATTAAAAGAACCCGTTGATATTTAGAAACTAGCAGCAAAAATGTTGAATTTTTTAAACAAAAATGCATCAATTTAAGTTCTCATCACGTCATTCGCAATTAGAAACTTAGGGGAGAGAGAGAGAGAGAGAGAGAGAGAGAGAGAGTATTACTATGCCTTTGAGTTGGGATTCGTCAAACATCCAACGCTGGTTTGGGGGAACATAAGCGGGGTTTTGTTCTTGGCAACGAATCTGGAACGTTCTGTTGAGGGATGTAGTTGGAATCGACGACGGCTTCGATAGTGATGATGCGAGAGGGAACCCAAGAAACGGGGTCGTTTTCTGAGTGTTTTGGTAGTAGGGTTTGGGCGCCAACAAACCCGACGATGAAGTGCACGCCATCACCATGTCCCCTCTCTCTCCACTCTTCTGTATACCGAACTGGATAAGATAGTCTCCTTGTTGGCATAAATGGAGGGGGCAAAGAGTTAGGTCTGGAACGTTATTTGCTGTAATTGTGGGGGCATATATATAAGTTTTTTTTTTTTTTTTCATTTTTAGGGCCAATTTTAACAAAACCATTTACTTAAATCTTGGTTGATTTTATCAAATGGGGTGATTATATCAAATGACAAACTCAACCTAATAATCGTTTCTCTTTACCAATTTCAATCACAAACCCTCCTTGTTACCGTCCACTCCGTCCGTCTCAATTTTATAGTTCCTCGTTTAATAGTAACGGACAAAAAATTGATAATATTTTTTCAATTAGAATATTTTTTATATGCAATATAGATCTTATTTGATGAACATCAATTAATTCTATTAAACAAAAATTTTCAAAATCACCTAAAACATAAATTATGAGATATAGCATATTGAAAAGTGACACAAACTAAAAAAAAAACTATAAAATGTGGACGGAGGGAGTATATAGAACATATCAAATCTAGGATTGTTCCATAAGAGAAATTGGTTTAAATCAGCAATTGGCTGAAAATGAGGTTCTTGAGTTAAGGTACTGTGAAAGAGTGATCTGTCTCGTAAAACATAAAAACTAGTTTAAATCAGTATTGTGAAACAACCCTTGTGAGTCCTCAATATTTTCTTCTAATTAAAATATAGTACTATATATATTTTTTATCTGAAGTGATTATACTCCTCTGTCTAAATTTGTTAGTCCATTTTTAAAATTCATGCCACTTTTCAAATGATTCTCCGTTCCGAATTTCTTGTCCATCTACAAGTATGCGTGTCATTTTTTGTTCGCTTATATCTTTCAATCTATAATATTTTTTACAATTTTGAAAACTTTGTTTAATAGTAATATTCAAGAACCATCAAACAAGATCTATTAACTATATATAACATTATACATTCGAAAATATGAAGAATTTTTTTAGGTGTGGGGAATAGTGCAAGTGTGTAACGCCCCAATTTTTCGGAATCATTATTTAAACATTTATTAAAAAGATTAATTTATTAAAATAGATTTATCTTAATCAAACAACAAAAATACATAATAGTCGAGTGATCTTAATTTTATTACAATGAGACAACGTACTTTATTGAAAATTCAAATCACGTCTATTCAACATAAAATAAGGGGACATAGCTCTAATAGTAAGAGGGGTTCCAAGCTTCTTCTCAGCAGCGAGGTTCACCTCGAGATTCTGTTCATCTCCTCCGACCTCATTAGGGTACTGCTCACCCTGTTGATTCTCTGCAAAATCTAGAACAGAGCCAGGGTACACCGTACCGTGAGTGATGAGGTTCACTCAATAAATAATTCTTACCCAATAACTCTTACAATACACAACATAGCATGTATAGAATAATATAACAAAACAATGAGAAAAAGAACAACAATCCGTTTATTCATTACTGATCTTTAATCTGCGTGAAATCTTTGATTCTCTGCCCAGAGAATCAATCCTCCCAATAGAACCTCTTAGAAAATAGCCATTCGTGATTCCACTCCCTCCTTTTTTACCCTGACTGGGAGCCCAGATGACAAGGACTAAATTATGTATTTAGTCAAAATCATCAACCGCCTCACAAGGAAGAATCCCCCAAGGACTGACTGTACCATTGGGCACACAAGGTACTGACTGCAACCTTTGGAGTATATAGCCCTGGATCCTGGGTCTATAATACAATATCAGCGTGTTTGGATACCGGAGATGGCACCCGAATTTGCAAGCGTATGGATTTGTACTCTTGGCCCCACACAAATCCAGTGTTGGGAATGCAACATGAGAGGCCGGATTTGGGCTCCGGTCCCACACAACCGGAGTTGTAATCCACCCACAGGTGGATTTGCCAACGCTGACCTTACCCCTATCGTTGGAATATCCGGGTGTTTTGGGACTATTTTACCCCTCCAAATCCACCTCATTTTCAACTGGAGAGAGAGAGAAAGAGAGAGAGACGAACCAGAGGTCGGAGGAGATGAACCATGGGTCAAATTTTTTTAGTTGGATCTAGGTTGTGGTGGTTGCCGGCGGTGGGTTTCCCGTTGTTGGTGGTGGATCCGGATGGGGTCGTCAATTTCGGATAAGGGTCAGTCGGTGGTGGGTGTATTGGTCCAATGAAGGATGAAGAAGAAGATGAAGTGGATGGTTGGGAAATTAAAAAATAAAATAAGAAAAAAAAGTGGATGGCGGGGAAATAAAAAATTATGTTGGTGGGTGGGTGTGTTGGTGGAGTACATTTATTTGTTACAAATTGGGTACTTTATTTGTTTTCTAATTTTTTGAAAACAACAAAAAAAAACTCACATAATGTAATAACTCACGTAATATAGATTTTAATTTATTTTTCTGAAAAATATTTAATAATAAAAAAATAGGGTGTCAACATTGTAATTTTTAAATTATCCAATTTTTTCGTACATTAATAAATTGGGGGCAATTAAGTCATTTGACAAGTTATCCTATTATATCCACCTTCCAAATCTCCTTTCTCAAAACACCATCCAAACACCGGATTACAAATCCACTCTTCTTAGAAGTTGGGCTCACCCTCATTATAAATCCACCCTCATTACAAATTTAGTCTCAAATCTGCCTTCATTACAAATCCACTCAAATCAAATTCGTCATACAAACGGGTCATATATCTCTGGCTAACTATCAATATATTTCTAGTTGACTGCCAATCATTCAGTAACCATATTTGTGAGGAGTGATCACGCAACACTATTTCTAAGGTTCCAAATCTTAATCAAACTCTGGCTGACTACCAATCATTTCAACTTCACCATCTGGCTACCTGCCAACCATAACAACAATTTTTCCAAGATAGCCTCCCCAATCTTTTCATATCAACATTCAATCAAATTATCCAATAACTCAACGTCTAGGTGATCATCTATCTTCGTGCACAAAACGAGGGAACTTAATTGTCCAATCTAACAAACAACTTGCCCATTATAAATTTGCAAATGACATAATAAGGAATAAAACGATACAACTAATAATAATCTGCAAACAATACACATAAAATAATGAGAAATGACTTCATCAAACATAATACTCCACTTAGCAATGAAATTTCGTCATATTCTATACTATATCAAGTTTACTTCTTAATCTAATTATAAATATACTTTCCAAACACCATAGTAAGAATGCCGAGCAAAACAAATGAATAATAAAAGAAAAAAATTAATAATTAACAATGGTATGCAATATGTCCTACAAGTGTTCCCACGTGTATTGAAGTTTTAGGAATTTACTTTGTCATTTGACAAATGTTGGTGAACAATGAATACATGCATATCACAGTTGGTCTTGCCAGAACCATGTCGCTTCACAGGCCACAATTTATGGGGTTTCGTAACTTAATTTCTAAGTTTGGTTTGGTTTGATTTGGTTCGGATTTAATGCAAGCCCTAAAATCAATTCAAGATATTCTAAATATACTTAAAATTAGAGAGTAAGAGGTATCTACCTTTTTCGGAGTGCTAGGAGTGAAATTAGCGGAAGGTGGTGCAACTCGGTTGTCGAAAAAAATAGGCTTGAAATGAGCTGTTGAGAAGAAAATGAACTATTTTGGAACCTCACTCTCTCTCTTTTTGTTTTCATAAGCTGGCTAGTGTAGGGTAAAAGGGATGTATTGGTGTATGCATATATGTAGTCTAGTAGTATCATTGTAAGGTAATTGGGATGGGTATCCTCTGAGGAAAAAATCGTGCATTGGCAGAGGAAGGGAATTGGTGGGTTTGCAGTGAATTAATTTGGGGTGGTGGATGCTCAGTCAATTCTGAAGGGATAAGGGTGATGCATTGATTTGGATAATGGAGAGAGCAGAGATGTAAATGAAATGGGATAAAAAAAAATATGTATAAACATATAAGTGCATGTATATGTATAATTTATATGCGTTGAGAGTATATATATATACACACACATATACATTATATGCTTAATATTTAGACATTAAAAGTAATCTATGAAATTATAAATTTAAAAATCTACTAGAGACAGTTAAACATGTTTAGAAATTAAATAATTCAAATTTTTATTTAAAAGAAAATTTGGATTATTACAAAGTGGACAATAAATATGGAATGGAGGGAATATATCATATAATTTATAATATTTTATGTAATTTTAGAGACATTATCTTATAGAACTAATCAAAATCTACAAAAAAATATATCGATATTGAACATATAATTATTTATCAATTTAAATATATCACTTTTTTTTTTTATTGGATTGCAATATAACTATGTACAAACAAATACAAAGGCTAAGAGTAGAAATCTACAGAATGCACAGCCTGGTTGGCACGCTACTATGTCCATCCTCCCCAACCTCTCCAGAAAGAATTTTGAAACTTAAAAAATGTCGTCTTTGTCACCTCTGTTGATCCCCTTCACAACCCCAAAACCCCATCAATCACCCACACCACCAAACCCTAGAATACCAAAACCTAGAAAACCTCAAACATCAACAATCCTCTCATCAATTCACAAACCCCAGACCCTATCAATCACCCACCACAACCCAAAAACCTCCAGAAGAACAAAACCTCACAAAATGGTAGTACCAGTAATCAGAGCTCAAGCCACTCCCACAAGCACAACCTCCCCTATTATCGGACTCGGGTTTCGTCTTGCCGGGTCCTCGGTTTTAGTCTCTCCGCCCACGTGGCAATCGGCCGTTCTAAGCAATTTGATCATTTTCTTTCTGGGTTATCCGCTTCTTGTATTGGGGTTGTCTCTCCAAGGCATCGGAGCAGCCTTCTTGCTCGGGACTCTCACGTGGCGCGCTTTCGGGCACACGGGTTTTCTTCTTGTCGCCACGTACTTCCTTATTGTAAGATCTGATCTTGGATTGGACGTGTACTGTAACTTCGTCGTTAAGCTTCACTACTGTAATTTCGGTGTTGGAATGCGTAAATGGGAGTAATAAATTGGACTGAAATGGCACTTAAGCGTAGTGAGGTTTCAAATTCAATTCTCAGGGAGAGTAAGACAATGCCATTTTTAGTGGGTTGGGTTGGGTTGAGTAGTGTAAATTCTTCTACTGTGATTGGTTTGGGCCACACCCATAGTGAACATGGTCCAACAACTTTGATTTCCGGCAGGTTGTGAGAATTTCTTTAGAAACATAGCATTAGTATTTCGTTGGTAACCTTAAGATAGACCATATGTTATTGCATTAGTTTGATGGTTTGTTTTTTTAACGAGTTTGTATTGTCCCTTCTCAAGTGATAACCTTCGTCTGGAATCATTTTCCTTAGGTGGATTAGGTGTCGGTTTTCTTTTTCTTTTTATTTTTTCTGTTTCTCGCAATATAGTTTGATTGAAGAGTGATTGATTGTTTTGCCCTCTGGCCTCCATTGCCAAAATACATTTGAGGTTTTGCTTGTAATGGGTATCGATTATTTTGGATCTGCCAGGGTACCGGTGCCACAAAGGTTAAAATGGCACAGAAGGAGGCTCAAGGGGTTGCTGAGAAGAAGAAAGGAAGAAGAGGACCAGGAAGCGTGATCGGTTCCAGTGCTGCTGGTTGTGTTTGTGCTCTTCTTTCAATAATTGGAGTTGGTGGAAAGGCATTTTCTCACCTTTGGGTACTTGGGTTTGTGGCCAGTTTCTGCACGAAACTGAGTGATACTGTCTCAAGTGAAATAGGAAAAGCTTATGGAAAAACAACGTAAGTTGCGGATCTTGTTCCCTTCTTGGGGCATTAGGTGCCCTCCCTTTTGTTCTCATGCTAGTATATTTTGTGGTGTCCTTGACTTTTTAGGCTACTTGTTTTGAACTGCAACTGTTCTTTGGATTTGTTTAGAGTAAGTCTTCACGGGTATTAACGGTATGATAATTTGTCCTCATTCTTATAATTCTTGTTATCTACCACGCTATTTTAGGTTGCTAGTCTCCCAACCATATACTTAAACATTGTGTGGATTTTTTTGTCACTGGTGGAGATTGAAGAGACTGATGACAGTTATGGATTACTTTAGAATATATATTAACTAGCAGAAACTGATGTGATAGTAGCTGTTATGCTGGATTGGGGCCTCAAATTCTGCCTTTAATAGGGCAGATGCCTTTAGGTTGCTTGATTATGAGTTCAACTTAAGGAGGTCACCAACCTTGACTTGTCAATGAAAGGAGGCCACCGAGGTGGGTTTTTACAAGGTTTTGGGGTTGAAAGGGAGAATGGAATGGGGTTGATGGTTTCCCATATCTTATATGCCGATGATACTCTTGTGTTTTGCAATGCGGATTCAACACAAGTGGGCTACCTTCGGTGTGTTCTTTTGTGTTTTGAGGCTATGTCTGGCCTTAAAGTAAATTTGGGAAAGTCGGAGATGATTCCAGTAGGAGTGATTAATGATATTAATGGTTTGACTCAATTATTGGGTTGCAAAGTTTTGGGAGGCATGTTTGGTGTGGGGATGAGAGTTTGCGGGATGCTTTTCCAAGCATCTATCTTTTGGCTTGCAACAGGGAAGCTTCTGTTTCTGAGTACCTGCAAATTGTCGAAGGAACTATAGTTTGCGATATCCGCTTACGAAAGGAAGTGCTTGATCAAGAGATGGAGACTTTGATGGCTTTGTTTTCTAGGGTGTATGGATTTCATGGGATCAGAGAAGCGGAGGATGAGATTTGTTGGAAGCTTTCCAAAGAAAGGGAGTTTCAGGGGAAGTCTTATTATCAAGCTTTATGTGGGGGTGGTAGATCTATCCTTCCATGGAAAGTTATTCGGAAGGCGAAGGCCCCTCTAAAGGTGGTTTTTTTTGTTTGGTGTGCGACCCAAGGAAAGATTCTCACTATCGATAATTTGATCCGTAGGCGGGAAATCATTGTTAGTTGGTGTTGTATGTGTAAGAGGGATGCAGAGACAATTGATCACCTTCTCATTCATTGCCCACTGACATGGGAGCTATGGACGGCGGTGTTGTCTTGGTTTGGTATTCAGTGGGCAATGTCAAGAAATGTATGAGAAGGAAGTGTGTTTGGAACATGATTCCTCTCTGTGTGATGTGGGTAATTTGGCGAGAGGGAAATCAGAGATGTTTTGAAGGAGTAGAAAAGCCCTTGTTCAGAATCATTAGTTTTTTGGTGAATAGCTTGTATAGTTGGGACAAGAGAGAACGTTATCCTTCTCTTGACCAAATTTTTTGCTGTTTTGAGCTTTTATTTTCACGTGTTGGTGTATAGGGCCTTTTTGTCCATGGCCTCCTTTTTGTAATTGGGTAGCATCCCTTGGGGCAGTTCATTGTGAATTATAGGATACAGAAGCCGCTACTTATAAAAGCCTCACAATGTTGAGAGTAAAATGTTCTATGGTTTAATTACTTTTGTTGTGCTCTTAAAACGTTGCCTATTGTGCAGACATGAGTTATAAGACAGAATGCTTGGAAAAAAAACTGTCATGCTTCTGCATGGAAAAAGAATGCTGACGTGCTCTTTCTAGATAGCCATTTTTTTCTCAATGTGGAAACCCATATGGAAAACTTTTGAATTACTTTTGCTTGCTTGTGCTTCCTTGATATATATTTCAAGGAGGTCTTGTCTAAAAAAATATTGAGTCCATTTTGGAGGGTGATTCCTCTTCACCTACGCTGGTAGATTAAGTGATAAACAGAATTACGGTTAACTTTTAAGGTCCAGGATTGTTATAGCTCAAACTCAAGAATGTCTTCCAGAGTTCTTTTTTATTTTTGTGTTGTAGCCTTGTAGGAATGTCTATGCTTACTGGTTCTTCTATCTGCCTATTCAGGGTGAGCTGTTATCTTATCTCTCTGTATTCTATTTCCTTTTGTCTGTTTTTCAGTCATTGTGACCCTTTTGACTCTTGCTAGTGTTTTATCTCACCTATATTTCGGGGAAGGGACCAAGCCAAGGCTTTTCTCTGAACTCTGAAGTATGTGTAGCACCTTAGGAGTGGCAGCATTCATCTAGCATTCCTAAAGTGCGCGACTTGTGTATGATATTACTGTCTTAAACTACTTATTTATTGTAGATACTTTCTCCTGGTTATATTACGGTTCTGTGAGTTCCTCAATTAATATCTGGTGTGTTTCCCAGAACATAACAATACTTGAAATGTTGCACTTTTAAGCGGTCAAGTTTTTATTTTCAGTTACAAAAGTTCAAGGGACTATACACCTGCACTTTTCTGCATCTTTTGAAATTGATGCTTCTAACGCAGGTACCTAGTGACGACATTTAAGATAGTCCCAAGGGGAACTGAGGGAGCTGTGAGTGTTGAGGGAACCCTTGCCGGACTTTTAGCATCAATTCTTCTTGCATTTGCTGGTTGTTGGATGGGTGTGGTATGATGTATTCCTCTTCTTTTTCTGATTGTTTTTTTTTTTACCATTTTAAACAGTTAACCTTCATTTTTTCTGCATTCTTTGGATCTTTTCTTGTCAGTTGGCTTAGCCTCATTTATGGACTAAGTAGCACAGACATGTGACGTGGCACATGGACATGATGATTTACAAAAAAAATTGTTGGACACAAATGCCGGTGATGCACTAAACATACAACTGTATATATTTTTTCTTGTCTCTCTGGAATTTTCCAAAGAGAAATAAAGTACTACAAAATCCTAAATGAAACTGAAAAGAACAACATACGAAGTATTTCATAACTGAAACACCAATATATTATTCGCATGATTTATCAGAACTATTTAAATAAGCCATACATCCTTTAGGAAAAGTAACTCCATTAATCCATGCAGTAGTATATCACAGGGTCTAAATGATAAGAGACCAATAGGACGAAGGACTGTTGGACACGGTGTCCGAATACCTTCTTTGAAGTGTCCTTGATTCGTAGTCTACAAACATAGCTAAAACTGCATTACGATGGTTGGTTCTTGTATAACTAGGACTCCATGGGCAATGATTTTGCTTTGAAGGAATGATATGGTATCGAAAACCTTGGGGTGAAGAAACATATGAGAGTCCATGATCTAGCTAATTGCCCTCAACAGAGTTCTTGAGGAAATAGGATGCATGCAGCTGATCTGTAGTAGGGACACGTTTGTCTGAAAATAGTAGATGTTGTGTTATTACTTACTATTTGTTAGTTACTTTTGCTTTTGATGGGAACTTCTACATTCTCTTGAGATTTTCTGACATAGTATCTACTCCCTTTTAATGGACAAAACTGTAACAGATAAAGGTACCCGAAGCTCTGATTTGTGTTGTAGCGTCCCAGATTGCTAATCTTGGTGAAAGCGTGATAGGTGCTTCTCTCCAAGATAAAGAAGGATTTCGTTGGGTAGGCGACCGATCCTATTATCATTTGATTTTGAATTATGTCAATTCTCATTGGTTTGTTTTGGTGGACATTTATTTGTTGTGTCCACGACGTTTTATATAGAGATCTCTATCCACCAACCTCGCTATAAAGTTATAGAGCTTCGAATTTTCCTGGGCATCCCTAAGTTTATGACACAGGTGGAGTTAGTTCTTTACGCAATGTGGCCCAGGCCAACCCATTCTTGTGCAAGACTGGGTGGATTTCTGTTTCTGAGACCCCTCCCTCCCCACAACATATGTAATTGAGTTGATCGACATTCCGCTTTGTATTCTTGTAACCAGTTAAACCTGCTGTTTGGTTTTGTATTTATATTTACTGCCACTGACATGTCATCTCAAAGTTTTTTCTGTTTGCTGGTTTGGTATCACAGCTTAACAACGATGCTGTTAATGTCATCAACATATCTATGGGCAGTATATTGGCAGTCTTGATACAACAAATTCTACTCCAAAAGTGGTATACATAGTCATCCATGTAAAGCATCTCCTGAGTTCGGGGGCATGGTTCAAGCCCCAATGTTCTCTTACTGAATCCGTGGGCGTGGATACTGTGATTAGAAACTGAAAAAGACGTTGTTGTGAATGTGGAAAGACGTACAAGCGTTTTTGTGCTCTCTTTTCTGTTAATTCAATGGGATTGGGCTTCTGAAGAAAGATCTCTTGAAATGTGGCAGCAATATCTTAGCCATCTGTTCCTGTTATTTGTAACCTGTAAGTTCTCTGTTTCTCCAAGTGGAAAATGCCTTAGAAGGTTGGTTTTGCTGCTGCAGTTGGTAAAACATCGATTCTTTCATTGTAATTTCAACGCGAAGCCAGTTCCATTCATTGTAATTTCAACACGAAGCCAGTTTCACGTATGTGTTTACTAATTTTTTATGCTCTTTCAAGTCTCTTGGCCCTTGGGCAATGAACACTTTTTTGTTCGAGATTACTTGAGAAATTTCTTTCCTTTGTTGCTTTGATTGAATTAGTTTGCCTGGAACGATGCTGTAATATCTAAGAAATTGGTGGGAAAAAAAAACGGAAAATCTCCTTGGATTTTTGGTTAGGGTTTCATGATTTATAGAGATCAAACCTCATCACAGAATCACAAATTCTCTAACCATATTTTTTTTTTTAACGGTCAGCGGATTTATTTGTTCATTTCCCATTGTTCTACCTTTTATTTATTGAACGGCATCATTGCAGTACAAAAAAGAAATGCAACTCGCAATAACTTATATCTATCCTCCGGTCACATGCATTTACTGGATGGTGGATATTGATGCAAAAAAGTCATGGAAGTCAGCCTAAAGCCATATGCATTTAAGGGAAGGTGGATATATAGAATCAAATGAAGGATCATAAAGCAAAGTTTTTTTTTTTTGTCATTCGTTATTCCTAATCTATTACATGGAGAGGGGAGAATGGAATTTTATCCCGGAATGCAGTGTGGAATATTTAAGAGTTCTATCGCATGAGTTAGCTAGCACTTGTTAAAGCAAAGTATTCAAAGAGGGAAGTTAGTCAAGAAATCTCATTTCCACCAAACTGCATAATGACATTTCTCTCCTCAACCAGTATGAGGGAAAATTCACGTGAAACTACTCCCACAGAAGGTCCATTGCCCCAGTCAGTCAAAACACAACCAAAAATTCTACTTAGTTACAAGCAAAAATCCAAAGCCAGGTACTAAAGTCATTCTTTCCAACCCTATATATCCCTCCCCAGGCATTTCTCATGTTCACAACTTCCACTTGCTTTTCCCTCTTACATTCCCTCTCCTCTGCCTAAACATGGCATCACTTTCGCAGGAAATCATCCTCGCTAGCTCTCCAGATGGCACCATTACCGCCTTGGACGCTTCTTCTGGCGCAGCCTTGAGTCGTTTCACTGGAAGCCGATCTCCACGAAAAGGCTTAACTGTAATTGGAACCAACCTCATCGCCTCCTCTCATGTTTTCCCTGACATTGCTTCAGGCTCCATTCACCTGTACAACTGGTGGTCGTCAACCCCTTCTAACCACCTCCCGGTTTCAGAGCCGGTGGGTCCACTTGCTGCCACTTTTGACAGCTATTTCCTGTTTGCCGGTGGCATCTCAGGCCAAATCCATGCACTATCACTCCCCTCAGGTGATCTAATCCAATCATTCTCTGCTCACAACAACAAACCCGTATCTTGTCTTAAAATCAACGACGACGGTTCCCTTCTGTTTTCCGGTGGCGATGATGGAACCATTGCTGTTTTCCCAATTTTCAAAGTTCTAGATATTTCACCACACAGGTCAAACGGATTCATATTGCATCGCTTCATCGGGCACGAATCAACCATCACTTCTATCACCACAGGAATTGGAGGATCCAGTAGCACTATAATTTCTTGCTCCTTGGACTGTACATGTAAGTTTTGGAGCCTCGTGCACGGGACCCACCTGCATACGATCACATTCCCGTGTACAATCTGGGGAGTGGAAATGGATTCCATGGAGTCCGAGTTCTTTGTTGCCGGATCAGATGGTTTTCTGTACAGTGGAGCACTAAAGGGGGGCAACAGAAACACGGTAAAAGAAGGGCAGAGACTGATCAAATGGGAGCAGAAACACCACGGAGCAGTCGTTGCCTTGGCAATGACTAACGGGGGACGAAATCTGGTCACTGCTTCGGAAAATGGAAGCATTTGGGTTTGGGATGTAGAAAGAAAAGAGGTGATACGGGTTCTTGGTGAAGAAATGGGAAGCATTAGCGAACTGGTTGTGGCGAATGGGTTTGGAATAGGTGACGGTAAAAGCGAAGATAATGGATGGAGTTCTGGGTTTTCCGGCGGAGAGGTGAGTATGCCGATAAGGAAGGCAATGGAGATGGAAATGGTGTTGGGTGTTTTGGAGCAGGATAGGAGCAGAGCCATTGATACACTTGGATCAGCAATTGAGACTTATGAGAAATTACTTGAACTCATTCTCAAAGAAGCCAAAATGGGAAGTACTTGTGATAGTAGTGATGAAGAGGAAGATGAAATATGAACATTCTGTATCAACCTTCAACCAAATGTGTCAATTACTGGGGAAATTTTTTTATGCCGAGCAGGCACCAACTGGCACCGCCACGTGGTGTCTATTGGCTCATCCGGGCCGTCCTAGATCTGTTGGGTTGTTGGGTGGCATTTTTATAATTTTAGGGGTAAATTTACCCCAACAGATGTGGACTGTCCAAAACATGAATGGACAACCCAGATGAGCTAACGGGCACCACAAGGCAGTGCAAGCTGGTGCCCGCTTGGCACCGAAAAACTTCTCTTATTAGTGAGTGGCAGAATCACACACAGAGCAATAGGGAGAGCGAGAGTAGATTTTCTGAGAATATGAACAGAAACGGTAGATTAGAAGTTTTGATTTCAGCATATTACTGTAATCTAAGAGCCCTCGGGACCAATTTATTCCTAATTCTGATAGACTTTTGACTCAACCGTAATCTACCAAGTTGCACCTTAAATTATCCTACAACTTCAGCAGGCAGAGAAATACTAAACCAAATGCCAAAATCTCCCAGCCAGACGACAGCAAGGGTACAAATATCAACATATACCAGAAACAAGATTCCAAAACTTTCAGTACTTACTCCTTCACACATCAATGCAGCTTTTAACAAAAGATCTGGTATCAACCCCACCATCAAAGCAGAACCAAAGTTCATCATAATCACTAATCACACAAGTAACTAACTATAGAAAAAGATCAACAAGGAAGCTCCCGTTTGGATCACTAGAATTTCTTGAACAGATGTGATTTATGGATATTTAAAACGAAGAAGATGCTTTTGATGAAGGAATTTCCATTAAGACATTTAACAAAGATTAGATCCACTATGCTCGCAGCACAACTTTGGTAACATTTACAACAGAAAAATACAGACACCTAAGATACAGCAATGGTAATCCAGTAAAATTTTACAACCCTACACAACAACAGCGACAACGAGAAAGATCTACTTACAGAAGAATGTAAGACATTTAAAACCACAGATATTAGCTCGACCAACTTATTCAACTCTTAAAAGAGACTAAAACCAAGTACGTACTAGTGCACACCATACGCAAAGGCTTAGGGTTGTGATTAAATGTTGGATTTATGGAGGAAAGTGTTGAGGGAAAAGAAAAGGGAGCTAGTTTTCCTTGGCTTCTCTTCCGCAAATCCGTAAATCCAAGATCCAATCACAAACTAAAGTGCAGTTACAACCCAAAGACAGCAAACAGGAGTAGCGTGTACAAGGAAAATGGATTACAACTCCCTCCGCCGCTTTGAACTAGTGCCACGTGGTTGATAATGAGCAGGGCTTTGTCCAAGTGAGCAAATGTCAGGCACAAAAATGGAACCATCAGACATGTTACGATAACTTTTTGGCCAGTAAAGCCCTGAGGCTGTAGGTGGCGAAGGGACCTGTGGTACTGTCCAGGATGCATCTGGCACCTGACCCAGGCACTCATCAGCACCCAATTCTTCCTCTCCAGCTCTTAGAATTGAGGAGCAGTCAGAGTCTCCAAACTTACCACTATCAGCCTGGTACAGTTCATCGCAAAGAAGACACAATATTAAGGGCTGCAGTTGCTATTGCTATGCACTTCGAGAATTATGGCCATCATTTTCAAAGTTCACTTGATAGATCTAACAAAAACCAGGAAATCATCATCATTAAAAGATCAACAGTTTTTCATCTAAAATTGAAGGGAAGCTAAGCCTGTATGTAACGTTTGGTTCTAATTCTGGTTAGTTGGTTGGTTAGTTCTTTGTACTATGTGTTGTGCTTTGGTGGTTTTAGTTGCTCTATAGTTTCCTATGATGCTTGTCCTCTGCCATTGTATACCCAGGTTGTTAATGAGCAGTGCTTTGGGTTAATGGAATAATGAGCAGTGCTTTGGGTTAATGGAATTTTCCCACCCGAGCAAAAAAAAGAATTCAATCAAGCTACCAAATGCCCAAAAAAAAAAAAATTAATTGAAAGACTAAATGCATGTTCCAAAATGGTTCTCCAATTTGGCATTGTGCTTACAAGATGTACAGCTAAACACAGCCTGCAGCAGGACGTCATCCAGGTAAGGCAATCCGTCTTACTACAAGTTTCTTTCATTGTAGCAAGCACAATGAATGTAGTGGGTCGACCCTTTATATTAATGAGAGCCTGCGTGATCTGTGACAGCAAAGTGTTTCTTTACAACAATAGCAGTATCTTCAGGGGCGGCTTCAGATTTTCATCCAGCGTGTGACAAAAATATATAATGTGTTAGTGACAAAAAGCTCTATGCACAAAATAAACTTGGATCTCCAGAGTGTGACAAAATAAACTTTAATTAGCGAAATATATTATAAGCAAAAGGAAAATGTACACAGATTTCATTGGTTCACAAAAAGATACTTCCACATATAGCCTTGAGTATGGAAATATCCCAAGTCCTCGTATGTTAAAAGCGATGAATTATACTATTCAACTACCCAAATTTCATTGGACTTTCAGTTATGTTAACTCCACATCAGTAATCCAGTGCTGACAATACTAAAGAAATTTTAATGTAGTATGTAAAAATTAAGTAATTCTTTTCCAGTGAAATTTTTTGAGCTAGAAGGGTTCACTTGGACCTCCTAAACTCTTTTTTGATAAGTAAAAGAATTAATTCAAAAGGCATCAAAGGGGATGCCACCCATGTACAGAAGAATTCAAGAAATAAAAAAGAAAATATCATATTAACAAAAAAAAGCTATACCCCCCTCTATACTCCCCCTAAACTCATGGTAGAGCCGCCCCTGAGTATCTTTGGGGGTTTCAAAATAGAGAGGTAATAACCAGTGTTTGGAATATTTGCATGGTAGGCCGTAAGGTACATGTACCTGCGGCCCTGCATCTGTGACAGTCTGACAGAGTAACTCTTCTTCTCCATTAATGAATAAACACTAAGAGGAGAGGCTCTCTGTCTGTCAGCATTCACAAAGAACAAACAAGGAAAATCCAAAAAGGGCTAGGATCCTAGGATGGTGCCCACTTACATTCATGAAAATGCATGCAAGGTATATACAGTAAGACCTTAAATTATACCTTGCATGAGTCACCATCCAAGTAGCCAAATGTTTGATTGAATCCAGTCAGTCCAAGATATTCATCTAACTGCCATGGTGGAAAACTTCCACCTGCTGATTCTCCAGACAACGGCAACTTAGTTGGTTCAAAATCCCCAACTCCTCCAACTTGGACAGGTAATACTTTGGTGTATTGGCCATCCAATGACACTGGCGTACCATTTCTAGTCAGAGAACGAGATTCAGTTTCTGAGATTTTCTTAACAGAAGGCGACTTCACTGAGGAAGATGATCCACCAAGTTCAGCGGATTCAAGTCCTACTTTAACTCCTGTCAGTAGAAATCTCTTATGAGCTGACACGAAGGTATTTGCTGTGTGTATGGCAACATCACATTTTCGGCAGAGTAAAGCTCGATCCTCAAGACAAAAAAAATAGCCAACCGCTTCCTGTATGGACGCCCATTCATCATCAGTTGTCAGTTGTCACAAAAAAAAAAAAAAAACAAAGAAGAAGAAGAAAAAGAAAAAGAAAAAGAAAAAGAAAAAGAAAGAAAAGGGGACGGGATATTAAGCAATATATATTGCCTTTTAATTCAATAGATAGGGCACATACACATTAAATCAGGATTGCTGCAATATTATTCATTGACTTTGCTCTACAATTCACTCACGAAATCTGCTAGACTATAACTATCCATTATTCCAGTGATTCTCCATGTTATTTGCAATGTGATAATGATTCCTTCCTTTTCTTTCTTACACTTTTCAATCAGCATGATATTCCTTATATACATGTCTTGCCCAAGCATTCACAAAATGCATGTCTTCGTTACCCTACACTGCATGTTTCCAACTGAATGGTGAAAATGACTCAGAAAATAACAATAACCGACATATAAGTTTCCAGGTTGAAGGGTCTAAAATCTCTAACACTCCTTGATTGAGAAAAAGTGAGCGCAATTCAAAAACTACTCTACTCCATACTCTGTCCTCCAACATCCAGAGAGGAAAGAGTCATCCAAGTTTTGGTTTATATCCAGCGGTCACGATGACCACTAAAGCACATTTCCACAATCAGTAATAAAGACCGATAAAGCTCAAATTTTCATTCTCACTCACTGAGTCAGGGCAAGTACCATCATTAGTTCCACTCCACAAGTATGTTCAAAACTCGTGCAAAGTCAATGAAGCAATAATTAAACTAAGAAGAAAAAAAAGGCAAACTTTACAAAAAGGGCAGTGAACCACTCAAAGCTAGAATTTGTCGATGTAAATCCCGTGAGATAAAAATTTACATCAAAATATCACATCACTTGAATCAAAAGAAAACTAGTGCACCATTAGAACCATGTACCTAATAACTGAACCAATCTGTAGGATTCTAGTTGTCGTTCGCAATTGTCAGAAAAATGTAAGGACAATAAAATAGTTGTCTTTCTCCTGTTTAAGTTAATAATAGTGGCATTTCAAGTACAAAATTGTGCCACGCAGTGGTTATCTTTCGGAATCTTGGACTACTATCACTATACAAACACAGAAATACCAACAAAAACCTGTTTTGCCTTCTTCTGTTTTACCCAGATAAGGCCTATATAAACACGAATTTTACAAAACCTTATCAATTCGCACTTGATATCAACAAGCAAGACTAACTATTTTTAACTTATTTATCATCACTCGGCGAAAGAAGACAAGAAATATAGAGATAACAGAATGTAGCGATTCAAAATAGACTAAATTTTAAAGACACAAATATACCTGACAGATATCACATTTAGGCATGGGGGAAGAAGAGCTAGAGAGAGGAACCCTCTGGTGTTTACTCGCCAGCTTATTTGCCGCGTGAACCTTCTCATCGCACCCCCAGCACAGAGCCGCCTCATCCGCACAACACAGCACGTTCGCCTCCGCTACCTCACAAACGTTGCACTGAATCTTCATCTCTCTCTCTCTCTAAATTATCCTGCCTTTCTCCCTCTAAGCAATTGAGGTGTTGAGATGGGACTGGAGAAAAAACCCTAGGGTTTGAGACCTTTCGGGAGAATGGTGGGTGAGAAAGAGAATCTACGAGAGAGGTTTAAGGCAGAGAAGTAAATGGTCAGCGAAGCAAGTGGGGTTAAGAAGATGTCCAGATTCGGTGATAGGTGCAATGGCTCTAACCTGATTTTTTTCCTTTTTCGTGTCGGAATCAACTTGCGTGTAATTCCAATGAAATTTTATCTCTGATCTGGTAAAAAACCAGTCATCCGGGACAAGGAAATTTACAAAGGGAGCTACTGCAACATCATCTAAAAAGTTGACAAGTTTCAAACTTGTGCTTGAGATCAGGGCTCATTCTTGTTATCACTTGAGCTAGCCTTAACTGATACTCCCTCCGTCCTAATTTGTTGTGTCTGTTTCTTTTTTGAAATTTCTTAAAAAATTATGTATATTTCATAATTTATAATATTTTTTACGATTTCAAAATCTTTGTTTTAAAAAATTAATCGAGATCTATAAAACAAGATTCATATTGCCTATAAAAAAACATTATAGATTGAAAAATACTCCTATAAATGACTTTTTGAGACATCCAAAAAAAGAAATAGGCACAACAAATAGGGACGGAAGGAGTATTTTTTAGGCCGGGAGTGTGTGTACACGTGGCTGTTGGGGCTTGGGGTTTGAGTGGTGACCTCATGAGGGCCTTGTTTGGAAAGGTTCTCAAGAACCGGTTTCTAACATTATTATTCAATTATTACTCCTATTTTTAAATATTATTCTTATTTTTCTCTCTATCTCTCTCTAATCATTAATACCTATTTTTTAATTATTATCCCTATTTCTCCCTCTAATTATTACAAAAACCAAAACCCAAAACCAAACCAAACACAACCGAGGTGTGTTTGGCCGTTGGAAACATAATTTCTTAATTTATTTTTTCTTTTTGCCTTTCTCTATTCTGTTTTTTGCGGGAAGATATTTCAGAAATTATTTATGTTTGTACTCCTCATTATTTCCTAATTTGGTTGGTTTTCATTTGTTTTAATTTGGTTGATTTTCATTTGTTTTGCGAATTGATACTTCACCAAAGACATTGTCAAAATCTAAAGGGTTGTCAATATTCGAATAGAAAGGCTCATTAGGTATAAGATGTTATCATCTAAAATGGTATTACCTGCGAGGTAAATTTTTCTGGTAAATAAAATAAAAAATGTAAATAGTAGTATTTATTTTTCTATATATCTAATAATTTACAAAACAAATTTACTAGAAATCATCGGTAAATTTATTTTTTAAGGTACTTTTTACAGCTTAGAATGTTTGAACTAGTCTAAGAGGTATTCTACTAACAAAAAACTGTTTTTTCCAAAAACCGAGAAAAGGTCATTCTCTTATACACATTACATAAAAAATCGTGAAAAACCAATTTATTCAAAAAATTGAGTTAGTGAAACCCCCCTAAGTGTACGTTTAATTAATTTTTAAAACACTAACCACTAGTGAGAGCTCGATTAAGATCTAAATAAAACTCTATATTGATAATAGCATGCAACACTTGAAAGGTTTTGAATTTGATATCTAAAAGAGGAAAACCTCAAAATTGACCGGCCAACAAAAGACGCCTACCCGTTAGTTGAATTTGATATCTTGAAAGGTTTAAGTTGTTTTAAAAGTCAATTTTCTCTGATGTAATCCTTTTGCTAAAACAATGTTGCTAAAAGTCACTTTAGTATTTTTATCAAATGGGAGTTAGATTTGCTTTTAGCACACACATGATTTCTAATGAAAAAATAAACACAATAATCGAAAATTAACCAACCAATATTTAAGCGGCGGGTCACGGCTCGCAAACAAAAGTACAAAACTGCCTTTTTGCCGCCTTTTCGAATTGAATTCCGTACATTATAGAACCTGTGACGGAGACGAAGAAGAGCACTTCCCTGCATCTTCAATCATCATCATCATCATCATCACAGAGAGAGAGAGAGAGCGCATTTCGCCTTGTGGTTGTGCAATAGAGGATTCTTATCTTACTTTTTGGATTCAAGGAGCTAAATTACTTCGAAGACAAAAAATCTATCCGGTTTTCCCAGGTTTTTTTTACGCCAAATCAATTTTTCGGAATTGAATTTCACATATTCGGTGCCTTGATTCTATTTACCGTATGTGATTACCTGTAGTTGTTGAATCTGTGCGCAATTCGAGAAATTTCTATTTCCGATTAGGTTTTCAGGTCCCTTGTTCTGACGTGTACGTCAGAATTCAAATCTACACGTAGACGGCGATCAACTATTTGTGTTTTGCTCACTGAATTTTACCTAAGACGAGAGAAATACTGATTTAAGTTTCTGTTTGGAAAATTCTCAGATTTGGCTTCAAATGCTCGCAGATAAGGCAGGAAACTGAGGTTTTGGGAAACATTAGGGTTGATTTTCTGGTGAGTTGCTATAGCAAGCATATGAACTCCTAATATTTCATTTCCATTAGAAGAAGATGACGGGAAACTGTGTAAGAGATTAAGATTTATGGTACCGAATTTCTTTTTAGTCAGTGACTCTATATCATGAAATTCGAGATATTTCAAGTTCTGATTAGGTTTTCAGCTCCCTTCTTCATATAGGTCGTTCAGGATTCAAATCCACACGAAAATGGCAACCAACTATTTGTGTTTTTGCTTCAGTGAGTTTGAACAAAGAGGATTTTGTAAAAAAAAGTAATGATTTAAGTTTCTGTTCGCCTTTTTGGATATTCTCAGATTCTGCTTTAAAGGCTGATAACTGAGGTTGTGGGAAAGATTAGGGTTGATTTTCTGGTGAGTTCTTATAATCTTATTGCAAGCATAGGAACATCTAATGCTGCATTTGCACACAAATAAGATGAATGGAAACTATGAGAGATTAAGACTCATTGTTTTTAGTCAATGACTCATGAAATTCTCATATCTAAATTCCCTTATTGTTTTGTGCTTAGCTTGCGTGCATATTCCAATTA
The DNA here is from genome assembly GCA_022606695.1 of Vaccinium macrocarpon. Classification (NCBI taxonomy): domain Eukaryota; kingdom Viridiplantae; phylum Streptophyta; class Magnoliopsida; order Ericales; family Ericaceae; genus Vaccinium; species Vaccinium macrocarpon. Next base: position 7,054,006 of record CM040180.1, read on the forward strand.
GGCCGACTTCATGCTTTGTTTTCCACAAGTGTTTTAATGATTGCTTCTCCATTGTGAAATTATCGTCTAGTGTATTTCTGTGCATTTTGCAGAATAATTTATCCAGAAACGGAGTGCAATAATGGTCGACCGTGAATCTGACGTTATTTATGCTGCTTAATTCACAGCTGACAAAGAAAATAGCTTATGTTTCTTTTGAACTCCGATAATCTTCAATTGCATTCATTCTTCCAATTCTCTATATTAACATTTGTCAGATGTCTCACATCATCCTAATCTGCGGTCTAAGACCAACTTGGCCTCCTACCTGTAACCAATAAGTGTATTTGAAACGGCTTATTTACCTTTTTAGTCCCCAAAGTATTTGCGAAATGTCAATTTGGTCCCCAATATTCAAATCGTGTCTATCGAGTCCCCAATGTTCACAATGCGTGTTTAAATGGTCCCTGTGTCTAACTCCGTCCGTCTTCTCCGTCAAATGCAGGGGTAATTTCGAAATTTCACCCCCAAAGCTTGTCTTCAACCCTTAACCCCTTATCTTCCACCCTCACCCACTGCCGCTGTCGCCCTAAAATACCACTCTAGCACCATCACACCTCCGTCCACCACCTCCTCTAAACACTTCACGGCTAGAATCCTTCCACCGGTGGTCGTATGTACCCGCATTCAGAACCGTGGGCGGAGCCTTATTTGGCGTCACAAAACCCAGTTCCGCCTCATTCCTCATCTCAATCAACCCATTTGATATCGCCATTCCAACCAGTCCGGCGCCGAACCCGACAGTGGCGAAAATAGCCCCTTTGTAGAGGAAAGATCTGAATCGGTGGAGGAGAGAGTAGGGGCCCCTTTGTAGAGGAAAGTTCTGAATCGGTGGTCCTATGGGACTTTGAATGGGAATTGCTAATCTGCTGCTACCCGAGATCTCCACCCCCTTGTGAACGTCCCTATGGGTCCCACCCACGACGACAACGATGATGAATTGGTCAAATTGGAAGTTTGCTCCACCCTCCTCCTCCATTGCTGCCGGAGGAGGAGGAGGAGAATGGAAGTTTTGAGAATAGGAGGAGGAGGGAGAAAAGAGGGGTGGGAAGGGGCGATGATTGGCTCTGAGAATATGGTTGTAATATTGGAGCCTTGAGGAGAGAAGGAAGCACTGGAGATGAACGACGGCTACGACGGTGGCCATATTTCTTGAAACGAAGACCACCTCTGTTTCTGGTCTATAGCTAGACAAAGGGAACTACAAAAACTAAACCGTGGTAGTAGAATTTACCTCCATCGCATATTACAAAATTGATGGCATAAGACGGTCGCCGGTTTCAGTGTCATTAGCTTAAGAATTTTTTTATTTTTGTTTTTATTCAAAAAATTTTGTTACTAATGTCATAAGAATTTGAATAAAGATAAAATAAAAAAAATACTTAAGTCAATAGCACTGGAACAGGTTATAAAATATTATCAACAACAATAGCAGAGATGAAATTAGCTAAGATGTGAATAAACAGGTCCAGACGTGACTGTTGAATAATAAGGGGCAAAAAAAAAAGGGGAAGCATCTCACATGTCATGTTGCTAAGACGCCAACTAAAAAAAAGGGTAATTCACTGTATTTATGCCTGCAGGCCGGCAATCTGGATCAAGACGCAACTATTTTTTTGGGCAACAGTCGGTCAAGAGGGTTGAGGGTTGAAGACAAGCTTTGGGGGTGAAATTTCGAAATTACCCCTGCATTTGACGGAGAAGACAGACGGAGTTAGACACAGGAACCATTTAAACACACATTGTGAACATTGGGAACTCGATAGACACGATTTGAATATTGGGGACCAAATTGACATTTCGCGAATACTTTGGGGACTAAAAAGGTAAATAAGCCTATTTGAAACCACATAAGCTGTGCTCCGGAGTCAATCAACTACATCCTCTAAATATTGTTGTGATATGTAATTTAAGTACTGACCCAATAAACTTTCTTACGGTACTCGTACTATCTTGGCCTCTATATCATACTATAAAAGTGAAACCCACTAAAATAGAATAATGTGATTTGTCATTGAAGCTTGCTCAGATGTTTGGTTTTGCTACTCGTTTATGGTATTTCAGGTCCCAACTTATCGTATGAAATTAGAGATAATATCTGAAGGCTGAAATGAGATGCAATGCGTGCTGGAGAGAATTGGAAGGGCGAGCTATTTCCACCACTTGTGGCCATATATTGTGTATCCAGATTCATACAGTAATTTGATTTTCTGCAGTTTTACTTGTATCTTTAGTTTTGAATTGGAAGAATTAGTACATCAGCATGGTTTCCTTAACAGTATTAAAAGGCACAGAAGATGCCAGCAAGATCCTCAGTAATGATGCGGCTTGCCCCATATGTGATCAAGTGCTCTCCAAGAGGTCAGCAGCTTTTGATATCAGGGATACAAATCTTCATCACATTTTTTATGTATAATTTATAAATCGGACTGCTACAAAATTGCATGCGACTTAATAGGCAACGACTGGTGGAGCCTGCGCCATACTTGGTGTATATAATGAGCATAGCGCTGGTTTGCCTTTGAATTCTTTCAGACCTTTCCCCTTGGCCATTAGCTTGTTGCACAGTTTAATGGAAGTGAAGTAACAGATCTTAAACCCTGGAGCTTTGGTGCCAGATAGCTCTGGAACCAAAGGATTTTCTGCTACTTTATGTTTCAATGTCCTAATAATCCGATTGCCTTTTTTGACTTTCACTTGGCAGTCTTATGAAACCTGTGGATATCAATCCTAATGACGAATGGATAAATGTAAGCAACCATTCTTCTATTAAATATACTGTTACCGAATGCAATGTTGGTTTTCTGCTATTCAGTGGTTTCACAATGGGATCTATGCTTTTGCCTGACTTGTTACATACTTTTGTTTTGCAGATGGCTATGGCTGGGATGTCTCCACAGATATGTATCCTTAATTTGTTTGTACTCTGTACAAATGTGTTCACATGTTCATATCCTGATAAAGTCTCCTATTCAGAGATCGTCTGGTATTAACCGGCATAGGGAAGAAGATGGTAGAAGCCATAGTTACGATTCTCAAAGGAAAACGTAAAAAAATTGGTATAATTCCAACATGGCTTTGGACTTTCTAGAAAATATTGATAAAGCACGTGTTTCGCCCATACGTTTTTCCTTGAACATATCTAGTGATGAAGAGCGCATATAGAAGTGTGATGTTCTACGTTGGGCAAAAAGAACTTGAAATGCAGCTCAAGATGAATAAAATAGCGGCTCAATGTAGGCAGAAATGTGAGACAATGCAAGAGAAGTTCACAGAAAAAATGGAGCAGGTGCATTCTGCATACCAGAAAATGGCCAAGAGGAACCAGATGCTGGAACAAGAGGTTGAAAACTTATCGAAGGATAAGCAAGAGCTTCAAGACAAATTTGCAGAGAAGTCTAGGTCAGTTTTAGAGACCAAAATCATGTCAAATCCTATTCAAACCTGATTTATAACTGAGGCAAACTATAATTTCTGAATTCAAGGCAAAAGAGGAAGCTTGATGAAATGTATGATCAGTTGAGAAGTGAGTACGAATCAATGAAACGATCAGCCATCCAGCCTGCAAACAACTTCTATTCAAGAGCAGAGCCAGATTTGTTCTCAAATCCACCTAACATGATGGATAACAGAGATCCTATCAGAAAAGGTAAAGTTGTTCTGTTAATTATTTTCAAAACTAGTTCTGGGCGACGGTCAGTTTTGAAGCACCAAAGTTCTTTTCATCCAATATCTGGAGTTCCCCGAAATAGATTGATAGAGTACAACTGTTTGGTTGATGTTCTTTCTTGGAATCAGTGTGTCAGAACAGTTTTCGCAAACTGTATTTGGTAACAAAAACACTTTTGTTTCATTTCCTACTCATTTTTAAGCAGAAATGATTTCCAAGAATGTAAAAACAATTTTTTGATGTTCTCTTGAAAACTGTCAAATAAACAAGTCTATTTGTTGGTATTGGTTGTTATTTTCCGAAGAAATGCCAGTTGACTTATTCGTTGCAGATTGGTCGGTTTTCACTCCTGAAACTCCAGGCCCGAGAGAGGACATATGGCCACAAGCAAGACAGAATAGTTCCAACTCTGGCGCCTTTGACATCTCTGGTTGCTCACCTGCAAAACAATCAGCAGCTCCACTAGATGGTGGTAACAGAAGGCCTGCTACTGGTAGACCTGTTTTTGGAGCTGGAGCTAGTAACCCAGCAATGACTCTGAGAAACCTAATTCTTTCACCAATAAAGCGGCCTCAACTTTCTCGCAGTCGCCCTCAAATGTTCACGTAAGTAGTACTAATTTGTATGTTTTACTGGAATTATTTGTTGTTCAAAGATATCACGGAAATTTTGTGTTTTGCAGGTTGTAGAGAAGGTTGAGGCTTGTCATTGCAAGGCAGAGTTGCTGCTGATTATATCGCTCATAGAGGAAAGAAAAGGGGGGAAAAAGATGAAAAAGCATTCCAGTTTTCCAAAGGGTATTAGCACGATGTATATAGTGATTCTTTCTCAGGGTGAAGCAGCCACGAAAACAAAATCTAAAAAGACTACGGTAGTATCGTTGAAGCTGATTTCCCCCTTCTGCTGCGTGCTTGAGAGAGAAAACCATTTGTAATTGACTGGATTCAAAGTTAAATAGGAATATATTCGGATGTTCTTTTTTTGCTGTTACTACAAATAGCACCGGGCTGTTTGAGAAAGAGCTGGATATGAACTCATTCTGTTCAACTTTCATAGCCTTCATTTCATAGGTCAAAACGTGGTCTTTGTTTTCAGAAATCAAAGAAGTGACAGTGAGAACTTCATTGTCATTGCGGGGTATGAAATTACTGAAATTGCTGCTGGATTTCCCTACTTTCATGCAGCTTAAATGCCCCATGACGACCTTCCCTTTTCGGTGTACCAATCGTCTATTGCTAAATTTTTTCCCCTCCCATTCTGTCTTTGCACCACCCATAGGAATTGGGTTGGGCAAGGTTGATTTTAGGGCATCAGAAGCTGGAATGGCTTCTCATAACCAAAAACAACCTGAGTTATATGGACCATCAGTACATTGGATTCAAATTGTGATCAAATCGATACCCACTAAAAACAGAAAACTACAAAAGAACCAAAATCTACAGATGCAAATTAAAAAACAAAGTGCTCTTTTCCAACTCCCAATAACTCAAATTTACAAAATTTCCATTTGTTCGGACTACAGCTACTGTTTCATACGAGTACCTACAATATCAAGTGGTTAGGCAAGAAAACTTTCAAAACTGGGGCACTAGAAGATAGTTCAATGGTATCCCCATGTTGGATAGAATGGAAAACATGAGAACCATCAACATATATGAGCCCCTCTTTACAGTACCATACATTTTCAATGGACTCATCGGATTTTACCACCCCATGCATCAGGCCGGAGTGAGCTGCCCCTGGTAAAATGGGCTCCCTTACTAGGTATTGGAGATCCTTGGACAAAATTGGCATCGCAAATCCGCCAGCTGACAGCATTGCAGCTGTTGATCCGGCTGCAGTTGAGACTCTCAGACCGCTTGACCGACAGTTCACCAGAGGGGAACATGGCTGGGCGCCTTTTTTTATTCTACCAACAAAAAGGGGACTTAATGAAAGCATAGGATACTAAGGACTTTAACGATTGTATGCCACTGATCAAGTTACCTGAATGAGAAACGAGAAACTGTAGCAGGACACGGGTGTGCAATCAAAACATCGTTAACAGCGCAAGTGGATAGCAGCTTCGAATTCACACATATTGACATCCTTGACAATTCAGAAGGAACAGTGCGACCCTCAAGGATCTTGTCTAGCTTCTGAAAGACATGTTGTGTTCGAGGGATCAACATAGAGGTATGTCAAGTAAATGAAACTAGATTGAAGCTCCAAAAAAGGAAAAAGTAAATTTTCTCCATTATTATAACTTATAAACCAGGACGTTACAGAACATCAAAACGAGCTGGATAACACAGAAGGATGCATGAGAGCAAATCAGGGACCGCCCTTTTAATTACCACCAGAAACGGTTACAGAAGCAACGTATTAAGGAATTTAGGATATTATATGTTGGAAGCGACAAATTTCCAGACCAATCAAACTGGAACACAAAATAGTAATTTAGTATATGAGAAGAAATGAATAATATAAAAGCAGCATTGGGGAAAATCCCAAAGACAAAGTATCCAACCAATGACTAGCAAGGTTTCTTGGTTTCCATCAATTCCATAAGAAAGTAGTCATACTTGTTCAAAATTTCTGACAGTAGCAGCACAGAGATAACCGGTGCTTCTCGTAGCATCGAACTCTTCACTGAATTTTTCCACCTGCAGCAAAAAAGTAAGCAGTTTATTAAGGTCTGCAATTGGGAGTCTCAAGTCCATTGAGTAGATTAATGTTTACCAGAAATTAGACACCAGATGCAGAATGGAGATGGGAAGACAACCAACCTCTTCAGCTTGAGTGGGGTCAGAATTCACACCAAGGACTGGAATAGAATCATCCATAAAATGGCTTGCCTGCAAAAGCGTTCCATCACCACCCACAGTTATAACCAGGTCCACATCATGAATTGGCTGTGACAGATTGCTACGAAATATGGCTTCCCAATCAACATACTTTTGCCGCAAAATATCCAGGCAAAAGTTTATGGCCTCCTTGTGGACCTTGCGCCTGTTGTCCAGATAACTTAGTACCTCTGACGTCTGCAACAACAACTATGTTACAAGGATGAAAAACACCAAGTAGGATTTCAAAAGGTAAAGGAGTGAACATAAAATGTCTAAGAGGAGTAAGTACGTGAACTCTTAAGAGCAGAATTATGTGAGAAAGTGCAGGGTCTCTCAACTGATCACGTGGATGGAAATAATGATTCTACTAACTCTATTAAATAAAAAAACAGAAGTAATTGAGCAACAATCAAGCCCAATGTTCACAATGCAGAAGACTAGAAGAGTGCAAAAGCCCGGCATTTCACGAAGCCACATTCTTGAAACATTCTTCAACTTGAAGTTTGGCCACCAAAATAGTATTTTCGAGTAGTAATTCCTATGGTCAGCTATGGAAGGAGATGTCAAACACAATAGCATCTCTGACGTATAAGCATTGAACTGATAAACTGTTAATAATCTAGGACAGTTACCTACAAAAAAGCTGATTAAAAGATCCAAATCTTCCATCTAGGATGGGAAAATAGAGTCGATACTACTGAAGAACGTTTCCAGTTGCCGTGAACCGTCAGAACTCAATTGAGAGTCAATTTCTGAAAATAGTTTCAAAGATTTTATGCAGGCTGTATTCGGAAATGAAGCATATAGCAGAGTGTTTACTGAGATCCATTTTCTGCAAGTAAGGTTAGGAGACAGTTCTCATCTACCGTATAACAAAAGGCCTGGTTAAACTATATGATGGGGAAAAAGAAAGAATTGAACGTTTTTTCATCAAACTTGTCTTAAAACGAATTCATGGAAAGAAACAAGCAATGGGTTAGAAAGATAGAAAAAAACGAGAAAAAGTATAAGAATCGAAATCACCATTATGGGAGTGTGTAGTTTCACATAACACGACCACCCAAAATAGGAAATCATGTTACCAACTACCGTGACATTTTATCAAACAGGTAATCTACACATTTGCAGATGCCCAAAAAAACCGATTTGACAAAAACTCACAATTGAGATGGGTAATAGACGGAGCTGTACCTTAGGGATTGTGATATGAGAGAGAGCGTTGGGATGGTTTTGGGCGGGGAACACGTCGAAGGGCTTTAACAGCAACAACAAACGCCTTCTCGCCATTCTTTCTCTCTCTAGAATCTCGTTGCAGCGTCGACGTCGAGGACAGACCGGTGTTTACTACTACTATTTAAAAGGACGAATTTTTCACGCTGGTTCACGCACTTCTGTTGGAAGCTCTTGGTCCCGAGTATACACATTGAGAAATAGATGCAAGGAATCGAATTATAGTTTTGTTTGAAATAATTATTCGCAGTTTTTTACGATTTTTTTTTATGTAATATGTTATGAAAAAATGACATATTTTGGTGTTTAAAAAAAAAAATTATTAGTGGAACACTCTCTGAGTAATACGAGAACAAGAAGTTTGTGTTTTACAAACAAATTTTTGGAAAAACATTCATATTTTGTATATATTTCAGTATAATTTTCTTACATATAATATTTTTGTACCTTTATTCTTTGCGCCAAGTAACATATTAAAGTTATGAGTTAAAGTTACAAATTAGTACGTAAGTTGCTGTTGGGATTGGAACCTTGACCTGTTGGACCATCTAGTTCCCAAAAAATTTCTTTGCCACTTGCTACTAGACCAACAACACAATCGGAAAAGAAATCCAAAACATTATGAGAATTGATATTGTCAGGGTTCATTTTGAATTCACACTCCCTTTTTTGTTTATATTAGGTGAAGTTACTGAAATAGCCTTGTACTATTACATTTTTCTCTTGCTTTTATATTACAAGGGTGAGTTAGTAACTTCATCTAATAGAGACAAAGAAATGAGTGTCAATATCAAAATAGGAATTGTCAATATCAATTCTCAAAATTATTATGTTTTTGTATAAGTAAATTCCGTGAGATTCTATGCATAAGTAAGCAATAAATGTTATATATTACATATTTATGGTTTATAAATTGTTACAAAAAAATTTGCCATAACTTATTGATTTTTTATGCATAATTTATTAAAGATAAATATGGAACAGTATTGGTACTAATACCGGTACATATCAAACCAATAATGAAAATGGTATGTTCACTGGTACAAGATTAATAACTTTTGTATAATTATAATGAGAAATAATTTTCGCGTCCTACTTTTTTATGAGCACGCTTAATTTTTTTTTTTTTGGCCTGTGTTCTCAAAATTGAGTTATGCGTAATTTAAGGACAAAAATATTCAAAGCTATATATATAAAAACAGAGAGCAAAAGTTTTTTCATTTAATACTGAAATTCACTTCACGTGGTGATAAAAACATAAGAAGAATTCACAAGCCATTTTTTTTTCCCCCAGATGATATACAACAGTGGGGATTAACGCGGGAGGGGATGGTCTTTACTGAGGCCCGAACCCTGGTCTCCCACGAGAGAGAGCCAGGAAATACAGCTCGGCCAACTGCCCTTTGGTTCACAAGCCGGTCTTACTAAAGAAATTTGGATGGTATCAAGAACACAAAATATTTCCCATCTTTCAATTTTATAAAATATATTTCTGGTATCATCATAGTTAAAACACTTACGAAAAAAGACAAATGTTAATGTCAAAACTGTTTTTGTTAGTGTCAAAATTATAGTAGATACAAGTATTTTGTGCAAAATAGTGTTGACATTAAAAAGAATTGTTTTGGCGATATCACTTACTTCAAAAAAATGCATTTATTGATTTTTTTTTTATAAAAAAACCAAAGTTTGGAGAATAGTATTTCCAAAGTCAGAAATTACCTTAGCCCAACCGATAGAGAAGAGAAGACCAACAATACCTACACAACCCAAATTCAGATCCGGTCTCCAAACCCACAACGACAGATCATTCCAGAGCTAACCCAAAACCCACCAAACCCTAACCCAACCGGACCCAAATCTCTGGTCTAACGTCATCAGATACCAACCCAATCGCACAAATCACTTACCCAAACGGGTGTTCCGAATCTCCCAAACTTCACCACATCCGATTCGTATTCTCTTCCCCATAACACAAACCCTAACCCTAACCCTGACTTTCCCGGATCGTTCAATCGGACTCGGTCAACAAAATCGGACTCTGCGCACAGAAAGCCGAAGAGAGAGAAACCCATCTGCAATTCTCAATCTCAGGTTCAGTTTCTGAATAATCCGAGTAAAACCCATATTCTTATTACCTTATTTTCTTTCTCCAATTGCTTTAATAGATTTATCTAAATTGGGTTGGTTTTCTGAACGATCCGAGTAAAACCCAGTGTTTTATTTTTTGGAGAAATGAGTAAAACCTAGTTTGAATAACCTTATTTTCTTTATCCAATTGCTTTAATCTAGATTTATCCGAATTGGGTATTGTGTTTTTTCGTTTGAATCCGTATTGGGTAGTTGTAATTTATCTTACTGTACCTTGACTGAAATTCGAAGGATCGATCTGCGTAGTCGTATATACATGGTTCGAGAACATGGAATGATAATTGTCTCGAAATGACATGATTGTTTCCTTGTGATTTTGGAAATCGACTGATTATACCAATTATCTTGATTTTCGTCTTTGATCATAGAAACTAAAAGCTCCTTTGGATTGTGAGAAATGGTATGAGTGTGATAAGAAAGGGGAGCTATTTCTCACCAAATGTTAAATCACTCATTTGGATTGAATACTTTGTTGAGAGTATTCAATCCAAATTACTCAATTTGGCAAGAAGCTCTAGTCTTCTCTTTTCATTTCTAATTAAATCCCTCAATCAACAAAGTATTCAATCCAAATTACTCAATTTGGCAAGAAGCTCTAGTCTTCTCTTTTCATTTCTAATTAAATCCCTCAATCCAAAGGGTTGTGACTGTGGCGCTCTTTGTATCAGAGAACATGTTGGGCCAACAAAGTTTTTGGCCTTGGGGATAAAAAAAACTTGTGTACTTTATGAGTTTAGTTGAAATGAGTCAAATGACAATGTAGAAATGAGAGTTTTTTTTTACTGGATTTAGCCCATATGTAGGCTTTGTCGACTTGGTCCTAATGCTGGGAAATATTGTTACTTTAAAGTTAAAACATTGACAATCAACGTTTTATACTTTTTATCTTTTGGCACAGTTTGGAAGAATACCCTGAAGTTTCTAATCTGATGGATACCCGGATGTTCAATCCCCAAATTGTGCAGAATATTCTGGTTATGACCTCTTTAGGCAAGTTTTAGGGAGTACATGTGCAACCGGGATCCTTAGTTGCTTTCAACCATTGTTTCATTTCCTGCTAGGTTGATTGAGAATTTTTTTCCTTGAGCTGTGTCAATGGCTTGTGTTACTTTTGTTTTGTACTTTTGTGTCTTTAAAGTTATCTGCACGAGTTACTGACTTAATAATTTTTGCAGTTTAAAGTTGAATGTACTACAAATTGATTTCATTTAGTTTGCAGGCCTTGGTTTATTGAACCCATGAAATGGAAATTTCAAACGACTCACCTGCTAAGAAACCAAAGAGGTTGACATCTATTGTTTGGAATCACTTTGAAAGGGTAAAAAATGTTGACGTATGTTATGCAGTTTGTGTGCATTGTAAAAAGAAACTTAGCGGATCAAGTAACAGTGGAACTACTCATCTGAGAAATCATCTGATACGCTGTCTGAAGAGGTCCAATTATGACGTTTCTCAAATACTTGCTGCGAAGAGAAAGAGAAAAGAGAGTGCTCTTGCTGTATCAAACGTTGAGTACGAGGAAGGGCAAAGGAAAGAGGAAATTATTACCCCTATCAGTATGAAGTTTGAGCCAGAGCAGAAAAGAGATGAGTCCATGAACTTGGGAGCCATAAATCTTGGAAGTGCTAAGTTTGATCAAGAGCGGAGCCGGCTTGATCTCGCTCGTATGATCATGTTGCATGGTTATCCACTGGACATGGTTGAGCATGTTGGATTCAAAATATTTGTAAAGAATCTTCAGCCCTTGTTTGAGATTATGACTAATGGTGCCATTGAGCAAGACTGTATGGCAATTTATGGTAAAGAGAAAGAGAAAGTGTATAAGACATTACATGGTTTGCATGGGAGAATTAGCCTTGCTGTTGATATCTGGGCTTCGCCTGAAAATGCAGTTTATTTATGTTTGACTGCAAACTATGTTGATGAGGAGTGGAAGCTACAAGAGAAGATACTGAATTTCGTCACGTTGGACATTTCTCATAATGACGACATGCTTTCAGAAATTATTATCAAGTGCGTAATGGATTGGGATGTTGACCGGATGTTGTTTTCCATGACATTTGATGATTTTTTCACAAATGATGATGTCGTTTCCAAAATCAAGAACTGGCTTTCTCAAAACAAGCCTCTTCTGAAAAATGGTTTGTTGTTTGATGTGCGTTGCGCTGCTCATGTTCTAAAGTCTATTGCTTTGGATTGTGTGGAAGCACTTCATGATGTCACCCACAAAATTCGAGAAGGTATTAGGTATGTTAAAAGTTCACAAGCAACCCACAGAAAGTTCAATGAGATTTGTCGGGAAGTTGGAATCAGTAGTCACAAGTGCTTGTTTACTGACTGTACTACGCGGTGGAATTCAACCTATCTCATGCTTGACACAGCCTTAGAGTACAAGGCTGTGTTTGCTGCATTACAAGAACACGATGCTGGCTACAAAATGGCTCTATCGGAGAGGGAGTGGGAATGGGTGAGTGCTGTTACGGGCTACATGAAGCTTTTTGTTGAAGTCATGACCGTCTTCTCAGGAAACAAATACCCTACTGCAAATATTTATTTTCCGGAGATTTGTGATGTTCACGTCCAATTGGTTGAGTGGTGCAAGAGCCCAGATGATTTTGTTAGTTCCTTGGCATTAAAGATGAAATCCAAGTTTGATAAGTACTGGAGCAAGTGCAATTTGGCCTTAACAATAGCAGCCATCTTGGATCCGCGATTCAAGATGAAGTTGATAGAGTATTACTATCCACAAATCTACGGCAGTCATGCCCTGGATAACATCAAGGAGGTTTCGAATAGTATTAAGGATCTTTTTAATGAGTATTCTCTGTGCTCATCTTCACTTGATCAAGATACAAGTACTGGGAGCAACTTACCCAGTACAAGCAATGGGACTAGAGATGGACTAAGGGGATTTGACAAGTTCCTACATGAAACTTCACAAGGTCAAAGCATAACATCCGACTTGGACAAATATCTAGAGGAGCCAGTGTTTCCACGTAATTACGGTTTTGATATTTTGAATTGGTGGAAAGTGCACACGCCCAGATACCCTATTCTATCTATGATGGCACGTGATGTTTTGGGGATGCCTTTGTCAACTCTTGGACCAGAGTTGGTATTCAACGCCGGCAGTAGGGTACTAGATCATCATCGTAGTTCACTGAATCCAGATATTAGAGAAGCTTTGATATGCGGCCAGGATTGGTTGCGGATGGAATCAGAAGGTATATGCAATCCTTATCTTTGTTAATTAAAGTGTGTATTTTGGAATCTCAAATGTGGTTCGGTTTTGGTTCACCTCTTTTTATTATTTGGTTTACCAGATATTAGACGAGTCACTATGATTTGTAACTAAACTAAGTGTAAAAACTAGGCAAAATCATTCTAACCTCGTTCTTTGTAATTGAGATGACCCCTTACTTTTTCATGTCCCATTTATCGCTTATAAGTTGTCTCTGTCTTGTATCAGAAACTAACCGATCCTCGAGCCATTCAGCTTTGCCTCTACAAATCGAAAACTTAAGTCTCCATGGTATGCTTCTATTAGTTTTGATTTCTCCTTATTTGACCAGGATGTCCTGCATAGGTGACATAATAGTTTTCTGTTCTCATTTTGTTTTTATGTTTCAATTGTTCTCATGCAAGGTTGGTGACCCGATTGTATGGCGATGTCTGATTCTTTTCAGTTTAGGTCTTCTTTCGACGCTGGTGTAGAGCTGTTAGGTGAACTTCCGCTTGACGTGTCCAACTCTTACACCTACTAGATGTCTAGTTGCTTACTCTGCGGTGATGTTTTTCGTTTCTCAAACTTCAACCTGAATGGCTTATTTCTGACATATGATAGAATGTAATTCAGAAGCTTGTAATAGAACAAAACACCACTCGTTTGAGGCATTCGGCAGCCAAAACCTGTCATAGAGGTAAAGCATTCCTTATTTTCCAATGTGCATGATTAGAAGTATTGGCACTTTGGCAGTGATCATGGGCACCAGGTCCTCTTCATTCAATTCCCTTGGTTCTGGTAAGCCCATGTATTCCAAGGCATTGAATCCTATAGTAATCTCAAGACAACAGAAATCTCAGGGCATGATTTAGTGACAAGGAATACCTATGTCTAGGAGAACATGGCAATATAGGAACAAAGGGATTTAAGTAACTCCCTTTGTCCCTTTTTAAGTGTGTTGCTTTGTACTTGTTTTTTGTCGCCAGGGATAGAAGGAGGTGGATTACTTGTATAGGTTTGGCGAGGTGGGAGATAATGTTGGATTACTGGAAATTAGCTGGCGGGTTTGGAATCAGACCGTTGGGACAATACAAAAGGAAGACATGTGGGAACCGTTGCGGCTGTTGTGCCCAAAGGATCGAACCACACACACACACACACACACAGAATATTTACGTGGTTCTCCAAACAAAACAGGTATCTCCAGGGAGGAATCAGAGCAATCAAACTAGAAATGGAGCAAAACCTTTACAAGTGCAGTTTGCACAACTCACTACACTCTCTGTTTATATTGCTTATGCTCACTGATCTCACTCTCACTTTGAGATGTCAAATACAGAGCCCAAAGGGCTGCTTTTATGGGCGCCAAAATTGAACTCATTCAATTCCAACACCAGACAAGGCTTCATAAGGAGCCCAAGGAATTACTCCTGGTGGCCGAAACAGTGATTCTTGTCTTCACTTCAATAATCAGTAGAGGTGTGCTCATGCACAGTGCAAGGATAAGAGCCACCCTAAAAGTCAACAGTGGCTTGTGTCCTAGGAGAAAAAGCCGGACAGGTACCCCATAGCAGTACCCATCACGCATCTCAGCTGTCAAAAAACGTTTTGGACGGTCTGGATTTTAGGGAGAGAAATCTGGGTCATCGAAAACACTTTTAGACAACCGAGATGAGTGCTCGGGGTCCTTACAAGTGGACCAAAAGTGCTTTCACATTTTTTTTGTCACGTTCACAGTTCACCTGCATGCATTATGGGACTTAGATCGGGGGGTCCTTGGCTTAGGTCCCTTAGGCTCCTTTGGATAGCGAGAAAGCTTAAGAAAAAATGAGTAGCCAATCAAAATATTTCATTATTGTTACTACTTTTCTCTCCATTTCTCACCAAAATGATTAATCCAAATGAGTGATTTGGGTAGAAATCATTACCCTTTATTTTCTTTTCTCACGAGTGATTGTGTTAGTGTAAAGGGTAAGAAGAGAGGAGGGCCCAAACCCCCCACCCCACTTTGTTTTCTATGATTTCTTTCGAGTGGGAATCGGCCGACAAATCTGCGTACGGGGAAGCAAGGAGACACAGCATCTTCAGGAGTGTCCCCGCATGCCTTTGTAGATTCAGGGACCACATTGATGTGGGATCATTGTGAAAGCAAGTTGCACCCCGAAGGTGTACGTACCCTTCATGTGCATATCCATGGGCACAGAAGGCACCAGAGACCTGTTTTGTTTTCGGACTTGTCTTTATAAAACATGAGGTCGTGATGGCAGACTTGGGATAGGGATAGGGATATGGGGTATTTTAAGAAAATCGGTGAAAGGATCGGAACGGGGCTGACTTATTTGGTGTGTTTTGCAGGTTTTTTTTTTTTAAAACACGTCAAGTATATCATATTAAAACGCCATCCGGCACCGATTACAACAAAATAAGTGAATGAAACCCTAACCACTAGCAAGTGAAATGAGAACGACAAATAGGCTTGCAAGGCCACCGACTCGCAGAAACACCTGCCAAAGCAGACCCGACACCTTAGGGACGGAATGATGAATTTGATTCAAGTGGTAGTGGTAGAGAATTGCAAAGAATTCCCAGCTCCATCCATACACATTACAACGCAAAGTAATCGGGAATAAAACAAAAATAAAAGAACAAAAAAACTAACTAATCAGAAACTCAACAAAACTGGTGTGTTCGAAAACCCATTGATTCGCCCCACTGAGTAACACTGAGCCATACCGAGTTCCAAAAAAACAGGTACATCTAAGAGCCCATTGAGTCGCCCCGCTGTGTGTCCCTGAGTCACACCGAGTGCCACTGAGTTCACTGAATAGATGCTTCCCCAGATGACATCAAGCTTCCATAGCTGCCGCCCGTGGCATCGGAGAGCTTTATTAGCTGGAGGGGGCAGAGACACCCAAAATCAACCCAATGTCAAATCCAAAAACATCCCAAGGAGGTGAAACGGTGGAGGTATGGGGGGAGGGGGTTGGAGACTTGGACAGTGGTAGGTTTCTTGCGTGGGGTGTGGGTAAAGGTGAGGCGGAGAGAATTGGCGAAGGTGTAAGAGGAGGGGGAGTTGAAGATCCGAATGTATGTTGGGGGGGACGAAGAAACTAGCGATGGATTGATGGTGGGTGTCCGACGAAGGGTGGGGAGGATGCCCCACCCCTCAAAATGCAAAAAAGGAGAAAAAACGGGGGTTTGGGCTTGAAAGGTGGAAGAGGAAGAAAGGAAAAGAAGAAGAAAGAAGGGATGGAGGGAAAGAAGGAAGCCGGAGGGAGGAGGAAGAAAGAAGGAACGAGGGAAGAGGGCCGGAAGGGGAGGAGCTGGCAGCGAAAAGGGATAAAAAAAACCCTAGGGTTTCTAACTTTTAGAGATAGAGAGTCTCCCAAGGCAGTAGTAGGCGTGGGGTATCTCGCGTGTGTTTTTGCAGTTTAGTAGTCTTATATTGTGATTTTGTAAAGAAAATAGAATGGGTAATTTTAGTTCGGTTACTGGTTCATAGTTTCGAACTATTAAGATGAAATGAAAGTGAACTAGTTTAGTCTGTCTCTCTGTAAATTTATGTCGTTATTGAGGATAAAGTTGAGTTATAGTATTTTTTTTTAATCTAATATCCTAATTAAGTCAATTATACCCCAAGTCAATTATACCCTAATTAAACTCATTCTGGTGAATGAATTTAATTAGGGTATAATTGACTTGAATACAAAAGTTCACAATTCAGTAAACATATAATGTGTTCTTTTAACCTATTTGCGAGTTGCTTGATGAAAGATATTATTAGGTGGGGAAGTGAAATTAATCACAATTCATACGTAGAAGACGAGCAATAGGTTTCATTGCTCATGTCCAAAAAATAATTCATCTGACATTCACAAACTGTCCCATTAGAAAATCAATTCTGCTAGCTACCTGATTCTCGTCGTCTTTTAAGAAAGATGCATACAATGAAAAATAGCTTAGACCTATGATTGAGGCGGTCTAACTACTTCAAATTGTGGACTAATTTGTTTCAATTAGTATTGAAATTACTAGAACTATTTAGTCTACATTTATGAATATAACTGGCAATTTACTTTTATTGAAGATGTTTGTGCTTAATTATAACATTAGAATTGTTTAATTTCTTATCTGTGGATAATTAGAAGTATTATCTTTAAATACATTTTTAACCCTAGTATTTCTAATCTTACACTGTATACCCTAATAATCTAAAATTACCACTTACATTTTTTTTTTTGTGAAAAGAATTACTACTACATTTTGGACCCTAACTCCTAAACATTACAGTATATTATATGGATATATAAGTGTGACACGCATATATACACTTTATATATACATGTAGTCATATACACCTCGTATACACACACAATACATATATACATACTCTTATTTCTCCTCCCACCATTTCAATCCTCCACTAACTCCTCCAACTCCTACACTCTACCGCCAAAAAAATCAGTCTCTCAACCACCTTTATCACTCCATCACTTCCTCTCATCCAAGGGTGGAACCAGGAAGCGAATCTACTATGGGTTAATCAAAGCTTGAATATAAATATGTAAATGTTCAAAAATACGCAAAAGAAAAGTTCAAAAAACGTACAATATTGAAGTTGTACCTTCCTTATGATGTTTGAGAAATTAAGAATTCATATATTATCAAATCTGAGTCGATATATTCAACAAGTTCTCTTTGAAAGAAGATAATCATTGAATCAACAAGAAAATCATAATCGGAAAAGCCCAGTCACTGTAGAAGAAGAAGAAAGTCCATTGTAAACGTTGGAAGTTTTAACTTCGGAGTCGAAGTTAACGTCAATCATCATACTCGGATTCAATGGCCTACCACTCTGGAAGAGATTTTCGGTAGCTTTGTAGTCCAACGTTGGAGTAATCTCTGAGTTAAAGCTCCGATTTTTGTTTGAGGTCTGAATCTTTGATCATTGAGCTCTATTCTTTGGTAACTTAAAGGTGAGCAAAACCCTAAAAAGCTTTGTTGTGCTCTGCTCAACTTAAGGGTAAAAGGTTTCGACCCTTTCATATGCCAGAATTTTTTTTTAAAAAAAACCCCGTAATTTATGTTACTCCCTCCGTCCCAATTTTATAGTTCCTTTTGGGAGTTCGTATCACTTTTCAAAGTATAATATCTTATAATCTATAATGTTTTAGGTGATTTTGAACACTTTGTTTATTAGATTAAATCAAGATCTATCAAACAAGATCTATATTGCATATAAAATGCATTACCAATTGAAAGATATAATTATTTTTTTATCCAGTTAGAATAGAACGAAGAACTATAAAATTGGGACGGAGGGAGTAACATAAGCAGTAATTTTTCGCAATTCACATGCATGAATGCATAATGGCATCTTTTGGAAAGCCACTTTTTTGGGGGTAAATTTGAGGATAAGGCTCTTTGAATGATGATAAAGATGCACGCAAAAATAGTGTGTGTCTACATTCAACCACACCACTTTCAATGGGCAGGGAACAAATTCGTCGGCTTATTACTGCCTCTAGTACCATGCATGGAATTTTCTCTCGTAATCAACCAATTACTATCATTTTGTCGCCATTAGGGTGTCCCACTAAATATAGTACTCCTCCTATGCCATTTTAAATATCTCTTATGTAAAGTTATGTCATTTTGACTTAAAAAAATATATATATTTCTAAATTTTTTACACCATTCAAAAGTACTCGTTGAGATCTTTTCAACGGTGCAAAAAAAATTTTAAAAAGTAATTTCGAAAGTATTTTATTTTTTAAAGTCAAACTAGCCTGTCTCCCGTAGGGTACATTCAATTGGGAGTACGTTTCAGAGCGACCCATATGCAATGAGTCATGATACATGGACAATTTATGTCTCATGACTCATTGAAAGTGGACAATTTAATTGATGCCATGGACAATTTATGTCTCATGACTCATCTAACCCTGATAGTCATATATGTGATGGAAGCTCATTGGCTCAAGGGTTACTCTGGTAGGTTGGTGAGTTTGCTTTAATTCTCTCACAATTAATTATGGTTTGATTTTTGGGGTTGGGCTGCGAAAGAGTAATTTATTGTGAATCTCCTAATCTTGGCATGGGTCTGCCTTTGACCGGGCCGGGAAGGAGATTAGTTGAGGTGCATGTAAGCTAGTTAGGACACTCTTGATCATCAAACAAAAATAAATTACACACACACACACTCCTGTGGATCAAGTAAGGGATCCCTTATTTTTATTCCGTGAGGACCTTCCATTTCTAGATCGAATTTTGATAATTTGTGAAAAATTGCTTGGATCAAGCTCTTCTCGGTCTTTTTTTTATTCCTCGCGGGTACTCTTAAAAAACATGTTCTAAACACATTAAACAGTTTCGATCGGGAGCTATGAAATCCTCAGAGAAGGAAAGGGATCCCTTACCAGACAATAGTATTTGTATTCGTATATATACACTTTACATATATGTATGTGTGTGTCTGTGATGTTTTCATTAGTATAAGGTGTCATTGGACTTTTCAAACTTATGGAGCCCCTTTCTTTTTACTTGCTTATTTGGTGGATTGTTTGGATATTTGCTTTTTCATCGAAAAATGTAGATGTTTCTATTTCAAATAAGTAAATCAACAAAAAAAATTTTTTTTTTCTTATAACCGGATGTCTGAGTTAGCTTTCTTGCAATTCAACTAATTTTGGAGTTCTAAAGTTAACGACCAGACAAACCTCCAATGGCCCAATGTTTGAAATGTTTGACCCAATGCCGGCTCATTAGTTTTGGAAGCCTGAAATTAACGGAATCATTAGATAAGGCCCTCCATACATTTTGCATATATAATAAATTTGTTTAACACATTCTTCATAAAAAAATCATTACAAAATATTTATCATTGCACCAATTTAAATATACATTTATCCAAAAACAAACAACCATTACAAATTTACAATACTCCAACATCGATCATTTAAACATTTCTCTTCTCGCACTTTTAGCTATAAATGTACTAATTAAGTCTTCATATGTGTAGGAGGCCTACATGTTTGGGAACTCTATTTTTTTTTATTATATTTTTTGGGTTCCCGAAGATGTGGCTTCATTGACTTATGTAATGAGCTAGCCCTAATTTGACCTTCATGAGAATGAAACATTGATCTCATGGAAAAACACTTATTGTTTTCTCATAATCACTTGGCTAAACCCCTTAGCGTTAAAACTGCTTACTTTTGTTGTGCCTGTTAGAAAGAAAGCAAACAAGTAGTAAGAACCAAACGGGCCTTAATTAAGCCTTTGAATTCATTGAGATACTAGCTTGCGATTAAGGCCAAGATATTGGAAAAATTTCTAGGTGCCGGGTGGACACCACATGATCATGCCAAGACGCGATAACAAATATTATATGCTCAAATGCAACATGGAAAAGATAACTTGTTTCCTTTTTAGGATGGTTGATGCTCTGATTTTGACTAATTGATTGTATGACGTGGATATCAATTGTTGGAGTACTTTTTAATTTACCTAATTTAAATAGAAGTTAACGTAATCCTCACAATATTTATGTAAAAGTTAAGGAAATAGCTAAATACACACCCCTATTTGGGTGTGTATCATATGCACCCATATAAAAGTTACGAATTTTAATAAAAATTATGAATTCTTTGTACAAAAGTTACGAGATGCACCAAATATTATGAATCATAGAAAATGTTACGAATCATACTTCTAAAAAAGTTACGAAACACTAAAAAATGTTACGATTGCTAATGAGGTGACACAATATGGACCACACAATAAGTGCATATTGTACACACCTTTAAGGGGCGCGTATTGAAGAATTTTCCAAAAGTTAAAGAACAAAACATTTAATCTATTTAACTAATGAAAGCTAATTGGAATCTTGGAGTTTTCACAAGTTAATTGGTCATGACAAGACATGCTTTTTGTAAAGGCAGAAAGCATGGCTGCTTGTGTTCCTCTATAGAAAAGGAAAACCAAAAGGAGCCCCTAGGGTTCAGCAGTTGGTTGGTGGATTTCGTGTCCATACAATTATAGAATATTTTTGTTTGAAAAACTACAGTGACAATTATAAATTTCAAAGAACAATTTCTATTGATAAATATAGAAAAAAACTACAATGAATACAAACGAAATGAAAATTATAGAAATGGGAAATTAGAGATACAAACCGTTGAAGTGTTAGACGAATTTCTAGAGATCAAAATCAATGGCTGAAGCAGCCTATAAATAAGTGGAGGAGCCTCTAGGCATCAATATGGGAATCAATAATCCAATTGAATTCCATAACCCCCAACATAAAACCTGGATAAAAATAGCCACAATGAATTGGAATAATTTTGCTATAACTCCTGGTTTGAAATAGGGCCATTAATCGATATTAAACTCACGAAAGGGCTGGAAATTAAACACTTTGTTCATATTCATCTAACCCACCAGTTTCATTCATCTGAAAATCCGTGAAATTTCCAACAATTTTTTATGAATCCTTAATCTTGACGTGAATGACATGCTTTTAACGGAACGGAGAAAAAAATTAATCAAGGTCTAGTTAAGCTGGGCCGAGACATCTCCGACTGTTAAAAAGACAAAAGAGGAAAACCAAAAGGAGGTAGCTGGTTTCCTCTACCAAAAAGTTTAATGGTATTTGAAATCACATGGCAGCCAAACAACCAAGACAAAAAAACTACTCCGTATAAAGTTGTCATAAACTTGGATATTATACTTGAGACATGAAAGAGAACCAGCCTACAGACAAAATAAAAAGGTCCATCAGACAAAAAGTCGATGGAAATAAAATAAAATCTTACTTTCTGCAACATTATAATTGAACGACGTGTGTCCATCAATTTCAGTGAGTACGTGACCATCATTTTTCTCTGAATTGTGGGAAGATGCGATTGGACTATGTTGTAGTTTTTTATTTTGATGCTTCTCACATTTACCAAACTATAGATCCTATTTATGTATTAGCTTCTTTTTTTCTTAATGTCAAGCATCACGGAAATTACAAAAAGTTACATTAAATAAATACTGGAGTTTATCAAAATGTGAGGCACTAGTGACGCCATGTGTGAGCATGAGATGTCAATTGATGCATCGCAGATGTTATTACATTTTAACAATTACTGCTTTAATTCATTCTTTAGTTTCACGAATTCTACTTTATATAATTTCTTTCATAACAGGGGTTTGCGAAGCTCAATTTTATTTTTTTTACATTTTTTTTAAAGCCAATCATTTGATCCCATGAAAAAAAAAATATATATATATATATTTGGACTCACCGCTGATGTAATTACGCAATAATTAGATCTAACACATACACAATAACTTAAGAGCTAGCCCGATGAGTAAACTAACAACATTGGAAAACTAAAAATCAATTTTTTTTTTCCATTTAGAGAAAATTTAATGCCTTGAGCTCTCAATAGATAATGCACGAGAAAGGCCAACCAGATTACCACAGTAACCCTAGTTGGTTTTTTTGTATCACCCTAAATTAAAAGGAGAAAAATGAATAAATATAGTTATGATAATTGCACTTGTTTAAGTCAGTATCCCTTCCCCGAACAATGCTATGGGTACACCACTTGTGTACCCAAATTGCACACCACCTAATTAATGTGACAAATGAAGAGAAACTCAATGATATATACAATGACAGTTTAGAAAACATAGGGAGAATATTCCAATAGCTAAAATTACAAAAAGTGTTAAACACATTACGAGATATGTCATTTTGCTCACATACATGTTGGAATTTGTTCCACATGGTTTAATTATTGCCTCAAAAACTAGTAAATGAGCTTGGACGACCTTTCCACTCATTGTCAATTGGTTTTGAGTTTGATGCTTTAACATGGTATCAAAACTAAGTTTTTCGAAGGCTTTTCCTCGTTGTTTGTGCTATAGTTACACTCAAGGGCGGAGGGAGGAAGAGACAAAAGGGGTCAGTTGACCCTCATGAGGTCCAAATTTTTGTAGGGATAGCTATAGTTCTGCCCAGATTTTTGCTATTTTGACCCCACTTTACATCTATTTTTTTGTCCAAACCTATTACAAATTCAAATTTTGACCCCACTTGCCCAAGTTTTTGCTATTTTGACCCCACTTCACACCTCCTTTTTTGCCAAACCTATTAAGAGTTCAAATTTTTGCCCAAACCTATTAAGAGTTCAAATTTTTGTCAAAACCTATTAAGAGTTCAAATTTTGACCCCCCTTGTCAAAAAGCCTGGCTCCGCCCTTGGTTACACTTTGATCTGTTGTGATCCGTATGTTTCAAATTCTTTGTTGACCTTTCCATGTGTGAGTCAGGGGTCGCAGATATGGTGGAGTGTTGGAATTTGTCCCATATAGCTTAACTATTGCCTTGAAAACTAGAATATGAGCTTGGATGGCATCTCCACTCATTATCAATTAGTTTTGAGTTGTATGTTTTAACAATACATCAACTATTTTTAAAACTTTAACACCTTTAGCCTGTTTAACACGTTTTGAGAAACTCAACCTAATTTGAGTGGAATGAAGTGAACATGAAGTTAGCAAAAACTTCTTTGGTGTAGTATATACAAAATTTTGATCTGGTTTTAATTGGAGTCTCTGTAAATGGTGAAATTGATCTCTTAATCGTGACACATGCAACACCTTGAATAAATACCATGAAGGGAGTAGTACTAATTTGCAAATTCAAAGAAGAAAGAGGGATCAAATTCCCTCCAAATGATTGGCTAAGGCTCTATTTGGAACTTGAGGATGGAAAGAAAATAATAAGAGGAAAAGTTTGAGGAAAAATTAAGAAGAAATTAGAGGGAAAATTATACTACTTGTTTTCCTTTCCATCCCTAAGTTCCAAACACAGCCTAAAAGAGAGGCATATGGAAATCCCGCGCACCACGCACGGCGCACCCCATTACGTTAAAGCCCCAACCAAATTAACTTTCCGTCTTTCCGATCAATCTCACTCTCTCTCTCTCTCTCTCATGCATTTACAGATATATATATATATATATATATATATATATATATATATATATATATACTTGCGAATGTACCACTGCCACATGCACACACTCACATTTACATCTATCTCTCTCTCTCTCAGATTCTCTCTCATAAAATGCAGCTTATGCAGTTGCAGAATTCCAAACGTCATCGAACGAATTAGCCATCTACAGGTCCGCTCTCTCCCCCTCTGTATCATCTATGTTGATGTAGTAGTTTAGGAAAACAGTTCCCATCAGATTTATTGGTTTTTAGTCCATGCTCTATTATATGAAAGCTACTTTTATCCTTACTATATGTTTAATTGGATCGTTTGAACACATGTTCAGCATTTGAGGTGTGCATGTAGATTCCACATTGATCGGGTTTATTGAATTCTAGAAACATTACTTAGACGGATGATTGTTCATATCTAATTTTTTGATCTTATTGAATGACTAAAACATTCCGAAACTCGAGATTGAAATGGATTTCGATCGTTCATGCTTCGGGTTTGACCAGCCCGGTCAGGTTGAGGGAGTCCAGGGGCAGCGCCCATGGCTGGAGTTCGGGACAAGCGCCCCCAAAACCTAGACAGTGCTATTATGATAATTGATAACGTAATCCCTAAGTTATAAATATTTGTTTCCCGCAGCCGATGTAACTTTTACTCCATTCTTCAGTCAATACATAGTAGAAATTGGTGTGAGCGGTGGATGTATTGAACTACACAGTTGGGATGTATTGAACTACACAGTTGAGGAACCAAGTAAAAATCTGCATGTCTAGCATTCTTTGTTTCTCTTCTTGATTGTCCATCGTGCGAANTCGTGTGTTTGTTGGTTTGACCGATTTATCAACAATTGGAGCTCTGGTTAAACAACAAATAAATAGTTAAATACAGCTAGTTGTGGTGGTGATATGCATGTGCAATTAATTAATTGGTTTTTAAGTTCTCTAGATCATGTAGTAATTTGGATAATGATTTGGTAAACTTAGAAGAAGTTTGCTGATCCGTGACTTGTTTAAGCCGAGGTTGACAGCACAAAGTAGAATTATGGACTAAATACAGTTTATAGAACAATAACCAACCGTAATGTGTCATTTGATGAGTAGGTTTAGATTGCCTTTCAAGAGTGTCGAGCCTGTTGTTACTTTTGACCTGCATGATCGTACTTTCAGTATTTTCATAATTTTGTAACCCTTTCTATATATTGCAGTGTTGGGAAACTTTGATAAAATGATATATCTCTTGTATTTGTTATAGCAAAACAGCTGTAGCGACCACATACATATCCTAGGTTTTAGTGAACCCCATGAATCTAGCTGGCACTTTTTTGGGTTTGCGGTTGTTGATTCTTCTATTTTTGCATAATTGTATCGGGCGTATTCCCCAGAACTTGTCGTAGGATTCTTAAAATTCATAACATGCCATGGCAAGATGACTCTTGGTTTTCAACTCGGACATTGTGTACATGTGGTTGCTTACAAGTCTGGACCTTCTATGGAGGTGCCCTGTTTTGACTTTTGAGGGTTTGCACTGTACAGCCTTAAAGTTAAAGGCGAGGGTAGGATGTTAAGTGGGTCTAATAATACTATATGCAAATTAAGATCAGCCTTATCTATATCGTTCCAAATTCCAGAGGCTCCTCCAGTTTCACTCAATACGGAAGTTCCCCTCCAGCTGTATTTCCCATAACTTTGACCATTCAATTTATCTATGGTCCAAGGGTAAAATATTATTTATTTGTTTGAAGAATGGTATGGCCTGAGCTGAAGTGATGGTTATCTTGGGGTTGAAGTGTACTAGCTGTACAAGGGTGTTTGTGTCCGAGATGGAGTACTATCTGTTCAGGTTTGTTGAGCTGGCCCTGAGGTGCATGTCCCAATTCAATATGCTACTGTTAAGTAGTCAATAAGTGCTTCTTAACATGTCATTAATATCTTTGTTTGATCCCGAATTAGAGTTTGATTGGCTAAGTTTTATGCTTAATTAAGGTTAACACTTGCCATCGTTGACCTAGCATAGTGTTTTATGGGTGAAAATGAACGGTGAGAATGAATGTTGACTAGGAGGATCAGATACACAACTCAGAAAGAAACAAGGGACAAGAATGAATTGGCAAAACATTCAATAGCTGTTGTGGAGCATCGGTATCCAGAAGATTCACTCCTTAACAATAGCAACTATGGTTATGCTAGCTTTGTTTCACCGTTTCTCTTATTTCTGTGGCAGCAATCTTGCACTGGCAGCATAATCATTAGAGCTAGATCTTTATACTAATTGAGGATTAATGTGGTGCTAAAACAACATTACGCAGCATGGTGCTTCAAATTAGATCCCGGTTATTTAAATGTATGAACCCTTGCATAATGGTGACAAGTTACAATTCTATTCTCATGTGGTATGCTATAAGGAAACTTTATAAGGCAAACTTCAACATATAAGTTCTTTCATGTAAATACAGAACTGTGATTGTTTGTTTAAAATACATCTTCATATTGTAGTAACCATACCTTATTATTTGATTATCGCACTCGGAGATGTATGAGATGTTGAGACCAAGACAATACACAAATTGCAAAGAACAATTGAATAAGAAACAAGGAAAGCAAGATATAGAGATTTTACGTGATTTTTCAATGGCGTAGTTGAGTACAGTTGCATCGGTTTCATATAGCAATTATTATTACGTTAGTTTACATCTTCATGCCCCCTCGTCAAGGCCGACTGTGATCCACAAGCTTCGGGGGGGTGGGGAGTGTACACGTGATAGGTTCCTCATGGGATCCACTGCAGGTCTGGAGTCCCCATGGTCGTAGTCAACCGGTTGCCCTCTCCTACCTGTTGGTCTTAGAAAAAACAAAATGGTTAAAGATGTAAGTGTAAGAAAGTGATTATGGAACTTTATGAGTGTCAAAGCACCCACAATTAACCCTTCTGCATGCTTGATAAACTCATGGCTTTCAGGGAGAAACAGACATACTTCCTCTATTATGCTAAACTTCAAAACTTGTTGGGACTATAACATAACGCCTTCACAGGATCGCCTACTTGAGTATTCTACATGTGCTACACAAAAATAACACGTTACCCACTTGCCTTTAAGTTGAGGGAAAAGAACAAGCTTATTTTTTGGGTCTTTGTCTGCCAAATTATTTTATCTTTGGCCTATTTGTGCACCACATTTGTAAGGATTTTTTGTCTTCCTCCTTTTGTATTCTTCGCTTTTGGATGTGGCATAGAGGTATAGACTCCTAGATTCTTAGACTCATGACACTGCAAATTCCTGATTCAGGCGGATCTCTTGGAGATATTCTTCTGTTCATACTCCACAACTAGGGAATTTCAACTGATCGATCAAAGGCTTTCCTCTCTCTCACACATCACCATAGCCCATAGGTTAGTACTTTTTTTTTACTTGAGAATAATATCTTGTTTTAACATGGATGTTGACTTGATACATACCATTACTCGTTAGGGACGTGATTGGTAATCTAACATGGTATTAGAAGCAGCCGATGCATTTGACCCTTAAACGATCTATGGGCTGCCCTTTTTGAACTCAAATTATTTTTTCATTTGATAGAGAATGACCAAGACGCAACAAATTCGGATTATATCCCGACCCTTGAATGGCGTGGGAATAAGGCAGGATACCATTGTGGTGAGGTCCTGTATGGATATGGTGCCATTGAAAATCGAAGTTTTGGTTTTTTACTTTGACACTAGTCAATTAGGATCATAGTATTTACTGAGAAAACCTCTACGTTTCATGAATTGTTGGGTAAATTTGAATCTGTATCTTGGTACTTGACCTTCACTTTAAGTTTTGTCCCTGCATGAGTGGGCTGTAAATTAGTGGGTGCCCTAAAAAGTTTTTCCAAGCCTCGTTTACAAATTGCAACTATAATTTAGCAGCTTTTTTAAGGTGGTCCTATCCTCTTTATTAATGCTTTGAACGGACTCTTTTATTTGTTGCTTTTAGTCTAGATCAATTGTAAAGTTTCTCTAAACAACGTTGATAGAAAATAATGCCATTTGAAAAAGGTGATAAAAAAGTTGGTTCCAAGTCCTTTATAGACCTTTAAAGGAACCACAGGGGAACAGGAGATTTTGGTCGGTTGGTGGTGGGAACGCTCAGTTTCATACTTTTTTTCTTTTGTGAAACCTCCTTTATACTTTCAACTAATGGGACATTGAATATTTCTTGGAACTGACATAAGCAAGAGGCTTACAATGAGGTCCTAAGATTCCTTCCTGATTTTTCTATCGAAAATATTAGGATTTAGGAAAAGTTTTTTCTGAAAAATGTCCAGAAAAGAGAAATGAATGGTTCATATTCGAAGTGATGCGAAACTCAACCATTAATTTCTCTTTCGTGAACATTTTCGGAAAAGCTTTTCATGTACCCTACTAACCCTCTTTTTCTATTGCATTTCACACAAAAAGAAACCTTTATTATTTAACCGTCAGCTTTGGGCTTTTAGTACAAATTCTTTTGTAGCCCAGTTACATAGATGCCATCTGAACTTGGCATTCATGTTTCTGCCATAAGAAGAATTTTGTATTTCTTTGCAACACCTGCACATGCTTACTAAATTGCTCTCTTATCTGAAAAGTTGTATTGAATCTGGTCTAGAGAATTGGAGATTTTGTAAGGAAATTGTGTTCTGTTAAATTGTACTCCATATTCCTTAGGAATTGGTGATATCATTTGGATTTGGGGATCATTTGGATTTGACTAGGTAATTGGCCTCATCCAAAGGGCAAAAGGAAGAATCAAAAATAAGGATTTGTTAATGACTGTAAGCACTTTTTCTGCGACAACATATGGACACAGTCACTGTCATTCGGGCACTCTTAATTTACATGATGAAACTTTCACACATCTTTCTTCTGACTACTTGCATTTAGGGTGGAAAATCATTTTGGATCGTGTCATTTTGATTCTTATCTTGAATCCTCAAAACACATAAAAGATTTGTTTAGCTAATAGGGGTAAAAATTTCTAATACTAACTTTGACAATCTATTCAAATGTGTCATCTTGATATGAAACCACTAACTTAGTTGAAATCTCATAATCCCCAAGTCCATATACCTATCAAATACGCTTTTTGGCGTTAATATATCTATATAAATTACTAAAAGGGTTATTTGGGCTGTCAACATGCCCATGTCTGCCCCCTCCCAACCCATCTATCACTAAAAAATTATTGAATGCGCCTAGAGCATCACCGCGTGATGTTTCAACTCTTTTCAATACCACATACTCATGAGGAACTGAAAATAAAATGTGTGGACTGCCCATGGAGAAGTTGTGGTGCCCCAATCACCTCATCATCCTCGTAACACTCCATCATCCTCAATCTAACCCTAGAAGAGAGGCGGTTGGAGGGTGAGCTTTCCGATGTGATAACTTGGAAATCAAAGCTTGCATTGAGCAGGGCTAGCTTTGTGATTGTGGGGTCTAAAAGCATCCACACCGGTGAGTATTTTGGGAGAATTCCTTGCCATTTCTCAAAAAACGAAAAAAGAAATGGCAAATTGGGTGCCACACTGCCACTGCCACTACCACACCCAAATGCCAAAATTCTCTCAAATTTGGGAAATGTCAATTTCTTTGTCATATAATCATATATGGCAAAGTTGTCACTTGAGATTGAGACAGAGAATGAGAATAGAAAAGTGGCATTTTTTTGGGGTGTACGAAAATTAAAAAGTGGTATTCATTGTGTGGATGTTGTAAAACGAACTTTTTAAATAGGGCTCTCAAATCTTAATAAACTTTGTATGATTCAAAATACAACAACAACAACAACAACAATAACATAACTCATTTAGTCCCCAATAACTGGGGGTATGGGCGGGGGATGGATAGGAGACAAACCTAACCTTTGGCAATAAATGCACAAAGTGGCTGCTCCCAGAATACCACTGAAACAGATGGATTGGAGACAGACCTAACCTTTGACAATAAATGCACAAAGTGGCTGCTCACAGAATACCACTAAAACAGTGGTCCCCCTAAACCGTCGCGTTTGCTGTGGAATCATGCCCTCAAATCAAAGCCAAAATGCATCAGAGAGGGCAGACCCAAGAATCATTTTGATTCAAAATAGTTAGGAAAAAATCTTTGTAAAAGCTTTCATTAAAAGCATTTAAGGGCAGACATCCCCAAAAGCAATATCTATCATGATATACCAAGATGGACATCAAATTATCTCATGTTTGGATGTTTTAGATCAGGCCTTAGTTACTTTAAAATCTAAAGGTTAACTTTAATAATTCTAGAGACCTCATTCGTATAAGCATGTAAATTGGAGGCTCCCAATATTAGTCAGAATATGGGGCGGCCTAACAAGGTTTTATGAGCTTTAGCCAAAAGACGGTTCTAGTCATAGGTGGAAAATTGTTACTAAAAAACTTCTATAGATGTATTGAGAAAAGGGTGATCCTATTCGTAACACTTTTATTGACATATACAACCCGCTAAAAATAAATCATGTTTTGGACAAAATTATGTTGTTGCGTAGAGATCATCTCGCCCCTCAAATTACTACATACAACCCACTTCGAGAAAACCCTAATTCAATTTCTTCTAAACATAACCCACCACCAACACTCCTATTCTTCTTTTTCATAGTCTTCTTCTTCCTCACCTTTTCTCCTTGCCTTAAGGGGTTCTTCAAATCCTCCTCCTTGCCTTCTCCTCGAAACCATCCAAAACTAAGCTAAGTACATTCCTCTTCCTTCCTCATCTCTCTCAATGGAAGTCTGAGTTCTACCAAAAAACGTGACAAAAGGTAACACATTTCAAGTTTGCGAAGTCTAACTTCACAATGTTCGAAACGGGCACACATTCCAAAAAAAACGTCAATAAATTTTGGAAATTTATCATGTTATTTCGATAGTTAAAACATGGAAAGTTTAGTGATTTTCGGGAGTTAGTTTTGTTAGAGTTGATATCTGAAAATTGGTATAAAATTTGGGATTCAATAGCCGAATTTATTGACATTTTTTTTGGAGTTAATATCCGAAACTGGTTATATATGTATATATACACATACACGAAGTGCAAGAGAGAGGGTACTTGTTGGCAGTGGTCGCCGATCATTGTTAGGTGGTCGGTCAATGGTGAGTCAAAGGGGAGGGAGGGAGTTTCAAACTTTGTGGAACAAAAAAAATCTAGTAATGGCTTTTTTGGAAGTTCAAGAATTTTTTTTGGGGTCATATTTAGCAAAAATAAAACTTTGGGTTGTTTATAGAAAAAAAGGTTACAAATAGGATCACATATGCGTGCATTTAGAGTGCTCACCTGGTAGCGAATCCTCACGAAGATGCCAAGACTGCTTTATTAACATCTTAATCACTGATTCTCTCCCTTATCCCAAAAACAAAAAAAAAGAAAAAAAAAACTTTCAAGAAAGAGTCTTTTATTGTCAGCTCATTCGTTTGACAATAGGGCAAAAAAAGACAACAAAAAAAAAATGCATTCTTGGGTGTATTTTTTTCACATTTCTATACACTTTTACATATTTTTATACATTTTTTTTTAATATTTTCATATTATATTTTTTTAACCTTAACGATAGTGGACTAGACTTTTTTTTAGAATTTTCCTTTAAATAAATCATCGATTCAGTATAATACTCCTCGAACTTTTTTTAGCAATGCATATAGTAGCTGCCGAGTGAACCATTAGAAAAAATAATTTTTTTTCGTCTTCCGCAAATCTTAGGCTGTCACCTGCATGGCTGTAAGGCTTTATTTACCTTTGTAAAGTTTACACGAGGATTCGGTTGCTGCCTCTCTTTTTCTTGCACTAATATAAATCCCCCACCACCAAAGAATCAGCTGATTTTTCTCACTTCACTCTCTCTCTCTCTCTCTTTCTCTCTCTTCCCCCACTCGCTCCCCCTATCCACCCACAGATCGCGCAAGGCTTTAAAGGCTTGTTTACAACGCAGGGAGTGGTTTTTTTTATTTTATTTTATCAAAACCCTCTCAAAAGATCGACATTTGGGAGTTTGTTTCTGTACGGATTCTTGATTCTTTGTTTCTTCTTTGCCAGGTATTGTTTCTTGGGTTCTTCATAGGAGCGGGTTATTTATTCTCAAAAAAGAAAAAAACTAAGGAGTGGGTTATTTGTTCTTTCCTTTATCCAGAGATTTTTTATGGAAGTAACGGTTGTTCAGTTCCTTCTAGTGAATCGAACTGTTTAGGATTCCTCCATGTAATGTGAGTGTTGCAATTTGAGAGTTGTCAATCTGTAAAAGATGGAGAACCTGATACTCTAATTTTTAGCCTTAAGTATTTCCGTGTAACTAATTTATCTCATTTTGTGTCATCCATGTGTGGGGCAACTTACATGTCTCTCTGCCTATCTGTCGTTATGTTATCTCCCTCCTTTTCACATCTTGATGTGTACGTAGAATGTGCACTTTTCAAATTATGGAACCCAAAATGACCGAGACTCCATGGTGGAAATTTTTTTTTTCCAATGCAATTATTATTTGTAATGCCTTCTCATAGGATATGGGTCCCATGTATGTGTAGGTTCCTCTCCATTGTATTGAAAATTTTCTCATATGTAGACCCCATTCTTTTTCACCATATAATTGTTTGGATCCCAATAGCTCTGTTATCTCTTTCTATACGCCTTTTTGTCTTATATTCCTTTCATGTGCTCACTGAGGATGATAATCCCTTTTCATCTCTGTTTCAGTATTTTGTTACACTCCTATTGAATTGTATATTTAATTAGTTTGAAAATTCCTGCTGGATTTTGGTTTGTTTGCAACTTATTTTTCTTTAACCTTGATTATTTTCAGGAAATCAGGAGACTCTTACTTAAGTCATTGTGAAAGGTTTCGTGGCAGACTTGGCGTATGCCTGGGAACAAGTCCAACGGACACTTGGCAATCCCTACGACTAGAACAGAAAGGCTCTTGAGAGAAAGGGAGCTAAGAAAGAGCAGCAGAGCTTCTCATTCAAATGAGGCTACTGACTTTAACAGGGGTACTGAGCTCTCTGATCATGAATTGCGATTAAGAGAAGGCGATAACTTTAGGGCTTCCTATGTAGAACAATATTTGGAAGGGGCCTTGGCTGCGGGGGCTCTTGGCAAGGGATGGGAAAGGCCAGATGGGAGACCCTTCAGGCAAAGGCTGTTAGTGGTGGCCAACAGGCTGCCAGTATCTGCAGTTAGGAGAAGCGAGGAGTCCTGGTCACTTGAGATAAGCGCTGGGGGTCTAGTCAGTGCTCTTCTTGGTTAGTCTTACTTAGATTTTCAGTTCCTTACATTTCAGCTATGTTTTAGTGAAGTGTATTTAATTTTGTTAGGGACTACACACATTGAAAATCCTGACGGTTCTTATACAATTTTGTAGGGGTAAAGGAATTTGAGGCGAGATGGATTGGGTGGGCTGGTGTTAATGTGCCGGATGTGGCTGGACAGAGGGCACTTACAAAAGCTTTGGCTGAAAAGGTTCAAAAGTTGTGACTATAACATTGTTTGTGGCGTATATCATGCTTTACTAGCCGAATCACTGAATAAATGTACATTTTTTTTAATTCTCGAGTAACTCTTTTGAGCACCATTAACTTCTTTAATTTTGTTCATGCGCTGCAGAGATGTATTCCCGTATTCCTAGATGAAGACATTGTTCATCAATATTATAACGGCTACTGCAACAATATATTATGGCCTCTTTTTCATTATCTTGGACTTCCGCAAGAAGATCGCCTCGCCACTACCAGAAGCTTTCAGTCCCAGTTTTCTGCGTATAAGAAAGCAAATCAAATGTTTGCTGATGTGGTAAACCAGCATTATGAGGAGGGTGATGTTGTTTGGTGCCATGACTACCACCTCATGTTCCTTCCACAATGCCTGAAGGAGCACAACAGTCAAATGAAGGTTGGCTGGTTTCTTCACACACCCTTTCCTTCATCAGAAATACACAGGACACTGCCATCTCGTTCAGAGCTGTTGCATGCAGTTCTTGCTGCTGACCTGGTTGGGTAAGTTCTGGAGTGTTCTACCTCTGTATTCAATCATGTGCCATGGAGCTTTTGTGTTACTTAGCCTGGTTAGCACCTCAAAACTAGCAAAATAATACTGATCAACTGTTATACTCTCAACCATCAGCAGTAACATGGTCTAGAGGGCCAGAATTACGATTCTTGTAATAATTGGATGCATCTTTATGTTCATATCCAGCTGTTAATAATATATGTGAAATTGAGTTTCGTTTTGAAAATTCTTTCTTTGTTCCTAACATTTTGGTTTTGGAAATCATTTTTTCCCAGAGATCATCTATGTTGAACATTGAATTTTTGTTTCAGTTTCCACACATATGACTATGCAAGGCATTTTGTCAGTGCTTGCACTCGCATTCTTGGGCTTGAAGGGACACCGGAAGGAGTAGAGGATCAGGGAAAGCTGACTCGTGTGGCTGCGGTATGCTTCAAATTAAATTGTTCATTTTACTTACCTGTTGTATTTTATTCTTCATGTTACTTCTTAGTTATTTGTTTCGTTGTTTTGCTAGGATTTGTTATGTATTCAAATCCATTTTGACATTTTTTAATGTCACCTTTGTTAAGCTTATTATCTTTCTTATATTTGTGAAATGACAGTTCCCTATTGGAATCGATTCAGAACGATTCATCCGCGCACTAGAGGTTCCTCAAGTCCAGGAACACATCAGGGAACTAAAAGAAAGATTCGCTGGGAGAAAGGTGGGTACTTTGTTCCTTTGGGGCTGTTTTATTCTGTGAACTTTGAGTTAGTTTTACGATACATCTGAGAGTTGATCTTTATACTTACTTTAGGTTTATTTGCTACTTGTTTCTGTTGGGGTGCTAAATTTGTGCTTCTATGGCTCTGTTCACTGTTTGTCTTCTTGTTTTACAGGTAATGTTGGGTGTTGATCGCCTTGATATGATCAAAGGAATTCCCCAAAAGATATTGGCTTTTGAAAAGTTTCTTGAGGAACACCCAACTTGGCGTGATAAAGTTGTATTGGTGCAAATTGCTGTTCCAACAAGAACTGATGTTCCTGAATGTATGCTCTGTCATTAAAA
Source organism: Vaccinium macrocarpon (assembly GCA_022606695.1). Classification (NCBI taxonomy): domain Eukaryota; kingdom Viridiplantae; phylum Streptophyta; class Magnoliopsida; order Ericales; family Ericaceae; genus Vaccinium; species Vaccinium macrocarpon. The sequence continues at coordinate 7,089,229 of CM040180.1, forward strand.
TGCTTATTGTCAGTCTTTCTATGGATTTGCTTGTGACGTTGGAGTAATGCGGTGACGATTAATTTCTTGTTAGCTACCACATTTTCAATTTCCAGATCAAATTAAGCACTCATGCAAGCAAGTTGTTGTTTGTTTTTTCAGTAAATAATCGTCACAAGAACTTAGATTTCGGTTATGAAAGTTGGGTATTTACTTTAGCAATCGTGTTATGTAGACAAGAACAATCAAGTAGTGTTAGTTGTTTACAGGGATCAATATGCCAAGGTTTGTTCATCTTTTGATCTTCAGAGTATAAAGATCTTATTTCCGAATCTGCCCTGACAAAGTTCCCTACAGTTTCATTCATCTGGATGCCCTATGCTGATTTGGCTGTATGAGGGTCCATGGAGGTTCTTGGACTCGATGATTTGATTTCTGTTTAGTTTATCTTTTATTTGTCCCTGTGCTGTTCCGTATTAGCATGTAGCAGTCTTATGAAGCACCATTAGTTATGCTAGTCAAGCACTAGCTAAGGTAGGAAGGTATGGTTGTAGTTCGGTTTTGGGATAAGTCGCTAATACTGCAGATACATATTTATACATTAAAATCAGAGGTCCGGAATCACTTTATGTGACGGTGACGAGATACTTTGACTTCGAATGTGGTATTTTCTTCACTAGCATTGCTATTCTCCTCATGCCAAGTGATAATTTTTTTTTTTTAGGTTTTGCCACACATTTTACTGTCTCGTATATTATAGTCCACTAATCCTTTTGTCCATATTTCCCATGAACTTAATTTATGATAATGTTCTGAGATTTGCACACATGCCATCTCTTGGTTAGATACAGAGACTCTCTCTCTCTCTCTCTCTCTCTCTCTCTCTCTCTCTCTCTCTCTCTCTCTCTCCCTCCTTTGTTGACTCTGACTGTGAGCTTGACCACCTTGGACTCAGAGAAGCATGTTGTTCCTACAGATCATCATGTGTACATTTTTATAAATGGCCATTTCTATTAACTTTCTCACGCCAATATATTAATTGTTGTTAGCTGCATAAGAGGCTCTTAATTTTGTTGTAGAATTTGCTTTTCATTTGTTATGTATTTGCACAGATCAAAAACTTACCAGCCAGGTTCATGAAATTGTTGGACGCATTAATGGCAGATTTGGTACTTTGTCTGCTGTTCCAATTCATCATCTGGTGAATCTTTAACTTTATCTCTCAGTACTTAATCTGCAAGATGCCTTGTACATGTTGGATATGGTATTTTTCTGCTCAATTGATAATTTGGTGGGAAGGCTGTTAGTTCGTTCGTAATTTCCTTTCTTGCGGGATTGTCCAACTTGGAGTAATCTTCCTGAAAAGCATGTATACTTTGGCAAATCAATTTGGGTACAAATAGATGTTGTAAGTGATGCTTGCCCAAACCTGTTTAGCATGCTTGTGTTCAAGTCAGTAAAGAGGAGAATGATATCTTGATTTTAATAATAAACATGTTTGGTCAATTGTCTTTTCTCAAGTTGATATACCAAAATTATGCAAATAAGTCTTCTTCCTAAGGATGTTGGAAACTCGTGTTTGGTTATACTATCTCACCAAGGATTTTGAAATCTCTAGTGCTTTGAAGAAATATTGACTCCTTAGTTCAACGGATTGGCTAAATCTGTCTCCTATGGCATATTCTTTCTAGTCCATCCATAATGTACTCGTTCATCAACTGCTACTGCAAGGTTGAAAATTGAACTGCTTCTCTAGATGTACTTCAAACGTGGCATTGCAAATTAGATTCAATAGATTGAATGCTTAGCAACAGAGTTGTCTGGCTCTTTTCATATGCAACAAGTTTATTCTAGACCAAAACACATCATGGATAAGTGTTGTAGTAGTTGATGACAATCTTTATGTTAACCCTTTAATCCCAGATAGGTTTTTATATGGTTTGTTTCTCATTTACCCACTCCCCGTCTGTTTGTTATTGTTACTTTCGCTAAGGAATCTTTAGCGATGCCAGTATTTGCATCTTCCTAAATGTCCTGTAGTGCTGCTGCTTTGCCACTAGCATATGATATTTTTCCACATCAAAATGAATACCTTCAAAATGAATACCTTCGTATGTTCTGAGATCTGAATTCTTTGCTTCTATAAAAAGCCCCAGTATATCCGATGAGGCTGACTATTGACTGTGACTAATGTTTGCAGCTTTATATTGTATCTGTGGCATGTGATCATCTGTTTCCTGTTCTCTCCTCAAGCATCTCAACTTCTGTATAGTGTATATTCTAGTACCTCTTAACACAATTTTTTTTGCGCAGGATCGGTCTCTTGACTTTCATGGATTGTGTGCACTCTATGCTGTTACTGGTACTAATTCCTTCGCTTTAGTGTGTAATTTAGCTGACAAAAATTTTAGGAACTTCAGACTCAAAATGTGTCTTACTTGTCCCTTGCTCAACCTTTGTGAAATAGCCAGTGCAGCACAATAAAGAGACGACCATTGAATAAGGAAAGTTTGCTAAGCATTAGGTTATATAATTTGTTAAATCTCTCCTCGATCTATGAGGTGGCCTTGCCTTCTAATTTCCTTAGTCAGCGATGATGAGTGCCCATGATGAAATTCCTAAGGTTCTATCAGAGAAAAATAACTCACTTTCAACTTCTAAGTAGGAATTACATATTATTGGACTCGCAAAAATCATTCATTACATCAAAATTACTTGAAATTAATGACAGTGACTAACTTGCTTTACGTGCCATAATTATGTTTGAATTCCCTAATAGTCAATTAGGGAGTCACTGTTATGTAGAACTCAATGGAGAGCTAGTTCTTGGAGTAAGTTGTTGAAGTGAATGTGTCCTCACACTGACATACCTTTTATTACTTTGGTAGCTGGGAAATTTGGGACTTCACTTCACACCCTCCCTCACACACAGCATGCTCAATCGGCAGCAGGTGCTGCTTGCACGGACCCTACCCATCCTTGGTAACTTGCTTTGATAGCATATAACACGGTCTTGGGTATAATTCAACCCTAAAAGTTAGCTATTGCAGTGATTGTGCCCTCAACTTATATGCTTCATATTCTTTGGTAGTCAGGTGATGTTAGACTTGTCTTCACAGTTACAACTTACAATGTTAGGTCTGGTCAATTAGGAAGCTTCGCCCACAGCTGCCATCCAGTGGATTTTGGGTTGTTTAGGGTCAAGGAACATTCTAGTGCTGTGGTTTCAGAAGTTAGAGGAGAAATTTTACAGTTGTCACAGGACGAAAGAGAGAGAGAGAGTTATTTAATTCAAAAGAAGATACTTCCCGGGTACCTAGAAAATTTTCTTGCTTTTAACTCCTATCCTCTTTTCCTTCTCTCAGACATAGCACTTGTCACATCTTTACGCGATGGAATGAATCTCGTCAGCTATGAATTTGTGGCCTGCCAAGACTCAAAGAAAGGGGTGCTCATTCTTAGTGAAGTAATTACCATTACCTTGTAATTATTGTTTGCGTTAATTTTATGCTGATTAGTTATGGTATTATGAAAGGTTTTTGATATTTAGAGAAGAGAATAGAAGTCAAATTAGTTGACCTTTCAAAGTCATATAAGTTATGTGATAATGGATTTATTCCTTATTTTCCCTGTCCTTTGTTTTTCCTTCAACTAGATGCACTTTAGTTGTCATGCAAATTTTCTTTGCAAGAGCTAACAGTGACTTTTGTTTGTTATTCTTTATGTCAATATTGGTGTATAATTTATGATTATTCTAAGTTCAAGCTTGAATAGACTGCAAAGTAGAAAAATGTAGACGTGGCAGATTTGACAGACCTTTGGATTTGAGCTATTCTGACCATCCACTGCATCGCACAATTATGATTGATCTGTTGTTGTAAACTTTTTCAACTAATAAGTTGTTAGCTGATTGGTTTTGTAATTGTTTGGTAGTAATGATCTTACCCTTGTAAAAATGTTGATCTTTAAACTGTCTTTAATGCTCAACGTAATTATTATTATTTTTTTATCATTCATTATTCCTAATCTATTACATGGAGGAGGGGGTAATCAAATCAAGGCCCTGGGCTAGTGGTCTACATGGGCGTTACAAATTTGTCCATAAACCTCACATATAATTATATAAACCTTCATCAAAACTCTTAAATTCGCGCTTGGAACTTTCTCTCTCTCTCTCTCTAACTAGGGATCTGGCTATTACACACATTTTATTAGCTTTAATTCCAACTATATTGTTTCGTTTCGTGGCTATACTTCCAAATTTTCCTGCTACTGTATCTTTAAGTTGTATGCTTTCTAATCCCTTGTAGAAGGTTGTTGTAGCGGCTGATGCCTGGCATTCAATTGACAAAACTTGTATTTTCCCTACAAGAAAAAGAACAATTTGTGAGCGGTTGATACTATAGTGGTACAATTTTCAGTTCCAAAATAGCCCAGTCTTGAATGCTTGCAGGTGATGCCTTTGCAGCATATTAGCAGTATGTGGTGACCTTTAGTGAACCTCTGTGCTTCCAACAGAGTTCTGGAAATATTTATGCCATAGTTTGTTATTAAATTCTTCCTTCTGTGTACTGCTAAGTATTGCAGTTTCATGTTTTACTCCTTGCTTTGGAGAGAACCGGACACTATGCAATGGCATAGTTTACTTCTGTTATCTCTTAATTAAGGTTTTCTGTTCCTGTTTCTCAAATATTATCATTCTATTTGCATTCTTTAGTTTGCTGGTGCTGCACAGTCACTGGGTGCTGGAGCAATTCTTGTGAACCCTTGGAACATAACCGAAGTTGCTGCTTCAATTGAGCAAGCCCTGACTATGTCAGCTGAGGAAAGAGAGAAGCGGCATCGGCATAACTTTGGGCATGTGACAACTCATACTGCTCAAGAATGGGCTGAAACTTTTGTAAGGTAGATCCCAGTATTCTGATACTAATTTTGTGTTGGAAACTGAATATGGATTTTTATTTTATTTTATAGCATGCTATCCTTGTTTGTTAAACTACAAGTTGCATGGCATCCTGTTCTAGCCATGCCATAATAAAAGGTGGTTTCTTCTACTATGAACCAAAGGTGAAGAAGTGAAAATATGTAACAAATAGTTCAAACCTTTAAACGTTTAATTCTTTGAGCAGGAACTCTGGACTGTAACATGCATATGAGTCCTTTCCCTTTTCTTTTCTTTTTTTTTTTTTTAAACTCTCTTGCACATCGTCGCAGTTTCAACTTTGGTACTTCTATGACTGTTTGATGTATACAAATTTTCTAGAACTCATTACTTTTTTTATAAGAACTGTACCAACCCTTCTTGAATGACTTGAATTTGGTAACACTGTTTAGCCAAATCCAAAAGCAAACTATTTAAACTATATTCTACTTGTCGTAATATGGACTGTTAGGGATCAAAAAAATTATGCAGCTTAGCAGAGTAGTGTCCAAGCCCTACAATATAAATAGAATGGAAGTTTGACACCTCTTTAGAATTTGGTCAGGAGCCAGCAGTAACTGAAGTTGCCCATTGTGCCATGAATCAGATTTCAGTTAAGGGGCTGGGAAATGGTATTGGGCAATATATTCTTTACTGTGTTTCCTGTCAGTGAACTAGAAGACAGATCTTTTCTTCCCTAAACCATTGAGAAGACATTTAGTGAATTTGTCTCTTTTGTATATAAAATACGTCCATTTGTTTGCATCATTGTAGTAGATAGTTTAAAATGGATGACATGAGATCATCAGTGTTGGATCCAAGAATGATAGAAGTATATAAGGAAATCGTCTCTTCCAGAATATAACAAAGTAAAGTTGAGGATTTATCTTTCTGAGTAAATGAAAACGGTTTAGGTTAAGACCAGTATTTTGTTTTTGTCTTGCTTTTGTATTTTTTCTGAGTATTAAAACAACAATATTACAAAAGGAAGCGATTAAGTTCCTATTGATCCTGGACTGGTGACTTCCCAAATATGGTCTTGGAAATTATGGATATGGGAATCAAGGTTGACTATAAAAGTGACTTGGGGCCAGCGACTAATAAAAGAAAATGCATAGGAATGCTATATGATTAGTCATCTACGTTCTACATGACATATGTGCAGCGGTAAGTCATGTATCTTTTTTGTAATCAAATATTGGTACCTCTGAATGACCCAGAATTTGACTGTTTGCAGTGAACTGAATGATACTGTCGTCGAAGCTCAGCTAAGGATAAGACAAGCTCCGCCTCCACTCCCAGTCAACTATGCAATAGAACATTACATGCAATCTAGCAATAGATTGCTTATACTGGTATTGTTTTAGATTAATTAATTTGAGTATTTTTATATAGACAGTGAATGTTCTTAAATGTTTCTGCAGCAACTAGTTGTTTAGAACCTCTAGTATTCATTGATCGTTGTAACATTGTGGAAGATTTTGAATTGAATCATCCCATGGATGGTCATTTCTCATTTGTTTCAATTACTTTCATTCAGTAATTGGTTTGTTGGCTATGTTTGATTGTATTGTCTTAAGTTAGTAATATGTTGTGTAATAGATTGATTATCTTTTGCAATAAGATACTATCCTATTAAAATATATAGAAGCCTACCCCTGCCATATCTCAATTCAAGACATGTGGTGTAATTCGTTCCTGTTCCTCATACAGGAACCATCCACGTTCTAGGTACCTTGGCCAAGACCATATGGCTACATTTATCCAACAGCTGAAAGTAGTTCTGTGTGATATATATCAAAGGATAATCAACACCTTCAACTCAAAACCAAAATCTTATTATTTGCCAATGAGTTGTAACGTAAAGGACTCATAGTCATACATAATACCTGCTTTGACTACATTTTGCAGAAATGGTTGAACTATGTTGATTTGCATGGTGATGTGCCTTGAATATATTGACTGTATTAATTTATCAAAGCATGGTCTAGTGGAAGGTCTTGGAACTGCTGTATTAAGTTCTAATCACACTAAAAATTCAAGTAAATTGTTTCATGGGCCAGTTTGTACCATTCATAATTGGCGTCAGTCACTTTTACAGTCTCAAGTGATGTCACGACTCACAAGTCTGTTGAGTCAAAATGGTATTATCTGAGCTAAATTTTCCTTCTTTAATTTTGAAAAATGTACACAGTAAGTTGTCAAGTATAACTACCTACATGAGCTACTTGAGAGTCCCAACTCTGTTCAGTGGTATACAAAACTGCTTTCTCATCTTCAGGATGTGATTTCCTATGGCTTGGAAAGGCTGTAGGCACTTGCGTTCTTTCCCATTGCAGATTTAGCATGTGTTTTGAATAATTTTGCTTTATCATCTGTTCTGTTGTCTTCAGGGATTCAATGCGACTTTAACTGAAGCGGTTAACACTCCGGGAAGAAGAGGAGGACATCAGATTAAAGAAATGGAACCTAAATTGCATCCAGATCTGAAAGAACCTCTAGCAGCACTCTGTAGTGATCCAAAGACAACTATTGTTGTCCTCAGTGGAAGTTGCAGAAATGTCTTAGATGATGTATTTCATGATCTTCATCTAGTTCAATTTCTTTCTTCTTTACCATGCATTGTATTTCCATTTCTGAAGTGAGTGCTTTCACAGAACTTTGGTGACTACAATATGTGGCTGGCAGCAGAGAATGGGATGTTTCTTCGCTCTACAAAGGGAGAATGGATGACAACAATGCCAGAGCATTTAACTATGGAATGGGTAGATAGTGTTAAGGTGTGTGCTGATGCCTTTCCCATTTGTATCTTGTCAGATTCCTCATTTCTGATGCTTTTGAAATTTTCTCAGCATGTTTTTGAGTATTTTACTGATAGAACACCTCGATCGCATTTTGAACCGCGCGAAACTTCACTTGTATGGAATTATAAGTATGCAGGTACCTTCTTTTCTTTCCGTTTCCTCTTCCAAAAATATCCTTGGACATCTCTACTTATTCTAGATCCCTACCACTGTATTGTGTCATTTTATTGCACTTCTAGATGTCGAATTTGGGAGACTGCAAGCCAGGGATATGCTGCAGCATCTTTGGACTGGCCCAATTTCAAATGCATCCGTTGATGTTGTCCAAGGTAGCCGTTCTGTGGAGGTGCGAGCAGTTGGTGTTACAAAGGTGACTAGATTCCATGTCGTACTGGTGTTCAAACTATCTAAATGTTTATATTGTAATACTTTATTCATAGTAGGTGTATACGTTACCTATTTCACTGTTTCTGCTTCATGCAGGGAGCGGCAATTGATCGGATTTTGGGAGAGATAGTTCACAGTAAATCCATTTCAACACCAATAGATTATGTCCTATGCCTTGGACATTTTTTAGGGAAGGTATAGTATTTCTCTCTACTTGAATTCATCAGCGATGCTTTTCCAGAAACATGAAGTTAAGAGAGAGTTCATGACTGGTCGAGTTATCCTTCAATATTCTACATGACAACAACTGCTAGTTGTCATATTGAACTGGAAGTTGTTTTAGTTGGTATAGATAGGTAGAATTTCCATGTACTTGCACATTTAGAAGTGCATATCACTAAGATGCATGGAGTAAGTCTTTTTTATTATTATTATTATTATTATTATTATTATTATTATTATTATTATTATTATTATTATTATTATTATTAAATCTTCTTTTGGCATTCTCGGTACTCTCTGAGGCAGATCCTTTTACAGGCACGTGTTTTAGGTATTCAGGTTGTTCATGTATACATCTACTACTTTTTGTGATATAAAACGAGTTAAATTAATTTGGGGAAACATGTAAACAAAGGGTTTTCCGCTCAACTGTTTCCGTCAGCAGTACTGTTTGTGATACATCATATGTTGGATGGCCATGGCAGTTATTGAAGAAAAACTTGCCAATGATTTCTTGCCATGAGAGTAATGCAGCACTATCAGTTTCTTTTTGCTTTATTGTTGCAGAACGAAAGGTTGATTTTGGTCCTCAGTAGTGCTTTAGTCATTGAACCAAGTCAATTTGTCTATTCCTCTAACCTGCTCTGAGGCCAGTAAGTCTACGATATCAACATTTGCATAATACCTTACCTTCTTCTCCGTACATGTAATTCCTTCCATACAGACCTTGTTTCCAGATTTTTTGTTTCAGCAGTTCAAAATCCAGGAACTGGACTGTACCGATTTTAATGAAATAGATGTGCAATTGTGCATATGTATATTAGACGTATTAGACATGCGTGTGCATACACAATGAAAAGAAGCAAACCTTTCATAAAAGTGAAGTTTGCTAAGAAAATTATATGATAACAACAGAAATGTTATAGGGGAAATTCCACATTTCTCCAATTTAAATAGGTATTAAGGTTGAATTGTTGCTGGTTTTAGGGTATCCAGGAGAAATACTAAGCAATTATCTTGCCGATTCTGATGAATCTTATCTTTGCTTCAGGACGAAGACGTGTACACATTTTTTGAGCCAGATCTTCCTTCTGACACAGTAGGTATTCCGAGAACCAAGCTAACTGATGCATTCAAGCTACAGGGGGAAAGAAGGGCCCCTCTGAAGCTTCCAGCTGCTGCTAACAAAAGTGACTCTAAATTATCATCTCACTCTCATAGTAGTAAGGCTCGAGTACCGCAGCTGCAACCAAACGGAGCCGAGAAGAAAACCAACAACAATCATATCGGTGCAAATGGGAATTGGCGGCGGCCCTCGCCAGTGGAAAAGACTTCGTGGAACGTGCTTGATCTCAAGGGGGAGAATTACTTCTCTTGTTCTGTTGGGAGGACTCGAACCAATGCTCGGTATGTCCTTGGAAACTGTGACGAAGTCGTCACCTTTCTCAAGGAACTTGCTGAGTCATCATCATCATCTGTCTCACGCTGATCAGCAAAATTCCAGAGTATGCAGCTTCATAATTTCCTGTTAACCTAGTTTACTGTCTTGTTCTCACCCATATTGGTCTACAATTCGCTCAATTGATAGTTCTATTAGAAATGTGTTTGAGATAAATGGTTTGAAACATTGTTTTTAGTCACTTGACCATTCTGATGATATATAATCCCTAAAAATCTCTCCCTATTGAACCACTATTTCCGGGGAATGGTAAACCATGTATGTAGTGGAAGGAAATCTATCATTGCATGATACATAGCTGCACCCTAATGCATGACACACGCACACTCACTCACTCTCTCTCTCTCTCTCTCCAATAAGCAGGGACGGAGCCAGAATTCCGACTCGGAGGTGGCACCAAAAATCAATATTGTTCCTCTTTCTGTCCCCCAAAGATAGTCTCTATAAAACCACGTGCAATTTTTGGATAAAAATCTCAATTAGTTCTTTAATTCATATCAAGAAACGTAGGAAATCATGCACGTATGAGTTTTCATTTATTTTATCCGATAATTGAAGGTTTTTTGGTAGTGGATTATCATTACAAGCATCGGGAGTAATTACTGTAAGTAAAGGTAGAATTATTCTAAGATTAATTATTTCTAATACCTGAAAGGATACACATTTTTATAGGCTACTTATCCATAACATACTCAATGATTGAAACACTTTCATCCAATACTCGTATCAATGTGCTTTAATTACGAAAAGTAAGATACACGTTTCGTAGAGTAACATTGTTCTTGCAATAAAAATTACTCCATTTTTGTTTTAGACCCGGGAGGGCACATGCCACCTCCCCCACTTCGCTGCTGTTGCAATCCGTATGGACCATATGGTGTTGGTGTTGAATCCAACGATTAATTAATATTTCTTGTTATTGTGAAATTCATCATCAAGATTGATTGTCCTCACAAGGTCAACGAACTCGTATCTTGATTGTCCTTACACGGTCAACGAACTCATACGAATGCTAGGACTTGTGTTAATATGCCTTGGTAGGCTGTGAAGTAGCCTATCTATTTTGAGAAGGAAAAAAAAAAAAAGAAAAAAGAAGAAGTTAGCAGTTCATGTATTTTAGGTACAAATTATTCTTTGATGTGTGGAACCTTGGACCGTTCTTGATTAGTATATAAAAGCAATTTGAACCATTCTTTTTACCATAAGATGAACCTCAACCCCACCAATTTTTCAGTGATTCTCCATTTAAACCCAGAAGCAGAAACAATTTATGCCGCGAATTAATCAACAAACGAATTCATATGATAAATCCAAAGTTACACCACAGCAAGGTCGCAGATGACAACAAATTTCGAGAGAGCTTTTTCATAAGATCCTCGTATAAAGGAATCAAACCTCTAAGTAGAAAAACTGAACACAAATCATCTTCTAGGGCCATACCAGATCGCGATCTAAATACCCGAATGCAGTAACACCAACAATGCATAGCGACTTAAAATGGACTGACCTAAACTGAATTGAAAACCCTTTTTTTGATAGGCAATTGAAAACCATATTGCCTAATGGGAGATGCGCACAATCATCCCATGGGTTTACAGCCATAACAAAAACGATTACTCCACAATGGTTTTCTTGTTGGGTTCAAACACGTACTTGATCAAGGACTCCTTGATAGGAAGCAATTCAGGGAACTCTTTCTTCAACTTGGAAGCATCCATTTCGTTATTGCTCCGCGGAGCAACTATCACCTTGGCTTGCTCTTCCAGGGTGAAGTTGGCCCACTTGAAGTCTGGATTGATGTATTTTTTGTACATCTCCAGAATCTCGTTGTGGCTCACGACACCCGGGTTGGTGAAGTTCCATATGCCCCTGAGGTTCCGTTTGGCCATTTCGATTGAAATTGGCAGAAGCTCATCCAAGATGGTCATGCTGTTGGGAATGTTGACCACTTTGTTGTAACGGCTGATTTTAGTGATGAAGTTGCGCGGGTTGTTGAGGTCTGAAGATATAGGCATTCGGACTCTGAGGGTGCATACGTTGTCATATTCTTTCAAGAGCTCCTCAACCTAGTTTAAATACAAAACAACATACATGAGTTCCAATAGCAAATGAGATTGAAATTTTCAGAACCCATTTGGCAGACTGTTTTTGTAAAACTATTTCTGAAAACATGGACACTCACTTCTATCGAAAAGGTGGTAAAAATATGGCAGATGTTTTCTTAAAATATGGGGAAAAATCAGAAACCCCGTTTTGTAAACTAAACAAGTTTCTGTATTTTTCAGAAAATGAAAACAGGAAACAGATTCTGAAAACGGAAACAACAAATGGCTAAAACCCAAAGAAATAATGATATTTGCGATATTTGCAGAATGGTGCAGATATAAAAGTAAGAAATGCTTGGTTACCATGGCCTTCGTCTTTGAATAGAAAGAACCAGTGAAATTGGGTGTGTCTTCCTCCTTAAATCCAATGCCAGAACCCTCTGGATGATTAGCATCATATTCAAATATACACCCAGTAGCAAAATTCATCACCAGAAGTCCATGTTCTCTGCAAACATCAGCCAAGGTTAATGTACCAGCAACATTAGCGCGTATCGTTTCCGTTTTATGACTTTCACACCAATCAACATTTGGCCTTCCTGTCACACCGGCAGCATTGAAAACATGAGTGGGCTTAACATTCTGGATATCTGCCAAAAGTAGCGACCGATCCTCCAGACGCCCTTTTCCATACTCATAAGCAATTCCTTGTTTCTCACATATTTTCCCGAGTAAACCACCAAGCCAACCGGTCCTGCCATAAATCAAGAATTTCAGAGGCGGTTTTCTAGGAGATCCGCTGCTTTTGGAGACTGGTACCACCATTTTGGTTTGAGAAGTGCTTGAATATGGAGAGGACCCACCGTTGCACTTTTCAGCTCCATCAAAATGCCTCTCGATTCCACCCGGCATCATAAGCATTCTAGGGTGAGGAAGCAATGCTCCAGAGACATCTCCCCACCAATCAGGATTGTTTATATACCAGTCCATGGTTTTCTTCAACCCTTCTTCCCACCTAGTCCTTTCTGACCACCCCAAGTTCTTCAACTTCTCGTCATCAAGAAAATATCTTTGGTCATTAAATGGCCTATTATCCACAAACTTAATGCTCGTTTCTGGATCCTTAGAGAAGAGTTTGCATATATCCGTGGCTACATCAATTACTCTCCTTTCCTTTTTCGTCCCTATATTGTAGACATGACCAACTTCTCCTTTGTGAAGAACGACTTCAAAAGCCTCAGCAACATCCTCACAGTATAGATAGCTCCTAACATTAGAACCATCCCCGTGAATCGGAAGAACCTTCCCTTGCATGGCTAAGAGGATAAACTTTGGGATTAGTTTCTCAGGAAATTGGTTCGGGCCATAAACATTGTTTCCACGGGTGGTTATCACAGGTAACCCATACGATCTCCCATAAGCCATAACAAGCATTTCTGCACCAGCTTTTGTTGCGGAGTAGGGATTCGTGGGAAGGAGTTGGGAAGCTTCATGGTTTCCCACCACAGCATCTTCATCAGTTTCTCCATAGACCTCGTCAGTGCTCACATGGATGAACCTTCTAATTTGGCCAGTGACTTTGCATGCTTCTAAAAGAACATGGGTCCCGTAAATGTTGTTTTTGGTAAACTCAAAACTGTTACCAAAGGAATTATCCACATGAGTTTGGGCTGCAAAGTGCATTATCGTGTCGATAGATTCGGTGATGAGGAGGAAGTTGACGAGGTCAGCACTTCCAATGTCCCCCTTAACAAATTTGAAGTTGGGGGATGATCGAGCAGGAAGTAAATTCTTGAGATTTGAGCAGTAATCGAGTTTGTCGAGCACAACAATCTTGTAGTCAGGGTAGTTCCGGATAAGCCGGTTAGCAACATGAGATGCAATGAATCCAGCAGCCCCAGTAATAAGGATATTCTTTGGGGTATATGAAGCCATATTAGAAAGGCCTCTATGTATAGAATCTGCACACACACAAAAAAAAAGAAGCCAGAAACCTATCAACATGCATGAAAATTAATCTTCCAAAATCAGGAAGCAGAACTCGCACAGAATTTACTCAAAACTCCATGAGATTAGAATTAGGCAATTAGCATCGTGGGAGTACAATAGAAAGTGAAATGTCTATAGCGCCATGAAGCAGAGTATAAAATCTAACCTTAAAATGAATTTAAAGTAGAAACTAAAGCAATTCTGAAGAGCTATAACCCTAAATATACAAATATATAAATAAATAAAAGATTGTGACTTTTTGGCACTATAATCGAGGTTGCCGATTTTTTTTTTTCATTTTAAATCTCCTATTAGGATGCGTATTTTGTATCGCAAGATATGTAAATAAGAGTCTATGTGAGTTAAAAAAATTAAACAAATAGACAATCTTAAATGCAAAACATATTGCATCTATTAAAAACATTTCTGCTGACAATTTCACATCTATCTAATCATGTGTCGTTCATCGCATCATGGATCCTATCGGAAACGCAAAACTATGTACTCAAGAGTGAGATATTTTTAGATAAAGCGAATGAACCCCGGGTTTATGTAGTAATATAGTCTAGCATCCTAAACTAACAAACAAATAACTACCAAATTCAATTCTGCTTTAAAAAAGATATGACTAAAGTCAACTATAAAAATGGAATTTTAAAAATTTGTTTATTTACTTATGATAATATCTGTACAACTAATCAATGAACCATGCAATAGCCTTTGGGAAGAAAAATACTAATAGCCAACTTAATATGAATTGTATCAAAAGGTTTGTGAAAAACAAAAATGCAATAAGAAAGAAAATGAGATATGATATAAAGAAAGAGAGAAAAAAAAAAAGTGAAAACAGTTTGTCCCAGATTGATACTAAGGACCCCTCCAAAAAAAGGAAGGCTATCTTTTTTAGTTACACATCGTTTTCTGCTTCAATTCTACATGATACATGGTGGGCTTTAGAATAAGAGGGGTGGTTGTGGCCACACTTGGTCGATCTTGACTTCGTCCTTAGTAAATACGTATTGTATCGTAAAGCTCGTCTAAACAAAACAAAAGATGCTTTCAAAAGATACATATCAATTATAACTCTAAATGGATCGAATCATAAGGTAGGTATCGTCTATGGTAAAATTTAGACAACACTGGCTAAAATAAAACCAAAAACTAAACTCAAATTAGTCAAGGGAAACAGTACAAGAAAAGAAAGACAACTAAAACAAATACATAAATAACTAGATGGTCGTTAGCTCTCAATTCATCTCAAAGCATTGCGACAGAGTAATCCTAATTTTCGCAAAATCTCAAATGGTAACCATCTGCATTTAAATGGTTCCACTAACAATACCAAAATAATGGAAAAAATATGATTCAACAACCATTTCATTCAAGTGACTCCAACCAATTGAAACGATATTCTGATCAACCTAGAGGTCATTTGGATTACATTAGTAATCATGATTCGAAATATCTTAATTCAAATTAAGGAAACTTCAATAGCGTCACAAATCAAACTGGGTTTTCAAACCTGACCCCCCAAATCCAAATGTCATTAAAACTAAGTCAATCTTTTCCTTCTTCTTTTTTACTTTTTCGCACCAGCTAAAACGCACTGACTAATCGCAATGCGTTTTGATTAATCCCTGAGACCCAACCCCACCGTCTACAAGTGGGGACCATAACTAATTCAGAGCAAAATCCTGTATATACTGCCTCAAAAGAGTTAATAGCACCATTTCGAACCAGAGTGCCAACCCCCTTGGGTTAAAACTAAGTCAATCATTGCAGAGCTCCAATTCTAAATATCCAACACAAAGAAGAAAACAGAACTGACCGAATTGACAATTAAGGTCTCTTGTAACCAGATAATTTCCAACAACTTGTCCTTTAATTAAAACGAGATCATAGCGATCACTGCACAAACAACTGGAAATGTTCAGATCCGACACTTACATGCAGTATGTACGGAAACCCATCAATCGAATGTGTATCAAATTTCCCACGACTCTATTTAGCAGATCTAAAGTGAATTAGGCAATGATCTTAAACTGTATGCAATTTCCCGAGATTTCAAGATGCAAGAAATGAACAAAAGCTAGTTAAATAGATGTACAACAGCAAAATTGAAGAAATACCCAGATAGCAAACGACTTCAATCAGTGCAGAATTTAAACTTCGATGTAAAAACATGATTAGAAAAGTATAAGTACGAATCAACTTACGAATTGGGTTCGGGCCAAGATCAACCGATATGGAGATTGTAGAGGGAGAGAGAGAGTGGATGAGACTAGAGAGAGAAAAACAGAAGACTAGAGGGAGAGAATATCTCTCGGAGAAGCAATGATTGTTGCGAGAATTGAGGGGAAGAGGCGCCTATGAATCTATATATACAGGAATGTATGTATATATGCCGGTAGTTGGAATGTTGTAATATAGACGGCGAAATGCATTATATTTTGTAATGGAGGAGGAGAGAGAAAGAGAGGCAGTGAGACAGTTAAGGACAGCCGTCGGTGTTGGAAATACGAAATTGCCCTTTTGACAGTTGGGCTCATAACTTTCCACGCGGTTTTTATGTGGGGCTGTTTTCCTTTTTTTCAGACCCGGGTTGTCGGTCGGTTTTGGGGCCTCGGCTGTGTCTTGGGGCTAGCAGTAGAATGTCAATTCAACCCATTCCGCTTCTACTCCGCTCCAATAAGGTAGGGTTTTTTATGATTTTTTTGGATAACGGGTAAGAGTAGGGGGTGATTTTAAAAAACCCGCTAGGGTTAGGGTAGGGGTATGGTCATCCCGCCCCGATATTACCCACCCCGACACACATATATATGTATAACTATATTTATACTCTTATATGTATATATCAAATTATATCTTCTCACTTATATGCATTAAATTTTATTTATATTTTTATAATTTTACTTTTACAACTAAAATACAACATTAGATAGTAGATTTTAATTAAGTTGTAAAAGTTATTTTGTGAACTTTTATCATTTGTACTCACTAATTGAAGTTTAAAATATACTTAACTAATGTGTAAAAAAATAGGGGCAGGTAAACCCGATACCCGATAATGGCGGGGGCAGGATACCCATAAATTATCCGGTCGGGTTAGGGGCGGGTTATGAAATTTTAGGGTCGATGCAGGGATCATCAAAACCCGCCCCGTTGCCATCCCTAGCTAGCAAGCTGCCACGCCAATAACTCGGGTCTTGTTCTGAGTTTGAAAATAGGAGCCGAATTTTAGGTGTGCTTTGGCAAAAATAACTCGGGTTTATATTTTTTTATCTTTATTTATTTAACTTTTTAAAATTTTGCATTGATTTCAAAAATTATTAACTAACCTAAAAATTTTGCGAATAAATACAAAAGTCCAATAATCTATAAAAATTTGGATTATTTTTTACTTTATTGAACTTTGCAAATATTTTTACAATATTTTTTGACTTTTTAGATTTTTCTAGTCCTGATTAGGGGTGTACACCGACCCAGTAGCCCGCCCAATCCAACCAGATTTTTTTAGGGTTTGGGATAAATATTTAGGCCCCATGGGCCGGGCTAGGTTAAGATTTTAAGCTCGTTTACTGAATGGACTGGGTTTAGGAAATTTCTCTAAGACCCAACCCAATCCGGCCCAGCCCAATTTAAATAATATTTTATTTTAATACTTTATATAGAGATTGATAGTGTTGGAGGGTTCTATCTTTTTGAGTTACTTTAATTACATTTTAATTTATAAGTCTGTTTTTAATATTTCTATAAGAACTTAGAATTTAAAGTTTATTATTACGGTTGTGAATTGTAAATGTAATCATTTTGGTTAATTAATTTATATTTGTGATACCATTCTTTAAAAAAATAAATGGGTTTGTTGGACGGGCATGGAAAATTAAAATTTTATTTGGTTTGGGTTTTGACATATTAAATGAAACCCAATTATAAATGAGCCTGGTTTGGGAATACTCAAATCTCGTTATTATCTAGTATAAGTGCGACCCAAACCCAGCCTGACCCAGTGTATGTCCACCCTAGTCGTGATGAAACAATGATAAAAAAAAACACAAAAATAATAAATGCAAAAGTCTCGAATAGAAACAAAAAAAATACCCTTTTACTATATTTAGAAATAGAGATAAATTGGTCCCAATTACTAATAAGGATGGCAACGTGTGACGCGTGCCAATTGCCTATCCTAGTCCCAATGGAAGTGCCAGTCATTGGCCCAGTGTATGTCACATGCACAGCACCGTGTAGATCTCGTCGAATACTATAACGGCCCGTTTGAATGCCGGATTTGATTTCGGATGGATTTGTAATGAGGGAGAATTTGAGTGTGGATTTGTAATGATGGTAGATTTGTAATGAAGGTGGGCCCAACTCCTAAGAAGGATGGATTTGCATATGAGGTGTTTGGATGTTTTTTTGAGAAAGTAGATTTAGAGAGTGGATTTGATAGAAAAATAGCGCAAATGACCGAATTTCCCCTAGCGTATTAATTTAATAAAAAAATGAATTGATTACATTATAATTAGAATAAATACATAATACTAAGAATAAATACAGAATAAATACATTATTATATTTAAACTATATTAGATGTTAAATATATATAAGAGAAAAACGGTTTCTAACTTCTTCTTTTTTGCACTGATTGGATATATACCTTCTTTTTTAATTACCAGCGATTGGATAAACATTTTTTTTTTAAAGAGAAATTGGATATATATATATATCATAAACACTTACAACCAAAAATTATTTGGCCCAAAATAATGGGTTGGGCAAAAAAAAAAAAAAAGAAGAAAGACAACAAATTTGGCCCCAAATGGTGGGCCAGTAGCATGGGCGGCTTTCCTCCCGGTTGACCGGAAGGCAGTCCTTTTGTTTGATAAAGTGTCAGAAAACTCCATTGTTTACGAATCCAAGCTGTAACGACCCAAATTTTTTGTAAATAAAAATTTTGTTTAAAAGTCTGATTAATTATTTTAAATTTTGGTTTATTGGAATATTTTTCTATTAAAATATTATTTAATTCTTTTAATTCGAATAAATAAAAATTTTAGCCTTGTATATGCGCGTACAAGACCGAGTGAAACATCCGTTACACTACCGTAGCACCCGAAGACCAAGTTTAATACCTGGAACCTACCCAACCTGTAAAGACACGGTTTTTATTAATTATATTAATAGGATTTTAATAATCTTTATCTATAAAACAAAATATTTTGTTAGGTAGTGGATAACTATATAATGTAGATATAGAGATAATTTTGTAGTATATATCTACTAGTTATTTGTTTTGAAAAGAATATTATCTTTTCTCCACTCTCCTAATAACTCTCTACCACTCCATTTGCCCATAAATACCAATCTTTATCTCTATCTCTATCTCTTTTTCTTCTATTAATTCTCCCTCTTTCTTCATTTGTTAGTCCTCTTTATCTTCTATTAACTACCTATATATATTTATCTCTCCCTATATAAATTCTTTTTACATTAATTCTTTCATTCCCTCACTCTCTCTATCTCTCATACGGCTTCCTCTCCCTCTTTTCATCAGAAATTCATATCTTCGGTGACGTTTGATATTCGGTTTGCAAACTTTCGTTTTGTGCTTAAATCTACGGAGGAAAGGTAGGACATCCTTAACCTAACTTTTACTTTAGTATATTATTTTTGTATAGTTGTGTGTACGTGAAAAAAATAATAATAATTTAAATTGTTGGAAGTCGGATCATTATCGAATGGGTAGTGACAGTTTGACGTTGAAAAATCGGGTTTTAAGATCAGTATTCTGTTAGTCATTTTCGGGTCTTTTCTGAGTCGATTTGGGAAAATCTCAAAACTGAAAAGTTGTAGATCTTAAAAAGTTAAGAAACTTTGATATAGAACTTGTCTCGATCTGAGTTATGTAAAATTTTATATGATTTTTCGAAGTTTCTGCTGTAGTGGAAAAACGAGACAAAACACGATTTACTTTTAAAACTCCGTTTTCAACATCTTAATGAAGGAATTGGAACTCGAGCAAAACACATTATCTGTTCGTATTGGGAAGTATAATATCTCTGTAAAAATTCGTGATTTTAAGAGTTAATTTACTATTTTTAACAAATTGAGGAAGTTGCCTGTTTTACATGCCGTATTAAGTTTTTCTTTAACCTTGTGATTATTTTATTGTTATGTGAGACTTATGTGAACAATGACCCACGTGATGCATGAACCCAATTGTTAAGTACTATTTGATCGAAATGTTAAAGTTTAAGAATGATTGGATTTAATCGCAATATTGGGGTTGGGACGTGTCCGGTATGGGTCTTGAGCCATGCGCAGTCTATACTTTTAGGTAGCTTTGCTGTGTGATCGGGCGCCGGAAGTATACTGTGGGTGGGAATCGATACCGGACAGAGATTGAACAATGTGTGATAAATCGTGAGTCTTGCACAGTATACCCCGAGGTGGCTTTGCTGTGTGATCGAGCACCTGAGGTATATTGTGAACGGAGGCCGATGATGGAAAGTATGTGTCGGAAATGAGAATGAGAAAAATGGAATTTTGAGAATCAATGTGCTGAGTAATGATGATAAAAATCTGAGTATTTCATTCAAATAAAATTTCAGTTATGTGTGTATTTGTTGCATGAGTAACTATAGTAAAAGGGGTGGTTTAGGGTGCCCTACTGAGTGTAATTTTACCACTCACTGTGCTACTTTTTTGTGGCACTGGCGTCCCCAACGCCAGGTACAGAAGAAGATGAGGAGCCGCCTACTGATTATGAGGCGATGGAGCAGCTAGATGGGAATCAAGTGGCGGACACATAACTTTACCAATAGAATTAGCTAGATGGCTCTGTCATTTTATTTTCGTTGGATTTTTTTTTTGGAATAAATGTTTAAGTTTTTCAGACAGTGTACGAATTCAATTTATTTCAGTTGTAATAAGTTAGTTTGCTTTTAATTTTTGCAAAAAAATTTATTAAGTATTCTTTGGATTTTTTTTATTTTTATTTTTTGAAGAATATTATTTAGATAATTTTGCAATTTATTTATTAACGTACCCAATTTTCGGGGCGTTACACAACCACCGTTCCTACCCTAACCAACCACCTTGGTACCACCTAGTCCCATTACCTCCCAACCCTAGGAACTTGGTGCTAACCAAGATAGAGTTAGAGAGAGAGAGAGAGAGACAGAGAGAGACAGAGAGAGACAGACAGCTTGGTAGAGGGAGAGTGAGGTAGAGTGTGAGTGTGTGCATAAGTACGCTTCACATGCAAGATTCTTTGTTTGTTTCACTTGCACAAGCAAGTTAATGATTTTAGGGTAGCCACCTAAGTCTACATTTTGTACCCAAACTAGTTAGAATAAGCCTTGCTATTTTAGTAGTAACCTATGTATACCCACACAATACATGTATTAGAACACAATCTACACAACCTAAACCTATTATGCTTAATCTTGCACTCCAAGTCTCCATGAAACATGCTTCCATGTTTTAAGGAAGAATATTCATCCTACTAAGCCTATTGAACCTAGCCCTAGCTACAACTTGTTAGCACATGCACCATTTTTGTGTATAAGCTCATAAAAACACTCCATAACTAAGGTGACCATGCAAAAACCTACACAAACTAAGAGCATATTTTTTTCTCCAGTACTACTTTCCACCTTAAGTCAATGTACTTTCCCCCAAGATTCTTCCTTTGCTTGCAAGTAATCACCTAGACCTAACCTAAAACCTACTGTGCAAGTGGTGTACTTCCCATGTGCCATCAAATTAAACCACCACATTTACTTCCCCCCACATGAAAACATCGGCCAAGAGAGGGAGTGTGTACCGAAAATTTCTAAGAGGGAGAGAGGAGTTCTCTTTTGGCTATAAATAACCAACCTTTTGCTCATTTGGACCACTTTATACCCTACTATACTTATTTGTCTCCCATATTCCCAACCAACAACCACTTTAACCACCACTTAACCAACTTATTTTAGTTATAATTAGCTACTTACTAAGTTAACTAGTGAGTGAGCTTGTTAGATTAAAGAGCTCTACATCAAAGGAATTGTTTTTCGGCTTCCGGTTAACACCCGGAAATTAAGGTACATTACTAAACCAACCTTCTAATTAGTTATTTCTAGTTCAATTAGCTAATTCTAATTAGTTTTCTATGTTGGGATTTGAAGCTTGTTTAAGTTAATTTATGCATGTATTATGGTACTAAGCATGTTTACTTAGTTTCTAAGAAGGTTTAAAAGGGAGAATTTCATGTTGAAAAGAGTTAGAGGTTCTAATTGATTTCTAATTAGAATGTTTCTTCATGAAATTTGAAGATGGTTTAAAGAGATTAAGTTGATTAGAAGATGGAATTTCTAGAAAGTTTTTATTTATTAATTTTTTCTTGGAAGAACTAGTTAATGGAAGTAGATTAAATTATTGAGTTACCAATTTAATAATTCTTCCTAAAATTAGTAGCTTGTTTATGCTTATAAAAGAGTTTACTTTTTACTAATAAAGTTTACATTGAGTTCATTAGTTTTGTTGTAAGAAGATTAGAGGTTTTAAATTAATAAATATGTAGAGAAAGAATTAGTAGTTATTCTTCTACAAAATTTTCTACTAAGTAATTATTAGCTATATTTATAAACATGTTGTTATGATGAAAAAGAAAATGTTAAGAGTTACTTGGAAATTTTCTAGAAAGAAAGTTGTTGAGAAGTATCTTTTTAAAAGGAAGAGTTTTTCTAAAATTCATTTGAAAAAGAAAGTTTCTAGAGAATTAGAAAGTATGTTTTTAGAAAAATTTAGATTTTCTAAAAAGAAGATTTTCACTACTTCTCTAAATTTATTTTTGGTAAGAAAGTTTCATGACAAAATGGTTGAATCTTTTGGACATGAGATTTCCAGAAAAAACGTCTTTTTTAAGAAATAGCTAGAAAAAAGATAGTTTACGAATTTCACTTCTTTTAGAGAAGAGATAAGTGGAGTTTTAAAAGAAAAGAGAGAAATTGGATTTTGTTAGAAAATAAAATTTATGAAGAAATTATTGAGAAAATGGAGCATTAAAGTGCATGATTTTATGTGGGAATTTTTCAAGGGAAAAATATGATTTTTATGGGAAAAGTGCTTGGAAAATATTGCATGGGCATTATTTTGAGCATGTGGCATTGAACACATACACAATACGCTATGACATGAGAAATAAGAAAATTTTGAATAGCGATTGACGGGAAAATAGAGATGAGAATGAAAATGAATTTTTGAAACGAGAAATGAGATTTTCAGGAAATGAAATGAAATGAGATTTGAAAATGAAATGTGATGAGATAAACTGTTACCACCTCAAGTTCACGGAGAGAACTTGGAGGAATGGTTTTGATGTGGTAGTGCAGCGAGAGCGCCACCTCCAGTTCGCGGAGAGAACTTGGATGTTTGGGCTAAGCGTGCACAACACACGGTGAACAGACCTCATAAACAGACTGGTTAAGTTCAATGATATGAGATGGCTGGGACTGTGTCGTGTGAGTCGCGGGGCGGATGGACCGTGCAAAAAGATTGATTAGGTTCAGTGATGCATGACGACCGGGGCCTCAAGCAGAAAGGTTGGTATCGTCAGGTGAAAAGAGGTGTAAACGAACCAATAACTTTTGAGTGGTGTGAGATATTGACATGGTTGAAATTTGAAGAAAAATGTTAAAAGCGACACTATAGAGAAAATGAGTTGAGACATGTGATGCGTTTTTAAAATAAGATACTGCTTGAGAAACTGGCACGTGACACCGTTTTGAGATATTGAAATGACTTACGATTTTTTGTGCATGTACTCTAATCTGCATAGACACGCATGGTGCATTGCATGGTTTTACAGTTCAAAAATATTATATACTATTTTTGAGTTTATTGTCCTAGAATTGCTAGTTAGAGATTGGGTAGTATAGTCTACTAGGCGTTATCGCTCACAGTGTTACACTTGTGTAACCCTGACATAATACCACAATGTTGCTCTCTGACTCCGACGTATTATGCCAGACTATGGAGATGGACAGGAGGAGCGAACTATGGCTTGAAGACTTACAGAGCAGAGCAGGGCACCGCCGGGATCGACGGCCATGCGATGAAGTAGAGAAACCTAGTCAACTCTGTAGAGAATGATTGTATTTGGCAGGAGGATTTATGTAATTTTTTATGAGTTATTATTGTAAAACCCCAGTTATTGTATATGTATTCTTAATTAACAAACCCAAAATTTGGAGGCGTTACACAAGCTCTAGGTCACACAAATTACTTACTAAAAATATAATCTATACATATATACGAACATATTTATGCTTCTTTTTTTTTTGTTTCAATCTAGTTCAAGAATAAGTCATTTAACCAGTTTACATTTCAATCACGAGGAATCCTAAAATCAGAAAGAGAGAGGAGGAAAAATAGATTTCCTCGTATGTGTAGGAGAGGGTGGATTTGGAGGGGTAAAAGCGTACAAAAAAACCCAAAACACCCGGATTTGCCAACGATAGGGGGTACCCCAGTCGTTAGCAAATCCACCCTAGCCTTGATTTCTAGTCTAAATAGTGAACATATCAGGGAGGAAGAAGTGCAACTCAAACGCAGGAGATGATGGTGGGACCAGGATATGTAATCCGGGTCCTCTCATATCCAGGTGCATATCCTGCATCGAGACACGCCGTAAGTGTGCCAAAAATCAACTTGATCAGATATATTTTAGTTCCTCATCGGAACACAAATATCATGAAAAAGTGGTTTTTATCTAGTGTTTGTGTCCATTTGTTTTCAAAGTATTTGTGTTTTGATTACCTACTTAAATATATCCAATCAAGTTAATTTTTTACATACTTGTAGTACTTGACGAGGTCTATGCGGTGAACGTCTCCGATTGTCGAAAAAATGCCAGTGTGGCGGCGCCACGGGGCTGCGCCGCACCCCCCCCTCAGTCCTTGACGGTAGCTTGTAGGGTGTAAATTAATAGAATTGTTCGTGAGCAGTTCTAAGGCTCGGTTTGGTTCTACTCGTTAGTACACAAGAATGAGGTCAAACTCAAATTTTAAGTTCATTTAATAAATGAGTCAAACTCGAATTACTTATAATCAACTAGTTCGCAAAACGTTTGTGGAGACTCGTTTAGTTAACAAACCGTGTTTATTTCAATGCTACTTGAACTTGAGCTAGGCTAGTT
The DNA here is from genome assembly GCA_022606695.1 of Vaccinium macrocarpon. Taxonomy (NCBI): domain Eukaryota; kingdom Viridiplantae; phylum Streptophyta; class Magnoliopsida; order Ericales; family Ericaceae; genus Vaccinium; species Vaccinium macrocarpon. The sequence continues at coordinate 7,114,220 of CM040180.1, forward strand.
TTGAATGAGCCGAGCTCAAAAACTTCAAAACTCGATTTGACTCTATTGCAACCCTACTAACTTATACTCCCATGTGTTTCAAAAAAAAAAAACTTATACTCCCATGCATTAGAACGGCGTTTGAATCTAATCCGTTTCATTTTCTTATTACTAACAATAATTTCTTAACCCACTGATCGATTTTCAAGCCCCCTGAAAAAAAAAAAAAGACAACAAATTTGTCTCCGTCTTATACTAATAAAAGAAAAAAAGATTTGCACTTGTGAATAAAAACACAGGAACTTCTTCTCTACAAAATCGATATCTTCTCATGTGATGAGTATTTCGACCGATCGAGTCTCCCCCGGTGATCAGAGTCATTCATTTTCTAGGCGTACATGAGTTTTTTTTTATACATACGTGTTAAAACTCAATGAGATCCATCAAATATCAACAAAGGCTTGATCAAAACCATATTTGTTTGAAGAGAAATAAAAAGTTTAGAGTGTGGCCAATAATTCTCTCGTGACAATTAGTATACTTAGCTCATCGACACAACTTTTTGCATGGGTAATTAAAATTACTGAGGCCTTTAAAATGAACGGCTCGAATCATTAATAGGATCCCGATGAGTTTTCTTTTACATCACATGAGGATACAAGAGAGGTCTTTATCCCTCTCTACTAATACAATTATATGCAATATGTTAGGGTGGTGCTAATACCAAAATCATTTTTATTTGTGCTAAAACTATTTTTGTTTGTGCAAAAAATATAGTGCTTAAAATCCTTTTACCTTAACCTTGTACCATGTGCAAGATACAAGTTTTTTATGCACTACAGTTTTGGCACAAACAAAAATGATTTTGGTATTATCATTTCCCATATGTTATCATCTCAAATGTCAAATAAAATAAAAGAACGATATATGTCAATTTAATCACATTTAATTTTTTCATAAATGCATTCTTAATTTTGTCATTTAGCTTGTTTCGAAAATTTCGACATGCATAATTTGAATATTAGAAGGCAAAACGTTAAATCAATTTATAAGTAATAATAGAGTATGAAAATCATAACTCCAGTTTTAATAGAAATGTAACTATTCGAACCAGGATTATCGCTTGGTGTAGGAAATTCTTTGGTTTGTTGCGACACTGTTTTCCAAAAATTCTTTGGTTTGTTGTGACACTATTTTCCATGACTATATAAAGATATTTTTTGCACTTTATTTAATTAATAATTGAGTGTTCGGATAAAATTGCTCTCATTGATTATATATATATATATATATATATATATATATATATATATATATATAGTAACAAAGATTATACTCGGTATGTATCTGTATATTGAACAGGACAGACTAACTATGTGTGATCGAAATGACAGTCCCATGGGATAGTGAGGTCACGGTCACGGTCATATTTGGTAGGCTGATAATGAAATTTCTTTCTTGGCCCTAAAAATAAAATCTCTCCTTTTGTTGTATAAATTACCTGGCGCCAATAAGAAGAAAATTTATTATGTGCCCCCGAAACACCACGGTCACACCTTGACGCGGGTTCAAGACGAAGCGTATGACCATAAATATAATGAATGATATTCATGGTGTATGTACTGTAATATCCCGCATTTTTCTTAACTAAAAATAATTTAAATATACCATCTTAAATTTTTCATGATCTTAATTTATTTAATTTCTACATACTGCATTTTGTCTTACTAATTTCTAGATAGAAGAGTCAGAATAGTCGTTGAAGAAATTTAGAAGATTGAAAATAGGAGTAGAGGTACTGCATTAAATTGGGAAGAGACAATTTCCTAAACCCCCTAGCTATAGTCCTCCTGCCTCCCCGAAATCACTCTGGTCCAAACCCTTTTTCTCTTGAAAGGAAGGCAACCTTCCTTTGTTCTTTCGTTTCTCTTTTCCTGGTCATTAACAGAAGATTGAGAGAGGGATAGAGTGTTATGTTGTTTCATTTAAATCATGGGACATTTGATGAGATTTAATAGTCAGACCATGGATGATCAAGAACAGATTTTAGGACGCAGTAATGGGTGATGATCGATATTTACATATCTAACGGCCGTGATTTTTTGAGGTAACCCGGGGAGTATACGATATGCTTCCCATTTCCGGAATCTCTTCATTTCTCTCATTTCGCACTCCTTTTTTAATATCTCGCATCATTTGTTCGATTATGTGGAATTTTGTTGAAAGTGGAATATTTGTTGAAAAATGATATTTTTGGCTAAAGTGTCATGGAATTGTTTGGTACAATGATCGAGTGACCTTGCCAATATCTTGGCTGATCTAGGAAAGCCAGATAGGCTAGGTGAAGCGGGTGAGGGCGGGGCACTGATCATGTACTGAGGAGGAACCGGTATGAGGTCCCATGTGATTGAAAAATTGGCTTGATAATCGTCGCTTATTGATTCCATTTAAGTGCAAGCATTGTTATTCTGTTGTATCGAATACTTCCCGGTGATTTTTATCTTTCAGGTGTGAAGCAGGATTAGTTGAGGTTGATTTGAAGAATTTGAGGATTAATTAGTTGATCGAGGGAACTATAGTTATAGGAGTATTTATTCATAGGCTTTTGTATCATTTGAGTGATGTAAATTTTGTATTGAGGAAAATAAGGACTAGAAGTGTGTAAAAATACAGTGTATTTATGAAGCTTTTATTGGAAAATCCGGATCGTTATATATACAGTGGAAAATCCGGATCGTTACATATACAGTGGAAAATCCGGATCGTTATATATACAGTGGAAAATCCGGATCGTTACATATACAGTGGAAAATCCGGGTCGTTACATATACAGTGTATACACAAATATTTCTAAAATGAGTCTCCTAACGTGTTGTGTTTTCCAATTTCTTAACATTTATGCGTTGGAATATCGGTGTCTATCCATATCGTGTTGCGTGTCCGTGTCGGTGCTACATAGAGGGAGAGAGTAGAGACAGATAGTGGGATTTTACTGGAGATGCTCTAATAGCATCTTTCATCTCTTTACATTATTTGAATCCAAAAATCTCTTTGTGATTTTGAGTTATCGTTTTCACTCCACTTATGGCACGTGTGTGATTTTTATAGGATTTTTTACTGTTATAATAGCGTAACGGTTATGATAATCATTTTTTTAGTTGATCAGTTCTTTGTTCGCAACAATTAATTCACGGCATATTAAGAGTAAAATTTATTCATTTTCATGTTTCGATTTCTGTGCATAGCACATATTCTTTTCTAGTTAAAGAGTAAATGTAAAAGAGTATTTTCTATCGGGCTATTGTGAAAATTAATATGATTACACATTCTGCATATTTTCTCACATTATCTTTCTCGTATTATTTCCTTCATCCCACTTAAGGATCAACTTCTCTCAAAAATGGATTTCACGTGTAAAGTTTATTAGATGTTATATGAGATGAACGATTTGAATTATTTGTTTAAACAGTTCATTGGACGTTCTGTAAAATGAACGATTTGAATTATTTACTTAGGCTGGGACTGTGGACGCATGGTAGGAGTATGGAGTATGGAGGGGCATGGAGAGATCCTCATTCCTGAGAGGAGTTGATATCCATTTATCAGGCTTGTCTAAAAAAATTCGTTGACTTTCCTAGAATTGAAGTTTCACTTGTTTGAATTATTTAAAAAGGTGAAAAAGATGTCATTTAAAATAGCTCAAATAGCTGGCCAAATGCACATTAATTAAAACTTCCATTTTACTCGAAGACAAGAAGACTTGGCATTAGACAATAATAAAAATTTAATTATCTTAATTGTTTTAAATTAAAAGTAAATAAGTGAGGCTATGGAGAGCCATATAATATTCCTCTCTTATGCAATACGCAATGTGATGATACGCTATCTTTAACTAGGTACTCACGTGTTTAGAATAACTATATACATTTTATTTAATTTCAAAGAACCAATTACAACGTCTAAGAACAAAGTGGTGGGGAAACATGTATGGTTTACTAGCTCAATTCTTTCTTCGTTTTCTTTTTGTGAGAAATATGCGCTACATATATTCGTTATAGAGAAATATTAATTGATCGGATATAATAATGCATAAATTATTTTTAAAAAAATGCACATAGATATTCTTTAAAAATGATTAATTGACAAATGTAATTATTATTAAATGTCGTTTTATTTATTTGGCCTAATAAACTTATCATGTACTTATCGATATAGGCGTTTTAACAAATACTTTCAGCATTATTAGGGGTAGGGCAGGGCCAGAAATTTTAGCTATGGGGTCAAACATCTTATACCTATAATAATATGTAATGATCTTTCATGACAAGAAAATTAATTTTTATAAGCAATTAAGTAAGAAGTCTACGCATTGTTTTCAAATAGAGGTAATCTTATTTATGGAGGATCCATAAATAGGGGATTTGCACCGAGCAAATCCCTGTCGTCCATCCCGAGATCTAACGGCTCAGAGCCCGTGCACAATTTTTTTTACACCTGCGGTGCATTTAAGGAGGAGAGAGAGTGTGCACGGCTCCGAGCCGTTGAATCTCGGAATGGACGGCGGGGATTTGCTCGGCGCAAATCCCCTATTTACGGATCCTCCATAAATAAGATTATCTCTTTCAAATAACCATCTATGACTTTTCATATTTAAACTAGGATATATGAAAGGGTACTTCCTCTTCTTCTTTTTTTCTTTTTTTGTCAACATGGTAGAAACTTTATTGATATAGAACAAAGGTACATACATGAGATAATCGTTTGGAAGTAGCATCTATCCTTAACCGAAGGACTAGAAACCAACAAAGGAGGGTAGTCTTCCCAAGTACAAACACCCAAACCACTACTACCTTTCACAACCACAAAATGAACCACCTCATTGACACTCAAATGCACAAAAAAAAACCCTCACTAATCAAACACAAACTTGAGCCATTGATATCCTCAATATTCACGCCCACAAGCTGATGGCAAGCAATCCAACCAATTTGATTTGTCATTGGGCCATTGTCGCTGCCACCTTTCTTCTTCAAGGACTATCACCACCACAGTGGTCGGAATTCGGAATTTGAAACAACACCTCAATGATGAAGAAGAAGCTGAGAGGAAGGAAAAGGATGGAAAAACATAAATAAACTTTTAGATTTGAGATCAATCGAGAGAAAATGGCCATTACTTTGGAGGAAGAAAAGCACCCATTAAGTGTGAAGCCCTTTCCTCCTGCTGCCACATTAGGAAAGACGACTATGGCTTTTTCCTCCGCCTTTTCCTTAAGGAAAGGGTAATTCATTGTGCAATTTTTTTATAAAATTATTTTTTTATATACATGTCATATTTCATCAAGTAATTCTTGTTAAAATGCGAAACAGTTCCTTCACAATGTAGATGATTAAAATACACATTTACTTTTTTTTTTTGAATTGTAAAAAGAGTGGGAGGGGTCAACCAACATAGCTACCTCCATTGGGCGTGATCATAAATGCTCCCAACCTACAATTGCAATGTCTAGTTCGAGTGATAGCTACCGTGCGTGAGGACATGTCGTTACCACAGTAACACTTCGATACAAGTGGGCATAAGTGTTACCCCCCACAATCCATTGCCACTAGTGGCGGCTCCAAGAATTCTCAAAAGGTGTTCATAAATTATACTACGGTCCTCTAGAAATCATAACTGTACATAAACAAAAAATTCTACTAATATCAATAATGCCACCAAAAAACGACAAAGTATTTAGCATGTTACAATTTGCCCTTGGAGACTTTTTATATTTTGAAACCGTTGCATATTTTGTGGGGCTTTGTGTTGTGACCAAACTTTAAGGGAACTTGTGGTGGAATAAGGTAAGGCTAAAAAACAAAAACAAAAACACACAACAAGAAATTGAATTTAAAGAAAAGCATGACAAAAATGGCCACACATGATAGACTTCAAATACAGCTGCACATGAGGGGGGATGTTAAAGAAATATTGTTCCACATTGCTTGGGGAAGGAATGAGTGATCACTTAATATAATGTTGGGTCTCTCCATTCATTGCCAATTGGTTATGCGTTGGATATAATGTCTCCATGTGGTATTAGAGCAGAGCCCATCCCACCCAACATTAAAAAAAAAATTACAATCCACATCTCACGATGATAGACCAGCAAAAAAGGTTACACGATGATATGACTCAAAAAATGGCCACACGTGACAGACCTCAACACATGAGGGGGATGTTAAAAAATTATTGTCCCACATTGCTTTGAAAAGGAATGTGTGATCACTTAATATAATGTTGGGTCTCTCTACTCATTGACAATTGGTTTTGAGTAGGAAATAAAGTCTCCACATAGTATTAGAGTGGGACCCATTTTCCACCCCACATTAAAAAAAATCACAATGCACACCCCACAACGTGGGCAAACCAGAAAAAAGGCTTCACGATGATAAAACCCAAAAAGTGACCACACGTATGCTGGAATCTCTCTACTCATTGCCAATTAGTTTTTAGTTGGATATAAAGTCACCACAACTGAAAGCTTTATTTGTTGGCATTAAAACTCAAGCAACGATACATCTATTATGAACATAGAATGGGTAGGAAATGACAACGAGATAAAAACAAGATAAGAGTACTATTAGTGTGTTTTGGCCTAAAAAGTTAGCTGATTTATTTTTTCGTCTTTATTTGATTTTTTTTTTTTTTGTGTTTTTTAGTTTTGCATCAACTTTTTTTTGTGTATTATTGGTTCTTCTCGGCAAGAGGAATTAAAAAAGTCAAAAGACAGTTTTTTACACTTTTTCGATCTTATTCAAAAAATTGAGAGTTCTAGTCATAATCTTTTACATTTTTAAATTCCTCTCATCGAGATGAACCAATAGTACTCAAAAAATCGATTCAGAACTAACAAACGTAAAAAAAATAAAATCAAATAAAGATAAAAAAATAAGTTAAGTTGACTTATTAGACCAAACATCACCAAACACCAAAACTAGCGCATGCACACAAATATAGCGAGGACTAGACTAAATCAATTATTTTGTTTGTGTCTATGTCTGAAGATAACAATATATGTTTGTTTTATCCTCTTCTAAGGCTTAGTTTTTCAAAAACTAAAATGAAAATTTGCTAAAATTAAGTGGTTGATTTTAGAAAATGAAGTGGGGAGGAGATTTTAGCTCCAATAAATTTGGAGTTGATAACAATATATGTCAATTTTATCCTGCAAGTTGTTTGTAGCTTGCCACCTAAATTCCCAAGGTGTACATGCATATTATAGAACTTAGCCACGTCAACTTTGAGACATCTGCTATTGATTCTTCCACCTGAAGCACATTTAATTAATTAACTCCCCATTAAACCAATTACAGTACATCAATTGATTCAATTTTTTTTGGATTGTGTGTTCAAGCATTCGGGTGTTCAAACATTTTGGTTATGGTATTCAAAATGATATAAATTTAAAGAGAAAAAAGAAATTTTACAATATTTCTAAAAAAAAAAATTTAGGGTGTTTGGATAACCACCTTCAGCTCAAGGTGGAGCCGCATCTGCTTGCCACTGACAAGACTCAAAATTTGAATCTACGAGGAGCTTTTTAACTTATTATTTTTCACTTTTCCTATTTTGATTAACAAAAAACTTATGAAATGTATTATGCACCTATCTTTCAAATCCTATTTCTATTGTAAAATGCATTTTGAACATTTATTTCAAACACTCCTACAAGATTTAAAATACATTTTTTTCCGTACTCAAAAAGTCAAAATATTAAAACTGAAAAATTGAAAAATGATGCTCCCAAACACCTCATTGAAGTTCGGGAGGTATTTTGAAAATTTCCTCCAAAAATATACTCCAAAAAACAACTTAAAATTTTGAATAAATGGGCCGGAGAATCCAAGCCCTCGAATGGAGGGCAACGAGTTTTCACATCCCGCCAAATTCAAACCTTTTCGCTTGGCAAACACCAAATTCAAGTCAAACCTCTGGAAATAGATCCATTGAGTTTCACTTAAATTTTATTTTTCCCGGGTTTTCTTTCCTATTCACACTTTCATCAAATTGAAAATCACTTCAAAGTTCAAACACTCAAATTCAAATTTTCCTCAAGGTTTCAACCCTCTCTCTCTCTCTCTCTCTCTCTCTCCCACACCCACACACACACAGAGCACAGCACAGAAATGGAGAACAAGTTTCACGAATTACCTCCTCTCAAAAGATACAGGCTCATGCAACAAGATCTGGAGCCAAAACACAGAGACCCCTGCGTGGCTTCGTTATCATGTCTTCCAGCAAAAAAAAGAAAACAATCGCGGGCCTCACCTACCCCCGCCGCCACCGCTCTCTGTTTGCCGGCCAAGAAAAGGGTCTGGGCTCCCCATCCCGACCTCCTGCCAGAGGAACCCGTTTGTCCCTTCGACCTCAATGTCGAGTATAAACCCACATTTGATGATGAAGAAGAAAAAAAGAATGTTTCGATTCCGGCAGATTTAGCAGACAAAGTTCCCATTCCAAACAGCGTCGAAGATGCCGAAGAATACGAAGAAGAAGAAGAAAAGAATGTGTCGATTGCACAGAGTATCAATGGAGGGGAAGAAAACGAAGACGGAGATGTTGATGAAGAAGAAGTCAATGCACAAGAAGCAGAGAACGTTCCTATTTTGAACAATATTGATAAAATTGAAGAACGCGAAAAAAAAGAAGAGAATGTTTCAATTGCGGAGAGTATCAATGGAAGGGAAGAAAACGAAGAAGGAGACGGCGACGTTGATGTCGATGATGGGATCGAATGCGCCGTGTGTCAAAGCACAGACGGAGACCCATCGGACCCAATTGTGTTCTGTGACGGGTGCGATCTCATGGTCCACTCAACTTGCTACGGATCTCCCCTTACAAAGGGGATTCCAGAGGGTGATTGGTTTTGCGCCCAATGCTTAGTTTCTCAATCACCCCAAACTGGAAATGGGAATGCCGATTCCTTTTCTTGCTGCCTCTGCCCCGTCACTGGTGGGGCCATGAAGCCCACCAATGATGGGCGGTGGGCCCACATAGTTTGCGCGGTGTTCGTGCCTGAGGTATTCTTTACTGATCCGGAAGGACGAGAAGGGATTGATTTTTCTCGGGTTCCTGAGAAGAGGTGGGGGCAGAGTTGTTATGTGTGTAAGAGTGGAAGGGGTTGCGCCATTGATTGTTCCGAGCTTAAGTGTCCGTTGGCGTTCCACGTGGGATGTGGGTTGAAGGAGGAGCTTTGTATTGAGTATAGAGAAGGGAAGAATAAGGGGGCTGTTGTTGCTGGGTTTTGCAAGAAACACACTGAGCTGTGGAAGAAGGTACAAACACTGGCTAGTTTAGGTTAATTGATTGCAATCAGTTTCCTTCTTGTTTTGGTTTATTCTTGGGTAATGCGATTCGCTGTTAATGGGTTTTTGTTTTTGTTTTGTTTGTTTTGCAGCAACAAGAAACAGGAAAGTTCAAGATTGTGGCTAGGGAATGAGCACAAGAAACAACAAGATCTTGAGTCTCAGTAGTTTTTCCTTTTCTTTTCTTCCTATCTTTTGTTTTATAGCTGGGTCTGTTAGAGTAGATGTAGGAATTAGGATTTGCCAATGCCAAGTAAAAAAATCTGATGGGTCTGTTATTAGGAACTTGGTTATGGGGTTTGCCAATTTGGACGCTAGATTATTTGCATTTAATGATTTGTAATTTTGTTCCTTTGTGTATTATTGTAATTTAGCTTGTGCTAAAAACGGTCATTTCAATGTTCGGCTAATAATATTTTGTACCTTTGATATTATTTCATGTAATTTCTTGCATCAATAGGATCCGAGTCAGTTCAATCTGACGTTATGTTTAAGCTTAGAAGATGATTTGCATAATGTGAATACATATTGTTTTGAGGGTGAAAATTGATGAGATCTGGAGGAACAAATTTCTCACCAAACATACCTTGTCAAAGTTTCTGCTTGTGGGATACCCCTATTGTCAAGCAGAAGATTTAGAAAACTTGTGGATATAATAAACCACAAAAACAGACTTAGTCATAATTCACCTCTACATGTGCACACTTTGCCTATATAATCAAACTACTGGTTTTCAATTAATTCCAAAGCTGTTACAATGAGGACTCGCGCAATTCTGCAGCTAATGCAGCAGTTTTGTTGTCTATCTGTTTTTTCATTTTCATGTTTTAGATCTACTGTTTTCGCCGAGGAAGTATATAGATCAGCCGTTGGGGATCCCGGAATGAGAAGAGATGGTCTTAGAGTGGCAATTGAGGCGTGGAATCAGTGCAATGAAGTAGGCGAAGAAGCTCCAAATATGGGTAGTCCGCGGGTGGCAGATTGCTTTGATGTGGATAACTCCTCTTCACACAGTGAGTTCTTATCCATTGGTGATGCTTACTTTGTTAAGACAATTGGGTTCTAACCCATAAATTTGATGACTCTTTTTGCTAATAAATGTATTGGACACTCTGCAGAGTTCATTGATCTCGAATGAAATCGGCATTACAGAAAGTAACCCATGAATATGATATTTTCAAAAGGTGTCTCAAATGCTTATTTATAAAATGTTCATTTACCTTGAATATAAAAAAAGAAAACGCCTCTAATACTTAGTGTTTTCAAATTGCAATGTATCGTGTATTATTTTTTATTGTACAAATTCTATCGGGATAATATCACGTATCTTAAAATGCGTTTGTTGGAAGAGTCGGAGTTTCTGAGGTTTAGTTGGACGAGACTTTGGAATAGGGGGAAATACTAAGAGTGGGAAGGAGGGTATTTCTTTTACACTTTAAACTTTTTTTTTTTGACTTGGTGCTAAATGGCTAGAACTCTCCCTATTTATACTACCCCATGGAAGACTCTAGTGTAAAGATATTTTCACACAAGATAAACTTTGAGGTAGATTCTAGAATTACACATGTGACTAATTCTTACAAAAAAAATCTAGACCTTTAGACTTCTTAGTTTGATACTTTTAAGTTAATTTGTTATTTCTGTTTTTCATGTATTCTCTTTGGAGGAAGTCAAGTTAATTCACAAGGTCAATCAAAAAGAAAATAAACTTGGTATATCGGATTTCCCATTCAACAATTTAGACATCACCAAAATCAACCAGATTGCAGCATTGAAGGAGATTTACTTGGGTAAGAAATGCCAAGTAGACGACTATCCAAGGCCATGGCAATTTTGGATGATAATGCTCAAGAGTGGCAACATGGACACATTAGCTGCTATATGCCCTAAAAATGGCAATAAATCAAAGCCCTTTCCACAAGACTCCAGGTTTCCATGCTTTGGAGAAGGGTGCATGAACATGCCACTGATGTACCATAACTACACGAAAATAAGAGGGGGAGGCAAAGAAAATAGCATTCTGAGAGGAAGTTTCTATGGCACATGGGATTTGGAAGCTGATGTTACAAAAGCAGCCACTGATAATAACAGTTCCTACTATTCAGTCACTTGGGAGAAAGAGGTTGGAAAGGGGAGCTGGGTTTTCCACCATTTCTTGAAGACATCATCGAAGTACCCGTGGTTGATGCTTTACTTGAGATCAGATGCTACATCAGGGCTATCAGGCGGATATCATTATTCGACGAGGGGGATGTCAAAAATAGTAAGTTCATTCTATCAGAATTCTTTGGCAAATAGCATCAATACTAGTAATTCCCCACTTAATGCACACTACTATGCACCTTAACAAATTTTTAGGTACTTTCCACCCATAAAAAAAAAAAAAAAAACAGTTTTAATTTTATCATTGTTCTAATATTGAATGGGATATACTTCTGAATGCAATCACTTTACCATCTTGCCCCAAACTAAATGATTACTCTCGATGTTGGCACCCTTTTCCCCAACTTATACTCTTTATGGCATTTTGACAATCATAAATTGCTAACCAAGTTATCTTTTCTGCATTTTGTTTCTTCCCTGCAAGGTTCCTAAGTCACCAAATTTCAAAGTGAGATTCACCCTAGACATAAAGCAAGGAGGGGGTACAAAAAGCCAGTTCTACCTCATGGACATCGGAAGCTGTTGGAAGAACAGTGGCCAACCTTGCAATGGGGAGGTGACAACGGATGTCACCAGATACAGCGAGATGATCATAAACCCGAATGTAGACTCATGGTGCAACCTAAGTAGCCTTGGTTCCTGCCCTCCTTATCACACCCTTCCAAATGGAACACGATCCATAGGGACGGACAAAGATAACTATCCCTACGAGGCTTATCACTTGTATTGCTCTCCGGGCAATGCTAAGCATCCTGAGGAGCCTTATAACTTCTGCGATCCTTATAGTAATCCTCAACCGCAGGAAATACTGCAAATTCTCCCTCATCCAGTTTGGGGAGAATATGGTTACCCGACAAAGAAGGGAGATGGTTGGATTGGGAATCCAAGAACTTGGGAACTTGATGTTGGAAAACTCTCTCAGGCACTCTATTTCTATCAGGTATGCTCAATGTCCTAACTTCTCTAAGGTAGTGTTTGGCTTGCCACAATGATTTTAAGAAGGTTATATCTGGGGTCTTGTCTCATATTGATAGTTACGTATTGTACTGCAGGATCCAGGCACCAAACCTATAGAGAGATATTGGCCGTCGATTGACTTGGGAACTGAAATATACATCAGTGACAATGAAATCGCAGAGTGGACTGTTACTGATTTCGACATCATTATTCCAAGAGATGATAATTAGCAATCTTGCTAGCAAATTAACCATAATAAGATTAGTTAATTTCCTGCATATCCGAGGTGTTGGACTCCTTTTACCAGGCAAATATGGGATACTTAGGTATTTTGTCACAGGGGTGGGTATTTTGTCACAGGGGTGGGAATTATGTGTTCAATGCCATAATCTAACGGGTTTTGAATTCCAGTAATATGGTTCAGATTAGCAACACACTGCATGTTTAGATGGACCAAACAGAATGTGTTTGAAATCAGATCATATTCAGATCGAGTAAAACTTATTTGAGATTTGCTCGTGCTAACCAACAAGTTAAACTTAGAAAGTAAGAATGTATTTTTGAAGCTCGTTCAGTATTGAATTCAATTTTAACAATCAATTGTTTAATTTGTTTGACTTGTTTATGGGCCTTGCTCTTAGACCGGATCGTCCAGTCATTGTCCTTTGTGGGTTTTATTGTGCTTATTTTGATGATTGAAATTATCCATTTAGAATTAGTTGTGAACATGCCTATGGGAATTTATCATGTTAAAATTGAATGCTTATAAGTATATAATTGAAACACATTTCGATTGACAAAAACACATTTCACTTTTCCTTTTTTAAATTTTTTTTTTTTTTTACAAATGCGTTATTTTGACTCAATTTTTGGAGTGAAAACGTAAATAGTAACAACTAGATTTGTGTATGGGAGCTGTTAGGCACCCCCCTTGAAAATCCCCCCTGACACTGGCCCCACCCCACTTTCCCCTAATACCCCTCACACCAGCCCACAATTTTTTTTTCAGCCAAACTCATTTTCTTTTTTCTTTTTTCTTTTTTCTTTTTATCTTTTTTCTTTTAACTTTATTTATATAATTACTATATAAAAAAAACCCAACCACCAAATCATAAACAAGTTGAACTAATTAAAACCTTCTTCCCAGCCTCCCGGGACATATGATACTTTGTCAAATTGTGAGGCTTTCACACCCCTAGTAATCATTGCCGCCTCAAATCTTAATATAGAGCTCACCCAAGCTCTTTAACTTGGTTCAATTTAAATCACTACTAGATAGTTCAGATTCTGTGTACGAATAGTTCAAGTTATTGTGACAAACTCCTTTTCTTTTTTCTTTATTTTTTTATCTTTTATCTTTTTTTCTTTTAACTTTATTTATATAATTACTATAAAAAAAAAACCCAAGAAACCAACACATTCCCTGTCTTCTTCTTCATCAGGATTTTGAACATGTCTTCCATTATCAACTCACCTAGGTTGGTCTTAGCAACGGCCATGGCCGCCTCCCCTGCCCGTCGTTTTCTTAAACCCTCCGTAGAAAGGAATTTCCCACCTACCCATTTTCCCGTGACTCAAGATTCCCCACCCACGAAGCCAATTCTTTGATCCTGCGAATCGGGTGGCCTTGTATAGTGGAATTCTAAGAGATCGTGTACACCGTTTGGAATGCTCCCTACTTGAAATCTTAATTAGTTCTTTATTTTTTCTCGGTTTTTTCCCCCTTGGTTGGTAATAGTTGCCAAATCGTTTTCTTGGTTTTTTTTTCCTTCTCCCTAAATTTGTTTCCCCAGAATCAGATATAATTTGTAATTGAAATCTGTTTTGGGTGGAGCAGAGGAAAGTGCAAAAAAAGAGGGGATTCTATTTAATTATATTTGTTGATGTTTTTTCACGCTTCTCGCTTCGTTGGACTTAAAAATAGTAGGCTTTTTTTTTATTAATCCTAAGCAACGAGAATTAAATAAAATTAGATGGTGGGTATCAACAATAATTAAATAAAAAATTGAAATAAATAAATAAATAAATTCAAAACTGAATTAAATAATTAAATGAATTGATTTAAAGAAATAAATTCAAAAATTAAATGAATTCATATAAATAAATGAATTAAAATAAAAAAATTCAGTACATTCCACCACAAATTTGCACCAAAAATAATCTCTTTTTTGTGGTGAAACGGAAATTTAAACCACCCAATGAAAAAAAAGTCAGTGATGCCACCACAAATTTGCACCGAAAATAATCATTTTTTTATGGTGAAATGAAAATTTAAACCAATGTACATTTAGCACATTTACAATTGAATAAATCTTTTTGTGTAATTAAAGGATGGGAGGAGGGGTAAAATAGTCGTTAAGAAGGTGTTAGTGGGTGGGGCCATGGGGGGAGCATGTTAGGGGGGGAGCGTATCAATTTTCTTTGTGTATAGAAAAGGGTTGAGATCTTCTGTCCCCGTTTGCTATCCACATACTCTGTTCCCATTCTCTAAGGACGACACATGTCAAATAACAAAACCTCAACCAATCTGCAAAATTCATCTTCTCTTCTTGCGCCACCATGTCTATAGCTGTCTCAAATCGCGACCGAGATCGACAAATAAAATCCATCTCCCACTCCACTAATAACATCCACTTCCCCACCATATTCATCTTACCCCACCATGTCTATTGCTGTCTCAAAACCCCTTCAAACATGAAAATTTGAAGAAGTAAAATGTTAATTTGTTATTGGTTGGCTATCGAAATCAAATGAGCAATGCTAGGAGTACATAACCCTTTGTACATAAAATGTACAAATCAATTGGTTTTGGACTATTTCGAGTCCTACATAGATGATCAAAGCCATTCATATTCTTCAAAATAATATTTAACTGTACCCCGTAAAAAATCGGATAGAGCCTTTACCAATTATCTGTGTGGAACTCGGAATGGGCTCAAATACAAACCTTTGTACATTTTATGTACAATTCCTCTGTACCCATATCTTTTCCGAAATCAAATTGGTTCTTGATTTTAAATCAAATTAATTTTTGGTTATGGCCGAAATCCCTACATGAGATTACATGTCTATCCTTTTGAAGAACACAAAAATGTTTATACCGATAACGATTTTGTTGTGATCGTCTTCTGGAATCCGAGGACGCTGGAGAAAAACGGAGGCTATGCTATGCTTGCAGGAATGATGTTACAAGAGAGAGAGAGAGAGAGAGAGAGAGAGAGAGAGAGGTGACTTTTGATGAATGGCTGGAGCAGTAGTATGGTCCTAACGTCCAACAAAGTTAGGCGGGACGATTCACATTTTATGGATCTGAGCTTTTAATTTCTCTGAATTTGAGCTCTCAATTTCTCTGTTTTGGATATTTTCGAGGAAAGTTTTCATGACCCATTTTCGAGGTGAATGGTAAATCCCGGTGATCTTTTAAAGATCACATACCTGTAGAGAATAGGACAACACACACTTGCTAGACAATAGCGATGGAGTCAGAAATTTAAGGTGAATTCTTTTCTTAATATATTTTATAGGGTGAGCCTATAATTCATAGGAATTTTTTTTGTCTATATAATATTAGAGCAGAGAATAGAGACAACACACTGGAGCAGATCAGAGACGAAGTCAGATATTTAAGGTGAATTCTTTTCTTAATATATTTTACAGCGTAAGCCTATAATTCGTAGGAAATTTTTTTGTCCATAAAATATTAGAGGATTTTTTTCCTTGTAGGGCTGTGGCTCCCTTTGGCTCCATCCATGAGGCAGCAGACGACAAGGTGACCACTCTCCACGTTTGCGGAGTAATTTTCAATTCTCTCTCTCCCGGCTCCCCGGTGGAAAGGAGCAGAAGAGGTTGGTGATTGTGGGTAATGGGGAAATCAGCGGAAGAAATACACCCAGTGAAGGCCTTCGGATGGGCGGCGAGAGGCCAGTCACATTCTGCCCAATTGTTTTTCAATAACTGAGTTGTCGACTCCAGCTTAATTGTACCTTGATTAATACAGTATTTGAAACCCAATCACACTGTTCACTGGCGGGAGTCACTGACCCATTTCTTTTTGCCAATTTGTTGAGGGCATCATTTGTCTCTCTTTTTTGCTACTTCTTGTTGTTGTTGATGATGATTATCATGGTGTTGCAGGGAAACGGGAGATGAGGACGTGAGGATCCAAAATCATGTATTGTGGGATTTGTCACACTGATCTTCACAGGGTTAAAAACGAGTGGGGTAGCTCCAAGTATCCCATGGTCCCAGGGTATCTAACTTTACCTCCATCTCTCTCTCTTTCAGTGTTTGTGTACATTTCAAATATAATTTCCTTACAGCAAGCACACCCGTTAGTACCACAATGGCATTGCCAAAGCCATTTTTTAAACTTGCTACACTCGCTGTGTCAAATGTCAAAAAACATAGTGTCTGTGTCAAAAAGCGAAAAAGTTCCAATGATGTTATGCTAATTTGGTGCCATTGTGACATAATCTCAAATCCACATCAGTGGATTAAACTCATATCATTTACCGATGCAGACCAAATAGCTTGGATGGGTGTGGCAAATTTGATTATTGCTAAATTGATGTCAAATTTGTCAACAAGAATGGTGTCACTAAAATTTGGCAGTGAATTTGACACAAGGTGCAGAGAGTTTTGCCATTTTTGATGCCAAATTTTGGCTTTGGCATGAGATTTGGCCCAAGGGCAGATTTGCTCACAAGCAATCACAGATTCCAATTAATCGGTAAGTTGGAGACATCTGTTTCAACTCAGAATCCAAGCAGTGGTTAGGATACTGCATTTCGTGTGGTTTCTGAGATACGTAACATAGCTTATGGGATCCATGTCAATAGAAATAGACTATGGGATCTTACCTTAACACTTGGTGTGAAACCGGCATTTGGTGTAAAGAAGTATTGATGGGAGTTGGTTCTCATGCTTACTCTTCTATGACAAGAACACATTAAAATGGCTGCCTTAATTGGCCATTAAAATTCATTTTTCTCAAACGATGAGAGCTCTATTTTAAGACATTACCATACATGCCTCTACTTTTGGAAGTGTTTGAATTTGCAGAGGGAAAAGAAAAGTGACGGACAGAGATTTTACAAATCCTTTTTCATTTGCTTTCCCTTCATAAAACTCCATATAATTTCAAGATCCAAAGACAACATTTGTAGTTTCTTTTAGGTTATCCCACATATTTGCTAGACCTATTCATTTAGATTTTGAGTCGCTACGAAGTTTCTTCACTGTACCAAAAGCCAGAATCATAGCATTATTTAAGTAATAGCCCAAACCGGACAATGATAGACCTAGAAAGGAGGAGGTTGCACGCGAAGTGGATCATTAGAGAATCTCACATCAATTGATGTTGAGGGAATTATGGATTAAGATATTGTTAGATGTCTCCATTTAACAATATGTCGAGTTTTTAGGTTTGACATGAAGTTTTTTTGATTTTCCCTTTGGCTAAACTTGGTTTTGATCCCGAAGTTACATTTGGCATCTTCATTACCACCTCGATTCAAGCATGAGATTGCGGGTGTAGTGACCGAGGTCGGTAGCAAGGTCCAAAAGTTCAAAACTGGGGACAAAGTTGGAGTTGGGTGCTTGGTTGGAGGATGCCACTCATGTGGCAACTGTGTTAACAATCTTGAAAACTACTGTCCCAATAAAATTATAACCTACAATGCCACCTACCATGATGGAACAACAACATATGGAGGCTACTCTGATCATATGGTCGCCAAAGAGCATTATGTGATCCGAATCCCTGACAACCTCCCTCTTGATGTGGCCGCTCCTCTCCTCTGTGCCGGGATATCAATGTACAGTCCCCTGAGATATTTTCTACTTGACAAGCCTGGTTTGCATGTGGGTGTGGTGGGTTTAGGTGGTCTAGGCCATGTAGGGGTGAAGTTTGCAAAGGCTTTTGGGGCTAAGGTGACTGTGATCAGTACATCACCTAACATGAAGAAAGAAGCTATTGATCATCTTGGTGCTGATTCATTTTTGGTCAGCCGAGACTCGGATCAAATGCAGGTAACCAAAGTTGTTACGGACTTGCAATTTAATGTGTCGCATTGTATTCATCTATATATAGATTCTCATATCCCCATGTTGAATATGAATGGGCTGCCATGGGAACGATGGATGGTATTCTCAATACGGTATCTGCAATTTTCCCTCCTGTACCATTGATCGGTTTGCTCAAGTCCCATGGAAAGCTCATCATGCTTGGTGGACCTGAAAAGCTTGAGCTTCCCGTCTTTCATTTGCTTTTGGGTGGGTAATTTTATCTTGTGCTTATTTTGTTTGTTAAACGATAAACGATATCTAACTTGGAATGTTGAACCGCAGGAAAAGGAGACACAAGAAATGATTGATTTTGCGGGAAAACACAACATCACAGTGGATATTGAGGTCATTCCTATAGACTACGTAAACACTGCCATGGAATGCCTTGCAAAAGCTGATGTAAGATACCGATTTGTCATTGATGTTGCCAACTCTTTGAAAGTGGCCTAATTGACTTGGCCATTTGAATCATCTATATTCTGTCACTGGAGTCCTTACTATGACTGGTAGCCTTGTGTTGGATCTTAGTGTGGTTATGTAATAATAGTTTGAACTTTGAATGAATAAGAGTGGAATTTTGGAGATTTTGTACCAGTTTGGTCTCTAGATGATGGAATTGGGAGTATGTGATCTCAACAGCAACCTCGATATGAATCAGAATTGCATTTTGTCCAGATAATGATCGTGAATTCATTCACAATTTTTTTTTCTTTTTTGGTTGAGAGAACAGCAACAGAATAAAGAATGGAGTATAACACAACTACACCAAAGAAATAACAAACCAACCGTCTGCAACTACTGCAAAAAAAGGACTACAAATACAACATATTGCATACAGAACACAGTGAGTACAACAGTCACTTCTACGGGCATTTCCAATAATTTGAAGTTTTTTGTTTAAGGTGAAGCTAATGCAAGTATTTGCTCAGTTAACATTTTTTGTGTTTAATTTAGCTCCAAGCCTCCAATAGTGTTGTTAACGGGAAGCTAGTGTCAGAGAAATTTGTAGCGGACATAAGTTAAGTTATTACTGTGGTTGTATCTTTAGCTTCACTTTGATTAGGGTCCACAATTTTAAACGGTACAAAATTTCATATTTTAACCATTAACATTTTTCAGGAATACTGGGACATAGTGGGATCCTCAATGACTTCTGTTGTTTTGTCTTTTCTTAATTCTAGTTGTATGCTAAGACAAATCAACAACACACACATTGCCTTTATCCCCAAAATCCCATCCCCATCATCTCCAAGTGACTTTAGACCTATTCTGCAATGTCATTTACAAGATCATTTTTAAGACCTTGGCTAACAGGATCAAGTTTGTTCTCCACTCATATATTTCGCCCAACCAAAATGCTTTTGTACCGGGGCGTTTGATTTCTGACAGTTCCCTCCTTGTGAATTTTCCAATCTTATTGCTCATACCAAATCGAGTAGCGAACTCATGGCTGCTCTTAAACTAGATATAAGCAAGGCTATTGATAGGGTGAATTGGAATTTCTTGGATAAGGCTCTTCGCAAGTTGGGCTTCTCTGATAGATGGGTCAACCTGCTTCATCAATGATGCTCCATTGTATCTTTCTCTTTGCTCATTAATGGTACTCCGTCTGATAGATTTTTCCCGCAGAGGGGTCTTTGCCAAGGTGACCCCCTATCACTCTACCTCTTTATTATTTTCCTTGAGTCCCTCTCTTGCGTTCTCCATAACCTGGACACATCAAGAAATTGTAAGGGTCTGAAGCTCTCTAGATACGGGGTTTCCCTCTCCCATCTATTTTTTGCAGATGACTACCTCATATTTTTTTAGCCTACCTTGGATAGTTGCAGCCATCTTAAGAGGGCTTTGGAAGGATTCAACTCTTTCTCTGGTCAATATGTGAATCCCCAAAAAATCTTTCATAACCTTTAGCCCCAATACACCCTCAACCTTTGCTAGGCGCTTCTGAAGTTTCTTTCATGTTTCCGTTAGTTATGATCCTGCTCCGTACTTGGGTCTTCCTTTGGAAATTACAGCTAACAAGAAGGCTTGCTGCTCTTTCATTGAAGAAAAGGCGAGCAAAGCTCTAGCAGGTTGGAAATCTGATATCTCGCAAGCTGGGAAACTAACCTTAATTAATTCGGTTCTATCTGGCCTCCCTCTTTATCTGTGCCCTACCTTCAAACTCCCGGTGGCAACTTGCAATAAGCTTTATGCCATTTCAGCAAAAAAAAATTGGAAAATGGGAGATAGGAAGCCGATACACTGGTTATCTTGGAAAAGGATTTCAGCTTATAAGAGGGAAGGTGGTCTTGGAATAAGGGATATAAACCTTGTAAACAAAGCCCTTCTTGCCAAACAATGTTGGCGTCTGCTAACCAATCCCACGCTCCTAACTTCTTCACGAATTCTTCTTCCCAAATATTGCTCCAAGGATAATCTCCTTAAGGTTAAACCCCATTCAAATTCCTCTTGGGCTTGGAAGAGCATCCTCTATGGTAGAGATCTTATTGCCAAACATGTTTGTTGGAGAGTTGGTAATGGTGAATCTATAATTCTCTTTCATGATAAATGGATTCTGGGCTTTGATAAGACTCTTAGTCACTTTATCCCTTATGCTGGATCCGACTCTTTAAAAGTTTCTTATCTACTATCTACATCGCCATCAGGTCCAACTTGGGATTTATCCAAACTTTTGGATATAATCCCTTCTTTCCTCATCCCAAAGATCCTAGCCATCTCTCTTCCTGAGGGCTTTGAACCAGATTGCTATGTTTGGCCTTTCACTTCCTCAGGTCAGTACAACTCAAAGTCAGGATATTGGCACTTATATGATATGTGCAAAAACAATAATTCTCCCACTAGCTCCATTGTCTGGATTTATAAGGGACATAATGTTTGGAATATGGTTTGGAATTTGGAGCTTCCTAAGCGCATCAAGATTTTTATTTGGAAATATTTAAAGGATATTCTGCTAGTAAAAAGGAGCCTAGCCACTCGTTTAAATGGTTTCTCCCCAATCTTTCCTCTTGTGGATTTGAGGAAGAGACTCTAGATCATTTGTTTTATACATGCCATCACTCCATTTCTATTTGGAATACTTCTGAATTTCGGCAAGCTTTTCAAGTGACAACTACTAGATTGGCTTTGAAAGAATGGCTCCTAGATTGTATTATCAACCTTCACATGAGTCGACAGAAACTTTTCTCTTTCATTGCTATTCTTTGGGCCATCTGGAAAGCCAAGAACTCTCTAGTTTTTGCAAATATTGCTTTCCAAAGAGATGTTGTTATCTCTATGGCCAAGGATAATGCGATATGGTTCCAACGAGTAGCCAACTGGGTCAAAAAATCTAGAACACCTGTTCAAGCATCAAATAAAAACCCTTCCATTGTTTTGAAAAGTCACCCTGCAGCTTTGTCTTTCCAAAGATCATGTGTTCTTCGAGTGGACAATGCATGGAAAAAAGGAAATTCTTGGAGTGGTATTGGGTTCACAGCTAGGCTCCCCAATGGAAATCTTATTGCGCGGCACTCTATTTCAACTTACAGCTATAGCCCTATCCGAAAAGAAATTCAAGCAATTCATCAAGCGGTTAAATGGGGCCTAAAAAAGAACTTTAATTCTATCTATACTCTTTCTGACAGTTTCAATGCTATAATGCAGATAGGGAGCAGGAGTGAGTGCCATTATCAAGAAACTTTTTTGATTCACAACTTGAGGAAGGAGATTGCAAAGCTGAACTTTTGTAGAATTTCAAAGGTTGACCGAAAAGAAATCCAGGAGGCTCACCATTTAGCCAAGCATGTGCTAGGGTTTTTTGTTCCTCACCCAGACATCGGTGATGGATACTGTTCCTAGTGTTTGTTGTTTTATTGTCTATATTGTTGTTATTGTTTGTTTGTATCATTGGCTTAGTTGGTTTGTATTCAGCTTGCAGTACTCCTTATTGTTTTAGGCTGTGAATTTCACCTGTTTGATGCATTTTCTGAGAAAGTTTTTGGCACCAAACACTTTCCCTACTTTGTTTGGAGCCTTT
This sequence comes from Vaccinium macrocarpon, assembly GCA_022606695.1. NCBI lineage: Eukaryota > Viridiplantae > Streptophyta > Magnoliopsida > Ericales > Ericaceae > Vaccinium > Vaccinium macrocarpon. Next base: position 7,136,750 of record CM040180.1, read on the forward strand.
GGAAAGCTCTGTTTGGAACCGCTGGAGGCTATGGGTAACTACAACATTGCATCATAATTGCAAAAGTTACCTAATGACACCATAACATCACATATTTGGACCCCATTTTTTTTTACTATATAACACCACAATTTTAACTACAATTGGAGATGCCCTTATAAATCAAACAGATGCACTGACAAAAGATGACAATTGACAAGAAGACGCGATGGCCAAAAAAGTTTGCGTACCTTTTATTTTGTCTTTATTTGATTTTTTTCGTATTTTTTAGTTTTGTATCAACTTTTTGTGTATTATTGGTTCGTCTCGGTGAGAGGAATTAAAAAAGTACAAAATTATAACCGAAGCTTAAATTTTTTTGAATAAAGACAAAAATAAGCCAAAAAGTCAGTTTTTTACACCTTTTTCGATCTTATTCAAAAAATTGAAAGTCCTAGTCATAATTTTTTACTTTTTTGGATTCGTCTCGCCGAGACGAACCAATAATACTCAAAAAATCGATGCAAAACTAACAAACGCAAAAAAATCAAATATAGACAAAACAGAAAGTTAAGTTAGCTTTTTTAGCCAAACTTAAAAGTCATGACATAGACGTAAATACAATGCAAAAGTTTCAAACCTAAGACCTTTGGAGGGACTAAAACTCATAAATCTCAGCTCTTGATCACCAGACCTTCCCACTCCTTTTTTCAGGCATGAATATTATTCATGTGAATTTACGTTTATTACTCCTTCTCATGTGCGAAAATGTGAATCAATCGGAAGGTAGTAATGTAAATTCACAAGATAAGGACAAAAAAGAGGGTGCAAACAGCAAAAAGGGCGTAAATTCCTTTCTTTATCCAATTCCCAAGTTGGCATATTGATGTAAAGAAGTATTATTGATGGAGCTAATTCTCTTTCTTACTCGACTATGACAAGAAGTGAAGAACATATTCAACTAGCTGCTTCAATTTGCCATGAATCTGCTTTTGCAAGTGATGTGAGCTCAATGTTACAGTCACTGCAGATAACAACGCATGCCTATACTTTGTGTGTGTGTGGGTGTGTGGTTTAGGTGCTCAATTCACTAGGCTCTAGGCTTTTTAAATGTGACGGAACACAATTCCGTGACAGAGCTCAATGGAAAAAACCGATTCATATAGCTAACTCCAGTTGGTTGGGACTTACGACTCTGTTTGGTTTGGTTTGAAGAGTTTTGTATACAGAAAAGAAAAGATTTTCATTTCTTTTCCTTCACAAAAATCGATATTTTTCAAAAAACAACCTTTCTAGTTTCTTTTAGATAACCTCACATCTGGTGGATTATGACTTACTATATATGTTGGATCTATCCATCTAATAGCTTAAGCTTTTAAGTTGGATACATGCTTTTTAATTATACAAGAGCTAGCGGGACTCATTCTTCAAGTATTAGCCCATAATTTGTTGTAGTACATAAAGAGATTGCTAGAGAATCTCAAATTGATTGAAGTTGAGTGAGTTATGTCTCTGTCCACATATTGGATGACCCAACTTATATGTTGAGTTTTTAGGTTGGACATAAAGTTTCTTGCGTTCTTCTTCTAGTTAAACTTGGTTTTGATCCCTCAAGTATATCTGATATTTTCATTACCATCTTGATTCAGGCATGAGATTGTGGGTGTGGTGACTGATGCCGGTAGCAAGGTCCAAAAGTTCACAATTGGGGACAAAGTTGGAGTTGGATGCTTGGTTGGAGCATGCCACTCCTGCGACAATTGTGCCAACAATCTTGAAAACTACTGCATGTGGAAAATTCTAACTTACAACGGCACCTACCACGATGGAACAGCCACATACGGAGGTTACTCAGATCACATGGTCATTAATGAGAATTTTGTGGTACGAATCCCTGACAACCTCCCTCTTGATGCTGTGCTGCTCCTCTCCTCTGTGCTGGGATCACAATGTACAGTCCCCTAAGATATTTGGGACTGGACAAGCCTGGTTTGCATTTGGGTGTAGTAGGTTTAGGTGGCTAGGGCCCTAGGCCATGTCGGGGTGAAGTTTGCTAAGGCATTTGGGGCTAAGGTGACTGTGATTTGTACATCGCCTAACAAGAAGAAAGAAGCCATTGATCACCCTGGTGCTGATTCATTTTTGGTCAGTCGAGACCCAGATCAGATGCAGGTAATTATTGTTCTTTTGAACTTGTAATTTGGTTTTTGTGAACCACATATGTATAGAGGAAGTCTAATATCCATGTGTTAAATGGGAGTAGGCTGCAATGGCAACGATGGATGGTATTCTTGATACAGTATCTGCAGTTCACCCTCTTGCGCCGTTGATTGGTTTGCTCAAGTCCCAAGGAAAGCTCATCATGCTTGGTGCACCTGACAAGCCGCTTGAACTACCTGTCTTTCCTCTGCTCCTGGGTTAGTAATACAATTTTCAACGATTGTGCCCATGTTTATTCGTTAAACATGCATTGAGATCTAACTTCGAATGTTAAATACGGGGAGGAAGACAGTGGCTGGAAGTGGTATTGGAGGATTGAAGGAGACACAGGAAATGATTGATTTCGCTGGAAAGCACAACATAACAGCGGATATTGAGGTCATTCCAATAGACTATGTAAACACTGCCATGGAACGCCTTGTGAAAGCTGATGTCAAATATCGATTCGTCATTGATGTTGCCAACTCTTTAAAAGCGGCCTAATTGACTTTAGCCATTTGAATCTTTCTCTTATAGTTCAGTTATTAATAAATTGCGGTTTAGAGTATTATCTGTATTCTGTCGTTGGAGTCGCACACTATCACCGGTACCCTTGTCTTGGATCTTAGTGTGGTAGTTTAAATGAATAAAAGAGTGTCATTTTGGAGATTTTGTGCCAGTTTTCTCTCTAGATGAGGGAATGTTTTCAGCAAATAACCTGGGATTGATATCCTCGATATGAATCAGAATTGCATTTGGACAAATTAATTTGATATATCCAGCTAATGATCCTACACAACCATCTTTTTAATGCGGAGAGAATAGCAAAGAAATTCAAGAATATACTTACAAAACTACAGCAAAGAAATTATGAACTAGCCGTGTGCAACTACTACAATAAAAAGATTACAAATCTAACATATTGGAAATAGAATTACAAACGATGTTCAATGATCACGTCTAAGGAATCACAGAGATACACTTAAGAAAGATGAAAAGGCGCGATAAGTCCTTAAAGAGATATCCATATAATCCGAAGGTGTTAAACTAAAGACCTTGATTTCACTAGCAACACTTTGAAGCCAACTTTAGTGATGAGGCTTGTGTTTTCAATTTCCTTTGAATGTATCTTTCACTTTTTAAACCAGGTACTTAGGTTAATTGTCGGTCTTTTTTCATTGCTGGTGTCCCAACACATGATCAACCATTGTTTGATGGGTACGTTTAATGAATAAAAGTTTATACTTAACCAATTTGAGTACAAGCCACTCTTAACACCTGTAAAAAAAAAAAAAAAACCATATCAAGCATAATACCACCTCAAATTGGTGTTATGTGTGTTCGTGCTAGATTAACTTCTTTTACAATATTGTCACACTTTAGAAAAATGCATAAAATTTATTCACAAGAAGAATATATCGACTGACTTTATCGTTGGCATATTAAGTCTTGTAGGGTTTTGTCTGCTACATAAACAATTGAAAAGTGTTTAATTGATGCAAATTCATATGGAAAATTATTCACAAAAGTGTTTTAATATTTTTATATGGAAAACATGACAATGTTTTATAATGAAGTACAGTAAAATACTGTTATGAAGGAAATATTAAAATGGATACAGTGAATCTATTCTGGAGTTCAACCTCGACTTGGGCTTCACATAATCATTTTGGGCTGTACTTGGAAGTTTTATCAGGTGTTTGGGCTGCTAGAACTTCTCAGATGATTCACATATAGCTGATATATCTCAACATCTTATTAGTTGAGCGAACTATATGATGACCTCTATCTTTAGAAGTCAGAACCATTTGGAGGGACCAAAACTCATAAATTTCAAGTCTTGATCACCAGGCCTACCCTTTTGACGTTTTCTTTTTTGAATATATTCAGTAGGGGCATGTGCATGCCCCTAGTGGGCACATGCTCCATCTGTCACTATACTTTACAAACCAACAAACTTGAACACGATACTACTTAACTTATTCAGCTTGTGAAATATAAAAAACTCAAGCTATTTGAGATTCGATTGCATTCGGTTCGATTAATTTTTTTTCAAAGATTTGATCGTGCTCATAAATATGTCAAACTTAGAAAGTATATTTAGCATACTAAGAGCAGGTCCAGGTGTCCAGCCCTTGCCCTTCATAATCTAATTAAATCCCCCCGAAATCCCACTCCGGCATTTGAACCAAAACCATATCAATTTGAGTTTTACCCCCTTTTTTTTCCAAATCAAGGGACAACCAAAACCAAAACCAAATGTGCAACGGCTAGTTTTTGGTAGTTGACGGTGGCAGTAGCTGGCGGTGGTGAGCAAACATGGTGGTGGTCGCTGGTGGTGATGCAAAAATCTGGTCCACAGTGGTGGTAACTGGTTGTCAACGATGGTGCTAGATCTTGGTCAAAGAAAATCTAGTTGATAGTGGTTGTAGCTAGTGGTCGAACGGTGGCGGTAGAACTAGGTCGATAGCGATGGAGGAAGGCGAGAAATGTGGATCTGACCTCCGTTGATGGAGACGAAAAGTGAAGAGAGGAATGAAATTGTTTTTGAATTAATATTGAGCAAAATCCAAGGAAAAAATTGGTTTATGGTTGGAGTACATGATACCAAATCAAGTTTTACTCACATTTGAGAAAAAAATTGAGTGAGGTATGCTCTAAACATAAGGCTCCGTTTTGGACATGAGGAAAGAAAGGAAAAGGGAAGGAAAATGGAAAATTTTCCCTCTTCTTGTTTGGTTTGGAGAGAAAGAGGAGGGAAAATAGAAAAATTAAGTTTTGTGAATAGTAAAATTTTCCTCCCACTTTCCTCTTACTTTTCTCTCATTTTATTTTCATTCCCTTTTTCATTCCTTCCTCATGTTCCAAAGATAGCCTAAATGATAGTAATTGTTGAGTTTGTTTGACTTATTTATTAGTCCTAATCGAGACTTTTGGAGTTGATTCCACTAGGGCTTAAAATTAAGGAGTCAGGTGCAGACTGGATCATGCATCTTTTTGGGTCCAATTTTTCCATCTACCTATTTTTCCGGTCCACTTCGATCATTGAGGGCCCGACATCCTCTTTGTGTCCCTCTTGTGTCACGTGGCACCCGACCTTGCACCTAGACTGTCCAAAAAACAGCTTAGATTTCCTCCATACCCGACCGACACCAAGTTTTTCTCAAAGCGAGCAGCCAGCAAGTTGAGCAAAGCAATGACAATCTCTGGTAAGAATTTCTCCGTGGGAAGCGACTGTCGTTTGCTTTGGTCAACCAGATTGTTTAATGGTTTTTCTTACTCCCAACTTCAGCGTCTAAGTCTGCCAACTCCAACTGTACACCCGCAGTCATAAGTAAACAAGCATTGTATCCATTCAATGCGTGGGACGGGAAAAAAATTCACATTAATCTTTTTTCTAGGCCTTTGAATTAAATGGGCACAACGCTTTGATTAAAAAATTGGAGTTAAATTTGTTCATTGCTTCGTACATTGAACATGACACAACATTGATTGTTAGAGAAAAGTTTATGACGTATTTAAAAAGAAAAGAAGAAGAAAAATACATAAAACATAAAGAAAGCAAACAAAAATAGTAGGAAAATTATGATTTCCGTTACTTTAGGCTCTGTTTAGAACTTAGGGAAAGAAAATGAAAAGAAAAGAAAATAATACAAAAGGAAATCAGAGGGAAAATTAAGAGAAAATGAGAGAAAAGTTATATATGAATTTGAATATTTTCCCCTCTCTTTTTTAAGAATCAAATAAAGGAAAAATTTAAAAAATTTCCTTTCTTTTCCAATTTCCACCTCTTTCCCGGTCTTTGTTTGGAACTTATGGAAAATGAGGGAATAAAGAGGAAAATACTCGAGAAGAAAAATAGGAGAAAATGATGGAAAATTTTACTCTTCCTCTAACTCTATTTAGCCGTTTTCTCTCCTCTCTTTTTCTCTCCAACCAAACTAGGGGAAAGAATTTCTTTAAGCTTTATCTCCCTTTCCCTTCCTTTCCCCATTTTCCTTCAAACGAAGGCTAAGAGCATCACCAACAGTCTCGGTGTATGCTATTTTTAGGTAAAATGGCCAAGTGGAACCCAAAATCAAAGCTCCAATAGGTTAGCTATTAGCTTGGCTATTCCTAAATTTGCTACAGTAGCCAAATACACCTTACCACTGTTTCAACTGCTATGTTATTAAATACTCCCTCCGTCCCAATTTTATAGTTCCTTTTGGGAGTTCGTGCCACTTTTTAAAGTGTTATATCTTATAATCTACAATGTTTTAGGTGATTTTAAACACTTTCTTTTTTAGATTAAATTAAGATCTATCAAATAAGATTCATATTGCACATAAAATGTATTACCAATTGAAAGATATAATTATTTTTTAATCCGGTTAGGATATAACGAGGGACTATAAAATTGGGACGGGGGAGTACTATTTTCTATGTCTTTCCTTCTCCCTCTCTCTGCCTTCTTCTTCTTCGGCGACGGTAGCGGTGGAGGAGGCAGCGGCAGAGGAGGAGTACGGTGGAGGAGGTAGCAGCTATGGAGTTCCGATCGGCAACGGCGGCGGCTATGGAGTTCTGATATATATATTTCTCGGCCCAGATTGGTGTAGCCCGGCTATGGAGGAGCACGGTGGAGGAGTAAGCGGAGGAGGCAGAGTATGAGGCTATGGAGGAGCACGGTGGAGTATTATGTATATATACATGCACATAGTGTATATATTGTAGTATTTTAAAAAAATAGAAAAATAATATTTTAATAGATGATTGGTAAAATAAAGGGTAAATTACACTGACCTCCCCTGAGGTTTTTCGACTTGTATAATCAACCACCTCTACTTTATCCGGCGAAATAAGATTTTGTCCCCATGGGTTTTATATTTTAGTATCAAAAGCACCTTCAACAAGATCGGCGGCGTAGGGGACCCCTTTTGGATCCCCAACGGTCGATCTGAGCAGTCCATTCATTCCAGAATCGAATTCCGAGTGGGTCTGTGCAAGAATCACCTCAATCGGACGGTCCTAAGTGCTCAATCCAAAATCACCCCATTTCGTTCAAAAAACTTGGATCGAACACTTAAGACTGTCCGATTGAGGTGATTCCCGCGGGAACCCACTCGTAATTCGATTCTAGATTGAATGGACGGCTCGGATCGATCGTTGGGGATCCACAAGGGGTCCCCTACGCCCGTCGATGCAAGTTGAAGGGTGTTTTGATACTAAAATATAAAACTCATGGGAGAGCAGTGCTATTTCAGATAAAGTAGGGGTGGTGAGTGTATAAGTTAGAAACCTCAGGGGAGGTCAGCGTAATTTAACCTAAAATAAATGATATTATTGGAGTATAGAGATGTGAGTTAAATATGAACTGTTCATCTTGTTTTATTTTACCAAATTTTACACATTCTCCCAAGACTTTGCTTTTAATTTTTTCAAAATATTTTAACAACTCAGTTGTTAAAATCATTTAATTTTACTAACCATAATTTTAATACCCAGTGAACTCATTTATTAAAATTAATCATGATTTTAGACTCAGTTGTTAAAATCATTTGAAAAATAGTCTACTTCCAAAGAGAGCCTACTGCACAACCAATCCCCCAACTGCCATATTCCCACCATCTCTTTCCCTCCCACACCCACGATTGTAAATTATAAAAAACCCACCACCACACATTTGTGACGATTCTCCACTCTCCACATTCACTTTACTCTCTCTCTCTCTCTCTCTCTCTCTCTCTCTCTCTCTCTCTCTCTCCCTTCCCCTCCGGTGGGTTATCATAATCTCTAGTGGAAAGAAGCAGAAGAGGCTGGTGATTGTGGGTAATGGGGAAATTAGCGGAAGAAATACATCCAGTTAAGGCCTTTGGATGGGCGGCTAGAGACCAGTCCGGCGTACTCTCTCCCTTCAATTTCTCAAGAAGGTACTACTACTACTACTACCTCACTCCCTCATTCTGCCCAATTGTTTTTCAATAACTGAGTTGTCCACCAGCTTACTCCCACCTTGATTAATCTTTGAAACCCAATCACAGGGTTCACTGGCGGGAGTCACTGACCCATTTTTTTTGCCAATTTGTTTAGGGCATCGTTTGTCTCTCTTTTCTGCTGCTGCTTCTTGTTGATGATGATGATTATAATGGTGTTGTAGGGAAACGGGAGATGAGGACGTGAGGTTCAAAATCATGTATTGTGGGATTTGTCACACTGATCTTCACAGGATTAAAAACGAATGGGGTGGCTCCAAGTATCCCCTGGTCCCAGGGTACGTATCCAACTTCACCCCTCTGTCTCTGTGGGTATTCCTTTCTTTATCCAATTCCCAAGTTGGCATATTGATGTAAAGAAGTTTACAACTCTGTTGTAATACCCTAGATACAACTCAATGGAAAAAACGGATTCATCCCAATTGGTTGGGACTTACAACTCTGTTTAATTTGGTTAGGAAGAGTTTTGTATAAGGAAAAGAAAGTTGATGAGAACAAATGTTATAAACTTTTCATTTCCTTTTCCTTCACAAAAATCTATATTTTATTTAAAAAACAACCTTTCTAGTTTCTTTTAGGTAATCCCGCATCTGGGGTGATTGGCGTAGATTATGACTTACCATATATGTTGGACCTCTCCATTTAATATCTTAAGCTTTTAAGTTGGATACAAAGTTTTTAACTGTACAAGAGCCAACTCATTCTTTAAGTATTAGCTCATAATTTCTCTTATTACATAGAGGGATTGTTGGAGAATCTCAAATCGATTGAAGTTGAGTGAGTTATGTCTTTGTCTACATATTGGATATCCCCATCTTATATGTTGAGTTTCTAGGTTGGATAAAAGGTTCATCCGTTCTTTAATTTCTTTTTCTAGTTAAACTTGGTTTTGATTCCTCAATCATATCTGATATTTTAGTTACCACCTTAATTCAGGCATGAGATTGTGGGTGTGGTGACTGATGTTGGTAGCAAGGTCCAAAAGTTCACAATTGGGGACAAGGTTGGAGTTGGATGCTTGGTTGGAGCATGCCACTCCTGCGACAACTGCGTTAACAATCTTGAAAACTACTGCCCGCGGAAAATTCTAACTTACAATGCCACCTACCATGACGGAACAACCACATACGGAGGTTACTCAGACCATATGGTTGTTAATGAGAATTTTGTGGTAAGAATCCCGGACAACCTCCCTCTTGATGCTGCTGCTCCTCTCCTCTGTGCTGGGATCACAATGTACAGTCCCCTTAGATATTTTGGACTGGACAAGCCTGGTTTGCATTTGGGTGTTGTAGGTTTAGGTGGCCTAGGCCATGTCGGGGTGAAGTTTGCTAAGGCATTTGGGGCTAAGGTGACTGTGATTAGTACATCACCTAACAAGAAGAAAGAAGCCATTGATCACCTTGGTGCTGATTCATTTTTGGTCAGTCGAGACCCAGATCAGATGCAGGTAAATTGTTGTTCTTTTTTAACTTGTAATTTAGTTTTTTGAACCAAATCTGTGTAGAGAAAGTCTATTATCCATGTGTTAATTGGGAATAGGCTGCAATGGCAACGATGGATGGTATTCTTGATACAGTTTCTGCGGTTCACCCTGTTGTGCCTTTGATCGGTTTGCTCAAGTCCCATGGAAAGCTCATCGTGCTTGGTGTACCTGACAAGCCGCTTGAACTGCCTGTCTTTCCTCTGCTCTCAGGTTAGTAATTTTCACCTATCGTGTCCATTTTTATTCGTTAAACATGCATTGAGATCTAACTTTGGGTGTTATATACAGGGAGGAAAACAGTGGCAGGAAGTGGCATTGGAGGATTGAAGGAGACACAAGAAATGATTGATTTCGCTGGAAAGCACAACATATTAGCGGATATTGAGGTTATTCCAATAGACTACGTAAACACTGCCATGGAACGCCTCGTGAAAGCTGATGTTAGATATCGATTTGTCATTGATGTTGCCAACTCTTTAAAAGCGTAGAGTATCATCTGTATTCTGTCGCTGGAGTCGCACACTATGACCTGGACCCTTGTGTTGGATCTTAATGTGGTTAAGATATAATAGTTTGAATGGATAAGAGAATGTAATTTTGGAGATTTTGTGCCAGTTTAGTCTCTAGATGAGGGAATGGTCTTTAGCAATAACCTGAGATTGGTAACCTTGAGTCAGAATCGCATTTGGCCTGAATAATTCCTCTGCTTGACAAATTAATTTGATATATCCAGATATGGATCATAAACAACCATCTTTTTTTAATGTTGAGAGAATAGCAAGAAATTCAAGAATATAGCAAAGAAATTACGAACCAACCGTGTGCAACTATTACAATGAAAAATCTTCGAATCGAACATATTGTAGATCGAACAAATGAGTCCAACGATCGCTTCTAAGGAATCACACAGATAAACCTAAAGATGAAAAGGCGCGATAAGTCCTTACGAAGATGTGCATACAATCCGAAGTTGTGAAACTACAGATCGCGATTTCATTAGCCACACTTCGAAGCCAACTTTAGCCATGAGGCTTGTGTTTTCAGTTTCCTTTGAATGTGTCCAAGACTTTTAAGTTGGGGATCATTTTAAACCAGGTATTTGTGTTGTTAGTCTTTTTTCATTGCTACCAACACGTGATTAACCATTGTTTGATATGTACGTTTAATGAATAAAAGTTTGCACTAGACCAATTTGAGGCGGTATTAAGGGGCATGTGGCTCCCGGACCCTGCGCAAAACAAATTGTAACAAGTTTTTTTTACAATATTATCACATATTTAGAAAAAAATAAGTAAAATTTATCCAAAAAAAATAATATATGGACCGATTTTATCGTGGGAAGTCTGGTAGGGATAATGTCTGCGCATGGAATGAGTACTTAAACAATTGAATGATGTTTAATTGATGCGAATTCATTTGGAAAATAATTCACAGAAGTGTTTTAATTTTTGAAAAACATGACAATGTTTCATAACGAACTAAAATACTTCGATGAAGGAAATACTAAAATTGATATAGTGAATATATTGTGGAGTTTAACCTAGACTTGGGCTACACATTAACCATTTTGGGCTATTCTTGGAGGTTTTATCAAGTGTTTGGGCTGCTGGTTCCCAAAGTGGCCTAGTGCGAATAATTACTATACCGCGACACAAAAAATTCCATCTGATAAAAAAAAAACCCATAAAAAAATTCCATGTGAAACCTTAGCGGATCTATTCAGATGTCCAGAACAAAAAAAACCAAACAATCAACAAAAATTCAATTCAATTCAAAAAAAAAAAAAAAGCTTTCTCTCAATAAGATTATAAAAACAATTAAACGAACAAGCATATATAAATAAAAGCCACTCTAGCACCTATAAAAAAAAAAAAAACCATTAGAGAATTATGAGTAGATAAAGGGAGCACAAAACACGTAAAGATCATTGCAACTATCCTCAATGGTATGTGATCGTTTGCGCGGTCTTGCATATTTGTTGAAGGCTTGAACACTTTGAACACTGTCAAGTTTCATGAGCCTTCATTTGCTAGGATTAGTCTTGATTTTCACCTACGAGCCCTACATTTTCTTGGACTAGCCATATGACGGCCTCTTTCCTTATCAACGTTATCCCTATAAGACACGATTCGCATAAATCGGATATATCTCAACATGAGATTGGTTGAGCGAGCTATATGATGACTTCCTTGCTAAGAAGTCAGCATTGTCCTAAAAGCCATGATACACTTAGGCTTGAGGTGACTCACAATTGAAATCTTGATTGTAGTGGAAGAATTCGGCACATAACTTGTTGCCCCAAATTAAAAAGCCGCTATCCCGGTTGTCCAATCAAACTAAAACATTTTTTTTTTTGGAAAAGTCTAGCCCTACCCATTTTTACAACTAAGATTTTGGTTTGGCGGATGTCAATAAATGCATGATAAAAAAATAAAAAAATAAAAAAAACGAATTCACACAGAAGACCACACAACATACATTTATTGAAATCCTGTAAACCTAAATTTTGATATATATATTTTTATTTTCAACATGCTCGATAAGGTGAAGAATTTCGATTATCAAAATGATAGAGCCTATATATGGCAATGTGGCAAATCGGTTGTAAGCTTGATTGTAAAAATTGATGTGACAGTAGACTTCTCCATTTTTTTGTGATTGGCATGACTAAACTAGTAATTAGCTATAGCATTTTTGTTATAAGAGTATCCTTATCAGGATCAACAAATTTTGGACCAAATTTAACCACAAAAATACCTTTTACAAATTAGCAAGTCACTTTATCAAAAACTCACAAAATCAGACTCTCTATTTTAACTTTACTATATTAAACTATTCCCCTCAAATCTATTTAAAAAAAAAAAAAAAAAACCTCCCTCACCCATTAAAACATTTCGGTTCAAAAAAAGAGTTAGTTGCCCACGTGTCAATAACCCAACCAACCCCTTCAGCCATTAATTTCTTCCCCCACTCACGCGTCGCCACGTGGCGCCCCCACCCCCCAGCCCTCTCCTCTCTCTTCCGTTTCTGACGCCGGAAACAATTAAAAAATGGGTAACCCATGAACAGTGCATTGCTAGATAAGTAGTGTTACTGTAGCAAAAACAATTTGTTGAGGGAAAGTAGAGAGACTGATTTTTGGGGGTTTTAGGGGGTTTGGCTCAATAATTTGTCAAAAACAGTGTTTTACAACACCAAATGAGGATGCTCTAAGCAGGTGTCTGGGTAATTTTTCGTACATCTTGACTAATTTTGGGGACCAATCCCATCGTCCACTTACATGAACCATGTTAAAGTTAGAGCAAAACTATGTATGGACTTGCTCAAAGGAGTTGATAGCATCTAAGATACTTTGACTGTGTTCATTTCCCAGTTTTAGTTTAGTTTTAGTTTTGATGACATCATCATTACCCTCATTTCTCTCTCTATCTCTCTCTACTCATTACACTTTTTTACATCATCAAAACTAAACTAAACTACCAAACGAACATAACCTTTAAATTTAAGACCTTAGATGGAGGCAAACTCCTAAGTTTCAAGCATTGATCACTAAGTCAACAGTGTAGTTCTGACTTCTGTAGTAGTTTTGTAGGATTTAGAGGGGGAAACTACAATTCAGTGGGGAAAGGGGCATAAAATAACATATACATGAGACATTTCAAGAATTATGGGCTTCTTCGGTTTGGGTCTGTAGACCCGGTTTCTGAATTATTACTCAAAACATTATCCCTATTTCTTTCCTATCATTATATCTATTTTTAATTATTATTCTCATTTTTCTCTTAATCTCTCTCTAATCATTATCCTTAATTCCTAGTTATTGCTTTCATTTCTCTTTCTACTCAAAACTCAAAACCCAAATGGAGCAAGGTGATGATGTCGGTGAAAGAGGAAAACAATTTACAAATATAGGGAATCCATACTTTAGCTAGACGATAATGCGCCTCACTTACCCCTCCCCAACCCCAGTCCCAAATTTGAACCACCACCACAACCTAAACAGTTAATTCCTTGGTTCATGTATGGTGTTTTGTCTTCCTTGTTCTGGGAAGACGAGTTGAACTGAGAATGAGTTTCTATTAAAAATAACGTTTTCTCACTGTAGTCAAAAGTGAGTGTAGTGGGTATGTTCTAAAGATGACCAAAGTAATCCCTCATTTCGTGAAGAAGTACCACTCTTGTATTCATTTTTACTACTCACTATGTTGACCAAAGAATGTTGACACTAGACACGTCGAAGTGTTCTCCCCCCACGTGTATGGTTTACACTTGGGGTGGAATGTGTGTGGACCCCACAAAATATTATGAGTTTGTGGAATTGTTTGCTTTAAATAGAATTTTTGTGGCCTTGTTGATTTGATTTCATGATTTATTTTTGTTTTGTAATCATTATCCTCATTTCTTTCTCTATTCGATCATTACCTTGATCTGAATTAAAACTATTAAATGAACAAGGCTTGTCGCAGTGTTCATTTCACATTTCCTAAAAAAATTTCAAAAAGATTTTTTTTACCCATCTCTCATCTCTCTAATAATTGTGCAACGCCAATGCTCTGGATGTTGAATGAAAGAAGCATGGTAATGTGCACATAAATCAAAATGATTCTTAGGTCTGCCATCTCTGATGCCTTTTGGCTTTGATTTGATGGCATGATTCCACAGCAAACTCGACGGTATAGGGGGACCACTGTTTCAGTGGTATTCCGTGAGCAACCACTTTGTGTATTTATTGCCAAATGTTAGGTCTGTCTCAAATCCATCTGTTTCAGTGGTATTCTGGGAGCAGCTACTTTGTGCATTTATTGCCAAAGGTTAGGTCTGTCTCCTATCCATCCCCCGCCCATACCCCCAATTATTGGGGACTAAATGGGTTATGTTATTGTTGTTGTTGTTGTTGTTGTTGTTGTCTCATCTCTCTAATCATTAATCACATTTCTCTCTACTCATACCCCTCTCTCCAATCATTATTCTCATTTCTCTCTCTATCCCTCTCTAATTATTACACATCTTTTTAATTATTACTTTTTTCAAAAACTCATCCAAACACTATCTCAAAAATATTTCTCAAAAAATTCTTCTCAAAACTCTCAACCAAACAAAGCCTGTGTTTCCGTGAGCGAGGTGAAAGGCTTGGCAAGATCAGAATTGCTCGATAAGACTAAAAGCCCAACCGTCATCTATTAAAAGGACACCGCACCACTAGGTTAATTACTATTAGCAATACCATCAATACATTTTATGGTTAGAGCCAGCTCATAAATTTTGGAGACCGGAAGCGAACTCTTTCAATGAGGTCTCCTTATATTACAAAATGTAAACATATATTTCGAACATCTATGGGTAATGGGAGTGAAGGATCATTTCCGCTGGGAAAAAAAAAAATTTGGGGGTGATAAAGGTAATTATCTTTCCTAATTCCACTGTTTTTATCTCAATGTCAAAAAAAGAAAAAAGAAAAAAAGAACCCTATGCCAATGCCAACTCTTACTCAGTTTTTCCAACTACTACATCTCAAATTTTTAGTAATTTCAATTTTGCCATTAAATATTTTTCAGCCCCTAAATTCCAATTGGCCTATTTTGTGCAGATGAGTCTTAGTCTAAATATATTTGGGCCTAATATATACACATTTATATAGCGGTCATAAGAATTTCGGGGGCCTCATTTTTTAGCTATTTTTGGAGGCCCAAAGCTCATGCTTCCTTTGCTTCCCTTGTAAGCCATAAGGATGGGTGTGGGGAGAGTAATAGGTGGATACCACTACCTCTATCCCCAAATTCATATCAATTCCCATCCCGTCCCCAATTTCCATTGGGGATTTTTTTTAACCTCCATCCCCGCCCCAATGCGGGGAATGGGGATCGCCGCAGGGAATCGGTGATCCAAATGTTAACTCAAATTATTGAAGTGAATACCAAATAAGTTGTATTAAAATCCAAAATGAATGACAAAAATGGTTAATGGTTCACTCAAATTTCCTCAAAGCCGTTGAAATTCATTTACAAATGGGCATTTGAAAGCCATCAATTGTGCTTCAGACCAAACCAAGCTGCATCAACCCAGATATCTTATAATGTCCGTGCATGCAAACATATGTACGAAAGATATACTTTTTTTGGTTTAAGAAAAAATTAGCAAGTTAATTAAAAACACGAAATAATAAAAGGCAAATTTGTGGGCCGGTCCTCTAAGGTTGGACCATACCCCAACAAGTCCCACAAAAAATTATCAAACAAACTTCATGCCTCACAAGGTTCTACGCATTCTTTTCATCCAAAAATACCCTCTGGCCCATCATTTCACCTTTCAATGTTCTATCCTTCTCATCTCTCTCTACCCACCCCACCTAAACCCTAGGGTACCTTATGAAAGTGCCTAAACCTAAACCTAAATCCTAGGATACCCTATGAAAGTACCTAAAATCCTAGGGTACTCTATGAAAATGCGTAAACCTAAACTTAAATCCTAGGGTACCTTATGAAAGTACCTAAACCACTAAAAAACCTATAATAGGAAAGTGCACCTTAAACCTAAACCCTAGGGTACCTTATGGAAATGCCTAAAATCTAAATGTACTGTCTAAATTCTAAATGTACGGTCTAAATTCTAAATATACAGTCTAAATTCTAAAATGTACGGTCTAAATTCTAAATATACGGTCTAAATTCTAACATGTACATTCTAAATTTAGGGTACCCTAAACTGTAGGGTACCCTAAATTTTAAATATACAGTCCAAATTCTGAAATGCACGATCTAAATTCTAAATATACGATCTAAATTCTAAAATGTATGGTCTAAATTTAGGGTACCCTAAACGGTAGGGTACCCTAAATTCTAAATATACAGTCTAAATTCTTAAATGTACGGTCTAAATTCTAAAATGTACATTCTAAATTTAGGGTACCCTAAATTGTAGGGTACCCTGAATTCTAAATATACAGTCTAAATTCTTTAAATATACGGTCTAGATTTTAAATATACGGTCTAAATTCTAAAACATATGGTCTAAATTCTAAAATGTACATTCTAAATTTAGGGTACCCTAAACTGTAGGGTGCCCTATGAAAGTGTTTAAAATTTTAGGGTACCCTATGAAAGTGCCTAAATGGCTAGTAAAAACAAAGGGTAATGACGACGAGGATGGACAAAAAAGTAAAATCTCCAACCATATTTGTGCCCCAGGACCTCTCTAGCAATAAATATTAGCCCAGGACCCAGTTGACCAAAATTCCAAATAATAGGACCTGCCAATAAATTTCTAATAATAAAAGTACCACAAAATAGACATACAAGACCACTGCGATGTGGTGGCAGTCCTAGTTATATAAGGTATAAATTAATACACGTGTATTTTTATATTGTATATGTAATGTGTTAATGGAGATGCAGGGAGGGACAGGGATTGGGGAGGGGATTGACTATATCATCTCCTACCCGATCTCCAAATTTTTTTTAAAAAAAATTCCCATACCCTACCTTATCCCCCAAAAAATCCTCAAATCCCCCATCCATTCGGAGAGGGTACATGTTGGATCAGGGAGGGTCGGCCAAGCCGGCTCTGGTTACGTTTACAGGCCGTATTATTCCATCGGGACATCCAATAAAAATACGATACAGTTTACACCCATACTTTGCGCTACTGTTTTACCTTTATTGTGGGTCTCATGATCACACATGGGTTGACAACTGTAAAATGTACAATTAGAGGAAATTCCCATCAGAGTATGTCAACATTATGGCAAAACGATGTTCACATACCTAATTTGCTCTGCTCATAAAATTCCCAAGACTTCTGCAACTTATCATAAGCAACCCCTGCATACCTCGATCGACTAGTGTGAGTCACTACGTACTGGTTAGGGCTCTAGCTAGCTATGTGTTTCACTTAAAAAATTCATTTATTTAACTTGTAGGCCATATAGAGATGTCTTAAAAGAAGTTCTAACGCTTCTTGGGATGGAGAGGCCGGAGCGGAAATGAAAGGCGAGTGGAAAGCCTTGAAAATTCCAGCCCAGCGGCGGCATCCGCCCATCGCAGTTCAACTGTTGTTGTCGCGTGTGGCTCGTAGAGCCCGAATAATGGGGGGTGCGACACCCCCGTAGAAATGACGGTTTACAAAAATTATTAGGGTTAAAATAGAGTAGAGGCCATATATACTCTATCAGAAAACCCTAAATTTTTTTTTACAAAGATAAATACAGACTCGCTATTACTCCCGTGGACATACCCGATCTTGAAAAACCACGTAAATTCCTGTGTTGATTTCTTTTACTATTTTTGTATTTTGTTGTGTGCGTGTGATGATTAATCTAAAATCCATTGTGTTTCATTTTCAGCTGAGATAAAAGTTGGAAGAAGAGCATCCTCTCCATGGTTGTTCAATTGCGGTGCTGACAGTGTCGATGAGGCAGGGGTTAGTATTATTTATGCGACGGCTTATAACCCTTTATTTCGACGTAATATGATTCACCTTGATTCTTTATTCACATAAACAAAGTTTGAAACCGCTCCAGTCCTTTGATCCGGCCGTTTTCTCTCCTCTGTTCACAAAAACCTTTTTATTTAGAAAATTCAAACAGTGCATGTCTCTATAAACTCGATTATGTAAAACTAGATATATCAGACTCCCGAGCCTAAAAGGGTATAACATATGCACATTTATTAAATGTCATCGATTGCAAATTATATTTTTGTGGAAAACAAGTACGGAGTATTTCACTTGAAACATACTGCCGGACAAAGAACAATTGTTAGCAGAAGTAAAGCCAGTGTAATTCAACCTAGTCATCATGCTTGGTTTAAAAGTCATTGATTCGCAAAATTCAACCTAGTCATCATTATGCATAGAGTCATCCAACGAATATAAAAGTAAGGTCAAAACTAATTTTTTTTAATAAAGTCGAAAATAAACCAAAATAAATTGGTTTATTTCCAGCTTTATATTGGTTTATTTTCGGCTTTATTAAAAGAAATATGAATTTTGACCATAAGTTTATACTCTTCGGATTCGTCTCGCCGAGACGAATCCATAAATCACAAAAATTTAACGCAAAACTAATCAATGCAAAAAAAGAGAAAAGAATAAAGACAAAACGAAAAAACCAAAAAACCAAATTTTTTTTTTTTTGGCCAAAGCACCCCTTAGTCTAAAGAATCAAAACACATCCGGACTGTCCAAAACACAATCAGATGGCCGAGGGGCGCATAACACACACACAAAAACAAACAAACTTTTCATCTTTATCTATGGTTTTTTCGTTTTGTCTTTATTTATTTTTTATTTTTACATTTGTTAATTTTGCGTTAAGTTTTCGTGGTTTATGGATTTGTCGTTGAGACGAATTTAAAAAGTATAAAATTATGGTATTTTTTTTAATAAAGCCAAAATTAGGCAGAAGGGGCCAATTTGTACTAGAAGAACAAGATTACAAGAGATTGCCTTATTCACAGAGCTCCTTAAATGAATAGTTTACAAAAGCTCTAAAAAGGATTTTACTGACAATTCATCGCAATAATCTAAACCGGTCATTTTGTGAACCCGCTAAGTTTTCTCTTCTTAGTAATCTTCTGTTTGATTTAATACTTTTGTCAATTTTTTAGTTTCCTACCGTGAAAACGAACAGTTCAAACTCTTTAGTTAACTGTCAGCTATATTTATTAACATGGCACCTCCAACCCAATACTCGCAACCACTTCTAGCAAACCAGCTCCACACCCACCAATTTTAGTCCTTACACAAATGTATGGTAAAAAAAAAAACTCATAAAACACCACGTGAGAGTGCTCCAAGACCATTAAATAACATCTCCATTATCGGTGGTGCTAATTACGTTTCTGCAAGGCTTCTTCAAAGGTGAGGTCGACTCATGCTCATATAGTCCTTGAAAAACCTACCATGTACGGAGTAAATAAAATTGATGGAAAAGGCTACCATACACAACATTTATTTAGCTGTGTATAATACAATCCCCTATAAAATTTACAATTTTTTTTTTGTAGAAGTTACGAGTTTTTTTTGTAAAAGTTACGATTTTTTTATATAAAAGTTATGAGACATACCAAAATTCTTGGAGTCATAGAAAATGTTACGAATTATATTGCTAAAAAAATATGAAAAACTAAAAAATGTTACAATTGCTGATGAGGTGACATAATCTAGATCATACAATAGGTGCATATGGTACACCTAAACAAGAAGTGTGTATTGTACTACGTAGCCATTTCCAAAAATTGATAGATTTTTTTGGTTTGATCTTCATTAAAATTGAAAGGTACTGAATCACGTGCCTGCAAGGCTCCGTAATGTTGTGGAAACTGATTTGATGTTACTACTCAAAAAAGCTGATTATCAATGTTAGGATTCAATACATTGAAAGTCTAAGTACCCAGAATGTAAAATTTAACAGTCCAAATTCACTTTAAATTTCAAATTATGAATATTTTCTGGGTATATAACAGTGCTGTTTGATAGAAGTTACGTGACTGCAAGGGCATCCATTTTCCATGTGAGCATTATTGAGGCCAAAGCCTAATTGCCCAAAGTTCAAGCCATCAAGCTCAACGTTGCTTGATGGTCCCGAATTAAGCCACCAGTTGTGGTCCTGTGGCTTCCCAATCTTTTAATTTCCTCTTTACACGTCTTAACCCTCAGACCTCGTCGTCTACTTTTTTCTTTCGTTTTCCTTCTTGTTTTTTCTCCTTCTTGTCCACTCCTAAACTTCACATTTATTTATGCATGTTACAAACCTCAACCATGACTTCCACGTGTGAAAGTACCACCCAGATTAGGACAACCCAAGGGTAATTGGGTAAACACCTTAAAATTGATATACGGTGTGCACTTTTGTATTTTGAGCCACAATAATTTTCGGTATATCATAGTGTCCATTCTTTGGGTAATTACTGGAAATATTACTGATGGGCTCATAAAACGGCATGTGCTTGTCACTAAAGTTGGCGTCAGCCGCCACCTATCGGTTCAAGAATTTTATCACAATTCTCTTTTGAATTCCAAGTTGAGAGCGCTCTTTGCCGGGCTTCCCCAGATTCTTAGCCTCGGTCGGATCTGGAACAGCTAATACCTGATTAGCCAATTGACTCATGGTGTGGACTGGCGCAGATTGGGACGAAGGCAAATTTCGTTGAGGAAGTCGTTAAGCCTGTGGAGCCATTGGCGTGCTTCGGTATCTGTGTACTACCAGGACTGACTCACCCCGAAATCCAACTATGAGATTTTATTTTTTATTTTTAACTGCAACTTGTCTCTTTTTATGGGTAGCCATGTTGGTATTTGGTTAGCCCAGCCAATCTTATTTGAACACCTCAGCATGCATTTCAAGAAAGATAAAATCTGTTCAGAATATGAAAAATGAATGACACATGGGATTATCACATACAGAGAATATATCCAGAGTATACGGTAAAAAGAGACAAGATTTCGACACTCTTTTGTTTTCTATTTGCACTCTTTTTTTTTTTTTTTGTCTTTGTTTACATGGAATTACTAAATTATAATTTCCTCTTGAGTAATTTTCTATACATGAAGAACAATTTTATATTTTTATGTGGATAAAAATAAAAAAGAAAGTGCAAATAAATAAAAGAAGTGTGTGCAAATTCGCAAAATGATATATGTGCCGGGAAGGATTTGTAGGGAACTACGCTGGGAAGCTTTGCAGGCCAATATGGATCCCAAACGATTGATGCGAGTCTCTTAAAAATTTTAAAATTACATTTCGAATGGGCCTGCGAGAAACTAGTTCTATCTGATATGTGTAGATGCTCGATCCAGATTTTTATTTTTGAATGGCTCAGATGAAAAAAGAAAAAAAATGAAAGTTTGAATCGAGCATCTACACATCGTATGGAGCTAGTTTCCAACTCAATATGAGTTTAAAATTTTTGAGCAGTTTGGATAAGCTGTTCGGAATCTGTACCGAGTGTGATTCCCTACAAATCCATTAGCACTGTTACATACACAGAAAATACACCCAGAATTTAAAAATCAATCGTCTAGATTCACTTGGAGTAAATCTGAGCCGATAATTTACACTTTTAGGGTCAATTTGAGGTAACATGTCCGGGTCTATAGCATTATTGAATCCAAATTGTTTCTTCATCTGTCAAGGTCAATCACGTGTTTGCAAGGCTTCGTACTTTTTTGGACATTAATTTGATAGGAACTAGAGCTGGGCAATCCTAGATTCATTCAATTATGCGTACAAAAAAATCAATTGAGAGATGACGATGCTCTTTGTAGTACTAAATGATCGGATATACACAATGCATGAACCTGTTGTTATTTTCCACCTAGACAATATAGAAAAAGAATGGTTTGTATCATCAAAATTGGTTATAATTTCCAAAGAGATTTACAAAGACAATGGTGGTGCCCGAATTTTTATTCAGGAGGGCCAAATTGAGAAATGTATAATTTTGTTGACATATCGAATGTCACTCAGCACACACAACATGGACACCGAGGATTTACTTGGTGTGACGGGAATGCCCGTTCCACCGAGAAATATGCTATTTTAAATACATCGAAAACAATGGAGGTCTCTCAATTCTCAAACTCTAAGAGGTTAAGAGCAACAACAACAGATACGCTATAGACGTAAATATAGCTAAAGTAGATAACCAAACCCGAAAGAAGCCTTGCACCAACTTCTCTATTGGCGTCTCTACCACTGTGCTCTGTCTGTCCATTAGGAATTCCCCAACGGCCAACAGTGCTACTGCAATTGTAGTGTGCTACTGTTCAATAGCAACTTATTAGTTTTGCTTTGGGGAAAAAAAAAATCGAAGTGGTTTATTTTTTTGTCATTATTATTATTATTATTTTGTATTTGTTAGCTTGGTCTCGACGAGAGGAATCTTAAAAGTATAAAATTATTAACCAAATTTAAATTTTTGTGAATAAAGACAAAAATAATCCAATAAACTGAAATTTATTTGGATTATTTTTGTCTTTAGTAAACTTTTTTAACAACCTGATCCTAATTTTATACTTCTTAGATTTCTCTCGTCGAGACGAACCAATAAATAACAAAAAATTGATGCGAAATTAACAAATGGATAAAAAAAATTTGAATAGAAAAAAAAACCACTTTGATTTTTTCAACATTTAAATATACTTTTTACTCTCTCTCTCTCTCTCTCTCTCTCTCTCTCTCTCTCTCTCTCTCTCTCTCCGGCCCTCTCCGTCTCACCTTTTGTTTTATTTTTGATTTTTACTTTCTCTCTCTGTCTCAACTACTCTTTATACTTTATAATAAATTTTACAGAGATAAAGAAAGTAATAGAAAGAATTGTTAGGGCATCCCCATTTGGCTACCTACTTCAACTTAAAGGGAGCCAAACCCCCATAAACCCCAAAAAATTAGGCTCTTTATTTTACCTCTTGAAATTATTTTTGCTACAGTAACGGACCAAATTTGGTGCGGCATTATTCATGCAATTCTTGTTTTGTTGGTAAGCCGAACGGAGAGAGAGAGGGAGAGAGAGGGAGGAGAACGATTAACCAATGGTTAAAGGGGAAAAGTGTCAATTTTTCCTTGACACAAATAGGTTAACCAATGGTTTAAAGGGGAAAAGTAGATGTGGCAAATTGGTGGGTTGGGTTGAGTTTGAATGGGTTGACATGGGTTAAGAGTTGAATATGGGTTGAGAGTCAGTGGGTTGAATTTAGGTGGGTCGAAAATGGGTCTAGTCAAATTCAAACCTACCCAACTTAACCCATTTTTTTTATTTTTTAAATTTGGACATCAATGGGTCTATTACATATATTGAAAACAAAAAAACACTGAAGATGAAACAAACTCCTAGAAACCTCAATAGGTATTGATATCATGTACGAACGAGATTAAGAAGCTACCTAAAATTTAACGACGTCAATTAGATTTTAAATTTAACATCGTTGATCGAAAAAACAAAGACAGCTCTAATTGGTGATTTTAAATCTCAATTGAATTTAACATCGTTGATCGAAAAAGCAAAGACATCTTCAATTAATCCCAAAGTCAATTAATTGAATTTCAAAAAGATGTGTATGCACACTTGGCGTACGCAATATGCATTGACAGTGCATCTTGACCGTTTGTGCACGTTTTTGATATTTTGGATTTAAAAGAAATTCTTCTAGGTAAGATTTAACTCAAGGGGTTTTTTTTTTTTTTTTTGACATTTTGGACCACTGATTCCTGAAATGGATGGTTCAAATGTGTTCGTGTGTGCACGTACGCGTAGCCAGGTTGATTGAATTTTGGAAAAAAAGCCATCCTTTAATTAATTTAAGAATCAAAAATTTCAAATCTATTATGTTTTTTTTGTGTCTAGCTGAAGTTTTTTTTGTGGCTTACTGAAGTTAAATCGGTGTGGAAGAGAGAGAGAGAGAGAGAGAGAGAGAGAGAGAGAGAGAGAGAGAGAGAGAGAGAGAGAGAGAGAGAGAGCTTTCAAAATGTCGTTAATTATGATTTTTGAGGGAATTTTCCCCTGACGAATTCTGTAATTGGTAAGGTGTGAAATGGGTAATGGTAATAGTGCATTTTAGAGAGAGAGAAAGTAACTTGAGTGGGACTCGGGACACCTTTGTAATTTTATTTTTTGGATTCAACCCACTTTGAACCTATTTTGAACCCATGAAAACTCATGTAAATATGAGTTAATGTGGGTTGGCCCATATACAACCCATATTATAATATGGGTAGGTTGGGTTGGGTTGGGTTATAAACGGACGGATTTGAGTGGGTTCATGTGTTGAGTTCAAAATTGTCACCTCTAGGGAAAAGTTTCCTTTTTCTTTGACACAAACAGCAACTCCCCAGGCGGGGGAGATTAATATAATAGGGGATTTTTATTTTTAATAGATTTGAGGGAAATAGTTTAATATAGTAAAATTTTGATAGAGTCTGATTTTTTGAGTTTTTGATAAAGTGACTTGCTAAATTGTAAAATGTGTTTTTGTGGTTAAATTTGGTTTTTTTTTTTTTGGTGAGGCAGATAAGAATGCTCTTAGAGGGTTAAAAGAGATGTGAGTAGATAAAGTGAAAAATGTGCACTGTTTACTGTTTTTTTGCTCAAATTATGCCTAGATTGATGTTGTTGCTCTAATAATCATTTTCTCGGCATCTCGCTCTAATTTTTTATTTTTTAAAATTTTTATTTATTTATTTTTTTCCTCTTCTAAGGGTCATCTAAAGAAAAGTCCTCATGGCTGCTTTGACGTCGACCAACAAAGTCTGCCTAGATATCCTTCTTTTTTCGTGTGCAATTCATGTGTAAATTGTTAATCTTCTTCTTTTAAAAAGACTAATAACATCACATACTTGCACTTATGCTTTGTTAACCAATTAGGACAAACTTTTTAAAGATCAATGTAAAATTATTTGAGTTAATGACCAAACTTACTTTTGTGCACACTTTTGGTAATATTTTTAGGCTTGTAAAACTGAATTAACTCTGATAACTAGACATGAGCTCATCTAAGTAAACCATTTCAATTAATGGAAAACTCTTCACTCAAAACCAACTTGATCACCACAATCTAATGTTGTAAGCAACCATTTCAATTGATGGAAAAATCTCCCAAGAATCACTCCACAATAAACATTTATGGAAATAATTCACCAAAGGGGGTCTGACTCAAGAGACAAACCATCGTTCAATTTTGTTAAAATTGGGTGAACATTACCCAACTTTAACAAAAGCATCAATATCAAGGATCGTTGTTTTTTTTTTTTTGGTGGTAAAAAATGGATCAAGTTCATCTCTTAGAACATGATATTTTCATAGATCTTATAAAAAAAAGTCAAAGCCATTGGACATCGATAATTGCTTTTTAAATCACAAATTTCACTTTTGATTCCTGTCAAACTTTTAAATTGGATAATTTTATCGAACACGTAATGATATTCGATAGAGTTGATTTTTTGTACTTAGAATGCAATATGATGTTGTAAAAGATGAACCATTACATCTTAATAATACTGAAAATATGATAGATAATGTTCAACCACTTTTAAAGAATGGTTTAACAAAATTAAACTTGACAAAATCAATAATTGGGTCTGACTAAACCTAGCTTTAAGTGCATCATTGGAACATAAATACCTTAAAAAGAAATGGAACATAAATAGACACAAACAAGGGAGTAAAACCACTTTTTTCAAGTTCTCTATGTTCCGATGAGATATTTAAAGATATCTGAATGTACCGTTCAAAAAATAAATAAAGATATCTGATTGAGTTGATTTTTCACACATTTGTAGTACTTGATGAGCTCTACATGGTGAATGTTTCCGATCGTTGGAAAGATGCAGGCGAGGCCGCACTGTGGGGCTACACAACATGATGTTGTGCATGGGGATGCACAACACCCCCTTGGATCCCTCTCCCAGGGAACTTATCTTCTTCATTTTTGTTTTGTTTTCCTTATATTTTGGACCTTGCTACATATACAGAAGAAAGAGGAACAAAAAATGTACAATTTCTCTCGGGGCGCTCAGAAAATCATTCTTAGATGAATGAACAACTCGGATCGTTTGTTTGGGACACGGAAGTAAGTCCCCGAAGCTATCTGTATGTTTTCTGCTCCTCTTCATTTGTACCCTTAGAATTATCCTTATTTTTCCCTTGGGAATCTCCTGTCCCTTTTCATGTTTTTTCTTCCTATTTCTTGCACTTTCTGTTATTAATAACTTCACATGTATCAATGCATGGATAAACCTCACCCATGACGAGTCACGAGTTCCACATGTGAAAGTACCTGCACCCACCCAAATTTCCCAAATTAACCACAAACCTTTTTCCTCCATCACAAGTCAGAATTGAGGCTCTGTTTCACAAAGTTTCATCTTTTGATTTTTGAATTTTTTTAGTAATTGATATATGTGACTAAAATGACTTATCCCGTAAGTATAAAAAGTGAAAAAAAAACAAAAATTCAATTTCATTTTTCTTTGTGTGTGCTTATTCAAGTGTGCTTTTATTTGAATGGGACCAATTCCCAACAATCAGCAAATTTCAGGAGAAAGAAAAACAATCAGAAAGTTGGGTATACTTGTTTGGTAGATAAAATTGTGTGTGCTTAATATTAAATATTGTAAAGAGTCGCGTGGATAAATTTTACTTCAATGTTTTAATCAACGCCAAGAATTGATTTTAAAAAAAGAGAAGAAACCAATATGATATGAGATTGACAATGTACGATGTGGTAGAATTGTGGGGTTTGGTTACTTTTTGTGTCCCTTGGAAT
Source organism: Vaccinium macrocarpon (assembly GCA_022606695.1). Taxonomy (NCBI): domain Eukaryota; kingdom Viridiplantae; phylum Streptophyta; class Magnoliopsida; order Ericales; family Ericaceae; genus Vaccinium; species Vaccinium macrocarpon. The sequence goes on from CM040180.1 coordinate 7,163,642, forward strand.
CTTTTCTTTTTAGCTGAATGAATGATTAATGGCCAAATGGCGGCTTAGGTAATTAAAGTTTTATCTAGGCTAGGCAATCCAAAGTTTTAAAAAATAGCAAACAAATAGTTTTTTGTTACAATCATCCATAATTTACACACACGTTTCCTATCCCTAGATTCCGAGAAAAAATTGGGTGTTGGACGGGTACCACATGGCGGTACCTGTCCCGATCTCAACAGTCAAAAAACGTATAGGATGATCCGATTTTAAATAAACTCTTGGTCAAAGAGTTTATTTAAAATTCGGATCAATTATTGTAAAGATAGGCAGCTCTAATAGGTCGCTGAGGGTACCACGTCAGACACCGCGTTGCACCAAAAAATTTCTCTTGGATTGGATAGGGGTGAAGTATACTTTCTATTGGATTAGAGGGGGAGTGAAGAAAAAAGTCAAAAACCAATTGCCACTACTTTTTGTTCTTAATTCTTGGGCAACTTACAGGCCGCTCCAAAACAGTGGAGGCCTGTACATCCCACTCCACTTTTTTGGAAAAAAAGCTCCGGCAACTTCACCCCACCCCACCTAATCTCCGGCAGTCCTCTCTCTCTCTCTCTCTCTCTCTCTCTCTCTCCACCCCACCTAAACCCTAGGGTACTTAAATCTTAGGGTTCCCTATAAAAGTGCCTAAAATCATAGAGTACCCTATGCAAATGTCTAAAATCATAGGATACCCTATAAAAGTACCCTATAATAGGAACGTGCACTCTAAGTGTCTAAGCACCAAAAAAAAGTAATTGACCTTAATGGAGTTAGTGATAATTAAAAAGAATGATTGAAGTTAGTGGTAATAAATATTTGTTTTTCATACCGGCCCGTAATAAAACCTTAATTCTTCCACGTAATTGGGCTGAAGTCCATTATGGGGTGAACTATTCATTTTCTCCTGGATAGGATAGGTGTGAACTATATATTTTATGAATAATGATACATATATAAACTTTGTGTCAGAACCAACCATAACCCCACACCCACATCCCATGTAAGGGGGGTTGTGGTTGGTTCTGATACGGAGTTTGTGTCATAATCATTTTTTTTTTTTATTGGATCGGAGGGGGCGTGAAGAAAAAGTAAAAAACCGGTTGCCACTACTTGTTGTTCTTAATTCTTCCACGTAATTGGGCTGAAGTCCCAAAAATGATCATAAACTCAAATCCATTTATGTTTATCCACATTAATGACACAGTTGCCACTACTTTTTGTTCTTAATCCATTTATGTTACACTCCTACTAATTCCAACCCCACGTTTTTATTTCCTTTGATTCTACTCTTTCAAGTAGGCCAACTTGTTTAGACTCCCTGCATGAAGAAAATGGATAAAAAAAAAAAAAACCATTTTTCCACGTAGGCAGATTCCAACACTGATTCTACCGTTGTTGAAATCATCTAAAATTTTGACATAAAATAACTAAATAAGAAAACTAATTACTCTCTCTAACTCTTTTTAATTGTTGAGTATTCCATTTTGGGTTGTCTCTTAATGAGTGGAGTGTGTGTTTTAAAAAGTTAATTAATGAGTAAAAGTTTGTACAATTATTATCTTACACTTTTGAAAAGTTAATGAGAAAAGAGTTAACGGGTAAAAGTGGTGAATAATTTTAGAAAGTAAACGTAACAAATGATGTGAAGAAGTAATGATAACATTTCCTTAATAAGTTGAATTGGGTCTTGCTAAATGGGCACAAAAAAAAAACTGTATCATACACCTTTTACACTTTTTAATGCACTTTTACATATTTTTATATATACTTTTCACACATTTCAATACATTTTTTCAACCTTAACATGTGTCTATTGGGCAAGCGTTAGCATTTTCCAGAAGTAATTTTTGGAACTCTGCACATTTGATACAAAGTTATAGAGTGCAGCATTCCTTGCATTGTTTTTTCTAGTACATTGTATTTTCGTGCAACATGGTTTACACTATTTTACGTGTTATGCTGTCTGGTGGTTCTGTCTTTATGGTTTTTCGGTATAGTTCCCTGTGCTTGGTTTTCCAGGGTAATGCCTTGTATTGTTAGTTTTCCTTGATGAAAAGTAATTTACATGTTTCAAAAATTATACTCCTTCCTTCCGAATTTGTTTGTTCTCATTCTACTGCATCGGGATAAAAAATTAGTGATATCTTTAAATTGGTAAATAATTATAGTTCAACATAGATCTTGTTTCAAATCTTGATTAGTTTTATAAGACAATATTTTTAAAATTAGATAAAACAATGTAAATTATAAGATATAATCATTTGCAATACGACACAAACTCCCAAAATCTATATTATAAGGGAGAGCGATTTTATATTTTGTCCTTCTTACAACGGTCCTACGTGACAAATTGGACTATTGGAGCGATATGATTGAATCCTAAAATTCAACTCCAATTGATCCATACTTTTTGCATTCTTCCTTCGGCTCAGCTCACGCACGTTTATTGTACGACTTGGGTTCAGAAACAATATGCTGGTAACTGGGTGCGGTGTCTAAGCATTTTTGGGGCCGGAAAAGTAGTATATATATCCAGAGTAAATCATTGCTTCTCCTACATCCACTTCTCTCTCTCTTTCTCTCTCTCTCTCTCTCTCATCAGAAGGGTGCACCGTGCTCGGTGGTGGGGCTAATGGCGGTATCAGCTGTGCCGGCATTTGGATATGCAGCGAGAGACACGACCGGCTATATGTCTCCCTACAGTTTCACCAGAAGGTACTTATTCGTCCATGCTCTACATCTCGGTTACGACTTACGAGCTGAATACACGTGTGTATAAATATGTGTGCGCGCGCAAGGTCTGCTAGAGGATTTTAAGTTAGCGGCGAGCCTGTGAAAAAAACGTGTACAAAGGATTTCGCAAACAAAACACTATATATTACTGTAAATAAAGTGGTTTATTTTGGTTGAAAACTTAGCAGACGTAATTTATTTTGTTTTGTTCAGCTATATGATATACTTACTTACAAATATAAGTAAATTTCCATTTAGTTGCGACTTTTAATGAATGATCCTAGTGCATACATAATGAAAAAAAAGTATCAAATTATATCTACAAAAATATTTAAATTTTAGTGCATTTTTCGAACTCAGATGCTCCGGTTGGTTCGCTTGGACCCTCTGATACTCTCGTGCAACCGCCCATGCATATGCATGTGTTTGCATGTATGTATCTAATCTTATACTGTTATGCATGTAATGTTGCAGGACAACCGGAGATGACGACGTGAGGATCAAAATTTTGTATTGTGGGATTTGTCACACTGACGTCCACCGAACCAAAAATCAATGGGGTGACGCCGTTTACCCCATGGTCCCGGGGTATGCATTTGTTTCAATTTTACAGTAAGGAAGTATAATGTTCACCCTCTTTTAACAAGGGTGGTGAATAAAATCATTTTTTCCACAAAGCATACCGTTTACAAATAATTATAGTACTCACAAGTATTTACGTTGGTTCACAGAACATCACGTGATATGTTTACTTTGTACCCATAATCATGACAACTAGCCCAGTCCATAGACCAAATTATATACTACATAGAAAACTTCAAAAGAGATGATATCTAGGAGGTTTGTTGGAATTGTAAACACCTTTGGAACATGTGCGCGCTTATAGTAGTACTAGGGGAGAGGGAATTTATTACTCTACATGATGACAACCGGAAAGCGGGGGCGTGTTGTCACTTAAAGATCGGACAATATGCATGTTGTCTCCATTTGAGTCATCCGTGTTCGGCGATCAACGACCCAGATTTATTTGTACTCACACAGATCGACACCGTTCATTACCGAACTGATCTGAATTGTTGATCGCTGAGCATGGACGGTTCGAATGAGGACAACATGCATGAGGGATAGCACGGCAAAGGGTTGGTGGTAAAGCCGCGAGAGTCACGTGGAATCAGAATTATGGTTTATTAAAAAAAGAAGAAGCTCGGATAAGATTATTACTGGATTTGATCAAATATATCCAAATCCGATTCTATTAGTAGTCGAATTATTGGGTTCCCGTTATCAAACTAGATCGTGTTTTTAAAAATTTTGTTCAAATGAGATCCAGATTGGATGCGGTCCATTAACATGCCCAACAATTAATAATGTTTTACTAGACTAAGATACGATGACTCTTTGACTTTGGACCTTTGGTAGTTGAAAGAAAAGAAGTGGCCAACGTAACTAATTGCGGTCATTCATTTGGATGAGTTTGACTCACCTAACTTTTGCTCTTATTTACTTGTTTATTTTGGGTTTAGGTCTTATCACATTTAGGTCTGATGCAATAACTTTTTATTTTAGGCCTCAAATTTCTTGTACCCAAGTACCAAAACAGTGTTACTTCATGAAACATCTTTAACTCTTTCTACTTCGTGGTTGTAAATTCACGAAATAAGTTGGGCAATGTTCGCTTGATTTCAAAATTCTTGTACCTAGTGACATCTTTCTGAACTCTATAAGAAAATAAAAAGATTTCTAACGTGCAAAACTCGTCTTGGACCCCGAAAAAATTGAAGCCGGCCCTACATACGTACGTATGCACGATTTTTTAGTATCTTGAAACAACATCTGCACTAACTTATCATGGCTCCTCCAGTGCTCCGTCTCTATACAATTGTGCTTATATTTTGAATACAAACTCAACTTTAGGCACGAGATAACGGGTGTGGTGACTGAGGTCGGAAGCGCGGTCCAAAACTTCAAAACCGGAGACAGAGTCGGGGTGGGATGCATGGTTGGAGCATGCCTCAACTGCGTCGAATGCGACAACGACCTCGAAAACTACTGTTCCGAAAGAATTCTAACCTACAACAACACGTACTACGACGGAACCAACACATTGGGAGGTTACTCGGACCACATTGTTGTCAAAGAACACTTTGTGGTTCGAATACCCGACAACCTTCCTCTAGACACTGCGGCTCCTCTGCTTTGTGCCGGGATCACAACGTATAGTGCCATGCGGTTTTACGGGCTCGACAAGTCTGGTTTGCATATCGGCGTGGTTGGTTTAGGTGGCCACGGCCATCTGGTTGTGAAGTTTGCAAAGGCTTTTGGCGCGGGTAAGGTGACCGTGATTAGCTCGTCGTCTGATAAGGAGACCGATGCCATTGATCGTCTTGGTGCCGATGCATTTATTAATAGTGGAGACGAGACTCAGATTACGGTAACCGTTGGTCAAATGAAAATACCCCTTCCGTCCGGCTTTGTTGGTTCATTTTTGAAATCCGTAACATTTTTTATTGCTTATATCTTTAATTGTATAAAGGTTTCTTTTTCAAAATTTTGCAAACTTTATATAATAGAACTAATTGAGATCTATAAATAAATATCCATATTGCATAATTTTTAAGATTCGTATTGAAATACATAAGCCATAAAAAATAACATGGATTTCAAAAATGGACCAACAAAATGCGGACGGAGGGAGTATAATTTGAGTTGTCGATCTAGTTTGGAATGTTAAACTTCTTATGTCGTACGCGTTGAATGTGAATAGGCTGCCGCGAACACAATGGATGGTATCATCGATGTATCATCGTCGGCTCGCTCTCTCCAACCATTCGTTACCATGCTCAAGACTCACGGAAAGCTGCTGGCTCTTGGATCTCCAGCCGGGTCAAATACGCTGGAAAGCGTCAACAATCTAATCAGCGGTAAGCAATTATCATGAATCCGGCCCCCAAGTTTATGTAATTTGTTCGTCAATTAAGAAGTTAGTGACATAAATTGTGGAATGGCAGGGAGGAAGATGGTGGGTGCAAGCACCATTGGGGGTTTGAAGGAGACTCAAGAAGTGCTTGATTTCTGCTCGGAACATAACATAACTGCAGACATTGAGCTCATTGCAATCGACTACGTTAACACTGCGATTGAACGCATTGAACAAGTCGATGTTAGATACCGATTTGTCATTGACGTTGCCAACACTCTGAAAGCTACCTAGTTAACTTAGCCGTGAGCTAGGCCTCCGGACTTCCGGTTTCCGTTCGAGTCCTTGTAATAAAACCTAGCCAGTGATGTTTAGAGTCTGTACTTTGCATTTTCACATGACCAGAGACTATGTGTTCGGTCTCGTTCATTGAATAAGTGAGGATGTCAATAAAAAAAAGCTATCAATTCCTGTTCTTTTCTATTCTCGCTCAATTTCTAGTATTTTTGTTAATCTTCCAAGTTTGCGTGACTAAACGAATCAGAAAGAATGTAGAAAAATGTATGATGCATTCATTGATGATAAAAAAAGAAGTAGAAAAACTAAAGTGTACGTTGAATGTACAGAAACGGCTATAACGGAGTTTCTCTTATTCGTATTAATAGCTACTCTAGTAGGAAACATCAAAATAAACAGCTATCTAACTACTCGCAAAAGCCTAAGAAAGATAAAAAGAAAAAAACAAATTGGTCTTGACGTGGAAATTCTAAGTGAGGGAGTGACCAAAGAAAAAAGGTGTTTGGTAGTGGGAGAAGGAAGGTGAAGAAGAGAGGGGAGAGAGCTTATCTTCCTTAACGGGGCGTTTGGCTGGTGGATTTGATTTTGGGTGGATTTGTAATGAGAGCGGATTTGAGGGTAGATTTGTAATGAGGGTGGATTTGTAATGAGGGCGGGCCCACCTCCTAAGAAAGGTGGATTTGTAATGAGGTGTTTGGATGATTTTTTGAGAAGGGGGATTTGGAGGGTAGATAATAGAATAAGAGGGAAAATGACCGAATTGCCCCCCAATTTATTAATTTCATTATAATTAGAATAAATACACAATAATTATAATAAATACACAATAATTACATAAATATATTTATACTATATTAGATGTTAAAAAATATTATTTCTGGAAATTTTTTTGATAAAACGTTACTAATATATTTACAAAATTTTAATAAAAAAATTAAACACAACCAAAAAAAGTTCAACAAAGATAAAAATAAGAAAAAACAGTAAGCTAGTAATATTTTTCAATTTATTTCAAAATTCATATAATGTTTTTTTTTTTTTTCAAGAATACACCCATATAAGACAAACAAACTCACAAAATACTTGTACCAGCATTCGGTAGCCGATTGATTTGATTTTTATTCAACTCTGTTTATTTAATATTTTGAACGTCAATGTAAAAAATTCAACTCAATTGAATATCAATGGGAATGTTTTTTAATGCCCTGACACTTACAAGTGTGGGTACTATTACCAAACTCACAAAATACTCGTACCGGTTTTCGGTATCCGATTGAGTTAATTTTTATTCGATTGTGTTTATTTAATATTTTGAACGTCCATTTAAAAAAATTAACTCAATCGGGTATCAATAGGGGTGTTTTTTTAACGGCCTAACACGTACAAATGAGGGGTATTTTTGGCCAAAGCAAATCCGGCTGCCCCCAGATTTGCTAACGACAGGGGTAAACCCCAGCTTAGCAAATCCACCTGGGGGTGGATTTGCAATACCAACAATGTCATGGCTTTGCAAATCAACCTTGAGAATTTTTGCTTCCAAAGACCGGATTTGGAGGTGGGACCAGGATTTTATATCCGGGGAGTGGCAAATCCGGGGGCTAATCCCCCAGCCAAACATGGCGTAAATGGCTCAATTGTCGGATGGATAAGGTTTTATGGAATAAAGAATGAGGTAGATAAAAGATGGGTGGATAAGAGCAGGTGAATAAAAAAAATAACGTGTGAAATTATTTGGTTGCCCTTAATTATATAGTCTTTGTAAGGAAAATACGAAAACTATTTGGAGGGTTTTGGGGGCAAGTCGATGATTCTCCGTACCATGATAAGCTAATAATGGAGTATGAGGTGGAATGGGATAAGTTAAGACTCTAGCAAGGATTTTAGCTTCTCCGAAGAAAAAGCAATCCAAGTTTTTTAAAATGAACCAAATACCGGAAAAGACTAACCATTAGGTCCATTACTATATTAGCTTATCTTATTTTCTTCCTCCAGGCCTTTGTCTCATTTGGCTGGGGGATGACTAGGCTGAAAGACTCATCCCTTCTCCTAATCCTGGGCCCACGGTTACATCCATGGCTTGGGAGAAAAAAAGGAAGCCAGATTACCAACCTAGGCCGGATTATTTATTCCCAGGGTTGTCCATAACAAGTATAATCCGAGTCAATCCACCCTAGACTTTCTAATTTATCATTTTCCCTCCATTTCAACTACTACAAAACACGCCAAGTACTATTTTATCATCCCTTATTACCAAAATTTTCCAAATCATGTAATATTTCATCCAGTTATTGTAAATGTCATAACAATGTGGGTTCACCATCCATAAGTGCATGATCTAATGTACCAATTTTTCATTCAGAATCAATGATCTGGTATTACTAATGAAATTTGGTAAATCCAGCCAAACACTAGTAGTTATTTGATTAAGCTAATTTCTCAGTAAAAAAAAATGAAAATAATGAACAGCGTAAATCATGTTTGTGGAATCGAGAAATGAGCCCAGAGCGCATATCTGTGCACCACCGATGTAAGTTTGTTCGTACCCATAGACAGGTTGTTCTCATATAATTCTATGTACTGATATGCGTGATTAGTGGCGGAACTAGCATTTAGATGCGGATGTGATATCGTTCAATGGAAATTTAGTTACATGTTATGTAGAAAAATATGAAGAACAAAAGTAAGTGTAATTAAGTCATATACGCCTTGTTCGTTCAGTAGTTTTAGTTTAGTTTAGTTTTGGAGATAAGGGTAATGAATGGAAAAAGAGAGAGAAATGAAGGTAATGATTACAAAACTAAAACTAAAACTAAAACTAAACTAAACTAAACCACTAAACGAACAATGCCATAATTTCTAAGTGCGTGGACTTTTTTCTGAAAAAGAAAATAAAGCTTTGCTCAAACTCTCGTATGGTCTTCAAATAGAAGACATTAAGATATTGCTCATTTTTCTTGATCCGAACCGATCATTCTTTAAAAAATTATGTATTAGCAAGTATTGTTGGTGACACCTATCCCACCCCCTCTGTGCGGCTCCGTGAGTGTCAAGTGGCCAAGGGCAGATCAAAGATGCATAGATGAAGAAGAAGAAGTGTACAACCAGCGTGTATACAAACATGCAGAGATGCAGAAAGGGACCATCTGTGACCACCGGACTATGGCACACAAAAGGGGTTAAGTACTTAAGTCCCCACAAAAGGGACCGCGTAGGAGTGCATGTTTTTGGCTGATTTGGGTGAGTCATGGCTCATCGTTAGACGTGATCCAATTTAATTACTCTGGTCCAGGAAGTGTGGTCCCTGTTTCGCCGCGGTTTCTCACACAATCCTAGATTCTGCTGTCCTGTTCACTTCAATGGATAGGGGGTGCTGCTGTCCTCTTAGAGACGGTAGAAGCCCATCAATTCGAGCCGTTCATTTTCACATTCAATAGTTTTTACTGGTCATTGTTCACTCATAAATTTGAACCATTGATTAACGAAATGAATGACCCGGATGAGTGACATCCTTTTTTAAAAAAATTATCTACCTAACAATTGTGAAGCAAAGTTAGACAAATGACTTACATTGAATTAAAGTATTTATGGAAAAAAAGAAGGTACCATTTAATAAAGCAAGGAAAAATCGCACCCTTTACAATGCCATTGATCGTCTAGGTGCTGATGCGTTTATTGAGAGTGGAGACGCATAATTGATGCAGAAAACTATTGTTGTGCCGAAACACCTGAAGTATATGAGAATATAACAAATTAACAAGTAAACGGTCATGACTCATGAGGACTCCTAAATTTTGGTTTGCATGTTCAGTCTTTTTCTTGTCCTGGAGCTTTTTCTTTTGTGAATTTTTTTATATTAATTATTCTTATTTTCTGGTTTTAAAAGGGAGACAAATTGAAAAAATATTTTCTTTGGCTAAACACTGAAAATAAATTCATTAAAGACGGAAAAATTATACTCCCTCCATCCCAAAAATATATTCCCTCATTCCATTCTTACTGGATAGAAAATCGATTATGTCGTTCAATCAATAATGCATTTCGTATGCAATACGGATCTTGTTTGATAGATCTCACTTAAATCTAAATTCAGAGTTTTTTTTTTAAATCACCTAAAACATTATAGATTATAAGATATATTACATTAAAAAGTAGCATGAATCCCAAAAAGGGACTATGTTTTTTTGGTACCGAGGGAGTATTTTTTTAGGAATCCCTTCAACGTTGGCTTCAATTGATATTTATTGATTACAGTCCTTTTAAAATTACAAATTTGCAGCCGAGCAAAAAAAAAACACACACACAAATCTGCTTTTATTTGCACCCATACCTGTCCCTTAAATATTTGAATTTCGTGATCGAGATGCTCAGACGACATTAATATTAATACTGGTGGGTAGGTAGCCTTGGATTATAAAATAGTAAAAAAAAAAATCTTAGTACGAAAATCATGAAATATTACGATAGGAAGTAGTATCAGGCTCTTTTGGCAAAAAAAAAAAAAAATTCAAAAACTGGTTTTTGGTTTTTTCATTTTGTCTTTATACAATTTTTTTTTTTTGCATTTGTTAATTTTGCGTCAAGATTTTTTAGTTTTTGGATTTTTCTCGATGAGATGAATCTACCAAGTATAAAATTATGGAAATTATGGTCAAAACTCAATTTTTTTTTAATAAAGCCAAAATTTTACCAATAATCCAAGTATTTTGGCTTTATTCAAAAAAATATTTGGTTTGACCATAGATTTATACTTGTTATATTTGTCTCATCACTCAAGAGGAATTCAGAAATCACAAAATCTCGATGCAAAACTAACAAATGCACAAAAAAAATTTTGAATAAGGAGAAAATGAAAAAAACCTATAAACCAATAACTTAAGCTAAGGAAAAAGTATCTGGTACACACCCTCTTTATGAATTTTTATAGTAGTCCATTTTTTGATTTTTTTACACAACCTCTTTAAGAATTTTGGAGCCCGTTATGTGAATTTTGCCACGATTTGTTTTATATAAAATTTTTGGTTACTTTTATGAATTCTCGTGATGTGATTTAGGAATTTGTGGTAAAACAAAATATGGTGTAAGCTCAAAAAGACGACTCAAAGTTATGAATTTTGTAATCGTTGTTTATGATTTTTTTGGTATTATTTATAAATTTTGCGGTCCAATATACATTTAAACTACGAGATTTTGTGGTGATTTATGATATTTTTCTGGCTAAAAACACAAAACTGCGTATCGTACACTAATTTTTTCGAGGATATAGATTCCACAAACCACGCAACAATATGAATTGAAAACTCACGCAAACGATAAGAATTGAAAACAAAATAAAATTGCTGTGCGTTTTTACATGTCTTGGATCACGTGGCTCCTTCCTTCTGAAAGAGATTACACAAATTGCCAATGAAATTGGGGATGAGGTAAAATATTTTTTAACATTTTGGTAATAGATTGATTAAGGGCCACTTTTAGCCAAAAATCTAAAACATTTGACATTTTTTAAGGGAATAACAAGGAACTTTTGCAATCAAACATAAAAATAAAAAATATTAGACATTTTTAAAAGGAAGGACAATGAACTTTTGCAATCGAACATAAAGACAAAAAAAATTAGTGAAATGTTACTAATTTTTAAAAATTCTAAATTCAAATATAAAATTCAAAAAAAAAATCTCCACCCCACCTCAGACCAATCACCACCCCACCTCCGGCGACCACTTCTGGTTACGAAAAAAATTAGTGACATGCCACTAATTTTTATAAAATTTTAGTTTCAAACATAAAATTCAAAAAAACCACTATCCCACCTCTGGCCGACCACTTCCGGCGACCAAAAAAATTAGTTTTAAAAATTTTAATTTTGAACATAAAATTCAAAAAAATCACCATATCACCTCCGGCCAACAACCACCCCACCTCTAGCTAACCACTTTCGGCGACCAAAAAAATTAGTAAGATGTCCCTAATTTTTAAAAATTATAATTTTGAATATAAAATTCAAAATAATCGTCACCCCACCTTCGGCCGACCACCATCCCACCTCTGGCCCTTTTTGGCGACCAAAAAAATTAGTGAGATGTCACTAATTTTAAAAAATTATTTTTTCAAACATAAATTTCAAAAAACTCTCCACCTCACATCCAGCAAACAAAAAAATTAGTGACATATCACTAATTTTTAAGAATTCTAATTTCGTATAGAAAATTCAAAAGAATCAACTCCTACGTCTGGCTAATCACTTTCGACGATCACTAATTTCTGAAGTTCTAATTTAGTGTTAAAAGTTAGATTTTTAAAGGAAAAGAAATAAAGAAATTAGTTTCATGTGTCCGTTGTCTTCTTGTTTCCTCGACAAATTCCTCTAGAAATCCAAATCCAAGCACAAAGACTCGAGCATCCTATTGTAGAAACTCAAAGTCAAAGTGGTTGGGTACTTGGGTAAGACAAGATCAAAGCAGAGCAAATAGATGCATTTGCCATAAGGACTCTTATGTTACAAAAAACAGTGGATTGATGTTTGATTTTGAGAGAGAGAGAGAGAGAGAGAGAGAGAGAGAGCAATATGCTTGGAGCTGGAGGTCATAGTTGAGAGAGTCTCTTCAGAGAGTGAGAGTATTTGTGACCAAAAGCAAGAGAGAGTGGATGTGTTTTTTCCTTTTATTAAATCATAGTTACAAATAATGTCTTTTTATGTTTAATTGCAAAAATTCATTGTCCTTCTCTTCAAATAGGCAAAATATTGTGTATTTATGGCTAATTATTCCATTGATTAATACTCCCTCCGTTCCTAAAAGAGTGTCCACTACGAAAAATTGTGTCATTTTCAAATCAAAAAATTAAGTGCTTTGGTATATCATTTTTTTAATTTTTTGCACCGAATTAAAATACTCATCGTGTATTTAAATTTGGTGCAAAGAAACTCAAAAAACGTACACAGAAGCACTTAATTTTTTTATTTAAAAAATGACAAGAAATGAGATAATGAGACACTTATTTAGGAGCACAGGAGTATTATAGTACTAGCTGGTGGCCTTGGAGACATCGATATAACAATATCAGTTGATGAAAGATTTGCTATAATACGGTCTTGTTTTTTAATTGATCTAAAAGAGGACTACAAAATGAATCAAAAATTGATCCTTTTACCTACTCTATATATTAACAAAAGAGAATCGTACAAATAATCATGACTCTTAATTTCTTATTATTTATTAGTTACTTTACGTGGATCTCAATTAAAATATCGATTATATTGTCCATTAGGCAAAATTATGTATATTTCGTCTTTCAAAAGGAGTAGGAATGCATGGATTCTAAAAAATTAGGGGCTGAATAGTCATCTAAATGACAAATAAGATAACTATACAAGTAGGACGAGATTAAGGGAAAAAAATTTGTTCACTTTCACCAAAAGATGGTGAACAAAATCCTCACCCTAATTGGTTGAAAGAATATGGGGTCCACCAAATATAGCATGAATCCCACCACAAAGTGATGTCATACTTACTAAAAAGTGTATTGATTTCATAGAGCCCGCACTATTTCAACCAATCAGATGAGGGTTTTGTTTACCCTCCTTTGGCGAGGGTGAACAATTTTTTTTCTCGATTAAGTATGTATTGGGATCAAAATGATAAAATTCACCCACCCTACAATAGTAAAATGCTAGTAGTATAGTTAGAGGCTTAGATGCTCTTACGCAAGCCAGCGCCTTGGAAACCTAAAAATAGGCGTTTTCTAAGAACAATTATGAAGCACCAACCAAGCAAACTGATTCATGCAGCGACAAATGGATTAAAGAAACTTAGAAAGTTTGTAGTTCGTACTGTATTTTTTTTTTCCACATGATGCACATGGATCACCATGCTTGTGCTGAAGTTCCAGCAGAGATTGATTATTCAATGAGGCTAGGTGTTAGGCTTCATTTTTAAATTAAAATTATGTTTCTTAGTTTTGTTAAATTTTTTATTCATCTAGATGAAGACAGTTATTAAAAAAAGGTTTAAAAAATAGTATTACTGAAGATTAAAAATATTCAATAAGGACTAATTAACTAAGTCAAAATAATAATAAAAAATAGACATATTTTTGTATTTTCTAGACTTATTCTTAAGTTTGATCTATATTTTTTATTTTCTTATTTCTTTTATCGAGACAAATGTTTTTTATGATCGAATGCTTAAATTTGTTTTATTAATTACGAGAATAAGTTGCCATCCGTCAAAAAAATGAATTTAATCTGAATATATAAGAAAGGTTTTTACAGCTTTGATCATATGGCCCTTCGTCCGAACAATACTAAAATCATATTGGTTGGTAATCTAAACAATTCAAACACCAAGTTTTGTAATACTATCTTTATAATTGCATGGGCCATTGGCCCTAGAAAACAAACCCAAAAATCTCAAATGTTAATGTATAAGTGCAAAGGATCTTAAAATAATGTTAACAGTTGGCCTAGTAATCAAGGTCTGTGACTTAGAGATTTATTTTCTCATAAAATTTTATTTCGAAACATCTCAAATATTATCTCCACTTTTTCATGACTTTGGTCCATGTGGAGCTTTGGTCCGACTCTAATCTTCAAATTATAGAGCTTCTATTTGCCATTGTATTGTTCTCTTAACTGTTAATTAAGAAAGAAAAACGATCAAACTTAGTACTGCATAATTTATTATTGCATGTGTATCTCGTGTAACATGGGCCACCCGTATATATCAACACTGAACATATTGTCCTAGCATTTCAACTCACTGCCCCCTAGACACTCTCTCTCTCCCCCTCTCTCTCTCTCTCTAAAGCTTTCCAAGAATGGTGAAATCATCGGGAGTGAAGACATTAGGGTACGAAGCGAGAGACACCTCCGGCTTTATGTCTCCCTTTATTTTCTCCAGAAAGTACATTCTAATTCTGTCTCTATCCTCTCCGGTAGGACGCGTGTTGAAACGATACCAGTACTACTTTTGTCATATATAGCGACTGAGTTTTAAATTCTTTACTTTAGTAGTGACGAACATTATAAGTAGCCATAATGAAGTAATACTATGGTCATGTACGTGATTTTGCAGGGAAACAGGGGATGACGACGTGAGGGTTAAAATTCTGTATTGTGGTATTTGTCACACTGATCTCCATAGAAGCAAAAACCAATGGGGCGATGCCAAGTACCCCATGGTTCCTGGGTACGAATTTATAATTTCTCTTCTCCGTCAAAAGATTATGAACTTACCCATAAGTTTATTGGAAGTTGGAACACTATCATAAAAATTTATTGGATATAATTGAAATACGTAACAATATTAATTTAACTCTACGAAATCGAGTGGGGGCTTGTGCCCAACGTCCCCATCTCGGTCCGCCTTAGACCCCACATGTGTGTTTTTTATGACTTGACTGCCGTTGGCATGATATTACACATCTGCAATCCACTTCCTATTCACATCCTTAAGGTACGGATTTCGTCCGTACCTCCTAGTTCTCAACCAAATTTCAACAATTCGAACTGTTCAATATGTTTAAAACGGATTTTTAAAGGTTCCCGCGAAAAATCACCAAAAAAATACTAGGAAATACCTGATCCGAGCAATTCCTTGCCACAAGGATAACTATATATTGGCAGTTGGCTACATATGCATAGCACAAGAACATAGCCCTATCATTTAACTATTCACATCCTTGAGGTACGGATTTCGTCCGTACCTCCTAGTTCTCAACCAAATCTCAACAATTCGAACTGTTCAATGTGTTTAAAACGGATTTTTAATGGTTCCTACGAGAAATCACCAAAAAAATACTAGGAAATACCTGATCCGAGCAGTTCCTTGCCAC
This sequence comes from Vaccinium macrocarpon, assembly GCA_022606695.1. Taxonomy (NCBI): domain Eukaryota; kingdom Viridiplantae; phylum Streptophyta; class Magnoliopsida; order Ericales; family Ericaceae; genus Vaccinium; species Vaccinium macrocarpon. The sequence continues at coordinate 7,179,438 of CM040180.1, forward strand.
AAGGATAACTATATATTGGCAGTTGGCTACATATGCACAGCACAAGAACATAGCCCTATCATTTAACTATCTCCCACTATTAAATCATTGATCCACTGCTCGGATCAAGCCCTTCCTGGTATTTTCTTTTACTGATTTCTCTCGAGGACCCTTAAAAACACATTGGACAGTTCGGATCGTCAAAATTCGATTTGAATCCATGAGGTGTGGACGAAGTCCAAATTTTAAGAATTTGGATAAGAAGTTTAGTATACACATTTGTATATTCTTCTAGGTTTGTTGGCAAAATTCTTGAGGCCTTGTTCCCATTTGCTTAAATAGAAATCTCATAAAATTAATTGGGTTGATTCTAGCAAAGGAGGAAACCATTTGCTAAAATCAACCCATTTTATTTAAGCAAATGGGAAACAAAACCTGATTCCAAAGTTTTACAAGCGACTGTTTTGTTCGACCCATGATCGAACAAGGCAAAGTTAGCCGATTGCTGATATTTTGATGACAAACTCAACTTAGGGCATCTTCAACCCACCCTCCATAACTCCAAATTTGCCTCCATTCCTTCATTTTGGAGGAAAACCTCTCCCCTACCCATCCTCCATTTTCTCCTCCATTTTGGAGGATTGTTTTTCACCCTCCAAATATGGAGGGTCAAAAAATTTATGGAGGATCACCTCCATTTTACTATTCATATTTGTTAAATTCCTCTCATGTCCTCACCTCCACTTATACAATAACTATGTTTGAGTTTACATCAGTAACTCACCCACATTAGGTGCAAATTCAATGCAAACTAATAACTTTCCTCTACAAATATCTGTTCCTCTTCCAAATGAAGTAATCTTTTTTTTTTTTTCATTCATCAAAACTTGTATTCCTTCTCCTGCTATTTGCTATTTGAGGTCGTACAGATGGAAAATTTTAGAGGGAATTGAGAGGTTACTTTTGGAGGGAAATAGTTGGAGGGAATTGTCTGGTGGTGATAAATTGGAGGTTAATTTTGGGGGGAAATTTTTAGAGATAAAATAGAAGTGTGTGGGTTGGAACTCACATGAATAGTGAAGTCCTCCAAATTCACTTTTTTTATATAAAACAATATTTTGATCCTCCAAAATGGAGGAATGGAGGTGTATGGATTGAAGATGCCCCTAGGCATGAGATTCCGACGGAACTAATACATACGGAGGTTACTCGGATCATATCGTCGTTAAAGAGCATTTCGTGGTCCGAATCCCCAACAGCCTGCCACTCGATGCTGCTGCTCCTCTTCTTTGTGCTGGGATCACACTATCACAGTATACCGTCCCATGAAGTTTTTAGGACTCGACAAGCCTGGTTTGCATCTGGGTATGGTGGGTTTAGGTGGTCACGGCCATCTCTGTGTGAAGTTTGCAAAGGCCTTTGGGTCTAAGGTGACCGTGATTAGCTCGTCGCCTGACAAGAAGAAAGATGCCATTGATCGTTTTTGGTGCTGATGCGTTTATTCACAGTGACGACGCAAATCAAATGCAGGTTGCCCTTACTTCTTTCACCTTATAATTTGACTTGTCAAATTAGTTGCCAGTATGGGTGTAAACGAGCCGAGCCAAGTAGGGATATGTAGAGCTCTAGCTCAGCTTGGTTAGTAAACGAGCCAAAAATCAAGGTCGAGCTCAGCTCGTTTACTAAACAAACCTAAAACTCGAGCTTGAGCTTGGCTCGATCGAGCCACAAGCAGCTTTGTTCGTTTACAACCCTAGTGACTCCTCTGTACGATACAAATTTTTATGTCGCCAAGTTGAATGTGTGAATAGGCTGCCATGAACACAATGGATGGTATAATCGATGTTGGAGCTAAGGCTCACTCTCTCCAACCCTACATCGCAATCCCTACATCGCAATGCTCAAGACTCATGGAAAGCTGATCGCTCTTGGCTCACCCAACATGCCGAATTCGCTCCCCAACGTCAACTCTCTTGTCGGCTGTAAGAAGTTCTCATCTCCCACGCTTATTTCGTTGGGGTTCCACTAACTCAGTTTTTTAAAAAAATTGATTTTTCACAGTTTTTTATGTGATGTGTTGTGAGAGAATGACTTGTCTCGGTATTTGGAAAAAACAGTTTTTTGTTAGTAGAACACCCACTTTACAGCAGACAATGTGGAATGACAGGGAGGAAGACAGTGGCTAGAAGTACCATCGGGGGGTTGAAAGAGACGCAAGAAGTGATTGATTTCGCTGCAAAACACAACATAACAGCAGACATCGAGCTCATTCCCATGGACTACGTCAACACTGCCATTGAGCGCATGGAGAAAGTCGATATTAGGTACCGATTCGTCATTGACGTTGGCAAAACATTGTCGTTGATGAATTTACCTATCGACGATGTCTACATCATGCCTCCAAATACGAAAGGAACTCCGACAACCCAAAAGGATAGCTGTTGCTGCCAGTACTTGTGAGAGAAAAGCACCTCATACGATGATGCCGGCACTTTAGAAAAAGGTTGATGGTTGGCCTTGAGGCCTCCTGAGTTTGGGTTTCCTTATGAGTTTTTGTTTTGCTGTTGAGTCTGTCTGTCGTGGTTGAGGTACCAATAGAACTGAGCTAGCGTTTTTATGAGTTCGTACTTGTTTTATGTGGCTTCTGTTGCTGCTGGTGACCAGAGACTTTTACTGTGTTCACTTCACATTTACTAAAAAGATTTCTACAAAGGGATCGGGATCGGGATCAGGATGTCTAAAAAGCTACAATTGGATCCTTTTTTTTGAAATATTTTTATCTTTCGTGAATTTCTTCCAATTGTAGTCTTTTTTTGTTCAAGTTTGTATTGATTAAACAAACAGGAATGGCTTTTCACAAATAAAAATAGCATGAAGATATATCAAATTGGTTCAGTCTCAAGTTGCTCTCAGTTTTTTTGGTTTCTTACGCCAAGAAAAATAAAAATAAAAATAAGAAAATCTTATAAGACAAGGAGGCAAAAGTTTACAGAACAAAGAAAGATCAAAAGAAAAGACCTGCTAATATCCAGAACAGAGAGAAGAAAGATAGGTGGGCAGCCAAGTTTTAGAGCAGCATAGCAAAGAAACCAAAGCTTGTGGATTGCAAGATGGTGTAAACCAAGTGCGTACACTTTCTGATCCAGTGACCCTAATTTACATTCTGGGAACGTATGTCTCGGGAATCATCCCGAGAAACATGTTCCAAGCGTTGATATCCTCGAGAAGTTATTTACCACGATCAAATTGCAGGCACTGGGTTACAATGAAGCCTCACCTACGCGTCAGTTTATAATGGCGCAAATGAAGACTAACCCGGAGACCTTCCGATGCAATAATCTGAAAAAGCACAGGAGACTAGAAAGGAAGCAGATAAAAGAAAGTACTGCCACAACTAGAGAAGAGAGGATAGCCACTTCCATTTTCTCAAGAGTCTTTTGGTTACCAATAATCTGGACTTTAGATAGACCTACTTGTGACTATTCGATCAGACATGTCCCCAACTATTTGTTTCTAACAGGGACTAACAGCCCCAACAGTACTAAACTGTAAGCAAAAGATACATTCATAATGCCATTTCAAAACTATCTATTTTAGTAAAACCATTAGTGACACGTTATGATTTGGTTTGATTTCTACCGTATGTAGATTTAGCAAATTGATCGTCACACAATGATCTTGATAACGTGACATGCGGCATGTGCCATGTGTCCAAGTGCCGAGTGCACTTTCAGACCATGCAATGCACCATCCAAGTAAGCACCCACATGTTCTTAAAACTTGTGATAATTAACATCTAGTTGGCTGCCAGATACAAGGCTTTCCTTTCATCTCACTATCCAATGTGAAACCCAAATACACACTTTGACAATTATTTTTACAAGCATAACGCAAGAGACAAGTTAAGATGTTATTTGCATTCTACAAACAGCAGAAAATTCTAGTGGAGAAAGTCCTGTACTTCGGCAGAGGTGATTGTGAAATAACACAGTTTTCTTATGATTTTACAACACCACATCTCAAGATAGTATGTCGTTCGTATCGCCTTCTAGAAAAAGAGATTGCAGCTGGGACAAGCTGCGCCTGCATATCAGTCAAGTGACACTTGTGGAAAATTTCTGCAAGAATGTTGCTAAAAGCAAAGTTGCTCAGTTTCTTTCAGAATGGAAAAGCAAGGAAGAGGAATTGTATCCAACTTCTAGTCCATTATTTGATTCGTCAAAAAGAGCTAGAACAGGGAAGGAGAAGTCTCAGGTCAATATCTTCACCATGTCAATGAGGAGAGAGATTATAGTCGTTCTCATTCAATTGCAAAAAGACTACACTTGGGTGAGAGGATGGTTGCCAATAGCTTTTATTTATATGCAAAATGAGAAACAAAGAAATATCCTCAAAGAGATTGAAGAAGATTCAAAACCGATTTCCTGTCAGGCATGCTTGGAATGGCTCCCTTCACTTGTACACACAGAGAGGCTGCTGCTGCTGCAATATTGCCAAGATTTTGTTACGCAGACAGTAGACATGGAAAATAAAGAAAAAGAGAGGAGTTCAAGCATACCAGCAAATCTCAAGCATTCTGTTTTGGATTTTCCCTCCACGAGAGCCACAGCAAAAGCAGCGGTGAAAGTATCACCAGCGCCAGTTGTATCAAGAACTCGTGGAGCTGATATAATGGGTTGTTTTATTGGTTCTTCTCCCTCTATGAACAGAGCTGAACCTTTGGCCCCAAGTTTCACAAGTACTTGCTTAACACCCTGAATAAAAACATTTCTCATGCTTAAAATAATGCACCATGTAAATTGTAGAACAAAACGTGGATGGATTTTTTCCAGAATACACTAGCTCGAGTACTTATGTGATCTGCTATCAACACCATCCTTGAACTAAACCAATTCTCACTGGTATTTGATATGCTATCAACACCACCATTGAAGTAGACCAATTCTCACGCAGAAACTGTGGTACACTTCAACAACTTTCAAGGTAAAGAAGCACCCCACCCCCAAAAATTAAAAAAAAAAGAAAGAGAGAAGGAAGAAATGTAATGCCTATCTATCCAAAGCTTCTAGAAAATAGAATGGCAAAATATCTTTGTAAACTCTAAAGCAAAATGCACTTTCCTCTTCTACTAGTTGTGACTGCTTGGTTTTGCAGAGATGGTAAATCTAATTATAGAAGAGAAGTTAAATTCCATAGTCCATCAAGAACGGAAATGGCCCCAACAAAAACAAAAAACCATTCGATTATCTTTCAAGTTGCAAAAAGAATGAGCAAGCTCTCCCATTATGGATTTGAATGGCACCAATGAAAACAAAACCATTCCATTATCTTTCAAGTTGCAAAAAGTTCTCCAAAAGGCTGCTTAAACAAAACAAAATATGATCAAGATTGTCGATTGTCTCAGAACTCACCATTTCATGACATTTTGTCACAGCACGACTAATCTGTTCAAAACTATCAGTAGGCATTCCTGTTATTCGAGCAAGCTCGGTCTCATTTGGACTAAGAATATTGACGTAATTCAGTAGCTCTAATGGGATTGGTGCATCCACTCCCCCAGCATCCAAAATGACAGGAACACCAGCAGTCCTAGCCTCCTGAAGAAAAGAATTTGGTGGAAGAAATTATAACTCTGGTCAACCTAATGAACTTTGGTACCTTGATGTCAACACACTTTCCATAAACCAAAAATTAAAAGCTTCACTTTAACTTGGGAGTTAGGATTGCAAATGCCAAATAAAAATCTTAACAATGCTTTTGATAAACATTATGCCTTTGTCACATAGTAAACAATCAAATTTAATGATGAAATAAGGCGATTCTTTGTGATTTAATATCACTAAAATCAACTGCAAGAAAAAACAGTTCCTCTGTTCATAGTTGTTAAAAACCTATACGATACAACATACATATCCTATGATTCGTATCGTCCCCTCCAGAAAACGCTAAGTATTGCAACATGCATCCTTTTTTATTAGAAATCGGAGGATATATAGACGTATCCTGATTCAGTACGCATGATACGATTACTTGTTGGGAAAAAGTCTTACCTTATTTAAAGAAGCGGAACCCCAAACGCATTCATCTAAGCCAATTGATCTAATTATGGCGGCGTTCAAACCATCTGATAAAATACAACCTCAAAGTAGGGCTTAAATAGAAGAAAGAACCATATTTCGATTATTCAATTGTGTTTTGCCTGAATCATATATGGGCTCTTCTTTTCTTTCCATAACTAAGGCACTAGAAAGACTTATGCGATAGACCCTGTTAAAGCATCCAACTCAAAACCAATTGGCAATGAGTGGAGAGGCCACTCAGGTTCATATTCTAGCTTTAGATGTTATAATTAAACAATGTGAGACAAGCTCTAACACTCCCCCGCACATGCGACCCCCTAACCCGCACGTGGAGAGGTAACCAAACAATTCAACACCTACAACAACTATCAACCATCAATGACAAACAAAGGGGCAACCAACCATCAATGACAGTCTTGTCCAAAAGGCTTCGAAAGCCTGCTCTGATACCATGTCAAAGCATCCAACTCAAAACGAGACAATGAGTGGAGAGGCCACCCAAGTTCATATACTAGCTCTTGAGGTTATAATTAACTAATGTGAGACACGCTTTAACACACCCCAATTAAGAGACTTGAAATTTTGCATCTTAAAAACTTCTTTTTAAATGTAAGCATAGTTTGTCGGTGTTATTAGGTATAACTACTTTTTAATTGAATATTGATTATAGTTATTGTTGTTGGAGCATAAACTAGATTTCGTATTTTGGCACAAGAAAGTAAAGTCCAAATAAACCCAATTGACAAAGCCCGAAGATAAAAGATATTGAATGAGATTTAAATATCTAGTTTCTAGAAGCTCTAGAATATCTCTCCCCTAGAATTTCTAGAATATTCTTGTGAAATATCTAGATTTTTTGTGATAATTGGTCATGTCTAATTCTAGTATCTACCTTAAAGTTTATCTGTTATGAAAATATCTTTGAACTAGAGCCTTTCATGAGTAGTATGAATAGAGACGCGTTCTAGCCATTTTGTACCAAGGCATAATAGAAATACTCTCCTTCCTTACCCTTGTCTTAAGTATTTCTCCCTCTTCAAAATCTTGTCCAACTAGACAATAGAAAATCCTGCCCTTCCAACAAACGTATCCCAATTTAAAAACACTGCCTATGTTCTATGAATAAATAGTTACTAAGAGGAACAAAAGGATCACTCACCCACGCTTACTCTACTAGGTGTGCATGTTGTGTTTCTGCATGCTTTATCACTGCATTTACTATAAACCTCAAAGTACTTTATTGCTACCCTTTTTTTGACTTTTTAGAGTTTTACCGGTTTCTATCATCAACTATCGACTCTAATGATGGTAATTCCTAAATTTCACGTATATTATAAAGAAAGCGTACTTTTACAGATAAAGTTAACGAGTATTTGTTTTCGCTTTCATGAGCATCTCAATTTCCCAACAATCCTCATTAAGGCAGATGTGAACTGCAAACTAATAAAGTTATTACATGGACTTTCCATAATAATAAAAAATTCGAGACATATGGCATGCCCTTAAGCCTTAGTTTACAAAATACTACTAAAATATTGTACGTACAAAAAAGGCGTCCCAATGACAGAGAATATATTGTTAACATAAGTACATAACAACCCAAATGAATTGCACTAAATGCAACTTCAGGGGTCATCACTAACGTAAATCTCTCATCATATTGTACCACGGTCCCACCCTTCCAAATGAAGTTGAAACTTCAATATTTTTCAGAGAAAAGAGAAAAATAGGAGAAATTATCAGGGACAAGATAAAGAATGGCCTAGTTATGACCCCTTCAATACCACAAGTACAACAAGGGATGCAAGGGGCAAGGTGAAATGTGAAAACCTAGCAAAGATTATTATTGGTCTACCACAATAGCCTAAGAGGAAAGAGGAAACAAGAACTATTCGGAAGTTGATATTCATCATTAGAATATGTTGTTTGCACTGTTTTGGCGAGTGCATAACCTATTGATTTTTAGGAATGCGTTCTTTTTATTGTCTTAGATTCGTAATAACAGCCTTGATCATGCTACTTACACTAACATGCCTCCTTTTTAAAAATATTTGTACTATCTTCTGTCAAAATGAGACGATAGAGAAATTTCTGAGTGTTTGATAGCACAACAATATTTCTTCGCAAATAATTTTCACTATATTTAGATGCACTAAGGAAACTCTGCGTAAGAGATGTTAATGAAGCCAAGGTGGTAAAAAATTTATGGTTCTTGTTTGGAGATAATTTCCAAAAAGAGGACTGAGCCACAAGTTCCCAAACAATAACCATACTTTTACTCAATAAAAGCCAATAACGAACCCAAAACAACATAAAATCCCGATCCATACAAGTATTTAGCATTGCAAAACAAATCTCTTGGCGTAAAGGATCTTTCTTTTTCGTTATCAGACTGAGCATACCATTCAATGAACAATACAAAGATAAAGACAAACCAAAGTTGATCGAAACAAAAGTCTAGTAAATTGTAGCCATCAAATAGAAATACATTCCAAAGCCTTACCTTCGCAACCTGAAGGTTAACAAAATCAGGAATCTCCCTCTGAAGCAACACAATCCCAGCACTCCTCACCACCTCCAAATCCTCATCCCTTACACAATCAGGCCAACACCTCATATTGGCCCCACCAACAATAATAATTGAGTTCTGTCCGTCTGATTGGAGCATCACCACAGCATGCCCCGTCGGCACCTCAGACACAGTACTTACGTAATCAAGGTGGACCCCTCCGCCCTCAAGCGCCTCCGTAACCAACTTCCCATGAGCATCCTGACCCACCTGCAGAGATGGATGTGATTTAAGTATAAGGTGGACGGACATTAATTACCAAAATAAATAGAAACAAGTGAAAGACACTCAACTGTACCATTACAAATGAAACCAGCAAAACATTTATGATATGTATTTTCTACCAACTATCAACATATACAATTACAACAAAAGCAAAATATAGAACCTAGTGTTGTATCCTTGAACTTTAACTAGCCACTTTACTAGGCACTTTACTAGGCACTTTAACTAGCCAAAAATACAAAACAATGTACACTTCTACTTTGCCTAGGCACTTTTTCACCTATGGGTTCCAACACCATTCTCTATTTTTGTTCTTCACTCTCTACTTTTAGGGCAAAATTGGAGGGAAATGAAGGAAGGTAAAGGAGAAAAAATGAGGAAAAGTAGAGTCCAGAGGCATGTGTCTTGCTACTAGTAGCAAACCAAAAGGGACAAAGCTAGAGTAGATAGCCAAGTAGCAAGTCTATTGAAACATGATTTTTTGATTTGGCTAGGCATAGTAGCCAACAAGGTGCAAGTAGCAAGCCTCTTGGACATGCTCTAAAGTCAGGAATCTAATATTGCACTCAAAGCTGGGTGGGCGAACAGATGCAAAATGCATTTACAATGGCATCCTCGATGGGCAAACCGATATAGTTTTACAACTTTTACAAGAAAACTACCCCATCCGTCCCAAAAAATTGTATTGTCCACAAAACGAGAACTTAAAAAATACATTTATATCAAGAAAAATTCAAACTTTTTTTTTTTTTGATCAATCAAAAGAAGTCATTGAGACTTGCTACTAACTACCAGCAAAAAGTTCAGAGATTTTCTCGTTATACGAACCGAATCTACGGAGGTAGTACTACAATTACTAACGACAATGATGAAGAAAAAGCTCATCCGCTCCTCGGTCATTGCCTACCTGGCCCACGAAGTAAGTCGGGTAGGAGAGCTTTCCGCCGCACACGGCCTGGTTGGCGCCTTTGCCACCGGCAAGGGTCTGGCCGTGGGCGGCGGAGATGGTCTCGCCCTCTTTCGGGAGCCGCTCGATTTCGACGTAGATGTCGGCGTTGGCGGATCCGACGACTACGAGTGGGGGAGTGTTGGGATTGGAATTGGGTTTGGGGATTGGGGTTTTGGAGGGGGTTGTGGAGAAGGAGGGAAATGAGGGGTTGTTGTTGGGTTTTTTGGGTAAGAATTGAATTGGGTGGGTGTTGGATTGGGTTTTGGTGTTGGGTTGGGGCGTTGGATGAAAGCTTTTCGATGGTGAAAGTGCTGCTATACCTCTCATCTTCCGTCTCTCTCTCTCTCTCTCTCTCTCTCTCTCTCTCTCTCTCTCTCTCTCTCTGTGTGTATGTATAACTGTCTCTAAGCTGTGTTTTTCTCTCTCCGTTCCCGTCTCTTGCCAGAGGCCATGGTTCTGTGGAGATCTTGTATTGGAAGGAGTCCTCCCTCGAGTAGAGACTGGGAAGTATTGCTGGAGGCTGAGCTCACGCAGTTTCGAAAGAGGGAGAGAACGTTTTATGTTGCGTCGAGGTCACGCGCTTCGATAGAATGTGGTCAATGATAAGTACTATAGATGTGTTCTTCAATAGATTTTTGAAACATACCTAAAATTTTACATTTTATGATACTTTAATCTTAACACATAAAATGTAAAAGTAATTTTATGAGGTTTTCATAAAATCCTTCTAAAATCTAAAGAAGCACCACTACATTTTATCAGTTGAAAAAACAATTCTATTTTATCACCCCTCCATAAAAAATTGAGCACCTAAAATCTACTCCCTCAGTCTAAATTTGTTTGTCCCTCGTTCTATTATAACCGAATGAAAAATTAGTGATATCTTTAAATTGATAAGTAATTATACGTCCAATATGGATCTTGTTTGATAGATTTTAATTAGTTCTATAAGACAATGTTTTTAAAATTACATAAAATATTATAAATTATAAGATATAATTATTTGAAAAATGACACGAACTCTTAAAATGGACTAACAAATTCGGACGGAGGGAGTATAAGAGAACAAGGCCTATATCTATCAGTATCTATCTCTTTATCTATCCAGTCATTTCCATCTAAATCCTTAAAATGTGGATTCCATTTGTACCTCATAGATTTTGAGCAAATTTTCATGATTTGAACCGTCTAATGTGTTTTAAAAGGTGTTTTAAAGGGTCTACTCCTGAAATCAGAAAAATAAATATCATTTTATGAAAAACTAATCGGATCAAGCTTTTCCTAACATTCTTTTTGGACTGATTTCTGTAGGGGACCCTTAAAAATACTCCCTCCGTCCCTTTTTAAATGTGTTACTTGGGATTCTATACCATTTTCAACGGCTTATAACTTTTAATTTATAATAGCTTTTATGAGTTTGAAAATTTTGTATAATAGAAATAATTAAGATCTATCAAACAAGATCCATAATGCATTTATAATAGCTTTTATGATTTTGAAAATTTTGTATAATAGAAATAATTAAGATCTATCAAACAAGATCCATAATGCATATGTTTTGAGGTTTACATTAAAAGTTATAAGCCGTTGAAAATGGCACAGAATCTCAAGTAACACATTTAAAAAGGGACGGAGGGAGTACTTTTTAAACACAATGAACAGTTTAGATTAATCGAAATTGATAGGGATCTATGAGGTATGTACAAAGTCTGCATTTTAAGGTTTTGGATATCTATCTATCTATTGGTTGATTTTTATTTTTATTTTTGAAAATGTCAAGTCAATTCCTATGGAAAATGCCCGAGGGCAATACAGATTTCATCAGAAACAAACAGGAATGAACCAAAACTATCAAAATCTAGACGGTGGCACTCCTGCCCAACAAACCGACAACTAGGCTGGGCTAGAAACCTGTCATGATTTGCTAGTAGAGATCTCAAAGGAAAACAACTCAAACCCTAACACTAAACACTAGATGAAATCGAAGAAACAAGCACCCGAAAGGGGCTAATAAACCACCTATTAAAGGGTTTACCAGCTAAACCAAAACAAAAAAATAAACTAAAACAAAAAAACTCCAATGGAGTAACTTGCTAACAGATTCGCCGCACCGGAACACCATTGGCTTATTAGCGAAGGGTCCAATCTGGAAACCCTTTTAGCAACTCGTCCCCAAATTTGACCCAGTCCAAAACAAAAGGCGAAGCTGCGGCAGTAGAGGGAAGATGAGGAGCGGAGCAGCGGTGACAGTGGAAAGATGAGAAGCAGAGAGGTAGAGGTTGGGAAAGGAAAGGTAAGAGATGGAGACTGGGGGAGAGGAGTGGATCAAGAAAAAGGGGGGAAAGGAGAGAAAGCCAATCAGAAGAAAAAAAGGGGAGGGGGAAGAGGGATACGCAGCGGCCTCATCCCATCCCCAGCAAAACCTTATCCTTACTTTCTCTCTCTAGGTTCTCTCTCCTTTTCTTCTTCCGACTGGGAAGATGAGGTAGGTTCTTGTAAGCTTCATAGGCCGAACTCCCTTTTGGTTGACACTTTCATGTACAAAACACACTTTCACATGTATCCCGCTTTATTCATTTGTAATTTCTTTTATTTATCTTTTTAAAAATGTATGTATATGAAGTGGAAGGAATTCAATTTATTTTGTAACGTAGGACCAAGAGTTGTTAGTTAGTCAAGGTGTACATATTTGGTAGCAGTGCATGTTACGGACTAAAATTGCACAAGATTGATATACTGTCCATTGGAAAGTTTTGAAGAGCAATGGAAAGATTTTTTCCACCAAGAAAATCTTCCTCAAACAAGGAAGGAATTGGCAAAGACTTGGCAATGAAAAAATGCTCGTGATTCTCAACACAAAAATCATGGGGAGATTCTTTTATGGTTTGTTTGGGCAATCAATCATGGGAAGATTTTACTGAATCTGTTTCACGGCTGGAGGAGTGGCTCAAGTTGTTTTTGCTGGTGGTAAAATATCTATAAATTAACGTACGCGGCTGACAGAAAAAGACACGTCTTTTGCATGAGCAACTATTGAATATACATTTGAGAAAAAAAAATACAGTGTGGGTCTTGGAGTGCTATTGTTCGATACACTTTCAAGTTATCTCCAAGAAGTTTTCATCATCATCAATCTTTACGATTAAGGTTCATCCGGTGGATTTCGGGAAGAGTAAATTGGAAGGCTCGAGGATTCAAGGCTGCGGCAGTCAAGTGCTTGGTGCGATGAACGTGGATTCGTCAACTGCTTCTTGGATCAATTGAAAGGATTTTCGATTGTAAGTATAGGACAGTTGTAATCGCACAATGGTATTTTTAGTACTTGATTCCTTCCTGCGGTTTTTGCCCATATAGGGTTTTTCCACGTATATTTGGTGTTCGTCGTATTCTTTGTTTTTATTATCTACTTACTATTTTGTGTTGTTTATTTTGGCACCGAAATAGGAATTTCAGTTCTCTCTAGATTCTTTTGGTTATTTGAAATGTTCAAATTGAAATAATTGTTATCAATAGACCACTAATTTGAAAGGCAAAATCATGGGCGTAAAAAAGCCGAGTGGAAGGTGTTCCAAATTTGGAAGTAATTTCAAAGAAAGAATATGGAGAACAAAACTTTTATCCTAATTGGTTGAAATGTTATGGGATCCATGGATTCAATATACTTTTTAGTAAATATGACATCACTTTATGGTGAGATCCACACTATTTTTTGTGGACCCAACACTATTTTAACCAATAAGAGTGAGGATTTTGTTCATCCTCTTTTGGTGAGGGCGAACAAATTTTTTTTCCAAGAAGATGAGCTTATCCAGCTGAATATAGGGTTATTCATGCTTATTAGTATAACATGTAATTTTGAACGAGTTGTTTACAGTTGGTAAGAAATGCAAATTGAACCTAGTAGCCTGAGCAACCCTTCATTACCTTCATTTGAACATGATAAAAAAAAAAAAACTCCTTATTTGAATTGTCATGGATGCAGGGAAACATCGTCGTGCGCTTGTTAACTCACTTGGACTTAACGCCTCTTTGGATGGAAAGAAATAATGAAATAAGAAAGCAGATCCTTTTCTAACCAAGAAAAGGAATGAACCAATTCAAATATTTCATTTTAGTATAATTTTTTCTCCATTTCTCACCAAATTATCCAAACCAAATGACTAATTTAGAGAAATATTTTTCTCTCCATGTATCACCAAATTATCCAAACCAAATGAGTAATTTAGAGAAAAATTATACTCCTTTCTTTTCTTTTCTCACCAAATCAAAAGAAGGCAATAAAGAAAGAATTAGGGATGGGCATGGGGACGGATCAGGGCCGGAGATTACCATCTCCACCTCCAATCTCCAAACCTCTTACTCATATCCATCCTCTATCCAATCTCCAACAGAGATTTATTTTTATCCTCCACCCCCGCTCCAAATGGGGAATTGGGATCCCCACGGGAATTTTGGGGATCCAATCATTTTTCCTAGAGTAACAAGTAAATAGTTATAGAAGCCCAATCACAAATAATTTTTCCTAAAATCAAGTGTGAATTCCGAACAAAATAACAGGCAGCCCAACATATAACATTGCGAATTCCAAACTCCCATTAGTTGGAAAACATCATTAGAAGGTCATGTTTTCCGTTATGTTTACATTCTCAAAACCCTCCAATTTTTTTAAAATGAGATGTTTGCGAAGATGGAAACTAAATAGGCCACATCTATTGATATGTACTTTGACTTGTTTCCATTGGCTTTTACTTGATAATTAGGTTCCAGTCACAGGAAAATATATACCTAAGCGAAGAAAAATATGTTTCCAATGATTGGGAAAAACATGTCACGCTAAAACTCATTCCACTAGCTAAAGACACACAAATGCACACAACTCCATAGAGTCCTGCAGCCTGACATTAGTTTGGCTGAAAATCAATGAAACTCACAAAATTCGTTCTTTTATCCTTTCCTAAGGTAAGTTACATACAACTTTCACCAGCTCACGAAATATTAATAGAACATCAACATCCATTAGCCTAATTTTACCACTCAGTGTTCATTTTTTATGCTGGTGTAGATTTAAGGAACCCAAGAAACAAGTGAGACCCAGGTGTTTGGAGAAATTTTGGTGTAACTCCATATATTTGAAGAAAATTTAGTGAGATCTCAAAGTTTCATCATTCATAAATAGACCCCTATATTTCGGAAAATTCGGGGACGGGGCAGATCGGGGACGGGGACAGGGACGGGGACGGGGCGGAGCAGGGCAGGGACGGAGCGGGGAACGGATTTGGAGTGGATTCGGGGCAGGGACATGCCTATCTCCACCCCTATCCAATCCTCAAATATTTTCAAAAAAAATCTCCATATCCTAGCCAATCTCCAAATATATCTCCATATTGCCGATTCGTTCGGATCAGGAATCAGATTGGATTCGGACAGGGTAGATGAAATGGCCAACCCTAGAAAGAATGCTTGCCCAAAAAGTGGACTTATTTCTTATTTGCATAATCATGGTAGTGTATATTTGGAGTGTACAAATAGTGCACTCAACATTTTCCGCAAAGAAAAAGCCCACAAAGCAAAGAACACTCCTCCTATAAAATTCTAGCAACTTCGATATTCTCCTATCAAAAATCCGAAAAGAGACGTGGATATTCCACAATCATACGATAAAAAATTACAACTACTAGTAGCTTGGGGCTTGCGGGTCAGCAATGGCTACTACTAACGCCACATGGCTACTACTCACTCCATCAGCAGTTTCAGCCTCCAAACTAACATTTCCCCCAAAAACCTCTTCAATTCTAGCTCCAAATCAAAACTTTCTTCGGCTTTTCGAGCGTTAATCAAGTCCAGAGGCCGAGTTTCTTGCCCAATTCGTGCTATGGGCTCCTCTGCTTCTTCTCCATACCCGGACAAAATTCAAGGTCTCTTGTCTTCCCTAGATTTCTCAATTTTCTCAGTTTTTTTGTTTTTCCTTCTATACCCTATTCGGGAAGCTACCTTCTTGCAGGATTCTGATTAGAGATTGCTATTGATTTATTATTATCTTATTCTTGTCTTACCCTTCGGTTTACTTTCTTGGCTTTGTTTGGATCAAGAAATTGTGGAAGAGAAAGAAGAGGATATTTCTTGTCCTGAAAGTTATACGTTTTTATTGTTCATGTTAGATGATTGGAACGATGAGTTGATTTATGCTGTTGAACAAGCGAATTGTACAAGGAATTTAGGTCTTGACAAAGTAGAAGCTTCAAGCATGCGAAATTGATCTGCAAAAGAGGAACTTGATTTATGAGGCAAAAAAAGAAGAAGAGGAATTTGACCACTAATCGGGCGAATCACCCGCGGCACTAGAAATTCTAATTGGAGAGATTTATGTATCTGTTTGTAGAACAATTGATTATAAAGTCAATGTTAAATCACTCAATCATGAAACCGCGAGTTAAATTGGAATTTCAATTGGTGCATTCTTAATTTGGTTTTCTTAGTATTTTGGGTGGTCAATTTGGAATCAAAGTCGTTTTGGAACCCAGTGCATGAGCCCTTGTTGGCACAGCAGGGTCTAGAAGTTATATATGTGTCATTATGGAGCAACCTTACTGTTGCAGCCACGACTGTTCTTGGAGTAAAAAATCTCTCTCCACACAAATCTCTCGATCACCCTTGTATTTGTCTTGTTGCTTTATTATATGGATTCATTTAGCTAAAAGATCGGTTATTTATGTATGTTATGCAGGCTCAGGCCATGTAGAATATGCTTCAATAAGTGACGAAGAATTGAAGAAGAGGCTCACCGGGGAACAATATTATGTAACCCGGCAAAAGGGGACCGAGAGGGCTTTCACTGGGTGAGCTACCTTCTTGTATGCTGCGTGCCTAAGACTGGGAGACAGAGAAAGAGTAGGAGGGTAAATTGGGAGTCTAAACTTAAATGGGAATTAGTTGCACAAGCTTTTGAGATTTGAATTTGCTTGGTTTCAGGCTCTATGGCCCAAGTTCAACGGTCTCATCAAAGCATTACCCTTGTATGTAGTATGTACCACAATATGTACTATGTAGAGAATTGAAAATGTTGATTCTTGCGGAACTTCAGTGAATCCCTTGCAAATGATCTTGGTCTCCCAAGTCACTTTGCGTAGAGTAACCCCTTCCTCCATCTCCCTATCCTTGGGTGGCAGCAGAAAAAAAGGCTTGGCATGGGCCTGGATAAGCAGCGACTAACTTCTATAGTTCATTGTGTAATGTTTGCAGCCTTAATGTTGCCAAGTATGGTGCCAAAAACCAAAAAAGAATAGGAGGGTAAATTGGGAGCCTAAAATTAAATGGGCATTAGTTGCACAAAGTAGCTGCTTTTGAGATTTGAATTTGTTTGTTTTCAGGCACCCAAGTTTGAGGGTCTCATCAAAGCATTGCCCTTGTATGTAGTATGTACCATAATATGTTCTTATGTAGAATATTGACAATGTTGATTCTTGTGGAACTCAGCTAATACCTTGCGAATGATCTTGTTCTCCCAATCTTCTTCCCAAGTCACTTTGCATAGAGTGAACCCTTCCTCCATCTCCCTAGCCCTTGGGTGGTGGCAGAACAAAAGGCTTGACAAGGGCCTGGTTAAGCAGAGACTAACTTCTATAGTTCATTGTGTAACATTTGCAGCCTCAATGTTGCCATGTATGGTGCCAAAAACCAAAATGGGGTCTAAGAATCTGAGGATAAGTAGTCTCTGCTTTACATTGCTAGAGATATCTCTCCATCTTTGGGGGATTGAGGGTGGCCAGAACATTTACCCCTGGAGGGAACTTCAGTTCTCAATGCATAAACATTGTCTAGATAGACCTAGGTCGTTTAAGTTGATGTCTTGTTTTGGGCGAGTAGTGTGTTTATCTTTGCTTGTACTGTATGAAGTATACCTCCTGGGTAGGCTTCTTTTGTAAAACATTCCTTTGTTACTTCATCTTTTTTTAGACAACATGTTCTGCCCCACCCAACCTGCATGTTGTGCAATTACATTGGATAAACTTTTTCCACCCCTGATCCATTTTATCTTCTTCTACCAGGGAATATTGGAACACCAAAACTCCAGGAACCTATCATTGCATCTGTTGCGACACTCCTCTGTTTGAGTAAGTAATGTACTTCCGTTAGCCCTTTCCTGTAATAACCGTGAAATTTGTTCTTTTCTTTTGTTCGAACTTTATGAGGAACTCAGTGCCCTCTTCGTGTCCTACAGGTCATCAACCAAATTTGATAGTGGAACCGGTTGGCCGTCTTATTATCAGCCCATTGGAAACAACGTGAAGTCAAAAATGGACTTGTCAATTATTTTCATGCCCCGCCAAGAAGTTCTTTGTGCAGCTTGCGATGCTCATCTTGGTCATGTCTTTGACGATGGTCCACCCCCCACGGGAAAGCGTTACTGTATCAACAGGTAGATAATTTATCTACGGGGCCGGTTCTAGGGACACAAATTTTGACACAAGTTTTGACACTCCATCTCAACCCTTTATTTCAGTGGCTGAGATTGAAACTTACTTATACTCTTTCTCACATTCTCTCTCTACCCTCACGTGATCTCCCCCCCACTCAGTCGACTTCCCTCCCCAGAATGCCCTCCGGCGGTCTCTCTCCTTATCTCTCTCTCTACCCTGCCACGTAAATTGGAGACAACATCATTCCATGATCTTCAACCACATTCGATTTCTCATATTTTGACCCCCTGTATATGTAGCCTTTGTTTTTAGCCTCTGTTCTCAAACTTCTATAAAACCATCGTTTTTCTTCTCTAAAAAACACTTTATCTCAATGAACTAAGAAATTAAACACTTCATACTTCTGAAACCATCATCCAAGTGATCTTGGATCAACTTCAGAGAACCCATTACCCAATCTTCTCATGAACCCCTTAATGGGCTTAATTTTTTTCTCTTCAACACTTAATCTTTATGTTCCCCCGCAATTATTTGGGAACTTTACTAGATAACAACCTGTTAATTTTGTTTAGAGTAAAAATTCAGCAACTAAACAAGGTAGGGGCCCAATGCTGATTTGGCAGCAGCAAAGAGGGACTTGACCAGGGCGGGGTCAGACATGTCGGCGACATTTAGCAGAGAATATGTGGTGGTGGTCTTGATTTGGGAGGTGACAGCGGCTGCTTCAAAGGAGTTGTAGGAGAAGTTGACGACGATTTGGGCGATGGGAGAAGGAGAGGGCATTGGGAGTCGCTGGTGACGATGGCGGCGCGGTACTGGAGTGGGAGGAGATGGGGTTGGGTTGGTCGTGAGAGAGAGAGAGAGAGAGAGAGAGAGAGAGAGAGAGAGAGAGAGAGAGAGAGAGAGATGTGGAGTGTTATTAAGTTTTAAGCTCAGCCATTAAAATAAAGGGCTGAGATGGAGAGTTAAAATTTGTGTCAAAATTTGTATCCCCGGAATCAGTCCCTTTATCTATTAGTATATCAGTGCAATGCATCTATTTCTTAATGTTGATACTGATATGGGTGTGTGTTCGCAGTGCTTCCCTGAAACTGAAACCCAAGTAAGAGCCTGAGAAAACCAAGCATACCAGATGAATACGAGTTTATCTCATAGCTCACGAGGCATTTGTATGTAAGTTTACCCATTTCTGGGCCACTTGTAGTTATTAAGCTCTTACTCTGTACCTGAAGTACGTGAATAATCATTGTACGCCAAAACTTTGTTAAATGTCCAAGTTGAGTGCAACATGTGATGTTTTACCTGGGGTGGAGTTTCCACCTTAAATGACCAAAACTCCTCGATCCATATGATTGCACACATTTGTAATTTTGCATATGAGGTGCCTACTTTGGACAGGGATTTAGCGTGCATTATTTACTGTTTCCGTAAGGTCCTCTGCTGCATAGAATGCGTTTGATTATTTTTTATAAATTTTACCCTGTTTTTTTTCCTCTGGTCTTCCCGTAGTGCTGTAACATTCTCAGTTTTTACTCGCAATATTTTGATTATTGCACGATGTTTTTGATTATTTTGTTCCCTTTCTGCTCTTTTTAATCCAATGGATATCTGAGGAGCTACCTCTGCATCGCCCCGCTACTGTGTTGTATTATTGTCAGTTTTCACACAGAATATTTTGTGAAATTGCACGAAGTTTTCAAACAATTTATTTCCCAGTTTCCTCGCATTGATCCAAAGTGACGGCATTCATCTTTGCTTTGATGGTTTTCTGGAGCATTGTTGTTATTGTAGAAATTATCATGTGATAAAAATATTGGGATTTAGAGCATCCACTTTTGAGTTTTCTAAAAATGTTTGTTATGTGACACAAAAATGGTAAAAGTGGGGCGCAAAAATTGTGTTGGAGGGTTTGCTAGACAGAGAAGTAAAAACAGGTTTCATTTGACATTGTGAGGGTTTTGTTATAAAAAAAAAAAAGTGGGACCCGATTGAGGACAAATGCAAAAAATAAAATTGAATAAGGACAAAACCAAAAAAACCAAAAAACTAATTTTTTCAATTTACCCAAACCAAGCCTGTAGTTCCTCAACTAATCAAATAGGGTGCAAAAAGGAAGAATAAAAAGTGATAAAAATTGATCAAGTGCGGATGCTCTTCATGGTGTCATTTGATTAAAATTGATTGATTCTCAACCTCAAAATCAACCTTTTACAGGTTTCCTTTTTGTTTAGATCCCTATTAGAAAATTTTAAGATTAACCTGGACTGTCATTAAGGTTTTAAAAAAATGTATTGAAGTGTGTGAAAAATATATATAGCAAAATGTGAAAGTGTATTTCTTGTCTTGTTCTTACCTTATTGACAGCCCAATTGACTATCAATTGAAGAATCCATCATTGTTCAACATTTTCCGATTACTGAAAAAAGTATGAGAAAAATTATTATCATTATATGGGTCTGACTAATGTGTGCAGACACAATAAGCACAAAAACAATCAAAGAAAACACAAACTCTAATACACATTGATATATTTTTATACATTTTTTACACATTTCAATGCACTTTTTAAACCTTAATGTGTGTCTATTAGGTACACTTTAATGATTTTTCCATATAATAATATGTATCTGTACAATAAAGATTGAGTTCTATTGATTTCATAATATTTGTGTACACGTTGGTTATGAGTTCATGGCCAAACTATAATAAATTCGTTTACAAAAGCTATGAATTTAAAAGGCACAATTTCCAATTACAAATAATAGCTGTGTTTACAAAAGCTATGTGTCCCGCAGGAGTATTTTTTCAATTTACATTGTACGTTTAAGCCGATATCAAAGATTGATCACCTTTCTTAGTATTTAATTATCTATAAAGAAATTTGAGTGTAATTATTTCTAAATCTCCATCTGTCTTGTTCTTTTTTATGGCCATGTTTTCAGGCACGTCCTTGGATTGGAGGAGGTATTGGTTCGGGCATGGGAGTGAGCCAAATGTTTGTTAGGAGTATATAGTCAGAGGGGTGAACGCACGATTTGTACTTTGATGGAGGCTTGAATTACGTGTTTTTGTTCATTGATAGCAGAAAGTATATTCAATAAACATATATTGCTAATTGTTGGGTGAATATAAGTAGCTGTCATTTAATTTTACACACGCGACAAAAAAAATGGTTGATTAATATATACAAAAAAAAAAAAAAAAAAAGAAATTTTGTTTACTTTAGAAACTTGCCGGGCCCAACCGAAAGATTTTTTTTTTCAATTTAAAAAATAACTAACTAGTGAAAATATTTGGAGTGGTGCTCAGTGTATTTGTGCAAGTTTGTTTTATGAATTTTGCAAATCGGTTGTGTAGTGTAGAGTGCAAGATTATTTTGTGAGTAGAAAAACTTAGAGCATGCAAAGCTGTTCAATGTTTGTGAAATGAATTGCCTTGCCTTGACTTGATCACACAAAAAAAAAAAACTAAGAAGCCCAAAAAGTTGATAACAAAGAAACATAAAAAGCAAATTTTTTGTTTTTTGGTAACCAAGATGAAAGAGAAACCCTTAGACCTTGTTTGTTTGGGTTTTGAGACTATTTTTTTCATTTCTTACTAAATCATTACCCACATTTCTCTTCAATTATTACCCTTGTTTTTCAATTACTCCCTCTGTCCCATTTATAAGAATCCTCTACGGGGAATCAAGCTTTATAAGTGTAGGGGTCCGGTAATAACGAGCACCTCACCCATACGAAGAGATACCACATTGTTATACCCCTGGAGGTTTACATTGAGGGACTCTTCGGATACTCAATTGGTGTGAAGAAAACAATTAGGGTTTCGGTCCCTCGTCTCGGATGCATCCGAGACATCATCCATATAAGGGTCCACAGCGAATGTTTAGAGTTAATGCTGAAGTCCTCGGTCATATCCGAAGGGTGACCTCTGGAAGCTTCACAAAGACCGATAGTCTTGGCGAGAGACTTGCCGAAGCCGAAGTCGGCCATGCGCGATTACGCGCACATGCTCGTAACAAACTGCGATCATGACGGGAGACGTCATCCGAGCAGTTATGACACGCGTCAAGGCTTCATTGGTGGCATGCGTTTGTGAAGCCTTTTCCGGGGTTCGTCATCGTGACGTCACCCGAACGGTTACATCACGTGATGAGCACACCTTAGCTTGGAGCCCAAGCCAGGAGTTCACCTATATAAGGTAATGGTCATTTCCTTCAAAGAGGTACGCGCGAAACACCCTCTGGAACCCTAAATCTACATTACTTTCCATCTTTTTCCATCACTTACTTGGACTGTTTTGATCTGGATTCTCGACTCAACGGCCCAAATCCATATAAACGGTTTGTCCAAGTGTGCGGGCCCGTCTTTGTCTGCATAAGTACAAGCAACGATTCGGCAGTCCCTCAAATCACCGTAGAGGTAACCGGAGAAAGTAGGCTCCACAATAAGAAATAAAAAAAAATTGCTATAAACTTCCAAAATGAACCTTCAAAACAATGAAGTAATTAAATGTATTTAAATTAATTGCTTATAACTTTTAATATGGATCTTAAAAAATATATAATATGGATCTTGTTTGATATATCTAAATTAGTTATTATACAAAGTTTTCAAAATAATGAAAAATGCTATAAATTGAAGTATATACACAATTTACAAATCGAAATTACTATGCTAAAATGAGTAATTTTTTAAGGATAAAATTAGGAGTTTCATGTATTTTGATAGTTGTTTTTGGAAAGGGACATTCTCCCCTCTTTTTTCTCATTATTTTTGTTTAAATTATTATTTTCTCTCCTCTTATTTGAAAAGAATAATATTTATTTTTTCATAAAAAGAAACTATATTTGGTTTTCAGATAATCCAAAAAAAATAAATTACTATTTATTTCACTTTTACGAGTACTCTCCTACTCTCCATTCCTTTTCCTACCTCCATTTCCCAACTTCCATACTAACCGTAATTATCCCGTTCTTTTTTATAGCGGGAATATTAACCAAAACCTTTTCATTCCGCTGACGTGACGATTTCCCATTGGGCAGCGTAGGGGTTTCTTGGTTGACGCAACGCACGGTATTTCTGCACCGGGAACAGTCTGAACTGCCAGGACATCATCAACCGTTACTGAACAGCCGTCACCAAAATTGGCACCGTGTTTATGCTTCCACAGAGAGAGAGAGAAAGAGAGAGAGAGAGAGAGAGAGAGAGAGAGAGAGAGAGAGCGCGCGCGAAAACAGTGAGAGAATCTGGAGAGAGAAACCCTTCTCCGCCGACTTCTATCGGTCGTTGAGAGAGAAAGAGTTGGCGAGGGTTTATCAGGGGTTTAAATCAGAAAGGCTACAACTATGTCGTCGGATAATGTAGGATCGGAGCAAGATTACTCGGCTTTGAAGGATCTTACACTGGAAATCGACGGCCAAAACGACGACGGCACGTTCTCTCTCTGTTTCTGGCTTTACCTACCCAGCTCCACTCCGTTTCCCTCCACAATCCTTCGTCAGGTCTCCGTCTCTCTCTCTCTCTCTCTCTCTCAATAAAGTTGGTTTATTTACAGTTTTTAGGGCTTTGGGTCTTTTGTTGCTTCTGATTATACTTTCATGTAATGTGTTTATATACTTGCCATTGATCAGTTGCCAATTTATTTCGTGGTTATTTAAAAGATCCACGGACTGACGAAAAAATCAGATGGATTTTGGGATCCAGTCCAGGCAAATTTATGCAATTTTTCATTTTAGCTGTCATACTAGCCGGAAGAGTTTCTTTAGGTGCCAAAATAGAATGGGTTTGAAATCCTAGCTCTAAATGATTCATTATTCTATTGAAAGATGGGACTTTGCGGTTCTTATAAATTTAATTCGTCGAAATTCCATCCTATAAAAAAGAAGAGTTATAAATATTTTCACATGAAATGGATTCTGCCGTGGTTATCGAGAAAAGTAAATTGAAGGGGAGGGAAAATACAAAAGGGTTAGCTTTCCAGTGGAATTTGGCTGACATGGAACTTGGTGGTGTTAGGTTTCAATTGGCACACTGTGAGTAGTAATGTGCGATATGCTTATCTGAGATATATGAATGTGTGAGCTGTACAAAGGGCTGTGAGCATAGGCAGCTCCACCCTTTGGGATGGGTGGTCAAGTGAACACCCCCAAAAAATTTTGTTTTGGATTTTATTAGAAGTAATTTTGTTTTAGGATTTATTTGAACACTCTGCCCTATATTTTGAACACCCATCAATTCAAGTAATTCATTATTGAACACCTAATATATTAGCTCAAACAAATATTTTTAAAAAGGGCAAAAGAATGACCTATTGATACAAGTATCGTCTTCTTTCTTCTCTTTGAAAGACAGTTGACTCAACATTTCCAAAAAGAAAAGAATATGTTGAAAAAGCTATGTGCCAACCTGTCGTCACAACTTTCCCTTTTGTATAGTAGTAGATTCATGCGTCCGTTTAATCTTGTTTGCCTCATAATGTTATACTTTGTCAATAACAATTGTAATTTTTTTTTTTTTTTTGTATTTTTATGTCTTCTAATCACACTATTTGTACCACTATATGGATTTTCTGTACATGCTACTGGTTGGTAGAGATGACAGAGGTCGTTCAAAAAAAAAGTAGAGATAGTAGAGTTAATGTAATTTTTTAACACCCCCGTCAACAATTCTTGGAGCCGACACTGCCTGTGAGTGAGTATAAATTTTCTGTGGAATAGGTGTGTAAAAACAAAAATGATACATGTACAATGAAAGTCTCCAACACACTCACATTGTGTGGAGCCCACGCACATTTCACACTCAAGTGTGTGGGCTCCACAGACCATGTGAGTGTGTTGGAACTTGTTGGAGACTTTTGTTGTACATGTATCATTGTTGGTGTAAAAATTGAAGAGAGTTGTATCACAAACTCATAATTTGGAAGGAATGGCTTTTGAATTTTGAGGGCCCTTATTGAGCAATTTCCATGAGCAGTCAAGTCACGTTGAAAATCAGTGAATTGCTTCCTTTCTTGTTTCACATGATGCATCTAATGTCAGACTGCTAGTAGTATAACTTAGAACTCTCTGGAATGATTAGGCATCTGATTAGCCAAATATGACAGTCCAATAAAATGCCCTATAATTCATCGTTTCAATTTGATCTTGTCTTCTATGGCTGTTGGTGGAAGGGTGGTTTACGTCACACGACTTTTGTATGCAGATGCACTCAGAGATTGCATGTGGCGTTCCATTCCTTGTGTTGGATGAGAAGAAGAAAATGATGCTTTTTCCACTGCTTTTCCTGCACAAAGAAGCTCCCACTTCTCACAGTTCTACTGCATGGATGGAAATTCCTCGTGCATATGCTAAGATTGCTTTCTCATTTGACAAATGGGTTCATGTTGGATGCGAGGTAGGTTACATATATTCTACAAGTCCTACTATAGACTATCTGATTTGTGGGTGTGTGTTTGTGTGTGTGTGTGTGTGTGTGTGTGTGTGTGTGTGAGAGAGAGAGAGAGAGAGAGAGAGAGAGAGAGAGAGAGAGAGAGAGAGAGAGAGAGAGAGCACCTGTATTGTTCAATGGATGAAATTATGTAGCATTTTTTGATAACACTAAGGCCCCCCTTCGACGAACTTTTCTCTTGTTTTTTTGAATGGCCCTTTCAACCAACTTTTCACTAACTTTTTGGCCCATCTTTCGGTTGGTTTCTCTTAATTTTAACTTGATTTGGGTTTGATTTTTGCATCACATCAACGAGAGGAATTGAAAAAGTATCAAAATATAGACCGAAGTTGGAAAAAGGTCGCTGGGGACGTCAAAAAGACACTAATAGATTGTTTTACCCATATCTGGTTAAAATTTTGAGAAAACAGCCAAAAAGACGGTGCCAACAAGACTCCCAGAAAGTTGGTCCAAAGCAGGCCTAAATCAAGGCTTATCAAAGAGTGGACTGAATTTTGTATATTTGACATCTTTGTGTTCAGTTTTGCATGAATACCTAGTACAACAATAACAACAATAACATAACACATTTAGTCCCCAATAATTGGGGGTATGGGCGGGTGATGGATAGGAGACAGACCTAACCTTTGGCAATAAATGCACAAAGTGGCTGCTCCCAGAATACCACTCAAACAGATGGATTTGAGACAAACCTAACCTTTGGCAATAAATGCACAAAGTGACTGCTCACAGAATACCACTGAAACAGTGGTCCCCCTACACCGTCAAGTTTGCTGCAGAATCATGCCCTCGAATCAAAGCCAAAAGGCATCAGAGAGGGCAAGCCCAAGAATCATTTTGATTTATGTGCACATTACCATGCTTCTTTCATTTAGCATCTAGAGCATTGGCATTGCACAATACATGAATACCTAGTATAAGTTTTAATTAGTGCTGTGTTTAAAGAACAAAGTTGATAGAATGCACCGATCTAGGAATTAGTGACAGATTTTGGGCTTCTCTTCCAAGAATATGAAGTTATGGTCGAAGGACCTCAATCCTTAGGTTGTAAGCCTGAATGGGCATTAAATGGGTTAGAATATAGTTTACAAAGTGTGGTAAGACATAAAAGGGTTCAAAAGTAGTACTCTTTAACTGGTCAAACAGGTAATGGACAACTGAGCAAGCATCTAATATGATGTGGATAAAATAGATTGAACAACAACTTAGGAACGATATTCTTTGCAAATTCTTATATTGTTACAATTGTACGTGTTGAAAGGTTAACTTGATTTTAGGAAAATCATGAATTCTAGAGTTTTGTGTGGACACATGACTCATGAATGGTGTGGTTCATGTATGTAGTTGAATAGTCTTTTGAAGTATTCATGTAAGTAGATGAAGTGTCCTGTATGTGGAAATTCATGTACTTGGCTAGGTTCATGTTACTAGGAGCCTACAAATACCTACGTAATCTAGTGGCCAATGTGAAGAGATAGTTGAAGAAAGAGAGTGTGGTTGAGTAGAGTGAATGAACTACAATACAGTAGTAATGTATGATGAAGTAATGTCAAGTGTTTAAATAGCAAGTTATCTCCTCCCATACGGCCTTACCTTCCCAATTGTGTGAGTGATTTAGCCCAATCTCAGATTTCCAACAGTACACAAGTAGAAAGTGAAATAGAAATGCATACGGGACACTTGTTGGGAGAAAAAAGGGGCTATAAATAAGAGCCAAACTTCTATATGCAGTTGAGGTGAGATTGGATTTGGTCAAGTTTCCGATTGACTTCTTTGACTCTCTCGTTCTTGTTTTTTCGGTCAGACCTCATCTGTTTGTTTGTTCTTTTCTTGAGATGTTCGTGGAATACTTCTTGCTAATGTGGTCATCTTAGGTTGCTCCTGATCTTGTGCGGCTTCACATTAATGGGGAGATTGCGGGAGAGATGCCTTTGAGTTCTTCAGCAGTCAATAATTCCAATTTAAATGGTCTAAGAAGTATATCTATGGCTGGAACTGACAGAGATGATGATAGATTCCAGGGTTTTGTCCACAGTTTTGAAGTCTTGCCTAAAACATCATCTATCAAAGCTCACTTTGTTAAGGTGCATATGTGTTGTGAATTCTAGCTTGCTATGGTTTCTCATCTCCCTGTTATTTAACCTAGTTTGTTAAAGTTTTTCTTTGGTGGGACTAGAATCCACCTCTGCAATTATCTGTTGATGCTTCAAGTGCCTCTGAGATTGAAGAAGACGAGGACGGGGTTTGGAGTATTGTTGGTGGCAAGGTTAGATTGCATTTGAATAATGTTTATCCCTTTGTGTCCATCTATTGTTATAGTTTTTTTCTTTGTTTTCTTTTTTGTAGTACCTTCTAACAATAGGACATGCAAGCGTTGCCCTTTCACAGTTTATGTAATGTCTACTGAACATGAGGGGATAGATGATCATGGGATAGCTTAAATGATTAAGGGTTGGCTATTGGGAAAATTGTTTTTTTTGGTTTTGTTCTTATTCAATTTTTTTTTGCATTTGTTAGTTTTCAGTCGATTTTTTTGTGGTTTCTTGGCTTGTCTCGACGAGAGGAATCTAAGAAGTATAAAATTATTAGCCAAACTTAAAGTTTTGTGAATAAGGACGAAAAATAATCCAAAAAATTGTCGAGACAAGCTAAGAAACCAAAAAAAATCGACCGAAAACTAACAAATGCAATTTTTTTTTGAATAAGGACAAAACTGAAAAAACCAAAAAACCAATTTTCCCAATTCACCCAAACCAACCCTAACTATGAGTCTGTAACATCATTAAGAAGATTTAGTCATGCCTCTATGGAAATCATGGAGTCAACCATGTTTTGTTCAATTTGTACCTGTATAAAGGGCTGGATAGGGAGGGAGCTCTCTCATAGACCTAGGTTAATTCATCATCGTTAAGATTCTAGCTGGATCCCCATTCCCTTTTCCCTGACAGAAAAATGAAAACATAGTTATTTTGGTGGGTTGTGATGGAGTTCATTGCACAGAGGCCCATTCATGGAAGATTTTTGAAAAAACAGGAAGCCTACACAATGGTTACCAATTCTAATTTGTGAACTGATATCTCATGTCCCCACATCATGTATTAAATCGGAAAAGAAGTTGTTAAGATTCGAAGACCCTTTCAAAGTAGATTAGAAAAAGATATGAACATATGTGGATAACTCAAAGAGCTTTCTTTGCCAATGCCTTATGTAGCTTGCAAAGTTTCACTTCCCTCCCCCCTTTCCTTGTTAAGTGGAAGGTCTCACTAATAGTTCGCATTCGATAATCATTTTGTCAAGTTTGAAAGCGATGGAACAGAAATTTGGATGTTTCAGTTCCTTCTTTCATTATAAGCCAACTTACTATTTCATACTTCCATCTATTCTGGAATGGGTACATGAATTCTGTTTCATAATTCAGTTTGTATTAAGAGAAAAGAGTTTAGTTATACTTGATGTTATGCGGTCTATTGGGTCATTCACTTGCCTCAAAGAATATTTCATTTAGCTCTTTCACCATAAGCCCACTTAATATTTCATACTTCCATCTTATTCTGGAATGGATACATGAATCCTGTTTTGGGTGTATTAAGAGAAAAAGTTAAATTGAAACTTATTGAAGCTCTACATATTACAGACAAGTGGTTAAATATTAATTATAAGTCTAACTTACCTACACCAAGAGCTATTCGATATCAGATTCCTGGCGTCAAGAACTAGATTACTTTGCTTGTTTATTGGGTTGGTAATTTGTATCAAGGAGACTGTTCGATTTGTCTTTTTATTTTTCTAGTAATCACAAAATCATCCATTGTTAGAGCTGGGGAAGATCCAAGTTTCACTCTTGTGTAAAAGCATTGAGTTTGGAGAGCTGAGTTTCTCCTCCAAAGCTTAGGAATTATGTTCTTGTTGCCTATGAAGGATACATTAAATGCGTACTACCTAATATTCTACATGTTACTTTCTGTACTCGAATTAATTGTACTAAAATGCAATTTGTTCTTATGCGGTCTATTTTCTATATTTGATTGGAATACAGGCTTCTTGTCGCAGGAATTTTTCCTTGGATGTCACTTTACGAGATGCGTTTGGCAAGCCCATAAACAGGGAAATGGAGGTTTGTGTCCTCGGCATTTATGAGATTAGTGGTGCTATCTTCATCAGTAAAAGTACTGTATTTATTTGTACCTGAACTTGCCATGTTAGGTTGTTGCCTCACTTTGGTATGCTGACAACGGGGAACCTGTTGAGAACCCAGATGATGCAGAAGCTCCCCTTCTAACAAGCTATGATGGAATTGAGTTTGCTTGTTGTGATAGACCCAGTAAACTAGCAAATGGCCGTGCTTCCTTTAAGCTCAAGATAGCCCAGGTGCTAATAAAAATATGACTGGTTTTCCTCTCTTTCTACGGTATTCATGAAGACAAGCATTTGTTGTGTTTTTTTTTTTTTTTGTGGCAAAAGTTAGTATTGTTAGTGAGGTTTGAACCCCTATCAAATGCATGGAGTATATGGTGCCAACCACTACACTTGCTATGCATTTGTTGTGTTGGTGACATACGAGCAAATGACCTGTCATCACAGAGAGTGAGGGTAAGTCGCAAAAAGCGGTAGTGGGAGCTGGAACGCGAGATAATAAATCCTTTCAAGAGCTGTGCTGCTGTTGGTAACTTAACGAGAGTACTCTAAAATTTGAAAAATATCTATATGCATTAAACAATTGATAGTTGATGCAGTAAACAATTCACAATTGATTGTTGAAAGAAACAATTGATAGTTGAAAGAAACACTGTAAAAATATTTGGAGCAACTACTAATAGATGGAGGTGCTAACTTATGTAGACGAACACCACGACATGGCACCAACACTTCACAACACGTAAATTTCAATAAAATGGAGGATACTAGGCATTGGGGACACAGTTTTGAATACTCTCTATGTGTAGTATTAATGTATTATATGAAAGGAAAGTTGAAAAAATAAGGCTCTAATTGCAAATATGTAACACTATATATACCTTAAACCATATTTATCGTTAGAATTATTGCTAAAAGTATTTCAATGAAATGCTTTATATAATTTTTGTCTTCATAATAAAATAAATCTTCATTTGTCACACAAAAATAATAATTCCATAAGTTTGAATTAGATTTAGATTCTACTATTTCGTTTAACACCTCCAACTTGATTTGCAAGTGTCCTGATCACTCCTGAGAGTGTACTTCGAATTTAAGTGTTGGACACTTGTCCGGATAGTGTCTGTGTCCTACAAGTGTCTGTCACTGGTACGTCTCCTCCGATGAAGTGTCTGTGACTCCCTGCTACATAGGTAGCAGAGGTAATGCATCAGTGAGTTTTCTCTTGCACAAGTTGTACACATGGACACTCTTAGTCGGTTAAAGGTGAGTCCATTGTTGTTTTGTGAACCCAACATGATGAGTCTGCGAATTAATTAATGCAAAATTCACCAATTTGTGAGTTGGATTTGACTTAGGATGTACCTTTGTTGAATGTCACCCTTTAAGTGTTATTTGCTTCCAAGGGTATGCCGTACCCTTACTAAAAGAACAATGACCTTAAAGTTGTTCTTCACTTGACAACTCTTTGGAACCATTTCTTCTATGAGAGATGGAACGTAGCTGATGGTAGTGCTAGACTGACTGCTTTAAGCCTAACATTGATGCATTTGTGCAAATGTATTGTCTCATTTGTAGCTTGTGCTTTGAGGTGTGATATTTTACTATGAAACCCCAGAGGACCATTTTCAATTATAACTCGACACCAATTTTAGTCTGAACTTATTTCCACTTCAACCTCTTTAAAAACAGGATTGTAGTTTTTTTTTCCTTTCCATTTTCTTCTTTAGTGGATGTCATACCCTCAAATTATTGTGCAACGCCAATGCTCTAGATGCTGAATGAAAGAAGCATGATAATGTGCACATAAATCAAAATGATTCTTGGGTTTGCCCTCTTTGATGCCTTTTGGCTTTGATTTGAGGGTATGATTCCGCAGCAAACTCGACGGTATAGGGGGACCACTGTTTCAGTGGTATTCTGTGAGCAGCCACTTTGTGTATTTATTGCCAAAGGTTAGGTTTGTCCCAAATCCATATGTTTCAATGGTATTTTGGGAGCAGCCACTTTGTGCATTTATTGCCAAAGGTTAGGTCTGTCTCTCATCCATCCCCTGCCCATACCCCCAATTATTGGCGACTAAATGGGTTATGTTATTGTTGTTGTTGTGTAGTGGATGTCATTGGATTCTGAACAAGAATAGAGTAATTCTCTCCTTGATGCACTGGTTGTTTCACTAGGATGGGAATGATAAAAATGTTTTATTCCACAATTTAAGATGTAGTATGTATGTATAGGGTGGTTAATTTGGTTGACATTGTTGGTATGTGTTTTTTATTCAGAATGTAAGAATAATATCCTTTTAA
Organism: Vaccinium macrocarpon; assembly: GCA_022606695.1. NCBI lineage: Eukaryota > Viridiplantae > Streptophyta > Magnoliopsida > Ericales > Ericaceae > Vaccinium > Vaccinium macrocarpon. The sequence continues at coordinate 7,211,545 of CM040180.1, forward strand.
GAGGAAGGTCATTAGTGAAGAGCAATATTATCATGCTGCTGGAGTTGTCTGGCTAATTTTAGATTTTTTTTTTTTTTTGGGGGTCATTCACTCGTGTAAGGACGTAACTTATTACTCCATAAAAGTTGAGCTGCACCAGCCTTCTCGGTAATCTTCACAGTTCACCCAAAAGAATTTTTTAAGCTTTCGACTTAAGGTTCCTACTTTCTCTTTTTATCTCTAAATGTTTATTTTTCTTATATAAAGACAAAAACTGATCCCTCACATTTATCTTTTTCAAATCCTTAGCTTGTGGTCTTGGGAAGAACCAAGTAGCCTGTTACAGAACATGTTCAAAATGCAGTTGTCCGCATTACAAACTATAAACATTTATGTCATAATTTCAGATATTGTTTACCAAGTCAATTGACCGTTGATCTTGTTGTTGGGGAAAACTGATGTTAGAGGTCAATACGATTGATCTTTAGAGGCCAATTGATTATAGTATGCTATATGGTTGTCGGACATGGTAGGATTTATTCTTCATATCTGTGGTGTTTGAAAATATCCGACCAGTGTAGAAGTGTAGAATGTTGAACAGTTAACTAGCCAACTTAATTGCCAAGCAAAAAAAGCTAGCCAACTAAATTTAGACATGATGGAGTTCCATTATTTGTGCCACCAATAAAAAGGACCTTGTTTTCTCTACTAATATTCCAAGTTGTTCTATTCTGTTTTGTTGCATAGAATCCAGCTTAATCTACCTGATTTTTTTAGTGACTTGATTTTCTTTTCTTATTTCAGCTTTCATCTAAATGTGATAATAGGCTTTTCCGCATTAGGTTTGAGATTCCGAAAATGGGGAGTTATCCTTTCTTTGAGGCGTTCTTTAGTCCAATTCGTTGTATTTCGCGAAATCGTAACGCACGGACTTCTTCTGTGATGTGGAAAAGGTCAAATTCAAGTGGGTTGGATGAGGGATCTTCTGAACTTCTGTACAATATTGTACGTGAAGCAAAATTGAGCCCATCATCAAAACGGGTGAAATTGGGACAAGAAAATTCATTTGCAATGCGCAAGGCTAATCTCAACATGGACCGAGCTGATGATGAATGCAACTCTCGTGCCTGGACTGCTAACGAGGTATCTTGTTATTTTACTTCTTTGTTATAATCACTCAAGAAGTACATGTTGTTAGTCTTTTGACTTTCAAACTCTTTTTATTCACTTGAACTGTGTGTTTGGCGTCAAGCCGTCAACCATTGGTATTTATACACTCTTACATGCTCAGGTATGTATTCACTTTTACATATGTTGTGTTGACATACTTTCAATTGGGTTATGCTTGGCTTACATGCTCAGGAAACTCAATCATCTACAATGTAGTATTACTATATTTACTTTGATTTCGGAGTGATTTCCATGTAAGCTAGTATTTTGCGGTACATTTCTCATGCTCTAGAATATGGTAAAGTGCCTTGGAACATTGCATATTCGATTTAGAAAGTTTTTTCAACTTTATTTCACTTATTTGGTTTGGGATGAAAAACATGAAAAGCACCCCACAAGTTCTCTATTTTGTCTTCTGTTCTTGATTTTATATACTGCAAGCCACTGTGGTCTACTGTTAACCTTTCAACCCAACCTGAATCCAAACATTTTTCTTTCTCATTGTGTTTGGTTGTTATTTGTAAATTCTTTTACGTAATTGGCTAGAAAATTATTTACATCAGAAGCCATAAATGACCTTAATGGGAGGGGACCCAAAGTCTTGAAAAGTTTGTGGCACTTGCTTATTCTTGTTTCTACTGGCACAGCTGGCCATTTCTTGAGTAACCTTGTTTTGGCCAAGATTTTCTTTCATCCTGGTGATTTTTTTCAGCGGGAGATGTCAAAAGCTATAAGATATTTGGCTGTTTCTAGGGATGTAAACGAGCTGAATCAAGCCGAACCCAGTTAGATTTGGGATCAGTTTGTTGAGGTTCAAGTCAGTCTCGAGTTTGGTTCAGGCCAGATTCGAGACCTAACAATTGAGCTCGAGTTCAGCTTGTGAAAAAATTTCAAAGCTCAGGCTTGGTTGCTTGGGCTCGTTAAACTTGAAGAAGCCGAGCCGAGGTTCGGTTTGAAAGTAATTTATTTTTCGAATTACCAGATCAATATTCCCTAATTCTAGACCCAAAAAAAAGGGAAAAACACCAAAAATATGCCATTAATGCTTTACTCCAACAAAAAAGTACCTGAACTTAAGGAAAGGAAAAAAATATTCAATCAAGAACATGACAAAAAAACAGCCATAATGCTGTGCTCAATGAAACATGCAATCAAATCTGTTTTTTTAAAAAGTAAACCCACTCAATGAGACTCTTTGTTTTGCAAAGATTGACCAAGTAAAAAACTAAATAAGATGTTTACTAGTTGATAGATTGAGTAAAGAAGAAGCTGAAGAGATAGAGGCAGCGCGACGGTGACAGAGAAGAAGAGGCGACATGGAGGAGGTGGAGGGGGTAACGTGGAGGAGGTGGTGTGGACTGGAGGAGGAGGTGTATACTGCTTGATGCGATGTAGAAGAGGCGAGGCGGTGGGAAAACCCTAATTGATGCTTATTTTAAGTATGAAGAACTGATTGTGGAAGATTTTTTAGGGGAAAAGGGAATTGTTGTCTTGTATAGTGATATTACGTATACACCCCTAACATGTACAGTATTTTGAATATGCCCTTGAAGTATTATTAATTACATTTTAACCCCATGTTTGTGAGCCTAACTGAGCCAAATACTGTTAGGCTTAGGTTCGGCTCATTTATTGAATGAGCCTAAAATTGAGGTTTAGGTTCAATTCGTTTGGAAGATTAATCGAACTTGAACGAGCTTTTACCCCATTGAACCTCAAATAATTTGCTAACCTCGGTTCATTTACAGCCCTGGGTGTTCCATACTTCCGTGATCACATTGAGATGGAGCTTGAGTATACAGTTCATGTCCATCAAAAACCGCTGGCTACTCAGTAATATAAGCTGTGATTTTCTTTTTGTTTACCCCCGGCATGTTTTCTTTGATGTTGATTTCGCATTTGGGATTTTGTAGTTGTTATATGTGGATTCTTTGACACCTTGGTCTCAGCCTGTCGCAATTGTGAATTAGGACTATAATGCATACGGATCTAATCTAGGGCAGAGACCAGAAAACCATGAAGAAACTGAAAATTCCCCATCAGATTCAGAGAGTATTGAAGCAAGAAACTCAGATTTCAAGAGCACATCAAGCAATAGGAGTCCAGTTTCAGATACTGCCATCTTCAAATACTGCCTGGGAGGCTTAAATGAGAGGGCTCTTTTGCTCAAGGAAGTCGCAACAGGAGCTTCTGAAAACGAATTGGCAGACTTTGCACAGCAGGTTTCCCTATACTTGGGATGTTCTCATCATGGGTAAGCTACTAAGCTATGAAACTAGGACACTATGCAGTAAAAGTGGTCTATTTGGCCTATGGTTGGCACATAGTAAAATCCCTTGTACCATTGTGGACTCTATCTGCACTGTTTTAGAACAGAGAATGTAACAGTTGTGGGGCCTTCAAAGGAAACATTTATCTATTTGATTTCTCCCTAGGGTAACAAAAACTACTTATTTTTGTATGTCTACTTTCATTTCTTTTCTTGTTTCCATGAAGAATGTTTTCTTCATTGCATATATGGCACGAATTATTGTATTGTATGTAGTGAGTAGTCTATTTCGCAAAAATGGGAAATCAATCTACAATCTTTCTCCGACGTCTTCTTTCTAATTGTGCCTAAGAAACAATAGATTATGTCCCCAATATTCTGTGTGAGTTTGGAGTTTAGTGTAATATGGAAGCAGATTGATATTGGAGATTGCTACAATCCTTTTCTCTGCGTATCTCTTGAGCACCTCGTAAAAATGACAATTGGAATCTACACCATATGTGCCATTTGTTTCATTGTCTCTCGTGAATATGAAGTCAATATTTTCTCAGGCGTCAAGTAATAATCGCAAAGAGATTGGTTGAGGAGGGAACAAAAGCTTGGGATATGATCTCACAAAACAATCCCCATGTTATTTGGGAGAATGTGGTAGCTGAGATAAATCACCGTTTCATGAAGATTGCATGCTCCAGTACCAGATCTTTGACACTGCAGGTCTCTCTCTCTCTCTCTCTCTCTCTCTCTCTCTCTCACACACACACACACACACACACACACACACACACACACACACACTAATCCCCATGTTCTCTGGTAGAACTTGGTTTATGAGATAAAATATGTGTGTGATTGAGACACGCACATCACAAACTCCTTGCTTGCTCGCTCACTCACTCACTTCTTCAACACCACTCTGATGCACACATGAATACTTGGATGCCCATGTATGCATTTCTGCATGAAGTTTTCGCTGTTGTCTTTCTTGAAACTCCATTGCCTGTGCCTAATGAATGAAATCAACAATGGAAAAAAGCCTGGGTTTGGCATCATATGTGAGAATTTGTTTAATTTTTATTTATCTCCCAGGACTTCGAGATTCTGAGGAGAATTGCTGGGTGCCAGGAGTTTGTGGCCCAAGAAAACTTTGAGAAGATATGGTGTTGGCTATACCCTGTAGCTTTTACTTTATCAGGAGATTGGGTAAATGCAATGTGGAATTCTGCATCTCCTAAGTGGATAGAAGGATTCATTACAAAGGAAGAAGCAGAGGCTTCACTTCAAGGTCCAGGGGTCCTTCAAGACCCTGGAACATTTGTACTGCGGTTTCCTACTTCAAGGAGCTGGCCCCACCCAGATGCTGGCAACTTGGTTGCAACTTATATTGGTAGTGATTATAATATTCACCACCGGCTTTTGTCACTAGATTTCATTTTCAGGTGCATACTTCATTGTCTTTTCTTTCTTTGAACTTAGTAACTAATGGAGGATATGCAAATAAGTAGCTACTGATTGCTAAGTGACTTTTTCTTTGCGTGAATGACATGAATAGAGACCTCTTCTTTTTGCTCATGCAGTTCTGGTGAAAAGGAAATGACTTCAAAACCATTACAGGATTTGCTACTTGCAGAGCCTGAGCTCTCACGACTGGGCAGGCAAGATAGCTGGCTAATGTTACATTGTACTTGCCTGTTGAACTCAATATATTTCATATTTTGTTTACAAATCAAACTCTGTTATAATTTGCAGGATTATTAGAAGTCACTAGGTATGATTGCCTCATAGCTCAGCTACCCTTTCTCAGGTAAAGGAAACTTGTTTGAGAAATTACTTTTCTTATTGGCTCCCTTTATTTTGAGTTTACTCGGCATTATTAGCAATTAGCACGCAGCTGTGAGAATGTAGAAACAAAGTTGTTACCTTCTATGTTAATTATATCCATGTATATGGTTTATGTAGACTTCTTAGAACCTGAATTATAGATCTGGATGTGACCTCGAAATGTATAAAATTTCAATTATCACGAACTGATCTAATTGGTGCATAATTCAAAAGCCTATGTGATGGTCCTTCATTTGCAACTGCTGAGTGAAGGTCGTGATGAGCCAACATGAGACGTGTTAATTTTTGCTGGAAGCGAGAGTATTTCGATAATGTATCAATTTAAGCAGTAGAGTATTTGTGATTTTTTTTTTATATATGTACTTTTCTCTTCATTCTACATGATGGGGAACTAGTGCACGTGGACTCTGGGAACATAGTTTTGATTTGATTCTTCATGCTAGAGTATGTGCTTGTATTATTTGTCACTCGATCAACAGGCTTGACCTAACCCAGATATATTTCCAATTTTAGTTGCTCTCTTTTGGTATTTTAAATAGCCTCTATAATTTTTGGTAACTGAACCACCCGAATTAGTTTTGGTTCCATTTATATCCAGGTTTAACTTTGACATGTTTCAACAGTTTAGCCTGTTTAGCAGTCCAGGCTTGTCTATCTCTGAGTTCAGCCTTCTTCCTCGTGTCGCTCTAACTCTTGCACGCCCCTCTTGCTTGGGTTCAATGTGTTTTGTTTCACCACCTCTCCTTTAGCGTTGTCGCCACCCCTTACCATGCTACCCTGCTTTCCCCATCAACTACTCTATCTCTCGTCTCTGTTGACTGGGTCTCTCCACTTGAGAAAAAGAGATCTGAGAGGGAAATTTTCATCGTTTCTCCATAGAGTGCGCATTCTGGCCTAACCATGTTAACACTCATTAGTTGAACTCATCGTGCTTGTGCGGCCATCAATAATCAGGCATTTGCCTTCTCTTCGTTGTCCTATGATTGATTTTGTTTGTGTATAATCGAACATTCACCTTCGGTTTGACACTATTCAAAATCAAACATTGACTTCTTTTCATTAACACAATACTTTGTATTGGAACAAGAAAGGGCAAGGTGTGACAAAGAGGAGAAGGGAGGGCGATAAGGGTCTTCGCCGTATTACCCAAGCCAGGCCCATTCTTATCCGATGTTTGTTTCCTCCCTTGGTGTATACGGATTGCTTATATGGCGAATGAGTTAAAGACCCCTGCAAGGATAAGCTTATCCATGTGGGCAATTTACCGGCGTTCACTCAAATGTCTTCAAACTCTTTTTGTATTCATTACAAGGGGAAACTTGGAAAAATCTAACGACCTGTTTGCCAACCGGATATTGAGGGTGGGTACCCGATCACCCTGGATAATATATCCGATTTGCTTATATGGTGTTTCTCGCCTGGACATAGACGGTGGAGATAATATCCCCTGAAGTATATATCTGTCTGTGGCCCATGTATAATAACACCTGCTTCCCCTAGATATCGGTCCTTGTATCCAGCCTTGTTATTATGAAAATGCCATCTCTCCTTTCAATTTCCTATCGACCTACTCATCCACCAAAAAAAAAGAAACCGTGTTAAATATCCATTTTTCTATATATTACTTAAACAATCCATCTACAGCACATTCTATTTACATATGTACATCCTTTTATCGTATCTCCCCTCGTAATATATTAATCCAAAATTAAATTGGGTCGGCAAACGACCCGTCACATTATTTCTTTATCCAATCACTCTTATCCATCCATTTAAACTACTGAACAATCCTCTCTTTAGTTAAATCCCTTATTCTGCAAGTGGTGGTTAGCTCATGCGGTAGAGCTCTTGGATGTTCCACATTGCATTTGGGATTGAGTCTCATTCCTGCCTCCCCACATGCAATAAATTAGGAATCACGAATGACCCCAAAAAAAAATCCCTTATCCTTGAGTAATTCCCCTAGTAACGTATCCACCTCTTATCCATCATTCTTCCTTACTTTCTAAAATCTTATCCAACTGCCAAACGAGCCACTAGGGGTTAAGGTATGGCTTCCTAAAAGGACAACGGCCATGGGTTTCTCACACGTGTTCACGGTGGTGGTAGTAGAGAGGTGAGCAATGGGCGGTGGAGGGATGGGCTAGGGTGGTGGTAGAACATTGATTTCATCTCGAGGCTATTTTCGATACCTTTTAATGTTACAACGAGTTAATATTGTATAGATCGGATCTATATATACTACAGTACTATGCATTTTAATTGATGGAGATTCATCTCCATTTTTTGGAAGAGTTTTGATAATTCAAATTTTAGTTTCCATTTTTGGAGACGGAGTGGCTTTATTCTGAAAAATGGACCACCTCTCTCTCTCTCTCTCTCTCTCTCTCTCTCTCTCTCTCTCTCGCCATTCTTTTGGAGTTTGAACCTTCTCAAACTCATTCTCCAAATGTTCATCCACTTAGAACGGTGATTTTAGTACTCCAATTATGGACAATATGATGATGATGATCTTCTATATTTGCAGGATGAAAAATATTTACACAATGAGATGCAACTTTTTGTTTATAGATATGATTTTAGAATATGAGATCGATATTCAACATTTTAACTAAACAAATGATGAAACAAATTTGGGAGAAAAAGAGTGTTGGGTGAGAGTTGACATCAATAAGATAATTGTCTAAATTTACCTTTCAAATAATACTAAAATTGACTAGTTTGATCCTCTCTTGGAGGGGTGTTGGGTTTGGAGAGCATCCCAACCCAATACTCTAATTTTACCTCCATTTCTTCATTTGAAAGTGTTAAAGCATCCACAATGGCCTGACCAAAATTGGATAACCAAAAGTTGTCACATAAGCTTTTGGTTATCCATTTAGAGGTTGCTAAAGTTAGTAATGTCAAGTCCCACATTGGTGTTTTTTGTCCATAACAAAAGACAATGGATACTCTCCATCACTTATTCAAATGATAAACAAAACTTGCCACATCATTTTTTCAAACTACAAAAAATAGTTTTGAAATTTTTTTTAAAAAATATTTTGAATTTTCTTTAAGTACAAAACAGTTTTTTTTTTTAAAAAAACAGTTTTTTAAAAATAAATTTTGAAAAAAAAAACAGTTTTTAAAATGAACTTTTGAAAAAAAAAAAAACAGTTTTTAAAAAAAAGAAATTTAAAAAAAAAACAGTTTTTAATAGGAACTTTTGAAAAAACAAAACTGTTTTTTAAGATGAACTTTTGAAAAAACAGTTTTTTAAAATAAACTTTTGAAAAAAAAAAGTTTTTTAAATTAAACTTTTGAAAACATTGTTGAGAGAGAGAAAGAGAGGAGAGAAGGTTTTTTATCATTTTGTGTAATGGTGGGTGTACTTGATTGGGTAGACGTGAGGTCTATTAAATTTGATTATTGGCAAAGCCGCAAAAGGTGGCTAGTTTTGGTTATCCAAGTGACAAATTTGGTTAGTTGCTAAGAGGTTGCTAAATTTAGTTATTCCAACGTGAGCATTTTTTTTTAACAAAAATTACTAACCTTAGCAACTTTTTGGTTTTGATTAGGCCAATGTGGATGCTCTTAGTATAATGTATTTTTATTGTGAAAGTGATTTTATCTCCATTTTTTCATTTAAAAAACTCATTCCAAACTTTAAACATCACCAATTTCCCTCCAAATTTTTTTTTCCCCATTTTTTTCAACTTTATAAAAGAAAACTCAATATTGGTCTTATTTTAAAATTTTCTTAAAGATCTTTTGGTTCGTACCAATATTAAATATTAAGTGTTCAAGATTCAGAACTAATTTGATGAATACGACGGGATTTTGGAGGGGTGAATAGTGAAATGGAGAAGATCTTCTACGTTTTCCCATCTAAGGGTTTTTTTAAATTAAATTCAATACATGTGTTGGAAAATTAAGGGTTTCTTGAGCAAGATTGGTGACGTGGATGCGCTGGAAGCATAGCTTTGGGGGATATGCCATGGCCTCAAGATGACGTTGGATATGAGACTACATCAAGTTATTCTAGAAATAGATTCGCCCGCTGGCAGTGCAAGCAGTTTCAAGGGATAACCCCCAAGACCTAAACTACAATACGATTATGCTTATTAAACAGTAGCTTTGCCTATTTCAAAACAGTAGCCTAAACTTCATTTGGAGGGAGGCTAATGGGTGTTCACGTGAGCTAGCAAAGATGGGCCTGAAGATGGATGAGAGGGAGCTCATCCATGACTAAGTCTACGAGCAACCTCCTCTGGTGGTTACGGAGCAACTAGGCAATGACCGTTATGGTACTGGAAGATCTAGATCAGTAGTTGGTAGTATTCTTGGTGTTTACGACTAGGCCCTCTTTTGTTAAAAAAAGAAAAAAAAAAAGAAAGATTGAATACATTTGGCACTAAATAGAGAAGATTGAGATTTCAGGGACTAAATCGAGAATCTGGAATTTACGGGCTAAAAATGAAATAAGTAAACCTCGGAGAGAGGCATCTTGGTGAAGTTCATTGGAAGGTGAGGAGAGGCAACTCTTGGAAAAAATTTGAAATGGAAAGAGTTGACGTTAGTCTTTGTTTGGAACTTAGAGAAAAGAAAGGAAAATAAGAGAAATTTTAAAAAATTTCCTCTCTATTGTTTGGTTTGAGAGAAAAAAGTAGAGAAAATCAGTAAATATAATGTTAGAAATAGTGAAATTTTCTCCTTATTTTCCTCATATTATTTTTCTTCTTTATTTTTCTTTCTGTTCTCTCATTTTTTAAGAGTTCCAAATAGAAGCCATGTTCCACTAATTGGTTTTTGGTTTTTTTTTTGGATCTTTAGTTTTGCAAAAAAACTAACTTGTTCCACTAATTAGTTTTTTGGCTTTTTGGTTTTTAGTTTTGCAAAAAAAAAAAAACTAACATCTTCCACTAAATTGTTCCACTAACTTGTTCCATTAACTATTTTTTTTCCTTTTTGATTTTTTTTAGGTTAGTGGAATTAAATGATTTTTTTTATTTTTAATAATTTTTTTGTTAACGAAATGAAGTAGTTTTTGAATTAAAACTAAACATATTTTTTTTAGCGGAACACTTTCTAATCTTTTTGCTTTTGACAAAGAAAAATATCGACATGTGAATTAGTGGCTACTGGCTACGAGGTTATGTCCGGTACAACATAACTGTGTCTCGAAGTTTCTCACTGGGGAAATTTCAAAAGGAAAAATTCTACTTCTAGACAACCCGTTGGGTGGGTTGTCATTAACATTTCCCTTCCAAAAATACCGGTGTCGGAAATGGTGCAGTCCCCCCATGAGAGAGAAGAAAAGAAAGAAAAAAAAGGGTGCAATTTCAAAACACGTTCTAGGGGGTGTTTGGGAGCCCTATCTTTCTGACTTTTTTTTTTGCATTTTTAACTTTTTGAATTATAGTCAGAATGTATTATTGAATCTATAAAATGTTTGGGAGATATGTACAAAATGCATTTAATAATAAAAGAAGTGTTTGGGAGATAAGTTCAAAATACATTCCATAGGTCTTTTTGTTAACCAAAATGATAAAAGTGAAAAATGAGAAGTCAAAAAGCTTTTCTTCCCCTTACTTCTCACTTCTCTTCTCTAAACCCATAAATTGAGAATTCATTGTGTGAAAACTTGTTTTTGGCTTAGAGATGCCAACTAGTTACAATTTGAAAAAGAGAACAACACTGCTACATACACAAAAAACACACTTAGAATTTATCCAGAATTTGAAAATCAATGACCCAAATTCACTTGAAGTGAATCAAGGCCGTTGATTTACACTTTCGGGGTCAATTGGGAGTTTTTTTTTTCCGGGTCTATAACATTGCTAAAAGAGAATGAAAACATGAAAAGCAGGAGGCTAATGCGTTCTTTGTTTTGTGGGCAAATCTACTGGTGCAGTTTCAGTGAAATTTCAAAGTAGTTTACGGTGTCTAAGTCACGGGGTCCATTCCCACTTCGAAAGTAGAGGAGAGGACAGAGATCTAGACCACTTGGTTGGGAACCGGGTGGGTGCTGCGCAACCACATGTTGCACAGTGTGTTGTGCGGGTAAGGTGTTGTCGTATCAGTGTCGTGTTGATGATCAGAGATGTTTACCACATAAAGCTCTTTGAGTTTTACATGTATAACAAAAATCAACTTGACCGAATATCGATAAATGTCTTATCGGAACACACATAACTTGTTGCAGTGGTTTTAATCTAGTATTTTGGATCCATTCAAAATCATGCATTTCAAGATAATAATGTTCCTATGAGGCATCTAACGATATTCAATTGAACTGATTTTTGATACACTTGTAGTACTCAATGAGTCTATACAATGAACGTCTCTGATTGTCAGACCGACACCAGCACGACGGCACTAGTCACTGCACAACACACAGCTGCACAACACCAACCCTGGATTCTTTGTTTGGATAGTTTCTAGGAAGTTTCATGAACATAAGGAATATAGGTGGGTGGTAGATTACACTCTTTGCTTTCACTTTCAATTTGCACTTTACACTTTGCTCTTAAGTCTTAAACTCTTAATCATGACGGACCAAGAATTTCCTCTCACGGGGCACATAATTAATCATATAACAAGAGGAAAAAAATTCAAAGTCGACTAGAAATATAAAGCAATAGATTTTAATATCCACCACCATTATGGAAAGCGCTTTATATATGTACACTTACAAGAGCTTTTCTAAGTCTCTCTTTGACGAACCAAACCATTATATGATAGAACTCGTGAAATAGAACGTCCATGCAAAAATCTTATCTCAACCACATCATTGAAATATTTATATTCAGAAAAAGTAGGTCTAGCTATTTTTGTGCAAAAATAGATTGTTCTTGTCCAATTGTTACGGGTGTCCCATGTCAATTTAAATTTTTTGGTACACAAATTATTTGATGCTCTCTAAAATATATACGGCTCTGATTATTGGGAAGAAATCCAAATGTATTCGAACTAAACCCTGAAATCTTGAACCAAACGGGAGAGAATTTGATTGAAAAAATTATATGAAATTGAGTGGAGCCACGTGACCTCATTTGCCCCATGGTAAGTCCATCCCTACTCTTAATTGTCATTGCCTTGATGCGCTTTAATAATTTGGAATGTTTTTGAAAAATGTTTTTCACTCTAGCTCACACCCAGACCACAAATGCATGATGTGACTTGGTGCACAATTTTTTTTTCTCTTAAATTTCTTTTCTTCTTCCCAAATTATTACACATCAACAAAGGAAGAATTTTCCTTCTTGAAAAATAATTATACACTCCATACATTTATAAATACACTTCAAAGTTTGTCTTTTGTTGTGTTTTCAAAATTGCCTTGTTTATAATTTAAGCACTAAAGCTTAAATTTTATTTGAAGTGGAGCGTGAAAACTCCTCTCTCTCTCTCTCTCTCTCTCTCTCTCTTCCCTAGGTTCCAAACACAGCGTAAGATTGAGATTCCCATTACCCATTAGCAATTTAGCATTAGGGGTTCTACCGAAAAAAAAAAATTAGCATTAGGGATGGGCATGGGGAGGGTAGAGGGTGGATACCACTACCTCCATCCCCGATCCCCGAACCTATATCAATCCCCATCCCCTCCCCGATCCCCACCGGGGATTTTATTTTAACCTCCATCCCCGCCCCAATGCAGGGAACGGGGATCCCCATGGGGATTCGGGGATCCAAAAATTCATGCACTAGTCCATGCCATTACCCATTAAATTCAACCCCCACGGCCAAAATTTCATTTCATCCGTGCAATTTGGTTCCCATTATGCATTAAATTCAATATGTAATATGCATTTGCAACACACAGGAATGGTTTTAACAAGTCTATGTATAAAATGGTTTCATAAAAAGGCCAACCGAATGGACACAAACCCAATTAAGGAATCGGCTAAGGGTTTTTCTGGGCCAGTTCTGCTTCACTTGATTTTGCCCTATTAAATTTTTTGCGCACCAATGTGCATTATTACTGACCTTGAGAATTGCGTAAGGGTTAATGGGCTTTGTACACAGGATACTGTACAGAGGGGCCGGGGCTGTGGAAAATAAATTTAAAAAACTTATAATATATATATATATATATATATATATATATATATATATATATATATATATATATATATAAACGGGGATGCGGGGAGGGGCGGGGAACGGGGATCGGGGAGGGGATTGGGTAGGGGACTAACAATACCATCCCCTACCCGATCCCCGAATCTTTTTAAAAATAATCCCCATCCCCGACCTGATCCCCGAAAAAAATCTCCGAATCCCCTCTCTGAATGGGTAGGGGACGGATTGGATAGGGGCGGGTCGGCCGAGATGGCCATCCCTATTTAGCATGAATAATTCATTTCATTCAAAAGATTAGCCACTATATAAAAGAGTGTTGGGTGAGAGTTGAGATCAATGAGATAATTGTCTAAATTTACCTTTCAAATAATACTAAAATTGACTAGTTTGATCCTCTCTTGGAGGGTGTTGGGTTTGGAGAGCATCCCAACCCAATACTCCATTTTGTATTTTTACCACAATTTCATCATTTGAAAGTGTTAGTATAATGTATTTTTATTGTGAAAGTGATTTTACCTCCATTTCTTCATTTAAAAAACTCACACCAAACTTTAAACGTCACCAATTTCCCTCAAAAAATTTCCCATTTTTTCAACTTTATAAAAGAACAGTCAATATTGGTCTTATTTTAAAATTTTCTTAAAGATCTTTTGGTTCGTACCAATATTAAATATTAATTAAGTGTTCAAGATTCAAAACTTATTTGATGAATACAATGGGATTTGGAGAGGGTGAATAGTGAAATGGAGAAGATCTTCTACGTTTTCCCATCTAACGCCCTGTTTGGTAGAAGGATTTGAGAGGGGGATATAAGATTTACCCGGATATACATATCCGAGTAGTTTATATCCTGTGTTTGTTAAGTTTTTGCTTCCCGAATATATATATACTTGGATATGTATATGCCCCTGTGGTGGGATAAGATTTAGACACCCCCTACCTAGTCTAAATTATATCCGGGCGTCTAAAACTTCCTTTACCTCCACTTACCCCCACAATCTGGCCCACCACTGCAATTCGTCAGAAGATAGAAAGAGAGATTTGGGAAGCGTGGCAGTGTGTGGGACGCAGGAGAGAGGCATTGGCCCACCACCTTTTTACCTTTTGACTTTTATATTTGGGACAAAAACGGTATTTTACATTATCCACCCTCCCATATCCCCCTTCTACAACAACAAAACAAACAAAGTAATTTTTTATCTCCCATTCTAAAATAATACCCCTCAAATCATATCCACCCTCTATATCCCCCTCTTATTATATCCCCTTCACCCCTCATATACATATCCCTCTAACAAACAGGGCGTAAGGGTTTTTTAAAGTAAATTCAATACCTGTGTTGGAAAATTAAGGGTTTCTTAAGTAAGATCGGTAATGTGGATGCGCTGGGAGCATAGCTTTGGGGGATATGCTGTGGCCTCAAGATGGCGTTGGATATGGGACTACATCAAGTAATTCTAGAAACAGATTCGCCGTTGGCAGTGCAAGCAGTTTCAAGGGATAACCCCCAAGACCTAAACTATAATACGATTATGCTTATTAAACTGTAGCTTTATCTATTTCAAAACAGTAAATTAAACTTCGTTTGGAGGAAGGCAAATGGGAGTTCACGTGAGCTAGCAAAGATGGGCCTGAAGATGGATGAGAGAGAGCTCATCCATGACTAAGTCTACGAGCAACCTCCTCCGGTGGTTATGGAGCAACTAGGCAATGACCATTATGGTACTGGAAGATCTAGATCAGTAGTTGGAAGTCTTCTTGGTGTATAGGACTAGGCCCTCTCTTTTTTTTAAAAAAAATAAAAATAGATTGAATACATTTGGTACTAAATAGAGAAGATTGAGATTTTAGGGACTAAATCGAGAATTTGGAATTTAGGGGCTAAAAATGAAATAAGTAAACCTCGGAGAGAGAGGCATCTTGGTGAAGTTCATAGGAAGGTGAAGAGAGGCAACTCTTGAAGAAAATTTGAGGCGGAAAGAGTTGACGTTAGTCTTTGTTTGGAACTAAGAGAAAAGAGAGGAAAATAAGAGAAAGTTAAAAAAATTTCCTCTCTATTGTTTGGCTTAAGAGAAAAAAGAAGAGAAAATGAGTAAATATAATGTTAGGAATAGTGAAATTTTCTCCTTATTTTCCTCATATTTTTCTCCTTTATTTTTCTTTTCTGTTCTCTCATTTTCTACAAGTTCCAAACAGAAGCCATGTTCCACTAATTTGTTTTTGGTTTTTTTTTCGGATCTTTAGTTTTGCAAAAAAATTAACTTGTTCCACTAATTAGTTTTTTGGCTTTTTGGTTTTTAGTTTTGTAAAAAAACTAACTTTTTCCACTAACTAGTTTTTTTTTTCGATATTTAGTTTTGCAAAAAAAACTAACTTATTTCATTAACTAGTTTTTTTCCTTTTTGATTTTTTTAGGTTAGTGGAATTAAATGGTTTTTTTTTTTTTTTGGTTGATTTTATGTGAATTCTTTGCTAGCAGAATGGAAGTATTTTTTAGTCAAAACTAAACTGATTTTTTTTAGCAGAACACCCCCTAATCTTTTTGCTTTTGACAAAGAAAAATATCGACACGTGAATTAGTGGCTAGGAGTAGGGCTGCTCAAAAAAATCGGTGAACCGTGAATCCGGTCCTGACCGAACTGATCTGTACCTTTTTTATTTTAACCGTGGATTAATGGTCCAGACACAGATTCAAAAAATAAAAAACCGTGACCTTTGGATCAGACACAGATTTTGATTTTCAAACCGGGGATTAACCGATCCGAACCATGAGATTTTTATTATATATAATTTTATAACTTTTATAATTATAGTTATATAGATATTGTTAATTTAGCAGACTTACGGTTTGGTGGTATTGTTGTAGAAGTTATAGTACGAATATTGTTCACTCTATAAAATCTAGAGGGGTAAAGTATTATAAGTGCTACTATATATACTCTTTGTTTGTGAGTGAACTGGAAGGAACTATTTGCTATTGTCTTTGTGAACGAACCAGAAGTAACTATTTGCTATCATTTGTAGTAATCTAAGTTTGTGCATTTGTTTGTTCAATTATATAACTATTTGCCTAACTGTCTTTGTTGTTTTTTATTGGGATTTCCAACTTTGAACTTTCTATTTAGTGCATTTGCTACTTGCTAGTGCCTTGCTGCCTTTGTTTGTTGTTTTTTCCGAATATGTTGAAAATCCGCGGATTAATCCAGAACCGATCCGTGACTCGTGGTTTGGATTGGAACCGAACCGTGAGACTTTTGGATCGGACACGGATTGTATTTTCAAAAATCAGTATTTCCTTGAATTAGGATTGAATTTATGTCCAATCCTAACCAATCCGCATGTGAAGACTTAGCAGGTAGAGGCTATGTCCGGTACCACATAGCTTATGTCTCGAAGTTTCTCGGGAAATTTCAAAAGGAAAAATTCTACTGTACTTCTTTCGCTTCCAAAAATACCCGTGTAGGAATGGAAACGGTGCAGTCCCCCGTGAGAGAGAAGAAAAGAAAGAAAGAAAAAAAAAAGTGCAATTTCCAAACACGTTCTAGGGGTGTTTGGGAGCCTCTCTATCTGACTTTTTTTGCTTAGGGCATCCACAATTAAATTTATGATATGGCTCCCTGAGCATTTCTCCAACATTTACCTAGCCATACGCCCTCAAATATTGCCTTCATGGGGCTTCTCAAACAAAGTCCTACAGGGTGGCTCTAAAGACAATAAATTTAAATTTAGGTGGCGCCCTACCTAACTCTTCTAAAAATGGCGAGTCTTTAATTATTTTTTTAATATAAAATATTTGAAAAAGTTGCCGTTGGAAAAATCTCTCAAAAATCATGCAACTGAAGATAAGATCTTTGATGTGGTTGTTTATCACTAGTTCCTTTATGCCTTTTTTTTTGTGAAGTGAAATGGAACAAAAGAATAGAGGAGAAGCATTTTTATTTCACAAGAGACATTACAATGACAGCTTCAAATTGCACTATTAAGTTAGCAAAAATACTATGTTTTGCATAAGAATATCATGTTTCGCCTTAGAGAAATAGTAACAAACGAATATTAATCAAAGTAATGAGAAATTCAAAACGGTAACAAGTCCATATTGTAGCCATTAGGATTATCAACGTATGGGTCCCACATTTTTAATTTTTAATTTTTTTTTACAAATAGAGAAGGATATTGCTAGCCCATTGAGTGCACACATCTTCTCCAAATTTAACAAACTCTAGGAGTGAAAAGTGGACCCCAATTATACTTATGTGTGCACCTTAGGATACAAGTTAGGAGCCATTTTTTGCTAGCCCACTGTGGATGCCCTTAACTTTTTGAATTATGGTCAGAATATATTTTGAATCTATGAAATATTTGGGAGATATGTACAAAATGCATTTAATAATACAAGAAGTGTTTAGGAGTTGTGTTTAGAATACATTCCGTAGATCTTTTTGTTAACCAAAATGATAAAAGTGAAAAATGAGAAGTAAAAAAGAGAACAACATTGTTACACACACATAAAACACACCCAGAATTTGAAAATCAATAGATTCACTTGGAGTGAATCTGGGCCGTTGATTTATACTTTTGGAGTCAATTAGGGGTTGTTTTTCCGGGCCTATAGCTTTATCAAAAAGCGAAAATGAAAACATATATGAAAAGCAGGAGGCTAACGTGTTCTTTGTTTTGTGAGCAAATCTACTGGTGCAGTTTCAGTGAAATTTCAAAGTAGTTTATGGCGTCTATTCCCACTTCAAAAGTAAAGGAGAAGATAGAGATCTAGACCACTTGGTTGGGAACCCGGTGTGTGCTGCGCAGCGGCATATTGCACATCGTGATATGTTGGCACGATGCCGCCGTATCAGTGTCGTGCCAATGATTAGAGACGTTTATCACATGAAGCTCGTCGAGTTTTACATGTATACCAAAAATCAACTCAATCGAATATCGATAATTGTCTCATCGGAACACACATAACTTATTACAAAGGTTTTGATCTATTATTTTGTATCTATTCGAAATCATGCATTTCAAGATAATAATGTTCCTCTGAGGCACCTAACCATATTTAATCGAGCAAATTTTTGATACACTTATAGTATTCGACGAGTCTACGCGATTAATGTCTCTGATTGCCGAACCGACACTGACACGGCGGCGCTAGCCATTGCACAACACACAACTGCGCAGCACCAACTCAGGGTTCCTTGGTTGGATAGTTTCTAGGAAGTTTCGTGGACATAAGGAACATAGGTGGGTGGTTTCACTTTCAATTTGCACTTTACACTTTGCTCTTAAGTCTTAAACTCTTAATCATGACAGACCAAGAATTTCCTATAACGGGGCACATAATTAATCATAACAAAAAAAAAAAAAAATCAAAGTCGACTAGAAATATACAGCAATAGATTTTAATATCCACCATTATGGAAAGCGCTTCATATATGTACGCTTCCAAAAGCTTTTACGTCTCTCTTTGACGAACCAAACCGAGTTATATGATAGAGCTCGTGAAATAAAACGTCTACGCAAAATTCTAATCTCAACCACATCATTTAAATACTTCTATTCAGAAAAAGTAGGTCTAACCATTTTTGTGCAAAAATAGACTGTTCTTATCCAATTGTTACGGGTGTCCCATGTCAATTTAAATTTTTTCCTACTCTTAATTGTCATTGCTTTGATGAGCTTTAATAATTTGGAATATTTTTCAAAAATGTTTTTACGCTCTCACTCTAGCTCACACCCAGACCACACATGCATGATGTGACTTAGTGCATCACTCATTTTTTTCCTATTTTTTTCTTAAATTTCCTTTCTTCTTCCCAAATTAATACACATCAATAAAGGAAGAATTTTCCTTCTTGAAAAATAATTATACACTCCATCCATTTATAAATGCACTTCAAAGTTTGTCTTTTGTTGTGTTTTCAAAATTGTATTGTTCATTATTTAAGCAGTAAAGCTTAAGTTTTATTTGAAGTGGAGCGCGAAAACTCCTCTCACTCTCTCTTTCCCCTAGGTTACAAACACAACGTAAGATCGAGATTCCCATTACCCATTAGCAATTTAGCATGAATAATTCCTTTCATTCAAAACATTAGCCACTATATATAGCTCATTGATTATATACATTCCATGAATCACAATGTTCATTACAATTTCTTTCTCCCATGGCAACGACAACCAGTATAGTTAAAAGCACTCTATATACATTCCATGTATTACAATGTTTATTACAATTGTTTAGGGCCTTTTTAAAATTACATTGGGCCTTCTTATTTTTCTTTTTAGGTTAGAAAAGATCCGTACTCAAGCCCACTACTAAAAATTCTTGAAGTGTCCCCATTTTGGGACTTTTTCAAAGGCCCTATTCTTGGGCCTTAGGCTTGGACCGGCCTTGAACAAATGTAACTAGAAATTAAGGCTCCTATTTCTAAAGAAGAGACTATGGACTAATTTGTAAATACCTAGACTTTCAAGGGCTAGGGTGTAGAGGTGCAATTGCACTATTTGGAATTGACCGACTTTACTTGGCCCTTACGTCTAATATATTGACTCCAGTAACTTTATCCTTCATTCCTTCCTCTTTTGATCCAAAAATGCTGGCCTAGTTTGGGTAAAAAATTAAAAATTGGTTTTTAAAAAAACTTTTTTTCCTTATTCAATTTTTTTTGCATTTATTAGTTTTGCATCAAAATTTTGTGGTTTATGGATTCCTCTCGACGAAACGAATCTAACGAGTATAAAATTATGATCAAAACTCAATTTTTTTTAATAAAGCCAAAATAGTTTGATTATTGGACCTATTTTGGCTTTATTTAAAAAAAAATTGAGTTTTGACCATAAATTTATACTTGTTAGATTCGTTTCATCGAGAGGAATCCAGAAACCACAAAATCTTGACGTAAACCTAACGAATGCAAAAAATAATTAAATAAGGACAAAAAAGTTTTTTTTAAAATCGGTTTTTGATTTTTTACCCAAAGGAGGCCGCTAGGACCGATTGGGATCCCGGAGGGTGCTGTGCAGTCCCATTACCATTCCGCACCGGCATCTTTCCGATGATTGGAGACATTCACCGCGAGAGCTTGTTGAGTACCACAAGTGTGCCAAAAATCAACTCAATCGGATTTCGCTAAATGCCTCTTCGGAACACAAATAACTTGAAAAAGAATGTGTTTAGTGGATTTGATCCAATGTTTGTGTTCATTTGTGTTTTCATTTTTTTCAAGGTTTGTGTTCCGATGATGCGCTTAATGATCGATACCCAATCAAGTTGATTTTGGATAACAAACTGTCTCGTAACAAAACCAGTCATTACTGCTACATGTCTCCAGTTGTCTTCGCACTTGTAGTACTCGAGGAGCTCTACGCACCAGCGCGGCCTCACCATGGGTGCACAGCACCCTAAGGTTTGATCAATTCTAGCCTACTATTCTCCAAAAATGTTAGGTTCAATGAAAACTTTCTCCAAAAACATCGAAATAGACTGCTATGATCCATAAAATGTGAATTTAAGCCGGCTTAGGGGTGAGCTCAACAAGCCCTTGGACTTGGACAACCGCCGCTGTGGGGCAACAAAAAAAGAATTAAACTCAAAATGGAATTTCTTGTGGTAGTCGAGCTTTGAACTCTGTCTCCTTATCCGCCACCAATCTTAGCCATAGCTTTATGTATTCCTAGAACAAAAATGTAGCTCTAAATTTTCGTTTTCTACTATTGTAGGTTTATATTTACTTTGTATATTTTGTTTAAACTCTATTTAGAATATAATGTATGAATATCAAGATATCTTTATTGTTTTGAGTAAAAAAAAACTCCGTATAGGCCTACCAAAACAAAGCCCGGGTCTAATGGAGGAACCAGGAATATAATCTACCCCAAGCTATTTCAAATTTTTACGTAAATACATTGATGTTTAAAAATATATACAAAAAAGGTAACAAAAAAAAAGAAGGTACAAAATTGAAGCTATACCCTACAATGGTTTAGAGAGTAGAACTCATCTATTATCGTACCTAGGTCGATACATTCAAGAAGTTCTCTTTTAATGGAGATAATCATAGAATCTCTAAGCTAATTGTCCCCCATTTTGCTATGAAGATTAGTTTTCCTAGGCCTAATAAAAAAAATGTGCTCTAAGAGTACAATACTTAAATAATTTTTTCAGTAACAATCACAATACAAGAAAGCCAATATAGTATAAAGTTGTAATAGAAAAGTCAAAATACAAAGTTTTCAAATACATATAACGTATGAGTATCACTTGAATATTACTTGTGTTGCATTTCTAGAAGAAAAAAAAATGTCAATTACACTTGTATAATCCACAACTTTTATCAAGTCATTTTCAATCGATAACATGGATAACCCATTTAGACTTTCTTGTGACATGGTTGATCGATCGAAGGTTAATCAATTTCAACTTTGAAAAACTTCTTTCTCCCGTGGTAACGGCAACCGGTATAGTCAAAAGCACTCTATACACATTCCATGAATTAGAATTAATATTCATTACAATTGTTTAAGCCCTTTTTAAAATCACATTGGGCCTTTTTATTTTATTTTTTAAGTTAAAAAAGATTTCTACTCAAGTCTACTGCTAAAAATTCTTGGAGTGTCCCTATTTTTGGGACTCTTTCAAAGGCCCTAAGCCTAGGCCTCTTGAGCCTTAGGCTTGGCCGACCTTGAACAAATGTAAGTAGAAATTAAGGCCCTTTCTAAAGAAGAGACAGTGGACTAATTTGTTAATACCTAGACTTTCAAGGGCTACGGTGTAAAGGTGCAATAGCACTATTTGGAATTGGCAGACTTTAATTGGCCCTTACGTCGAATATATTGGCTCCAGTAACTTTATCCTTTATTCCTTCCACTTTTGATCCAAAAATGCTAGGACCGATTCGGATCCCGAACGGGTGCAGTGCAGACCCATTGCCCTTCCGAGTGGCATTTTTTTTTTTTATAATCGGAGACGTTCATCGTGTAAAACTTGTGTACTACTCAACGAGCCTTACGCGTTGAACGTCTTCCATCATTGGAAAGATGCTAGTGCGGCTCACCATGGGTGCACAACACACTACGCAACATCCCAAGTCCGACCAATTCAACAATTAAATTGGTGGGAAACTTCGTCACTTTCAAGCCTACTATTCACCAAAAAATGTTAGGGTCAATGAAAACTTTCTCCGAAAATATCAAATTAGACTATCCAGATCCATAAAATATGAATGTGAACCGTCCATTTCTTTTTCTACACGTTTCCTCATTCTCCTCCTATAAATAATTGGGTTCTGCGTTTTCTTTCCTCGCACTTATACACTATTGCCTTCTTTATTACCCAAAAAAATGCCAAAAATAGTCAAGACAGGTTCACCCCCAGACCACAAATCATTGATCCCTCCTCAGGCGCTAATCACGTCCTCATTGGTTGGTGCCCATGATCACACCAACGTCGATGTTGCAGATGATTCGGATGACGGCGGATTTACCAGTACCAGTGAGCTGTCAGTTGGGGAGCCGCCCCTTCCAGTACCACGCGTTGACCAGGCTACGGTGGTCGGAAACTCTCTCATTGTTCAGATGGACGGTGAACATGTTCCGGACCAAAGATGTGGCCACACCACTCCCACAATTAGTACTATTAATACTGCTACTACTACTACTATTAGTAATAATTTCACTGGTCCTACTACTAGCAGTATAAATAGGACTAGTACGAGTAGGACCAATGAAATTATTACTGGTCCCTACTATTAGTACAAACCCCGCGGAAACAAGTAGGACCAGTGAAATTATTACTCGTACTAATAGTAGTCTCCCTACTATTAGTACAAACTCCATGGAAACCGGATCCTTGAACACTGAGACACCAACGGTGGGGCAGGAGGAGAAGGACTCCTTCCAGTTGGGGAGGACATTTGGGGGCCTGACTTTTGAAGCCGCAGTGGCTTTGATGGTTTCCCGGTTCCAGGGTAATTCGTCTTCGCCTCCTTCTTCATCATCGTCAGCGTCGCTTCCTCCTCATCCTCCTTCTTATTCGTTGGCTTCAGTACTGTCTTCATATCCGTTTGCTATGGTTTGGGCAACCATTGTATGCGGTTTCACAGTAACTTTGATCGGGGTGATATTGAGGAAAGCCCACTCAACGGCAGCAAACCTCTGTAACTACGCCGGCATTTTCTCGGTTGGGATAGGGTTTTTCTTAATGATGGAGGAGATGTGCATCCCCGAGCGCTTTGTTTGGTTGGTGTGGGCGGCCGCTGGCATTCTGGTTATAGTGTTCGCGTATGCTCTGGCCAGAAGATCGGGAAAAAAAGGTAATCCGTATTTTTCTTTTTTTTACGGTTATTGTGTTGCAAAACCTCAACATAGACTAGCGTATAATACCAATTTCAGATAATTAGTTTTTTCTGATATTGTTTCACTAAAAAAAGTAAAATTATTTTAAAACTTCAATACGTAGCTTTTTTTATACTTATTTTAAGTTAATAAAGTTAAAGATTAAAAAAAAAAAAAACCTCCTCAATTCAGTTACATACTTCCTCCACCCCCATTTGCTAGGTTTTTTTTTTTTTTGAGAATCGTGCATTTTACATGCAAAAAAAATAATGTACCAGCTTGAATTTTTTCTGAAAATTTTACACAAACTTAGAGATCTCATTGAGAGGGAAAAAAAAGTTCTGTGAAACAGAGTTTTTTTTTTTTGGTTCAAAATGTACATTCTCCAAAAAGGGCTAGCAATTGGAGGAGGGAGTATATAGAATCATTAAGGCCAATTTAGACTTTTAATCGATACTAAATTATTCTAGAACTTATCTAACCAAACAGTTTGAATTGCTAGGAATGAAATGATCTTCAAGATTAAATCTAGAGCTGTTGCTACTGAATTGAGGGAGCTAGTGAAGACAAGGGTGGCCATATGGATACCAAGATCTTTATAATAAAAGACTTCAAGAGGTGCTTTCATGGAGTTAAGATTATGTATTGATTTCTTAGGTGTTTCGTTTTCTTTTCTTGGTTGCTGACTTGCAGCAAATGCCTTAGCCGCGCTGTTGTTGCTTTGGCTGCCAATGCAATGTTATTTGGATTGTTCTCTTCTTTTTTATTTTCTTGGCTGTCTCGGCTTGCTCCCAATGTACTCTTATCGAGTTTTATAATATTTATTTTCTTTTGCGTGGCTCGTCTTTCGCACGTATACATTGTTACACCAAATATTTTTACAACTTATATTATGTCTTTTAAAAAAAATGAAAATATTTAATCAAAAACTCTAAATTATAAGTGATAAAAAAAAAAAAAAAACAGGACTATATTGAACTATTGTGGCTCTGGATCAGTAGGCACATTTCGTACTTCATCCGTCTTAAATTCCTTGTCTATTTATGTGCATGCGTGTCATTTTTCAATTACTTATATCCTTCAACCTATAATGTTTTTTAAAATTTTGAAAGTTTTGTTTAATATAATTAATTGAAAATTTTGTTTAATAAAATTAGGGACAAAGAGAGTATTAACGTCATACAAATATTTAGGTGTTATATATTTCTCTATTTATTTTTAATTCGTTGTGTGAAATCTATGAAAACTTTATAACTAATTCAAAACAATTGGTAATGAGTGGAGACCTTAAATATGTTATCTCTATACCCAAGCAATGTGGAACAACTACTCTAACACCTCTCCTCGCGTGCAGCCTCATTGAGGTCTATAAAGTACGTGTGGCTACTTTTTTGGTCCTATCACCGTTCAACTTTTTCTGAGTCTGTTTCGTGAGGTTTGAACTTGATATCCAACTTAGAATAACTTGACAATATATAGGGAGGTCTCAAATATTATTAAGTGATCTCTTATTCCATGCACAAGCAAGGGCAAAGCTACCTGGTGGGGAGTTGGGTATATGCCTCCCCCACCCGCAGTTTCACGCTAATCTTTTTGTTTAAACTAAGGTAACACAATTATGTAGCTACTGGTATTCTTATAAATTCAGATTTTATATAGAAAATATAAAGACCTCTGTCTTTTTAAAAAATACACGACATGGATCAAAATAATAGTAATATGTTTGTGGCTATGAAAGACTAATACCAAACTTTTATCTTCTTTCACAAAGAAAAAGCTCACGTTAAATTTATCATGTGAATAGACACGCACCGTTATCCTTCACACTTTCATAGACAACATGCACTAACAAAGTAAGACCCCGTTCCACTAATGAATTTTTTTGGCTTTTCATACTTGAGGAGACAAATCTTCTCCTCATATAGTACAAAAATTCCAAATCGCTAATAAGTCAAAGGTAATTAAACAAATCCTAACTCTCTAATCAAAAAATGTCATTTCATGAATTTAAATCTTGGCTTCGCCACGAGTAAAATCTGTGATCCATATTCAGAATCCAAAGAGTTTACGGATGACTATATGTATTTCTTACCAGTCCAAAGAAAACCGATCAATTATTCCATTTCATCTTTCTCTTGGGGAATCCCTTAGTACATATCAAGGCGGTCAACACCTAATGCTACCTTTCGGCTTTCTCCCAGCGAATCTTTCTTTTAGTTCAAAACCCGACCGTAGTAAGTACTAGTATTTTAAGATTTACTAAAGAGCCAGAATATATTCTCTCCGCCAGAGTTGGAAAACCCAAACTTTCCTCTAAACCAATACCTTCCTGACACATCATCATACCAAATCAAACCGAGCCTAGTGTCCCGGGGTGAGAATTTCCGACACGATACGAGAATACGACCCAAGCCCAACACAAAGTTAAGCGGGTTATGGTCAGCTATTTTTTTACGCAAAACACAAACATAACACGACACGATAATACGAAAAGTTAAATAGCTCGGGTTAGGATTGACAGAATACTAACATGAACACGAGAACACGACATGACACAAGAATTTATGAAAAAACACAATAACACGATGCAAACCTGACATGAAATTAGGAAGTTAGGGTTGGCTATTTCTGACACGAAACACAAATATGACACGACACAAAAATATGAAAAACTAGGGCTGCCCAGTGGATCGCCCAATCCGTTCAATACGCCCAAACCGATCCATCCGTTTACTCACCCAAGGTACGTTACGGATGGATACGGATCCTAACATTTTTATTTTGACAGATGCGGTTCGGTTCGAGTTTGGGTTCGATCTGCTCGATCTGTCCAATCCGCCTAATAATCCTTCTTTGATCCGCCAAATCCGCCCGATCCACTTAATCCACAACCGACCGACCCATCCACATGTCACCCATGGAACAATTGCGGATCTTAAAAATGACAATCCGTCATAAGCGGATCAGATCGAGAACCGAACCGATCCGACCAGAACCTATCTGTGGACACCCCTATGAAAAACTAAACAGACAAGGTTAGAGTTGAGAAAATTCTGACACGAACATGATACGACACAACACGATACGACACGATCTCAATCAATTAGAGTTGGCTACATGAATCATGTTTTTCATTGAGCTCTATCTAGGGCGACCTATTTGCTAAGATTTAGTAATTCTAAGTTTTTTCGTATGACAAGATCCAAAAGTCAATTTATGTCTTCCTCTTCCCCTAGCTCTACTATCCACTACTGTCATATATCACTCTTCTTGACTACTGCATCTGAAGGTCTACGATAGATATGTTCAAAACCACCTCAATTTATTTTCTTTGAACTTATCTTGTATAGGTATAACCCATACTGTTTCACGAATAGTTTCATTTCTAATTCTATCAATCTTAGTCTTGCCACACGTCTTCCTCAACATCCTCATTTCAGCGCTACACTTATCTTACTCACTTGTTGCTTTATATATTCCTAGAATAAAAATGTAGCTCTAAGGTTTCCTTTTCTACTATTGTAGTTCTATATTTACTTTGTATCTTTTGTTTAAACTCTATTTAGAATAAAATGTAGGAATATCAAGATATCTTTATTGTTTTGAGTAAAATAAAATAAAATAAAATACAAGCCTCCAAAAACAAAGCCTAGGTCCAAGGGCAGAGGAATATAATCTACCTAGGGCTAACCCAAACTTATATATAATTACTTAAATGTTTAAAAATACACAAAAGAAAAATACAAAAAAACATACACTATTGAAGTTGTACCTTACAATGTCTTAGAGAGCAGAATTAATATACAATATATATTATTGTATCTGAGTCAATATATTCAACAAGTTCTCTTTTATTGGAGATAATCATAGAATCCGTAAGATAATCGTCCCCCATTTTGTTATGAGGATTTCACATGTTCCATAGCTGAAAATGATTGATCTTCCTTTCATCACATTGAGAAAGATATCCCCCCCACCCCATTTTTTTTTTTGTTGTTCTATTTTAATTTAACTCTAAAAGAGTAAGATTATAAGAACACATATTTTAAAAAAATTAAACACACCCAGCCAGTGCTTTGCACCTACTAAATTAGTAAAAATCTAAACGCGCTCTGGATTTAACAACATAAATACAAATCTAACTACACCAGCCAGTGCTATGCATGATAAGTGAAATTAGAAGACGTCGATTTGTTTTTTTCTGTCAAAAAAAGATGTTAGGTTGGACTATGTTTGCGCCAAGGGTTAAAATGGGTTGTTTTACACACACACACACACAAAACGAAATGGGCTAAAGTTTTACATATGATTTTTTTTTTCACTTGGGTTATAGCCCACCATAGCCCCCCTTCAATGCTCCGCCCTTGCCCATGGGTTCAACTTTTTTTACTTGTATTTTTTTTTTATGACTTAATAATAAATGGCCAACCAAAGTTAAGGTCGGACTTGACAACCCAAATATCAGGGTCGATCCTTAGTACTAGTGGTACAAATAGGACCTTACTAGTACTAATAGTAGTCTCCCTACTGTTTGTACAAACTTCATGGCAACTGGATCCTTGAACACTGAGACACAAAAGGAGTAGAAGGACTCCTTCCAGTTGGGGAAAACACTTCTGGGCCCGACTTTTTTGAAGTTGCGGTTGCTTTGATAGTTTCTTGGTTCCAGTCACAGGGTAATTTGTCTTCACCTCCTCCATCGTTGTCTTCGTCTCCTCCTCCTCGTTCTCCTTCCTCGCTGGTGTCAGTACTGTGTTCATTTCTGTTTGCTATAGTTTGGGCAATCATTGTATGCGGTTTCACAGTAACTTTGATAGGGGTGATATTGCGGAAAGCCCACTCAACGGCAGCAAACCTCTGTAACTACGACGGCATTTTTCTCAGTTGCGCTAGGGTTTTTTTTAACAATTGCCTCCCCGAGCGCTTTGTTTGGTCGGTGTGGGTGGCCGCCGGCATTCTGGTTTTAGTGTTCACTTATGCCATCTCCAGAAGATCGAGAAAAAGGGTAATCCGTAATTATATTTTTTTACGGTTATAGTGTTACAAAACTTCTATGAAGCACGGGTACTCCAAAAATGTTGTCGTACGCGTACCGGGTACGGGTACGGCTGGGTACAGCAAAATACGTACCAGGTACGGCAAAAACGTACCGGGTACTTTTGCACTGTTTGGGTACGGCTTGGGTACTCCTGAGTACTTCGTTGGGTACGTTTGGACATTTTTGAAATATTTTTAAAACTTTAAGGGGCCCAAATGAAAATTATAGAAACATAAGGGGTTTATGTGCACTTTTGACCCCCAATTAAAACTACAGTCGACATTTTGGGTTTCATCAGTTTTAAGGTTCTCAAACAGAAGTAGCAGCCACAACTTCTCCTCTACTGTTCGAGCAACAGCCATGGAATCTCTAGTTACTCTCTCTCTCTCTCTCTCTCTCACTGCTGTCGTGCTGCAAAGTTGTAGCAACTGCTCCGTCTCTCTCTGTCTGTCTAAAGCAGCTCTCTCTCTCTCGCTGCTCCCTCTCCCTCTTTCTCTTTCTCTCTCGCTCTCTCGTTGCTCCCTGTCTCTCTCTTTCTCTCTCTCTCTGTCGTGCTGCAGAGTTGCAGTAGCTGCTCCCCCTCTCTTTTTCTGTCTACAACAGTTGGTCTCTCTCTTTCTCTCTCTCTCTCTCTCTCTCTCTCTCTCTCGGTATATATAATGAGGATTTTATTTAGTTTGTGCAATGGAACATAGTAAAATAGGGGGAAAAAAATTAAATTTACACTTACATACCCAACCGTACCCGTACCCTACTTTTTTAGGTTTTTGCCGTATCGCGTACCCGTACCCATACCGCGTACCGGTAGCCGTGCTTCCTAGCAAAACTTCAATATAGAGTGATTATAGACTAGTGTATAAAACCAATCTCAGATAATTAGTTTTTTCTAATCTTGTTTCACTAAAAAAGGTAAAATTATTTTAAAACTTCAATTCGTAACTTTTCTTTATACTTATTTTAAGTTAATAAAGTTAAGGACTAACAAAAAAAAATCCTTGTGCAGGTCTTTTTGGGAATTGTGCATTCTAAGATGAATGAATTGCTCAAATTATTCTTGTGGGTCCTTCATGCTATCTATGCATGGGTCTATATAATTTTGGTTTACCCAAACTAAGCCTTCGTCTATATAATTACCTGAATCCGAAGAGTTTGCGGATGAATGTATTTCTTACCAGTGCAAAGAACACCGATCAATTATTCCATTCATCTTTCTCTGGGGGAATTCCTTTGTTCATGTCCAGGCGGTCACCACTTAACGCTATCTTTCGGCTTTCTCCCAGTGGAATTTTCTTTTAGTTCAAAACCCGACCGTTGTAGTAGCAGTAGTATTTTATGATTTACTAAAGAGTAAAGCGAGAATAAATTCTCTCCACTAGAGTAGGAAAACCCAAAATTTTCCTCCAAACCAATACCTTCCTGCCACGTCACCAAACAGTACAAAAGTATGGGAAAATCACTTGCTTGTATAGTTCTCATGCAGACATGCTCTAACTTGGCCAATCCCCTGTTCTTTCAGCTTGCTCCGAAGAATAAAAGATGAGACATTTACTATCAGGTTACCTTTGGATCCGATAATTACCATCAGGTTAAGCCTAACCTTGAAAAATTCTCATCAAGTCAAAGCGATACCATATGAAAGTGGTTAAACCACTAAAATCCTATAATAGGAAGATGCACCCTAAACCTAAATTCTAGAGTACCTAAGGTGCCCTTATGACTAGGGTACCCTAGGTACTCTATGACTAAGGTACCCTACGACTAGGGTACCCTATGAAAATGCCTAAAATCACAGGGTACTCTATGAAAGTGTCTAAACCATTAAAATCTTATAATAGGAAAGTACACTCTAAACCTAAACTCTAGGGTACCCCTATGACTAGAGTACTCTATAAAAGTGCCTAAAATCTTAGGGTACTCTATGAAAGTGTCTAAACCACTAAAACACTATAATAGGAAAGTGCACTCTAAACCTAAACTCCAAAAAAAAAGTGACTTACAGTGATAATTAAAAAAAATGACTTACCTTAGTGGTAATTAGATATCTCTTTTCTAGACTCTCAGAGGTAATAATCCCACAAAGGATCCATTTTTCCTCCAGCCAACTTCCTCTGTCTTTATTGGACTTGCGCTTATGCCAAGTTGCACTACGTCTTGAGCGCCACTCTCAAATTTAAAGCAGAAAAAACCGGCCGCTTTACCCCCCAAATTTTGTCTAATTTTGGGACCCCCCAATAATATAGGTCCATATAGTTATTAGGTATATATAAAAAATTAAGTTTAATTTGTCTAATAATTTGAGGGCCTAATTTAAAATAAGACTCAAGTGAAAGGACCCAAATGAAATATGATTTGACACCTATTTCATTGTTTTGAAAAATTAAGGGTCCTAAGTGTCAATAAAGGAGTTAAACATCATGGGGTTAAGATCATGAGCACAAAGAATGTTTTAAAACCTGCATCGGTGAGTGAAGGAACCTAAAAAGGACGGGCGGATGGGTGTAGGCCAAACCGCTGGCAACCGGAATCGACCCGTGATGTCATAATTATGTTAAATAATATATTATACATATATAATTTAATAGAATAAGCATTTAAAAAAGTGAACTTTGATAGCTCAAGTATTTTCTAGTCAATTCTCTCTCAATCCCACATCGGTGGGACAAAGAATCAATCTTTATTTTTCCTTCTATAAAAGGTGGTTACCTTCACTCCTGTATTCAATCCCACATCGGTGGGATAAAAAGTACATCTCTTACTTTTCCTTCTATAAAAGGAAGAGAAGCCTTTAATCTTAAAATTGGCATTAGCGTATAGCGTGTGAGTAGGACAACGGCTCACTGCTAAGATAAGTTTCTGCGACATGTGTAAGCATTGGTCATAAATGGGTGCAAATTTCAGTTCAAAATTTTTCGGTCCGAGTTGATAGACCTAGCTGCAGTTCGAACAAGTTGGCGGTTCGACTGTCCGGCTTGAACGATTTTCATATTTTAGACCGATTTTTGGAAAGAAGCGGTTTTTGAATGAAACCGAACCGAAGGTCCAGTTGACGAAAAAAAAACGCAACAATCAATGAAGATTCGTGATTTCTTTATGGGTAATTTTTTTTTCCTGTTTCTTGTTTGGAGAGATTTTCTTATTTTCTCTAATGGATAATTGTTTTCCGAATGCGTGGATTGCTTACGTATCACAATCGCTAACTATTTGATTTACAAATTGCCTCCGGGGAAAGAAGTTTTTCAAATTCAAGTTGATCAAAACCTATCTTAGGTCCAATTCATGTCACAAAGAAGCCGTGATTGAATGGATTGGCTATGTTGTCTATTGAAAAGGCTATGGTAGAGAAACTAGATTATGCAAGTTTAATTAGTACTTTTGCTGCTAAAAACGCGAGAAGAGTAATATTTAAATGATAGTTTTTAATGTATTGTAATGGCTATCGATTCTAGGTACTTGTGGTCTCAAATTATTGTATTGTCTTCCGTATGAATGCTTTTTCTTTCTCTTATTGTTCACTATGCAAAAAAAGATTGAGGACCCATTTTTTTTCCTTTAAAAAGTTCGCTTTAAGCTTCACAAAACTCAGAGCCGGCCCTGACTACGTACGTAGCCGTAGCCTTTTTATTTGGACATGAAGTTGAGCCGTAATTCTCCTCTCACGAGATCTGTTTTGCCCATTAATTAACAAGCTCCAGTCCTTACTCACACTCGTATCAACTTTGGGTTTTACTAAAATTTTTCCCCAAGTAAGAGGAGAACCAAATCCATGACCAAATTTGCAACGGCTATATTGTGGTGGTAGGTGGTGATGGTTGCCGGCGGAAACTGTTCGTCGACGTGTTCACCAACTCCGGCGACGGTTGCAAATCTAGATCGACGTGGTCACTGGTGGTAGGTGGTGGTGGTTGGTGGTCGCTGGCAGTCGCTTGGTCAGAAGACCTGGTTTGACTGAAACCAGGGTCACAACACACACACACACACACACACACAGAGATCTGGTTGGGCAGCTGTGGCGGTGGCGGTAGTTCACGCTAGTGGTGGCGACATCGTTTAGTTGAAGATGCTCCGGGAAGGGTAGAAAAATGTTTATGAATTTTTCTTTACAGCAAATCTGTGTAAAAAAAATAGGCTTGTGGTTGGAGTGCATTGTATCAAATCAAGTTTTTGCTCAATTTTATCATCAAATTTGAGAGAAAAAAAGAGTTGCTGGAGATGCTCTTAGAAGGCGCCACCCGCAATTTAGCCTTAGGCCTTCAACTGATTTGGGCCGCCCCTAAATTGAGGAGGGCCATACATCATGAGGCAATATTATAGGTCCATAAGTAAACATGGGCCTTTAGTGGACCAAGTCCAAGTCCTTATGAGGATAGAGTGGGATTTTGTTCATTGCGTAATTTGTGTAAAGCAATGATCGGATAGTCCGACTCTTTTCGGATTATGATGAATAAATTCGATTTGAAGAAAATAAACTGTTCACGGGTTCCAGTTTGATCGGGTTTGGTTGCCAAGATTGTCTTTAGATTCACGGATTTGGATATCCATTTTAAAGAGACCTAAATTCTTCTCTCTCTCTCTCTCTCTCTCTCTTGAAATTTACTATTTAGGCAATAACCTGTTTGCCTCTACTTCTTTTCTTTTTGAACGGCAAAATCAAATAAAAAAACAAAGATATGTTATACACTAGAGGACTCTTCAACTCAGAAATTTCTTAGCTTTTCGAAAGACTTTACCCTTTTTTTTCTTCAAATCTTGTCGTAATGAACCCAGGCCCCTGGGTGGAATGTGTTTGCCGTGGTCGATCACTAGGTTTTGTTGAATCCTGTTATGATGATCAAGAAGTAGAGCGAATAGTAAATAAAAAAAATTAACAAGGACAAAGATTTACGTGATTCTGCTTAATTGCAAACATAAAATGCACGTTTACGTTCATGAAGTCTTTATAATGAACCCCGAGGAACAAAACCCTTTGAACTCCCTACGTTCCTATAAACAGGAAGATTCGAAAATAAGGACATAAAGCTTTAGGAAGTCCAAACCGATTTTACATAATGTTACTAGCTATATCTACATGTCGTTGACACTGGATTAGGAACTAATATGAATGAGCAGTATGTGATACAAAAAGTCCAGGCCATTTCCGGGTCTGTCTTGATGACCTAAATAGTTCAATTGTAGAACTCGTCGAGAATTTCAAGAACGCCAAAATTCATGTGACTCGGATATCGTTTAATGTGTTCTCTGAGCTCATTTATCTAGAGAAAATGGGTTTAGAAAATATTGCAAAAACCCATTTTTCTTGAGATAACGTGTTTCGAGAACACATTAATCAATATCCGACTCAGATGAATTGTGACGTGACTTATGTTCTCAATGACGTGTACACTATCAACGGTCCCGATTATTAAAACAGATTGGACAAAGGTCCGAAAACGGCCTGGACCGGCCAGTCCCTTAATGGTCACTCATAAGCAAGTCCAATAATGGTTTTCGCAAATGAAGAACTGGCATTTAGTGGAAGCACTGGCCGTATATCTGATATCAAAGGATTTAAAATTTTGGCCAACGTAATTTCATTCTGCCCAAAAAAAAAAAAAAAAAAAAATGTAACGTAGTTCACAAAACAAAAACGAAACCAACTACTGAGATGGGAACGAATGTCAAATAAAAGAATCCTACCGGCACAAAAGATTTTCACTCAAGCTGTATTTTGGATCAAATTAACTAAGTGAAACAGATAAAGGTTGATCTATTTTACTTATTCGACTGGAATGGTTGCAAATCGAACAAAAAAAAGTCATTAAATTTACAATAAGTAATTTTAAGGAAAAAGGGTTTCTGGAAGGAGAAAAATTGATAAAGATAATTTTTTTTTAATTACCATTTTTTCAATTTGTTATGAAGGGGAATCCTCTATTAGTAGTAATATTTTATTAAATATGTCTTCTCCGCAGAGTTTGGAATGCAGAAAGCAGTCTATGTAATTTTCACCTTTCAAAAATATTTGTGATAATTATTAGATTCCTTAAAATCTCTTTCTAAAAAGAACCGACTCTTTGAAGCAAAGAATCCTTTCATTTAAATCTGAACGAACAATTAACTGACGAGATGAACGAACGAGATGCAAGCATCGAACTAACAAGATGAACGAATGAGATGCAAGCATCAACCGTCCATATTTTATCTTCCTTCCACAAATCTAAGGTCCAAACCCAACAGAGAATACACAAATTCCCGTGTCCTTTTTTATTTTTATTTTTTGTTGTTGACAGCAATTCGCCAATTCCCGTGTCTTACGAGCTCTATTTATTTATCTTCTATCCCAAAAGGGAAAGCCCAGCCTGTGCTATAAATTCTCAACCTCCACATAAATGGAAAGTACGGGTGGTGGAAAATACATGGAGACAGCAATTCATATTCACATGATCTTACAATTCACATTTCACACTTTGGGGATCAAGCTTTTAGTTTGGTTGTAGTTGGACTTTGCTTTACAGCTGGCGTTTGTATCCCAAAAATGAGAAAAACATGGGTGCAAATAGGGGCCCGCATTCGTGGTGCCCAAGCGCGCATCTCGGTTATACAAAACATGGCCTAAATCTCTCTCTCTCTCTCTCTCTCTCTCTCTCTCTCTCTCCTCTTTATCTTTTAAAAATCCAGACCACTCAACACTTTCAGACGGACATGTCACATGGTACCAAGCCGACACCCAAAATTTTCTTCCCAAATCTTCATTACTATCCACAAGCCAAAAAGTCAGAGCCCCAACTCGGCCACTCACTGAGTAGACTCCGAAATCATGTCGGTATATACTCTATGTATATATGAGGAAAACAAACTTTACCACTTGGTTGATACTGGTTGCACACCTAACAATTGTACCAATCCTACTAAGAGCAAGTCCAACCATTCAGCCAAAATGTCACTGCCGTTTTTCCCCCGGTCTCATTTTCACCAAAAATGGCAGCTTGCTCCACCATTAGAAACGAAAGCTGTGGTGAGGTGAAATCACTAGAGGCGGGTAGCGAGTGAATCCAGGCCTGTAGTGAGGTGAAATCACTGCAAGAGTTTTATTTTTCTTCCACGGAAAAGTTTTATTTAAGCTAGGATTTCTATTCAGAGGGGGCCGAAGTAAGGGGAGAAAAAAATTCGACAAAAATGAAATTTTGAATATTGATTAAGTATATTAAAAATAGACTTCATAATTTAATTAAGTATCCTAAAAAATTGTTCTAACTATTCAACTCCCGAAACGTTATATTTTATGTTTTTTTTTTAAAATGAACATTTTAAAGTGACTATGAGAGTTATTCCGCTTAAAATATGTGGTCAATTGAGTGAAAATCAAGTAATGAATGCCTTATGCCTCTTGCATTAGATGGTTCAAACCCCACCAACTTCTGCACAATAGGATTTGCTTTCTCCTAAATTAGTAGTAGCAGAATAGGATTTGTTTTCTTAAACATAAAAATAAAAACTGCACATGTGGAATGAAAAAAAAAAAAAAAGGGAAGGGAGGGGGGCCCACCCAACCCTTACATGGCTCCGCCATTGATTTAAAAGCCGGACCATCTAAAACAAAAGAGACAATTGTCGTTTACTCACTACATGCTTGTAATGGTCACTCCAAGCGCCCGGGTTTCCCTTGAAGCAGCTACTCCGGGATAAATTCCTGTAACTATGTAATAAGCGGGACGGGATTCCCCATAAGTTGAAGAAAAAACCCAAGTCAACTCAGTTACTCAAGAAGTTCACAAGTTGCTTCTTGCATACTTGATCAAATCAAACTAGTGAGAGTTTAATACGTGTGAAATGAGATCTCATATGTAAATGTGGCAAAGTAGGTTGGGCCGTCACTAAGGTAGAACATTAGATGAGTCAAATGTCAATAAAGCACACATACAAATATTAGTGGATTGTTTTTTTCTTACATGATAGACATTCACTTTATGTCAAAGTATCAATAATAAACAAACACAGTTGGAGAAAGGTGTCCTTTTTGTGTACCCTCACTTCTGCATTTATTCTTCTTTCAACTTTGTTCTGTATATCTATATATATATATATATGCAGTGTATATGCATTAGTTCCTTTCACAAGTGTGTCTAGGTGGAGCCTTACCGCAAGAGACACGACCGTTTGGTAATCTGGGTGGGTATACATTCTTCACTCTGACAAATTTCTTTCTATTTACCTCACTTATCTTCTTCTGCTGATGTCTTTGATTTGTTTAGATTAGTTCATAATTTTTTATTCCTCTTCTCTTTCTTTCTAGTATGCAGAATCATTTGACTACATACTTCTCTGGATCAGATCAAGTAGCTTTCAATAAATCTCCACATCAAGTGATTCTTAAGCCGGGTACTAATCTTCAGCTTCGTCACACTATCAGCGTATTTATGTAGAGTTTTCATTCAAGTGTGTATTTTTCTGGATACCGAAAACTCACCCTCAATTCTTTGACTTCTAGATTCAAATGAGCAATGCAAGGGTTTTATCATTCTCCATCACAGTATGTGTGGTTGCCTTCGTAATCTCAAAAATAATCATAGCAGTCCTCCTCTACCGGCGGTGGCAAAGAAAACACATGGTTATTCAAGATAGTTTCGCCGGTATGGTACTTCTGAAACCAATTCGAAAACACCCCAAATTCGGTTTGATCATAATTAAGCCTAGACTAACGTGTCTTGAATAATTTGATGGACAAACACAGGAGGAAAGCTGGTCATGTTTAGATCACCAAAGATGAAATCACTGAAGTACAATACATTCTTGAAGAAAACCATGAAACTGAGCAACAAGGACATTATAGGGTCTGGAGGCTACGGTATAGTATATAAGATGACGATAAACGATTCCATTGCCTTTGCAGTGAAGAGACTCAACAGGGGCAGTGCAGAGAGAGATCAAGGTTTCGAGAGAGAATTGGAGGCGATGGGGGACATAAAGCATCGGAATATTGTTACTCTTCATGGATACTACACTTCCCCTCACTATAATCTGCTAATCTATGAGCTAATGCCCAATGGAAGTTTAGCCCAATTGCTGCATGGTATGCTTAGTATCTTAACAGTCAATTAGACAAACTAGGAGAAAAAAAGAAAAGAAAAGAAGTGAACCCCAGGGTTAAACAGAAAGAGAAGAAAAGAAAGGCCAGTGATCCGTTCCCAGAAAAGAAAGGACAGCGATCCCTTCATTTCTAGTTTTAAGAATTTGGGAAAAAACGACGAGAAAATAGCATGTAATCGTTCCCTCTTGGTTTGGAAAGATAAAGGAGAGAACAGAAAAGAAAAGGTTTATAGTGTAATTGGGTAAACAAGGGTGACTAGTAAGTACTACTTCAGCTCTTCAAATCTCTCCAGTTATTTGTGAGATTCAAAAATTGGGTTTTGAAATGACACTTTTTATCTCCACGTCTTCCATATCAAACTATCAAAACAAGTGAATGAAGAGGAGAGAGTTCCTTTTCTTCTCGAGGAGAGTTCCTTTTCTTCTCTTCTCTCTCCAAATTCAAAAGGGGATCTAAATCTTCAGTGTGTCAGGTTTAGTTCAATACTTCAAAAGCTGTTGAGATCTTATTTCTGAGGGAAAGAATGATGCAGGCAGTTCAACAGAGAAGAAGGTTCTGGATTGGCCATCAAGATACAAAATAGCAGTCGGGATCGCTAGGGGAATATCATATCTTCATCATGATTGCATCCCTCACATAATCCACAGAGATATAAAGTCAAGCAACATACTTCTGGATAAGGACATGGAGGCTCGTGTGTCTGATTTTGGATTAGCCACGCTAATGGAACCAGATAAGACTCATGTTTCGACCCTAATAGCTGGAACATTTGGATACTTGGCTCCTGGTATAGTTTACTGAACCAACAGACAGCAAAAAGTATCTTCCTCAGTGGTGGTTTTCGGTTTTTTGATAGATTTGTGTTTGCTTTTCTGATAGATTTGTGTTTGCTTTTCTGCAGAATATTTTGATACAGGAAAAGCTACAGCAAAGGGGGATGTTTACAGCTTCGGTGTTGTTTTGCTTGAACTACTAACAGGGAAGAAACCAACTGATGAAGCATTTATTGAAGAAGGAACCAAGCTTGTGTCATGGGTAAGATTTTAGCATTTTGAGCATCTCAATAGTATTGTTATAGTATCTCAATTGCTAGGTATATGTGTCAATCTCAAAATGGAGATCATGTGCTTTATCTTTATATTGGATTCGAACTGTATAATATGTCTCATCCTCCACAGTTGGAGTAAAATAAAGAACAATTCTTTGACATTAAACTCCATTATGTCAATATTTTGGTTGGCATATTTGGTTTTATGATACCAATGAAATAGAACTTTTACATCATTAACTGTCTTGTTGCATAAAAACACACAAATCACATAAGATATTTGCTGACAGATTATATGTGATCTAAGAAGCACCAGATGATACAATAAAGAGCAGAAAGGAAACCAGCTACATCAACCATTTTATGCAAATACAGGAAACCAGGGAAACGGAACAGAAAACAACATAGATGAATAAAGTACTAAAATATAAAAGAGAGAAGGTGAAGATTTTACAACCATCCTAGGATTGTTATTACTGGTTTTGGCATGGCTTTGTTACCCAATTTGCCTGTTTATGTATTCGAGTTGCGATAGGCAGTTTAAGTTGTCAGAAACTAAGTTCAGATATTCACCAAACAGCCCAGTTTAACTCTCCATTACCCGTGGTGTCCTGTGTCATTGTCTAGGTGGTTATGAATATCATGATTATTCCCGGATTGTAATGCTTTACTTATTACCTTCTATGTGAATCAGGAGTTTTACAAATTTTGATTTTGTGGTTCTTTTTCATGAGACAGGTCAAGGCTGTAGTTCAACAGAACAGGGAAGAGCTTGCAAAGGATAGTAGCTTAGATTGTTGTCCTAGTGATGAAATCAATCATGCATTCAACATTGCATTAATGTGCCTTGAGCCAGAGCCATCCAAAAGACCTACCATGGCTGAGGTTGTTAAGTTGCTTGAGCAGATAACATCAGAGAAATTTGTAACAGACACTTGATCTTGCTATGACACCCATTTCTGATCAAAACAAGTTTACTTACTTCTTTTTGTTCCTCATTTTTCCTGACCGAGAATGTAGATTTAGTAGATTGTTATTGTTATTTGTGATATGATGTTAAGTTGTTGTCACGAACTTATCTAAATAACTAAAAGCTTTATTCATAAGGAGAAGGATAATTCTCAAAAAGATTAATGTAAAACATGACATACTACAACTTACAAACTGAAATTTCTCAAAAAGATTAATCTATCTCGTGCATGAAGGAGAAACACTGAAAAAAAAAATGCAAATAAATTTACTTGAGCATTGTTGCCAACCCATTGGAAACTGCAGCTTTCAAGGAAGGAGACACCGGAGCACTCCCAAAAAATACATCAAAGAGAGCCAAAGTTACATTCATCGATTCGATTGTCGCATCCACAGCAGAAGGTAAACCACCAGATGAGACAGAAACCTGGAGAAAAACAATGCAAAAGCCACCATGTCAGGTTCCAAAACTCAAAAACAGCGAACAAATGTGCCAAACAACCACCAACCTCAACCCAATAGAAAGAACAAGAAGGCATAAAGTCTTCATTAGCTTACGTTGGGTACAAAAGGGCCCATTTGGTTTACTTGATAAGCAATACGCCAAACATAGAATAAGCTTAATTATTTGGCTTTTGAGTTGTTAATTTACTCATAGTCTTTCTAAGAAGTTAGCAGTTAGCAATTAGCAATCAAGTAGTGTCGAACAAATAGGCCCCAAGCACAACCTCCTGTTTTACACAACTCATTCAAAAAAAAGAATACCATATGTTCATTAAAACACACTTACAAGCATTTTGGTTGGGTCCACCCAAGTCAAAAATATGAAAGTCCCTTTCTTAAGAGGTCTCCCTTGGAAAATGCTACGAAATGTCGAGAGAGCTGATTCATCAGCAGGAGCAGGCACCTTGATTCTTGGTGAGATGGCATCATCCAATGCATCCCAGAAGGTTTTACCATCAAGATCTCTTAGCAAGACAATCTGCAATGCTTTCTCCAGGCGAGCTGCACTTCACAAAGCATAAATTAGCATCTTCTTCCCTTCCCTTTCCAAAAAGTAGACATTTAAATCTTACAACATTTACCCTGGAAAATTGAGTTAAACAAAGATGAATCTTCTTGTATTTTTTGAGATGACTGTCCTTTCCATGCATCTAATCCACTTAAAATAGATTGGTTCATGTATAGTCCTGCAGCATAGATCTTAACACCAATAATTGCAAAAACTTTCTCCCTGTATCCTGAAACGTGGCAGACCATGTCATGAACTACACAATAAGGTCGAAAATCTAGCAGTAATTATCTTCTTTATATTTGGCATTTAAGCGCACAATAATCTAAAAACCATTGCCTGCTAGAATTAAGAGAACTAACCGGTTCCAATTAATGATAATGGGCTCGAGCAACCTGGGAGGCTTAAAATTGTCTGGAATTTCACTTTGGTGGCAGGTTCCTCTGCGTATTCTGGACTTCCAACTTTATCCATGATTCAAAAATAGAAGATAAGAGGCCTTTTATTTGAGTACATAAAATGAAAAAATGTGCTTATACATACCTTCATTTGTTTGTTACAGCCAATATTTAAGTTCAAATCCTTAGTCAGTTTGCAAGGTTCCGTAAATTTCTATGTGTAATTGGACTGGGGTTTCGTGAAATGCAGATAAGTCTATCCAAATCCTCAAGTCAAATTGATTGAAATTCAGAGACCCTTGAGCCTAGTTTAAGTTTGTAACAACGTAATACTACAAGGTAGCCGTATCCATATCAACTTCTTTTTTCTTTACCATCTATTCTTTCCCCCTTTTCAATTCCTGAGTTGTGCAAGTAACTCTAAAACAGCAACTGGTGTGAAAATCATTTGTTAACATTGTGTTGATATTGTGGTTGGAAAATTAGAAGTCTCAACAAATCTTTCTTTTCTGAATGTAAGAAGCTGCACTTGGAATCCACTACAAAAGGAATTTAGATCTTGAAACCATTACGATCCTAAGTACCAACACAATAACGCCAACTGTAGGGGCATACATGTTACTTATAAGCAATGATGGTGTCACAACTTATCTTGTTAGATAGCTTGATATACATTGTTGGGCCCATTCCCTAACAACTAAAGCTTTTGGGAGAGTTGGTAACTTAACATGGTATCACAGCTCTGGTTGTGAGAGGTCTTGGGTTCAAGTCTCTTTGTTTGCAGTGTTCTCCATTTGCATTCTGTTTCTCCCATTCGTATTCTATTCTGCTCTATCTCTGAAAATTTTGCATCTCCACGAGCAAAATGGAGTTGCACGTGAAAGAGGGTGTTAGATAGCTAGGTATACATTGTTGGACCCATTTCCTAATAGCTTAAGCTTTTAGGAGAGTTGGTAACTTAACACCTATTACTATAATGCTCTGTTTCTAAGACTTTTCTCTTGAATGGAAAACATAAATAGGATTTATGGCATTAGCATTGCCAGAATGTAATATCCAACCTAATGGGCACTATCCAAGTACATAGCATTGCTTTGTTTGACTAAGTCATAGGTATAAAAGCTATCTACATGCCATCTGAAAATTATTCCTTGGAGCAAAAACACCATGTCGTTTGTTATCCCACCCACTCATTAGTTGGCTGACTCAAACAAAATGAGACCAGAGGTCCCACCTACTCGGGACCCCGATCTTTTTGAAGTTAAAAGCCTCCTCGGGAGGGTGAAAAGGTGGGACTTTGGGTCCCACTGTATTTGATGAGACGCACTCTCAGTGAATGAGACAAAAGTGATGGATCAGTACCAAGATGGATGCAACTGCAACGGCACAATGCAATTCAAGCTACTGCATGTTTCCGAATGTGTTGAGACATCCAATATGGTGGTTAAGCATAGAAAAATCGATGAAAATAGTGTGGACTTCACTTCAATATTTTAGTCCAACACTACCGTAAGCTCATCTAATCTGCCACCAACTATACCTTGCCCTTGCCTCATTAACATAGCTTCATCTATGTCCCCACACAAGACAACCATTCTATCACCAACTCAAATTGGTACACTGTTAGCAAGTAGAGTTAAATTGTCCTCTTCTTCACTCTGACGTCATTAGACTTGTCTGGAAGGTAAACAATGTAAAAGTTGATTATTTACCAATTAGCAGGGTGGTTATATTCCCACAACTGTTTTATTCACATCATTACTGTCATCAATGGACACTAAAACTTGGGATTGTTTCGCCTCTGATGCTTCTACTGATAGCTTTACCCACGAAAAGGAATTATTTTTTACTCAATAGTGACGATATTCAGGCCCATCTTCAAACTAAGTGACAGCCAAGAATATCTCAAGACAGCCTTTTCAATCAATATTTTTAGTATCAGAGGAGGTATGAACATCGTGAACATGAAGCACATAGGCAAAGCACTCGCCATCATACCAAATCCAATGGCTACGGGCCCCTTGCACTCCCATTAGGAACCTGCAAATGCTACATTGAGAAAGACAAGCTGCAAAATTCCCAACAAC
This sequence comes from Vaccinium macrocarpon, assembly GCA_022606695.1. Taxonomy (NCBI): domain Eukaryota; kingdom Viridiplantae; phylum Streptophyta; class Magnoliopsida; order Ericales; family Ericaceae; genus Vaccinium; species Vaccinium macrocarpon. Next base: position 7,254,812 of record CM040180.1, read on the forward strand.
TCATGACCATATTCCAAACTTGATTTGGTATATTGTTGTTTCTTGCACTCATTACCATCGGTATCCTAAGGTCATCAATCGAAGTTAAATTTGAGTATAAAATGGAAAACCCAACTGATGTCCAGTGTCCCCTCCTTTACTCAAAACTCAGATGAACGGAGACTCTTTTTACTCAAAATTTCAAGTCTTCTTGGTGACTTCCAAACAATTAAAGAAGATTTCACCAAAATTGATGTGTAAATATGGGTTTACGCATTTGAGTGCTTCATATCAAATGAAGTTTGAAGTTTTTCTTTTATATTTACTCTGATGTTAATTTAAGCCAAGTAAATATTTTGAGTAACAGACTGGAGATTGAGCTAACTGCTCATTCGTCAAGAATTCCACAAAATTCTAGGAAACTTTTAACTGGGAGAAGAAATAAACAAAAAGAAAACCAATGATCAAAGTTCACAACCTTCAATTCTATTATCAGTATGACTATAGCCAGAATTGGTTAAAATAACTAATAACCCAAGTTGAATCTATCTAAATCCAAATTCTCACGACTATCAATTCTATTATCTGCTTCGTATTGTCAGTAAAGTTAAACAATGTGCTCAACTGAGCTCAATAGAAAAGTCACTCAAGCAGTCAACCCCAATTGATTGGTACTTAAACTCGGTTTGGTTTGGTATATTTAGATGTAGGAAAATGCTTTGGCCCCAGTGTCTCGGCAAAAGATTCTGACATAGATGTGTATAGATGTGTAAGCAGCTGTCCGATGCGTGCAAGTATTATATTTATCATATCGAACGACTCCAAATACATTTGTGTCCCCGCAAAACGGCTATGTATACACGAGTACACTGGGCCAAGTATTTACAAATGAAAATGTGGGAGTTGTAAACAATTGATAAAGATTATACCTGAAGAAGCAGCAGCAGCTTTGGGTGAGAAGTGGTTGCGGAAAAAGAATTCTTTTTGGATATAAAATGTGGATAAGAGAGGAAAAGTATGAGTCTCGTGCAATACTGTTCTAGGGTTTGGTAGACTTTTGCCTGGAAAAACGGTGCTGGGGTTGGAATTCCAGGAAATGGGGGCGGTGGGTGATGACTGGAGCCAAATTGGCGTGGAAGTTGCCGCAGTCCCAACCATGTTTTCCAATTCTAGTGCAAATTAACATTGGATTTTCAAATCCCACTGGAACTATTTTAAACAGTGGGCGAAATGGGTTAATAAATTTGTGGTCCAACCTCCAGCTACTCATCAACAAACTATTAATTCAACAAACAACTGTATTAATTCAGCAGAGCCGGGGTCCTCCAGTGAGCTGAAGGTGTTGTGAGCTCGGCTCAATCGTTCAATCGGTGATTAACGGTCTCGATTAATGAGGCTTGAATTATATGTAAAATATTTATTTAAAGTATAAGATAACACAGATTGTTAATCACCGATCGGACGGCTTCACTACAGGGCCGCTGCTAATTCAAGGTTATGATGTAGGGTTGGGGATTTTGGATACAATTAGGTTTTTCTCTTCGGACAAGCTTATGTAGTATTGAGTTATAGTTTTGAAACTAATTTCACCCTTTATTTGTAGAGGTCCTGTTTAATTCGGAATAACATTTCATATGAATTTACTTCGTAAGAGTTAATAGTACTTAATAGCACATTTTGAACTTAAAAAGTAAGAGAGAACAATTACATAAATTGAAAGTCTTGGCGACTGGCCGTTGGGTTGGTTTTGGTTACACTTCTTGTGATGGTCTGTCTCTCTCTAGTTTGTACACTATGGGTGTGTTTGATACGAGATTTCATTATGGAAGAATTACTAATGAGGTAAGATTATTAATGAAAGATGAATCATTCTTTCATGTTTGAGAATCATATCTTACCATTAAACCTTGGCATCAAACAAGACCTATGCGTTTGGGGAAGGAGGGTTGGTAACTCTGGTTTGAACTTTGAACCCCAATCATCAAAATTAATAGGGAGTGTTTGATCCACCATACTTATTACAACACCTAACATGTGCAAGAATTTGTTTTAGCCTCATTTTTAGAGCAAATTTATCCAGAAATATTCTTCTTACTGATGTGACCGTAGATATATAATGTATTTATATTTGGACATAGTAATGTGATTACGAGTTGGGGATTAAGTTATTTCTACCACCGGGGAACAAAAAATTCCTCCAAATCAATTGCATTACGTTATGTATTCAAATAGTGGTCCCAAGTAGTAAAACATAGACATGTGGCGCAATGCAATCGATTTTGATGAGACATTTATTTTCACCGATGGTGAAAATAACTTAAACTCTTAGGAGTTGTGCGTAGTCCGAATACCTCATCAAAAAAAAAAAAAAAGGTCCTTTCATCAAGAATTGCAAGACTCTCTTTGCACTGATGTAATCAACTCAAGCCTGCTCTTCTTTTGGCATTATTAAGACAATGTATAGCTTATCCAATTTCCTAAATAGCTAAACCATATATTGCCAATATCAGAATTGGCAAAGTTTACCCAGATACATCATCATTTCACTTTTCAAAAAAGTTGTATTTTCTCATTGTTAAAAGATGTATCCATAAGCTCACAAACCAATAGACACAAAATTGTAAGTTTATTACAGTGAGTTCAAAAAAAGGTGATTACTATAACTATTCGGAAGATTTCGAGCTCTATTTGTATTTCTAATTTCATACATATTAGAGTATACGATTTATGTAGACTTTTCTTACATAAATCGAGATTATTCCCCGCGAATGATTGTTAGCAATTTATATTTTCAGAACTAAAATCCAGTGAGCAAGTGGAGAACACATAACAAAATTCCGGTAACCTCAGCTTCTTTTCTCTGTTTCTTTTCCTCCAATGGTTCAAAATAATAAGTCTCAACTTTGACACAGCCGTTACGTTAGCCTCAGCTTGACCTTTTCCTGTTACAAAAGTTTCCCACCTACTTTTCCCCATATAAAGACCCAAAAGCCAATCCCCAGACGGCCAAAACAATCACTTCAACTTCTTTGCAAAAACAAACACTAACACATCAAAAATGGTAAACAAAGTAGCAGTTCTGACTCTTTTTCTCCTCATCTCTTCCTCAATGTCAGGTAACCCTTTTAGTTTCAGGTACCCCAAAAAGGGCTGATTCTGCACCCACTTACTTACACTAACTTGGTTTCCTTTTTACTTGACTTTAAATGCTTTGAATGTGGTTGGATTGCTTCATTTCAATCTCCTGTTCAACTTTTATGATCTTCATACATTCATCTTTAGATGTGAAAACTTTGTTTTTCTAAAATTCCATTAACTTTATATCAACTAGAAGAAGGGCACACATAGTTCGTGTGTACATTCTTAAAACGGGTGCGAATAGTGGAGTGTTGGTTATGATAAGTGGCTTTTACTATTTTGCCCATAACAGTTGTTCAATAGCACGGTAGAAGTATTGCCGTTGATAAATGCTTAACTTTTAGAGGGGCAAATATGGAAAACATTTTTGTGATAGGGCTTCAAAAACTGGTTACACCAAAAAGCACTTCTCCCTTTATACTGTACTGATTTGCTTCAAAACGTTTTGGGTTCCTCTAAAATTCAACTGGGTTTTCTACAATTCAATTCAGATGACTTGATATCAATTGTACTAATTTGCATCAAACGGATCCTGTTTTTCTAAGGTGTCAATTAGCTTGTTATTTTTAGTACGGATCAGTGAAATGACTCAAGTCGCGTTTCTTTTGCTCTTGCTCAATTGTTTTTTCCCTGAGGATTTTGGTTTAACCTTGCTGATGCGTCAAATTGGTCGTACCTCTTTTATTCAAATTGTATTCTTGAAGTGACAGGTTTGCAATTGCAAGATTTGTACACTATGCATGCTAATTTCCCTGGTTTATCAGTTCTTTTTAGGCTATATGTCTGGATAAAGGATTTGTGAATGGAGTTTGTTGACGAAAAAGAAAATGCAAGAGAAAGCATACATTTTCTTTTTCCTAAACTAATCCTTGATCCAAATACAGTCATAGTATATCTAACAACTAATGAGCCCCTAAAATTTTTGCAGCCGATGAGAATGATCATGAACTTCCCGATCATGAAGAGGAACATGTAAGTTCAAGTTCCTCAGACTAGATTACTCCAAATTATTCTGATCTGTTGATAAACGCACCAGTTTACATTTGACTTGAACCCGAAATCTTCACAAATTTGCACATAATCAAGTGGCAACACTATATCCACGACTGTTTAAAAAAAAAAGTTAGGCCTAAATGCATGATTTGTGCAAACTTTTCAATTGGGCTGCAGAAAACTTGGTGCGTGGCCAAGCCACTAGCGGATAAGGAGACTCTTAAGGCGAACATTGAGTACGCGTGCTCTGAGGTTGACTGCAAGTTTCTTGAAAAAACTTGCCCCTGCGCCTCCCCAGATAATCTCTTCAACCATGCTTCATTAGCAATGAATCTTTACTATCAGTGTAAGGGGAGGAACATATGGAATTGTGATTTCAAGGACTCTGCTCTCCTCACTGAGACTGATCCAAGTAAGTCATTACCGCCTTGTAATTCTACAAGGGATATCCCAAAGTTCAGCTAGTTGTTTTGCTAATTAGTTCAGCTAGATGTTTTGCTAATTAGATAAGCATGGACGTGTCTATCAGCGTCGCGTATTCAAATTTGACATGTCTAGCAAGTAGCAAATGGTTATGTTTGGACGCACGTGTTGAAGAGAAAAAAGACATTTGATTATTTTCTGATTGTATTTTAGTTGGATGCGAAGAGATAAAAGAGACACATTAGGACACACCGTGGCATGTTAATTGTTAAGGGCATGTTAGGAATTCAAAATGCAATATAATACATGTAATATTTCTAGTTTTATTTTAGTTTAGTTCTTTTTTGAACACCCTGCACATAAATATTTGAAAACCTAATCCCGAAAAGTTTGAACAACTAGTCCCAAAGAATCAGTCCACAAACCAATTCAATGTAAACAACCTAATTAAAAATCTTGGCCCAAAATATAGAATTCACCTAAAATGTGTGCAATTGTGGCATCTTATACTCCTATATGTTAGCATTATTTGTTCCCATTTTGCACACTAATATATAATGTTTTTGTGTGTATATATGGTTAGTTAACAAAACTAGTAGAGTTAAGGTAATTTTTGAACACTCTCTTCAAAAATCCTAAAGCCGCCATTGGTCATAGATGCTTAATCCTTCAATTTTTGTTTATTAGGTGTCATCATCCATTAGTGCCAATATTTTTTACAGCTATTACCCTAAATTAATGGAAAAAAGTTTAACTTCGGTACAAATTACGAAACTAGTATAAGCTCTTGTAATGTATGGATTTTCTGTAATCAACTTGTCCCCAACGTGTCTGTGTATCTTATCGGTTATCAGTGATTCTTATTAGTGTTGATAAAATAAAAAAAAATAAATCGCTTACTTTTGAAGCTTGTGCTAAAACAATGCTCTTTTTTTTTGTTATTTTCAGGCTCTGGCGACTGCAAATATATCTATGAGTAGTGTGAGAAGTTGTATGTGCAGTTCTAAAGGGTTGTAATCTTCTAAAGATGCATTGCATCTGGATTCAGCATTTATTGAGATGAAGATCAACAATAGAGATGTTGATTTTCAGTTGAATATCCTTGTCTTTGACAGGCTATCCTTGTTTGAGATCATAGAATCACATATGCTTTACCCTTACCTTGTTTATGTGATTTAGGAAATTAGTACATCAGTCACAGGGTTAGTCCAGTTGGTTGGTACGTTTACTCCCACACAATTCACTAAGGTTCAATTGTTGGGGTAAGATCACCGTAAAGTAATTTCTAACATGAATGACTTGTTTTTTACCGGACCGGGAAGGAAATGAGATTATTTACCAGATACTCAAAAAAAAGAAAGAGAAAATTAGTACATAGAAAAAAAATCCATAGGTCCACATGGTAGTTTGCCATATTATGGTTTGAAGGGTCTAGACAAGATGACAGAGACGGGGATTGATGTGAGTGGTTGAGACACTCTCCTAATAAAGAACTCCAAGGGACTCATATGGCAATGTGCTATAAAGTTTTAAATGCATGGTCGGCAAAAAATGACAAAGATTAATGGTCTGCTTAATGTCTAGATTAGAGATTTATTAACGCAATTTGCCTCTTTTCTTCTTTTAAGAACTATTTTTTTACCTCTTGGTTATATGTTTCTTTTGTCTGAGATCTGATCAAAATACAAAATAAAACAAGACTATACGAATAAGCAAAGTACAATAAGTAAGGATTAGCAAACAGACCCTTGATTGAGAAATGATGAATTATTACGAATTTAACCCCTTACTCTCTTTTTTCCTTGAAGTTTAACTTTAACACTAATAATTCAATGAATTGCACATCTCAGTTTTATTTATTTATTTATTTATTTATTTATTATATTATCATAATTGTATATGTACAACAGTTAGTAACCTAGCTTCTCTCAAATTATGATACAAGATACTTATCTTGCGATTTGTAATATTTGCTTAGAAAACCTATGTGTATCTTTTTTGTATAGAAAATCTACGTTACGATGACATATCCTATGATCTATATATGCAATTCTGATTCGGTACTTTGTCACGACCAAAATCCGTAGATTAAGGCCTGTGACTTGCCAGTGCTAAGGCCCACTAATCTTTTAACATAGTGGAGTAACAATTGTTCACAAAATGTCATAACTATAATTTTCTGGCGAAAGGGAGAATTTCATCATTTCATAAGCAAGCTATTACAACCTACCATATACAATGACAACAGAAAAAAATAACATAACATAGACGAGAAGAACTTAAGACATAACCAAAACAAATGAAGGATATATCCAATGATAAATTTCTTCGACAATCAGATACCCGTGATCAATGTATAATGATGATTTGTTGTTGTCATGACACTTTTGTAAATGATGATTTTTCAACACACAATTTAGATAGACAAACAACCGAAGAAATTTAAGAATATATCTGGCGGTAAATCTGTTGAGAAACTAAATGCTTGATGAAACTAATCGATACAAATCAAGTGTTTGATACAGACTGAGAGTCTGAAGCACCTAATCAATTGATAATTACAAAACATACATTGATAATCAAAGACATAAGCAAATAAGCAATTGATAATAACGAAACATATCCTAGAGACATAGAGAAAATCTATATATAAAAAAATAAAAATAAAAATTAATTTTCTCTTCAATTGCTTGCTGACTTCTCCTCTAATTTTCCTAATCATTATTTTTGCCTACCCTCTCCTTTGGTCTCTAAGTTCCAAACAGAGTCTAAAATTCAACACCCTGGTATGACTAAACTACCCTTTATTAAAATAAAATAGAACTCATGTGGCTTCGAGTTGAAAAAGGTGAAATTATCGGGAGTAATCTGTGAGAATGATCAAACTCTAGGGTTTCCTTTGTAATCGTTTATATCCAACATCTATGCGATTAGAACCAACCCAAACTCGAGCGACGAGCAGGTACCCTTCCCTCCCTCCCTCTCTCTCGCCTTCTATGTTTTGTGGGCCTTGTAAATAATCACACCTTGAATCAGTTTAACACAGATGCACTTGGAACTATTATTTCAGGGTGGCCTTCTTCTTAGCATTTTTTGGTTTGGTGGTACTGATTTCGTGGGTGGTTGGGGCTTACTTTTTTGTTTTTCATTTTTAACTTTTTATCTTTTTGAATTATAAACAGAATGTATTTTGAATTTGGTAGAGTGTTAGAATAAAAATGTGTAAAATACATTTTGCAACAAAAATAGTATTTGGGAGATATGTGTAGAATACATTTTGTAATTATTTTTGTTAATCAAAATGAGAAAATGAGAAAAGTGAAAAATCAAAAATCAAAAAGCTCCTCATATCTTCTTTTTAACTTCTCTTCTCCTTTTTTCAAAATTGAGAAGTTATTCTGCAAAACAATTTCTACTTTGAGGCAGCCAAACAATCAAAATGTAAAAAAGAGAATTAGAAAAGTTGGAAAGGAGTTTGTCAAACACCCTCTTCATCTTTGTGTTCATGTCTTAGTGCTTTTGTAGTTACTTTCTTTTGTTGAATAAATTCTATTTTACCAATAAAAAGTCATTCTGCTTTTGATTTCAGTGTCATATCAACTGAGTTATGCTTAGTAACTGGTGTTTTTAAGCTTAAGTCATGGTGAGGAAAATAATTTCAAGTTGCGATTAAAACATCTTTATGTATTTACGGGCTCCACCAATGATCGTGCAATATGACTTGAATATGCAAGAAAAAAAGAAAAAGAAAAAGAAGGTTATACCCAATGCACGGAGCTTGCGCATATGCAGGTTCTGAGAAAGGGTTGATGTACACAGCCTAATCCCGGCTAGCAGAGAGGCTGTTTCCATGAATTGAACCGGTGACCTTCCTGTTAAAATGGAAACCTTTACTACTGGCCCAGGTCTGCCCTTCAAAATGCAAGAAAGCATTATAAAATTGGACATACTTAGGCAAGAGAGTATATGTAAACATATAAATGTTGTATACAGATATAATTCATGCTGCTATTTCTGTTTCTCTATTTCTTTGAGAGCCTTGTAAACGAGTTTTCCGAGGGCATGGGTCAATATTGCCTAATGGGTTTTACATTCTTTACGAGTGTCTAACCTTGTCATGTCAGCATTTTCTGTTAGCCAACCCCAGTTGTTTGAGACTTAAGGGCTCTGTTTGGCTTGATTGTGTCAGCATTTTGTGTGTTGGTGGTTTCATCTTTTCCCCTTCTGGACTACTTCATGTTCATTTGCTAATCTGTGACTTATTTTTAGCAGTTGCTGCTGGTGATATCAAACTGGCTAAAAAATTCTACCCATCAATAGGTAGGGTATATGTCAGGATATGGATATAATCGAATCTATCCTCAACATTCCTGTGCAAGACCCACCAGAAGAGGAGTTCTCATCTGCTGACTTGAGTTGGTCCAAGTTTGGAACTGCTGAGCGTCATGATAACGTTGCCATTATTCCTTATGCAATGGTTGATGCATTCATAATTGGGGAGTGCTCTAATGTAGAATGCCCAACACGGTTCCATATTGAAAGAGGAAGAAAACATTCAACAGGCAGCCTAAAAGAGTACAGGCTGTAAGTTATATCAATTTTGCATATTGCTTATCTCCATCTCACTCCTTTCTTCCGAGGTTTTCCTCCCATGTCATTAACAAGGAGATATTGTTGTGAGAGACAGGCATACGTGCCACTGGTCTCTCATTTGATCTGTCAACCTTGATATAAGGGGTTCAAGTCACATTGTTTCCCACCGAGGAAAAAGTGGCTGGAAAGGAGGTATCCTAGCCCATTGTGCAAGGAGGCCACTCATCCTCTTTTACATTCCAATAATTCTTGGAAGTTTAAAGTCGTGACCAGTATGGACTTGACATCACTTATTGTGTCATACATGGTATTTGGAGAATATTATGACTATCATTTTCGTAAGACACTATTGCTTTTTGGCCTTAATTTACTGGAACAATTTGTAGGGGCCAGGAAAAAATTATCATAACAAAACTAATCGAAAGATGCTTTTAGGGCTTTGAAGCAGATTATTATTATTAAAGGACTTAAGCTCACATTGATAGCACACTTGCTTTCTTCGGTCATTGCTGACAGGGAAAAAAAAAATTCCATAGTCATTCAATGGGGGGTCTTGAAACTGAGCATATTATCACAGCAACTAAGACCAGGTTTGTCATTTGTTATAGTGGGAATTATTTACTTATTCTGTTCCTGTCCGGCAGATCAACCATAGAAGTAAAACAGTTGACTATATTTGAAACAAGTTCACTATCAACTTTAAGAAAATTTGAAGCTAATTGAGAAAATGCTATTTTTTCTTCAGCATTTTCTTTATGTATGATCTTCTTCTTCTTCTTCTTCTTCTTCTTCTTCTTCTTCTTCTTCTCCAATACCTTCACAAAGAAGGAAAGGAAACAAAATGAATGACATGAAAATGACCGAAACAAAATTGCAGAAATGTTTTGCATTACTTTAAAGTTCAGTCCAACTAATATATTTGTCAATAAAGAATATACTTACATGGGTACGTACGGTTTCTAAGTTCAAAAGACACATACAAACGCACAAAAAAAGAAGAAGAAGAAGAAGAAGAAGAAGAAGAAGAAGAAGAAGAAGAAGAAGAAGAAACCGTACGTATGTGTCTTTTGAACTTAGAAACCGTACGTACCCATGTAAGTATATTCTTTATTGACAAATATATTAGTTGGACTGAACTTTAAAGTAATGCAAAACATTTCTGCAATTTTGTTTCGGTCATTTTCATGTCATTCATTTTGTTTCCTTTCCTTCTTTGTGAAGGTATTGGTGTTCCTTTGGTCCTGAAAACTATGGAGAAGGAGAAGTTATATTGCCAAGCAGAAGATATAGACTCAATACCCGAAACTGTGCAGCTAGACCTCAATCCATGAGGGGATGCACATGCCATTTTGTAGTAAAGCGCTTGTATGCATGCCCGTCACTCGCATTGCACTTCTTATATATAATGATAGGCGCCATGTAAACAAGTCTGGTTTTGTGTGTCATGGGCCACTTGACGGAGATGTGATTGGCCCTGGTGCCAAGAAAATTCCTTACATATGTAATGAGATTCAACAGCAAACTATGTCGATGATTTACCTTGGAATCCCTGAGGAAAATGTGTTGGAGAAGCATATTGAGGGGTTGCAACGCTATGGTGATAATGCAAACGTAAATAGCCTTGCTTCTCAATATGTCCACTAACTTGGGATGATTATCAAACGTTCTACCCATGAGTTAGATCTAGATGATCAAGCTAGCATTAGAATGTGGATTGAACACCATAAAAAATCCATATTCTTTTATCAGGACACTTCAGAAACGAATCCTTTCGTTCTGGGGATTCAAACCGAATGGCAGTTGCAGCAAATGATCCGGTTTGGCCATCACAGTCTCATTGCAGCTGATTCAACTTTTGGAATAAAGAGACTTAAGGTATTGAATTTTTTGATGCCTGTTTCAGTAATAAGACGATGCACTATGATTTGACTGCATCTGATAATTGTGTAAATGATGTCTGAATGGCAGTACCCATTGTACACTCTCTTCTTGTGTTTGATTCAAGACCGCATGCACTACCTGTTGCTTGGGTCATTACTCGTAGCATTGCTAATCCTGATGTCTCAAAATGGATGGAAACTTTACTTGATCGTGTTCGGGCTGTTGACCTTGGATGGAAGATTAATGGGTTTTTAATTGAAGATGCAGCAGCAGAGATCGACCCCATAAGGCATTGTGGTCTTACTACCTTTATCTTGTTTTTAAATTTGTCTGTTGTTCCAATATGGTTTATTTATGCAGTGATTGGTCTTGCAGGGATACGTTTTCTTGTCCTGTCCTTTTTTCACTCTGGCGTGTTCGTAGATCATGGCTGTGGAACATTGTCAAGAGATGTAGTAACATTGACGTTCAACGAAAGATTTTTAAACGCCTTGGAAATATAGTGTATAGCATTTGGGGGGGTGTCGAGTATTCAGTTGCCTTAGAAGAATTAAACCAAGATTTTGTTGATCAAACTTCCTTTTTCCAATATTTCAATGCCTCTTGGGAGCCTAAGCTTGGTTAGATGTTGCTCTCTCCGTATCTACTTCTGTCTCTGTTCTATAAAGAAATGAAGCGAATATCGTGAGATTTTTTGTTTCCTAAAGTGTTGGTTTTCATTTTTCATTTGTGTGTGCAGAAATGTGGCTTATGGCAATGAGAAACCTTCCTCTTGCGAGCCAGAAGGCATCTGGGGCCACAGAAGCATATCACGTGAAGCTGAAAGTTAAACTCTACGATGATTCACATCTTGGTGCCCTCCAGAGAGTAGATTGGTTAGTGCACAAGCTGACCACCGAGTTGCACTCAAGCTACTGGCTTGACCGATGTGCAGATGAAAGTGATTCGTTTCAGAATGTTAAGGAGGAATATATTTCTTCCACCTCGTGGCATAGGGCACTGCAAATTCCTGATTGTGATGTTACCCTGGATGATAAGGACTGCCTATTTGCAAAAGTTGTGAGCCAAAAAGACAGCAGCTTGACACATCTAGTTTGGAACCCTGGATTAGAATTTTCCTTTTGTGATTGTTCTTGGTCAATTCAGGGAAATCTTTGCACGCATGTGATAAAGGTCAATATGTTGTGCGAAAATCGGCAAGTCTGTCAAGCGTCCATGTCATGTCAGTCATATGAGGAGATATCAACGAACTTATTGAAAAAACCAATTGAAGATTCAATTTGTCTGGATCTCTGTCAATGGCCTGGACTCAGCAGCTTCTTGAGCAAATTCAGAAACTTGTTGAGCTGAACAGTTCCAATGACATTGGGTGTGGTAAATAATCTGCCACTTAAGTGGGTTGCTAAAAGAGGTAGAACATCCCTCCTTCTGGTTTGGCTTTGCCATCTAGCTCAATGAGCAATGGTGTTGCTCGTCAAAAGAATCGGAAGCGGAAGAGATTGTCAAGGTTAAGATGACTATTAACAAAGTATCTTTTTGATTCCGTAGCTGGAGTATTGCTATTTATGAATTTTGGGGACGGTTTTGATCAACCAACAGGTATACCATATGCTAAGACATATGGTTACTTATGAACCATGAGTTAAATGAACCATATATGTACGAGAATATTGTTTATCTTGCGCATTCACTGCAAAATTTCAATAGCGAATACTTTCTAGGAGGCTCTCTTTTACAGGAGGTGGCTAAGTGGCGCTGCTTGTTTTTTTGTTTTTTTTTTTTTATCATTTCTCAATTATTGGGCCCCTGGGTTGCCTAGGGCCTGTCCTTTTGTTTTCTACATTGTTTAAGTGACTGGCATTTTATTATACAAACTTTGTTAGAAATTGTTAGTTTTGTTAGCATTTTCTGGGTTATATCAAGCCTTTCAGAGTATGTAATTTTGTTATTAGGGTTCTGGGAGTTAGAGTATTTGGATTTGTGTCTAGATGCTCCACTCTTGTGCTCAAGCTTCATTGTCAAGTTGATGCCGGACCAAACACTTTGAGGCCTTCCGGAAAGGTATAACCATGATCAGTCACGCATATAGATCATTCAATTGTCTCATTTGATTGTGCATGGTTTTGGATTAACTTGAGCATTGATTTTCCTTTAAAATCCCATGTTTTTAGTGTGAGTTTATGGCTTTTCATTGGCTGTGTTTGCATGAGTCTGCACAAGCTTGTTCTTCTAGTACCATCCCTTGACACGTGTTTTAATCTTGATCATTGAGATCATTTTAACAACGTTTACAAACGTCTGCAGACGCGTGTTTGTGGACAGTCCTTATTGTGCCAAGTGTCTTAATCCTGTCGGAGCGTCTGCGCGTGTCTACACACATCTGCCAGACTCTTTAAGTGGCCACATGTCATGTTTTGAGTGGCTATCTTGGAAAGCACGAAAATGGGTACTATAAATACCATTTTTCTTTCATTTTCACAAATACACTTGGGAGAAAATTAACCCCTTTTAGAGAGAAAAGGTCTCATTTCTTCTTCATCCCTTCTCTCTTTTGCGAACTTGATGTTCTTGGTGATTTGAGGTTGCTCTTCTCATCTTTCTTCAATCTAGAGTCTTCCTCTCTATGGATCTACTCTAGGTTGATTTTAGTTTTCAAAAACTTTCATAAAAATCAAATCTTTTTCACACATCATGTTGTGTTGCCTTGTTTTTACATGAGCCGGTTGGACCAGTGCCGAGTTGACTCGGAAATCAAGACGAGTGTGCTTGTGGAGTCCATAGAATCAAAAAGGGGTATGGGGTACCACATCGAGAATTGGAGCTAGGTGTCACAAGGGGCTTGTTGGGTAATTCCTAGTCTTGTTAATTCTTATAAACTTTTGATTTATGGAATGAATAAGTAGGACTAGGCTGTGGTTTTATGCTTAGGGTGTTTAGACTCTAAGTAATTTCCACATATACCGTGTGTTTTGTCTCATTAGTTTAATTAATCTGTAATGAACTTGTTGAGTTGTTTGATTTGCCATGGTGAATGATTAAATTGGTTGAAATCAAAGTGGTTTATTTTTAAAGTGGTCATCCTATTCACCCCCCTCTAGAACTTGTAGTGCTTTGCATAATTTCAGAAATGGTATGAGAAATTGTTGACAGGCTTATGATTGTATTTGTAAGCTCCATAGGCCGAGCTCCTTTATAGTTGGCAATTTCATGTCAAAACACACATTTTCATGTATCTCATTTTATCATTTTGTATTTTCTTTTTATTATTTTCTAGAGAGTTTGTATAGGTATGGAAATGAATCATTTTGATTTGTATTTCTCTTGAGTGCGGTAGTCATTAAGTTAAGTGGTTTTATGGTTTGGAAAGATTGTGGCTTAGAAAGAATTATTGAGAAGATTAGGAAGTTTGAGAAGATTATGAAGATTTTACTTGGAAATAATTATGGACTTATTGCGTTTGGGAAAAACAAGAATCTTGGAGAAATGGAAATTGAGAATAATGAAACAACATAATTGGAGATGATCATTTTGTTTAAGGAAGCAAAAGGATTGGACATGTGCAATTCGATCAATAAGGACAGGTTAGCTCGAGCGAGATGATTAAGCAACTGCTTCTGGATTGGTTAAGCTCAAGTGAGTTTCAGAGTCACTCGAGCGAAAGTGGCTTTTTTATTTTCTCTATAAATACAAAGACACTAGGGTTCAGAAAAAACACATTGAGAGCGGCCATCACTTTTAAACCTCTGTTCTTACACTTCCAAATACTTTTGAGGGCAAAGGCTTGTGTATCTTGAAGGATTATAATGATCAATAGGATCTTTATGCTAATCGAACATCTTTAAGAGGTTTCAACTACTTCAACAATATTCAATCTTTGAGTAAAAGTCCTTCGGTGGATTCTGGGAGGCAAACGGAAGGCTTGTGGATTCAAGGTAGCGGCAGTCAAAGCACTGGGTGTGGTGAACGTGGATTCAGCAAGTAGATCTTAGGCTCGATTTTGAGGATTCTAGTTGTAGGTAAGATTGCTTGCAACTACACATTAAGTATAGTGTTTTCAATTCATTCCATTGGTTTTTTACCCGTTTAGGGTTTTCCACCTATATCTTGGTGTTCTTCAATTGTTCGTTTTCCGTTGTGTGATTGATTGACTTTTTTATTACTGGGCGAATTTTTACAAAACATTAAAACATAACAAATCTATAAACCTAGGCAAACTAGGATTTTTCAATATTCATTGTTTTATTGTGTAGAATCATCAATAACTTGTACAGACTGCAGACTTACTTATTCTAATGAATGTTCAGATTTTACTAGTTCACAAATAATTGGGGGAATTGTATTTACTTAATCAAGTAGACCTTTTTCTTTCCCCTTTGTATTTCTTTTTCTACTATTTGATTGTCTTGTTAATCTGAGCAGAGGTCTGATGACAGATACGTCAGTATATATTGTGTTTTGCAAGCTTCTAACCCAGAGCTTTAGGTTTCCATATAAGCCAGAAAGGAATGCAATTCTGTAGTTTATTTGAGTTGTTTGTCTATTGGCACTTCTATTTGGGTCAGACCATTTACGTATGTACGATGATATACACAAAAAAATGGATTTTTGGATTATTTTTCGTCTTTATTCACAAAATTTTAAGTTTGGCTAATAATTTTATACCTTTTAGATTACTCTCGTCGAGACAAGCCAAGAGACCACAAAAAATCGACCGAAAACCAACAAATGCAAAAAAAAAAATATTGAATAAGGACAAAACCAAAAAACCAAAAAAATAATTTTTTCAATTCACCCAAACCAACCCTTAATCTGTTCCTCTCGACAAAAAGGCATACACCGTTTGTTTATTAAAGAATTAGGATTTATTTTATATATCAAAATTCGGATTTGTTAACCCCTTTGATCACACGTCGCCAAGGGCTTGACCACTTGGCACGTGTGATGCTTAGGGCTATGGAAACCCAAAGTTTTGTCTAAATAACACAAGAATCCTAATCTTTATGAAACACATTTTTCTAGTTAATGGTTTTAAACTCTAAATCTTCTATTTCAGACCATCTAACGATGTCCCGAGCCGGTTATCTAGAGAGGAACGGATTACCTTTGTTTGTCCTTTGTTAAAATCCCCTAGACTTAGCCTTGCTTTTAATTAGTTTTTTTAAATCTCTGAGTCGTTCTCAAAGTCAAGAGAATTCTACCAAACAAACTCCAAAAACCAAGTTTGCCGCTTTACGGCTAAAATCATCACTCGCGAGTCAATCAACATGCTCAGCGCATTCGGTCTTTATGGATTCAACCCGGTCTTACCGGTTATCTTGCTACGCGATACCTAGCCTTACGCTTGGGGCAACACCTTTTGCTATACAATCTAAGGACGCAAGCACCACACCCCAAATGAGTGAGGTTGTGGCACAAAATTTGTGTATAAATCATTTTTTATTAAATGATCCTGTATTATTTCTTTGTAGGATGCATGCATCACGTGCCAAGACCAGAGAAATTACTCTAGATTGATGTCATTTGATAAGTTGTAATCCAGACATAATATTTGGACATGAAAAAAGGACACGGGTGAAAGGGACAAGCATGCATGTTGTCCGATTTGAGCCATCCATGCTCTGCAATGGACGACTCAGATCACCTCTTGTCCAAACACATCCGAACTATCCGCTACCAAATAAATCCGAGCCGTTCATTGTTGAGCACAGACAATCCAGATTGGGACAACATGGTTTATTTCCCTAAAGGGACAACACCATCCCCCAAAGGTCTCCTATGGACGTATCCTACAATTACTAAATTACTTATTAGGATAAAATGTTGAACTCTGGCCAATTTGACAAGTAGAAGTCTAAAAACATTAATCAAAGTCGTGGGAGACCGGTTCCAACCATTGAAAGACATCCAATGAACATAGGGCTTGAATAAAATAAAGAACCATATTTTTATTTTGCTTTGGGTAAATTTAGGAGGAACTTTTTTTCTTTCTAAGACATCCATAGCAGGCCCCTTAATTTGGCTCCTAACATGACTCATAAAGCAGATACATAAGTAAAAGAGGTTTTAGAGCTGTTTGATAAAGCTGAAAATTGAAAACTGAATGCTGAATTTATTAAGCTAATAAGCTATTTGATATGTACTCAAATAAGTTGTTATTTTGCCTTTCATATATTCATATTGGAATACTAAATGAAAAAAAAAACTCATACATTTATCAAAAAAAAAAAATATGCCAGAATATTAGCAAGATGGTGGTATAACGATGATGGTATTAAATTCACTAATTATCTTACTTTGCCTTTGATTTCATATATTTATACTGGAATACGAAAATGAAATCAATGAATGAAAAAAAAACCCGTACATTTAGCATAATAATAAGAACATACAAAATATTGATAAGATGATGGTTTAACGGTGGTGGTGGTTGTGATTGTTGAGTGGTGGTTGTAATTGTGGAGTGATGGCCTTGTAGTTGTGGGGGAGTGATGATGGGTGTAGTGGTGGTGCCGTGGTGGTGTAATGGTGGTAATGGTGGTGGTGGTGTGGTTATAATGGTGGAAGTGGCAAAGTAGTGGTGGCGATGGTGGTAGTAGTGGTGGGAGTGCCAAAGTTGTGGTGGTGGTATATTGCAGTTAGAGTGGTAAGGTGGCGGCAACAGTGGTGGTGGTGGTGGTGATAGTGGCGGAGTGGTGGTGGTGGTGTAGTGGTAGTAGTGGTGATGATGGTGGTGTTGGTGGTAGAAATGGTGGGAGTGGTGGCGGCGGCGGCGGTGTGGTGGCAAAATGGTGATAGGAGTGGATGAGTGGTGGGGGTGGGATGGCAGCGGTAGTGGTGGTGGGAGTGGCAGTTATGGTGGTGAAAGTGTGATAGGAATGGCGGTGGTTTTAAGGTAGCAATGGTGGTAGGAGTAGTAGAGTGGTGATGATGGTGGTGTGAGTGCTAGTTATGGTGGTGTGAAGGGTACTGACGGAGGAAAAAATGGTTGAATGAAACCACTCACAAATTCAATTCAAAGCTACTTAATTTCTATCAACATTTGAGCTTACATTTTAAGAGCCACTTAATATTTTAAGTAATGTAAAATGTGGTTATCAAACCTACTTAATTACTTATTACTTAATTCATTTAGTTTTAAGTGTTGAATCTGGGTTATCAAACAAGGCCTTTGTGTGTTAAGGGTTTGGTATTTTAGGGGAGTGAGAATACTCCAATGAACTCTCTAAAACTTGCTCATCGACTATGTCTTGAAAATTATTTATGCACATAAAAATGTAAGTGGGCCTCCTTCCTTCTCTCTTTCTCTCTTTTCTCCACACTTCCGACTCTCTTTCTAACTTGCCTATGTGGTAGGAGTCATGCCAAAGTAGTAGTTTCTATGGAGAGCCCATTGAAGATCACAATTGAACGAATGAGTTGCTAAATATTGGGAGTCTCACCTACGAGCTATTTTAGAAGCCCACTAGTAGTAGGGAAGCCTCAGTGTGATAAACCAAGACCGGATAAACCTAAAATTTTACATGTAAACAAGAACTTTTTTTTCATATATTCACAATTTATTGGTGTTATTAGAGATAGCTATCTTTTAATCGTATATAATTGTGGTTAAGTGTATTTTACGGTACATGGCTCTTGTCTCGATGCAATTTTTATAAAACGAACAAAACGATGCACCATATCTATCCCACTTACGGTACATGGCTCTTATCTCGATGCAATTTTTATAAAACGAACAAAACGATGCACCATATCTATCCTAATTTGAAAACCTTTCTCAGACAAAACATGTTGCGGATTAAAGAGGGTACAAGTTTACAAATTATTCTTCAATAAAATTGTATGGTATTCAACTTGTGTTACGGGAGATAAATTAAACTATAAATTATCTAAAAGAAAAATATTAGAATAATCTGTTTACGATCTAACAGATGACGCAAGGGTGTTCCGCTAAGGGTGTTTTTAGAATAAATTGGTTTTTCACAATTTTTTTATGTGATGTATTGTAAGAGAATGACATGTCTTGATTTTGTAAAAAAATTTTTTTGTTAATGGAACATCCTAGAATCTGATATAAAAAAGGAATAATTAGTAATAAATACACAATATTTTGTCTATTTTAAAAGAAGGATAAGGAACTTTTGTAATCAAACATAAAAACATTGTTTGTAATTATAAGTTAATAAAAGGATAAAACACATTCATTCTCCCTTTACTATGATTCCCCTGCTAACCTTCCCGTAATTTTTAGTTTGTTGTTAGCTTGTAACTCCCAAGCTAAAATTGGCAATTAAACAAATGGCAAGTATGATTTGAAAACAAAAATTGGAAATTTGTGAACTTGTCCTATGAGCCCGTGAAGCTCCAACGACTTTGCAAAAGTATCACCCAACACAAATAACTACATAAAATCTCATACATCAAGAAAATTCTCTATTCTTGATGTACCCAGCGATAAATGTTTTGGAAGGAAAATTCCAAAAATTAGTTACATTTTACTAATTTTTTGGTCGTCGAAAGTGGTCGGCTAGAAGTGGAGTGGTGGTCGGCCGGAGGTGGGTTAAGTGATTTTTTGAATTTTTTTATTTGAAATTAGAATTTTAAAAAATTAGTGATATTTCAATAATTTTTTTGGTTGCCAGAAGTGGTAGGCTAGAGGTGGGGTGGTGGTCGATCGGAGGTGGTGTGGTGATTTTTTTGAAATTTATGTTTGAAATTCGATTTTTTACAAAATTAATTACATTTCACTATTTTTTTTGGTCACTGGAATTGGTTGGCAGGTGTGGTGATTTTTTGAATTTTATGTATGAAATTAGAGCTTTTAAAAATTAGCGATATTTTACTAATTTTTTTGGTCGGCTAGATGTGGGGTGGAGGTCGGTCGGAGGTGGAGTGATGACTTTTTGAATTCTATATTTGAAATTAGAATTTCTTAAAATTAGTGACATTTCACTAATTTTTTTGGTCGTCTAAAGTGGTCAGCTAGCGATGGGTTGGTGGTCAGCTAGCGGTGGAGTGGCGATTTTTTTTTTTTTTTTTTTGTATTTTATGTACGAAATTAGAATTTTTTAAAATTAGTAACATTTCACTAATTTTTTGGGTCGTCGGAAGTAGTCGGATGGAGGTGGGGTGGTGGTCAGCTAGTTTTTTTGTACGAAATTTGAACTTTTAAAAATTAGTGACATTTCACTAATTTTTTGGGGTCGACGGAAGTGGTTGGCCAGAGGTGGGATGATGATTAGCCAGAGGTTGGGTGGCGCTTTTTATGAATTTTATAGACGAAATTGAAACTTTTAAAAATTAGTGACATTTCACAATTTTTTTTGTCTTTATGTTCAATTGTAAAAGTTCCTTATCCCCTTTAAAAATGTCAAATATTTTTTATTTTTATGTTCAATTACAAAAGTTCTTTGTCCTTCCCTTTAAAAATATCAAATATTTTAGATTTTTGCTAAGTGAACTTATAAAAAATTACTATGATAATGCTGAAGAAAGCCTGACCTGTTATTCCATTTGTATGGAAAATAGTGAAGGTAGTAATTGCACCGTTGCGTAAACGTACAAGAATGAAGGAGCCGCTAACTTTTTCATTTGATTTTAGCAACGCAGTTGCTAAAATTATGGTATTTCAAATAAAAAAATTAAGTGTTTCTGTGTATTATTTTTTAAATTTTTTACACCGAATTAAATTACAGAAGGAGTACTTTAATTTGGTTGCGAAAAAAATTGAAAAACGATACACGGAACCACTTTATTTTTTTATTTCAAAATCATAATTTTAGCACCTACTAAACTCATTTGATAAAATCATGATTCATTTTAGCAACTGATTACTAAAATCAAATGAAAAACTAAGCCTAAAGAAACAGATTATGGAGTTGTGTGAAAGCTTATCCTTTGCACCAACTCCAATGGTTTTGACTTTTGAGTCAAATTCTGATACCAAAGCTATTTTCCAACTTACAAACACTATTGCAATTTTGTAAAATTTTGGTAAAACAGATCCTAGTGGTTTGAAAAGCAATTGAACAACGATCATCAATATTACCATTTTTTTTTATCACTATCAATATTACCATTTGTCAACATGTAAAAGGTACTATTGTGGTTTGAATGCATGTGCTCCTTTTTGGGTTTCCTAAGTGAGGCCAGTAGAGTTACAGCAATTAGGAAGCCTTGCACGTTGTGGTATTTTTAACTCAAGAGGGACATTAATTATAGGTCAACAACGCAACATGTGCATGAGATATTGATCCCAAGGCTTGGACTAGTGGCCAAAGAATGAGACTTAATGGTTTGCTCTTTCCTAATGTCTCAAATTCAAAATATCCCGGTGATGATAATTTTTCCCAAATTAACCTTATGGGTACTGTACCACCTTCGCCTATTTAGAGTTGATATTACCCGATTTTTAATCCAAATCCAATGGTTGTGTTTGTTTGGTAGTTTAGTTTAGTTTTGATGATGTAAAAAGTGTAATGAGTGGATAGAGATATAGAGAGAAATGAGGGTAACGATGATGTCATCAAAACTAAAACTAAACTAAAACTAGGAAACGAACACAGCCAATAGGCTTGGACAAGATTAAGATTGGTTGCTTGATGAAAAGTAGTTGTAGGCTTCGAGCAACATGAGTTTGAAGAAATGCTCGAGATAAACAAAACAATGAAAACAGGTGTTTCACCGTCCTAACTGTTTGGATAGGATGTTCGAAGTTCTCAGACTGATCAAAACCTACTACGCGCAACTTTGTGAAGGCTTTGTTGGTACAACAAGGAACGAGTAAGGCTTTGTTGGGGGTGTCGAAGAAACTTGCTGATATTCAGAATAGTGTGTTTGAGGATCTTGATGCGAAGAGGGTATAGCAAAAAATGGTGTAGTATTTTTTATATGTATGTATGTATGTATGTATGTATGTATGTATGCATGCATGTGTAATTTGTGTATATTATATACGTAAGAGTTACAGGACAAAAATATATATGGTCAAGGGTTAAAAAAAATTTCTTTGTCAACATTTTAATAATCTTTGAGGACAATATTTGTTTGTAATCTTATATTCTGTTTTGTTTTAAATGAAAATTTTTACACGGTACATTTTTTATTTATGGCTTTTATTTTACCCATGGTAGTAAACGGTAAAAGAGCCCCTCAAAATTAATCGAGACGTGTGAAATCTGACTTAGACACTAGAATTATGGGAATAGATATTAGGGCCTATTTTGGCCAAAGTTGAAAAAACATGCTTTTTGCTTTTTTAGATTTCAAAAAGTCATAAAATTTGGCTTAAATAAGCAATTACAATTTAAGAGGTGAAAAGAAAAAAAAAAAAAAGCTAATCCACTTTTTGCTTTTCTACTTTGGCCAAAATAGGCCATGTTTACATAGATTCATTCACAGTCCATGTGCAATGTGAACTGAATGACCCAATTTCTTTTGTTTGGTATAATCACTACAAGAGTTCCAGTGCATTTGGTGCTACAATTGTTACAGGGTGAGGACTCTAAGGAGTGTTTTGGCAAAATAATTGATTCAGATTATATTTTTGTCTTTATTTAAATTTTTTTTCTTAATTGTTAGTTTTGTGTCAATTTTTTGTGAATTATTAATTCGTCTCGACGAGAGAAATGTAAACAGTAAAAAATTATTAATGAAACTTAATTTTTTATTAATAAAAACATGATTTAATATGTAGTGATGATCTTAAAAGTTCCAGCCAAACATCATATGTATGTAAATCTCCATAATTCTGTAGAGCTCGTTTGGATGATGTACAAGAGAGGAGGATGAAGAAATTAGGGATGATGAGGAGTTGATTGGACATTTACACCATGGTTTGGATGGCGTATAACTAAATAAAAACAGGGGAGGGGGTGCTTATGTTTAGTCAGGGCTGAGAAGAGCAACGTTTTTACCTTCTTACCCCACGCCCCTTTCAAACCAAAAAATCTCAGACCCAAAATCCCCAATTTCAGACCCAAAATCTTACACAAAAATTAGATCTTGAACCAAAAAATACCGAAAAGGGAGAGATACCATTTTCATCGTCAGACCTTGAACATCGTCGTCGGACTCTGAACATCTTTGTCGGAGCTTGACAATCAGATCTTGAACAACATCGTCGAACCCCCTTTGGAATCGGCCAGTTGTAATGGCTTTGATGCATAAAAGTGGACAGTAGCGGCGCCGTCAGACCATTAACCGCCCATTTGGTCGAACACCGTTGTTGGTGGAAGAAGATATGAAATGAAAACTTTGCACTGGTCCATCACTGTATGCGGTGTAGGTAGAAGATGAAATGGAAAATGTATTCGGTGTGGCCAAATACAAATTGTTTTTTAAATTTTTTTAAAGAAAATAATATTATATTAAGCACTACTATAACTTAAATATTAACTAGTATATGAAATTATTAGTTTTGGTATTTATATAATTACATAAATATATGTAATTTAATATATGCATTAGTAAGGGTAAAAAAGTCTTTTTACATGATTTTACATTATCCACCTTTCTTATCTCTCTCTTTTATCCCTCATCCAAACCCCTGACTATTTAATCTCTTATTCTTAAATATCACATTATTGTGCAACGCCAATGCTCTGGATGTTGAATGAAAGAAGCATGGTAATGTGCACATAAATCAAAATGATTCTTGGGTCTGCCCTCTTTGATGCTTTTTGGCTTTGATTTGAGGGCATGATTCCGCAGCAAACTCGACGGTATAGGGGAACCGCTGTTTCAATGGTATTCTGTGAGCAACCACTTTGTACATTTATTGCCAAAGGTTAGGTCTGTCTCAAATCCATTTGTTTCAGTGGTATTCTGGGAGCAGCCACTTTGTGCATTTATTGCCAAAGGTTAGGTCTGTCTCCTATCCATTCCCCGCCCATACCCCCAATTATTGGGGACTAAATGGGTTATGTTATTGTTGTTGTTGTTGTTGTGGGTCTACCCTTCTTATTTAATCACTCTTACAATTTTATCGTCCCTTATTATTTTATACCTCCAAAAACAATACGCCATCCAAACGGGCACATAGTGACTAGGGTCTACGAGTGGAAAGGGTATTTAGTGCAATGGTTGCCCATGTGGCGTGCCAGTGTGGTGACACAGTTCCACTTACAAATTGCCGTGTATGCATTATGTGAAGCTCGTGACACAGTTCCACTCAGCTCTACAGGCTCGGTCTTGGGTCCCACACACAACATCTTGCAAGTGGAACCATGAGATTCACTAAAAATGTGAGGGGTTAGAATGTATGACATGACACGACAACACTACATAAACAAGACATGAAGTTAGCGGGTTAGTATTGAGTATTTTTGACATGAAACACGTATATGATACGACCTGAAAACACGATTAGCAAACAAGTCGAGTTCGGGTTGAACCCACATAACCCGAAAATGACACAAATTAACCTGTTCGTCTAATCGTGTCGACAGGGTAACCCGAACTCGATCAAAAAATGACACGAATTAACCTGTATGTTTGCATGCTCTGAAGTTGTGCATGAAGGTTTTCAAGCTCAATCTTGTTGCAACTAAAGTCTATCCATTGATATACAAGTTATTCTCTCCCTGTTATCAAATTTGTAGAGTTTTGTTATAGTGACTGAGGTTCTAAGCCTATACATCGTTTTGGCCGGCTATAATTACACATCATTTTGCTTGTTTATAATTACTCTATTTGATATCTAGTTCCTCTAATCTATTGTAATGGTTAATGTGGGTTAATAAAAAAGAATTCACTGTGCAAAAAAAAAAAAGAAAGTTAATTGGTTAACCCGAACACGACATGATTATTAACAGGTCGGGTTAGGGCTCATATTTTTCGACACAATTAATTAAGCAGGTCAATTTGACACGAACATGGCTCGACATGACACAAACACTACACAACATGACAAAATGTCCACCCCTAAAAAATGTCACATAACCATCAGATTGCGTCCATAGACGGTAGGCCATCAGTAGCGCTACATACCCAGACAGTATCCACAATATTGCAATGAATGGTTTGGGACTTGGGAGGGAATCTCAGTCATTCATTGCAATTTTCTGAGCACTTTCTAGACAATATTTCTGAGCACTTATAATTTTCTATAGGCCATTAGAACTAGGGGTCTAAATAGTTCGGATTGGATTGAAATGAATCCAATCTTAATCCGCGAGTTACGATTTTTAGAAAATTCAATCCATGGCTAGACCAAAAGTCTCACGGTCCGGCTCCAATTCAATCCACAAGTCACAAATCGGTTCGGTTTTATCCATGGATTACATGTCATACGTAAATAAGTAACAACCAATTTGATTAAAATAAAATCCTAAAAATCAAAGTAGAAAATAAAAAAGACCTTAGATAGAACACGTGATAGAGCCACAACTATGGCCTAAACAAACACTAGTAGAAGCATATAGCTTAGTTCAATTACATAGTGGAATAGAAACAAAGACAGTTTAATACACAAAAAAAATAGTGAACAACTACTAAATTCATCAAAGTCCAATACAAATACAAGACAGTGAAATACATGAAAGTCCAATACAAATTGACAATATTTATAGGAGATAACAGTATTACTCTATATCAAATTGACAATATTTATAAAATTGATAACGTTATTTATATATACATACATACACATATTTTTAAAGTATACTCCATTCATCCCAATTTTATAATCCCTCATTCTATCCTAATCGGATACAAAAACGATTATATTTTTCAATCGATAATACATTTATATGCAATATGGGTCTTATTTGATAGATCTTGATTTAATCTAATAAACAAAGTATTCAAAATCACTTAAAATATTATAGATTATAAGATATAACACTTTGAAAAGTGGCACGAACTCCCAAAAGAGATTATAAAATTGGGATGGAGGGAGTATATAATAAAATCTCACGCTCCGTATCGTATCGGTTAATCTAAGGTTTCAAAATCAAAATCCTTGTTCTGACCGCGAGTAACGGTTTATTATTTTTTGAATTCGTGTCCGGACTATTAATCTATAGTTAAAATTCAAAACATACAAATTGACTCAATCCAAACAAGATTCACAGTTCACCAGTTTTTTTTGTGCAGTCTTAATTGGAACGGCGTTACTTGGCAATCATTTGACCACCAGCTTCTAGCCTTCTATGAGTTCATAGACGTTTTGAATTTGCCGAAGATAAGGTACTTTCTTAACCTCTCTTTCTCCCTCCCTCTCTTCTCTCTCTCTGTCGCTCTCTCTGTTTCACCATAATCCACATACACTCATGTCCTAAAGTATTAACTTTTCATTTCTTCCTAACGAAATTCATTATTTTGATGTGGTCTTCTTTGATCCACTCAATGCTAATATGCTATAGGCTTATTCACAACACACACATCCCAACCATCAGTTGGATTGACGTTCAACTTCTCTTCTCTTTCTCAAGAAAACAGCTTCTCAGGTTACGACCCATTTAAACTCTTCACTGTTTATCTGAGTTTCGATACGACACCCCTTACTTTCTCTAGTTCTCTGTAATGGCTTGATTATTTTCTTCGTGGGATATTGGTAAAATGGGGATTTGAGCAATTTTCTGAGTGGGTTTTTTGATTTGAGAGAACAATTAGGTGTTTCTGATATCTGGGTATTACTGAGGATGATGTCAATGACATGGCATAATCTTGAGTTTGTTCGAACTGGGTTGGATTTGGTTTCTTGTGGGTGTTCTTCCAATAGTTCATTTGACCGGTTTCCAGTAAGAAATTGTGCCAAGGGGGTTCACAGGAGTGTTATAAGAGGATATGGGGCTCCCAAATTTGCTTCTTGTCGGCGTGATATTGCCCGGTGTCTCGCTTTACCTACAAAGACTCCCGAGACTTTGGTGAATGGTACTTTCTTGGTTTCACTATGCACAATCTGAATTTGTTTCTGATTGCTAATGAACCCCTTTATGTAATTTTATCCTTGTCAGTTTTGAGTTCTCACCATTCCAATTTGGCAAATTACTTTTTTAGGGGCTCCAATAGGGATTGCACAAGGTCCTGCACCAGTGATGGAAGAGAAGGTGGAGTGTAGAAGTCCTATTTCAGTGACAAATTTGTTTCAAGTGGTTGCTGATGACCTCCAAACACTGAACAAAAATTTACTATCAGTGAGGACCTCCATGAAAATTGGATATTGGCTTGTTGTATAAGATATTCTTGTGTTCTTTCCTGCCGTGTACTAGGATAGTGAAGATGATTGGAGTGGTACTTTTAATCCTCTTGCTTGAATGATGTTTTTGGTTATGTGCAGTGAGATATAGCTTATATCTCATATAATTATTGTTTACATGGCTGTTGAATTTGATTTTGTTGATGATAGTAGATTAAGATGGCTTGGGCATGAATAGTGAGGAGAAGAAGCGCAGAGTGAGCAAGAGTGGCATGGTCCTCAATGAGCATGGTTTCGAGATGAGGGAGAACCAAGATTGACATAATAAATGAAACATGTCACAGTACTACATCTTTGATTTTCTGCTCTGAGCGAAATGACTAAAAGAAGATTATTCTCCCTTTCCTAATAGTTGACGATATTCTTTGACGCTTCAGTTTAGTCTTCCATAAGACGTTAACTTATTGTGTGTGGAGGAAAGTAGTCATCTTCCAGCATCATTGGTTGGGTGTACCAAGGTTTTAAAACTCTCTAGGCGCTCCCAGGGTAGCCGGACACCTTCTAGCTTCCACGTCGAGTACTCGGCGCTAAGTCAGGCTAGTCAGCAAGGGGCCTTCTAGAGCCTAGTGGGCGAGTACTTGGCCGCCCAGACCTTCTTTTAGAACATTGGTGTATACTATTTACTAATGCCTATTATGGTGAGCAACTGGTAATATGATACATGGTGTGCTCTAGTCCAAACCAAAACCAAACCAAACCAAACCAAACCGAGTCTTATGTCCCAATCAATTGGGGTCGGCTAGATGAATCTTTTTTCTCTTATTGAGCTCTTTCAAGGGTTACTTGTTCACTTAGACTTAGTAGACTCATATCTTTGTGTACTACAACATCCAATGTCAATTTGGATCTTCCCCTCCCTGTAGCATTACTACCCAACTTTATTCTATCAACTCTTAACTACTGTATCTACAAATCCCCGATAGATATGTCCAAACCACCTTAGTCTATTTTCTCTCAACTTCTCCTCTCTATGTGCTAAACGTACCATCTCACGAATGGTTTGATTTCTAATTCTGTCTCTTCTAGTCTTACCACACATCCATCGTTCTCATTTTAGCTACACCCAGCTTACTCACTTGCTGTTTCTCGATAGGTCAACATTCTGTCCCGTAAAGCATCGGGGATCTTATGGAAGTTCTATAGAATTTCCCTTCCAATTTTGTGGGTATCCTCTTGTCACATAGCGGTTCTCCAATTTAGCCACCCCACTTGGATCCTATGAGTTGCGTCGTCTGCAATCTCTCCATCTTCGTGAATAATAGAACCTAAATATCTAAAATGGTGTGCTCTTGTCCAAAAAATTTGAATATTGAACCAACAAGAGGCATCTAACTAATGGTTAAAAAGATTTTCTATTGGCTTGGTCTTTAGTTTCGACTCAACTAGAGTAATCTATGTCGTATTTATGTTTTTTCTTTCCACTTCTTCGACTTTCTCTTCTCTCCATATTCTAGAGCATCTGTTGGTGCATAAGGTAGTGGGGTAACGTGCCAAGACAGGGTGAGTAATCTTTTCATTTCCGTTTAATGGAAGAGGACAAATTGTCTCTGACTTGCACAATATGCGATAGATTTGTGAAGCATGAGTCTTTTATGGGTCAGGATTTGCAATTTAAATAGAGTAGACTTTACAAATTGACTGGCATCTCCCTTTTTTTTTGTCTGTTTCTAATTGGCTGAATTTCGATAATTCATATCACTAGGAGTATCATTCTGGTGGTGTTGATGGCCATGTCTTGTGATGCAGCTAGGGATGCAGTTCACTTCTGTGTTATGTAACGCTGAATTGAGAATCAACGTCAGAAGATAAATTTGAAAAATTGATATTTTGATTGACATCTGAATCTCTGATTCAATCATGATGCACTTCTATTGTTTCTAGAGCTTTGTGTTAATGGAGTTTGCTATACCAAGGGTACACAGGAATAGGATGCATCACTGATTAGAAATATCTTGTAAATGGAAGGGTTGATGGGATTAACTGGAGATATTCCTTTAGGCATGTCAAATTCATATAATGGACTTGTTGTGCTCTTGTTAGCTTAGCTAAACAAGTTGCCTTTAAGTTAAATATCTCATCTTTGATTCTTAGTAAATCATGTCATACGATTTCCTTTTGGTTGATGTTATCATTGCTACTAAGGTCCTTAATGTGGGTAAAATTAAGGTAATGTTAAGTGACAGTTTTAGTATTTCAGCACTAAAAAAATGAATTCCGTCTTCAGTACCTGATTCTTGTGCACCTATCCATTTACCTCTTATCAACTTCAGATGCCTAGACTGTCATGTTGTATACACATGTACTGATTTCCCTGTTTTGTTTTCTATGTGCCTTGCTTCTGATGAATTTTTTTCTGCTAGATTGTTGGTGCAGAGAACCCAGTTTTGATGTCTGCTGCTGAACAGATCTTCGGTGCTGGTGGGAAGAGGATGAGGCCAGCTTTGGTGTTCCTAGTGTCAAGAGCAACTGCAGAAATTGTAGGCTTGAAGTGAGGACCCTGCAATTTTATGAAGTACACTTCTCGAGATATTATGCGGTATTAGAATTTTCACTCGACACTCTTTATTACCAGGGAACTTACCAAAGAACATAGGCGTTTGGCAGAGATTATTGAGATGATCCATACGGCAAGCTTAATACATGATGACGTGTTAGATGAAAGTGACATGCGAAGAGGTAGGCTTTCAGTTTTTGCTGCTGATCTAGGTTTTCTTAGACTTTCATAATGAATTATGAGAATGCTTATTGGCATTCGCTCAAGGTTCCTCATTTTAAATTGAGTTTGTATTGTTGAAACCACATCTCTATATTTTTACCTGGTTAGTTTACTGAAAGAAGTCATTACATATGACACCAGCTTCCCTTATCAAGTTGAAGTTTATGTACAACGGGTACTAGTTATTTTGATTTTTGCTTAAATGCAATAGGTTACTGGAATCATGTGCTGTCATGTTACTCAGTCCTGTTGCCGAGTGCAATGGCAAGTTGTGTGTTCGGAATTGGGAGCAACAGTTGAGCCCAGTTTTATTGAATGCCCCCGGGAACCCTATCTCTTCATCTCTGTGTCATGCTTCTTCGCGCACATTTAGATTCTTCATTTCCGTCATCTATTAATCTTCTTATATTTGGTTGGCTATTTGAAGGAAAGGAAACTGTACACCAACTCTATGGTACAAGAGTGGCAGTTCTTGCTGGCGATTTCATGTTCGCTCAGTCCTCTTGGTACCTAGCCAATCTTGAAAACCTTGAAGTCATAAAGCTTATCAGCCAGGTATGCTTTCAAAGGCCTTTAGATGCTGGTTTTACTGTTATGCTTCACTCGCTCTGTTTTCTGATCACCGTTTCATTCACAATGCCAGAAATTATTAGAAAATGAAGGTTTTCAAACTTAGTTCATATGCATAAAGTACAATGGCATTATTGCAGGTTATCAAAGATTTTGCTAGCGGCGAAATAAAGCAGGCATCCAGTTTGTTCGACTGTGATGTCGAACTGGAGGAGTATTTGATCAAAAGCTACTACAAAACAGCTTCTTTAATTGCTGCTAGCACCAAAGGAGCTGCCATTTTTAGTAGTGTCAACAGCAGTGTCAGTGAACAAATGTATCAGTATGGTAAAAATCTTGGTCTATCCTTTCAAGTTGTTGATGACATATTGGATTTCACGCAATCAGCGGAGCAGCTGGGGAAGCCGGCTGGCAGTGACCTGGCGAAAGGGAACTTAACTGCACCAGTAATATTTGCACTGGAAAAAGAGCCGAAGTTGAGAGAGCTCATTGAATCCGAATTTTGTGAGACGGGTTCCCTAGATGAGGCCATTGGAATAGTTAAGAGCAGTGGGGGGATTGAGAGAGCTAGGGATCTAGCAAAAGAGAAAGCTGATCTTGCAATCCGAAATCTTCAGTGTCTTCCTCAGAGCACATTTCGTTTGGCACTTGAAGGGATGGTGAGGTATAATCTGGAGCGAATTGATTAGATGGAAAACGCATCCAAAACTGTAAGGAAATAACACAGCAAGATCTGATACGGCTTGAAAGAAGCTTGCAGTTCGGTGCTCATTTATAGAAGGCACACTGAGCTATGATTTCGACTTCTGTTGTATTCGATAAATTTATGGCCTTTTTCCTGTTGGCTTAGATAGAAATAAATAGCATTCATGGTTGTTGTTGTACACTGTATATGTCCGAACGCCAATATTATTCTTTTGACTTCATGGATCAGTAAACATGAGTTGAATGCCTGAGGTTTACAAGCTTGTTTCTCAGTTGGTTTTTCTGTCTACAAGCAAAGGCTTTATACTGATGAGTCAATACTTGAACAACACATGGATAAGTCAAGTTGCGCTAAGTTGGTCCTGACACCATAAAATATCAAAAAATTCGTGAACACAGAACAAATATCCTTTTTCTGTTATGTAAACAAGAGATGTAAATAACTTGACCACGGTTAAACTACCCAAATGAGAGGCTAGATGGAATATCATATGGAGTAGTTTCATTTTTAACAGTTTCCCTTTACATGATGAATGCTGGTTGGGGTTAATTTTACAGATGAATTAGTACATGTCCATTAGGTGTTTAGGCACTGGTCAATTTTTTCATTGTAATTTAAAGATCAATGATTTACCAAGGAAAATTCTTACATATAAGAGGCCCTTAAGTTGTCATGGGTAGCTCAATAAGCTCACATGCAATTTAGGAGCCATTCTTCTAAACTTTTTCCATTTTTTTTTTTTTTTGTCTTTCTTAATTTTGTTAGATTGACATTATATTTTTTGGATTAATTATTTGTTTTGATAAGAGTTTAGATTAAAAAAATATAATTTTTCAGTTAATCATTCGTCTCGACGAGAAGTTCTAGGTAAAATTTTCTAAGGACAAAAAATACCAAACAATGGTCTTTTACATCTAACCCGAATCGCGTTGTTGTCGTTCCTGCAGTAATTCGACGCAGTTGGTTGTACAACAATTTCTTCTGCTTGACCTTTTTTTTAAACCCGATCGACTTCTGCATGACCTTGTCTGGCTTTTCGTTCA
The DNA here is from genome assembly GCA_022606695.1 of Vaccinium macrocarpon. Taxonomy (NCBI): domain Eukaryota; kingdom Viridiplantae; phylum Streptophyta; class Magnoliopsida; order Ericales; family Ericaceae; genus Vaccinium; species Vaccinium macrocarpon. The sequence goes on from CM040180.1 coordinate 7,287,052, forward strand.
AGTCGGCTTAACAACCCGAACCCGTTTCACAGTCAAAATCAAAGTTGGTCCTTTCTTTCTGGGGAAAATTACATTAAACCCCCTCGAACTATTGCTCTCACACGAGCTGCCCTCTCCAACTATTGGCTCAGACATTGAACCCCCTCCAACTTTCCACGAGTGTGCGAGTTACCCCCTTCCGTCGAAATAGGGATATCCAACTAACGGAAATGGTAACCAAACTGTATAAAACCATAACCCATATACATGGGACAAAGAAATGGAGGGAAAAAATAGAGGGAGGAAAGGATTTGAGGGAAAATTCCTGCCAAATCTGAGGGATGGGTGGGTGTTTAGAGTGGGTTTTAACGGATAACTACCAATAAATGGAGAGAAGGAGAGAGGGTTACTGTTTTATACGGTTTGGTTACTATTTCCGTTAGTTGGATACCCCTTTTTCGACGGAAGGGGGTAACTCGCACACGCGTGGAAAGTTGGAGGGGGTTAAGTGTCTGAGCCAATAGTTGGAAGGGGCAACTTCGGATAAGAGCAATAGTTTGAGGGGGTTTAATGTAATTTCCCCTTCTTTCTAATGAACAGCGAAGACTTCCAATTTTTCCAGCAGACATCACACCCCAGAGAGAGAGAGAGATGGTGGGTTGGATAGGGCAATGGAGAAGCATAGCGAAAGAAGCACTGGATCGAACAGCAATTGTGGCGAAATTCCTCTGCTTTCTCCACGTCACCAACAACTACCTCTGTTCCTCAATCCTCGTATGTACTCTACTCTTTCTACCAGATTCCCAACCTATTATTTCCCCAATCGTATCGTTAATGATTGAGAATGTTGATTTGCTGCGTCTCAGGTGCACGGTCCGAGTATGCTGCCGACCCTGAATCTGACCGGCGACGTTGTCCTGGTCGAACACGTGTCGACCCGGCTGGGGAAAGTGGGCCTCGGAGACGTTGTAGTTGTTCGGTCGCCTGAAAACCCTAAAAAGAGTGTCACCAAGCGCATTGTGGGCCTGGAAGGAGATACAGTTACTTTCTACGCGGATCCCATCAACGGTCACCGCTCTAAGACCCTCGTGGTATGCTATTTATTCTTTTTTCACGACATCAGTATTTGGGTTTCGGTTTTTCATTTGATTTTCATATGGGTTCCTTCCTACTTCCTTTTTGTGCTACTTTGTGTTGGGTTAAGATACAATGTTCTGATTAGGGTACGTAATGGTGCCGGGTACCCATTTTATGGCTCACTGTTAATTTCTCGCAGCGAAAAAATGTTGCATAAAAATGTGCATTTATTTATAAGATAATATAAATAAAGAGTTCGAGGTTGAAATCCCTGGTTAAGAAGTTTTTTTTTTTTTTTTTTGTTTTATCAGCGAAATCCCAGGTTAAGATGTTGATACTGCTCTGATACGAGCAATTTTGGTTAATTGCGGTGGACCTGGTGGTGGAGTACAAATTCTCTTTACCCAATTTTGCATGCAGGCTAGCAGTATTTTGGTATATTTGCAGCCACGTGAACATGTGGGAAAATTATCTCAAGATTCCCGATTATGATTTTATGGTAGAATAGTCAGTAGAACAGTAGTACAGGAAAAAAATTGGTTACAGAGGATTGGAGGGGCTGCTTGTGCTTCATTTTTTGTTTTCACTTGTTCGTCTGGCCAACAGAGATGGTATTGAACGAACCTGTCATATCTTTTGGATGTACTATCCCAGGCATTCTTAGGACTTTGGGTCTGTCCCCCCCTTTTTTTTCTTCTCCTGTAAAAGAGGGGCTGATCGTGTGGCCAAATTTTCTGTCTTTATCTTGGCAAGGCTTGTTCCCTATCAGGTTTATTTCGGAATCTTTCTTTGATCGTAATCTGGTTATCCTGTGATCATCAATAAGGTACTCCTTCACATGACTCGATAACTCTTTGACTTGACTCACAAAAAGTAAAAATGGCACTTTTTGACCCATAAAGTATTCATAATAGTAGCAGAGATGGGCAATGCATGACAACCTCCTTGTCCATGACGGCACCCTACAGCCAAGGGAACTGTAGGCAGGGTTCAATCCCAAGTCTAGCTTGGCTACCAAGAGTTTTGTGTATGTGTCTTGTTATGAAGAATTGATCTAGAGTCTCTTTTCCTGTATGAACTCATTCATAATAAATGTTTTTTTTGATTTCGCTATAGTTTATGCAATTCGATCCTATGGATTCTCTTTTGGTGGAGGTATCTTTATAAATTTTGTCTCTTTTCCTTAACCCAAAATATCTTTTGGGGTATAGATAATGCTGGTTCATCATTAGTTATATTCTTACTATTGATAGACAAATTCATTATCTGTAATTTTTTTGTTATAAGTGACGTGGATTGGTATCTTATTGCATAGGTCGGCCTGTACAGTTTTTAAATTGCCATGTCCACAATGAACAATCTTACTAACAAATAAGTGTTTCTGCCTACTTCTCAAAATTCTTGCAAGTTGGAGTATATAACTATTTCCCTGAAAATTTTAGTGGGGGGTTTTCTCTCCAGTATGTGCTTTTATGTACACTTCTCAAACCCCGACATTACTGTATTACTGTACCCATTGTTCATCTGTTTCTTTCCAGGCTTTTAGAACCCCTCCTTTTATATGTTAATTTTGTATCTCATGGTTGAAATGAGTTAATATTATTATTATTTTTTGTGTTTTTGATACGAATTTTTAGGTGCCAAAGGGGCATGTTTGGATTCGGGGCGATAATGTTTATGCATCTAAGGATTCACGACATTTTGGACCTGTTCCATATGGGCTTATTCAAGGGAAGGTGTGTTGCCGGGTGAGTATTCACTTCTCATCAATTGTTGGTTCTTTTATTTAGTCGTGGTATGACCACAACTGTATGATGCACTAGATAACAAGTCTTTGGAATCTATAATTTCTTAATCAATGAAATTCCTTCACCTTACAAGGCTGTGAAATAACATGAATATGAAATGGTTTCCTGTATGGTTGTAAGTGTTTCAATCGGCTTAGAGTCCTTTGATTTGCTCGGTCTTTTTTTGAGCAACCATATTTTGATCTTTGCTGCTTTTGCTTTGGTCTAGTCCTTGTATTTCTCTCTCTGCCTCACTATCTCTCTCCTCCTCCTGTGCAACAACGCACCTACTCTTCCTCTCTCTCGTTTTACCTCTGCAACAAAGGCGAGAATCAAGTTGATGGCGCCTGGATCAATCCCTCAACAATCGATGGCAGTGGCTCGGTTTTGTACCAATCAACGGTGGCTCGGTTCTCTACCGATTTACAACGGCGGCTGGGCAGCGACTGGGTTTTGTATTATTGGTTCATCTATATACACGGATGTGGATTCTTGGGTATTGTTTTTGCATTATTTGATTTAGATTCAACTCTTGAAATTTTTGGTGATGAGGAATCCATATCCCTCAACAATATATCGACTGGGTTTTGAATTCGTCGATTTACAAAGCCCCCAATCTTGATATGCATATATGCATGTATATATCACCTGCATACAGTGTTTGATTTCAGTTCCACACGAATTCAGATTGGGTCTGATGCAATTGGGTTAATTTTTTTTTGTTTTTCGTTTTTTTTTTTAAATTGCACAGTGTTGAAGGTGAACTTGGTTCTATGGTGTGATCCAAATCATCACACTTGGTTCTATGGTCTGATTCATATTTTTTTAATTGATTATTCTAATTCAGATTGGGCTGATTCAAGATCCCCACAAGTGATGATTTCTATGCAAAATAAGTATATTGGGAGAGAGGGTTTCAGCCCTAATTGATCAGAATCCCTAATTGATCGAAATCACACACACACAGAGAGAGAGAGAGAGAGAGAGAGAGAGAGAGAGAGAGAGAGAGAGAGAGAGAGAGAGAGAGAGAGAGAGAGAGAGAGAGAGAGAGAGAGAGATGGGTTTTCCGGAAAGGAATTGCCGGAAATGGAGGGGCCAGGACTCCCCTGTGACTCGCCGGAGATGGGTTGTTGTGGGAAGAGGGAGAGGGAGAAAATGAATGGTTTGACTTTAGAAATCATAGAGGGGCAGCTAAGGAAGAAGAAAATATCATATTTTGGAGGAAACACATTTTTTCGGTCTACACTTGCCATTTAGCATGTAGCTCACACGCATCGTTAATACGGATGGAAAACCTAACGGTAGCAATTTAGTCCAAAACCATAGGTAGGTCTTTCGCTCATTTTTAAAACTGAGGTAGGTGTTCTGCAACTCGCGCTAACCACAGGTAGGTAAAGTGCATTTTGCCCTAGGATTTAAGTCTCTTATGATAATGCAATAGAATGTATTGGTGGATTTTTGTTGTTACCACGTCCCAAACGTACAAGCTGTCAAAAGGAGTGATAGTTTTTTCTATTTTTGTACCAAACCCACGCCCTCGTACGTCATCAACCGTTACCCTCCTCTATAAGCAGATTGAACACATGAAAATATTTTGAGTTTACTTTTTATTTTTTATCCCCTAAACTATCCACTTTTTTCTATATCGTCCCTTAACTAAAAAACCCACCTATTTCGTCCCTAAACTATTTGATTACACCCCATTTAGTCCAATCATTAGCGCACTTTTTTGGACGGAAAATAGTTTATGCGCATTGATCTATGCGCACAGATTGTGACGTGGGGCCCACCTTGGGATCCCACATGAACAATCCAATCCGCTCGTTAATTTCAACATATGTTTTCGAGTGACCTCGTAAAAAATTGCTCAATCAGATAACTTTGAGTGATTGATTTTACATTCCAATTTTTGATTAAATAATTTAAGTAAATATAAAATTGGAAGATTGGATCAAGCACAAATATTAAATTGGAAGATTAGATCAAGCACTTCGGCCTTGTTTCCTATTTGCTAAAATGGGAATCCCATAAAAGCAGTGGGTTGATTTTAGCAAATGACCCATTGATTTTATGGGATTCCCATTTTAGCAAATAGGAAACAAGGCCGATATTCTATTGTTGATTTTTCACGAAGGCCACTTGGAAACATATTTTTAGATAATGAACGTCTTAGATTGTTCATGTGTGACCCCAAAGTGGGACCCACGAAGCGATCTGTGCTCACAAATCTATGCGCATAAACTATATTCCATCCAAAAAATTGGATGTTGTTAATGATTCGACTAAATTGGTTTCAATCCAATAGTTTAGGGACGAAATACATGGGTTTTGTAGTTTAGGGACGACATAGAAAAAATGTGGATAGTTTAGGGGATAGAAGTAAAAAAAAATGTAAAATATTTTTGTTATTGGGTTGAAAGGGAGGTCAATACACTTTAGTGTTTTTGGTCCATCCAAAAAGAGAAATGGAGACAAGATTTTCTTGTCCCTCATCTATATAACAAAACATACATTGTTAAGTTACCGAGCATGAAATAATCTCGAAGCTTGAGTTGTTCTCAAATGTTCCAAACAATCGCTATCAATTAAAAGGTTCCCTGTCTTGCATGTACCCTCCATACAAGAACGAGTTGCATTGATCATAAGCAGAATGAAGTGCATATGCAGAATGAAGTGCACCATAAAAGAGATGAGGTGGTGTCAAGACTTCAACCGTTGTTGATGATGAGGGTCAAACACATTTTTGATCTCTGATCCCATGATGAATTATGGACCACCAAATTCATCTAAAAGCTTGCGCTATATTTGTCCTACAATGTATATCATGTTAAAGATTTACTTTTGTGGGTCTAACTTTATGGATCCAATATGTATTTTGCCAGAAAAATGATTCATATCGAGTTATTATATGATAATTTTTGCTTGATATGATTCTTTTAATGTTTCCAACAGATTTGGCCACCTGATGGCTTTGGGCCTCTGTAGTAACAACTGCAGTAAAGACTATATGTCAAGGTATGTCGTATGTACTACTTAGTTATGGTCTCTTGTGTCCTCGACCTTAAACACTCAGTGTTTTCATATTATCTGCTTTTGGCAATTAGCTTCTTTCTTAGGATTGGTCATAGAATTATAGTGGGGCTCTAGCTATTGAATCCAATTCTTGCGGGATGATTAATGTTTCCTAATCCTAACCTTTGACTGTTTTATTCTACTCTGTATTTTGAGAGCTATGCAATGTCCCAAGTAAAAGCAGCTATTTTGTGTGGGAGGGCAGAGAATTACCTTGACTGCTTTCTATTTTCGAAAGGGTCAAACTGCATTAATTGTTGATTTTGTGTGTTTGGAAAAGTAGATTATAACATTTGCAGTGAACACTCAAGTCCATGTGATTATGCATGAAGCAATGTTTTGGTTGCCATTTGAGTAAACTGGTGGCGAGGGAGGAAGGGGCTAGAGACAAGGGTGATTTAGCAGATAGCCTTGGGCTGGTGTCACTTGGAGTAGTGGCAGAGTTGGACCATAATTACCAATTGGCTATATTGGAAAAATCCGATAGTCGAAGTATGCATAGCCCCACCCTTCCCTGGCCAACTGCTGCTTGAGACTTTGGTCTCTCGGGCATATGAGAAATTAGACCCAGTTCAGTACCTTTTATGCATGTATAAGAAAGTAACCAAAACAGAGGAGAGATAACAAATTGATCTTACTTGTTACCTTTGCATATTTGGTGTGGGGAGATCTCCCAGTTGGGAATACCATTCTTGGTGTGTCAAGGTCACTTTGATCAAGCGCAATTTAGAAAAGCTGCAGAGGAATTTTATTGGGAAGCACTGGGTGGGGAGTTTGATAGTTTCATCGAATTTTAATGGGAAGCACTGGGTGGGGAGTTTTATAGTTTCATCCTGTGAGTTGGGATGTGGTCCGCAGGTTTTTTTCAGCAATTTTATTATTCTATTGGGAAAGTGAATTTGGAGATATTATGCATAATAGGGGATTCCTTTTCAGAGAAGGGTGATGGTTTTTCAATTTTGCGGTTCATAGAGGAAGGTGGATATTGGTGGTAGTTTTAGGAGGTTCTTTACTTAGCCATTGGAGAAGCAGCTTTTTATTTTTATTTTTATTTTGCGCTTTTGTTAATTACTGGTTTTTTCGCTTTTGATAAAAGACTTGATTCACACAAGCAAGGTTCCTTCTAGTGGGTGGTTAGGGAAGGGACAGAGAAATTGAAGCCTGACAGATGAAGTGGAGCATTATGCGACAGCCCCCCAGGCTAGGGGTCTAAAATAGGTGGTCTCAAACAGGCATTAAAGGGCAAGTTGATGACCATATTCATATCAAAGTTGAGCTTTGTAATACACTAATACTACACAAGTAGAGTAAAATGTAAAAGAGACACTTAAGTTGGTTGTTTAGTTTATGTGAAAGTGTTTAGTCTCTGGTTGTTCTAATGTATTTGAGGTTTTAAGTTTAGAGTAGGGGAAAGACCAGATCAATAATTGACGGGAGGACATGGAAGTGTGTTATACATTCTGCACACAGATGCTATCTGCTATCATATATTTCCATGGGTTGGAGCTATTGTGGGATTATAGGTTTTGGGTGGAGTTCAACTACATTAGTTCACTTAAATTTCACGGGCCCTTCGAAATGCGTTGAAGTTACGAAAATTCTATGGGTACACAATTCTATTGGATAGAAAGATGTGGTGTGATGGTTCTGCATGAAAACCTATTCCAACTCGTATTTGTCTCATAGTAAGCCAATACTTGCGCATTTTTTTGTCCCAACCCCACTTCGTAAGTTTGTATGTATGTATTACATCACAATGAGGTATAGACATAAACTCAATTCGCTTGAGTGCTTTCCCCCCCTGCCAGCCACCACCATCAATCGTCTCCCCATTACTTCTGCATGAGAAGCACCTGGTCATTTAACTTATAATCATGTCCGTTATGGTCCGTATGGATTCTATTAACTAAACATGTAAAATTAAGGCACCAATTACACAACACCCAAATTACAGGGACCAAGGGCAAGAACTTTGATCCTGCCGTGACTAAAAGTGCACAAGTTCCTCGTCAACTTCACCTTTCCTTTGCTGTTATGAATGTTCAGATACCTAGAATATCTTTTGCAAGATCAAATGAGCTCCATGTTGGGGTTGAACTGTTAACGTAAGTGAAGGGGCATGCACATAGGAAGGAGAAAGCTGGAAAGAGAAGTGTTTTAAAATCACTGCTAAGGCTATTTTCGCTTCCACTACTGCAAAGTTTTGCCCAATGCATATTCTGGGACCCCCGCCGAATGGGAAGAATGCGCCTTGGCCCTTCGTTGCCTTCGCAATTCCCTCAGAAAATCTCTCTGGGTTGAAGTATTTTGAATCTTGTCCCCATATTTTGGGATCATGGTGAATTGCGAGAATAGGCACCATAATCGCTATTCCAGCTGGTAGAACTAGTCCTCCAAGCTTTGTGTTTTTATGTATGTAACGAGTAAGAAAGGCTGCGGGTGAGTATAACCTCATAACTTCGTTAAGAATCATGGTTACCTGCATACAGTAATATAAAACAAAGAGATCATGAGAGTTACTTTGTGTAAATTTCTGTTTGATATTGTTTTCTGTTTCTAATTTTCAAAAAAAAAAAAAAAAAGGAGAAAATTAGAAAGTCACTATATTTTATTTCTTCGCTATCAATTTTTTTGGTTGCTAAACAGGTTTACACATCTTTGCAAACATTTGTAGGCATTTCCTGTTAAATAGCTTGATGTAAAGTGTTGATCTATTTCCTAACATCTTAAGCTTCTCGGGAACTAAACGTTGTATCAGAGCTAGTTCTGGTTCTTGAGAGGTCTTTGTTCAGGTCTTTCCATTTGCATTATGCTTCTCCCTTTTGCATTCTATTTCATTGAATGTCTGGAGGTTCACATCTTCATGTGCAAGACTGGGTTGCACGTAGGGAGGTGTTAGATAGCTTAATATACATTGTTAGGTTCATTTCCTAACACATACTTGTCAAGCTGAGAACAATTGCAAATTTGATTTGTTGAGGAAATACTAACCGTTTTGAGCTGATTTAACCCATCAAAATCTGGTTTGTTATCCCCAAACACTGCCAATACCTCTTCTCTAGCTCGGGCTTGCCACTTTTGATGCTTGCTTAATAAGACCATTGTCCAAACAAGCAAAACTGAGGTTGTTTCTTGCCCGGCAAGGTAAAATAGCTTGCACTCCTCAATTATATCTTCATCTGTTAGCTGGATGTTCTTGCTTCCGGGTCCTTGATCTGTAGCTTTCAAATTTGACTTCAACAGTATTCCTAACAAGTCATTATCTACTTCTCCGTTCATCGTTTGCCGTCTTTTGTTGATGATGTTCCGCACTAAAGCTCCGACTTCATTATTTATTTTTCTCATCTTCCTGTTTGTCTTTGTTGGTAGAAACCTAAATGCAAGTAATGTTGAGTGTATGAAGACTCGTAAAAATCACCAAAAATGAATCACAATGCAATACTAATTATAAATATATGCGTATAATGCATATAATTTACACTTACCTCCATCCAGGAATGTAAATTGACCGTAAAAGTTGCATCATAATATTGGTTAGTTCTTTTTGGAGTTGGAATATCTGTTTTCCTTCATCATAGTCACTGCCAAATGCTGTCCGAGAAATCACATCTGCTGTCAGATTAGAAAGATAAGGCCATACGTCTAGCTCACATGACCCTTTTGTTGAGATCAACTCTTCCCATTTGCTTATCATTTCACTGCAGCTTGAGTACATTGCTGGCACCATAAGCTATAACAAACACCATAGGCGCTGAGAAACTGATTGTAACCCAAAGGAAGGCCATACAACATCTTTCATTTATGAGATAGGAGATTACCTTTAGCTTTTCTAGGTGGAAGGCCGGGTTAATAAGGTTTCTGTGCGTGGCCCATTTCTCACCCTCGTAAGTTAGAATTCCTGTCACTAGTAATTTGCCGAGTGGATTCAGCGCTGGCTTTTGAAAGACTTCAGTTTTAGACAAGATCTCCTTTATCAGTTTAGGATCTGTAATGGTTAATCTTGGTGTTGGCCCCAGCCACACAAAGTGATTCGTTCCTGAAAATAGTTCCCATAATTTGTCATGGTAAGAGCTTTGCTTGACATTAGCTTTTCTTACAACTTTATATGTTGTTTTTTGATACTCCAACAGAACGTTGAAACTGCAGTAAACAGGTGACCAACACATTGTCCTAGACAAAAACTATTTGTTAAGTTACTTGTGGTTCAATGGTTCTTTGCAAACAAAAGTAGTAGTTTTCATTTATTGTCTCTAGCGATTACTTAGCATTTTGAGTTTTTTGGCTTGAAAAAGAGAACAACTGCAAACATAAATCTGATATCATCGTTTTCAGGTGACATACGTACCATGACGATTGATGAAATATTGGTGGAACGGTATGACGCGAGGCACAATATTGTCGTCGCTAGCCTCCATGGTTTTGGATTTTGCTTCTTTGATCATTGAGGCGAATTCTTTAGAGTCTCCATACAAGAATCTATAGGGATTTCCCTTGAAACCTTGATCTCTCAGGCACCTCTCGAGCTGCTTCGGCCTCAACCACACCCAGTTCACTAACTTCCATGCACATGTTAGGAAAGCAGCCAAAGCAAGAGAGAGAACAATTGAGCTTGCTGTTGCTTCCATATCTGATGAGAGAGAATGTGAGGTGTTTGTGAGAGAGAAATCCATCTGAGTCTTATCCTTGTGGGGCTGTTGCATACTCGGCTGTTTTTTTTTTTATTTTTAAATAAATCATGTGCTGCCGTGCTGATAATAACTTTTACTAAAATAAATGATGCCGTGATGAGGAATTGACTGTCGTGCCAATACATATATTATACATTATAATACGGGTATTGGGACGTTCCAGAGGCTTGACAAGGCCAGGTCAGCAATCACGCTGGTGGAGACTTTGCTAGAAATGTTTCGTTTTATGTAATGCATTATTTAATTTTTCAAAAAATCTACGTGCACGGATGATTTGTGCACGTACACACGCAGGGGCCCAGTCCTGGTCCCAAAAAATTTCTAAAAAAATACCATAAAATTTAAAATATTATTTTAGGGGCCCCCCCTAAAAAATCAGCTCAATTGGATGTCGGCAAGTATGTTTTTTAGATTCACAGGGACGAATTCTTAATTTTTTTTTGATGTATAGTTACGAACGAGGATGTACTATCCAATGACGAGGTTGCATATTTAGTTGTAGTTCATGTGTACACGGTAGTTGCCTTGTCGAAAGTTCTATTATTCCTGATGACTTATTATATGCCGGGAAAGGAAAATGAGACTCGATCTTGAAATGCTGTGTGAGATATTCAAGAGCTCTACTATATAAGCTAGCTATCACTTGCGACCTTCATATAGGATTATTGAAAGAATTGGCCTTTCTCAGCCTCTTTTCGAATGAAAGGGGTCAAGACTGATTGACCAGTTACATGTTGAGATTTTTGTACATTTTGGCCCATTTGAGAATGGGGGATTCCTTCTCAAGGCATCTTATCAAACGAGTCTACGGGCCTCTATATATAATGTGGAAGATTAATATCCAACTTAAGAGTGGACCAAAAAACAAAATAATTCCTTTAACTTAGAAACTCGAGTTGTTCTACAAAAGTCAAAATTGACTTCAATGCCGAGCTAACTTATTAGACAAGTCACTCTTTCACAGTATATTAATCAAAAAATTGACTTTAGCAAATTTCTGACTTAAATCAATTGTCAGTTCCTGACTTAAACTCAAAATTGACTTATTGGGCTTTACGAGACATATTATTTTCTTACAATATATAGACTCAACAATGACTCAAGCCATTGGAATTTGGAACAACTAAGCGTGAAATTCCCTACTTATCTTTTGCACACTAAGAATGATTTATGCCCTTTTGCCAGCCTCCGTGTGAAATTGATTCGTTATGCACTATTGGCACGAGGTAAAACTGTTCAATTTTGAGCTGCCATAGAGAGAAAGCGAAACCCAGTGCAAATTTGAGAAATGGTGAAACGAAATGCAGAGGATTCTCATGTCAAACAACAAAGTTTTCCAAGGTGAAAAATATAGCAAATTCATACGGGGAATTTACAAAAAGGTTCTGAGTTCTAATTGATGGAGCGGCATTCATGCCGTTTGTAAGCAACCTAATCAACTTATTGAAGGTTACCTATAGCCAAGAGAAAAAACGTCCTCATCAGTTTTCCTTATTGATCATTGCAAAGATTTGGGTCCAATTTTTCCAAGATCAAGTGAGTACCATGTTGGGTCGGGTGGTTAATCGGAGCGAAGGAGCATGCACACTTAATATGGCAAAATCCGGAAGTGGAAGTGTTTTAGAATCATCACTAGGGCTGTTTTTGCTTCCTCTAGTGCGAAGTTACGTCCAATGCTAGTCAGTGAGCCGGCGGGATGGAAAGGAGTGCCCACTGCCCTGGCCATTCGGTTTCTTTGCATGAACTATTTTGCATATATGACCCAAATTTCAAGGTTGTGATGGCTTGCCATAATTGGCATGGAGGAAAGGAATTTGGGTACTCGCAATGATCCTAATCAAAGGGTGGTATGGTTCGTTCAAGGATTTGGGTGGTATGGTTCGTTCAAGGATTTGTCATTTAAGGGTCATCCATGGTAGTTAGTAGTTCAAGGGGCATCCATGGTAGTTGGAAGGTCAAGGATCAACATGAATTAAGTACTTGCATTAATATTCAGCTAGATACATTAAATGTACTTTTTGTGCAACGCCAATGCTCTGGATGCTGAATGAAAGAAGCATGGTAATGTGCACATAAATCAAAATGATTCTTGGGTCTGCCCTCTCTGATGCCTTTTGGCTTTGATTTGAGGGCATGATTCTTCAGCAAACGCGACGGTATAGGGGGACCACTGTTTCAGTGGTATTTTATGAGCAGCCACTTTGTGCATTCATTGCCAAAGGTTAGGTCTGTCTCAAATCCATCTGTTTCAATGGTATTCTGGAGCAGTCACTTTGTGCATTTATTGCCAAAGGTTAGGTCTGTTTCCTATCCATCCCCTGCCCATACCCCCAATTATTGGGGACTTAATGAGTTTTGTTATTGTTGTTGTTGTATACATTAAATGTATTTCTAGTTCATTGCATCTAATTGTTAGTAGGTTCAATGTATGCATTTATTTCTAGGTTCATTCACATATCTTATTCGATGTATTCATTTATTACGTTCATTCCATTTAGACTTTCAGGAATTAGAAGGGTGTTTTCCATGTTTAATAAATTGGGATGTAATCTTTCATTTTTGAACAGAGTTAATTAATAAATTGAGTTTACAAGGCTAAGGCCATTCTTATTAGGGTTTGGGCTGCGGTCCGTCCTTATAGAAATCACCTAATCCTTACGAGGGTGAAGCACCACTATCTCTCCTTCCCTCCTCCTTCTCATTCTTTCATCTCCTTCTTTGCGCACTTTCTCCAAGTACTATTCTTATTTCCTAAAAAAACCAACACGATTCTTATTGTAGGCGGTAATACTTGAGTGTCCTAGAAGTGTCCTACATCAATGTCTCTCCAGGATGAAGAACATGTTCACCTTGCTTTGCCTTCTTGTCCATGGCTCAAACGAGGTAGGGTGTTGGTGAGTATAACCTAAATTTTGGTTAAAAATCCGGGTCAGTGGTTACCAGCATACATATGAAGGAATATACACAAATAGATCATGAAGTTAGGCTTAAATTTTTGTTGTTGAATTTCTCATTTGAATCCCTCTCTCTCTCTCTCTCTCTCTAATTCTTGTTTTGTTTTCTCTTTTGCTTTTTGGAAACTGAAAATAACATAAAATTGAATTTAGCGATATTCAGAGAGGATTCCTTTTTGGAGAAGGATGATTGTTTCGCAATTTTGTAGTTGATATTGAGAGATGAATATTGAAAGCCTTCGTGTTAGGAGATCTTTACTTAGCCGTTGGAGACGAAGCATATGTTTTTTGACACTTTTGAGAATTGTAGAGGTTAGTTGTTTTATGAAACTTTCTTCGCCGTTTCAAAAAAAAAAAAAAAAAAATTGTTTAGAGAAGGACCATTGACATTGAGGCCTTAGTGATGAAATGGAGCATTATGCGAAAGCCTCAGGCTAGGAGTCAGGCTGCCTCAAATAAGCATTAAACCGCAATATTTCTGCATTTTTTTGTCACAACCCCTCTTTGTAAGTTTGTATGTATGTATTAACATCAAAATAAGGTAAAGACATAATCTCAATTCGCCTGAGTGCTTTCCCCACCTGCCAGCCACCACCATCAACCGTCTCCCGTTTACTTCTGCACGAGCAGCACCTAGCCATTGCACAAGTTCCTCATCAACTTCACCTTTCTTCTGCCAATATGAATGTTCAGATACCTAGAATATCTTTTGCAAGATCAAATGAGCTCCATGTTGGGGTTGGACAGTTAACGTAAGAGAAGGGGCGTGCATGTAGGAAGGAGAAAGCTGGAAAGAGAAGCGTTTCAAAATCATTGCTAAGGCTATTTTTGCTTCCATTAGCGCAAAGTTTTGCCCAATGCATATTCTGGGACCCCCGCCGAATGGGAAGAATGTGCCTTGGCCCTTTGTTGCCTTCGCAATTCCTTCAGAAAATCTCTCTGGGTTGAAGTACTTTGAATCTGGTCCCCATATTTCAGGATTGTGGTGAATTGCGATAGTCGGCAACATAATCATTATTCCAGCAGGTAGAACTAGTCCTCCAAGCTTTGTGTTTTTATGTATGTAACGAGTAAGAAAGGCTACCGGTGAGTATAACCTCATAACTTCGTTAAGAATCATGGTTACCTGCATACAGTAATATATAACAAAGAGATCATGAGTTACTTTGTGTGAATTTTTGTTTGATACTGTTTTCTGTTTCTTATTTTCAAAAAAAAAAAAAAGGAGGGGAAAATTAGAAAGTCAGTATATTTAATTCTTTCGTGCATTATCAATATTTTTGGTTGCTAAACAGGTTTACACATCTTTGCAAACATGGCATTTCCTATTAAATAGCTTGATATAAATTGTTGATCGATTTCCTAACATCTTAAGCTTTTTGGGAACTAAACGTAATATCAGAGCTACCTCTAGTTCTTGAGAGGTCTTTGTTCAAGTCTCTCCATTTGCAATTTGTTTTCGGTTTGCATTATGCCCCTTCTGCATTCTATTTCATTCTATGTCTGGAGGTTCACATCTTCACGTGCAAGACGGGGTTGCACGTAGGGAGGTGTTAGATAGCTTAATATATATTGTTTGGTCTATTTCCTATCACAGTTGTCAAGCTGAGAACAATTGCAAATTCGATTTGTTGAGGAAATACTTACCGTTTTGAGCTGATGTAACCCATCAAAATCTGGTTTGTTATCCCCAAATACTGCCAATACCTCTTCTCTAGCTAGGGTTTGCCACTTTTGATGCTTGCTTAATAAGACCATTGTCCAAACAAGCAAAACTGAGGTGGTTTCTTGCCCGGCCAGGTAAAATAGCTTGCACTCCTCAATTATATCTTCGTCTGTTAGCTTGATGTTCTTGCTTCCGGGTTCTTGATCTTTAGCTTTCCAATTTGATTTCAACAGTATTCCTAACAAGTCATTATCTACTTCTCCATTCATCGTTCGCCGTCTTTTGTTGATGATGTTCCGCACTAAAGCTCCGACTTCATTATTTATTTTTCTCATCTTCATGTTAGTCTTTGTTGGTAGAAACCTAAATGCAAGTAAATGTTGAGTGTATGAAGACTCGTAAAAATCACCAAAAATGAATTGCAAAGCAATACTAAGTATAGATATATGTGTATAATGCATATGATTTACGCTTACCTCCATCCGGGAATGTAAATTGATCGCAAAGGTTGCATCATAATATTGGATAGTTCTTTTTGGAGTTGGAATATCTGTTTTCCTTCATCATAGTCACTGCCAAATGCTGTCCGAGAAATCACGTCTGCTGTCAGATTAAAAAGATAAGGCCATACGTCTAGCTCACATGACCCTTTTGTTGAGACCAACACTTCCCATTTGCTTATCATTTCACAGCAGCTTGAGTACATTGCTGGCACCATAAGCTATATAACAAACACCACAGGCACTGAGAAACTGATTGTAACCCAAAGGATGGCCATACAAACTTCTTTCATTTATGAGATAGGAGATTACCTTTAGCTTTTCTTGGTGGAAGGCCGGGTTAACAAGGTTTCTGTGCATAGCCCATTTCTCACCCTCGTAAGTTACAATTCCTGTCACTAGTAATTTGCCGAGTGGATTCAGCGCTGGCTTTTGAAAGACTTCAGTTTTAGTCAAGATCTCCTTTATCAGTTTAGGATCTGTAATGGTTAATCTTGGTGTTGGCCCCAGCCACACGAAGTGATTCGTTCCTGAAAATAGTTACCATAATTTGTCATGGTAAGAGCTTTGCTTACCATTGGCTTTTCTTACAACTTTGTATGTTGTTTTTTGATACTTAAACAGAACATGGAAACTGCAGCAAACAGGTGATCGACACATTGTCCTAGAAAAAAACTATTTGTTAAGTTACTTGTGGTTCAATGGTTCTTTGCAAACAAAAGTAGTACAGTAGTTTTTATTTATTTTGTCTTTAGGTAGTTGGTGGTGATTATTCTCCCCACATAGCATTTTGATTTTTTTTTTTTGGCTTGAAAAAGAGTATTAACTGTAAACATAAATCTGATATCATCTTTCTCAGGAGACATACGTACCATGACGGTTGATTAAATATTGGTTGAACGGTATTACACGAGGCAAAATATCATCGTCGCTAGCCTCCATGATTTTATAGTTTGCTTCTTTGATCATTGAGGCAAATTCTTTACAGTCTCCATACAAGAATTTGTAGGGATTTCCCTTGAAACCTTGATCTCTCAGGCACCTCTCGAGCTGCTTCGGCCTCAACCACAGCCAGTTCAGTACCTTCCATGCACATGTTAGAAATGTAGCCAAAGCAAGAGGGAGGAGAATTGAGCTTACTGTTGCTTCCATATCTGATGAAAGAAAATGTGAGGTGTGAGAGAGATTAATCCATCTGAGAGAGAATGTGAGGTGTGAATTGAGTTCACTACCTCCAAATTTTCGTAATAGGGCAATTCACAAAGTGAAACTATAGCTGTCTAATTCAGTAAGTGCATTTAATAAACTATTCATGAAACAAATAACAAGAATATTTGTAAAAGGAAGACAACAGTTTTATGAGCCTTATTGGCTACCTATAAAAGAAAAGAGGTGGACATTTTCTAAACCAATTTTTGTTTCATGGGTCTAAGGACAAAGATGAGTGAAAATATGCGATACAAAATGAAAGCCACCATAGAAATATTGATTCAAAACATCAAAACATGGGACAAACACAGGCTTAAATTGGTTGCCTTTATGCTATCGTCGTTCTCCCCATGAAGTTTCTAGCATTGAGATTCCAACGAAAAATGAAATCTCAACGGAAATCAATTGAATATTGATCAAACGAAAGTGCGTGAAATCTAAAATCGCAGTGACCTCGGCCTCCCCAATAATGGGATGAAACTACCTTGTTTGTAGAGAAGAAGGATGTCAAGAGCAGATTTGAAATTTGAACCCATCTGTTTTTAAATTGGAATATTGAGATCTGTTTATATAGGGAAATTAGCAATCCACAGCAAAAGTTTGGTATCCAAGACTTAATTAGGTCAAATCTTCTTAATTAGGTAAAAAACTAAAGACCCATAAGTGCTTGATTGAAAGACGTTTTGAATTTGAGTAGAAAAGATAAGAACCCTTTGATCAACTGAATCATGAACTTAAAAATTCAATCACAACCCTCCAATGTACCACGGAGGACACGTGAGTGGAGGATTTTACAAAATCTTTGTGTGATGTAATATAGATATCAATCCATAGGTAACGTTTGGTATGCAAAACTTAATTAGGTCAAAATCTTCTCAATTAGGTAAAAATTTAAGACTCATAAGTGCTTGATTGAAAGAGGATTTGAATTTTGAGGAGGAGTGATAAGAAACGTTGGATCAATTGAATTGTGAACTTAAAATTTAATCACAACCTTCCAACGTGCCATGAGAGGGACATTTTGCAAAACCGTTTTCTAATGTAATAAAGATAGAAATTCATGGGTAAAGTTTGTTATAAAACTTAATTAGGTCAAAATCTTCTCAATTAGGTAAAAATTTAAGACTCATAAGTGCTTGATTGAAAGAAGATTTGAATTTTGAGGAGTGATAAGAACCGTTGGATCAATTGAATCGTGAACTTAAAATGCAATCACAGCCCTCCAACGTGCCACGAGAGGGACATTTTGCAAAACCGTTGTATAATGTAATATAGATAGCAATCCACGGGTAGAGTTTGGTATGTAAAACTTAATTAGGTCAAAATCTTCTCAATTAGGTAAAAATTTAAGACTCATAAGTGTTTATTGAAAGAGGATTTGAATTTTGAGGAGGAGTGGTAAGAACCGTTAGATCAATTGAATCGTGACCTTAAAATCAATCACAGGCCCTCCAACGTGCCACGAGAGGGACATTTTGCAAAACCGTTGTATCATGTAATATAGATAGCAATCCACGGGTAGAGTTTGGTATGTAAAACTTAATTAGGTCAAAATCTTCTTAATTAGGTAAAAATTTAAGACTCATAAGTGCTTGATTGAAAGAGGATTTGAATTTTGTGGAGGAGTGATAAGAACCATTGGATCAATTGAATCGTGAACTTAAAAATCAATCACAGCCCGCCAATGTGCCACGAGAGGGACATTTTGCAAACTGTTGTATCATGTAATGTAGATAGGAATCCATAGGTAAAGTTTGGTATATAAAACTTAATTAGGTCAAAATCTTCTTAATTAGGTAAAAATTTAAGACTCATAAGTGCTTGATTGAAAGAGGATTTGAATTTTGAGGAGGAGTGATAAGAACCCTTGGATCAATTGAATCGTGAACTTAAGAATCAATCAGAGCCCTCCAATGTGCCATGATAGGGACATTTTACAAAACCATTGTATAATGTAATATAGATAGCAATCCACAGGTAAAGTTTGGTATGTAAAACTTAATTAGGTCAAAATCTTCTCAATTAGGCGAAAATCTAAGACTCATAAGTGCTTGATTAAAAGAGGATTTGAATTTTGAGGAGGAGTGATAAAAACCCTTGGATCAATTGAATTGTGAACTTAAAAATCAATCACAGCCTTCCAATGTGCCACTGACGACACATGTGAGAGGGACATTTTACAAAACCGTTGTGGCCCTGTTCATTTCCTAGTTTAGTTTTAGTTTTAGTTTTGATGACATTATCATTTCCCTCATTTCTTTCTCTATCTCTCTCCACTCATTACACCTTACGATTTCATCAAGACTAAACTAAACTATCTAACCAAACACAGCCTGTGTAATGTTATATAGATAGCAATCCACAGGTAAAGTTTGGTATGTAAAACTTAATTAGGTCAAGAGTCCTTCTACGTGTACAGTTGGAAGTGCACAGATGGGTCTCGGGGACCCACTTTTGGGTCCCACACGGAAGATCCGAGCCGTTCATTCATCTCAAAATCAAATTCCGAGGGGCCCGCGCGGAGATCAAGTCGATCGGACGTTTTAATTATTTAATTCATAAGAGGGGATTCCTTTTCAAAGAAGGATGATGGTTTTGCAATTTTGCGGTTGATCTACGAAGGTGGATATTTGGGGCAGTTTGAGGAGGTCCTTCACTTAGATATTGGTGAAGCAGCTGTTTTTTAATTATTTATTTATTTTTTATTTGGCTCTTTTGTCAATTATGGTTTTTTTTTTTGTTGATGAAAGACTTAATTCACCCAAACAAGGTTCCTTAAATCTAGTGGGTGGTTAGGGAAGGGACAGAGAAATCGAGCCCTGACTGATTAAGTGGAGCATTATGCGACAGCTCCCAGGCTAGGGGTCTCAATCAGGCATTAAACAGCAAGTCAATGACCATATTCATATCACAGTTGAGCTTTGTCATACTACTAAGTAGAGTAAAATGTAAAAGAGACACTTAAGTCTGTTGTTTAGTTTATGTGAAAGTGTTTAGTCTCTATGGGTGTTCTTATGCATTTGTGGTTTAAGTTTAGAGTAGGGAAAGACCAGATCAATGACAGGAGGACATGGAAGTGTGTTATATATTCTGCACACAGATGCTATCAGCTATCCTATATTTCCATGGGTCGGAGCTATTGTGGGATAATTGGTTCTGGGAGGAGGCCAACTACATTAATTCACTTAAATTTCAACGGCCCTTCGAAATCTGTTTGAAGTTACAAGAATTCTATTGTTACCCAATTCTGGTGGATATGAAGATTTGGTGTGATGGTTTTACATGAAAACATATTCTAAGTTTCAAACTCATATTTATCTCATAGTAAGCCAATATATATTATGCATTTTTTTGGTCCCAACCACCCTTCCTAAGCTTGTATGTATGTATGACATCACAATGAGGTAAAGACATAAACTTAATTCGCTCGAGTGCTTTCCCCACCTGCCAGCCACCACCATCAACCATCTCTCCATTACTTTTGCACGTGCAGCTCCTGGCCATTTAACCTGTAATCGTGTTCGTTAAGGATTCTATTGACTAGACATGTAGTAAAATTATAAGGCAATAATTACTCAACACCCAAACTACAGGGACCATGGGCAAGAAAACTGATTCTGCTATAGCAAAAGTGCATAAGTTCCTCATCAACTTCACCTTTCACCTTTCTTTTGCCATTTTAAATGTTCAAATACCTAAGATCAAATGAGCACCATGTTGGGGTTGGACCGTTAACATATTTGAAGGGGCATGCACGTAGGAAGGAGAAAGCTGGAAAGAGAATCGTTTTAAAATTGTTGCTAGGGCTATTTTTGCTTCCAGTAGTGCAAAGTTTTGCCCAATGCATATTCTGGGACCCCCCGCTGAATGGGAAGAATGTGCTTTGGCCCTTTGTTGCCTTGGCAATTCCTTCAGAAAATCTCTCTGAGTTGAAGTATTTTGAATCTTGTCCCCATATTTCAGGATCATGGTGAATTGCGAGAGTCGGCACCATAATTGCTATTCTAGCTGGTAGAACTAGTCCTCCAAGCTTTGTGTTTTTATGTATGTAACGAGTAAGAGAGGCTGATGGTGAGTATAAGCTCATAACTTCGTTAAGAATCATGGTTACCTGCATATACAGTAATACATAACAAAGAGATAATGAGAGTTACTTTGTATAAATTTCTGTTTCTTATTTTTAAAAAATGGAGAAAGTATGAAAGACACTGGCCTTGTTTGGTTAGTAGGTTTAATTTAGTTTTGATGATGTAAGCAGGTGTAATAAGTGGAGAGAGATAGAGATAAATGATGATGTAAGCAAAACTAAAACAGGGCCAAAACCAGAACAAAACTTCCAAACGAACACGGCCACTATATTTTGTTCTTTGTTATCAATTTTGTTTTGGTTGCTAATCAGGTTTACATATCTATGCAAATATTTGTAGGCATTCTTGTTAAATAGCTTGATATATATTGTTGGTCTATTTCTTAACATCTTAAGCTTTTTGGGAACTAAACATGGTATCAGAGCTATCAGAGCTAGATCTTGGCTGTCAGATATTTTTGGTTCAAGTGTCTCCATTTGCAATTTGCTATCCATTTGCATTATGCTTCTCCCTTCTGCATTCTATTTCATGGTATGTCTGGATGTTCACATCTCCACGTGCAAGAACATTGTTAGGTCCAGTTTCTAATGCAAAAATAGTTGTCAGTTTGAGAACAATTGCAAATTTTATTTATTGAAGTACTTACAGTTTTTCGCTGTCGTAACCCTTCAAAATCTGGTTTGTTATCCCCAAACACTGCCAATACCTCTTCTCTAGCTAGGGCTTGCCACTTTTGATGCTTGCTCAATAGGACCATTGTCCAAACAAGCAAAACCGAGGTGGTTTCTTGCCCGGCAAGGTAAAACAGCTTGCACTCCTCAATTATATCTTCAACTGTCAGCTTGATGTTCTTGCTTCCAGGTTCTTGATCAGCAGTTTTCAAATTTGATTTCAACAGTATTCCTAACAAGTCATTATCTACTTCTTCATTCCTCGTTTGCTGTCTTTTTTTTGATGATGTTCCACACTAAAGCTCCGACTTCATTATTTATTTTTCTCATCTTCCTGTTAGTCTTTGTTGGTAGAAACCTATATGCAAGTAAATCTTAAGTGTATGAAGACTTGTAAGAATCACAAAAATTGAATCGCAACTGCAATGCTAATTATAAATGTGTAGAACACATGATTCACACTTACCTCCATCCAGGAATGTAAATTGACCCCGAAAGTTGCATAATAATATCAGCTAGTTCTTTTTGGAGTTGGAATATCTGTTTTCCTTCATCATAGTCACTGCCAAATGCCGTCCGAGAAATCACATCCGCTGTCAAATTAGAAAGATAAGGCCATATTTCTAGCTCGCATGACCTTTTTGTTGAGACCAACCCTTCCCACTTGCTTATCATTTCACAGCAGCTTGAGTACATTGCTGGCACCATAAGCTATGACAAACACCAAAGGCGCTGAGAAATTGATGGTAACCCGAAGGAAGGCCATACAAACTTCTTTCATTTATGATTTGGATACCCGAAAAAAGCAAACCTATCTTCTACTAGCAGCGAAATCCCATTTCAGTTCTATTAGCTCTCTTTGTTTGGCTGATAGCCATATTTTTCTAGCGTGTATTTAATCCCGTAGGATGAGTAGGTCCAACCGGCTGATAATAAGGGCATTATTACTAGCACACCGACCTAAATTCTCTGTATATCTATGTCTTATAGGACCTCTTGTCTAATGGATCTACGGTTACTACACCAATCATAAGCAAAGCTTGGAAAAATGGTTCCCTCTAAATTCTGTAATCCAATCACATTCTCTATTCTATGAATAAGATATGTTAGTTTTGTTGGCGTTTTTCGGGTTATGTCAAGCCTTTTAGAGTATGTAATTTTCTTATGGGGTTTTGGGAGGTAGATTGCTCAGGGTTTGAGTCTAGATGTTCCATTCGAGAGATTACAAACTTAATGATTAAGCCAATGCCTCGTCAAGAGTTTCAAAGGTCAATCCGAGAAGGTATACTCATGCATGTCATAGTTGCATTTAGTTTTGATCATCATGGTTTAGACCACATGAGTTTTAATTAGTCAATTGCATTGATACACTTCCTAAATCATGATTTTGACAAAGACATTTGAATTCTAGTCTTTTGAATCTCTCATTGCATTTGAAAAGCGTTTACATGCGTCTGATAACCCTTGTTGTGCACTAGGCATTTGTATGCATTTGGTAGCCCGTGTCCTTTTAGTGACTGTGGAGTTCACA
Source organism: Vaccinium macrocarpon (assembly GCA_022606695.1). NCBI lineage: Eukaryota > Viridiplantae > Streptophyta > Magnoliopsida > Ericales > Ericaceae > Vaccinium > Vaccinium macrocarpon. The sequence goes on from CM040180.1 coordinate 7,310,274, forward strand.
AAGCGTTTATATGTGTCTAAAAACTCTTTTTAATGACATGTATCATGTTTTGAGAAGCTTACTTGACAGCTTTGAATTTGTGCACTGTATAAGCTCTTTTTTCTCTAATTTTAGGGTAGACATTCATTGGAAAAATCAGCCCTTTTTCACAGAGAGAGTGTCTCCTTCTTCTCTTTGTGAAACTTGATGTTCTTGATGATTTAAGCTTGCTCTTCTCATAGTTTTTCAATCTAGAGTCTTCCTCTCTATGGATCCACTCTAGGTTGATTTTGTTTTTCAAAAATCTTCATAAAAGCATGTCTTTCATACATCATGTTGTGTTGCCTACATATCTGCGTGGCCGGATGATCCAGAGCTGTCTTTGATATGGAGATTGAGGGGTGTTGGACTCATGGAGGCTATGGAATTAAGAAGTGGCTTGGGGAGCTAAATCAAGGAGTGGAGTTAAGTGTAGCTTGGGGCAAGTTGGTAATTCCTAATCTTGTAACTCTTGATTTAACCTTTTGATTTATAGCAATTGGTAGATTAGGCTGTGGTTTTATGCTCATGGTATTTAGACCCTAAGTAGTTTTCACGTATATCCTCGTGTTTTGTGTCTTTGCTTAATTTACTTTGCATTGAAATTGTTGGTTTGATTAAATAGTCATGGAATTGGGGTGAATGTGAATCACTTGGTCGTATTGAATTTTTAATTGATAGTCCTATTCACCCCCCACTAGAACTTGTTTCACCTTTGCATAATTTCAAGATAGTCCTAAAAAATTTCACATGATTGTAAATCTCATTAAGTAGGGGGTGAGTAAATCTATGTGGTTTAGAATCTCCAATTGTATTATTGATGTTACAAGATACAAAAGATAAAGGAAAAACCTCGAAAACATGATATATGTCAATCGGAATTACAACTTCCAAGGTCTTAAAAAGACTATAGATTTCCAAAATTCTTTACCTTGCTTTTTGCAATGCTTTGGAGGTTGAGATATGAGATACCTTAAGTTTTTCCAGGTGGAAGGCTGGGTTAACAAGGTTTCTGTGCGTGGCCCATTTCTCACCCTCGTAAGTTAGAATTCCTGTCACTAGGAATTTGGCTAGCGGATTCATCACTGGCTTTTGAAAGACTTCAGTTTTAGACAAGATCTCCTTTATCAGTTTAGGATCTGTAATGGTTAATCTTGGTGTTGGCTCCAACCACGCAAAGTAATTCGTTCCTGAAAATAGTAACCATAATTTTTTATGGTTACCACTTTGTAAGAAAAGCTAATTAATTTTGATCTGTCAACAAAAAAACTACTCTGTATTTGTTAGTAAGTTATTTGTGGTTCAATGGTTCTTTGCAAATAAAAGTAGTAGTTTTATTTATTTATTTTGTCTTTAGGTAGTTGGCCGTGACTATCCTCCCCAATTAGCATTTTGAGTTTTTTGGCTTGAAAAAGAGAATAATTGCAACTTATATCTGATATCATCGCTGTCAAGAGATATATGTACCATGAAGATCGGCAAGATATTGGTGGAATGGCATGACACGTGGCACAATATCGTCATTGTTAGTCTCCATGGGTTTGGATTTTGCTTCTTTGTTCGTTGAGAGGAATTCTTTAGAGTCTCCATACAAGAATCTGTAGGGATTTCCCTTGAAACCTTGATCTCTCAGGCACCTCTCTAGCTGCTTCGGCCTCAACCACACCCAGTTCACTGCCTTCCATGCACATGTTAGGAAAGTAGCCAAAGCAAGAGAGAGAAGAATTGAGCTTACTGTTGCTTCCATATCTGATGAGAGAGAATGTGAGGTGTGAGAGATCAGAGAGAAATCCGAGTGTTATCCTTGTGGGGCTGTTTAGTACTCTGTTTTTTTTTTTTTTTTATTTATTTAAATTTTGTCATGTATGATGACGTGCTCAATCTCCTGATAATAACTTTTACCAAAATAAAATATAATGCCATGCTGAGGAATATAGGTATTTGGCCGATCGAAAGGTTGACAAGGCCACCAATCACGCAGGTGGAGACTTTGTTAGAAATGTTTATTAATAACGAGGATGTACTATCCAATGAAGAGCTAGGTTGCATATTTAGTTGTAGTTAATGTGTTATGCATTTATTATGTTTCAATTCGCTTTGCAATTTTTTTATTTCTCTTTTTGGGTTCCTTTGTCATGAATAGTTAAGAATCAGAGTGTACGGTAGTTGCATAATTGTCATAACTATAATGAATAAGTACTGTAATTCTTGGAAGTTATGTTATTCCTGACGACCTTCAGATTGGATTATTAAAGAATTAGGCAATTCTTGGCCTCTTTTTGAATGAAATGGTTCAAGACTGATGGATCAGTTACATGCATGTTAAGATTGTATATTTTGGCCCATTTCAGAATGAGGGATTCCTTCTCAAATCTCGAGGCATCTTCTCAAACAAGTCTAAAGACTCCACACATAGTTTGGAAGATTAATTCCCAACTTAGAAAAGAGAAATTAAGTGAGTGCGAAATTCCTCACTTCTTTCTTGTTTGCAAACTAAGAACGATTTATGCCCTTTTGCCTCCATGCGTGTCGACTTGATTCACCATGCACTATTGGCATGTGGTAACACCGTACGTCCAAGCTTTTGAGCTGCCATAGAAATCTGGAAGTAGAAGTGTTCTAGAATCATCACTAGCTAAGGCTGTTTTTGCTTCCCCCTAGTGCGAAGTTATGTCCAATGCTAGACCAGATGGAAAGGAACGGCCCACTGCCCTGGCCATTTGTTTTCTTTGCATGAACTCTTTTGCATAGATGACCCAAATCTCAGGGTCGTGATGGCTTGCCATAATTGGCATGAAATGCCCTCTCCAGGACCAAGAACATGTTCTCCTTTCTTTGCCTTCTTGTCCATGGCTCGAACAAGGTAGGGTGTTGGTGAGTATACAACCTAAAATTTTGGTTAAAAATCATGGTTAGTGGTTATCAGCATATATAAGAAGGAATATACACAAATCGATCGTGAAGCTAGGCTTATATTTTTGTTGCTAAAGTTCTCTTTTGAATCTCTGTGTCTCTCTAATACTTCATTTGTTTTATCTTTCTCTTTTTGGAAACTGAAAATACATAAAACTGAATTTGGTGATACTCTAAGGAGCAGATTCCTTTGCGGAGAAGGATGGTTGTTTTGCAATTTTGGATATTGAAGGCGCCGTGGTAGGAGTTCCTTTTACGTGGTCATTGGAGACGCAGCCTATGTTTTTTGACACTTTTGAGAATTATAAAAGTTAATTGTTTTATGGAACTTTCTTTGCTGTTCAAAAACAAAAAAACAAAATTGTTTAGTGAAGGGCCATCGACACTGAGGCCTTAGTGATGAAGTGGAACATTATGTGACATCGTCAGGCTAGGAGTCAGGCTGCCTCAAATAAACAACAAGGCAATGACCATATTCTATACAGAAATTTGAGATTCATCATATTAAGTAGTATCTTGAAACACAAAAAGAGAAACTTAACTTGGTTACACAATGCCCAAACTACAGGGACCAACAACTTTGATTCAGCTATACCCAGAGCGGGTAAGTTTGTCATCAACTTTACCCTTTGCTGTTGTGAATGTTTAGATACTAGATATCTTTTGCAAGATCAAACGAGCACCATATTGGGGTTGGAGTGTTAATGTAAATAAAGGAGCGTGCACGTAGCGAGGAGAAAGTTGGAAAGAGAAGCGTTTTAAAATCATAGCTAATGCTATTTTTGCTTCCACTAGTGCAAAGTTTTGTCCAATGCATATTCTGGGACCGCCACTAAATGGCAAGTACGTGCCTTGGCCCTTTGTCGCCATTGAAATTCCTTCCGAAAATCTTTCTGGTTTGAAGTATTTGGAATCTTCTCCCCATATTTTGGGATCATGGTGAATTTCCATAATGGGCACAAAAATCTCCAATCCACCTGGGAGAACAAGGTCTCCCAGCTTCGTCTTTTTATGTATGAAACGAGTAAAACCAGGAACCGGTGGGTATAACCTCATAGCTTCGTATAGAATCATGGTTACCTGCATATAGCAACATATATATATCAAAACAAATCATGGCTGATATTTAGTTTAAGCTTCTGTTTGGTGGAGTATTGTTTTTGGTTTCTTTGTTTTTGTTGTTATTTTCCGAAACAAAAACAAGTAGAAAAGTTTTAATTTTAAATTTCGTCATTAATTTGGTTTTCTTTATTGATAAACAGGATTACATATATTTGAAGACATTCTTTTTGTGTGTTTTCTTAGCTAAATTTTCCAGAAATTTTGGGTCAAAAATCTTTTTGAAGACATTTATTCCGATTAGTGCTTGTATTTGCTCTTGTGGAATGAACAACAAAAAACAAAAGCAATACCAAATAGTGGTGAAGGTGAAAACTTACTAATAATATAAGAACAACTCCATAATTGGCTTAGGTAGAAAAAACTTACAGTTTTGAGTTGATTTAACGAATTAAAATCTGGTTTGTTGTTGCCAAACACTGCCAAAATCTCTTCTCTAGCTAGGGTTTGCCACTTTTGATTCTTACTCAACAGGACCATTGTCCAAACAAGTAAATCCGCAGTGGTTTCTTGCCCAGCTTGGTAGAACAGCTTGCACTCCTCGATCACCTCTTCTATTGTAAGTTTGATGCTCTTCTTGTTTCCCAGTTTTTCTTGATCTATATTTTTCAAATTTGATGTTAGTAGCATGCCTAATAAGTCATCATGATCTCCATCTTCTCCATTCATGGTTCTCTGTCTTTTGACGATCATATTGCGCAGTACAGCTCCCAATTCGTTGTATATTTTTTTCATCTCCCTTTTTGTCTTAGTTGGAAGAAACCTATGTGGGAGGAAATTAATTTTGAACAGTTGAATACTTGTAAAAATGAAAAAAATTGAATGGTTATGCAATACCACTTATGTGTGTGTACGTATACATGATATAAAAATGATTCGGACTTTACCTCCATCCGGGAGTGTTAAGTGACTGCACACGTTGTACAGCAAGAACAGTTTGTTCTCTTAGGAGTTGGAATATCAATTTTCCTTCTTCATAGTTAGTGCCAAATGCAGTCCGGGAGATCACATCCGCTGTCAAATTAGAAAGGCCAGGCCATACATCTAGCTCACGCGACCCTTTTGTCGAGACTAACGCTTCCCATTTGCTTATCATCTCACAACAACTTGAGTACATTGCCGGTACCATTAGCTATAACAAACACCAAATGCTGTATGAGAAATAGTGCCCATCTTATACTATAGTATGGTAATGCGATTTCATAAAAGCAATTAGCTAACCTTAGCTCAGCCTTACCTGTTACTCTTAGGCTCTATATATGGTAGACAAGTCTGGCATGTAGATATGTCTATATCTACTCTACTCCACTAGGATGAGTAGCTCCATCATCAATATATTACCTCACTAAATTTGTGTGAATATATATCATTATTTGTGCAAGACTATACATTGTGGAAGCTGAAACCTTGAAATGGAGCAAAGGGAAGCCAAAAGATTCAATTACTACAATTGCATCCAAACCCTGGAAATATGGCTCCATCCAAACTCTATAGTCCAATCACATTGTCTAATCCATGGTCTGAAAGCCTTTGTATTTTTTGCATGATTCTAAATCTCCTTCGCAACTTAGAGTGGGAAAATGTGGTTGGGGCAAAATGGTCATTCCAAACCAACCACATTTTGATTGGTTTGGGGCAAAATGGTAATTCCTAATATTGTATACACTTGATGTATAGTAGTTGGTATATTGGGCCGTGATTTTATGCTTAGGGTGTTTAAACCCTAAGTAGTTTTCACGTATATTCTTGTTTTTGTGTTCTTTCGATTGTAGCTTTATTTGCTTATATTTATTATTGTTAAAATCCTACGATACAAGATACGTATCCTACGATTCGTATCATATCCTTAGGAAAATGATATGTATCCCATCCCGTATCCTTTTGTATAGAAATCTTAAGATACGATGACATATCCTAAAATATATACCTGTATCCCGATTTAGTATGCATTAATCTATTTGAACGACATTCAAACCATTTGAAAGATATCCAACCTTAATGTAGGGCTTGAATAGCAAAAAAAACCATACTTCGTTCATGTGTGAAGTGAATATTATTAGGGATTTTCTTTTCTTTTCTTTTCTTGATTAAGGCAGTAGGAAACCTTAAAATGATAAATCCCAGTTGAGAGATTATGAAAACTTTTTTTAATATGTGCAAAGTTTGTTGATGTTATTAAGTATAAATACTTGTTAATTGTATATTAATTATTGTTAACGTATTGTACGATACGCGATACATATCCCCTTACAATTTATAAAACAAGAAAAATGATACACGATGCGTATTCCGATTTGAAAACTTAATATATTGCGGTTCTAATCGATTCACCATGAAAACCGACTAATTGGATTAATATTAGAATAGTTACTTTTTAAATTGATAATCCTATTCACCGCCCTTCTTGAACTTGTAGTGCTTTGCTTAATTTCACAATAGTATAATCAATGGTTAATGGTTTGGATTTGCTCTGAAATTCTTACCGGTAACAATAAGAGCTTTTGAACAAATCCAAACCAGTAATTGCAACAAATGCATTGTTAAGTAACTAGAGTCCTACATTGATTAGGAGTAGAATGTGTGATCATTCAATATATGTTAAGATCTCTTTACTCATTGCCAATTAATTTTGAGATAGATATAAAGTTTCCACATGCATGATTAAAATTTGGACAATCTTGTCCTGTCTTGCCCAAATTAAAGACGGGAGTGGATCCAATTCCTTTTCCATTACCCTGCTTTCTTTATCAATTTTCCAAAATTTAAAGGAAGTTGAGATGCATGTGAGATTACCTTCAACTTTTCGAGTTGGAAAGCTGGGTTAACAAGCTTTCTGTGCTTAGCCCATTTCTCACCATCGGCGACCACAATCCCGGTCAGTAGTAATTTGATGATCGCTGGCTTTTGGAAGACTTCATACTTAGACAAGACCTCCTTTATCAGTTTGGGATCTGTTATGTTTAATCTTGGTGTTGGCCCCAACCACATGAAGTAATTATTCCCTGAAAATATGAACAACAATTTGGCTACGGTTCGAAGGGGAGAATTTAAAGGCATAGTTGAAATTCAAATTACGTTGGCTAACCAACCAAGACGCCGACCAATCCTAGGAAATTAACCAATCTCACTGTCCATTAATTAACAGGAGTCCCAGTTAAAGGCACAGCAAAACTTTGTATGTATGGACTGACCCTAAAAGAGTTGATAACACTTACAAGATTTCAAACTTGAAATCTTGGGAGGGTAAATCCTAAGCCTTGACCACTAGGTCAACCCCTCTGGGGTTAACTTACAAACATATGAATACAATTTCATGGGCTGTTGTTTTCGTGAGACATACAATATACCATGAAGATTGACAAAATATCGGTGGAATGGCATGACACGTGGCACGACATCGTCGTCAGAAGCCTCCATGGTTTTGGATCTCGCTTCTTCACTCACTGAGATGAACTCTTTGGTGTCTCCATACAAGAATCGGTAGGGATTTCCTTTGAAACCTTGCTCTCTCAGGCACCTCTCTATCTGCTTTGGCCTTAACCATGCCCAGTTTAGTGCATTCCATACCAGTGTTAGGAAAGAAAACAAAGCCAAAGAAAGAACAATTGAGGTCACTGTTACTTCCATATTGGATGAGATCAGGATGAGTGAGGGAGATCGATCCAAAAATCAAATAAAAAGATCGATCAACGACTACTAAGTCTTTGTTCAAAATATAAAGTTAATTCAATTGAATTCAAACTCCACCTTAAATAATTAGTGTCAATTGTCTCGAGTATATGCTCAAATACCCTTTTACTTTTCTGTCCCCTTCATTTTCATTTTCTCTCATCTTTTTAGCCCTTTCACATTTCCTAGCCTTTTACTGCTTTACTCTAATTTTTGATTAGTTGATCGGTTAGGCCAGTGGTGACTACAGGAAATTGTATACATGGGGTCAAAATTAAACATAAATATCAGTTTTTATTTAACCAAAGAAAATAACATTAATTTGTAGTATGAATGGCAATTAGAGTCCTTTGGCTATTTTTTAAGTGTCTTTTTGGCACCATTATATTGGTTATTGTTTTCGCTTAATTTTTACTTGCTTTTGTTCAAATTTTGCGTTACATGGTTTTGCTCAAAATGAGAGGAATCATAAAAGTATAATCCAAAGTCAAAAAATAAATAAAAAAAATACTAAAGATGACATTAAAGACTCTAGAAGAGAAAGGATTATCTTTTAGTGTCTGTAATTAGTATCATCTTATAAGAACTTCTCTCAACCTTGGACAACAGTTTTGTATTTTTTCGATTCATCTCGTCAAGCCGAATGGTGTGATGAAAAAAATAGTAAAACGCTAAAAATTTAGCCTAATGGGTCCTTAATAATCTATTTTCAACAAATAACTCCCAACCATATGTCGATGATAGAGAGAAGAGCAATTCAACCTCCTCTTAATCAATCTGCCCCTTAATTTTACAAGTCAGAGCAGTGGTAGGAAAGAAATTAATGTAGTGGTGTTAATGTGCCGTTGCCTTAGGGTTAGTCTATGTTTTAATTCTGACTAGGAAACTTTGACGCTGACTAGGAAACTTCTGTACGTTTAAAGACCATTGACCAGACACCAAACGGTCCAAACCAGATTACAAAAACAGAGAGTCTAGCCACCCAGAATTGAATTTGGACCGTGCAATTTTAAATTCTGGGTAGATTTGTTAAATTTTTTCACATTGCTCATCTAAGTCACCCAGCCTGGTTAATAAATTATTGAGGTTACTCCACTTATTGCCAGTTGGTTTTAGGTTGGAACTCTCTAAGAAATTTAACATGGTATCAGAGCTAGGTCTTGGGTGGCCTCATCTCACGTGATCAAGTCTTCTTTGCCCGAGTTAAATCTCCTTGTCTTCTCAATTCGTACCTCTATGAGCATCCGGGATGCACATGAGGGAGAGTATTAAATTATCCCACATTACTCATCTAAGCCACCTAAGCCTAATTAATAAATTCTTGAGCTTACTCCACCTATTGTCAATTGGTTTTAGGTTGGAACGCTCCAAGAAATTTCACAAGATTCTACGTACCCATTCTGGGTATGTATCCTAGTACTCATGAGTTTTTTAAAAATGTTTTAGATTGGGAATGAATCAACGCAAATGTTTGATGGCCTTGTTGTTGTTGAGTTAAATTGTTAAAGCGTGGGTGTTTTTTCCAGTAATTAAAAAGTTAATCTTTTGAAATCTACAATATTTACCAATCTACATTTAGCAATACATTTCCCGTAAAAGTGGAGCCAAATGAGGAGTTATTATCTCTCTTACCATATCTCCAAAGGGCACATGTTATCAAAATACTCCCGGCCGTCCCATTTTATTTGTTATTTTTCGAAGATCATGTCAACAATCAATCGTTTATATCTTCTAATATAAATCTTAAAAAGAGAACATTTTTTATATCGCTGGTGTAAACAAAAGTTTCCTCCAAATCAGCCTGAATTGCATTACATGTCTATGTTCTACTATTTGGGACCATTGTTTGGACATATAATGCAATGTAAGGAATGTTCTCTTTTAAAAAATATGCAATATTGAATTTGTTTGATAGTTCTCGATTAGTTCTAAATACAAAGTAAGTGGAGTGAGTATTTTGTTAACATGTACCCTTCGAAAATATCGGGTGGATCAGATGGTTGATTGGAGCAAAAGAGCATGCACACATAAGATTGCGAAATCCGGAAGTAGAAGTGTTTTAGAATCATCACCAGGGCTATTTTTGCTTCCGCCTCTGCAAAGTTACGTCCAGTGCATATTTAGGGAACCGCAGAATGGAAATGAAGTGCCATGGCCATTCGTTTTCTTTGAATGAACCTTTTTGCATATGAGAAAAGATAGAGACACTAACACTTGTACCAAAAGTTGTATAAACTCTCTCGCATGAGATATGGAGACCCACATGAGCAGTAAGTCCCACAAATCATAATGAGAGAGTTTGTCCAAATGTTAGTACAAGTGTTAGTGTCAGTAGCAAAGTTGTTTGCATATACGACCCAAATATTAGGGTCGTGATGGGTTGCCATAATTGGCATGAAATGCCTCTTTCATGATGACAAACATGTTCTCCTTTCTTTGCCTTCTTATCCCTAGCTCGAACTAGGTAGGGTGTTGGTGAGTATAACCCAAAAATTTCGTAAAAAATATGATTTTCTGCATATATGTGAAGGTATACCACACATAAATCATGAAGCTAGGCTTGTATTTTTGTTGTTAAATTTCTTAATTTTGAGAATTGTAGAGGTTAGTTGTTTTATGAAATTTTCTTCCCCGTTTTAAAAAATAAAATGTTTAGGGCAGGGCAATAAAACGTTTAGGGCAGGGCAATCGACATCGAGGCCTTGTGATGAGGCCGAACATTATGCAATAAGCCTCAGGCTAGGAGTTGGGCTGCCTCAAACAGGCATCAAACAGCAAGGTAATGACCATATTCTGGGCCGGCCTTGACATTCTAGGGCTTAAGACGAAATTTGAAAATAGAGGCCTTTAATAATTGTTTGCGGATCTAAAATTTAATGTCAATATATCAATGTTTCAAAACTAAATGCATGTATTTAACACGGAAGAAGCCCAAAAAAATGCACTATATTATAAGATTCAAAAGCATCACCATCATCACTTTAAACACAGTGCAAACATATTCTACGACCTAATGGAACCGGTATAGATTAGAGGATGATTGATGAGACTTCGTAAAATGAGATTTTGTATTTACTTTTAACAAACACAAGTGTATTTACTTTTAACAAACACAAGTTGTAAAAAGGACGTTAAAAAATGGTCTAACATTATAACAGAGGAGACGACTAATGAGAGTTTGTGAGAGGAGATTTTTTTTTGATCCACGAGGAACTCGGGGACTCTGCCATTCCTTGGGGGAGTCCCTGTCTACCCAATCTCGGCCGTCCAAAACACATTTGAGGGATGTCGAATGGTGTTTTAGGTATTTTAACTCTCGTCAAATTTGGACGTCCAAAACACGTTTGGATAACCAAGATCGGTTGGCAGAGCTTGCCATTCCAAAGGGACAATAGAGTCCCCGGATCCATCCACGAGAGGAAAGTTTGTATTTAGTTTTAACAGAGAGAAGTCGTAAAAAGGACAGTTCAAAAAAAGTGGTAAAAAAGGAAAAAGATGCACCAAATGATTTGATGGCCCAACCACATGAGATTATTATCCAAGCCTCGAGGGGTCCGTCCGTGATCTACATTTCCTATTTCCTTTTTCCGTTTTTGTTATGCAACAAGTCAGATTGGCCCTATGGGCCCGTGGTCATTGTGTAAATGGGAGGTTTGGGTTTAAAATGGGCCTCTATACAAAAAGAACATTGGGTTATAGATTGGGTACTAAAAAAAATATTAATGGGCCCTAGTTTTCACTTATTTTTTTTAGCGCAAATTTCAAGACATTTTATTATTGAACTTTTAAATTTCGAGGTTGATCCTGATCATATTCTATATAGAAATTGAGCTTCATTAGTATACGAGAATATAAAAATAGAAACTTAACTTTGGTTACATAATACTAATGCAGCAAAAACTCCTTTTACCGAAATTATAAGCAAGAAGACAACACAAATAAGTTTGAGTAAGAGGTACTCTTTTGATGAACAAATACTAATGAGTAAATACTCAATTTATCATTAATCATAAACAACCACCCATAGCTTACAAGTCAATTTATAACAGAACCAATCCTACGTACTAGGAAATAAAGAAAAAGAAAACAATAGAATTAAAAACTAATTATTATTCTTGCCAATCACTAAAAAGGAAACCAAATCAAGTAGAATTAGGAAACTAATTGCTCTAGAATACTTACTTTCGTAATGTGAAGATTCCTATCAATAAATTGAAATCAAATATTTTAGAATACTTATTGTTAAAATTAAGACTCCCTACCAAAATGAAACCAAAATAAAAAAAAAACTACATAAACTATTATTATATAATGTAATATTACAATTCTGCATCAATACCCAAACTACAAGGACCAGAGCGGGTAAGTTTGTCATCAACTTTACCCGTTGCCGTTTGTAAATATGTTGAGTTCCTAGAATATCTTTTGCAAGATCAAATGAACACCATGTTGGGGTTGGAGAGTTAGGCATTGTTTGGATGATGCATAAGAGACCTTGACTATTCAATCCGGGGATGAGGAGTTTAGTCCATGTTTTGGCAACCAATTTCGCCCCCCGACTAAATAGCCACCGGTTAATTAACCAGGGGGAGGCCAGACTAAATACAAAGGGGGGGGTGCACTTGTATTTAGTCCGGCTCCTCATCCAAGACCAAATGACGAGCATACCCCTTTGTTTCAAGGAAAAAATATTGAATCACAAGCACAAACAACCATTGTTTCAAGAAAAAATTTCCAAAATTTTCAGATCTGGGAATTTCACAACAAATAAAAATGATTGGAAAAAAAAATGTATCTGGGGTATGGATTTACAGGACCATTGCCGTTGTTGTAATTGTCGGACCATCGCTGTCGTTTTCGTCGGAGCTCCGCCGTCAGACCAGTCCACTGTATCTGGGCTCAGGAGAGGAAGAAGACGATATGAGACATTGGCTCTCTCTCCTCCGCTGGATATTTATTTTAGGTGTACAAATTATACTTTACCTCCTCTACGTAATTGTGTAATTCCCTCAAGCCCTAAATTATGACCCCATGTGATTAAAAAAGAAAAACTAGTACCTATAATAAAATTAATTTTTTTTATTAGAAACAAAAAATATATACACTTGTAATATTTAATATTCTTCATTTATATAAAATGATTAAATTAAGTATTTTATAATTATTTTTTGGATTTATATAATTATTTAAATGTATAATTTAATATTGGCATTCATAAGGACAAAATAGTCATTTGACTAATTTTTACATCATCCACCCTCCTTATTCCTCTTTTTTTTTTATCCTTCATCCAAACCATGGACTATTTAATCCCTCATTCTTAACTATCACATTAATGTGGATTCACCCTACTTATTTAATTACCCCTACTATTTTATCCTCCTGACTATTTAATCCATCTCAATCTAATACGGCATCGAAACAACCCGTTAAGGTATATAAAGGGGCATGCACGTAGGAAGGAGAAAGCTAGAAAGAGAAGTGTTTTAAAATCATTACTAAAGCAATTTTTGCTTCCACTAGTGCAAAGTTTTGCCCAATGCATACTCTGGGAGAAAGAATGTTCCTTGGCCCTTTGTTGCCATTAAAACTCCTTCAGCAAATCTCTCCGCTTTGAAGTATTTGGAGTCTTCTCCCCTTATTTTAGGATCATGGTGAACTTCCATAATCGGCACAAAACTCTCAACTCCAGTCTCCAGCGGGTAGAACAAGTCCTCCTAGCTTTGTCTTTCTATGTATGACACGACTAAGAGTTGGACCTGATGGGTATAACCTCATAGCTTCATGTAAAATCATGGTTATCTACATATATATAAATCAAATCATGACGGTTATTTTGTTTAAATTTCCGTTTGGAATTGTTTTCTTCTTCTAGAACGTACAGAAATATGAAAAAAAGTTTGAATTTGAAATTTCTAAACTTCTTTATAAATATTATTTTTTGTTGCTAAGAAGGTTTACATATATTAAAAAACATTCTTTTTGGGTTTTCCTTGGGCTAAATTTTCGAGAATTTTTTTGTCAAAAATCTTTTTGATCACAATTTTCTCAATGAGTGGTGGTGTTTGTTTTTAATGGCAATAGACAAAAACGATACCAAATAGAGTTACAGTGAAAACTTAATAATCAAATAAGAGCAAGTCCATAATTGGCTTACGCAGAGAAAACTCCCAGTTTTACGAATCAAAATTTGGTGTGTTGTCGCCAAACACTGCCAAAATCTCTTCTCTAGCTAGGGTTTGGCACTTTTGATTCCTACTCAACAGGACCATTGTCCAAACAAGCAAATCCGTGGTGGTTTCTTGCCCAGCTTGGTAGAATAACTTGCACTCCTCAATCACCTCTTCAGCAGTTAGTTTGAACACTCTTTTTGTTTCCTAGTTGTTCTTGATCTATATCTTTCAAATTCGATTTTAGTAATATGCCTAAGAAGTCGCTATCTCCATCTTCTCCATTCATGGTTCCTTGTTTTTTGTTGATGATATTGTGCAGAAGACCTCCCAGTTCGTTGTATATTTGTTTCATTTTCTTGTTCGTCTTAGTTGGCAGAAACCTAGCTATGTGAGAATAAATTTTAAACAGTTTAATATCTACAAAATGAGAAAAATTGAAAGGTTATGCAACACCACAATTATGTGTGTGTATGTATGTATGATAGACACAAGATTCAGACTTACCTTGATCCGGGAATGGAAATTGACTGCAGACGTTGGAGCGCAATGTCAGTTTGTTCTTTTAGGAGTTGGAATATCAGTTTTCATTCTTAATAGTTACTGCCGCATGCTGTTCTTGAAATCACATCCGCTGTCAAATTAGAAAGATAAGGCCATACATCTACCTCACAGGACCCTTTTGTAGACTAACACTTCCTATTTGCTTATCATCTCAGAACAGCTTGAGTACATTGCTGGTACCATAAGCTATAACAAAACACCAAAGACAACATGAGAAACAGCACCCATCCTACTTAAGTTAGGAATTGACTTATGTCACTTTTTAAGTCGATGTGTTGTGAGAGAATGACTTGTCTTGTAAAGCGCAATAAGTCAGTTTTGAGTTTAAGCCAGGAATTGGATCAAGATCTTAATATAGTAATCCAATTTCATGAAAGGCAATTAGCTAACCTTGGCTCAGCCGTACCGGTTACTATTAGGCTCTATTTGATTGTCCGATAGGCATATAGATATGTCGATAAGCTATTTTATATATATATATATACATACAATCCAGATCCCCTCAGGACTCCTGGATATACCTTAAGTCCGGACTTTAAGTTTCAGCCGTTGGATGCTGATAAAAGAGAGGCACATGCGGGTCAAATGGTACCCAGGTCCGGGTAAAATGTGCTCGCGGGTCATTACTTCACACCCGGATCCTCATTTGTTCACTTCACCCATAAACAACAGAAGAAGAGCGAGAGAGAGAGAGGCGATCGCGAAGAGAGAGAGACCGCGCGATCAAAGCAAGCAACATCAATCGAAGGTGGAGAAGAAGAACAAATCAGTTACGTAAACCACAACAAATCGAAGTTACCAGGTTTGTAAACCCTAGTTTTTTCTGTGTTTTTGAAGTCGATTTGAACTTCGAAACTAGGGTTTCGAACTCTCTCTCTCTCTCTTTCGTTTCTGGTTCGAATTAACTTACTGTGTTTGTTGAATTTTAGTTGGTAAAAACTTCAAATATTACCGAATAAAATTCAACAAACACAGTAAGTTAATTCGAACTAGAAACGAAAGAGAGAGAGAGAGAGAGAGAGAGAGAGAGAGAGAGAGTTCGAACCCTAGTTTCGAAGTTCAAATCGGACTCAAAAACACGTAAAAACTAGGGTTTACAAACCCGTAACTTCATTTGTTGTGGTTTACGAATCGATTTGTTCTTCTTTCCCACCTTCGATTGATGTTGCTTGCTTCATCAAGCTGCCTTCTCTCTCTCTTTCGCATTGCCTCTCTCTCGCTCTTCTTCTGTTGTTTATGGGTGAAGTGAACAAATGAGGATCCGGGTGTGAAGTAATGACCCGCGAGCACATTTTACCCGGACCTGGGTACCATTTGACCCGCGTGTGCCTCTCTTTTATCAGAGCCGTTGGATCGCATCCAACGGCTGAAACTTAAAGTCCAGACTTAAGGTATATCCGGGAGTCCTGAGGGCATCCGGATTGTATATATATATATATATATATATATATATATATATATATATAGAGAGAGAGAGAGAGAGAGAGAGAGAGGAACTCTCTAGTCCGGGACCCTTGGGTCTGGATCTCATAGTTCCGGATCAAATTTTGATGATCCGATCCGTCCAATGAGTTCAAAAGGTGTTTTCCAAGGCCACCGCGAGAAATCTTCAAAAAAAATAAAGGGAAGGGCTTGATCCACGCAATTTTGTAAATATGCAATTTTTACGAAAAACTGTGTGGATCAAGCCCTTCCCGGTATTTTTTTTTTGAAGATTTCTCGCGTTGGCCTTGGAAAACACCTTTTGAACACATTGGACGGCTCGGATAGTCAAAAAAAATATCGGGAAGGGCTCCAAAACGCCTCAATCCGGGATTTCCGGGATCCCGGGCTGGAGACTGGCCGTATATATATATATATTCTACTAAGATGAGTACCTCCATTATCAATATCTATATCACACATTCACACCTCCCTAAATTCGTTTATATACCTGTATATACACATGTCATGTTTTGTAGGATCACTTATCAAAGGAGGGAAAACGGCTAGCATTTCTGATCGAACCTGCCAAACCCAACTAAGAAATAAGCGAACCTGATAGGATGTGTACCTCCATCAAAAGACTGTCCGCTCCAAATTCTTTCCCCTGCTTTCTGTATCAATTTCCAAAATACAAACAAGTTGAGATGTGAGATTACCTTCAACTTTTCTAGTTGGAAAGCCGGATTAACAAGCTTTCTGTGCTTAGCCCTCGTGAACCACAATCCCTGTCAGTAGGGATTTGACCATGGCTGGCTTTTGAAAGACTTGATAGTTAGGCAAGATCTCCTTTATCAGTTTGGGATCTGTAATGCTTAATCTTGGTGTTGGCCCCAACCAAGTAAAGTAATTCACACCTGAAAATAACAACGTAAGCCTCCAAGCAAACACAACTTTACCCGTAGTTCAATCCAATCTCACGAACCCTTGTTTTCATGAAACATATATACCATGAAGATTGACAAAATGTTGGTGGAACGACAGGGCATGTGGCACAATGTTGTCGTCGGAAGCCTCCATGGGTTTGGATCTTGCTTCCATAATCACTGAGATGAACTCTTTAGTGTCTCCATACAAGAATCGGTAGGGATTTCCTTTAAAACCTTGCTCTCTCAGGCACCTCTCAATCTACTTTGGCCTTAACCATACCTAGTTCAGTGCCTTCCATGCTAGTGTTAGGAAAGTTACCAAAGCCAAAGAGAGAACAATTGAGCTTACTGCTGGATGAGATAGAATGAGAGAGAGTTGTGAGGTAGATCGATCCCAACTACAATCTTTATGCTACAAGGGGTCCCTGTAGTGCCCTATTGCATTACAAGCTATAGATCTCTATATCAAGATCTCGTAACCTAAAAGGGGGTGCATGTAGTACATTAAATACAAGGTGTTGTGGTGTTTCCAATCATGAACTCATCGCTATGATATGAAATAGTTATTTTATAGTGGTTGTTGAACACTGCACACTACTACAAAAACCTTAAACCATGACTGTCAAAAGGTGTCATCGAACACAAAAGATGACAATTTTAAAATTGTCACTTTTGGAGGTGACATTAAAAGTCTAGATTTGTTATGACAGTCAAAAAACGTCATTGAAATATATAAGATGACGGTGTAAACCTGTAATTTTTGCAATACGATGACAGTGTAAACCTATCATCTTTACAATCAATGATGATGGTTTTAAACTGTCATTTTATCTATCCTCCATTCTAATTTTTTTTTCCAATTCTAGTTCGAACCGTGGGCTTTAGTGTGGCCAACCTCGCATGACCGCCCAGTGGAGCTCACGTGGCACCCCCATGGCGCTTGTGTAGCTCTTGTGTGGTGCCTACATAGCACACTTGTGTGATGAGCTAATGTTTTCTTGCCCTAGGACTCGAACTCAAGACCTTGATTTCCTCGCTCACATGCATGTTACCACTGAGCTAGCATGCTTGTTGTTGACAAAAGACTAAGAAAAATATTTATAATATATTTTCAAAAAATTTTAAACTGACCAATTTTTATGTTAGTTTTAAATTTAAACTATTACCTTAGACATTGAAAATATAAGATGGTTAAACTGTCACCTTATACGTTTAATGACACTTTTTGACTGTCATCTTTAAGGATCAACTTCAATGTCAGATCTCATTAAAACGGACATCAAAAGGGTTAGTTTCAATGAAACTTTTAAGGACAACTAACAATTAAAAGGTTTTAAATTGTCATCTTATACGTTTAATGACACTTTTACCGTCATCCTTTACGATCAACTTCAATGTCAGCATTGAAAGGGCTAGTTTCAATGTCACTTTTAAGGAAAACTGACATTAAAAGGTTTTCCATATGAGTTTCTGGAAGCACCTTGAACTGACATTGAAAGGGCCAGTTTCAATGTCACTTTTAAGGAAAACTGACATTAAAAGGTTTTCCATATGAGTTTCTAGAAGCACCTTATTTTAATGTTAGTTCTTAGCAAAAACTGACATTAACGAAAGAGATAATGATGTCGCTTTTATTCTAAACCGTCATCGTATATGACAAATATGATAGTTTTTAGGATAGACTGACATAAAAAATCTACCCTCATATTTTGATGACAATTTTACCAAAACTGTCATTGTTTCAATTTTTGGTGTCATATTTAACCATTTTTGTAGTAGTCGCATTTGTGTTATAAAATAAAATTATTAATCACAAATCAATAATTACTTGATCAAGACAAATTGTCTCAATTCAGTTTTTCAACCATGACCATTTACTTAATTTATAACAAATGTTATTTGCTGACAAATTTTCATATAACAAGGATCATCTGATTTGAACAACTAAACAGTTCAAACTATGACAATAAGATTTCGATAGAGCCCACTGAAGTGTACTACATCTCATAGTGAGCTGTTTCCTTATCCACTGGTTATTTATATGGGTCTAGTTAATATATGCCCCAAGGGCATATGATACAACTGCATTAACTCATCTATTTAGCTCCATTATCATCAGGAATGAAATGTTTAATGGGGCAGTCATAAATTACACCCTTTGCAAAAACCAACTTACTTTCACACTAGACGAAAATGCCCCTACTTAATACTAAAAAATCAGGGTTCCTTAATAATCTGTTAAATAAACAACCTTAATAGTATGAATATGAATCAATAAGTTACCCACCACAAATCACACAGACAATCAAACAGATGAACGCACGATATACGTGGAAAACCCCTGAATGTGTAAAAACCATGGGAAGGAATCAAATCACTATAATCGTTGTGCAGTTACAGATATACCTATCCAAACGAAGTAAATCATCACAACGTTCTAAGTATCACCTGCCGAGTCACACATATACCACACCTAGTGATCTTGATCGCCAACGTCTTGAATCACATAAGCCTTCCAGTCCTTTGCCTTTCGAACTCTACGAAAGGGCTTAACCTAAAGAACAATGATGTTGATGTAAAATCCTCTCGAAGATTATTTGTTGGCTTAGAGAATCAATCAATCTTTGAAGTTCTTCGAGATTCACAAACCCTAGCCGCCACAAATGTTTGGAGGTGGAAAATATGAGTGTTGGCCAAGTTGTATACACAAAACCCTAGCCAACGTTATATTTATAAGCTTCAAAATGTGCTTGAGTAGGTTCGGAGTTGCTCGAGCAAGTTACTAAAGGCAACCCATTTGCTTGATGTGTAGCTCGTACGTTGCTTAAACAAGTTTCTTGAATTACATCAAGATAATGACCGCAATAAAAGAATTTCATATTGATTTCCTTTCACACCTTAACAGACACTCTAAATCATAAAATTACAACTCGATATAAATGTGTGTTTTGTCAAACAGAATTGCCAAAACAAAAGAATCTGAAACTTAGTCCTTAGGAATACCTTAGTGAATAGAATTAAAAAAAAAACTCCACCAAAATTAGTGCACCCAGAAACTTCGGAAAATATAAGGGGACCGACCGTGGTGCATGCACCGACTGCATCGCCAACGCCGTTGTGGGTCCCAACCAGTCGATCTAAGTCGTTCATCTTTCTCAAAATCAAATTCCAAGTGGGCTAGTGCGGGAAGCGAGGCAATCGGATGGCTATATGAGCTCAATCCAAAATCACCCCCATTTCATTCAAAATTTGGATCGAGCTCATACAGCCGTCCGATTGCCTCGATTCCCACATTGCCCCACTTGGAATTTGATTTTGAGAAGGATGAACAGTTCAGATTAACCGGTTGGGACCCACAACGGCGTCGGCGACACTGTCGGTACGTGGTTGGTGCACCACAGTCGGTGCATATAGAAGGGTTCCAGAACTTAGCCCATTCAATTGTTTTACAATATTATGAGTATGTAATGTGATTACTCTTTACATAATTGGTATAGAAATTTCTCAAAATCTAAGTACTTTTGATTTGATCTAGTTGCCGATTAAAGTTATTTTACATTATAATGTAATTTTTATAATTTCTTTCGAAGATATAAATACACACATAGGCATGGCAATTGTCAACACTAAATACTCTAATGTAAAACAAAACCTACACCATCTATTGATTGCATTTTTTCAATGAAAATACTTCTCTTAAATCAAGCCCTCTCGGACTAAAATATTGTTCTGCCACCTTTGTAGCCCTCCTTTTCACTTTTCTTCTTTCTTTATTGCAAAAGTTATGCTCGTGAGAGTTTTTTTGTTTTTTTTTTGTTTTTTGTTTTTTGGTAGGCACTCCTACTTGTGTTTCATATAGTAAGGGAAACAGAACAAAAAAAAAACAAAAGAAAAAGAAGAAGAAAAGAACGGGATGGGGAAGTAAAGGTAAACGAAATCATAATGGAGGCAAAGAAAAAGTACAAGGGTGTTTTGGTCTCTTGCTCCAGAATTGTCAAATACATTAACTACTTCTTCAATTTCCAATATAACTAAGTGTATTTAATGATCTTTATCATATGTCTCTAGGGCATACGTTAACAAATGCCTATTTATATTTATTTTTTCTGATAAACCCCCAATATTGTAGATAATCGGGGTTTATCTTGCTCGTTTTGTTCACACACACACGCGAATTCGCGCTTAATTAGATTGATATGCGTGTAGTAGCGTTTTTGTTGAGTTACAGGTCAAACTTGAAAACTTAGCGCGTTTGGTGCGCTTTGGAAAACGTGCCGAAATCACAAGGGCCACATGCCCCATGGCATGCCAACGCCGGGCCCCCACGAGCCACGAAACGATGATTTGGTTGAGGCCCGGCAAGCCAAAACATCCCAAGTGTCGGGGGCTTTGAGGCTACGCGTCGTGCTCAAGCAAAACGCCCGGTGAAGTCCGGGATTGAACAAGCGTCCACAAGACCGAGGAGCACCGCCCCCGAGGGTCGCACGACTCATTTAAGAGCTTTGGAGGAAGTCCGGAGGCACGCAAACCAATGAAAGTGATCAAGGGGACAAAAAATTAAGTCAAGACCAATCCGGACCGATCCAGATTATTCTGGACCGATCCAGATTATCCCAGAAAATTCCAGACCAATCTGAACCGATCCAAATTATTCCGGACCGATCCGGATTGCTTCAGCTTTCTCAAAATTATTCTGGACCGATCCAGAATAATCCGGACCGATCCAGATTTTCGCAGCTTCTTCCAGACTAATCTGGACCGATCCAAAATAATTCTGGACCGGTCCAGAAATGCTCCGGGAAACTTTTTAATGCACTTTTTGTACATTCTATTTATGGCAAGTGGTTGGGTGTTGTGAGGGCTTTTGGGATATTTTGGGATATTTGGTGTGAGAGAAGTCCAACTTGTATATATCTCTCCTCTCTCCTTCTCCCAACAACAACTTAGACTTTAACTTAGATATTTTATTTTGCTCTACCTTCTCTCTTCCATGGGAGATAATTTCCAAGCTCTCTCTCTCTAGATTTTCCCATGTAAGTATTGGACCTATGTTATGTTCATGTTAATTAATGTTATAGCCCTTGTTTAGTTCTACCTAAAAATCAAGTTTATTTTCAATTCCTTTAAGTATTTAGTTTCCTTGCTCTTCTAGCTATTTCCTAGTTAACCCTTGGTTTGATTGGTTGTATGTTAGTTCCTTCAAGTATAAAGTGTTAGACCTAGTTAGTCTCTTCATTAAAATCAATCTTATTTGGTCATTTGTTATGTTTTCTATTTCCCTTAGAAAAACAGCCATGTTTTCCTTAGTTATGCACGAGTAGTCGGTTTAGGCTCGGTTAAGGGGTGATTAACATCCCGTGACTTGGGTTGGTTCACTCTTCTCGCCAATGTGGCAAACTTTGTATGTTAATCAAAAAGTATGGATTGACTTTATGTATCAAAATTGCGATTAGTGAATCCCGTTGATCACGCGTAGCCAAGGGCTTGACCACTTGGCACGTGTGATGCTTCGGGCTATGGCAATCAAAATGTTTGTATAAATGGCACAAGAATCCTACTCTTTGAGAAACACCACTTTTTAGTAAATCGAATCTAAGTACCAAATCTTCCGTTCGGGGTCGTTTAACGACGCCCCGAGCCGGTTATCTTAGGGGAGAGTGAATTGGCCTAAGGCATGGGTGTTGAGAACCCCGAAACCTTGCCTTCCTTTAATTAGTCTTTTTAATCCTTGAGTCATTCACGTAGTTAATTTAAATCCACCCACAAACTCCAAACGCCAAGTTTGCCGCTTTAAGGCTTAACCCTCACTCGCGAGTCAACTTTCTCGCTCAGCACCTTCGGTCCCTGAGGACTCGACCCGGACTTCCGGTTACTATGCCGCGCGTCACCTGAACCCTACGCTTGGGGTAACCACATCGGTAAGCAAACCAAGGACGCAAGCATTTTCCATTATAGACGTCCGGCGTCCAACTGGCGACTTTGTTTGCGTTTTAATCCATGTTTCATCATTAAAAAATCGACAAATTGGGCTAAAGTCCATGTTTATGGGGTATAGTGTGTCTTTAATCCAGCCTAATCTTTTATAAGGTCTGGCGTCCATGCATTTAAAAGTTCTAATGCCTAAAGTCCTCTAATTTTAAACGAAAAATTTTCATGGACAGAAATACCCCAAAAATGCGTGCCTCCTCTCTTTCTTTCGCGCTCCTCTCTCTGGGCAAGAATGATGCAGTTGCCGTCCTCGATGAGGAGGAACTGGGCAGAAGGCAGCTTTCAGTGACAAACAACAGTTTTCGTGTCAAGATTGGAACAGTTAGCCTGTACTGACAATTAGAGACAGATGTCGTTAGTCTCACTGATTCGATCGATGCTGCTCTTACTTCTATTCCACCGCTACCACCGCTTCAAAAATGATTCGTCGGGAGAGCAAATTGGGGTCGAATATTTGTTTAATCCACTGTAGTCGTCCGAATCGTGTCGTGACCATAGCCTGAGTGGTGATCGCTCTCGGTTGACATGATTTTCAGAAGAAGGTTTTGAACGAGGTGAACAGACGATGCATTGTTGATCCAAACTCTGCTAATTAACCACGAATTTTGTGGTTAATTATACTTAATCTGATTTGAGTAGAGAAGTAGAGTCACTTGTAATGGCTTTTCTTTTTCTAAAAATTCCATCACAATTGGGTACTCTCTCTGTCTTGAAAATGCAGGTGAATAGAGGCAACGAAAATGGCCAAAGGTTGGAATGGAGGTTTAGCATCCACGTGTCTATTGCATGGGTTGAAGCTTACACTTGGCGGAGAGGAAATTAGGACTAGTGTTGGTGGCTTGAGTGTACAAGATGAGATACAATTATCTCTTCCTTTGCTTTTTTAGATACGGAGAATGTTTGAGATACTCTTATTTCTGAGATATTATTATCAAGAGCTTTCCTTTGTAAATACATAAACTATTTTAGTTGAGATATCATTATCTCATGTTTTATTTTTGTAGATACTGAGAGTGTACAAACTGAGATACAATTATCTCCTCCTTTGTTTTTTGTAGATCCAGAGACTGTTTATGATATTATTATTTCTGAGATAATTGTTGCCTCTAGCATTATTATTATTATTTTTTAGATAAAGAAACTATTTTAAATGAGATACTATTATCCCTTTTTTTTTTGTTAATTATCTCTAGCTTTGTTTTTTGTAGAATCAAAAACTATTTTATGTGATATATGGCTATGTCATGATTTATTTTTGTTGATACCAAGAGTGTATAAGCTGAGATACAATTATCTCTTCCTTGTTTTTTGTTGAGATACCACTATTATTTTTGAGATATTGTTATCTCTACCTTGTTTTTAGATACATAAACAATTTTAACTGAGATACTATTATCTAATGATTTATTTTTGTAGATATAAAGAGTGTATAATCTGAGATATAGTTATCTCTTCCTTCGTTTTTGTAGATACATAGATTATTTTACCTGAGATACCATTATGTAATGCTTTGTTTTCATAGATCAGAAGATGAGATATCAATAGCTTTGCTTTTGTAGATATAAAAACTATGTTAGATGAGATACTATTATCGCTTATTTTGTTTTTTTGGACACAGAGATTGTTTATGTTGAGTTGCCTTTATCTCTTGCTCTTTTTTTTTTCTTAAGGCAAAAACAAAACAAGAGATAATAATATCTCAGTTAAAACAATATTTTTATCTACAAAAACAAACCAAGAGATAATTTGTATCTCATCCTACAAAAATAGAGAAAGCGATAACTGTATCTCAGCTAATCTAAAAAACATATATGATAAGTTGAGATACCCTAATTTCACTTTTTTCTGCTAAGATATTGTCATCTCTTATTTTTAATTTATATATCGTCATCTCGTTTTTTGTTATTGAAAAACTAGATACTATTCCTCCGGAGAAAACAGTATCTCCTCTTCTTCTTTTTTTTTTGAATATGCGAAGAATATGCAAATTGAGATATTATTGTCTCTTTGTTTTAATCAATTTAACATTGTTTTCTCCTAAAAAATACTAGTAAATTGAATTTCGCACATGATTTCAAAGCCAATTAGGTGAGTGGTAGCACAAAAATCGTTCCACGTGTTTGAACTATGAATTTTGTCCTTACAGTGAGAAGGATACTACATTACCACATCACCCTCCTTGAAGGTACAATCCATCAACACCTTCCAATCAACCACCTCCACCAAAACCTCCAATTCAGACATTGCCGCCGCAAATGGAAATTCTATTATGGATCACCAACGCAGCCTCATGGCTAGGAACAACGGCTCTATTCCTCCTCTCAACCCCCTTCCCACCAGGCTCAAAATCCCGGCCCATCATCGGCAACATAAACCTCATCGGCACCCTCCCACACCTCTCCCTCGACTCCCTGTCCAAAAAAATATGGTCCCATCATGCACCTCCAGTTTAGTTCCTTCTCCGTCGTCAATAGATCCTCCGTCGACCTGGCCAAGATATTACCATGGACATCAATTTTCGTCCAGATTTTAGGGATAAGGTCTAGAGCGAGAAGCGCAGAGTAGGAGACTTTAAGAGGGAGAGGCGTAGAAGGTTCTAGGTTCCAATTCATCCACGTTACCGACGAGATGGCGTGCTGAAGTGCGATGCTCTCATCGGCGTGCTTGAGTGAGATGCTCTCTTTGGGCGGTTTAAAAATATGGGGGTAATTTTGAAACGCATGTGTACGTAATGATTGGAGATATTGTGAAAAGTTAGAATAAACTAATTAAGGCATGCATTCCGTGTCCTATTTTTTTAGACAAGGCTCTCTTAAAAAATAGGAAGCTCTGAGCCAATTGTAATTAGGTGGCTTCGGGAAGGACATTTTATTTTTAAAACTTTTGTGCTTTTCTTGGATGTGTAATTCTTTTATCAAAAGTAACAGCTTGGGGAGGTACCGAGGTAGCAGTGACACATTAGTTGTATAGAGGATACCGTGCCAATGTGTTTACATATCATTTGCTGTATCATATAGGTATGGGCGCGGGCCAACCGGCCAAGCACGGAGGTAGAAATTTTGTTGGCATTTTTATAGATGATGACGTTATTATTAAGAAATTGGGCTATGAGCTACTTGCATTTAATTATGTGCCTACAGCAAGGACAGTTTTTCAACACTTGATCTGTTTTCTGACTGCCATATTCAGCCTATTAACAGAATTGTGATCTGTGGACAGGATTAGTTTCCTCCGTGAACCCCGTCAACATGAAGTCAGAGACTTTGCTGTATCTTGGGGATGGCACGCCTTACTGACCTGATCTCGGCCATTTAATATATATATTTTAAAAGGTTCAAATTTGTGGGATGTTGAAGGTTTTAACAATACTCGTCAAATTTGGGCCATCCAAAACGAACACGTTTGGAAGACCAAGATCGATCGGTAGGGACTGTGACACCCGACATTTTCTTTTCCTATTAATTATTTTCAAATTAAAAATTTAGCTTTTATGGTCCGTCTAGTAAAACTATTTTGACGTGCACGCTACAAGTACAATTGGTGCTATCGAAATTGTAGTGTGTATATTATAAAATTAGGTTAATTAGTCAAAATATCTATTAGGGTATTTTTATTTTATTTTATTTATTTATTTTTTTTTTCCTCTCACGTTAATCTAATCAATTGGTTACCTACTATTTAGGAATATTTCGTAGGTGGGTAGTTATATAAACAACTCTTAATTAAGGAGAGAAGGTCAAAGGATTAGGGTTATTATACACTTAAAAGGAAATATTGAGCAGAGAAAGTCATTAAAGAGGCGCAGCATTTAGGTTCATTGACGTTGGTTTTCTCCTTGGGTTCTCGACTCAAGGTAATTTTCTCTTCCATCTATTTTCTTTTCCGTGACGTATATTTTTACACAGATTGGTCACCTTTAATTAAGTTAAATAGTTTTTAGTTTTTGTCGAGTTGTGGCGAGAGAAAGAAATCAAGGCAATCAATTGGGTTATTTTGGTGTTCGTGCATGAGTCGAATCTGAGAGAGATTGAGAGGGTTGCGAGTTTGGAACCTAGTCAGTAGTGGTGCGTGGTGTTGCTGATGAATTTGGAATTGGAGTTTTGTGCAATATGATTGGCAGATGAGTTATTGGGTCGGGATACACGGTAGCAGGAGAAATCATATTTGTATTTGCATGATTGGGATTGGAAGGTTTGGCAATTAATTAAGGAAATTTTTCCATAGCAGTATAGGTGTCGATCATATTGCATGGGTTTAGTTCATGTTATATTAAAGAAATGCATCAAAGGTTTGGGTTGTTTGGGAGTATACAAATTCTTGGAGTTAGAAATTATTAGTTGAGTTTTGTAGTTTTAGTTGGCTGTTGAAGGTTTGGAATCTAGAATTAGGCATAATTCGGGTAATTTGGTAGTATATGATATTCCTAACTTTACATATTGAATGTTTTTTATATATATATATATATTGTAACAAGTTAGTCATTTCGAATTCTCTATTTTGTACAGGCTAGTCTCTTTTGCGTGATCGAGTTGCATTGTTTTTTCGACTCAGGTGAGTGATTAAGTATGTTACGTACTTTCGAACTTTCCCGTGTCCCTTAAATTATTTGTCGAAAAATTTAGAATTGTTAATTGGAAAATATTTACATTGGTTCTCTAAATTGGCACGCGATAAAATGTATTCTTTTTGGTGAGATCTTTATGGATATTGTTGGGAACTTTTATTATTGGAAGTCCAGGGAAATTATTCCTTTGTCTAGGTGACCCTGGCCATAAGGGAAGAGACCCGGGTTAGGCCGGTGACCCTTATGCTCAACGGCTGTCTTTTGCCTTTTCTTTAGGGATCGACTTAGGGAAGAGTACCATGGTTCGCCAACACCCGTGACTCTAAGTTCGATATTGGATCCAATTTTGAGATTATTGTTTCATTGGCCATGGTACTTTGTTGGTTCTGGTTCCCCATTGCTATTGGATATCATTTGTGATCACCATTAAAATTTATTATTGTTTTATCTTATCGTGAGTGCCAAAATATGATGATATGATAAATTAATTTTATCCATGTTTTAGAACTTTATTTATTATACATGCTTGTCATTCACTGAGCTTGTCAGCTGACGGATTTAATCCAACACCATTTTTCAGGGAAATCAAGTTAATAGGTGAGGACTCTGGCGGCGTCTTGGGGAAACTGCTGTGTCGACCTCCGTAGGATTACACGCATCGTAGTTTTTATTATTTAATTTATTTCGCTTCCGCACATGGTTAAACCTTGTTGGTAAAAATAATTATGGAATTCTTTTCGATGATGGTGGATAATTTTTTTTATCATTTGGTTCATGGGATGGTGTGCCCCATGCTTTGTTGAGACAATTTAGTTCATTTTATTTATGAAATAAAGAATGGTCTCTTAGTATTCATTAGTTTATTTGATTTTAGGCTGCGTGTTCCATAAGTTGGCCTTGTGGTTCACGGCCGGTCATTTCCCGTTTTGGGGTGTGACAGGGACTGCCATCCCTAAGTGAAGGCAGAGTCCCCTGGTGATGCCGGGCCAATGTGCATAATTGTTTGTAAAGTGTGTTTTTTTTTTTGTTTGATTTTAGCAAAAATCAACCATGATTTTAGCAAATAAGTTCACCAGGTACTAAAATTATGGTCTTTTTTAGCTAAAATCAATCATGATTTTAGCAACTGAGTTTAGGGGCGACTCCAGGATTTTAATTCAGCGCTGATAAAAATATATAGCGTGTCTATGATGAAAAACTGTATTAAAAAAAAACCTGTGACTAGGCAAAAGAGGCATCTCATCATATTGTTTGACGAAAAAAAATACTCCAATGTATTATAAGATTCCACAACGGGTCATTATATTTTGAAAGCGTTAATATAGCGTCATTATCAACACTTTTAAACATGTTCTTCTCAATGAACGTGCCCAAGAATCATTCAACTATTCATCTTCCATTTGGTTACACAATCGGGTTTTTATCAATTTTATCGATGAAAAGTATATGGAAAAGTGTAAAGTGTATTGAAATAAGTTAAAAGTGTATGAGAGTGTGTGTTTTTTTTTTGCCTTTATATGTGTTTATTGTCAGTTTATTACGCTGACAATAGAAAATTCTATTTTAATATTATATATTGGACTTTCATGTGTGTGATATATTAGACTTTAGGTTTGTTTTGTTAGGGCTATAACAAGTTGGTTTAAATTTAGTTGGAAATATTTATTTTAACCTTGTACGAGTAATTGAGTGTTGATAATTCTAAAGAAAATTTAATTTATATCTAAATTTAATTTTTTTCAGTGCATTTTTTTGAAGCTAGTGATGTTGCTTGACATCGCTGCTTATATACTAGAGTCGCCCCTGATTGAGTTGCTAAAATCAAATGAAAAACTTAACCGCCATGTCCCGAAAAAAAGGGTGCGTCTTTATTGGAGTTTTCGTGGTCTTTCATGCTCAATAATTTATGCAAGTGTGTGCAAAACGTGTGTTTAAGTAGAATTGTCGCTTCAGAATCGACCTTCGATTCCACCCCTTTTTAATTTGGACACAGGTCTCTGGTTAATTAGGTAGATTTCAGGACTAAAAGACTTCCTTTTAAGTTGCAAAATGACTATGGTGAGTTCTGGACTACATTACTTCTTCGGGCTTAGTTTTGTCATTTCTGTGCTTTTGTTAGTTTTCTGTTGAATCTGTTCGCTTTTTCAATTAATTTGTCTCAGTGAGTGAAACTAAAAAGGTAAAAAGTTATGACTCAAAGCTAAAAGAATCGCTAAAGTAATTTTTGGCCCTTATTTTTCTAATTTTCCTGTAGCAATCAACATGGAAAATAAAATATTTTAACAAAATGCTAAAACTAAGGCATTGCCAAAAAAAAAAAAACTTAATTTTGTCCAAACACCACCTGAGAATAAGTAAATTTAAAATAAACTTCAGCTGCCAACATCAACCACCTCTCTACTACTTCCCCACGATTAAAATGTGGCCATTTAACATAAAATTCACAATTTATATGGTTTGGACCAACTAGAAACGAATTAGGTGAAGCGGGCCAATAACTTTGATTCAGCTATAACCAGAGGGCATAAGATTTGATAAACTTTACCCTTAGCCATTATGAATGTTCAGATCCTAGAATATATTTTGAAGATCAAATATGAAAAACACCTTGGGGTTGCACTTGTTGGGTGGAGAAGTATCCTTCACACACTTATGATATATGAAACTCGCTAAGAGAATTGAACAAACACTCTCAATTTTATTGATACTTCTCTTACTCCACACTTGGATATCAAACTACTACGATTACATGGTATTTATAAATTAAACTAGAGGAAGAAACACATATGAGATAAACTCATATTTATTATGCAATTACAAAACGTATTACGGGAACCGAAAAAGTCTTCGGGCATGATAGTGAATAGTTCTCCACGTTTTTATTTTGTGCTGCTAAGAATTCACTTGCTTCTCAAGTTTATGTTTCTTCTTTAGCACTGACTAAAAATGAAGTGAAAGGTACCAACAACTTTGATTCAACTATAACTCGAGGGCGCAAGTTTTTCATCAACTTTACCCTTTGCCGTTGAGAATGGTCACGTCCTAGAATATCTTTTGCAAGATCAAATGAACACCATGTTGAGGTTGGAGTGTTAACGTAAGTGAAGGGGCATGCACGTAGGAAGGAGAAAGTTGGAAAGAGAAGTGTTTTAAAATCATTGCTAAAGCTATTTTAGCTTCCACTAGTGCAAAGTTTTGTCCAATGTTTACTCTGGGACCCCGCTGTGATACCCCAGGTTTGAGATTAGATGGTATTTAGTCACACATTGGTTGTTTAGATTAGTTATCTTGGATATATAACAAATCATGTGGGCAACTACTAGTTCCATAGGCTTAAGTATTTTGGCCCATGTGGTGTGGCTCGTAGATCAAGTCTAGGTACTGGGCCAGTAGTCTACATGGGGCATTACAAATGGTATCAGAGTCTCACCCTGGTCCAAGTGGTGAGTAAGATGTGCTTTACCACCACGGACACCAGGGGAGGTTGTTGGGACTATGCAACAAGGATGTTGCATCCCTAAGGGGGGAAGATTGTGATACCCCATGTTTGGGGTTAGATGGTATTTAGTCCTACATTGGTTATTTAGATGAGTTATCTTGGATATATAACAAATCATGTGGGCTACTACTAGTACTTGGGCTTAAACATTTTTGGCCATGTGATGTGGCTCGGGGATCAAATCTAGGTACTGGGCCAGTGGTCTACATGGGGCGTTACACCCGCTAAATGGAAAGAATGTTCCTTGGCCCTTTGTTGCCATTAA
This sequence comes from Vaccinium macrocarpon, assembly GCA_022606695.1. Lineage (NCBI taxonomy): Eukaryota > Viridiplantae > Streptophyta > Magnoliopsida > Ericales > Ericaceae > Vaccinium > Vaccinium macrocarpon. Next base: position 7,341,394 of record CM040180.1, read on the forward strand.
AACTCCTTCAGCAAATCTCTCCGGTTTGAAGTATTTGGAATCTTCTCCCCATATTTTAGGATCATAGTGAACTTCCATAATCGGCACAAAGATCTCCACTCCAGCGGGTAGAACAAGTCCTCCTAGGTTTGTCTTTTTATGTGTGACACGAGTGAAAGTTGGACCTGGTGGGTATAACCTTAAAGCTTCATGTAGAATCATAGTTACCTGCATATAGCAATAAAAATCAAAGAAATCGTGACCGTTATTTTGTTTAAATTTCCATTTGGTATTTTATTCTTCTTTATTTTTCAGAACAGAGAAACATGTAGAAAAGTTTGAATTTTAAATTTAAATTTTTGTATGAATATTGTTTTTTGTTGCAAAATAGGTTTACATATATTTGAAAACATTTTTTGGGTGTTTTCTGGGCTAAATTTTCTAGAAATTTTTGGCAAAAATCTTTTTGATCACAATTTTGTCTATCGATGTTCGTATTTGCTTTTAATGGCAGTAGTAAAAAATGATACCAAATAGAGGTAAGGCGAAAATTTACTAAGCAAATCAGAACAACTGCATAATTGGCATATGTAGAGAAAACTTACAGTTTTGAGGTGCTTTAACGCATCAAAATCTAGTCTGTTGTCGCCACACACTACCAAAATCTCTTCTCTAGCTAGACTTTGCCACTTTTGATTCTTACTCAAGAGGACCATTGTCCAAACAAGCAAATTCGCAGTGGTTTCTTGGCCAGCTTGGTAAAACAACTTGCACTCCTCGATCACCTCTTCAGTTGTTAGTTTGATGCTCTTTTTGTTTCCTAGTTGTTCTTGATCTATATCTTTCAAATTTGATGTTAGCAGTATGCCTAATAAGTCACTACCTTCATCTTCTCCATTCACGGTTCCCCGTCTTTTGTTGATGATATTGTGCAGTAGAGCTCCCAATTCATCGTGTATTTGTTTCATTTTCTTGTTCGTCTTAGTTGGTAGAAACCTATGTGAGAATATAAATTTTGAACAATTGAATATCTACCAAATGACCAAAATTGAGAGGTTATGCAATACCACTTAGGTGTGTGTATGTATGATTTACACATGATATGGACTTACCTCCATCCAGGAATGGAAATTGACTGCAAACGTTGCATTGCAATATCAGATTGTTCTTTTAGGAGTTGGAATATCAGTTTTTTCTTGGTTGGGTTGTGCTGCTCTCATCTGCCATTCTGACTAGTGCTAAGATGTTTTTGAAGTTCTGAGGCTGTCCAGGTTTGCACAGCCACTTCTAATGCTGTCAAAGGTGTTCAAGCTGGTACTGGCTTTCAGATGGAGCAGCAGTCGTGGGACGCCCGGGGGACTTTTGGTGCTAGGCACTGGTTTAGCATGGTTTTTGGTGTTTGCGGTGAATGGTGGGCCAATTTGCTCCTCTTTTTTTTTAAATTTTTTTTTTATGTATTTCTATTAGGATACTTTCTGTCTTTTCATCCAACTCTCCTCTTTTTGTTGGTTGATTGCTTTTCTTTTCTTGGCTTAACACTTGTTGCCTCATGGTTCATGTCGTGTAGCTCGTGTTAAGCTAGGATTTTTCCTGATTTACCCGCTTATTGAGTTTATTTAATATGTTTATGTTTTTATTTTATTTTTGCCGGTAAAAAAAAAAATTGACCTAAGATTGTGGGCATTGAAGGCGATACTAAAGTTACTTCCTCCGTGGACCCCATCAAAGTGATGCCATGCCAATGTGTATAATTGTTTGTACAGTGTGTCAAAGGGGTTGGTTGGTATCTTACCACCTTTCTTGTTCCTTGTTTTTCTCCGTTTTGGGCCGTTGGCGTTTTCCGTCTCGGGTCCTTTATTCTTTGCAATTCGTTTATAAAGATTAATAAATTCTCTACTTAGCAAAAAAGTGTGTCTAAGTGGAGTTTTGGTGTATGAGTGTGTGTGTAAGTATTATTGCTTCAGAATCCAGCTTCGACCCCACCCTTTTTTGCACACACGTCGTATCTTTGGAAGATTAACTCGTAACTAAGTGTTAAATGGTATCTGTTTAGGCAGATTTCTGGACTAAAAGACTTCCATTTCAGTCAAAAAATGACTAAGGTGAGTTCTAGACTGTATCATTTCTCTGGGCTTAGTTTCGTCGTTTATGAGATTTGTTTGTTTTACGACCAATTTGTTTGCCTTGCATATTGCAATACATCTCGGTGAGTGGAACTAAAAAAGTAAGAAATAATGAACCCAAAGCTAAAAAAATCACTAGAAAAAGGTTTGGTCTGTATATATTGTTTAACATTTTTTATTTTTCCTGGAAAAATTTAATTTAGTCCAAACCGCCTAATAAGAATAAGTTAATATGCAAAAATCACAAATTGGCTATGGTTCAGAGAGACTAGAAACGAAGTGAACTTAAAATCAATAATCAGACACAATTAAAAAAAAAAAAAACTAATTACACAAATGCCCAAATTACAAGAACCAAAAAGTTTTAATCGGCCATAAACAGAGCAGGTAAGTTAATCATCAACTTGACATAATACCATTGTGGATGTTTGAACCCTAGAATATCTTTTGCAAGATCAAACGAGCACCATGTTGAGGTTGAACCGTTAACAAAAGCGTAGGGGTGTGAACATAGGAAGGGGAAGGGTGGATATAGAAGCGTTTTAAAATCATTGCCAATGCTATTTTTCGCTTCCACGAGTGTAAAGTTCTGTCCAATGCATATTCTAGGACCCCCGCCAAATGGGAAGAATGTGCCTTGGCCCTTTGTCGCCTTTGCAATTCCTTCGGAAAATCTCTCCAGCTTGAAGTATTTTGCATCTTCTCCCAAAAATTCTGGATTGTGGTGAATTGCAATCATCGGTGCTATAATCTCCATTCCTGCTGGTAGAACATATCCTCTAAGCTTCGTGTTTTTGTGTATCTTACGAACAACAAAGGCAGCTGGTGAGTATAACCTCATAACTTCGTGAAAAATCATAGTCACCTGTGTTTAGGAATGTAAAAGTAAGATATCATGAGTGTTTTTTTTTTTTTTTTTGAGTATCACGCGATACATTTTACAGAATTGTCTGCGAAAGCTATCAAATTGAGAACAATTTCCAAATTCAATTTATTCACGAAACACTTACAGTTTTGAGCTGATGCAACCCCTCAAAATGGGGTTTGTCATCCCCATACACTGCCAATACCTCTTCTCTAGCCAGGGCTTGCCATTTTTGATGCTTACTCAACAGGACCATCGTCCAAACAAGCAAAGACGAGGTTGTCTCTTGTGCAGCAAGGTAAAATAGCTTGCACTCGATTATTTCTTCAACTGTTAGCTTGATGTTCTTGCGCTTTTGTTTTTGATCAATGGTGTTCAAAGTTGATTTCAATAGTACTCCTAACAGGTCATTATCTTCTTCTCCATTCATCGTCCGATGCCTTTTGTCAACGATGTTCCGCACTAAAGCTTCCCTTTCGTTATATATTTTCTTCATCGTCCTGTTTGCCTTTGTTGGTTGAAACCTTAATGCAAGAAGATTTCTAATAAATGAAGACATGTAAAAATAACCAAAAACGAATCGTAATGCAATACTAATTATAGTTATATGCGCATCAACATACAATTCACAAGTTGAGTGGTAGCTAGCTCACTCCATTTGTTAATATATTTTAGTTTCTATTATCATATCGGTATTTGGCCAGCCGAACTGTTGACAATATTGCAAATGATACTGCAGGGGTAGACTTTCTGCTCACTTTAGTACATGTTCTCATCATTTATTTTGGTTACACGATCAATGATGTTAGGGTCAGCTTACGCATACCTCAACTACTCTCTTCTCCGGTCCAGTCAAAACAGACCATCCTTGGTCAGGGGTTGAAACCCAAGAGGAGAGGGAAAGGGAGATTTTTTTTTTTTTTTTTTTGACCGCTATAGTTTTGAGAAAGAGAAAGAGAGACCTATTGCTTCTAGGCCAGAAAATTAAGTTTTTCCTGTACAAAATATGGATCCACAAAAAGTCTATTGGCAGACCCACTCGAACCCACCCCAGCCACACCCCTTCGTGTGAGACCTATCTTGGGGGTCTCACACGAATGATCGAACTGCCTCAATTTTTTCAAAATATATTTTTAAGAGTCTTTGTAAAATACTAGCTCAATTAGATACCAGTAAAGGTTCGATTGATTCACAAGTCCTATGGATATCCCCACGTCTTTCTATTGACTGATGATATGTGTACACTTTTTTTTTTTTTTAACTTTTGAAAGTTTCCTCACTAACCCCCACCGTAGCACGAAAGTATCTTGACGTATCACTTTTTTTTTTTTTTTTTGAAGAGCGAAAAGAAATTTTATTAAATTGCGTATTGTGACGTATCACATTTGGTGTCCAAAACATATCCGAGATTAAAAGCATTCAATTTAAAATCTGGATACTAGTTAATTTGTTGTATCTCATTCGGGTCTATATATTTGATACGCAACTGATACCCATACGTGACTAGTTTTGGAAATCCGTCGTAATCTGGTTATGTTACTCTTTGACCAAAGAAAAAATAAAAAGAGATAAGTAGTATCTAACAGATTTGTGCAATTGAAGGCAACCTTCTTGTTCATGTTAACCTCTCCACCCTATGGAACTGTAGGCAATCCCAAGTCTAGCATGACTAACAAGGGTTTTTTTTTTTCCCTCCTTAAATAGCCAAAAAAAAAAAAAAGTTAGTCTTTGAGAACGAAATACAAAGATGAAATGGATCCCAAGTAATACTGCATTGGGAGTGAACATCCCAACAAAACCCGACAGGACTCGAGCACCCAATTAATATGGCACCTGCACCTGAGAATTATATGCAACCCAAGGCCTAAGATAAAGACGAGCATCGATGTGATTTGAGCAAAGGGTTTTGAGGCTGGTTTTGTTAGTTGTTCAAGAGGTGGTTATTTTGGGCCTGATGCTGTAGGTTCTTGATGATAGATTGGGCCGATAGTTTGGAGCTGGATTGGATGCAGATTTGGGATGTGTACATATTGCGATATCATGGAGACGTAGGTAATTTTGGCTAGGTTGTGGTTTTGTTTGATTAGCTTCTAAGGGATGCATCACTAGGGTTATGTTATTGTTTTTTGGTTGGACTCTTGCCAACTTCGTCACATAGTTTTAAATCAGGTGTCGCGGCTCTGATTTTTATGAAATTATTTTTGAATTTATGAAACACTGCAGCCACATGATCATTCTCAGCAAGTCTGTCACATTAATTGCCTGTGAAACCTAATATTTTAATTTTTCTGATCCCTTTCAAGTGCCTTATGAAATCATCCACTGTATTCTTTGATATTGAACTTCCCCTTGATCCAAGCTGCTACTCTTGTTTTGATCAAATCCCCCATTTCACTTTGTGTCCAGGGCTTTGTTCTTAAAAATAGCTTCATTCTTTGCCAGCCAGTCATTTCCATTCTGTTCCTTGTGATATGCTTCAGTTTGACCAAATGCAAATTCTGTTTCTCTACAGTTTCCCCTCATAATAACTTCCTTGTTCTTTACATAAACATGTGGTAGATTGCTACGGGTCGATTTCACCAAGGTTGATCTGCCCCCATAGATAGGGATCTTTCCTTCCGTAATGCCAACTTCTTTTTCCACAATTGGCCACCAGGTACTAAACTGACTTATTGCAGAAATAAAACTAACTTATTCTCAAAATTGACTTATTGTGTTTTACGAGACAGGTCATTCTCTCACAATACATCAACCGAAAACACTGACTCAAGCCTCCGAGAGTTGGACAGTCGTATGGTTCTTCTCTGCAAGCATTTTTGAAATGATCGACAACAACTTCGTTTATTAGGATAGGGGTCTTCAACTCTGGATCCATTAGCAGAAATAGAACCAATAAGACTTTTTCTAAATCTGTTCTTGGCTACAATTCGAACGAACCTGCTATAGCCAGAGTTCATCATTCAAGTCAAATGGGGGTTCTGTTTTCTGCCGAAACTTTAGCAGTCTTTTAAGAAATTACAAAAGAACTTGATACAACACACAACCCAAAAGAGAAATTGAACAATTACGCGATTCTCAGCTATTTACTCAGTTGATTGAGCAGTCCTTGAAAAGCTTTATGCAAATTATATTTGAGCAAAGGGTGTGAGACTAAATTTTGCACAAGATCAAGTGAGCGCCATGTTGGGGTCGGAGAGTTACAATGAAGGTAGGAGCATGAGTGTAAGACGGAGAGAGCTTAAACGAGAACCGTTGGAGAATCATAGCCATAGCCAATTTGGCCTCAATCAGGGCAAAGTTATTCCCAATGCATATTCTTGGACCCCAGCTGAATGGGAAAAATGAGAGTTGGTTCTTTGTTGCCTTTGCCACCCCTTCGGAAAACCTCTCCGGTTTGAACTCGTTTGCGTCTTCACCCCAAATTTCACGATCGCGATGAATTAGGACTATCGGGACCATAAGCTGGACTCCAGAGGGTAGAGTCAGTTTTCCCAGCTTGGTTTCGTTGGAAGTGACTCGGACAAGTACGACTCCTGGAGGGTATAATCTCAAAACTTCGTTCAGAATCATTGTTACCTAAAGACAGAAAAGATCGAATAATGATAAGCGAACATAATTCTGGCAAAGATTTTTAAAACGTAGAATGACACAAAAATTTATATGAAATAGTGGGCCTATTTATTTTTCTTTCATTTCAAACTAAATGATCAATCATCGCTTGCAATTGACACTGGAATTTTTGTGCTCAATTTTTTTTTTATTTAAAATTTTTCATAAAACAAAATTGCGTGATCGATACAATCATACAAGAAATTTTTTTTGAAGATTGATCCAAGAAGATAGTTTATATGCCAGCTGAACTGCATTCGTTCTCGTGGTTTACAAGACAATTCTAAGAAAAGCTGTTTGTTTTCTGCATTAATTTTCTACTATAAACTATAAAGCAAATGCTTGGTTTTTACCATTATTTCTAAAAATGATACTCTCTCCATCCCTTTTTTAGTGTCGACATTTTCATTTTGAATTGTTCCATAAATGTGTGCTTGAAAAATTAATAGGTAAAAGTGGAGGATAATTTTATAAAGTGGAGGTAAAAGTTGATGGTAAAAATGTAAAGTGGAGGTAAAAGTTAATGTGAAAGATATAATGATGATGTTTTTTTAGTAAGTTGAATTTATGAAGCAACACACTCAAAAAATGGACGAGAGAGTAGCATTTATCTTTCACTACTGTAGCTATATTTTATGGTTGAGTTCATAAAGTTTATGAGAACTTACTCTGTTATCTCCTCTGTTTTGGGGGTACCTTAAAGTTGTTTCTTGTTTTTGTACTTGTTTTATTTGCTTGACCCCTCATCAACAATCTAGGGGTTAAGGTGTCAATTTCATTAGGATGCTTACCATTCATTGTGATATGGTCATGCTCTCGTGCCTTTCAATCATTGTATCCATTTCTTTTGTTCAATAAAATACTTTGTTTCGCCTTTAAAAATAATAAAGCCTTTTAGAACTTACAATTTTGAGGTGGATCAACCCATCAAAGTCGGGTTTATTGTTACCGAAAACTTGCCGAACCTCCTCTCTTGCCTGCACTTGCCATTCTGGGTGAATGCTCAACAAAACCATAGTCCACAGAAGCAAGTTTGAGGTGCTTTCTTGTCCAGCAAAATAAAAAGCTTTGCAATCCTCAATCACCTCTTCCAAAGTCATTCCAACATCTTTCTTGGTCCCAATATTTTCTTGAATTTCTTTTAGGTTGGATTTCAGTAGGATACCCAATAAGTCATCATCTCCATATATTCCCAACTTCATTAATCTTTCTCTTTTGTTGATAATACCCATCATTCTAGCTACCAGTTCCTTGTTGATTTCTTTCATTCTCTTGTTTACCTTTGTTGGTAGAAACCTGAAAATTAACAAGCATTTGTAGACAGGCCAATGTTTTTACACAAGGTAAGGCCGTAGTGAAATCCATTGTTGAAAAAAAAATAAAAAATAAAAATCCATTGTTGAAATTATTTCACATGGTCAATTTTTCAGTTGTTTGTAGCGCCCCATGTAAATCACTAGTCCAGTAACTTGTTGGGACCTAATCATATGGCGGGAAATGTGCATGATACGTCACATCCTACATTGTGGTACAGTAGGAGCAAACAGATATAAATTGTGATATGAGACTCTACGTACTTGTTATTTTGCGTAAACTATGGTTATTTTCTTGTGTACTGCATCTAGAATACATCTTTCGAAAATGCTAAATGATGTCATAGTGCACAAATTAAAAGTACAAAATAATATGCTTTTAAAGTACATCTTTAAGTTCTGTTTAACAGACAAGTGTACTTTTTTTGTACAAGTGACATCCACAAAAATGTACTTTTTGTATCATTAACGGGTGCACTATGGTACCTGTTAGCATGACTATATTTTGGGATATTATACATCAATACCACTTTGGTATATTACAGATGGACTCTTGAAACACGAGAAAATATTCTTTACAATGGCGGTGTAAACCAAAGTTTCCTCCAAATCTTATTACATTGCGTCATATACCCAAATAGTGGTCCTATAGGGAACTTGATGCAATGTAATAAGATTCGGAAAAAAGTTTGGTTTACACTGCCAGTGTAAAGAATGTTCTCTCTTGAAAGTTGAAACACAGGCACCATATCGTAACATGGGAATTACTAAGTCACTTTTGGGAGATTTAATTACCTCCATCCCGGAATGTAAACTAAATTCAAAACTTGGCGCGTAAGGGCAGCTTGTTCTTTTTGAAGTTGGAATATCCTTCTCCCTTCCTCGTAGCTACTTCCAAATGCTGTTCGAGAAATTACATCGCTTGTAAGATTTTCAAGATGCGGCTGCACGTCCAGATCGCACGAACTCTTTTCGGAGACCATCATTTCCCATTTTTCAATCAGCTCACTGCAACACAAATGCATTGCAGGCAGCATGCTCTACAACAAGGATACAACCCATTGTCGTGAATACCTCGCTTCCCAATCAAATCTTACAGAATAGTTGCAAATTTACTTGATAACAATTGTCGGCATTTTCAAGAAATGAGAGTTGCAATGATTAAAAGGAACCAAGACAATGGCATCACAACGCCCGAGAGCATCCCAACAAGGTTGGCACCCAGCCACCCACTCAAGCGACAATCATTTTCCACTTGGACCCAAAAGATTAATAAGACATCAACTAAAAAAAAACACTGAAGACATAGAAATACTATATCCATCCCTGTTTCAGAAGATAATGAAAGAAAGCCCATAAACAAATGGGACATGATGAGGCTCCCTTCAATGATGTCGAGCATATGCAAGCAAGAGTAGAAAGAAGATATCCTTTTTGAGCTAGACATGGCATTCCATATGGCTAATCTTGGGTTATATATTTAAACAACAAATCAAGTGGGCTCCATGTTTAAGGGCAGCTTGTATGCCATAAGAAAGATTTGAGTCTGACTTTTGGCTAATTAATGGACCCTCACATTTGGATTTTGATCTAAAATGGGTATTCGGTTAACATGAACCCGTGTTCAAATGGCTATATTTCTCCTCCACTCGGCAATGGTGTGCATTTCAGTTTGTATTGGGGTCTTTGACGTTTGGTAGAAATTGACTTGGGATCTAGGTGCGTAGTCACTTTGGTTGACGTGGCCCATGTTTCTGTGGTCTAGGGTTCTTCGAGGGAGACGGAGTTTACTCTGGTGCTGATCCTAGTCATGGTTCTGCCTTTGCATGGTCTAGAGGTCTCCTCCACCTTTGGCCCCGAATTTTTGTGCGCACTGTTACCATTTTGGGGGTCATTCTTACTTTACTGCGTGTGGAGGTTTGCTCGATTAGGTTAGTTGCACCTTGGTGGTTGATTGTGTGTGTAAGGAGTACGAGGGTGGAGATTACTATTGGATGTGTTTCAGCGTAGTAGTGGCCATGGTTTCTCTAGTCTAGGGGGTTTTCCTTAGGGTTGACTCTGTCAATCATGATCTTTAGGATGGTTGGGATTTCACCTATCCTCTACCCTATTCTTGACCAATTGACTGATACTGGGGTATCTTCTGTTATGGGGTTATGTGTTCCTGTGCTGGCAATTATGGTACTAAGGAGCTTGGATATGTTTGTTTTTCCACGTCGGGTGGTATTAGCTTGGGTTCGAGGGTGTGGGTTTTGGTTGATGACTCCAATTCTATGGATCAGGTTCTTTGAGAAAGTTACTTTTGGAGTTGATCCTTGCTATTGATCTACCTTGAGCACGATTTAGAGATCTTAAAGGTGTTTTCAACGAGTGGTAGACTAGGTATGTGTTCAGTGTATGGAATTCTATGGGGAGGTTCCCTTAGTCTTTCTTGCTCGCCGAACTACTACAAGCTCATCTCCTTGGCTCGAGTTCCTTTGATGTTGTTGTTTCCATGGTTGAGATTGGAAATCGCTCCTCTAATTAGCGATAATGATTAAACATGTGCTGAAATTGCAAATAATATTCCCACCTTGATAAATGGCTACTCAAATATTGTTTATTTATCCTAACCTTGTGGGTCGTGCATGGCATTAGACATCTTTTTGTAATTCGCCATTGCATTTTGCATATTTATAACTATCCATGTAGGTTGTGCAAGGACTTCCTATTATCCCACCCCGGCGGGTTAAGCCAAAGAGTATGCACTTGCCTTTTCTTTCTTTGTTTTCTTTTGTCTTTCCTGGGATGTCTCTTGTACGTTGTACATTCGGTTAGCCTCTTTTTTTTTTTAATTTCAAACTGATTTTCCAAAAAAACCATCTATCGAAAAATCTTTGTTATAAAGTTTTCAAGTATTAGTATACCCGTTAGATTACACATACACAAGGTCTTATGCTGGCTAGACAGAGACGGGTAGGTTTCAAGAGATATTTCCAACTCTGTATCATTTATTAAATCGGCGTATACAAAAATTTAAACCAATCCATTTACTATGTGCCTAAATTTCTTATAAAAGCTGAGTGGGTTGGGTGGACGGATTAGTTTCAGGGGAGTTAGGCCAACAAAAACACAACTAGCAACCACTGCTGCATTGTTTATAAATCTGCTCCACCTTTGGATGGGGTGGGAAATTTTTTTTATGTAATTTAAACTTTATTATCTTTCCTTGCCCTCATATAGTATTCTTGAATATTTGTGACGGGCTCAATGTTGGACAAAATTTTATTTGAGAAAAAAATTGAAGTGTGTAAAATATATCGCCATATACCTGGTCAAAAGAAAACAATTACTCAAGGTGGTTGGCAAAGTAGTATTGCTTCGGAACTCAGGGTTTGCTCTCACATAAGATCTCAGGCTCAATTCTCCTTGCAAGTAAACTCTTGGGCTACTGGGAGTTATGCCCAGTTGTTACCTCCATGGCCCCAAAATTAGTCGATGTGAGTGCAAGTTGCCCCGAACATCCGGTTAGAAAAAAAAAAAAAACAAAAGTTTGTACAATAATTATTTTGCCCTATTTAAAAAGTTAGTTGGCAAGGAGTGAATGGGTAAAAAGTTAGAGGATAATTTTTAAAAGTTGAGGTAAAAGTTAATCTGAAATGTGTGAAATTGAGTTAAAATTTTGATGTAAAATGTGTACCGATGATATCTCTTATAATTTTAATTAACAAAGCAAGAAAGTTAAATTGAGACAGAGGGAGTATATAAATATCAAGCGTATTGATGCTCCTAAATAAGGTGGAGAAAGTAATAATATAAAATAAATAAAAGAAGTACTCCACTTTTTACCTTCAACTTGTCCATATGGAAAGCTGGGTTGATAATTCGTCTATGCTTAGTCCATTTCTCATCCTCATAGAAGGAAATTCCAGATACCAGAAGCAATGCAAGTGGGTTTGGTCTTGCCTTTTTGAAAACATAGTTCTTGAGCAAAATGTCTTTAATTAAGTCTGGATCCATGATGTTCAGCTTTGGTACAGGCCCGTTCCATGTAAAAGACTTTTTACCTGCAATTTCATTCTCAAACAGGCCGCATTATTTGTATTGTAAAAAATTCAATTACTACAACTTTTTCCACCCATTGATTTTTTTTATTATATATATATATATAACAAATTCAATTGGTGGAAAACGTTGTAATTACACAAGAAAGAAACACCAAATATATATATATATATATATATATATATATATATATATATATATATATATATATATATATATATAACCATTTGGTGGTAGCAAAGTCGTTGAGTGTGGACTTGGCTCCAGTTTGCCATTGTGTTCACACTTTTTTCAATTTTTTTTTTCTCATTCCTCTCATTTTTGTCGGGTTGGGCCATAGGGGCTGTTGGTTTAAAAAAATTTGTCGGATTGGGCCATAGGGGCTGTTGGTTTAAAATAGGTCCTACTGTTGTTATAAAAAACATTTTTGGACAAACATACGAAACGGGTACTTAATTAAAAATAATTAGGGGCCCTAGTTTTGATCCTAATTCTGTGGTCCTTACGAAGTGGTTAAATTCTAGCAATTACAAAAAGGTCACTAATACTTACACTACATGTGCCGGAGTTTTGTGCGTGGTGGTAGCAAAGTTGTTCCAAAATCCGGGATGATAATAAACAATTTTTTCCGTTTTAAAAAAAGAAAAAACACGAGATATGCACTATAGCCGTATCCGAGATACGGCAACAAACATTTAAGATCTCTCCACACATTATCATGGTACAGATATAGGATATAAAGTTATACACCTACAAACTCTAGTCTCCTCTTTTTTGGAATAACAAGAAACACTGGGAAAGAAGGGAAACAAGTGAGAACAAAAAAAAGATGATGAATTAGAGATCAAAGATTCAAGGGAGTGAAAATAATTCAATGGGTCTTGTTAACATCCACTCAATAGGTGGATGATAATATAATCATAAACTAGTACGAATATCAATGCACATTTTATGTATATTAATAGACTTTCACGGATTTTTTGTTTTGTTTTATAACCCGGATGTCTGGACCATCATGTGCACACTTTGAATAATTATGGGGCATAATCCCCATGGCCCCAATAATTTGTTGGCAAGGAAAATTGAGAGAAAAAATTCATTTTTTGATTTTTTATTTTTTAAAAATTTATTAAGGGTTTCTTTTAGAAATAGTCTAAAGCCCCTGAAATAACAAAGCCTACAATGTTCAAGCCCCATGAATATTAAAATATATATACATTGGTGATTCAGTCAAGGATCCAAGATTGAAGGGTTTTGGGTGTTTTGAAGGTTTTAAAAATTGTTTTCGCATCATCCGAAGTGTCAAATGTGTTTAAAAACTTGTTTTTAAAGGTCCCAACGAAAAATACCGGGAAGGCCTTGATATTATATATATTGTTTTTAAGGGTCTCCACAAGAAATCATCAAAAAAATACTGGGATGGACCTCGATCCAATCAGTTTTTCACAAAACTATTTTGTGAAAAACTAATTGGATCAAGGCCTTCTCAATATTTTTTTGTGCAAAACTGCATTGGACGGTTAAGAACACGTTTTAAACACATTGAACGGTTTGGATCCCGACCATTTGGCCGGAAAATGGCTGGGAGAGGGGAGGTCCGCATTTTATTAAAATGCGGGAGTCCTGACCGGATCCTCGCCACATATATATATATATATATATATATATATATATATATATATATATATATATATATATATATATATATATATATATATATATTGTATTTTGATTTATTTTATTTGCAAATTGCAATCCATTTTATATATTATTATTAATGCAACATGTTTCTGTTCCTAAGAAAATGTATAACCTATACCACTTTTGATTCGGCCTGATATTAGTTAGTAGATTGGTCCACTAGCACTCGGAATTTGGTATTTTAATTTTGGACCAATACATAAATAATTGGTACCCTTTAACGGGGTCCTTATTGATGCATTTTCTTCCCCGGTTTGGTGTCTTTAAATTAATGTTGGCTTCTTTATTACAATCTTTTCTTATTCGTGAACTTCTTTTTATTTTACTTTTTGAAAACCTTTATTGGAATCTACTATTCTTATAAAACTATATAAATGGATCATATTCATAAAAAGTAGGGATTATTACCTCTAGGTCTAGAAAAGAAATGTCTAATTACCAATAAGGTAAGTCATTTTTTTTAATTACCACTAAGGTAAGTCACTCTTTTTTTAAGTTTTGGTTTAGGGTGTACTTTTCTATTATAGAGTTTTAGTGGTTTAGGCACTTTTATAAAGTACCTTAGGATTTAAAGTACCCTAGGATTTTAGGCACTTTCATAGGGTACCCTAGTTGTAGGGTACCCTAGAGTTTAAGTTTAAGGTGCACTTTCATATTATAGGGTTTTAGTGATTTAGAAATTTTCATAGAGTACCCTAGGATTTTAGACACTTTCATGGGGTACCCTAGTTGTAGGATACCCTAGGATTTTAAGCACTTTCACAGAGTACCCTAGTCGTAGGGTACCCTAGAATTTTAGGCATTTTCATAAGGTACCCTAGGATTTTAGGCACTTTCATAAGGTACCCTAAGATTTTAGGCACTTTTATAAGATACTCGAGTCGTAGGGTACCCTAATCATAAGGGTACCCTAGTCTTAGGGTACCCTAGAGTTTAAGTTTAGGTTGTACTTTCCTATTATAAGGTTTAGTGGTTTAGGCACTTTCATAGGGTACGCGAGAATTTTATGCACTTTCATAGGGTAACCTATGATTTAGGCATTTTTATACGGGTTGGAGAGTTGATGAGAATTTTTCAGAATTGGGTTTGACCTGATGGTAATTATGGGATCCAATGGTGACTGGATGGTAATTGTCTCAAAAAAGTACTCCATGTCGCAGAAAATATTGATTTTGTCATTGAATTTTTCTTCATCTGCAAAAGAAATTTCTTAATTAATTAAAAATATAAACAAACAATAAACGGACCAATGGCATAGTGACAAGCACCTGTAAAAAAAATGATTGTCCTTCTATTTATGAAAAAGTGTTCTTAGGCTTTTATTTTTTTGATCGATTAGTCAAACCAAACCCCAAAAAAAATAAGTCAGAGAAAAACAACGAAAAAGTTTGCTTAAATACGAATAAATTGCATGAAAAATTTACCATTTAATTGTAGACATTTCGAAGGGAGGCCCTAATCAGTAACATATACAACTCACATATGCATGATATTTCTAAGTCACATCTAGTGGTATATCCAAAATTGAATAGCCAATGTTGTCACATCACCCTTCGATTATTCATTTAGAAGATGGCTAAAGTTATCAATGTGGAGATCCATAATGGCATGATCAAAATTGAATGCTATGTATATATATACACCGGCGACTTAGTCAAGGATCCCGAATTTCCCGGATTGAAGCATTTTCGGTGTTTTGATGCTTTTAAAAATTGTTTTTGGGAAATCCGAGCCATCCAATGTGTTCAAAAGGTGTTTTTCAAGGTCTACGCTAGAAATCTTCAAAAAAAAAATACCGGAAAGAGCTTGATCCAAGTAGTTTTTTGCAAAAGCTGTAAATATAAAAATTTTGCGAAAATTGCTTGGATCAAGCCCTTCCCGGTATTATTTTTTTTTGAAGATTTCCCGCTTAAACCCTTGAAAACACCTTTTGAACACATTGGACGACTTGGATCGTCAAAAAAATATCGGGAAGGTGGAGTCCCGGATCCGGGACTCCCAGACTAGATCACTACTCTCTCTCTCTCTCTCTCTCTCTCTCTCTATATATATATATATATATATATATATATATATATATAATCACTTTTTCAAACTAACAAAGAAACTAAATTATTCAAACGACTACTTTTTCTTTTTATTTAACTAAAGTTTTTAAAAATAGTTTTTTACAAACAAACAATTTTCAAAAAACTTAAAAGAGTTTTTGAAAAATAGAAATTTAGTTTAAGGGGGAGTTTTCCAATGGAATAAAATAAGAAATTTGATTTTAGTTGGTGTTTTATGGAGGGGTGATAAAATCACCTTGTTTTTCCAATAGATAAAATCTAGTGTGATAAAATCACCTTCTTTTTATCTATTCGTAAAAGATGATGATAAAATCGAAGATGATAAAATCAAATGATCCATTGGAAAAATCTCCCTAAAAAAAACAGTTTTCCAAAAACAAAATTCAAAAAAATTATACAGTTTTCTGAAAATGAAAAAACAATTTAGTATATTGTTTTTGAAACAAAAACAATTCAGTTTTAAAAAAAAATTTAAAAAAATTTGGGAAAATTAAAGAGTTTTTCAGAAAACCATTTTTGAAAAAAAATTTAGTTTTAAAAAACAAACTGTTTTTAGACGGAAAAAAAAAAAACATTGTTGAAGAGAGAGAGAGAGAGAGAGAGAGAGATAGTATAAAGAAGGTTTTTGTGTAATGATGAGTGTATTTAATTGAGGAAATGTGTGGTGCATTAAATTTAGTTATTGTGAAATGAGTGAGTATGCAAATTCCAAAATTTAAGTATTGGTTAAGATTTTGCTAACTTTGATTATTCTATTCTTAGCTCTTTTTGGGCCACACATTGGTAACTTTAGCAACATTTTAATTTTGAGTATGCCATTGGAGATAACCTTAGAAGATAAAACCTCGGTACCTAGGAGTAAGAGCATTCCCAGCAATAACACTCCAAAAAAATTTATGAACAGTGCACAAATCTACTATCTTTTCACACCTTTTCTATAAATACTAAATACTTTTTATTAAAATATTACTATTTATTGATTTTTTTGAATCTCAGCTACCATGATTTGAATCTTTAACCTAATGGTTAAGGGAAAAACTCCAAACCAATAAATATTTGTTAATATTTACAGATATATATATATATATATATATATATATATAGAGAGAGAGAGAGAGAGAGAGAGAGAGAGAGCATTAAAATAAGGTATGATGAGGAGTGAATGGTGCCTCAAGGCTTTATTTGACGAGGTACTATTCATGGATGTAGTTTAGGGAAGCTTTTAAGGAGGCTATTGTGGTGGGTTTTGGCGATTTTGACTTAGTAAAATAGGATAGAGAGCCCGTTTGGATAGGCTGTAGGGGATGCCCTAATACTATTTAGGGGATGCCCTAATACTTTTGAGCCTCCAAAAACATTGAACTAGCTCCTTATTATAATCCTAACTTTCTAGAACTTTTTTTTTGTTTTTTTAACTTTTTAAAATTTGAAAAACGAGAAACAAGGGGAGAGGGTGTGTGGATTTAGAGAGAGAAAATGGAGAGTGGGGGAGGGGATTGGAATTTCGAGAGGGAGGGATTCTTGGAAGGTGGATGTTGGAATTGTGCTTCTATTATGTAGTTCAAAAACTAAATATAAAATAAGCTTTCTAACTTTTATTTGTTTTCTCTGTACTAACGCTTGGAATGTCATTTAAAATTATGTATTAGAGTATTGATGGCAGACATGTATCTTGTCACCCTTTGTGTAAATGGATTTTGAGCTTTTGATACTGATGCTTTGCTTGTATATCTTTTTTTTGAAAGGCAAGAATTTATGAATCATCAACTATCAAAGATATAATATTAAACAGGATAAAAGAAAAGCATCAAAATGAGAAGTGGGGTCCCAACGAGATTGGCATCACACCCGATGACGATCATTTGTCTCCCAAGAACCAAAGGAACAACCTTAGACAACCCAAACAAAAAGATTGGCAAGAGGCCAACAAAAACACCTAAAAACTCTTCCCATCCTCACAGAAGGCAAAACAAAAATCCAAGAAAAACACCGGAAAAAACCAACTCCTCAAACAAAAAAAGAACTAGGATCCTTCTTTCCTTTCTCCGATATTGTCCAATACAAGCTTAAAAATGGATGTATCATCAATAAGCAGTGGTGGCTCTAGAAATTTTAAATAGGATGTTCAACATTTACCTTAAATCTAGTAGCTCTACTAACTAGTATAGACATAAAAAAAATTTCATATATTAGTGTGAATAATAAGGCCAAATGATATGAAAATGCATAAGATCTCACAATTTTTCTTGACGAATTATGTGTTATATTGGGTCAAGTAAAATTAAATCGGGGGATAACTACGCTATATTTATTATACAAATTAGTGTGGTAATTATTTATTTATTTTATATAGAGAGTTGATTGTCAAAGAGAAATCATATGATGATATTAATACAATAATATCTTTTTTTCTCGATTTTCTAATTTTGTCGTAAAGAGTGTACACTTTATTTTGAATTGATGTATTAAGGATTCTACCGTGAATTACAAGGATTGATGAATGTTCATAGTATAAATATTCAAAAAAAAACCAAATATAAATTTATCACATGTAATATAAAATATAAAAGGTTTTAAAGTGTACATTGATCATCTACGGGAAGACTTTCGACTTTATTTGGTTGTTTTCATAAAATTGATTTGTGAGTTGATTTGTTGAGTTAGGTGTTTAAATATTGTTGAGTAGGGCATTCAAATATTTGTGAGTAGGATGTTCAACAATGGCTATACTTAACTAAAAATAAAAATTTTACATGTATTTCTAAATATTTTTTTTTTTTGAGGGTGTTAAAGTGACTACCCTTATTAAAGGGTGGAGCCGCCTATGTCAATAAGTAGATATATTGATTTGTGAATTGTAACCCTCAAGGAAATTAAAGCCACTGGTTTCATTTTCTATCTCCCATATGTAACATTAACAGTTATCTATACAGAGAAAATTGCTTACCAAACAAGAATTCAAAACTTAATTAGATGCATAAAGTGTCTACGTAAATTCAAAATCACATTAACGCCGAATTGAGAGGCCCACAAGGGAGAGAAAATAAATTAAAAAAAAAAAAAAAAAAACCTTATTTCATGAGAAGAAAAAATGAATCTTTGCTTTGGTAAGGTTGACTTAACCTAGCCGACCAAAAAAAAAAATGGTTGACTTTGGTGTGAATAGAGAACAGGTTGACTTTGGAGCCAAAAAAGAAAGGTTGGCATTGGTGCTTTGATTGTTTTGATTTGTGATTGGAGGACAATGATGACCCAATGCACTGTGCAGGAGATCTAAGCATGTGTGGATGGCAGATCTGCTAAACAAGGATCTGTTTAATCTCATTAATGGTTGAAGTTTTAATGTTCTCAAATTCAAGAAGATGCTGTAGTTATTAAATACCACATAACTTATCGTGCTTAATTTCTGGTATACAATCTTCCGTTTTACCAATAAAAGTTATTTACGAATTTATGTTCAAATACTAATAATTGCTATATAAAAGTTAAGAACTACTATGCCAAATTTCATGAATTCCAGTCGATTCAATTGTAAATATCATACACATTTAAATAGTAGTGTGTCTTATGTCTTTTTCACAGAGACAGGAGATTCTGAAAAGAGGAGGGTTCTCTTTTTGAGAACAAGAGAGGGTTTGTCACTGTATTTGTTTTGAGTTCTGAAGTAATAATACTCCATCTA
This sequence comes from Vaccinium macrocarpon, assembly GCA_022606695.1. Lineage (NCBI taxonomy): Eukaryota > Viridiplantae > Streptophyta > Magnoliopsida > Ericales > Ericaceae > Vaccinium > Vaccinium macrocarpon. The sequence continues at coordinate 7,360,779 of CM040180.1, forward strand.
TCCCAATTTTTTTTTGTCTATTTGCACGATTCACGACATCTCAAAAAATTCTTCATATTTATATTCAATGTGGATCTCGTTCAATAGTTTTCAATCGATGAGTTGTATTTAGAAACTTTTCAATATTATAAAAAGCACTATAGATTAAACAATATAGACAATTGAAAATCGGCACGCATGCAAGTAAATGGGCAAGAAACTCGTGACAGATGGAGTAATAAAATGAGTGTAAATACATATGTTCTACAATTTTTGCATCAAACAAATTCGCTTTATGATTGATTTCCAAATTTGGCAACCTCTTTTAGCCAAACCGCAAGAAATCTTTTGTAAAATCTTCTAATCCTGATGTGGATGGCTTATATTTTACCAGATCGGGGAGGAAAATAGTCTATCTGCATGTAAGCTAATTTGAACATCCTTGACCATGAAACCAAAAGAAAAATTCCCACTACAATAAAGGTGAAGGAAAAGAAGATGGAGTAGAAAATTAAACCAAAAAAAAAAAAAAGTGACGCACCATATTTGATAATCGTGTGATGAGGGAAGGGCAGGACGCGGGGACGAATATCATCAGACAAGTTGATAGGTTTAGAAATTGCATTCATTCCCATGATTTTCATCTCTTTCGTATCACCATAGAAAATCCGGTACGGATTTCCTTTGAACCCTTGCTCTCTCAAGCACTTCTCTATTTTTCTGGGTCTCAACCACACCCAGTTCGCCACCCTCCATGCCCACAGTACTATTATCACAAATGCAGGCACTGCAATGGTGATCAAAACAGCTGAGCTATTTGGAATCTCCATTTTTACAGGTACAGGAGAAGGGGGGGAGGGAGGGAGAGATAAGGTTTGCTTGGCAGGAGGACAGCAAGCATCAATTTATAATCATATGGCTGTGTTTTTTTGGAAGCAGTTCTTCTTCAGGCTGAGTTTTTACTACGATATTTTCGGTATTGACAGATTACAAATTGTCAGATCAGTTGATATATGTGAGAATAATGATTTGTTGATTTGACAACATTTTTTCCAAGAATGCTGAAAATATAAAAAATACCGTAGTAAAAACCAAGGACGGAGCCAAGATTTTTACGCCGTGGGAGCGGGCTATATATATGGAGGAGGGGTGGGATGTTGGGGTGGGCTATATATATAGAGGAGGGGCGGGTGTTATAATTTGATGATATATATATATATATATATAGATAGATAGATTCAATGTAATAATTACATTTTTTTTCCAAATTGTAGCAAGGGCGACAACCACTATTAGCTATCCTTAGCTCCATCCTTGGCGAAAACTCAACTTTAGTTCACCAAACAAGCTTGGGTATAAATATTGTCACTGATCATTTGTTTTTAACTTTTATTAAAATTATTGTATTTTTGGTATGAACGTTGCTAGGGGTATACCCTTTTTTGCACCGAAAATGCACACCACGCCTTCAGGGTTTGAAACGGTGAGACTTTGGTTTAAGCACTTCTAATTGTCCGATTGAGCTGATTTTTGGTGGGCTCCCTCGGAAAAATGTTCTAAGAACAATGAACGGTTCGGATCACTCATGTGGGATCCAAAAGCTGGTTCCCGAAGGCATGGTGTGCATTTTCGGTGCAAAAAGGTTGTACCCCCAGGTTTTTCGTTTTGGTATTGATATATTACAAATTATCAGATCAGTTGATGTATGTAAAAATAATAATTTGTTGATTGGACAACTTGTTATTCAAAAATACTAAAGATACCAAAAAAATGCTGCAGTGGAAAGTGGAAACTCATCCTTAGTCCACCAAACAGCTGGTTTGGGTACAAGTATTGTCACTATCATTTTAGTCGTTTGTTTTAACTTTTATTAAAATTGCGTAAAAAATTTCAGATACATCCTTCTCTTTGAAAGTGCAAACCAAAAAGTACCAAAATATGACGAAATGAATAATAAAATGGTGACAAATGGACAAAGATGTAATGTAAATTAAATAAAGCTGTTACTTTTGTACTTGTTAATTGCTTATTTTTAGAAAAATAAACGTGTAACAAATAAGCTATCAGAGTCAAAAGGGGACCGAAGACAAGTTGCTCTCTTTTAAGAAAGGTAGCTCTCAAAACCAGCCAATGAGCCAATACAGTACTAAGTTAATCAGGTTCTGAAGAATCTGCTTTCAAAATGATGGACCACTTGGTATAACCTAATCTATATCTGCTTCATACAATGTATGTACCCAAAAATTAAAATAAAACTTGATAAGGGCTAGGCTTCTTTTTTACAAAAATGACAACGAATTCAATAAGAATAAAAATCGATTTATTCTTCTTTTTGCGGATAAAAATAATAATAAAAATCAATTTATCCAATGGCATACAAAATTACATTCTAGCTCAATTTTCCTGAGCTAGTATTTTGTTTTGCACTTTCCATTCTCAGTATTTTTTTTTTTTTGATAGGCACATTAAATACTTAGTTTTTTTTTTAGGCACGACATATACTTAGTCGAGTCATATTTCTTGAATCATTTCCCATTTGACACAAAAATTAAATTCTAGCTCAGCTTTCCTGAGCTAGCATTTTATTTGGCTCTTTCCATTCTCAATATTTTTTTATTTCTTTATTAAGATTCCATTCTCATTATTTAGCTCTTTGTCAAATTCTTAGAGTTTTTTTTTTTATAGGCATTTTTGATAGGCACGACAAATTCTTAGTTTTTTTTTTTTTTGATAGGCACGACAAATGCTTAGTTGAGTCATATTTTCTCGAATCATTTCCCATTGGACAAGTATTCTTCGATAAGATGAATATTGATATCCAATCCCCCAAATTCATTGCATGGATAATAAAGACATCGAGACATACAATATGAACAACTTGGTTCATCAGCTAAGATCCCAATAGATCTCATATTTCATCACATGAGGGACAACATCAGGATAGTCATGTGAAAAAAATTCTAATTCAGACTAGTGTGATTTTTGGCATCGATAATATCTTGTGGTAACCAGGAAAATTCTAATTCCCTCACATATTTATGGGGATCAAATGTAAAGTAAAGACCCTATTTTTTATGTGTTATTGTACCTCAGGAATAATTACACGGTAGCTAGAGGAATTATTACCTGCTCCTAGATCACCAATAGGCTTTTTCTAACGTGGTGCTCCAAGTTCCGATGGAAAAGGTCCCTATAGCACCCCTACAAAATTATTACTGGCTCTTGAAGCTCTTGAAGCAACGCCACACCCCACATGGTGCTCCAAGGTGTGGCGGAAAAGGCCTTTAAAGGATTATGTGACACTGTTTTAATAACACATACTCCCTTTGTCCCAATTTTATAGTACCTTTTGGGAGTTTGTATCACTTTTCAAAGTATTATATCTTATAATTTATTATGTTTTAGGTGATTTTGAACACTTTATTTATTAGATTAAATCATGATCTATCAAACAAGATCCATATTGCATATAAAATGTATTACCGATTGAAAGATATAATAGTTTTTTTATTCAGTTAAGATAGAATGAGGAACCATAAAATTAGAACGGAGGTAGAAATAATTAATGAGTCCGGTAATTGGTGGAGTTCTGACCAAACCTAGCTCTTAAAAGTCGTAAACCACGTAAGCACGTACGTTATGTCTCTCATTGTTTTATCTCCTATTATTATAATCTAGGGTTTTTGGTTGTTGGTTTACATCTCCCAGTGGTTGGAGTTATCTGTCATTAGTAAAGTATTAAGGATTAACCCTACTTTCGAGAATTTACCCAAAAAACCCTACTTTCGAGAAATTATTACGGTCTGCTATTCAAGGAATACATGCCCACTTTGTCTCTCATTTCTTGACAAAACGCTCTAGTGTCTCCCTATTACTAGGTAGGCACAAAACCCTACTTATAGGGCACAAAACCCTATTTATAGGGCACAAAATACTACAGTATGTTTTTTTTCCCACTGTATTCTAACAGGGCAATTATAGTACAGGTAAACAAATATCCCACAAACTTACTCCGGCTATCCCTAATTTAGTGTTTCACTTTTTTTCTCTTGTCATTTTTCTAAACAAAAAAATTAAGTATTTTTATGTATTATGTTTTGAAATTTTTTGCACTCAATTAAAATACATGAAAAAAATTGAAAAATAATACACAGTAGCACTTAATTTTTTTATTTGAAAATAACATGACATTTCGTCGCGGACGCTTATTTATAGGAACATAGAGAGTATATAGTATTGGTTTGACAGCTAGTTAACGACGTGGGACGAACTCTCACCGCAAACTCAGATGTAATTAAGGTGCACTTTTGACCGAAAGGGGAATCAATCACTATTGATAATAGAGCCTTGTTCAAATTAAGTACTATTAAATCCGACCTTTGGTAACAATGATAAGGCATAAACCTACAACAAGGTTGATGGTGTGTACGGAAAGCCCTCAAGGCTCATCAATTTCGTATGCATGAGACAAGCTCCTAACAAAGTTTCACGGAGCGGTAGTCACTTGACAACCAGGAGCATCAAGAAGCCTTTGATTCGGAGTTCTATTCCTTCCTGCGTGTTATTTTGCTAGTCTATACGAAACATTTCCGAATATAAATAATGGGATTGATTTTCCAGAATAGTCGATCCATTTGGCATCTTCTTAGATGTCTCAATATTTAGTTTAGCAAATGGATAATTCTTTATGATAAGTTCTTTAGCCCCTCTAGAAGTTTAGAATCCATCTTTACAGTAATGGTGTTGATATGATTGTGTTTTGGTTGTACGAATCTACTGAATACTCAAGGGGATGGTCAATGCAATCGCCGATCTTAGGCATCACGTTAGGTCTACAAATGCAGAATGGGGGACCGTTTTAAAGCTAAGTTAAATCAATATTAATAAAATCCCAAGAATAAAAATCAACATTTGATTCCAATCTATCATCAAATAAAAAAATGAAAGGAGATCTTACATATAAGATTCTCGAGCTCTATATCTTTTCGTGAAGGATAAGGAGAAAACATCAATGGGTTGGCTTAATGGTCAATCCATGGAACTTAGGGTTTTCTCCCTTCCAAGATCTCAAGTTCTAAACATCTTAGGTGTTATCCACTGTTTTAAATAGCGGGAATGGGCTGCGTAATGGTAGTGGTAATGGTGTAACAGAAGTGGAGTATCGAATGATACCTAGCGGGGAATCAGGCATTGCTAGTGTGAAATTTTTAAAATTATTTTTGGTGTAGTGGTTGTGAAGAGGACAGACCTACGACGTAGCGGTAATCAGCTGATGTGGGGGAGAATTTTTAGTAGCACTAGTATCGTATAGTGTAGTGCAGTGTCAGAGGACTACAAAATCATTGTGTAGACCGGTATTTAAATCATTAGTCCTATCAACTCCTTTGTGGTTATTCCATACAGAGTTTTGCTTTAACTTTAAATGAGGTCGCCCTAATTAACTATAGGATTAGTCTATCAAAATTAGTTGATCAGATGCACATAAAATAGACCAAACAATTGGTTATTTAAAAAAAGAAAAAAACAAGACCAACGGGTGGGAAGGGACAAAGTTGAAGACAAAAGGGTAGGCCTGAAGAGAACAGTTAATGGGGAAGGTTTGAGAATCAAGTACATCAAGCATGATGGTCAAGAAACGCATATTCCATAAAGAGAAGAACAGCAAAGGCACAGCCTTTTGGTTCTTTTCTTTCGCACCATTCGTTTTGTTAGTTGCTAAATGCTTAGCATTGCTTAAGTATGATTTTTTTTTCTTCATCGGCAGCTTAAGCATGAAAGTTCCACTTCTATATTACTAATATATACTATTCCCTCCGTTCCATAATATTAGTCCCCTAAGAAACTACATACAATTTTCAAACTAAAAAATAATGTACTTATAAACATAATTTGTTCATCAATATAGATTTTGTTTGATAGATCTCATTGTTAACTTTTAAATAACGCGAAAAAAATTCAAAAATTATTTTATAGATGAGTTATTTTTTAATTTAAAAATTGCACCTAGTTTCGTAGGGGACCAATATTATGGAACGGGGGGAGTATTATCTATTATTCAATTCTCTCGGAACACGGATAAGTGGTGCTCTGGAACACTTCAACACTACACATTCTTGTGTTGTACATAACTAATGTGTGCTACGAATGGAGTGATCCGAAACATTATATGTTCATGCTCTGGGACTACTGAATAATTACATACTCCCTCTGTCCTGAAATTTTTGTTATTTTATGTGTATGCGTGGCATTTTTTAATTACTTATATCTTTCAATCTATAATGTTTTTTTTCCAATTTTGACAACTATATTTAACAGAACTCATCAAAACTATTAGACGAGATATATATTGAATATAGACAACAATATACATTTAAAATATAAATAATTTTTTGTGGTATCTTGAATAGTGAAAATAGACAAGAAAGTTAGGACGGATGTAGAAAGGAGTACCCATTATGATTTTTAGGAGTGTGTCAATATTTCGAAACATAGCTGATTATCTTTTTGTTTGCTAACCAACAATAGATATGGGTTAACTATTATCAAAATTTACCGACCTTTTCTAGGATTATGAAAAAAGTGCCATAATATCTGTAAAACGTGCATAGAAATCAGTGACCGCACATTTGTAATTGAGCACAGATTCAATTGTTTTTCCTCTTCCATGCCTTCCTTGAAAGGTCATGAAGTTAAGTTAATTATTTTTTTGTTGCAAAAATACATTTGCCCCCAAGTTAAAAATTTTCTTTTGGCCCCAAGCTAGAAATGTTGACCCGGCACTACTACGGAGTTGAGCGAACTTATTAGTGAAGGCACAACTCAATAATGTCCCTCCACCCATGAAAGTAGTACTAATTTATTTTTGTTATCATAGAGAAACTTTTTTTTTTTTAATAACTCATGGAGTATTCTAGGTAGTTTATCCGTATCTTGACTAATTTTTGAAAAATCAATCCCGCCTTCCAGTAACCTAGAGGTGGGGGAGAGTTAAATCATGAGCAAAACTCCGTATAACCTAACCTTGTAAGAATTGATAACAAGAACTTTGAGATGTAGAAAGGAGCAGGCCCTAATTTTGGCCTAGACCATCATGCGCGCCAACTGTTAGTTTCTGATAGATTATTTCCTAAAAAGTAGTGGATGTCAAGAATTAGACCAAGTTGCCACGGTGTTGGAAAATACTGGTATAAGTCGGAAAACTCAGAAATGGAGCTTCTTAAAAGTTGAAAAACCTGAAATGGAGCTTCTTAAATGTAGCAGTTGTGTAGACGACAAAAAATCGTATAAAACCCAATACGTTGCATGAATCGGCCGATATGGAGATGGATTTTTGGTAGTGCCGGTATCGCATAGTGTAGCGCAGTACTAGAGGATTGAGAAACCGTTCGGTAGTAGTAGTACTGTAGTAGCTAATATTTAAATCCTTCGTCCTATCAACTACTCTGTGGATATTCTTTGCTGAGCTTTGCTCTAGTATTAAATTAGTCTCCACTTAGTAGACGGTGTGATTATTCTATCAAAATTAGTCTAGATGCACATAAATTAGACCAGACAATTGGTTATTAAAATAACAAAGAAGAAGATGACGGGTGGAAAGGGACAAAGTTGAAGATAAAAGGGTAAGCCTGAAAAGAACAGTTAATGGAGAAGGTTCAAGAATCAAGTATCAGGCATGATTGTGAAGAAACGCATAAAGTTCCATAAAGAGAACAGCAAGGGCACAGCCTTTTGGTTCTTTTCTTTTGCACCATTCGTTTTATTAGTTGCTAAATGCTAAGTCATTGTTTAAGCATGAATTGTTTCCTTCATCGGCAGCTTAAGCATGAAAGTTCCACTTATATAATATATATAGTTAATAAATACTATCTAATTATTCAGTTCTTGTGAGATCCAACACCACACACATTCGCAAGTGGTGGCTAGCTCATACCATAGAGTTCTTCGATGTCCCACACTCCATCCTGGGATTGATTCTCATTCCCCTCTCTCCCATGTGATAAATTAGGAAGGACAAATGACAAAAGAAAAAAACCACACATTCTTGTGAGATTCACGACTAATTTAGTATATGGATCCTACATAAATGTGTAGTGCTTGAGTGATCCGAAGCATTACGTGTTCACGCTCTGGGACTATTGAATAACGACTCATATATACTAAACAAATTCAAAGTTAGGAGTATCCATAATGACCCGTTTGTTCAAAGACTTTTTATCATCAAAAGGTTGGGTTAGTTGAACTTTAGGGAGGTTTCAAGCACCAAATATATATACCACTGTAAGAGGTTTTAGGTACCCGCATCAGTCTAAAATGACACTAAACAAATAAGACATTACTTGTGTAGGTTTTGTAGAAAATAATATTATGGATAACTATGAGAATCTTATTCATATCCCTAAACAAGGAATGAGTGTTAATTATATTAGGGCTAATCTTAATTCTAGATCTAGTAAAATACTGAACAGAAAGTCTGTTGAAACTAAGCCAGCATGCAACACAAATTCAAGGGACTGTTCTAGCTCCCTTCATGGTAACTAATGGAAGGATGATATTTGTCACATATTTTCTTATATCCTATGAAAGAAGTGATGAGCAGATACAAGAAGTAGAATCTCTTTTGAAAAATATCAAGAAAAGACAAAACCTTTTTTTTTTTTGTTAACTCAAAGTATTCTAGGCAGTTTATACATAGCTCAACTAATTTTTGGGAGACCATTCCCGGCTTCCACTAATCAGGAGATGGGGGAAAATTAAATCAGGAGCAAACCTCTGTATATCCTAACCTTCTAAGAAGTGATAACACTAAGAACTTAAAGATGTAGATAGGGAGCCGTCGCTAATTTTTGGCCTAGACCATCATGCCAACTGTTAGTTTCTAATAGATTATTTCCTAAAAGTAGTGGATGTTAACAATTACAGTAAGTCGCCACAGAATTGGAAAATGGTATAAGTCGGAAAACCCCAAAATGGAGCTTCTTAAAAGTTAAAAAACCTGAAATGGAGCTTCTTAACAGTCGGACAATGGCAATAGGTATTCATTTAATCCTCAATTCATGGATGTATGGGTAGAGAAAGACTGAATACAATCCTATCCTCTGGCAATATATGCACAAAATGTCCCCGAAGAGCTTGTCTCAGCGGAAGGTGTCGGATCTTGCTCCCAAGTGAGCAGGGTTCAATTCTTCTCTAGGGCTAGTATTGCAAATGACCTGATGGGTCGAGGCGGTAGTTGCTTCGGCCTTGCGATTTTGGAGCCTTTCTTTCAAACTTCAATTTTCACAAGCTGAGTAGTTCATTTCGACTATCTCGGCTTTTTAGGTCCAACCGTGCGCTCCGTTTTTTGAGATTTAACTGTAAAGTTGTTGTCCCAGCCTTTTTTTTTTGAGCTAAAAAATTCATTTTCTGGCATTTTTATGCATCCTTGAGCCGATTTCGACAAGGGTGAACTTGCTTCTGACTAAATCAGTCATTTTCAGACGCAATTGTGATATTTGTTTAATTGTTTTGCAAGATTCTGATCCAGAATTTGTGTATTGTTCTTTTGGTGCCTTAAAACAACCATTTACAGCATTTTCAAGCGTCGAGATTGTGTTCAAGATGCTTTCTTGGTTGATTCTCTAGATTTTTAGGACAGTGCATTCTCTGTTAGCCATCCTATCGGGTGAGGAACTCGTTTTGATGCAACTGTGAAGCTCTTTGGAAATATTTTTTAAAAGTTCTTAGTGTGAGCAAGACATGTCTTGTTGGCATTTGATTTGGTCTTTTGGAGTGTTTGCTGTTCATTTGTCAATTTCTGCTGGTTCTGTAGCTACGGTTGCTAAGCCATGATTGAGTTTCTGCTTAAAACTTTGACTGTTCCTCATGTTTACTATTCTCTAAACCTAGTGTCATCATGATCTGCTTTTCGAAGTTGATAATTCTTGTAATTCAATCTCAGAAATTCTGTCAAAAGAATACCAAGTATTTAAGGAGAATGACTTTTATGTGGGACCGTTGTGCTCTTTCCATGTTGTCTTGGGAATTTTTCGATTGTTGATAACAACGTTTACTCTTTTGGAATTCGTTTCCAGAACTTACCTTGGAACTTCTAAAACCTAACTCTTCTTTTGTGATGATCTACCAACCTGTATTCTGTTTCGAACAGCTCTGGTCCGCATTCTTTCGTTTTGTTTGTTGGGTTTTTCCGAAGTTAAATGGTTCCATTGAAAAAGAAAAAGAAATAAATGAAGTAAGAAAAATGAAAAGAAAGATAAAGAAGTCAAAGAGTTGGTGGAAGGCTATCAATGCTATAGCTATTGGTGTCTTGAGATGCTATGGAAATTGAAAGCTAGCGTGGGAGAGCCTTGGTAGTCCCAAGGGAATTTGTTGCTGCCTCTAGAATCTTCCTCTCTATTGTATTTATATGTAGCATGTGTGTGCCGTGTACGAGTGTAGAAAAGAGAAAGAGAGAGAGAAAATTGTAGTGTGTTGAGAGATATTGTGTGAGCATATTGGTGAGTGTGTGGGAGATAAAAATACATGTGAGCGTGGACTTGGGTTGGGTATTTTTATCTCATTGTAACTCATTCAATATAGTGAAAAGTATTCTCTCTCCCGTGGACGTACCCGATTTTGGGGAACCACATAAATTGTTTGTGTTCTTTGTTTCGGTTTATTTGTGCGTGTGGTGTGTTGTTTGGGTCAATTCCTAACATTGTTTTGGATCTAACCCTTTGTGACTTGATTTGCACAGGAGTTTGCATTGGATGCAGATATATCTTTTGGAGATTCAGCCAAGTCTCACCTGCATTTAGTACTGCTGATATCTATCGAGGCACGTCTTAGGGTTTTGTCATTGCAATCGAGACCGGTGTATTGCCAACGTTGTTTTTCATCAGAAGTTTACTAGATACTCCAAAGATTGCTGCTCTCTTGAAGTCTATTCCAATCTTTAAAAGGAGCTTGTTCGAGTTCACTTTGTTGCCCATCATTTGTCATTCCTTTGCCCGAACCATGTTTTTTATGCATCTTGTTGGGGAGTGTTTGGCAGAGCAATTGGATATTTCACCGAGATGGACGCATCGCTGTTTCAAACTTTCAATAGAACATGACTTTCGCCAAAGTAGAGTTTGGTTTTAAGTTTCTTCAATCTGGTCATCCATGTAACGGATCTAAGGCTTCACAGATTCGATGATTGTTGCTAAGGTGGACATTGTTATTGGGGACATTGTGGCTCCATCCCTCTCAGCTCTATCCTCATCTTCAGTAGAATTGGAGACATGCCAGCTTTGCGTCTACTCCTTGCAACTACTAGCCTTGATAATTTGTCTCTAAATAGTGCCAACACCATTGCCATAAGAGATAAGTGAGGTGGTGTTAGCAATGTAGCGATACAAAGAGACAGTATAGTGAGTTGAGAGAAAACTCCGGCTTGACTCAGTGAATATTGCTATGATTCTTCCGTGGAATACCCGATCTTTGAAAACTACGTATATAAAACTTAGTTTCTCTATGTTCGGCGTGTGCTACGTGTGTGTTTTGGTCTGGTTTGATGATCCTTGCGACGCAACTGGTACTACCACATACATCAAAATAAGAAATAAAGCATCACAAGGAAAACCAGAAGAAACTGAAAGTAATAACTCGCTCCACAATCAGCTAAAATGAAAAAACAAAACAAATAGCAGGTGTTAGGAAATGTAAATACCCATTATGTGCAACAATAATAACAATAACAGAACGCATTGAGAACAAACCTTACCTTTGATAATATGTGCTCAGGATATCACTGAAATAGTGGCGTCCCTTAAACCTCCGAGAACCGAGGAGCTAAAGGAATGTTATGCTGCAAAACTATGCCCCAAATCAAAATCAAAAGGCATCAGGGAGGGCAGATCTATAAACATAAATACCCATAACGTGAACACACCTTAAATGACATAGAGAGACAATTTTTGTATCGACGTGCATATTGTGTACCACCTTGCAATATTTGTATCAACATTATCAACCAAACAAGCAAAAAATTAAATTCCAACACTGACTAATTTACTACTTGAGGGTCAATACCCAATTTCCAAAATGGTCACCAACCTTAGCAACATAAGCTTTCCCCGGCTTCAAGACTATGCGAACATTGATTGAAGCCCGAGGCAGCGAAAGCAATCCCATCGTCGCAATTGCTCCTTCTCTTGAACAGTCGTCGTCGCATTGGATCACGAGTTCTTCCATCACTGTGGCATATCTAATCAAATGAGAAGCAAAGCTGGTTTCGAGATCTTTCCCGCGAAATCCTATAATTCGAATGACCCTCAGTTGGTGTGTGACGCTATCAACCACCTCCTTTCTCTCCCAAAACATGTGCTGAGGATACGGAACAAGATAAAGATTTACTGAATCTTGGTAGGACTGGACAGAGTCGTCCACCTGGTAGAAAAGAAAAACAAAAATTACTGTATTGAAAAATGTTGTAAAATAACTAGAATTCAAAATTTGGAGCTTGTTTTTTCAGAAATTATACAATTTATACCTGATTTGTAATCTCAATTTTGGATAGCTTGCTGCTCACTCGGAGAATGTAATGAAGTATAACTGCATGTCTGACACGATTCAAGTCCAAATTGGTGCATATCACCCGGAGATTCTCGAAACGAACTGTGGTGATCAAGTCCAAATTGATACCGTTCAAGTCCAAGTTGGTGCATAACATCCGGAGATAATCCGAAGAAACTTTGTGTTGCTGTTCAAGAAAAAGAAAAAAGATGACATCACTGATTGGGGAAAATCTGCTAACCTTGTGAAGGTCAAAATTGCATTGTGCGTGAAATCCAAATCTAGGGGTAAGGAATTATCAATTGATGATTTCCTGTTTAGGCTGAGGAGTATCTTAGAATCCCTATAACTTGTTTTGTTTCTTGTCATTCTCTCTAGTTATTTTTGTCTCTCAGGGTATGTCCCAAAGATCGTTTTGTTTGGTTGGCATCGTGCTAATTTTTTTCTCAGGGTTGTGGATTGTGGTGGTGTTTTGTCTAGTGTGTTGTGCTCCCATCTAGCTGTGTTGTTTGCCCCATCATTTTTCTATTGATCTTGCGTAATTCTTCAGAGATTAATAAAGTTTTTTGCCATTCAAAAAAAAAAAAAAAAAACCATGGAGAAAAAACATTAGGGGAAAAAAGAACCTTACCACAACACCACAAAGCTTCTCAAGTTGATCAACATGAGAAGTTCGGAATACTGTTAGGTTTGGGCAGTTGAACACCATGCTTTTAATCGGGCATGAAAGTCCATCGACCACCAGAATCCTAAGGCCCTTTGCACACAAACAGAACTGGTATACACAAATCCCTTGAACCTCCAAAAACTTTAAATACTTGTGATGAATTCTTATTGAAGAAATTTCACAATATCTCAGGCTTAGATCCTCCAGGAACATGCAGTTGAAGAGTATTTTCTCTAGAGTATCGTCTGTTAGTTTGACCGCGTTGAGTTTCAGGGTTACAAGGTTCCCACACCACGCAAAAGGGGCTTCGTTTTTTATCAAGTAATTGTCGAGTTCCAAAACCCTAAGGGTGTTGGACCGGAAAAAGCTTAATGGTAACTCAAACTCCCTCTTCTTCTTCCCAAAATACCCCAGGGATATCAAAAAGGGGTGGCCTTGGCAAGTCAGCGACAGCTCTCGAATTCCGGCCCATTTGGTTCCATGGATGAGGGGGTCGATCCACTTTTCCACAGTTGAAAAGTGCGTTGAAAAGTGTGAAATCCTGCACCCGGTCTTGTTCCCTGCCAACTGGCATGACAGCACGTGCGATATTATTGGAATGGCCAACGAAATTTCTTCGGCTAGATCAACCTCCTCAACTAGCTCTCGCGGACACGGCTTCTGGTGCTTTGAAAGGGCTTGCTGGAATCCATCTCGAATTTGTTTGGTCATGCTCAAGGGATTGATTTCGAGGCGAGAGAGGTACCGCCACTGGTGCCTCCACCGGCTCGATAGAACGCTGGTGGCCACAGCAGATTCTAAAGGGAGGAGAGAGATGATTGAGCATAGAAGCGAATCGGGGAGTGCGCTGATGCGGTCAAGGGTTTCTTCGCTTGCTCCTTTGGATTCCATCCCCGTTTTTGCTCTCTTGCTTGGGTGGTGGGTGGGCATAGGGAATTGAGAGAATCATCTACCGAAGAAGAATGGATGAAAACCTAGCTAGTTAGGGCTCTTGTAACATAAAAAGAAAGGAAGCCCTAGTTAGAATTTGGGAGGCAAAAAAGAAATGAAGATCTAGTTAGGGCTTGGGAGATAACTCCGAATAAGTGTTATAACGGATCAGTACATCGTGCATGGCATGGTCTCTTATACTATATATCTAGCCCATAATAACAACTAAGGCTGCACAAAAAAATCGGTGAACCGTGAATTCGGTCCGAACCGAATCAATCCGTGCATTTTGGATTTTAACCGTGGATTAATGGTCCGGACACGGATTGAAAAAATAGTAAACCGTGACTCGTGGTCCGGACACGGATTTTGATTTCGAAACCGTGGATTAACCGATCCGGACCGTGAGATTTTTATTATATATAATTTTTTTAAAAATATATATATATCTATATACACACACATAATTTTACACAAACTTCTACTACACAGACTAGGGGTAAACTGTGATCTCTATCAAAACTTGGATGTGTATTTTTATTGATGACTCATTAGTGTGAGATTCCAACGAAGACATCTTCTCTAATTAGCTACGGGAGCTCTTTACTTTGATTTTCTATTGTTTCAAGTTGATGTGTTAGTTTCAAAATAGGAATTAGCTATAACGAACTACTGTGTTTGTGAACTTGTGGTGTCCTTAGTATTTATAGAATTTGAATAATGTAATTTGGGATGCTTCTTGATTTATTTTTATGCCAAATTACAACTACCGCAAATAATAATGTCTTAGATAACATGTAATCCGTGGATAAAACCGGAACCGATCCGTGACTCGCGGATCGGATTGGAACCGAACCGTGAGACTTTTGGTCCGGACACGGATTGTATTTTCTAAAAACCGTGACTCGCGGATTAGGATTGGATTCATGCCAATCCGATCCGATCCGATCCGGACCATGTACACCCCTAATAACAACATTAAACGAGTTTGAATAATCCAATCCATTCTCAAAGAGTAAACCCAATTATAGTGGTCGACGTCTTGCAAGTAATTTTTTTTCCCCACATATAGAATTAGTTTTGAATTTTTTTTCCCAACAATAGAATGGGGCAAATGATAATATGATAAACATATAGGTACCTAATGCCAAGGTACAACAATCATACTAATGGCATGCGGGGCCCACCGTTTAATCAGCTCAGTTGAATATGTGTAAATGTTTTATCCAAATTTCAAGTTTTTCATTCAAAACTTAAGATCCTGAATTCTGAATGAAAAATTTGAAGATTGGATGAAAGATTTACGCATATTCAATTGAGCTGACTTTTTGAAAAGACACAAAAAAAATAATTTAAAATTATGAAACGGTTCGGATCATTTGTATGGGGCCCAAAAGTGGATCCCCGCAAGCCAAGTAGTACAATTTATGTACCTTTGCCTGGTACTTGTAGCATCGTCCAATGATAATACTAAAACTATTTTTTATTGTGTCAAAACTCAAGTGTATAAAATACTTGTACTTATTTGTAATATACAAGTCTTGTATGCAATAGAGCCGTGGCACAATCAAAAACAATTTTGGTATTAACACCACCCTAGAATATTAGTTTGTTAGTTGAGTTATATTACTACCGGAGATATCGGTTGTGTTCCATCTACTCGACCAACTACATTCGAAGCCTTGATTGGTTGAAACTTTTTTTGTTAATATGTTGGTTAGATTACTATTGGGGATACTGATCTCATTCCAATCGAACCATAACCTCCCAACACCTAAGGAATGGTACACGAGCAACTAAGTTAAAAGCCTTCATCGATTGCATTACTCCTTCTGTCCCTAAACTTTTGACCCTTTTTTAGATTGTGTGTCATTTTAAATTGCTTATATCTTTTTATTGATAACATTTTATGTGATTTTGAAAACTTTATTTAATAGAACTAATTAAAATCTATCAAACAAGATCCATATTGCATATATTTTGACATTTACATTGAAAGATATAGGCATTTGAAAATGACACATTGTCCAAAAAATGTCAAACTTTAAGGGACAGAAGGAGTAGTTGATAACGGAAAAAAATTGTTCACCCTCGCCAAAAGAGGGTAAATAAAATGGAATGGGGGGTCTGCAGGGAGCATTTCTCACTACAGGGTGTAGTGAGTAACATGGACTGTTAATCTCCGCAATCAATGGTTTAAATTTACTACGCATTCTTACCAGTCATAGTGTACTCTTACAAGTAAGAGTGTAAAACATATCTAAACCATTGATTATCGAAATGAGTGGCTCAAATGCTCACCATACACAAAAAATGGCATAGATCCGATCAGAAATTAATGTCATGCTTACCAAAAAGTGTATCAACCAATTAGGGTGAGAGTTTTGTTCACCCTCTTTGGTGAGGGTGAAAAAAAAATTCCGTTAATAACACCGGAAGTAGAAAATATCGGGTAAACGGTAACACCACATGAGCTCTAACCCAAAGACAAACACAAAATAATACCATGGTATTATGGATTGACAAAACAAAATTTCATACCGTGCAATCGCAGCATGTAATCATGGATTTTCTATCCCGAGTGGTTCAAAGGCATCTCAAATCATCATTTGTCTCTCCTAATTATCTAAATATTTCTTAATTTATCTCAATCTCCCTCTCCTATCTTTCAAATCGTATTCTTTCCTAATCTTTTAATTCCTTGTCTCTCTTAATATTCTCTCCCCTAAAATTTAAAAACGAAATTTGAAATAAAATTTGTAAAATAAATGAATTTGCATAAATATTAAATAATAATACAGGATGTATTTTGGCACCAAAATTCAAAAAACTCACACACGAAAACTACTCCCTCTGTCCCAATTTGGATGTCCATTTTTGAAACTCGTGCCATTTTTTTATTGTTATATCTTTCAATTTATAATATTTTCGTAATTTTGAACACTTTGTGTTATAGAACTATAGACACCTCAATTTTGAGCACCCACTAAAACCCTCCAAAACCTCTTCAAAATGAACACTAACTTGCACCACCTTCTAGTATGTTCAAAACCCTCTTTATTGATATATAATATGTCCCAATCCATTTTGAAATGAGGGAGATGTGCATGTTTTACTAAAATAATTTATTTTCCTGATCTCCCGGAGGGTAAATGGTCATGAATTTTGATGTACAAATCATCTTGGGTTAGCAAGTAGACTCAATTACCTTTACAACGCTTCAAACCATGTGCAAAACAGAGTTCGTAGCACTCGGAGCAGTCCCGTGAAGTTTGGAATATTGTGCAGTCTCCAAGTCCAAGCGCCTGGACTTCCAATTCCAAGCGCCTAGACTTCTAACTTTAGGCTCCTGGAACTACTTCCTAGTCGGCAATTTCCAGCTAGTTTTGATTGAAACCATGTGCTCCTTTCCTACATTATCCCATATTTTTTCTCATTCAAAACTCCCTCCAATACATTATCCCTCCACATTTTCAAGTTCAAATTCATTTTCCCTCTCAAAATTCACACAGAACTACCCCATTCTCTCCTTATATATACCTCCCCTACTTCCATCTTCATGGAGGATCAGTTCTTCACCTCTCTTATACTGTCACTCTGCTGAAAAATCTCCAGAAACTTCATCCCTAGTTCATCCCTCTCTAATTCATCTACTTTCAACCTCAAACTACTCATTCAAGCTCACCAAATTATGGTTCAAGGTAGATTTTCTACCAAAACAGTATTCAAGGGCCCTGAGGGGACACCATCTGAATCACTGTTGTTACTTCAAGAGGTTTGAGTCTAACTATATCATTTTATTGCTCTACGTAGATGATATGTTTGTAGCAGGTTCCTGTGTTAGGGAGATCAACAGGTTGAAGCAACAGTTGGCAATAGAGTTTGCTATGAAAGATTTGGGTGCAGTCAAGCAGATACTTGGGATGAGGATCAGTAGAGATAAGGCTCAGGGGACTTTGCGGTTGAGTCAGGCTATGTATATTGAACGTGTTCTAGAGAGGTTCAATATGCAGAGTGCTAAGGCAGTTGGCACACCCTTGGGAAGTCATTTCAAACTTTCTCAGGGGCAATCACCCAAGACGAATGCAGAGAGAGAGTACATGGCCAAGGTTCCGTATGCCTCGGCCATGGGTAGCTTGATGTATGCGATGGTGAACACGAGACCAGACATTGCCCATGCAGTGGGAGTTGTGAGCAGGTTTGCTAGCAATCCAGGGAAACAACATTGGGAAGCAGTAAAGTGGATCATGCGATACTTGAGAGGTACCACTGATTTGCCACTTTGTTTTGGGAAAGGGAAATTGACAATGCAGGGATATGTGGATGCAGATTTTGCCACCAATCAGGATATGCGGCGAAACACCACGGGTTATATCTATAGTATGGGTTCAACAGCGATGAGCTGGGTCTCACGTCTGCAGAAGTTAGTGACACTATCCACAACAGAAGCTGAGTATGTGGTCGTGACTAAGGCTGCAAAGGAGATGATTTGGTTGAAGGGCTTCTTGGAGGAGTTGGGTTTGAAGCAAGAGAACTGCGTTCTTTTTAGTGACAGCCAGAGTGCTATACACCTTGCTAAAAATCCAGTATTCCATGCCAGGACGAATCACATTGATTTGAGGTACCATTTCATTCATTCACTTTTGGAGGATGGGGATTTGTTGCTAGAGAAGATTTTTGGGGATCGAAATCCGGCAGATATGTTGACCAAGTCTGTTACTGTTCAGAAGCTGAAGTTGTGTTCAACTTCAGTTGGCCTTCATGCTTGAAGAGATGTTGGGTCTGGAGTCACACCAAGAGGGGTCAGAGGACTACGTCCACGTTTTGATTGAGATCATTTAGGTTTGTTGTTGTTTATTTGTAGATACTTCAGGTTATCTTCAAGTGGGAGATTGTTGAGAGTGCAGATAACCTCTCGGTAATACTACCAAGCTTTTGGTGTAGTGCTACCCATAGCCTAATTTGAGAACAAAGCGTTCTGGAGCGCTACAGGTGTTTCCCTTTAGCGCTACCGACAGCCTTAAAATGTTTCTTTTAGGGTTTTGTTGGCCGACTGCGTTTGAGTAGCTAAGAGATTGTGTATCAGTTTTTCAAAGCGTGAAAAACAGAGTGAGGCAAGAGAAAACCAATCTCAGAGAGATTGTGAGAAGACTTGTACTCGTTGATTCAATTTCATAGTGGACTGGTGTGGCTCCTGTGGTTTTTTCCTCACGTTGAGGTTTTCCACGTATATCTTATGTCTTGCTTTTCTTTCCAGCTTTCATTACACACTTGTTTGCTTGTGTTTCTATGATTCATTGTTCCCAAGATCCGTAGGGGCATTTGCGTTGTAGGATTAAACAGGTGTTCGTGATAATCCATAACAGAATGGAACATAACCAAATTGAAATTGAACGATATAACGAGAAATTATTAGAAACTCGGCTGGAGATTTTGATCGAAGCAAGTGCAGCCTAAGAATTACAAGAGGAGGGGGACTCTTTTGTTCACCTGAAAATATTCAAAAAAGACAGGAGAGTATAATAGAAGCAGTTCAACCACCAACTCCTATCTTATGAAGTCACTTCCAAGTTCCAAGTATGATCTAGTTATGGACTCAAAGCTAATGATTTGATGAGATAAGAAGAAATGAAAAGAAAGGGAACTTGAATAGGAGAGAACCTTAGGGTTTGCCAAGTGGTATTATATTATTGGCTTCAAACTTGCCCAAATTGTACCTTAGTAAGAGTATCTAGTACACTACCAAAAAATTGTTTGCTAAAGTGTACACCTAAGCTCATGTGGGACCCTATTTTGTGTGATAAGAACTTAGTTAGCTAGCTAAGGAAAAATGCACTTTAATAGGGCTCCCTAAAAATGTTCATTATCTTTATAGTGGGACCCATTTAAGTGGGCCCTTATAACAAAAAAATATGCCAGCAACGGGTGAGGGGTGCCAAGTGGTCTGACAAAATTCTCCTTGTCGTCCCTTCTCTCTATCTCTCTCCTCATTCTCTCTCCTTAAGTCTCTCCCTAAATTTAGGTAGTCACTTAGGGCACTTTAGGTAGTGAGGGGTGCCACGTAGGATTTTAGGGAGCCAATTTTTGTGCACTAAAGACCATTTTTTTAGTTTTTCTTAACTAACTTGTTAGAGCACTTTAGGGAACTCTTTTAGGTAGTGCACTAAAGATGCCCAAATAGCTTGTACATTTAATATTTTTTACGTTAGTAATAGCTTTGCAAATAAGCCTCTAGTAGTTTAGAGTGCAACTTCAATATTTTAATCTCAACCATTTATTTCAAAGGCTGAGATTTTGTGTCAAAGTTTGGGTTAAAGGTTATGTTAGCGGAACCGGCCCTTTTATGCTTAGGGTGTTTAGACCCTAATTAGTTTCTACGTAAATCTTCTTGTCTTGTCTTTTTACTTTGATTGCCTAATTATTGCATATCTTTTTTAAAATTGCTTGTGGTAATTAGTTGTTTAACTTTAAGTTATAGTCCCATTCAACACCCCCGACTTAATTGTGATCTAGATAATTTTTGTATTTTTTCTTGGCAAAAGAAATTTTATAATCTTTAAACACGAATTACAAAGATTAAAGGTATTGGGACCCAACACCCTCTCCTAAGATGGCCAAAACCCAACTTTGGAGGACACCTAAAAGGACAAAGCCCAACAAATGGGCCCAAACCCAACAGAACCCTAAAAGTCCAAAACCAACCTAAGACCACCCAAACACCACTGCAGCCATCCCCAAGCTTCGACAAAGCCAACCACCCATCCAACGAAGAAACCTCCAATTGCCGCACTCCACAGCCAAAGCCAAAAAAACGGAGCACCGGCGATCAACTGCCACCGACCAAAGGTCAAATGACAGGATACCTCCAAGAAGAACCATCACCGAACAAAGGTCGAGAACCTGACGAAACTCCTAGTTGCCAATGCAAAACAAACGCACGAGAAAACACCCCACCAAAACGAAACAGTCTGGAAGACCAAATGCCACCACCGCTACCTCCAACTGGTCAGTCCACCACCACCCACAGCCACAACAAAACCCACCATGAGCTGATCTGCCGCACACGAGCAACTCTTTACCACCAACTGGAGACCAAACAAGACCCACCTCAAATCATTGTGCCTTGGAAAGGTGTTAGGCCATAAACCAAGACCATCCAACAATGAAATTGGCATGGAGAGCAACAAGAAATCGTCGAGCCATTAGGCATGACTGCAGGGTTGTAACCGAGCCGAATCGATCCGAGCTTTAGAATGTTCAAGTTCGTTCATTAAATTTGTAAACGAACTCGAGTCGAACTCGAACTCAATGACAACTTCGCGAGCCGAGCTCGAGCCGAACTTGCCTAGGTTTGAGTCAAACTCGAACTTGTTCACGAGCCTTAAGGAGTAAAAAAATATTAGTTATTCTTTACTCTCATACAATTCTAGGACTTCAAAAAAAATTATTTTGTACATAAATAAGTTCATAGATATGTAAAATTATAAAAACATATTAGTAAAATTTTAGTTTATAATACTTTTATTGGTTTATTCAAGAATCCGTATGTTGAAATTCAACTAGAATGCAGATTTTGTTCACATTGTTGGAAGCAAGTTCCATCACATTGTTAGAAGTAAGTTCCAGGAAACCTTTCACAGTATATATTAGGGGTGTCCACAGTTTGGATTCTGCCGTTTTGGATACAGAACCGATCCGATCCGGTCAGAGCGGATTTGGGTTTTTAAGATTCGGGAACCATCCATAAATGACATATGGATGGATCGGATCGGTTACGGATTTCACATATTGGTTCCGGATCAATTTAGCGGTTTGGGCTTTAAATGGGCCAAAATTGCTTGGGCCAATTTAGAAAAAATTTCCAATCATTTTTCCAGCCCATTTTCCAACCCAATCATTTTCAACCCAATTTTGATTCTGAAAACAAAAGTTAGTTAACATTAATCAACATGAAAATCCAGATTACACCAGAACAGTTAGAATTCGGAGAAAACCCAACTGTTTCTTCACGATTAGAAAAGGCATCACCACTCCAGCCAACTGCAACAGTTCTCGTCGGCTAAAGAGAAGGCCGCCATTAGGGGAGTCTACGGCGGCCACGATCTGAGAGAGAGAGAGAGAGAGAGAAAGAGAGTCGTACCAAATTGTGGGTGTGGAGGTTGAGAGGCGTCGAAGGGGAGGAGGGAGGGAGTGAGAGATCGATTAGGATTTTACAATAGGATGTTTGCTGGGTGTGGAGGCTGAGAGGTAGAGAGAATGAGGAGAGTCTGAAGATTAGGGTTAGTAACTACAAAAGAAAAGAAATTCGTCCTACTTTGGTAGGGTGTCTTGTAACTATACAGCTACACCTATTACTTTTATTGTTTTTGGCCGAAATGACTTGGGTAGTGGGGTGGTTAGTGTTGTACTACACTACTACTGTGCATAATTTTTTTTTTAACCAGCAGATTGGATTTATTCGGAACCGATAATTTTACTATTTTACGATCCACAATAGGGGGAGCAAAAACCCGTCAAACTATGAATCCAGTCCAAACCAATGCAAACCGATTGATTTGGTTCGGTTTTTTTATTAGCGTGATTTGGTCCTGGTTTAAAAAAATTAGAATCCATAGTCAATGGTTTGGTTTGTGGATTTACAGTCATGGTTCTAGTTCCGATCCGAACCATGTATATAAACCTCCTAATTTAATTTGTTCATAATTCCTTCTCGACAAGATTTTATTTTTGCCTAAGAATTCACAACCTATTCCCGTAATTCCAATATGCCAATAGTGGTTTAGTCATAGCAAATAAACTCAGTAATGTAATTTTCCATTCCAATATTGATTCCACATGCATCACATTTCTTTTTTTCCAAATTTCTATATATGATTCGGTCAAAGCCTAATCATATTCCTTGATTTCCTTCATTACCATGATTAATTACCCTAAATTTATATATATATATATATTTGTGTGTGTGTGTGTGTGTGTGTGTGAGGACTTATTCGTATTCTATATAAACCTAACATAGTAAACCTAAATTTTAAGTCCTCTAAATAGTTTATGGAAATAATATCTCAATTTTCAACAAACTGTGGTTCGAAAACCGAATCTAAACCATATCTTAATTTTTTGGATTGGTTTGGTTCTATGCCTTTTGTGAGTTGGTTTGGTTCTCTAAATTCATAATCCGTAAGTAGTGGTTTGATTCTTGGTTTACTACAAAACCGAACCAATCTGATCCATGCTCACCCCTAATCCGCAACCCAACCATACATATCTCATATGGATCAACGGATGGTTCAAACTGGCGGATCAGATGATCCGCTAGACACCCCTAGTATATATAAATTGACCCGTCAACTGTATTTTGACTTCCGGCACACATCTTGACTTGACCAATTCGGGTATGTGCCATGCCTAAGTGGGACTCTTTGATAAGGGACCGGCCTAACCTGGTCGACTCTTTTATATCCACAACAAATTATGTGAACCACTGATTTTAAATTTTGGATAAATTTTTTGATTACTTAGAATTTTCCTTTGGTGTATACCAAATTCACACCACGTTGTGTGGAGCCCACCTTGGGGTTTTACATAAATGATCGAAGTCACACAATGTGTTTAAAATGTTTTTCGAGGATTCTTGTAAAAAAAATCCGCTAGATTGAATATCGGTAGAGGCTTATTCAGTTCTTTGCTCAATTCTCTACAAGAAAATTGGAATTCCCCGAAAGATTGCCAAGGTCATTTTCTTCCTGGAATGTAAGTTTAAAAAAAAAATTAAAAAAAAAAAAAACAAAAACGTCATACCGATTTCATGTACAATTTCAAATTTAGAAAATTGATTTAAAGTTCTCATTTTTAGGCAAATTAGCTAGGATTTTTTTTTTTTTTTTTTGAACTGAGCAAATTAGCTAGGATGATGCGACAAGTTTGGCAATTGCGAAATTGGATGGCATGGCACCAAGAATAGTATTGGCAAATTTTTGTATCCAGTTCGGGGTACAAGGGTGGGGAGGATTTCTTTGGCATGGGATTTTGCAGGATGGAATTGCTTTTATGTTATCGTTTTATGCTTGAGCTCTCAATTGTCACTCTCGCAAGTTTTTTAATAATTTGGAATACTTTCAAAAGACAACCTTCCGGAGAAGAATGCAGAGCAATCAATACTTGCTGCGAAAATAACAGATAGACTGGGTTTTGGAATGTGGGCAAAGTTGAATATGTTGGACACTGAAGGGAAGGTAACATAATATAAGAAATGAAGGCATAAATCAAAGGCCTAAATGAAGGCTCAAACCAAAGACAGACCGAAATAGATAGCAAAAAGTATATTTAGATACACGAGCGAATATTTATTAAACGACAACTTTCTTACACCACAGGCCTAAAATGAAAGCTTTTCGTCGAAAAATGCCTTGCTATTTTTGAGCCATATCCATCAGCTTCTCGGGCTTTGCCTATTGAACTGGTCCATGCCTTTAACTGAATGCAATCAAAGTATGCATCAATTATTATACCTTGACCTTGTCGTCGTCACGCTTACGACGACCAAGACGGTGCCAATGACAGCCTGTACATTCCAATAGCCAAAAAAAAAAATCAGCCTTTACATTTGAAGTTAACAGTAAGGCCACATGACTGCAAATGAGAAAGAACTAAACCAAATTAGCCAAAAGTTTGATCAGAAGAAAACTACTCACCATAATTGCACAAGCAATATATCCAGGTTTCTCTCTCTTATCTTTGTTTCTGTCACAGATTAGCAGGATTACCCCAACATACCATGGTATAATACCAAGGAAGAAACCTAGGATGAACCTGCAAGAGAAGGCATACAGCTCAATCACCATCAACCATAATGAGTCCAAAAAACGGATGCAAAGACGGGCTAGTCTGGGCAACTGCGCTATCCAAGTTTTAAAATTTTCTTATAAATATAGTAATAATTTTTTTTTATAAAATTACATCTATATACGTTCGTCCGTCCAACTAAATGTTATCGTAGTGTTCGCCCATTTCACACTCAAATCCTTCCATGATAATGACTTAAGTGGGGATCAGGAGCTGAAGTCCTTTGTTCCAGTTTTTTCAATGGTTTTTTATCCTTGAACAATGTTGAAAATTTAAATTTTGATGCAAAGGACAGAGCCATTGATACACTAAAATACCGGTCCAAAGAACTTGAAGGCGGGGATCAACTGCCCTCCAATGATAGCTAGATCCAAACCATTCATCTCATTGCTTTTCAAGTAGAGAAACATCGTTGCGAAATTCCAGCTTGATCGGATATTAATATGCATAGTAAACATCACATTATTGTACAATCTAGAAGGTACTAGCATTTTTTATATTAGATTTCGAATATATCTCATATTGATATCCCCATATATAATTCTATGAATTGATATCCGATCAAATTGATTATTACTTGCAGTGACATTTTCCTCTACGAGCACAAGTTGAAGAATTTAGATCTTTCCTTGTGAGCCTCAATGAGACCCACCGATGATGTTTAAAGGAATATAACAAATTGTGCTTATAGACAAGGATGGAGCGAATATTTTGGTGTAGTGGGGGCGGACTATATATGTGGAGGAGGGGGGGAGTGTTATAATTTGATAATATATATGTTTTTTCAATGTAATAGTAGTGTTTTTTCAAATTGTAGTAGGGGCTAGCCACCCCATGGCTCCACCGTTGCTTATAGACAGTAGAATATGATAGACTTACAATAACCAGCCATAACCACAACCACAGCAAGGCAGGCGGTCATGTTCTCTTGCTTCAGAAACAGGATATCCTGGAGCTGCACCACAACAAAATCAAATTCCATGAATAAGATACTCAAATAATTTAAATTGAGCAGAAGATCGACTATTGTATCGGTATGGCAGCAGTCATCCGACAGTCAAGGATCTCACGATGCATTAATTTTTCTGGTCGAGATGAACTTAAAAATTTCAAAAAAGTTATCTATGACTATGATTAAAAGTACGTAGCAAAGATGAACTTAGAGGAAAAAAAGAACAAGTAATCATTAAGAAAAAACAATAGGAAGCGTTAGGAACTTAGGGTATGTTTGGAAGTTTCGTAAAGAAATGAAAAGAAAAATTTTAAAAATTCCATTCTTTTGTTGGTAGCCAGGAGGAAGAAATTAAAGCAGAAAAAAAGTAAAGAAGGAGAAATTGTCATTTTTTCCAAGTTAAACAAAAAAAAAGTAATTGGTTGGAGCTTTAATTCGGTGATTGAAATATGGGATGGGAAAGTTGCATTATGAAGTGTATTTGTGTATTATACGTACATGTGTGTATGAGACATAAGTCATTTAATTGGGGGAGTTGATGTGTTGGCAGTAGGTGTACGAATATGTGTATAAGTATGTCAATTGCATATTGCATATGTGGAAAAAAGAGAAGTGAGAGCAGAGAGAAGAAAGGGCAGAACGTGGGAAGACCCATTCCCCCCGCCCGGATTGTAGCGTGTGAGAGTGAGTTGATTTGTGTTGCATATATTTATTTATTGAATGATTAAATACAAAGAGTTGATTGAGTGTGTGAAATAATTTTTCTTCTCATCATTTGTATCAGAGCCCAAAGCGTGAGATCCTGTAGGACATGTGGTGAGAGGGGCGTGCTCCTGCTGTGTATGAAGTGGTGAAACCCAGATCTGGTAAAAAATCGAAGTGGGGAAAAATCAAGCTGGAGTCCACCACTGAATCGTCTCCAAGCCGATCACGGATATGGTCAAATGAGGGTGAAAGGAGGATTGGGTGACCCGCACATGTGGCCTAAGGTTTATGCATGGGTAACTTCCCTCTAGATCGCAAACCCACGAGTCATTTATGGCCGGATGTTACTTTCAAGCAGAACTCGCGATATTTCGTGAGATCCTGCATTGAGAAATTGAACTTGAGCGTGATGACGAGCATGAACACATTGAGCCGATAGATCGAAGCCGAGACAAAAGGAGAGATGTAGAGCATCATTGGACATTCTAGACCGTCCTTGGAGTTGACATTGCTGAAGAGTGACAGAGTGAGAGGGAGCCTTGGATGTCTATCGGAGAGAAGAGGCTGATGAGATAGAGGCAGAAAACAAGATGTGCTTGTTTTGCAAAAGATGGGATAAGAAGAAAGAGTCGAGCGATGAGAGCATGAGATGAGTCTCAGAAGAAAAATTTAAGCTTAAGAGGGAATGTTGGGAGATAAGCTTGATTTATGAATGGGCCATTTTCTTTTTCTTTTTTTTTTTATTTTGTGTTAGAAAGAGATAGAGAAGGGGAATGTTGAGAGAAGCACCTTTGGTAATAATACACAAAGTGGCTTTGCTCAGACTCAAACCTATGGCCTTAAGGTTATTGGGCTGAGCCATTACCACTGCACCACCGGTGGTCTCATTAATGGGTACCAACTGGGCATTGATAATGAACCCGGGGTACGTACTATGTAGCCGCGTGCTATGTGGGCACGCTGCCGCCATGTGGGTGTCATGCCGACAATTGGAGAAACCATGCGGGTGTCGTGTCAATGATCAAAGACGTTCATTGTGTAGAGCTCGTCGAATTCTATGTGTACCAAAAATCTATCGTATATCGATAAGTGCTTCATCGGAACACATATAACTTGTTGCAATGGTTTTTGATCTAGTGTTTCGGAATCATGTACTTCAAGATAATAAGTTAATAATGTTCCGATGAGGCTCCTAACAATATTCAATCAAGCTAATTTTTGGTACACTTGTAGTAATCAACGAGTTCTACGTGATGAACGTCTCTGATTGTCGGACTGACACCGGTATAGTGGCGCCGACCCCAGCACAACATGCTATGCAGCACCTGTGGTTCCATTGATAATAGTTGGAAAGAGACAAAGGAGTTGGGCTTAATGAGAAGATGACAATGTCAGCTGGGTTTCGGTGGAAATAAATGGGCTGGTTGAGACTTATATTAGTTGTGTGGCCGTACATGCAGAGAGTATGGGCAGTGAGACAGCAGAGAACAGGGAGGCCCTTTGGGGGTCTCTATACTCCCACCTTGTAATTTGTGTGTATTCAAAAGAGTGAAAGTGATTGTAATTTTGTGAAATTTTTTATGCTGTAAGATTAGGCGGCGTGTTTGTGAGTGTACGTATTCTCTTATTATCCCATCATCAAGGACATAAAATTAAACTCAAATAATTACACCCTTGCAAAATAGAAAAGAACCCTGAACATAAATACACACACAGAGAGTTGAGACCTGGACCTGGCTGTGGAGGATAGTATGGAGCTCCTTGGTACGGTGCGGTCGCCGGTTGTGGAGGATAGTTTGGAGCTCCTTGTTGTGGAGGATAGTTTGGAGCTCCTTGGTACGGTCCGGTCGCCGGTTGTGGAGGATAGTTTGGAGCTCCTTGGTATGTTCCGGGCGCCGGTTGTGGAGGATAGTATGCAACTCCTGGTTGATCGCCGCTGGTTAATCCTTTCTCCTTCCCCTCTTCAATATTCATCTTTTTAAGTTCTCTCCCACTAAAAGAAACATTTCAAAATTAAAGGATTTTAGTTTATGAACAACAAAGAAAGATTTAATTCATCGCAAGGATTAAAAATAATAATAATAATTATACACTAGGAAGAGAGATGCATTGAGAGAGATTCACAAAATCTCAACTTAGTACATCTCAACCACTCGATTTGCAGTGAGAAGCATCCTAACTAAGGATGGAGCCAGTAAGTGTGGCTAGCAGCAGCTGTCGGCTGTCTCCTGCTACAATTTGAAAAAATCTTACTATTACATTGAAAAAATTATAGTATATATCATCAAATTATTCAGCCCCGCCCCGCCCTGCCCCTCCTTCACATATAACCCATCCCTCACATGCAATAATTCTGTCTCCGTCCCTTATAACCCATCCCCACACGCAATAATTCTGGCTCTGTCCCTGATCCTAACCAGATAGCACCCGAACTCTTAAGCACATCACATGCCCAAACAAACTAACAAAACAGGTGGCAAGGAGCCAACACAAAGACAACAACACAGAAGAGAACCTGCTGCAATCAAATAGAAAACCCAGATGTTGAAATCAAACGCTAATAAATCGTGTAACGACAAAGTATCAGAGACTCAACGGGAGATTATGATCGAAAACCCAGATATGTACCTCAAAAAGATCGACTGGCAACACTTCAGAAGCAAATGCAGCGTGAGAATTACAGGAGGAGGGGAACTCCTTTGTTCACCTGGATATATTCAGAAAAGCTGAAAGAGAATAGGAGAGGCTCAACCACAAATCCTTACCGACTTAACGTCACTTGAGTTGTGGTCCTAAATTTAATTTCCACTTCTTATCCGGCCTTTCGTGATCTGAGTATTTTTTTTGAGGATTAATCTGTTTAAAGTGTTTAAAAGGTGTTTTCAGTGGTCCAATGTGCTCAGAACGTCCAACATATAGTTTTTTGCGAAAAATTATTTAGATCAAGCTTTTTCCGGTATTTCTTTTTGAAGATCTCTCGCTTAGACCTTTAAAAACACCTGTTAAACACATTGGACAGTTCAAATTTCTCATAAACAATTTTTAACATGAAAAAATTATATTTTTTTATTTATGAAAATTCCTTACTACAAAATTTGCCTTCAAATTTAACATTGAGATTCAAAGGAAGGAAAACACAGGCAAGTAGGATACGAGTCTAGGGTCGAATTCTTCTAAATCTAACAGCGGTTGTAGGTGCGGTGCACGGTCACCTAAATGATAATATTAGTTTTTTAACACTGCTTTTATAATGGTGGAGTCCGATATCATCAATCACCATGAATCCACATATCTATTCTGTCTATCTATTTTATCTACTGCTCCCTCCGTCCCAATTTGTTTGCTCACAATGAAAATATGTGCAATTTTAAACTCCTACAAAATATATTTTTTTATATTATTTTTTCATTTGTTTTATATCAAATTAAAGTGTTCATTGAGTACTTTAATTTATTGTAAAAAAATTTAAAAAATATTATACAAAAGTATATTTTTTAACATCTAAAAAATACACGTTTTCCAAAGCGAGCAAATAAATTGGGACAGAAGGATTCTATTAGTACCGTCAAAAGTCTCAAATCTTAATTGTCTAAATTTTTAGTATTCTTTTTTAGTTAGAGAAATTGGGAGAGAGAAACGGAAGAGAGAGATGTGCGCCGCAGAGAGAGAGACGTGAGGGTGGGAAGGGGACGTGGTAGTGGGACACGCGGAGAGAGAGAGAAGGGGACGTGGGACACCTGGGAGGAGGGGAAACACCCACAAAATGAAATTTTTTATTAAGTCCCTTGGGAGGAGGGGACACCTTATGGCCAGGCCGCGCGGACAATTTTTCGACTATCGGAGATGTTCATTACGTACAACTTATCGAGTATTACAAGTGTGTTAAATATCAATTTGATCGAATATCTTTAAGTGTTTTATCACAATACAAATAACTTGAAATAGTGGTTGTGATTCAGTGTTTGTGTTCATTTGTGTTTCATTTTTTTTTTCAAGTTATTTGTGTTCCAATATGTACTTAAAGATATTCGATCGGGTTGAATTTTTGTACATGTGTAGTACTCAATGAACTATACGCGGTAAATTTCTCCGATTGTCTGAACAAGGCAAGCACAGCCGCTCAATGGCTGCAAAGCACGGTATTGTGCATCTCATGCGCACAGAACCCCCAAGGTCCTTCTACATGCTAGAAAAAAAAAAACCCACAAAATGTGATTTTTCTTTTAATCAACTAGTATTGTGTTCTGTTCATTACACGAGGCAGTAAAAAGCACCATTATAATTTTTTTTTATAACATATACCATTTTTATCACTAGCGTTGTGCCTTTTTGATACGAATATCAGGAAAAAAAAATGCAATATGATTTTTTTTGCCATGTGTATTGAATAGATTCAACGCTAGTCTATCAATACCCAATAACAATGTGTTTTACCTGCAAAATCCTCCAAAACTCTAATCCTAATTTTCTAGAATTTTCCATTTTTTTCAATTAAAAAAACACACGTGGAACGGTTTTCACACTCATGTTCATGTACCCACCTCATTTTGTTTTCTCGGTTTTTGATCAAGCCCACGTTCTCAATATAACCACATCCCCACCCTTTTTTTTAAAAGAAAAATTAGCCCATTCACGTGTAAGCTACCACCACGTCCCCACTTTGTTCCATTTTTCATCTAAAAAAAGATTATTTACACCGTTAGCGAAAATAAATATTCTTTTTAAATCAATTACAGCGGTCCGGTGTAATAATACATAATCACACAGACCACTGTGATTAATTTGAGAGAAACATTTATTTCTACAGCCAGTGAAAATAATTTATTCTTTTTTTCATCATCTTCCGACATGCACCCTTTTCTGCAAATTTGAGGAGGGGAACTCTTTTGTTCACCTGGAAATATTCAGAAATGCTGAAAGAGAATATACGAGAGGCTCAACCACAAATCCTTACTTTTATAAAGTCACTTGAATTTTGGTCCTAAATTTAATGTTTGAGATTCAAAGAAAGGAAAAACACAGGTCACTTGCATACGAGAAGGGTCTAGTTCTTCCAAATAGAACATTGGCAGGGGATGCCGTGGCGTGGTTACGTAAATGTTACTGAAAAATTATTCCTTCCGTCTAGATTCGTTAATCCATTTTGAAAGTTTGTGTCATTTCTCGAATGATTATATCTTACAATGTATAATATTGTATGTAATTTTAAAAATATTGTCTTATAGAACGTATCGAGATCATATCTATCAAACAAGATTCATATTAGACAAATATATAATTACTTATCAATTTAAATATATTATTAATTTTTTATCTGGTTGCAATAAAAAGATGGACAAAAAAATCCGGAAGAAGGGAGTAGTTTTTTACACAGCTTTAGAATGGCCAATCAATAATCAATCAGTCATGAATAAATGAATCAATACTTTATACTCCTGTAAATGTATTTTTTTTACAAAAATCTCTAAACACCGAATCCTAAATTCCTAGATTTTTTTAAAATTTTTTTGGAGAAAACAGAAAAAAGAAAACCTCTAACACCTGTCCACCCCCACCGCAATATCCTACAAGCACCAAACGAAAATAAAAAACAGAAAACTTCCACATAACTACTTCCCTAGTGCCACACGTTGTCCACTTAAAATCAACAGGGGAGAAAAGAAAATCATGATCTTTTAAACTAAAATTTGCACTACCAATTAATTTTCACCATTATATGGTTTTGAACTCTGAAACAACCACATCTTTTTTTCTCCACACTAAATCATGATCCATCACATCATGCTTAAAATCTTGCAGGCCTTTTATATTCTCAAAATGAATACATAGCGCATTTGATACACAAATATATAATGCGCGCGCGCTCACGCACACACATATATTCCTCTCTAATTCATTTCATCTCACCAACCATCTCTGATGTTGATAAGCTATGATGTTTTGTATTGTCCCACAACATATCACAAACATATCTTACAAGCATTTTAGCATTGTACCCTAGCAAGCTGGAATGTAAAGGATGTCATTAATAAATACAAAACATGTCCACCTTTCATTTAATATTTATGGAATTCATATCTTTGAGTAAAACAAGTATGGATAAAGCATATCGTTTTATTAAAGTACAAAGACGTCCGTAAAACTTTATAGTTAAGGTATTAGTCACTCACCTCGATTCTAAACTTCCACAGAAGTATCTTATATATCCACGATCGGAGGGCTTATATAAGAGAGGCTTCCAAATTGAATTTGTTTGGTCATTTGGCCAATTTCGATCGATTTTGCCCCTCAATTGCAGATTGTGGGTGTTGGTTTGTGGCGTGATTTATATGCCATTGGATGGTCTATTTTGTCTTTTTACACTTGTTGGTTTTCTTGTATTCCCTCCGTCCCAATTTATTGGTACTTCTTTCCATTTTGGGATGTCCCAAAATATTTGTCTCACTTCTAAAAATATCCATCAAAATAGGGTTACTTTCTAGTTTTACCCTTGAAAAATATTTTCCTATCTTAATTGGCTAGTCTATTATCTTTTATTTTATAACTGTTTTTATGATTTGGAAAATTTTGTATAATAAAACTAATTGATATCTATCAAACAAGATTCATATTGAATATGTTTTGACTTTTATATAATAAATTAGCCTCACAAATTTTGTCATAGTAATATTGACTGGATTTAGGGGCAAAATAAAAAATTTAATACAAAATTTTCACACCCCTTAAAAATTTATTCCCCAAAAGGGGCAAACAAATTGGAACGGAGGAAGTACTAATTTATTTGCATTGAATAGGTTGTTTTGTGTGTTCCTGCCTGCTTTTTCTACCTTTTACACGTGTTGGCCGAGAGGGGAAAACTTTCTCTGGTTACAGTTGGCCTGCGCACCAACTACAGTGCCGAGATGTTTAGAGATCTTGGAGACTACTATTTAGCAACAATGCTACGAGTACATCATATGTGCACCTCAAATGCACACTACCCTGAGGTGACAAATGAGGATAGACCCATTTTTTAGATGAGCCCCACTTTCGGCCTCTCCTCATTTCGCACCTCAGGGTGGTGTGCATTTAGGGTGCACATGTAGTGTACTCATATCCACTTTGTTCACTTCACATATCTAAAAAAAAATCCAAAAAGATTTTCTCTCCTTCTCTTATCTCTCCAATCATTAATCACATTCTTCTGTCTATTCATACCCCTCTCTCAAATCATTATTTTTATTTTTCTCTCCAATTATTACACCTCTTAATTCTTATTTTTTTCACAAACTCATCCAAACACTATCTCAAAAAAAAATTCAAAATATTCTTTTTAAAAATCTCAACCAAACACAGTGATCATTTTCCCTGAGCTTAATATTTTCGCTGAGAAGTACGGCCGGAGAAGACTTATTGGGGGTTGGTCTTTATCTTTATCTTTACTGCAAAAAATAGAGAGAAGAAATGAAGGAAGAGTGAAGATTTATGGTGTGGGTTTTGTTTCGTTTCCCATACTTTCAGATTCAGTTTGTCTGGAAGAAATCATGGAAAAGTAAGTTTTTGGGCTTAATGTTTGTGTCGTGGGCAAGTTGTTGGTTTGGTGGTGTTGATTTTCTCTTCGGTACTTGACTTGTTTATGTATTTGTGTTTGGAATATGGCTTATGATTTGCTTACACCTTGTATTTAGTTCTTTATGATTTGTGTTTCCAACAGCTTTTGAAATAAGTTTTGGAGTTCTGAGTTGTTTCTATTGCAAAGCAAAAGATTGATGCATCAATTGAATTGATTTTCCTATATGCTTTCTAAAACAACCTAAGGCGTGATTCATCAAATTCTTAGCCATAGCAATAGTTATGCAATGATTTTGGCTATGTACAACAAAATTTGACATATATCTAAGGGGAGAAAAAAAGGCTAATGTATTTTCCTTCACTCTTAAAAAAAGTAAACCAACACTTATAACTAAAAAAAATATATATTTCTAATTAATTTAGAAAATGCATACAAAATCCCATTTGCAAAGTAACCTTCATATTATCTGCCTTATTATTATATATTAAGAGGAATAATTTTTTCCCCAAGTAATCTACTCTTCTATAAATATGAATTTTATAATATACATAAGGCATGATGATTACTGATATTTATTTTTTAATTTGCCATAAACTCAAAATGTAAACATTTACTCTATATATCTTTTCAATTATCTAAAATACATTACACAACCACCACAAAACGGGCATAAAACCCGTGCAATACACAAATCATCATACCTAGTATATATAAACAAGTAAGTTAAATACATGTTAGGCATCACTCAACATTCAAAACTCTTAAAATAATCCTCCTAACTATCCCCCTACTCACTAATAAGATTCTAGGGTCCATATATAAGATAAGGTTGAGATTTAACAACTACTCCCTACGTCTCTTTTTAAATGATTTATATGGAAATACGTGTAATTTCAAACACCGGCCGGCCAACAACACAAACGGAATGAATAGAGACGAAATTGGACCCACCGATTTGGATTTGTTGGTTTTTTCCCCAAGTTGTGACTCAGCCACTGATAATTTTTCCTCTAAAGCAGTGACTCAGCCACCACATGAGTTTGTTGGTTTTTTCCCTTAAATCAGAGAGAGATTTTCATTTCAATCCGATTTTATAGAAATGAAAATGTGAAAGGAAATTTTTTTTTGTTCCCGTTTTTTTTCCCTAAGTTACGGCAGTGGTGGTGGCTGGTGGCCATGGGAACAGGCGGAGAAAAGGGTGAGGAGGGGGGTGGGTTTTGGGGAGGAGAGAGACGGATTTGAATTTTTTTTTTTCTTTCTTTTGGTTTAGGGAAGTGGCGGGCCCCATCTGCTTTTGTGGCACCGCCATGTAGGCTGGTTTGTGATTGGATTTGGCACCAAAATTTGCTAAAACGTCCATGTCATTGCTAAATATTAACCTAGGTGTCTCAAAGTATTCAAGTAAATGCCACATCAACTTTTCCGTTAACATTTGGATGGAAAATGGGACGGGAGTGTTAATTGATAACGGAATGCAAAAGTCAGGGATTTAGTTAACGTTTATTGAAGGTCAGATGTCTCTATAATAATTAGTCCAAAGGTTAGGGGTTTTTTCGAATTTTTCCCTATAAGAAATGAAGGCATAAATCAAAGGCCTCAAGGCTCAAACCAAAGACAGACCGAAATACAGTAGATAGCAAAAAGTATATTTAGATACACGAGCGAATAATTTTCAAACGACAACTGTCATACATCAAAGGCCTAAAGTGAAGGTTTTTCGTGGAAAAATGCATTGCTATTTTTGAGCCATATCCATCAGCTTCTCGGGCTTTGCCAATTGAACTGGTCCATGCCTTTAACTGAATGCAATCAAAGTATGCATCAATTATTATAACTTGGCCTTGTCGCCGTCAGAATTACGACGACCAAGACGGTACCAATGACAGCCTGTACATTCCAATAGCCAAAAAAAAAATCAGCCTTTACATTAAGTTAACAGTAAGGCCACATGACTGGAAATTAGAAAGAACTAAACCAAATTAGCCAAAAGTTTGGTCAGAAGAAAACTACTCACCATAATTGCACAAGCAATATATCCAGGTTTCTCTCTCTTATCTTTGTTTCTGTCACAGATTAGCAGGATTGCCCCAACATACCATGGTATAATACCAAGGAAGAAACCTAGGATGAAACTGCAAGAGAAGGCATACAGCTCAATCACCATCAACCATAATGAGTCCAAAAAACGGATGCAAAAGACGCTAAATTTGAGTGAATCAAGGCTTATCCAAGTTTTAAAATTTTCTTATAAATATAGTAATAATTTTTTTTATAAAATTACATCTATATACGTTCGTCCGTCCAACTAAATGTTATCGTAGTGTTCACCCATTTCACACTCAAATCCTTCCATGATAATGACTAAAGTGGGGATCAGGAGCTGAAGTCCTTTGTAGCAGTTTTTTCAATGGTTTTTTATCCTTAGACAATGTTGAAAATATAAATTTTGATGCAAAGGACAGAGCCATCGATACACTAAAATACCAGTCCAAAGAACTTGAAGGCGGGGATCAACTGCCCTCCAATGATATCTAGATCCAAACCATTCATCTCATTGCTTTTCAAGTAGAGAAACATCGTTGCGAAATTCCAGCTTGATCAGATATTAATATGCATAGTAAATATCACATTGTTGGAGATATGCCTTGAATTCAAGATGGTCAAAGAAAAGTGCAAAATTTGGTGCGAAAAGTCGTTTTCTGGACCTATGGTCCGGACCAAGGAAAGCCCGTCCGGACTAGTGGATTTTGGGACGATTTTTGGACATTCTATCTCAGTAGTCCGGACCACCGAATTCCCGTCCGGACCATCGTCGGTAGTCCGGACCACCGAATCCCCGTCCGGACCACCGTTACGCGAATTTGTGCGGCTACGCGTTTTAAAGAGGTTTTGACTTATTTTTTTGTACTTTCTTATAAATAGGAGCCTTGTGGCCTCCTAGGGTTTGGTCTTGAGTTGGGATTTGAGATATCTAGGGTTTGTGTGTGTCTCTTTCGTGTGTGTGAGACGTTTGATGCTCTGTAGGTCGCGCCTCAGAGATTTGTCCCTAGATATTGTGTGAATGCTTCAAGTGAGAGTTACGGGTATAGCCGGCTCTGTGTGTTTCTCCCCATTGTTAGTGAATCCTCTTGCTCTTTCCCCGTGAACATACCTCTATAGCTCCGTGCTTGGGAGGGAACCACGTAAATCCTTGTCTTTTGTTTTCTTGTTGGTTTCATTATATTCTCTCATTCGGGTTTCGACACAACATTATTGTACAATCTAGAAGGTAGTAGCATTTTTTTATGTTAGATTTCGAATACATCTCATATTGATATCCACATATATAATTCTATGAATTGATATCCGATCAAATTGATTATTACTTGCAGTGACATTTTCCTCTACGAGCGCAAGTTGAAGAATTTAGATCTTTCCTTGTGAGCCTCAATGAGACCCCCCGATTATGTTTGAAGGAATATAACAAGTTGTGCTTGTAGACAAGGATGGAGCCAAGATTTTGGTGTAGTGGGGGTGGACTATATATGTAGAGGAGGGGCGGAGTGTTATAATTTGATAATATATATGTTCTTTCAATGTAATAATAGTGTTTTTTCAAATTGTAGTAGGGGCTAGCCACCCCTGGCTCCATCGTTGCTTATAGACAGTAGAATATGATAGACTTACAACAACCAGCCCAAACCAATACCACAGCAAGGCAGGGGGTCATTTCCTCTTGTTTCAGAAACAGGATATCCTGGACCTGCACCACAACCAAATCAAATTCCATGAAATAGATACTCAAATAATTTAAATTGAGCAGACGATCGGCTATTGTATCGGTATGGTAGCAGTCATCCGACATTCAAGGATCTCACGATGCATTAATTTTTCTGGTCGAGATGAACTAAAAAATTTCAAAAAAGTTATCTATGACTATGATTAAATGTACGTAGCAAAGACGAACTTAGAGGAAAAAAAGAACCAAGTAATCGTTAAGAAAAAACAATACGAATATGTGTATTAAGTATGTCAATTGCGTATTGCATTTGTGGAAAAAAGAGAAGTGAGAGCAGAGAGAAGAAAGGGCAGAACGTGGGTTAGGCGGCGTGTTTGTGAGTGTACGTATTCTCTTATTTTCCCATCATCAAGGAAGTAAAATTAAACTCAAATAATTACACCCTTGAAAAATAGAAAAGAATCCTGACCATAAACACACACACACACACACACACAGAGTTGAGACCTGGACCTGGCTGTGGAGGATAGTATGGAGCTCCTTGGTACGGTGCAGTCGCCGCTTGTGGAGGATAGTATGCAACTCCTTCCTCCTTCCCCTCTTCAATATTCATCTTTTAAGTTCTCTCCCACCACAAGAAACACTTCAAAATTAAAGGATTTTAGTTTATGAACAACAAAGAAAGATTTAATTCATCGTTGCAAGGATTAAAAATAATAATAATTATTATACACTAGGAAGAGAGATGCATTGAGAGAGATATTCAGAAAGTGCACTCATCGACTTTTCCATCGCGGTTTTTCACAAAATCTCAACTTAGTACATCTCAACCACTCGATTTGCAGTGAGAAGCATCCTATCTAAGGATGGAGCCACTAAGTGGCTAGCAGCGGCTGTCGTGCCTTCTACGATTTGAAAAAATCTTACTATTACATTGAAAAAATTATACTCCAGTATATAACATCAAATTATTTAGCCCCGTCCCTCCTTCACCTATAACCCATCCCCACACGCAATAATTCTGGCTCCGTCACTGATCCTAACCAGATAGCACCCGAACTCTTAAGCACATCACATGCCCAAGCAAACAAACAAAACAGTTGGCAAGGATCCAACACAAAGACAACAACACAGAAGAGAACCTGCTGCAAACTTAGCAGAGGAAAATAGAAAACCCAGATATTGAAATCAAACGCTAATAAATCGTGTAACGACAAAGTATCAGAGACTCAACGGGAGATTATGATCGTAAGCCCAGATATGTACCTCAAAAAGATCGACTGGCAACACTTCAGAAGCAAATGCAGCGTGAGAATTTAAGGAGGAGGGGAACTCCTTTGTTCACCTGGATATATTCAGAATAGCTAAAAGAGAATAATACGAGAGGCTCAACCCCAAATCCTTACATTTATAAAGTCGCTTGAGTTGTGGTCCTATATTTAGTTTTCACTTTCTATCCAGACTCTGAACTTCCGTGATCCGATTATTTTTTTGACGATCCAAACTTTTTAAGTTGTTCAGAAATTATTTTCAAGGGTCTAATGTGATCAAAACCATTCAATATACAATTTTTGCAAAAAACTAATTCGATCAAGCCTTTCCCCGGTACTTTTTTTTTGTTTAAGATTTTCTGCATTAACCGTTGAAAACACTTTTGAACACATTAGACGGTTCAAATTTTCTAAAAATAATTTTTCACTTGAAAAACTTACATTTTTTCTGATTTACAAAAAATTTGCCCCTAAATTTAATGATTGAGATTCAAAGAAACGAAAACACAGGCAAGTAGGATACGAGGATGGTCAAGTTCTTCCAAATATAAGAAGAGTTTTCAAATAGATTATTTGATTTTATCATTGTAAATTTTATTATTTTTTACGAATAGATAAAAAGAAGGTGATTTTATCATATTATATTATCCATAATTATTATCACACTAAATTTTATCTATTGAAAAAATAAGATAATTTTATCACCCCTCCATAAAACATCAACTTAAATTAAGTTTATCATTTTATCTCATAAAATCTATTAAAAAACTCTCCTGATGCGGTGTCACAGTCACCTAAATGATACAGAGTAATATTAGTTTTTTAACACAGCTTTTATAATGGTGGAGTACGATATCATCAATCATCATGAATCTACGTATCTATAGTACTATATATCTATCTATATTCTATCTACTCCGTATCTACTACTCCTTCCGTCCCTTTTTAAATGTGTTACTTGGGATTCTGTGCCATTTTCAACGGCTTATAACTTTTAATTTATAATAGCTTTTATGATTTTGAAAATTTTGTATAATAGAAATAATTAAGATCTATCAAACAAGATCCATAATGCATATGTTTTGAGGTTCACATTAAAAGTTATAAGCCGTTGAAAATAACACAGAATCCCAAGTAACACATTTAAAAAGGAACGAAGAGAGTATTACGTAAGAACTCTCAAAAGTCTCAAATCTTAATTGTCTAAATTTTTTATTATTTTTTAGTTAGAGAAGACAGAGATGTGGGCCGCAGGCCCGCAACGTGCGAGGGTCGGAAGGAGACGTGGTAGTGGGACACGCGGAGAGAGAGAAGGGGACGTAGGACACCTGGCTATACTACTCCTAAAATATTTTTTCCGTCTAGATTCGTTTGTTCATTTTGAAAGTTCACGTCACTTCTCGAATGTTATATTTTACAATGTATAATATTATATGTAATTTTAAAAATATTGTCTTATAAGAGTAAAACTTATCGAGATCATATTTATCAAACAAAATTTATATTGAACACATAATTATTTATCAATTTAAATAGCATATCATTAATTTTTTATCTGGTTGCAATAAAACGAGGGACAAAAAAATTCAAACAAACTTACAGAAGTTTTTTACACAGCTTTAGAATGGTCGATCAGTAATCAATAAATCAATCATGAATGAATAAATGAATCAATACTTTATACTCCTGTACATGTATTTTTTCTACAAAAATCTCTAAACATCGAATCCTAAATTCCTAGATTTTTTTAAATTTTTGGGAGAAAAAAAAACCTCTGACACCTGTCCACCCCCACGGCAATATCCTACAAGCACCAAACGAAAATAGAAAACAGAAAACTTCCACATAACTACTTCCCTGGTGCCACACGTTGTCCCCTTAAAATCAACAGGGGAGAAAAGAAAATCATGATCTTTTAAACTAAAATTTGCACAACCAATTAGTTTTCGCCATTATATGGTTTTGAACTCTAAAACAACCACATCTTTTTTTCTCCACACTAAATCATGATCTATCACATATCATGCTTGAAATCTTGCAGGCCTTTTATATTCTCAAAATGAATACATAGCATTTGAAACACAAATATATAATTGTTGCCACCGATTTCTCCAAGGACAGGAGAGACAGAGATGGTCAACACCTTGTGGTGTCGAAGATGTGAGAGTGTGTCAGGAGATATGAATCTCCAAAAAAATTTGGTTCGGCTATTTGACCCTACTACTACCCAATTTTCAATTTAAAAAAATCTTTTGAGTTTGTGTTGTGAAAAACTGTTTAAACGCTAATTGGGTAGAACTAGGACCGAACAAAATTTGGTTCGGCTTTACAATTTGGATCTGGAGAAGTTCTACATGTATAGTAATTATGTTTGGTTTTTAATTTTGTAGAACCAGTTCGAATTATCCGATTGCTGAATTCTAAAGAAACAGTCCGATTCGGACTATGTTCACCCTTAGACCGAGATATGTTCGCTATGTTTGGTTGAGTGTTTTGAGAAATATTTTTGAGATAGTGTTTGGATGAATTTTTGAAAAAAGTAATAATTAAAAAGAGGTGTAATAATTAAAGAGAGATAGAGAGAGAAATTGATGCAGATTGGAAATTTATATTACTTACAAATATAATGTTTTAAGTTTTTCTTATTTTTATTTTATTAATTTTGTTAGGAAGTCTCCAATTTTAGAAATAAGTGTTCTAGAGTATTTTGATTCCTAGTTGGATTAAGATTTCTTTTTTGTTATTTGTTTCCTAGTTGGATTAGGATTTCTTTTTGTTATTTGTTTCCTAGTTGAATTAGGGTTTTGAGTACTATAAGTATCGTTGTAAGCCTATTGGCAAGGGGCGATTGATATTGAATTAAAGAAAACGAGTCTTTACTCATATTTTGATCGTTTAAGGAGGGAGTACCTCTGGGTCGATCTTTTCATTCGTGTTCCTCTTGCACGATTGAATCTGTTCTATAGGCTGTGCTGCATCAGTTGGTATCAGAGTTGCAAGTTCCAATCCTGAGATGGCTGCCAGAGGACGTGCTGGAGGTCGAGGTGGACGAAGCAACCGTACGGCTGATCTTGACGAAGTCTATGAGCGGGATGAAGTCACTCTAGAAGCTCGAATTGAGGACGGATTTCATCGGATGGGGTTAACACTCGAGGCAATCATGCAGCGCCTTGAGGCCCTAGAATAATGATTGGAGAGAGGAGTATAAGTAGAGAGAAATGTGATTAATTATTAGAGAGATGAGAGATGGAGAAAAAAAAAATTGGAAATTTTTTAAAAAATGTGAAGTGAACAAGGTGGTTGTATTAATAGAAAAAACTTGGATTGGAGCTTGTCATATTCTTTCGAATATAATTAGTGGTGGTTGCAGTGGCATACATAATAAATGGATATTAGACTTTGACAGACCTTTATAATAGAAATGTTGAAAGATGAGAGAAATGACATGGAAAGGGAAATCCATCCATTACAATATATATACTCTCTTCGTTCTTATTTGTTTGTCTCATCCTCTCTCTCTTGCCTTTTTTCAAATCAAAAAATTAAGTGCTTTCGTGTATCATTTTTCAATTTTTTTCGTACCGAATTAAAGTACACGATGAGTGCTTTAATTCGGTGTAAAAAAATTTAAAAAATGATACACGAAAACATTTTATTTTTTTATTTGAAAGTGGCACGACTTTTCGCAATGGACAAACAAATAGGAACAAAGAGAGTATAAAGAGGGAGAGAGTGGACGAAAAAATTGGTCTAGGCACCTAATGAAATGACCATTTTATCCCTCCAACTTTGCTGCTGCCTGGTGTTGTTGCTTTACTCCTCCACGTGTTTCCAGACAGGCTAGGCTATGGGAAGTGTAATGGAAATATCATTCAATGCCTTTGGCACATCTAGGGATGGCAATGGATCGATTTGGTCTGGATTTTACAATTACCATACCTAAATCCAAAGTATTTATCTATACCCAAATCCAAACCGATATCCAATGAATAAGAATTTTAATGCACCATAACTAAACCATATAGATTTGAATTTTATCCAAACCACATCAAATCCGCATTAATATTCATTCCATTAATAAACATATGAAGGAAAAAGATTATATATTAAAATAAAAAAGTAATATACCATATGATTTTTCCATTAAATATTTAAATTCCAACATAGTTAAAGAAAATAACTAAATAATAAACTTTTCTTAAGAAGTTTCTATAGAGACTCTTGAGATTTTTAAGGGATTTGACCTTCCCATGGGCCGGGCTTGGACCTCAAAATTTTAGCTCCAACCCGCCCGCCCATTTGACCAGCCCACCGGCCCAGCCTAAAAGCCAGAGATATTAGCTCGCCCATAGCTTGGTACACTATACACGCGTAGCATGTGTTAGTAACAATATACATATATGTAATAAAATAGCTCAGGTTTTTTGGAATGATTCCAAGCCCACTCATGAGAAACTCCTAAGCCCACTTTCTAATTCTAAGATTTAAAAAACTGAAAAAAAAACATGAAGAAATAAAAAACTCAAAAGCATGGTCAAAGAATTTTTTTTTCCCTGACATTTACTATGGGGAATTCATTGTAAGCCCACTTTCTTACAATGAATTTTTTTTTTTCGACATTTACAAAGAATTTTTGTGTGGAGGGTCATTACCTTCTTCATACTGTGTCTCGGAAATCCTCAACCATTTTTTCCACGTCTCTTCCCTCTCCATTTCCACTGAAACCTCCACTTATTCAAACCGAGAGGTTAGGCAATAAACATTTTGAGAGAGAGTTTGCCCACCTAATTAGCCCGAAGACTAGTTCGCCCGCTAGCCTGACTAGGATAAGCCTGTGGGCCAGGCTTGGGCTTCATCTTTTGAGAGATAGCCCAGCCCGCGCCGGTCCGCTAGCGGGCTTGGGTAGGAAGTTTGTGGGTGGGCGGGGCCGATGATGACCCTTAGTGTCACGTCCCAAATCTAATATAGGTCACGTGACCGGCCGGTGACATAGTCACCAAGGCCTCGTCCTTCTTAACAATCAAAGCATTTCTAAACATAAAACAAAGAGACAACAGAAGCTTTATTTATATACAACTCCAGAGCAACGAAGTGT
Organism: Vaccinium macrocarpon; assembly: GCA_022606695.1. Lineage (NCBI taxonomy): Eukaryota > Viridiplantae > Streptophyta > Magnoliopsida > Ericales > Ericaceae > Vaccinium > Vaccinium macrocarpon. Next base: position 7,405,021 of record CM040180.1, read on the forward strand.
CAAAACTTTACATATCTCATATAAAGAACTACTAGGCATATCTTCAAAACATAAAAAAGAGAAATGAAGAAAAACACTCCTTATTCACAAGCTAGCGTCTACCAACTATTCGATCCACTTTATATAACCCCCACCTGCTATTTACATCAACCTGGTAAAAATAAATAAATTTTCATAAGCAAAGCTCGGGTGAGAAACATATACTAAGGTTTCAAGTTTGACCATGGAAATATGAGTGTCAAACCATAATCATGATTTGCCAAAGATAATTTCATTTTCACATGCCCATTTCAAATACTCCCATTCAACGGTTTTCCTTTTATGCCAGTCGGTTGGGGAGCGACCCCATTAGAGAGTGGTATGATATCAATACCCGGTGGTGCCTGGTTGCACCTCTAACCTTATTTCATCAATCACACTAGACCATTTAATGTCCCCTAGTGCCGGGACACCGTTCGAATAAGTCGAATCATCACAGGCATGTCTCAGCAAATCAAGTTTTCAATCTTTGAAATATATCGCCATGGTCTAAAGTATAATGTAAACATATGCAAAACCATTTCTGAAACATCGGAGATCAACTCCCATAGAAAACATGAGTTACGTATTTTTCCCAATGATTTCAACACAAATATCATTCCAAATCATTTAGCAAAATGCATGAATCCAAGGTATATGAAACTCACCAAAAAGATGTATCTGACTCGCTCGAGTACAAACAACTCCAATTCACTGGTACCTACAGCAAAGGTAAAAGATTACTACTTATCTAATTGGGTTCACGTATCTTAATCTATTAATGCTCAATACAGTTATAAGTATAAGGAAAACATAGTTTAAATATTGAGGTCCAACAATCTGCTAGGTTAGGGATTATAGCTTAGTGAGGGTTTAAACCAAATTAACCAAGGTAATCCTTTTCTTTTTTCCAAGTTTACAGCCGTAGTACCAAAAGGAAGAATTCCAATTCTGCCGTCGGAGGCTGGTTCTAATTTGGTCGACCCATCTTTTGATTCTCTTAAGACTCCATCACTTCAATTACAAATCTAATTTCTGCAATTCTACCAACTAAAGGGGCTGTTAATTTTTAAAGGTAAATGGGTTGGGTACCAAAAAGGACACAGGAGAAGGAGAGAAGTCTGGTAAGGGAAAGAGGGGTACATGGCTATAACAGCTGTGGGTGGCTGGCGGCCATGGTTGTTGGTCACACAGCATACACGATCTAAGCAATCTACCTTTCTATCTGACAGTGAACCAGGGCCGGCTCTGAATTTCTTAAGGCCTAAAGCGAATTTTTTAAAGGAAAAATGAATGGGCCTTCAATCTTTTTTGCATAGTGAATGATACTGGAGAAAAAAAAAAAAACATTCATACGGAAGGCAATGCAATAATTTGAGACCATAGGTACCCATAATCAATACATTAAAAATTGTCATTTAAAGATTACTCTTCTCGCGTTTTTAGCCGCAAAAGTACTAATAAAACTTGCATAATTAAGTTTCTCCACCATAGCCTTTTCAATAGACAACATAGCCAATCCGTTCGGTCTTTTTCTTGTGACATCGTCGACCTAAGATAGGTTTTGATCAACTTTAACTTCAAAAAACCTATTTCACTAGAGGCAACTGTAAATCAGAATAGTCAACAGTATTCTGTACGCAATCCACACATTCAAAAAAAAAAAAAAAAACTATCCATTGTCTTCAAGTAATTGAGCACATCAATGGGCTTTCTTAGCTCTTTTGGTAAAATTTCTCTCAAGACTTTCAATTCCGAACATAATCCTTTCCCTCAATATCAGAAAGCTCATTTCTTTCCAATATATTTTCAAGATTACATTTGGGTCCTTTCACTTGGGCCTTATTTTAAATTAGGCCCTCAAATTTTTTAGACAAATTAAACATAATTTTTTTTTATTGATACCTAGTAACTATATAGACCTATATTATTAGGGGCCCCAAAAAATAGACAAAATTTGGAGACTTAAAGCGGTTGTTTTACGGGTTTTAGCCCAGAGCCGGCTTTACAGTGAACTAAAGGTTTCTTGTTTTGAGTTGTAGCTATTGAGTTCCGAGTTCCTGAGTTCTGAGTTATTGAGTTGAAGTAGCGAATGATAAGCTATTGACCTTTCTTATCTGACAGTACACTAAAGAGTTGTTGCTTTGTTTAGCTATACCCCCCAAAATAGTGAGGGGTAGGGGGTTTTATCTTTATCTTCTGTCTTCTGTCCTATGGTTAGATGTTCAGTTCAATCAGTCTACAGTCGTTGCTCTCCTTTGTCTGCTTTAACTGTACTACTTGATATAGAGTCTATGAGTAAGATCTTATCTATGACTATGTTTAGTATAAGAGAATCTGTCTTAAACTTCTCTTATAGGATAACATACTATAGGCTCACTAAACTCTCTATATATAGGCATTTTATTTTCCATGTACCCTGAAAACAGAAAAATTGTGGTCAGGAGACTTAGAGTAGCCAACGCCGTTGGAATTTTGATTTTTTATATTGGAAAAATCTGTTTTGTTATCTTATAACAACCGTACCCTAATGAGGATATCTAAAGTATATTTTAAATGCGTAAGAGAGCCCTTTAGGATTTGGGTGGGTTAAGCCCTATTTGACTCAAAAGCTCACCAATAACATTAATCCCATGTAAATTAGAGAGTGTGAGATAGATTACCGTAAGAGGAGGCGTAGATTTTCCGGCGAAATCCTACGAAATGGAAAGCGGCAGTCAGGTGGGGTTTGGTTCCAGCATATTGTTGTTCTTCTCTCTCTCTCTCTCTCTCTCTCTCTCATTTCCTTTGATTTTGTTGTTTTTCCTATTTTCTCCTCTTTATAAGAGATCCTAAAAATACATAAGTAGGTGGGGGCTGACTAAGACTCTCACATGTCATTCTTGTTTGACAAAGATAAGCCACGTACAAAGCATGATGAGGCTTTCGCGCGCTTTTCAAAATTTTGTCCGGACCAGTCCAGATTTCAGTCTCCAAAAATTCTCAAAAATTCAACATAAGCTAATTTAAATACGAGGGTCATCGTGGTAATGTCGGATACCTAAAGAAAATTTCCAAAACTCAAAATATTATACCATGCCTCAAATACTATTAGTCGTGTCCGTTCTATGCAAGAGATGCATATACATAACTATTATCAACCGTACGCGTTATATTACAAGGTGTATTGTCGTGGTGTCACGTTTATCTATCATAACTATTATTAATCCTATCGAACCCTTTGTAAAATAATTAACCTAATTCTCCTATATAACGTGGGTATTTAGGGTCGGGACTTTACACTTAGGATGGATGAAGTATCTCATTTCTTGTACACAGTAATAATCTATCAATCTATCTCTACTCTCTCTATCCCACAAAGATCCCTATGAAATTATATGCAATATTTGACCTAAAAAAAACATGTATTTACAGAAGTAGTTTTTTTTTTTTTTTTTGTGCACAAAAAAGATTTCAATTAGACCTATTGAAAAAGATCCACATTGTTGAAAAATTATTTCGGTAAGTACATTATTTTTTAGTTCGAAAAATGCACATTATTTCATGGAGGACCATCTTTTTGGGACGAAATCAGTATATACGAAGGTATGGAGCCTCCACAAGCTTTTTTTTTTTAATGACCAAGTGTCCGAGCCAGCTTTAGCACATCTCAACTAATCCTGAGAGACCTATTCCACCGTCTACTAGCCGAGGCCCCATTTAAAGTCAAAGAAAAACTCTGCATGGACTAGCTCCAAAGAAGTTGATAGCACCTACGAAGTTTCAAATCTGAGGCCTTAGGATGAAGCAAACATCTAAGTCCCAAGTCTTGGCCACTCGGCTAACCTTTTGGGGTACAGCCTCCAAAAGCTTCCAATACCTCAATCCTAAATTCTTAAAATTTTGCTTTTTGTTATTTTACTTTTTGAAAATGACAGAGAAAATTGGGAAAGGGAAAGGAAGTGGGAATTTAAAGAGGGAGCATAAAAAGGGGAGCGGGAAATGGGCAAGTTTTTACTGTTATTTAGTAGGGTTAATTTCACTAACCTCCCCTGAGGTTAGCATAAATGCCACTCTTCCATATACGGTTTTCGAAATTTCCCTTTAGCCTTTCTTGCTTTACAATCTAAATGTCAGATACCCCCTTACCGTCTATTTTGGACTAACGGGGTTGCCCCTACATATATAACTACAACAGTTAGCCTTTCCCTTCCAAAACGTATTTTCAAAATCTTTTTTTTTTTTTTGAGAAAATGTTTATCAGAAACTTCCTTCACAAAACTTTATTTTTATAAAAAAAGTTTTCAAAGAAAACTGTTTTGGAATAAATGTTTTCCAAAATAAGTTCTTTTTAAAAAATGTTTTTCTAAAAACAATTTGCAAGATTAAAATTTTCAAAAAAAAAAAGATTCGGATTTTTCTGAAAAAAAAAACTGATATGGCATTGCACACATAGAATTTTGATTTGGAAAAAAAAATTCTAAATTTTTTTAATTTAAAAAAAATTTTAAAAAAAATTTTCATAGTACTTTTCAGAAAAATCTGAATCAGTTTTTTTTTTTCAGAAAAATCCGAATCAAATTTTTATTTTTGAAAATTTTAATCTTGAAAATTGTTTTTAGAAAAACATTTTTTGAAAAGAACTTATTTTGGAAAACATTTATTCCAAAACAGTTTTCTTGAAAACTTTTTTTTATAAAAGTCAAGTTTTGTGAAAGAAGTTTCTGATAAACATTTTTTCAAAAAAAAAAAAAGATTTTGAAAATACGTTTTGGATGGGAAAGGCTAATTGTTGTAGTTATATATGTAGGGGCAACAAAGTCTTTTTCAGAGGCAAAGTTAACCCCATTAGTCCAAAATAGACGGTAAGGGGGTATCTGACATTTAGTTTGTAAAGCAAGGGAGTATAGTGGAATTTCAGAAACCAGAGGGGGGGCAATGGCATTTATGCAAACCTCAGGGGAGGTTAGTGAAATTAACCCTATTTAGTATTATTATTTTTTTGGGGTAAGTGAGTTGCGACTAATAGCACTAATACATTTGTTTTCTTTCAATCTCTTATATCCATTAGTGTAATGAGATAACAAAATTTTATGATTTCTGATTTTCCTCTATACAAAAATGATTATATAGCATTACAATAATAAAACTTGTAAGCCCTTTGAGAGAACCGTGTTAATGTTGGATACAAATAATATATATTCATTCATAATATGTCAAATCTTGTATATCATTTGGAAATCTCAATTTTAGTTTTATGAGAATGTATCTCTCTTTTTTTGTTTTTATTTTATTTTATCTAAACATAGACACAATTAGCAAAAAAATTTACTTAAATTAGCAAAAAACAACTACTTAAATTGAGGAGAGAGTACCATAATAAAAATTTAATTGAAATAGAAATTTGAAAAAAATTATAGTGGGGCATTAATTTGTAATTTACTTTCAAATAGGCTTGGTGTTTTCGTCTTTCAGAATCTGGAAAAAAAAAAGAAAAGAAAAGAAAAGTAGAATCAGATATTAAGAGGATTTTGGGCCAATTTTAATTTCAATATTTTTTTTTAGTTCCTCTATGGCTTGAGTCTTCTTAAAAAATTTGGAAAATATTTTGCGCATCATCAATTTAAGTAAAAAGAGTTAAAAACACATCGAACAATGAAAAAAAATTGTTTAAGTTAAGTTTGGGTAATTTAAAAAAATGAGATTGTTTTCATGAATTTTTTGCTTTTAAACTGATTGAGAGGAACCTTATGCGAAAATCAAAACAACATTGAGTTAAAGAGGGAAGAAATAGACACAAAAACACACAACAATTAGGCCAAGGTAATATTCAAGTTGGACCATGTATAGTAAGTTTGGTGGGGATGAAAATTAAAAGAAAGATGGAAGAGTAGTTTAGCATAATATGCACTATGTTGATGTTAGTAAATATCATGAATTTTCGAAAAAAGTTAGACATAGATCAAGTACTTAAGTTCTCCGATTGAGATTTTTTTTTTCAACGTAAACTGAAAAATTATTTAAAACTGGGTAATGTGAAATTCTTTTATGAAATTTTGATATACAATTTTAAATACATTTTCACTCGCACCTCAAACTGAAAAAATTTAATTGCATTGGGCCTAATTTTGTGCGCCTTGCGCGCAATCTCTTCACTAGTGATTACTGAAAGAGGGATCTGATTAGTGAGAAGTGTTTTATTTTTATTTTTTTATTTTTATTTTTATTTTTTTATGAACTGTGATAAGTAGTTTGTTGAAACTTGAATGGTTGGTTTCTGTCTATCACAAGTCTATTCTCTAATCAAACGTTCATAGCTAATCATCTAAGCTCAGTTTGGATGGCGGCAATCTTGAATGTGAATGTAAGTAGTGGCTGACTTATGCGGCAAAGCTCTTAGATGTCACACACTGCATCCTGGGATCAAGTTTCATTATCTCCTCTCCCATGTATATTAAGAATGACGAATGACAAAAAAAAAAAATCTTGAATGGAAATGGAAATGGAAATGTGGTACATTCATTTTGTAGTTCCAACATTTGGAAGAGACGGGAACGAAAATGTGATGTCATACTTCTGTGATAAGAGACATGAATAGAAATGTGATTCTCGATGATATATCCAACTAATATTTCTAAACTGAGTGAGAATTTGATTCTGTCTCACGTGAATTTTTCATTCCTGGCTTACTCATTAAGAAAAAGAAAATATAGATTTTTGCAAAAAAAAAATTCAAATAATTATTTCTCAGTTAAGATTACTAAATTTATCCAAATACCAAAATAAAATTTTTCCAAGGTATCCAATTCTTAGGAGTTCGATTCCTAATAATCATATTCTTATTTTTACCCAAAAAAATGCTTAGAAATAGAAATTTGATTTATATTTCTATTTCTACCCAATATTCGATCTTTCGCAACACGGGTAAAATTATCCTCCGGTTTGTCTGCTCTGAATCATATAGCTTAACACGGACGTGACGCGGCACTAAAAACGCCAGCAAGGCGTACGGGCGACTAGATAACCAATCATACACTCTCTCTCTTCGTCGGCAAGACCGTGTTGCTCCCCGGGAACCCGGATCGCCGCAAATCGGGTCGAATAAAATACTGCATATCCCAGATTCGGTTTTAGTTAAACTGAATTCGGATCCATGTGGTGTTTGATTTGACCCAATCACCTGCTGTATCTGTTCCATCGTAGACTACTTCCCATTTGATCAGTTTTCTGTATACAGGTTCCCCAGATTTTGGGATTAAAGAATTGCTTCGATCGGTTACAAGAGCAGGTTTGGGTTTTTTCTTTTGTGGGTATTTGAAGGAGAAGCAGATGGATGTATTTGAGGTTTCAATTTTACACCATGTATGCATTGTGCTGCTGCTGCTATGGCTACTTACTTCCTTCAATTATTGCCACCCCATCGCCTACTTCATCTCTCTAACCTACCTTTTCCTGGTAAGTGTATGCGAATATGATTGGGCATATGATTGGGAAGAAAGAGAAGTTAGCTATTTACATATACAGTATATATGATCTCATGGATTTGTATGTATGAGTGATATATGACTTTTTTTGTGGTTCTGGTTTTGGAGGTTCATGAGCGGTATGTAAGGCGATTGCGGAGCAAAATACGATTTGAAGAAAGAAGAAATACTAATCGCAGACGGGTAAGTTTAAAGTTTTTTATACTCTGTTTACCAAAAACCAAACCAAACCAAACCAAGCCTTATGTGCCAATCAATTGGGTCGGCTACGTGAATCATTTTTCTTCATTGAGCTCTGTCAAGTGCTGTTTCATCGCTTAAACCTAATATACTCAGATCTTGCATACTACAGCATCTAATGTCAATTTGGTCTTTCCCTCCCTTGTGCGTTTCTACCCAAAGCTATCATATCTACTTTCTTAACTACTACTTTCTTAACTACTGCATCCATTGGCCTACTGGCCTACGATAGACATGTTCAAACCACTTTAGCCTACTATCTCTTAACTTCTCCTCTATAGGTGTTACACCTACTATCTCGCGAATTGTTTCATTTCTAATCTTATCTCGTCTAGTCTTACAATACATCCACCTCAACATTCTCATTTCCTCTGCACTTATCTTATTCACTTGCTGCTTCTTAATAATCCAACATTCTGTCCTGTAAAGTATCGCTGATCTAATGACAGTTCTATAAAATTTTCCTTTCAATTTTATACTCTGTTTACCCATTGAGATTTTTATTTTATTTTATTTTATTTTTTTATTTTTTGCTCTGACTGGTTACGCTAGTTTGTATTGGGAAATGCTTCAATAAGGATCCCCTTTTTTTATTTCGGAATCACAGCCACGTGATGGGACTAACCACCGGTATGCCTTGTACTATTTATTAATTTTACTAGTTGTGTGTCAACTACTTTGACGTTAAAATCATGACATAATCATCCGGTTAATATCGATCTAAGCGAATATTCGGGAGGAAGGAGATAAATACATGTTAACTCTCTATTGGTGGGGCGCACCATGTGGCTGTGTTTATGTAAAACTTTATACTAATTTATCCCAAAAGGGGTGATTTACTATGCGAAATTATGAATGCTTGAGGTTGAAGTTAGAATTAATATGGTGTTGGTTATGAATGTTAGTGATCCAAGCTAGGAATGAAATGTTGAGCCAGAATTTGATTAAATTCCCATGGGTTCTAATTAGTTATGAGATTTTTGGGCCTATTTGGTTGTATTATGTATCCATGTGGTGCAATATATGAATTGCCTATGATGCATGGGTGTGTAGTGCACGGTGTCCCTCTGTGTTTGGTTAATGATTATAAAAAGGATTAGGCAAAGAAAACGGAAATTCCTTCGGTGAACTTAGATTCTTTCGGTAAATATTTTTTTTGTTGACAATATGCATATGTAATAATCTTCATTGTCTTTTTTCTATAGGCTCTATCTGATTCTGAAACTGTTCGGTGGTTGAACTATGCGATGGAAAAGATTTGGCCTGTTTGTATGGAGCAGATTGTTTCACAGAAAGTTCTGCTTCCTATCGTACCTTGGTTCTTGCAGAAGTACAAACCTTGGACTGTGGTATGAATATGCAACCTCCTAATAGCATTAACTCCTGTCTTTTATGCATTTGTCTGGGCAATTTCAGGAAGACCCTTTTTCGTCATATCTACACTATATTGGTCGCACCATCAGTGGATATTGGGTATTTTGCTGCTGAACTCTTAGGTTTGCAGCTTGATTCAAGTTGAGAGACATTTAACCCCAACATAAATGCTTCACCATCATGTGTTGTGTATATTGTTGAGGTGTCTCAGAGAATTACATTTTACCCACTCCATGAAACATTCTGGTGGAGTTGATAACTGAACAGTATGTAGGTCTGATCCGCGCTAATGCATCTGACTGATAATGAACTCGTGACATAATTTTATTTCTGATTGTCAATAAGCTCATTATTACTTCTGTATAAATACAGAAAGAAGCGGTGGTTCAGCATCTGTATATGGGAAGATCACCACCTATGTTCACAGAAATGAGGGTTCTTCATCAGCCCACTGGTGATGACCACTTGGTACGTATCCTGCCTTACTTTTGTCATTTTAGAATCATTCAATGATTTATTATTTCTGGTTGTACCATATCCGTTTCTTAGCCATTGGAATTTCAAATTTACTAAATGCAGGTTATGGAGTTGGGAATGAATTTTCGTACAGCAGATGATATGAGAGCGATACTTCTTGTGAAACTAACAAAGAGACTGGGCTTTGGAATGTGGGCGAAGATGAATTTGCTGGGCATGCATGTTGAAGGGAAGGTAACGAGAAGAAATGTTTCTATTATTAGTGTTGGTTGAAACTGCTAGGTCTATCTTTTCCTTCTTCAGTATATGTTCATAGTTTAATGTAATTGTATATTGCAGAATAAGTAACTCAAAAATGGTGCTAGGGTAACTGGAAAACATGTGATCATTGATTCGATTACCATATTATTTATGCGTAATGGAACTCCTTTCCATGTGGAAATGTATATGACTGTTATGTTACATGGATCTTCGTAAAGGCATAAATAACATTGTCAGATACATTTAGTTGGGCTACACACATAGCAAGCATGTTTTGTAACTCAAATTGACCATGAACTACTTGAACTCCTATGTTATGCATGGAATGTCTTAAGGCACTTTGTAAAGACCTATCTATCCAAGAAAATAAAAGAAATATACTAAGAAGTTTGAATTGGTTGTCTTATCCAAGTCATGAAGATGGAAATTGGATGAAGTAGAGACACATACCCGCCCTCCTGATATCTGTACTGGATTCCATGTAAAAAAGATGATTACGAAATTGTGTTTATAAAGTTTGTTCCTCAATTTCTGACTGTTGTGTTGTATTATCTCCAATTATAGGCAGGAGGCCAAAGGACTTGATTAAATTTAGTTTAAGGGTGGGGTTAGCAAAGATGGTTGGTTTGGTGCGAAAAACATAGAATTGACTGGAATAATATGGACTGCACATGAATGGGCTTTTCATTTTCAGCTTGAGTTCTTTAGGGGATTCTAAAAGACTCTCGCTAATATTTCCATTCGACATTGTACATCAATTATGAGTCCTTGCAGTTTTACTTTTATTTGTTGTGTTTCTATTTTCAGACAAGGTTTTATGTTTAGTTCACTGCATCTGTAATAAGGTAGTTATGAGGTTCTAGTTCATCCTAGGGTCTTGAAATATCATTGTCCATATTCTTGCTGTTATTCTTCTTGGAATTTGTACGATATTTTGAATTCTATTTTTGGTTATTTCAACGGTTTCTTATATTGTTATTGTTATCTTGTGCCCTGGATTGCTAAAGTGGCAGTAATACTTGAAATTCAAGGAATGGCTCGTGAACCGTTACTGTTGCTCTTAACTGAAATGCCTTTCTTTATCTCTTCTAGGTCTTGGTTGGGGTAAAGTTCCTTCGCCACTGGCCTTTTCTTGGCCGTTTGAGAGTATGCTTTGTTGAGCCACCATATTTTCAGATGACTGTGAAACCTATTTTCACTCATGGGATTGATGTCACAGAACTTCCAGGGATTGCGGGATGGGTGGTAATTTAGTTACATATTCCATGTTCAATAAATACTGGATCTCTCTCTTCTGCATTGTATGTCTTTAACTTTCTTTTTCCCCATGATTAGGATAACCTGCTGGCCCTTGTATTTGAGCAGACTCTAGTTGCGGTGAATTTTTCTGACTTTGTTACTCTTTATCTAGAGAATTTTCTCTTCATCACTTTTTAAGATTTATGGCAAATTCTGTAGTTCTCGCTTACAGTTTACGTTATCTCTTGTTTCCAAACTCCGAAGACCTTAACAGTTGGGTTTCAGTTATGTAGGCATAAGATGACATCTGCTTTCCATATGAAGTTTTTTTCATATGAATCTTAACAATTTTTGCAGCCCAATATGCTGGTCGTTGACATGGAGAAATTTGTTGCACCGCAGCCAGGTAATTGCAGTGGGACTGCTCTCTCTCTCTCTCTCTCTCTCTCTCTCTGTGTGTGTGTGTGTTGTTAGACGGGCCATAGTTCTTAAGCTTATTTTTCTGTGCAAGTGTCTCAGAAATTTGATGTTGCTGGTATGGTAGATATTATGCACCTTGATATTGCTTTGCAGTTGTTTCCTCCTTTTTCTGAGTGCTTGAAGATCCTAATCTTTAAGTTACATTGATTTCATATGACAGAAAATTGGTTCACTGTGGATGAAAAGGAACCAGTTGCTTATGCCTTGGTAGAAGTTATTGAAGCAGCTGAAATGAAGCCCTCGGATTTAAATGGTTGGTTTAAGCTTATATATCCACCTGCTAAACACATAGCCCATATCCAAAGTTGATGCTTTGTAAATGGAACTGCTTTTCAGGATTGGCTGATCCTTATGTAAAAGGGCAACTTGGTCCTTACAGATTCAGGACTAACACACAAAAGAAAACACTGGCTCCAAAGTGGTGTGAGGAATTTAAGGTCCCCATTTTTACATGGGAGTCCGAGTCACCTATTGAACTAGCTATTGAAGTTCATGACAAAGATCATTTTGTTGACGATTCCCTCGGGTAATGTCATAATAAATGCATTTAGTATAGAGAATCGGTGATGCACTCACATTTGATGATGTCATTGTTTTAACAATCTAATCTGATGTACCAACTCCCTCTTCTTTTGCAGAGATTGTTCTATCAGTATTGGTGAACTTAGAGATGGCCAGAGACATGACATGTGGTTGCCTCTTAAGAACGTTAAAATGGGCAGAATACATCTAGCTATTACTGTTGATGAAGGCAACAGGAAGGTAATCTTTTCCATCCTCGAAGCTCTACTTAATTTGATAGGAAAAGCAACAGGAAGGTAACCTTTTCCATCCCTGAAGCTCTACTTAATTTGATAGGAAATGCTAGGGAGCCTTGTGATAAATCAGCAAGGGTGATCGCACCTCCCTATAAGTTGTAGATAACTTTAATATTACGCTAGTAACTTGTTAAATAATCATCTCGTTGTAATGGTTTAACCCCTACAGTCTGAATCCTTGATCTGTGTTTTCTTATGGTTGATGTGAGCCCATTTTATGTTTCATGTCATTGGAAGCACGTCGATGCCTCACGTTGAAGCCGAAATGGCATCTAAATTTTTTGGAAAATTCACATAGAATCATGGCGTATGTGTACCTAGCCCGGCCCTGTTTAGTAAGACGGGAGGTTCTAGAAAGTATAGGGAATAGAAAAATCGTTTTGCAGTATTGGTAGTTGTAGGTAATAAAGTTTCAATCCCATTTAAATGCATTAGAGTACATGGTGCCCACCACCGGGCTACATCTTCACTCGCTTTTTGTGGAGTTCGTTTGCAACAAAGGGAATCATACTGAGAAAGTTGGAACCTTTTGTCCAACTGTATTTTCAAATATTGATAAAGTTGGAACCTTTTGTCCAACTGTATTATCTCGAAAACGATTAGGATTACCATGAAGGTTTTTATTTATTCTTAAGGATCCCTGGTCTGTTATTGACTGCAACTTATCCTATGTTCATAGTCAGGGCAGCCAATTAGAATTTTTCTTTGAGCTTTCATGTAATTCAAGTCAAATAAATAAAGATTGTGATGTGGTAACAATGTAGGGAAAAAAAAAATAGCCCTTTACTACTACTTCTACTCTCGCATATACATTTTTTATTCTAGCCAAACAAAGCAATGGGAATTGACTAACTCCAAATGTAACAGGCAGCACAGTGAGATCATTCCTATCGGAACCTATGTTACATGGATCCTTCATTTTGGCTGAAGTACCATGTTGATGTGTCCGACACGTGTATCTATTATGAACACTCAGATCATCTAATTGTCATGATATTTACAGAAGAAAAAAAAAAGAAAATTTGCTTGGAAAACAATATTTCTAGTTTCACATGGACATAAAATAGCAAAATCATATTTTTTGTAACACCTTCTTGTTTGAATACTTTTTTAAATGCATTTTAGGATACATAATCTGAAAAAATTATGCAATATGTACTACAAATTACGAGTCGCCTTACCCACACCCAATAAGGGGACACATATCCCAGTATCCTAAGATTTAAATTTAGGAAGGTCCAACGCTTAGGCACCCGCACTCGCACCCGAATCCATGCAACATGGATCAGAACATAACAAGAAAAAAAAAGACTTTGATCTTAAGAGTTTGGGGTAAATAAAAGGAATTTTATGAACTTAAGTAGGAAGTTTTATCTAATGATGACACGAATGTGTGCAGGTGCCAGATCAGTCATTTGATATTGGAACACCAAACGATGACAATGAAAGGATTTCTTTAGCGAATGATACTGGAATACCTGAAAAGACTCCAAAAGTGATAGATATATTTGAACCCATCGATATTGAAGGCCAAGAAGAGACTGGGATATGGGTCCACCACCCAGGAAGTGAAGTTCTACAAGTATGGGAGCCTAGAAAAGGGAAGAGTAAGCTCCTTGCAGCACCGATTCTCGTGGAAGGTACTGGAAGTTTTAAATCAAAAGCTTCTGGGTCGAATCGTAATAATGAGGACAGTAGTAGTGGGGATGAAAGCCAGGAGGGTAACAATAAAGGAAATCAACCAAACAAAATGCAGAGGGGTCTAAACAAGATTGGTTCATTATTCCACAGGAACAACAAAAAGGAGGATGCTTCCTCTAGGACAGAAGAAGAGCTACTTCCATCTCCCCATGCTAATGCTAATCTTAAGGCGGTTAATGAAAAGGAGATTGGTGTGAACCTCGTTCTGGATGACAACCTTTCTGTACTATCTCCAGTTGGAAATTCAAGCGCAGAAGGTAAAGATGCTGTAGAGAGTCCCAAGAAAAGTGGGCAGGAAATCCCTAGCAAGGGAAATGTTAAAGAAATGGCTAAGAGCATTTTAAAGCACACATTTTCCCGTAAAAAGTCCAAAAAACCTGTAATCGATCCTGGAACAATGGGGTTACAGGGGAGTATTCCTATAGAGTCGGAGTCTTCTGATGAGGACCTTGTTCAATCACCAGTTTGTGAATCTGGAGTTGAAGGGATTCCAGTTGATTCCAAACCCTTACCCAGCTCTGGTGGCAATTCTTTTATATCTGAAGAAGTTAATAATGAGGATCCAAAGAACGAGGTCAGTATTGGAGGTCCCCAAAAGTTTGGTGAAGAAAATGATGATTTATTGGTCAAGGAGTCGTCAAGCCCCAAGAAATCTGTTGAAGATTCGGAAGTACCTAAGAAAGAGGTTTCTTTCGCGTGAAAGATCATGTCCATAGGTTTTAGTTTGCAGAGTCAAGTTTTAAAAGTGAAGATCAGGAATACATCTGAATTACGTACGCAGTGATTGTCTTGTTTGTATATCTCGCTGCCCAGGAATACTAGTAGTAGATTTGGTGATCTTGTTACCGCTCATAGTCTGTATGTCATGATTTGTGAATATAGTTTTGTTCATGTTTACCAAAAAGGTAATTCCAAAGATGCAAAGAACAGTTAAGAAGTCAATAAATTTCGATTGCCATGGATTGTTACAAACATCAGATCTTTAGTCTTGTGCTTTCTTTATTGTATCCCTAAAGTGTGAGTTTTTCGTTAAGTGAGTTGTACTTGCTGGATTTTGGGTTAACTACGGATGGATCTACTGAAGAGGTGAATCCAAGTATCTGCAGGTTGGGAAAATAAAAGAAGAATGAAGTTTACTTCAATTTCTTGCAGTCAAATTGAATGCTCATAGCATGATAAGACTCTCGTCATTCACAGCCTCCGTATCCATTGCTACCGCCACCGCCACCACCACCTCCACCTCCGCCTTTGACACATCGACTGCCACAACAGCTATTGCTTACACCAGCTTCTACACCAACACCGGTGTATTGCCATAACCTAATCTTTCTATTTAGGTGTGGAGGGACCACTATCACTGTGCGTGACAATATTTGACTGCCTTTTATCTTTCTTTTGTCCACGGCGTTTTCCCCTGCAGAAGCAGCACAACCGAGGGCCAATCTTTGGTTAATTTGAACCTCAGCTCTTGGAGGTGAAATCCTAGTCTCATCTCATGTACACAAAGCATGTGTAATTGGAAAATACTTCTGGGAAGTCTACAGGTTGATAATTTTAAGTCTTGTGAGGCAAGTTCTTTGGATTGACCTCTGGTATTGATCAGAGAATTTTCATTCTATGATGAGATCAACCCACAGAAAATTGACTTTGTATCAAAGTTTTAGGACGTAGTTCTTTTGTTTTTGTGTGTGATAGACCTTGGTTGGGTTGACTTGGCAACCTCTCGGCGCCATCTCTTGTGAATTCCTTAGTCCCGCAATGCATGGTCTGCCTGTGACCAGACTGGGAGGGAAATAGTCGAGGTGCGCGTAAGTTGGCCTAGACCGGGGGGTTAATTTAGATTTCTAAAAGTTGAATCTGTCCTTGCTGATTGGTTCTGCAATCAGGATAACGTGCCTTAAATTTCCACTTGGCTCAGGTATTTTTGTATGGAAGTTGACTACATTTCTTTGCTTTCCCTTTCCATTCAAAATTGGGGAGGCGGTTAGCACTTACTTATATATAACCTTGTCCAACGTGAAACAGATTATCAGTATGCTGAAATTCTTGGTGACAGTCTTAAGAGAATTAAGGAATGAAACAGTTGCCATTACTCTTTCAGATTCGAACTCGTGACCTTATGAAAAGTCATACCGGGGTCTTTTTTTTTTTTGAAGAGATAGAAATATATTAATCAAAACCACCAGCCCAAAAACCGGAAAACAATACAACAAAACCAAAAACTACCGGCCCTCAAAACCGCCGGCCAAAACTAACAAAAAAAAAAGAGTAGAATAATAAAAACGCTGGAGTTGTCACCCGCCACCACCGTCATTGTCAGGAGTTCAAATTTGGAAACCCCAGATTTGGCTCCCCCAGGTCCAAAAATTGGGCGTGGTCGCCCATGCCAGAACAGAGAGGATCGTCCACTACAGAGAGTCTCCAACGCAAAGGAAGCGCAGCCATAGAGAAGATGGGGGGCCGTCGCCTGCTGTTTCTCTCTCTCTCTCTCTTTCTCTCTAGGAACTAGGGGTGGTTAATTGTATTAAAATTGCATGGACTAGTGACACAAATTTCACCTATTCCAAACAAAACGTTCATTGAGAGATGGGAAGTTCCGGTAGTTTGGAAATTCATATTGATTGGAGATGGTTTCCACCTATGCGAAAAGTAGTTTTTGTCCATTGCAGCTAAGCAAGTAGGATGTATAAAGTTTTTTGTTTTTGTTTTTGGGTTCGACTGTTATAGGTGTCCAGATCAATTTATGTACAAATTGATTTGATCAAAAGCAGATTATTCATGCCGGGACAAGAAAATTCACATGAAATTACTTTTTGCAACCTAATCCTAACTCCTAAGAATCAAACTCTGGTCTAGGAAGTAAATCCACAAACCAACCTGGGGCTAAAAAAGAAAATTTCGCTTGCAATATTTTGCCCAACCCAAAGTGGAAATTTCAAAAATTTCCATGCTCATAAATAGAGCAACAAAAAACCAACTTGGGTTTCAACTAGGGGTAGGTATGTCTGACATGAAAAATAAAATAAATCTATATAATTAGGGTTTTGTTAAAATGTGCCCTCAGACACATGATAAGGTTCATTAAATGAGTCTAATTAAATCTATTTTTTTAGAAAGTAGTAAAAATAATTGATATATTTCGATTTTCCATGCAAAAAGTAGTAAAAGAGTTTGTGTCTATTGTTTATAATTTAGATTTTTCATGCAAACAAAGGTTTAATTATACTCATTTAATGAACCTTATCATGTGCCTGTGGGGCACATTTTAACAAAACCCATATAATTAAGCTAAAAATAATTTTTTTATAATTAACTTTATACATTAGATATTGGTTTGATGAACTATCAAGTGAAAAAAAAAATCGCTAAAATTAGGACTTTTTTTTACATAATATGACAAAACGAATCCGACACATCCCGAACTTAACATGAAAGATTTGATAAGTTGAAAAATGTTATGGGAATTCATAAATAAAATTTTGATACATAGCACCAAAATGATAGAATTTTATCCATTATTGCCTACCCATAGTTTCAACTTCGAACTGGTGCACCAAATTAAAATCCTAAGCATTATTTATCTCCTAGCTGCACGTGATAGACCACTAAAAAAGTGAGTTGTAGTAGTTGCTGTCACCTTTGTACATTTGCCTTTTCAAAAAAAAAAAAAAAAAAAAACCTTTGTACATTTGCCATAAAACATTTGGTGACAGAGTATAATTTAAAGTTCTTATTTCCTCAAAGAAAGGAATCTATTAAAGTTCTTATTTGTTTTCGATCAACCGGTCAGAATTTTTTTTTTTATTAGTCGACTGAAATTGCACTAAAAAAGATATAAATATACCTCGAAAGATAATAATAATAATATCATATAATAAAATTTGAATTTTAAAAATTTGGAATTTTTTTAGTGGATAAGTGACACCTGCATTTGGTGATATAATTGTTACACAAAATGTAAACAAAGGCGCGCAAAAATGCAAATTACATAATGCTACTTGCAATAAAAATATCGAAAAATACAGACGCTAAATCCTATGAAATATGAATAACAAAAACTAAAAAATGCAGTCAAACAAAACATACAGGTTTGACCTGAATTCAAACTCAAGGACCTCCCCCACCACCGCAGCCGCCTCCACCACTATAACTACTGCCACCATCCGCCGCGGCAAAATCAGCTGCAGCCGCGACTATAACACCTCCAGCCAGGATGGCAGCCCCACCATCACCACCGCCTCCGCCACCATCCATTGAGTGGTGGCCCATTGCAACACCATCACCGTAAGTCTTGCCAGATGAAAATGGAGCTCTTCTTCTTGCTGCAATATTGACAGTATTACCCTTGTTCTTCTTCTGCCCACCTTTGCATAGACAGATCAAAATTACAGCTGCAGTGATCAAGAAAATGAATACTGTGATTGTGATGCCAATGGCTTTCATATTCTCTTGATTTGGGTTGCATTCCTTTTGGTAGGTAAATGAGCAGGGAAAATTATATTAGTCGTGCTGGTGGACTTCATGACCCAATCAGTGGAAACTTTGTTAATATTTTAGGAACTTCTTTGAGGCAAATAGGCAATTAAAATAGTTGGGACAGCTGTGTGTCGGTCGTTTTATATGGCGGATAACAAGCTTGATCTTGGAAATATTTTTTTCCTATAACTCAGAGCTCGTTTAAACCAGCTTACATGCAATTTATGGTTGTGTTTTGATAATCAGAATCTTGAATAAGAATAAGAATTTGATAACTGAGAATCAAATTTCTAGGAATTGAATACCGAAAGTAAATTCATTTCAGTGTTTCAATTAATTTAGTAATCATACTCCAAAAACAATTGTTTCGAAAATTTATTAACGTCAACATTTCTTTTTCTTTATGAATGAATCAGGAATCTAAAATTTCCACTCAGTTTGGGAATGAGAATGTGATTCTTGATTGAATATGTCATCAACAATCAAATATTTATTCATGTCTCTTCCAAACGTCGGAATCATAGCAACAATGCATCACATTCTAGTGTATGTCACATTCTAGTGTATCACATTCCAATTCTCTCTCAAGATTATTACCATCCAAACTGATCCAAACTGAGCTGGTGTATATTCTACGAAGGGCCAACTTTATCTTCCTGCAGCGACTGTTTTAAATGGGAACACAAATCCGTTTGACCCAGTCCGGCCTACAAAGATGTGGTTCTCAGCCTATCCCCTTGACTTTTAAGGAGAGGTATGGGGTTTGCAGTCATGGAGACATGTCAAAAAAAAAAAAAAAAGGGAACCAGCTAGCCCATATAATTATGATACGGTTTTTTTTTTTCTTTAACTAGTGTTTATTAGTGAAGAAATAATGTAGCATAGTGTGAATAACTAGTTAAGTTACATGTAAATTAACTTGCACACCTGAGTTATAACCAAAAAAAAGAAGTTTGAATGACTAGTCGATCCATACGCAATGCCACATAATCTTGCCATTAATTAACATATAGGCCTATTTTTAGTTGACGCAAATGATGAGAAAATCAATTTTCCTAAAATTTTGTGTTCATGCACCAAGAAAACTGTGGAGCTCATAGCTCCAACTTTTCCACTAGAAAATATTTTCACACAAAATATGTCCTACTAAAAGGAAGGAATTTCTATTTTCTTGCAAGATTCTTTGTCAACAAAAGACTCACGGGAAACTAACTTTAATTTTCTTTTGATTCAGTTCTATTAACTTTTATTGGGAATGTATTTTTCACACAATATTCCCGATAACTGATAATTGAATGGAGCCTAAATGTATTCCACAGCTAATCTTTCCAATTAATTAGAAAATCTAAGTTTACAGTGGGGGTGTCTCTTCATGGATTAATTATTCAGTAGTCTTGGAGCACAACAACATGGTGCTCCGGGGCACTTCAATACCATACATTTCTTTAATTAGGCATGTCTAGTTCTTTCGCTAGAAGATGTAGTAGTGGTCTAAGTGTCTGTACCTGAGAAAGCTTACCCTCTCCTTTGTTACTATTTTAATTCTTTTATTAATGACAGATGCTATTTCTAAGTGATTATTTTATGTATATGTGTTTCCCATGAATGAAGCTATTATGTGTATGTTAACGCAAAATGACTTTACGTGGCGAGCTCTAGAGCAACGCATGTCCCATTTATTTTTTTCAATTTTGAGCTTCATTCTTAATCTAATAAATTTCAGATAATATTATTTTTATTGAAGCAGTATATTTATTTACAATAAATTAAAAAAAACCAAATAAAAAGAGAATTATTTTGCTACATAAATTAACATGTTTTAAGATGCATGCACCGGTTATCTTTACCTGCAAAAAATATAGAATAGAAATTAATGGTTACATAAAATCTCTTTTTTTGCTGTGCATGTCATTAATTAATCATATGCACATACCTGAATTTAAGCTAAGAAACTTGTAAGTATCTTTGCATTCACTTAGACTATGTTTCTTATTAACTCTGTGTCCGTTCAATACACAGGACCAAAAAAATCAGATTGTTATTTTTTTCGACCCCCACATACAAACAAGCGTAACACTATTCGATAAAACAATATGTTTTTTTTTTTTTCCAGCCTTGTATTTTTAACGGACACAACTCTAATTGATAAATAAAAAAGAAAAAAGAAAGTACATTGGTGTGTTTTTTCCGGCCCATGTATTGAATAGGAAATTAATTAATATATATAAAGACTAAAACCATTTGAGAAAAGCATGTCTAGATTCAAGTATTTTCTTACAATGATTGTTTGTTGTTTTGTAAGTACCACTAAGAGAGAACTGTTGGAGATATGCCTTGAATTCAAGACGGTTGAAGAAAAGTGCAAAATTTGGTGCGAAAAGTCGTTTTCTGGACCTATGGTCCGGACCAAGGAAAGCCCCGTCCGGACCAATGGATTTTGGGACGTTTTTTGGACATTCTGTCTCGGTAGTCCGGACCACCGAATCCCCGTCCGGACCACCGTTACGCGAATTTGTGCGGCTACACGTTTTAAAGAGGTTTTGACCTATTTTTTTGTACTTTCTTATAAATAGGAGCCTTGTGGCCTTCTAGGGTTTGGTCTTGAGTAGGAATTTGAGATATCTAGGGTTTGTGTGTGTCTCTTTTGTGTGTGTGAGACGTTTGATGCTCTGTAGGTCGCGCCTCAGAGATTTGTCCCTAGATATTGTGTGAATGCTTCAAGTGAGAGTTACGGGTATAGCCGGCTCTGTGTATTTCTCCCCATTGATATTGAATCCTCTTGCTCTTTCCCCGTGGACGTACCTCTAGAGCTCCGTGCTTGGGAGGGAACCACGTAAATCCTTGTCTCTTGTTTTTCTTGTTAGTTTTGTTATATTCTCTACTTCGGGTTTCGGCACAACAAGAACTAAGAGAGAGAGAGAGAGAAACTTTAGAATCAATTGAAGAAAAGCAAAGAAAAAAAAAAAAAAACTTAATTATCTGGTTATCCGCATCCCCACCCTCCCCTGCGAACGCAAAAAAAAACATCAGAATTTATCCAAAATTTAAAAATCAATGACCCAGATTCACTTTGCTTTGCACTTTCTAGGTAAATTCTGTGTGCCCTTTCCAGGCACCTAGACTTTGTACGTGCTCCCTAGGCCCTCCACCCCCACTTGGTACCCCACATCTTTCTCTCTCTCTCCCGCTCGCGCCAATTATTGTAAATTCAAAATTCGCGTGCACCTATAGGGTATTGATTAAATAGACAAAACACATTGGAATGAGATAATGATAAATAGATGGGCATGGCTACAATGCAAACCCAATAAAGCAGTGTATCATATGCACCTATTGTATGGTCCATATTGTGTCGCGTCATTACTAATATGGGAAATCCCATAAAAAGTTTCAATTGATTTCGTTTTATTTAAGATTATAAAAAGTTTCATATACTAACATTTAGGAGTACTACGTCAAACTGCAACTGTATTTTGATTCTGGGCAACCATCATCATTCCTAAACACACGTGTACTCCAATTCCTCACAAGCTATTAAAAAAAAAGAAAAAAAAAAGAATCATGAGTAAGAACCATTGATTCATTCATAAGCACCTGCTACTCGAATCATCACAAGCTACTACCAAAAAAATAAATAAATAAACATTGCAAGAAATCATCACAAGCTATTTGATCCTGAACAATTTAATTCATTCTTAAGCAAACTGCCTATAAGGGTATATATATATATATATATATATATATATATATATATATATATATATATATATATATATACTCTAATTTGGTCGGGTTTTTATTTCCCCCCGCCCCAATACATTAGGCCGTTACCCAAAAATTGGACAGAAAAAAACCCTTCCCATTAGGAGCCGTGAAATTACAGAATGGAACATAACTTCAACAGTCACATCCATCACCACAATCACAATCACAGCCTCCACACCCACAACAACAACCCTCACCACCACCGCCGCCGCCGCCACTGTCAATTCCCACAACAACGATCCCATTGTCACGTCCTCTTCGTTTCTTATGTCGCCCAATTACGCAGAGACACCACAAGATTAAAACAGCCGCTGCCACAGAACCGCATGCTATTAGGGCAATAACATAAGCTCTCATTGCTTCCTAGTAGTATCGCAAAGCCGTCAAGTTTTTCTTCTATATATACAAACAGACTCGGAGTATGTGATTTTGGCCAACACGTAAATGTTTGTTTAATTATCTTTGGAATTTTTTTAAAGCACGAATGATCAATGGAAGCGTATTGAAATAAGAACAACGAGATCAAACTCGTTAACTTGCAATATATACTATCAAACTGAATTGTCCTAAGGCTTGCAGATACAAGAAATCCTACACTTGGAAATAAGGGGAAAAGGAATCTATAAAACAAGAAAATAACTATTTTTGTTGACCAAACAAATATTGAAAGGAAATAAAATAAATTAAATCAGGAAAAGTGAATTATGCTAAAATACTTATTTCTAAAATGCAAGACTTCCTGACAAAATGATTAGAATCCAAATAATTAAAAGTGAAAATATTCTTCCTTAACTTCCTTCGTTGAATATGTATATACGTTTAAAAATAAGGGAACGTGGTTCGAGGCATTCGTAAATTAAATGAAATTCCTCTCCTATTAATGAAAATGTAATATTGGGTTTTTATTAATTTCCAAAAACAATTTTCTCCATACTTATTTAGAAAAATCCGTCTCAATGCGTGACCTTAATTAGATACAAATTTGATCATGAAAATCAAGATTTTCCGACTATGGGTACTGATCAAACCTGTATCAGTGGCGTACAGATCTCATTGTAAGACCCACTCTGGAGTCCCACACAACTAATCCAAGCCGTTCATTAACTTTATAATTATACTACAAATAGATTCCCACCTATTATGGTTTTGGATGTTATTAGATCTGGTTCTGGTTCATAGGAAGTAAGCAAGCTGCAAGGTTTATTGCCAGATGATGAACTCTAAAGAAATTCTGGCTATTCCCTGGCCTGTCTTTCCTCGTGAAGACAGGTTCATTTGGCACCACACTCTTCAACGTACGTGATCTGTTAAGTCTGGATATAGATCAGCTCAATCTCGAAGGATCTCTGTTGTTGAATACTAGCGGATGCCCGTGCCTGGAGGCACTTCTTGAATAATTACCGCGCACTCGAACAATTAGCATGCACCCTAAAAATATTAGAGCTGCACAACCTTGGAAGAAATAATAATTCGATGTCAAAAAGACCCAATTTTGTGTCTACCTTAAAAACATTAGAGCTGTATTAACCTTGGAAGAAATAACAAACAATAAAAAAATGGTCTCAAACTCTAATTTTTTTTTTTTTTAAAAAAAAAAACAAAAACAAAACCAAGTGTTTGGGCTAAATGGTGCTCGTGCCCCATCACCGGTAACTCACCCGCTAACGGTTGTTGTTCCTAAAGCTGGGGGTTTTCCTGTTCTGGGTGCTCATTGTGTAAGCGGAAATAGAAATGTGTTACTACTACAATTCGTAATGATGTTTTAATTTTTCAGTCTAGAAGTTTAAGTTAATGCGTTTTTTTTTCCAGCCATTCCAGCCAGCACCAACTCCCCTGTCAACATCTCTTGCTGGATGGATGGCTAATGCATCTCCAGTTCCTCACCCTTCCACTTCTGTTTGGCCCATTGGCTTTGGTACACCTAATAATACTGGTACTTTAAGTATTCCATAGATTGAGTGCTAGAATTTGCCATTACACACTGAACAATTATATGATGCACGGATGTTTGCATGAAGATTTTACTGATAAATGTATAACTAAGCTGATCTCTTGCTATTTTTATACAAATTTCCATGCCCCAATCTGCTCTTATTAATGGACCTATGCTTTTCTCATTACTGAGGCCTTTTGCATTCTGTCTTTGTCCACTTTGTAACAAATATTACTCATAGCGCGGGAATCCTACAAATAGTGCAATCGACTATTAGACAGCAGATTCTGAACATGCCTCAACTGAATAGGGATTACCACCTTGAAGCCCAAATGTTGTCGTAAAACACAGCAGTGGCACAATGTCATGAGTTTTCATCCGTGAGGAACTATAGAAGAAATGACTTTATGCAGTGTAAATACTAACGCAATTTGCTAGTGACATCAAGAATTACCCATCCCAAACATCATAAAAGAAAAGCATACCAGGTACTTAGTAGATATCATACCTTCCTATCAGCTGTTTCCCAAGGTCCATCAACTCAGCCATTGTCTTATCACAATTACCTTTGAAATAGAAAGACATTAGAGACCAAACATATCTTTAGAGCCATTTCCAATCAATTTAGTGTAAAGTTTTCTGACTGTTGGAGATCCTATAGAGAACAAAAGGCAGCAACAGAATCTGACTGCTGGAGATCCTATGGGGCTATTGCCTATTGGTGAGTTTAGTTGGTCTACAAATCACAGGTAAGGGTAACTCTTTTAGCAATGATGTGTTGTAGCTCTCTTTTGCTGCAACTCTTGCTGCAACAAATGGTTATGGAGAAACTACACACATAAGTTGGTTCGTCGTTCAGTATACTTTTCCTAAATTAGATATGCTATTGAAGCATTTTCTCCATTTTAGGTAGATGAGCTATTATATGCATCTCATATTCATTCGTCAATTCATTGCATTTTAATAAGAAGTCAGAACATGTGCATAATAACATTCCTTTGCTTTTATCAGCAAAGAAAAGATCATAAAGATAAGGGGAAGAAGGGGACACAAAGCAAAATTCCCTAGACACTACAACCCTCGATTTCGAAGCAAATTGTAGCCACAACACCAGAAAACCCCCTTGAAAAATCATCTCCCTAGCTGCATCACCATTAACAGTAGCATAAAAACAACAAATATTAAATGAAAACTACCGTAAAACAGAGTGATCCCGTCCCCAAAACATCAAAAAAAAAGAAAGAATAAAGAAACCCTTTTTTTGCAAAAAAAAAAAAAAAAAAAACCGCTAGCGTGAAAAAACCCCCAACTTTGGATGAAAAATTGCTTTGCTGGCTAGAGCGAAAATTTTAGGAAAAGCAAATACCAAAATGCCAAATAGCAACCAATAGTCAAACAAATAGAAAAAACCAAACAAATGGTAGCACTACGATAAGCAAATGCCAAGCAGCACCAACACAACAATTGATGAATGTATTAAGAACAATGATCAAACAGCAGAAAACCAAACAACGGTAGCACTACAATAAGCAGCAGCAATAGTGTGCGCAATAAATGTTTAGATTTTCAAATTCACACAAATTTTGACACGCACATTTCTGGTTCAAATTAGTGTTTTTAAGTTGGCGTCTCTCAGTCTAAAATTCTTGGTATAAAATCCTGGCTCCGTGATCACTTTAAGTTAGCAAGGAACCACTAATGGAAGGAAAGTGACGTTGGACTGAACTCATGGGGAATATTTTGGTGGATGGAAGGTGTGTCCTTTCCTCGAATGGAGACCTTGTTCTCAATTTTGAAGTCGCTTATGTTCATCATTTCACATGTTTCATGATAAACCCCTCTCTCAATCAACAAATATTTTCCTCTTTCCCTCATTTGTACACCATTTATAATATTCCTTTCTCTATCTTGCTTCTTCTCATTTAATTACGAGCCACACAACAAACCAATTTTTTCTTGCCTTTTCCCCCAACCAACCAAATTATGCAATCAGTAGGCTGACCCATCCTTATCGGCATTACAAAATATGAGATTTCGTTATTCTGTAATATGTGCATGGCATTCATGGGTATAATAATTGGATTGTGCTACACTTCAATCAATGATTGTTAGTAACCAGTTATTCAGTACGGAAACATGCATGTGAATTGGGCTGCATAATTGATGATACAGTACATGGGAAGAAAATGGATGAAACTTGAAAATCAATGAAAAATATGGTAGGCAATGGTCACATCCACCTTCTTATGGTTGGATAATTGGCACCCCTTGGGCCATTTTAATCAAGTCTTCGCGATAGGATCTTGATAATCTATGACCTGGGGACATCTATGGATGCTAGTGTGGAGTCCATCATCAGTAAAGTACTTGGAAACGGACCAGAAGTTAAAATCCTGCTACCTAGGAAATTAATAAATTATAGTCACTCTCCTGTGAACCTGATGTTGTTCACTTACTCTTGAAGTTCCTATTGCAAAAGGGGTGTTGGGGTGGCTTGGCAAATTGTACAACTTCCAATAAGTCATGTGAAACTTGATGCCTCTCTCTCTCACACACATTTTTTATCGAACACATAAAATGCAAGTGTGAAAACATGGTCAATCCATGATTCTACCAGATTGAACATGTGGGTGTTCATACTCATAACAGGAGAAAGAGAGAGAGAGCGACAGAAAGCCAACATAACAGCCATAATGAGATGGGAAAAAATTATTACCGGTGATTTTCCGATGGGTGTTGAACTCATAGTTGATGAAGGGCCAGATTTCAGAGTGAGGGAGGGAGGGAGGGAGGAAAGAGGGAGGGGCAATTGTGCCGGATTTGAGGGAGGGAGAGTGGTGGGGACATTGCAGTTACAGCCTACAGGAAGGAGACGTGGGTAACCAATTCAGTCGTGTGTCTTGTTTTTGCGGGAAAAAGCATGAGTTGAGCCCCATCTTAGATGAAAACAAATCTGAACCATCAATTAAGCACCAAAAAGATGTCGGCCGTTGAATTTATGTTGGGATTCAAAAATTGAGCTTCCTTATTATATAGATGTTCTCTGTTTGTCTTCAAGCTTCGGAATCTGTTGAGCACACTTTAGTGGGATACCCTTGGACTAGGGCAGCGTCGTATGGCTCCGGTTATCACAACCATTTTAATGCTTCTTCTTGCTCCTCTGGTTGAAATGGCTTCGCATATTGTCGATGAAAGCTCTTCGCTTACAGAAGCCGTCCAAAGTCATACAGAATGTTTCCCTTGTGTCTTGGTTCACTTGAAAGAGTGGGAATGATTTGGTTTTCAACCATGTTCTTGTAGTCTGTATACTCTTCTGCTACAGTCGTTACTGTTTCTAAAGCTGTTGCAGAGTTTGATACCATATCTGCTGCTCCCAGGAGTTTTTGAATTGAGACGATTCCCTTCTAGCCAATTTGGCTAGAAGAAAACCAGTCTCGGGCAAACTGAATTTTAATTTTGATGCTACCCTGAAGGCTAATGATTGTGATGCAACAGTGGGTGTGGCGGCAAGACATGATCTGGATCCTTAGTTGATGGTGGGGTTTTCAAAGCTCTCAAAGTTTCATCTGTTTTACAAGGGGAACTTCAAGCCATAAGGCTGGCCAACAAATTGGCTATTTCGCTCATTTAGTTCTGCCGTGGGAGTAGGAAGTTTCTGCACTGGTTTTCGATATTCGGGATCTTCTGCAAGAAGGAAATGTCAGGCTTTCATGGATTAGAAGGTCGGGTAACAATGGTGGTGCATCATGTTGCAGCTCTAGCCGCTGAAGGAAGATTACCACCAGATTGTATTAGTTCCCCTCCTAATTGTTTAGCTTGTCTTTTGATTTCTGATGTAAGCTCCCCTTTGCAGCCACTATGGCATGGTCGGAAGATCAAAAAAAGAAGAAGAAAGGACTAAACTATCTTTGATGTAAACAAAAATTAAACGGCATCACAACAGAAGCGAGCATCCCCAATAACACAACCCCCACTACCCGAAAATAAGGGGGAAAAGAAAAGGGAAACAAAAAAAAGGCATTGTCTTTACTGCCAATCAGCAGTATTTTTTTCTGATACACACATCATGTGTACCAAATGACCAAATACCAACAATCAAAGTCATAAATGAACTTGAGTAAAAAAAAAAAAGAAACTCTGATATAAAAAAATATAAAAAAGCTCACAAATGAAACCATGTTGAGAATAGCAACATTACAAGGGCAAATATAGACAAGTAAACATGAAGTGGTGAATAGCCATGGTATGGAATATGACTTCAACCACCACCACAACCACCACTGCCACAACCCCCACCCACATTATTTTTTATCCGCAAAGTTATTCAATACATAGAAGAACTCAATTCGGGTACATCGAGAGGGGAAGTGGAGAGGAATCTAACCAGTGGGAAAAGAAAAAAAGAACAACAAAAAAAAACCACCCAAACAAAAACCCAAAAGCATCCAAGACCGTCAGCCTCAGCCTCCCAATCACCGCATTAACAGCCACTCAACCCCTTCATTGATTAGGTTGAGAACCACGTCTTGCCATGCCTCCAGTATTTCATGCATGTTTTTAGATAAGATTTTGACAGCGAAAATGAAGAATTCTGGGTCCGCCTGTGAAATAAAGGGTGCAGTTTACTATGGTAGGATAGGAAGTGCAAATGGATAAGCTGGAAGAAACAGTTTTCTGATTGCACGATAGGGTTTAATAAGGAGGAAAATAACAAGGAACATTTAAGCGATGATGATCAATATGCTATCATCCAATGAAGTAGAAACTTCGAAAACAAGAAACAATATAAGCCCTGCATGCAAGGGATACGCCAGACCATCAATTTAAAAACAACATAACAAATAGCAGAATGCAATTCTAGCTTCAGATGCTTTAACAGTCCAATTAGCAAATTTACCACTCGGATTTGTGCATAATAAAATACCGTGGTCAGAGAACCCCCGAGTGGCAACAACATTCTAAATCTTTGAAGTAATTATAAGATAATGAAGGAACTCTTTGAGAAAAAAAATGAAGGAATGAACTCAGATGAGTAAGGGAAACATCAAATCCAGCCGCAGAAACAACCAGCAGCGATAAGCTGGGCAGTCAATTGGCATGAGATCTGTCTCATTATGTCTTCATAGTTCAACAGAAGAAAAGTGCTTTAACTAAAATATGGCTGTATGAACCCAAGAAAGAACATAGAAAATATTTTTGTCTCCATAGGGCGAATAGAACTCTAAAGCAAAATTAACTGACAATGAGCAAATGAGCCTGTGGAACAACAAATAAGCTCTATTGAAAACAATATAAAGAGTTGATTCCTTGTAAACTTCATGTTCAAAAAAATTGTAAACTTCAACTGTTGAGAGCCAACTGCTATGAAAGTTAACCAATGACCATGTATTACTCTTTAGCTTCAAAAAATAGGTATCTATGTACAACACGGCCACAGATGTGGAATTCTAAAAAAATGGATAAGGATACGACGGGGGACAAGGCAAAAATAAATAAATAAATAATTAGATAATTGAATATATAAATATATCATATATGTATGCAGTAACAATCTATATACACTTTTCTTTTGATATGTAAGGTATGTAGATTGTTGTGTATTGGTATATATACCAGTACATACATATGTGTGAGTGTGTGGGTGTAAGATATACACACACAGTGAGGGAGATATATACATCGAATATATACAAGTACACACGCACGCATGAGCCCGCGCGCGCACGCACACATATTTATGCAACGAGAGAGAAAAAGTGTGAGGGAGGGAGAGAGAGATCGTGAGTGTATACATGGGACATGTGTGTCCATGCCGTGTCCCCCGCGTGCCCCCCTCCAAATAATAATTTAGTTTAAGGGACACACCACGTGGCATGTCCAATACGTGTCCCCACGTGGGACACGTGAACACAGCAACCTCCAGGAGTGTTGGTGCTTCAAAGATGGGTATCATTCAAAACCCAAAAGTTTAACTTGATAGTTTTACTAACAACCATAACAAACTTGTGTGCTTTTGACGGAGATGCTGATGTTTAAGAACAAATAAAGCACAAAAATTAGATGATGGACCTGTATCGAAAACCCAAATCTACAGTCATCATTCAAAGAAAATAACTAAGATTTCAGCGTTGAACTCAGGGACATCTGATTTGTTATTATGAAGTTCCAAAAACAAACTTGATTTTCTAAAAAGCCCACAGCCCCTTACAGACAGAAAGAGGAAAGCTAGCACTGTAACAGGGGTTAAGGTCGGTGAGCAAGACAGTGACAGATAAGCTTCATTGTTGATGTTTCTCATCAGTTTTAGAGTTAAACTAACACTTTCCATGGAATTGAAACATAAATTATTAATCAGTAAACGGTCATACAGACCAAATTTGCACACGTGTATTTCATATCCAGAAGCCCCCAGGCTCCCAAAATAACTGTGGATTACAAAGGGCATTTGCGAGCGTTTACTGCTCACAAGGTACTTTGGTTCACTTTAGATTTATACAACAGTTAAACAAAATCATCAAATTCAAGTAAAATATAAGGCATGTGTCTTCCCCTCTCATTTTCTGAACAGATGAAAATCAAGAAGCCTTCTACAAGTTTTTTCTCTTTTCCTTTTTCTCAAGCATAAATTGGTATATCATGAGAATTACAATACCATTGAAAGTACATCAATCATATGAGAGTCTGCAACAACTAACCTATGCGCAATAGACAACAATCCAAGAAATAGCCACACTAGAAATAAACCAACATTAAAAGACTCAATAAGAAATAAAATTCAAATCGTGCCTTGAAGCAAGATTTCACCTTCTTAAAGTTTGAACCCATAATCCATAAGAAACAGCCAATTATCAGAGATCCCACAGCAATCAATCCAGTTGAATCCACATCAACACTACTAAAAGCATAAAAACATCTACATGGGCATATAATTTATACACATTAGGGATAAAAATAAAAATAAAAACCAACAAGCTTAGCCGATTTCAGAGGGGAGAATACGTAGACTACCCTGCAAGGCCAAGATTGTTGACGTGCAGCGTTCTAGCGAAGACAATAGACAGACACTGGGTGTGGTGGGTATTCGTGAAGTGACTTTCTAATAGACATTAAGAAGGAAAACTCAAAAGCACAAAATGGGTCTTCTTATGGAGTACAACTTCCTACAACCGTTTCAACTGGAAAACTGAATCGACTATGATTCTTAACAGATAAGAATAGGATTAAGATTCTACCTTGCCCAAGTTCAGTTTTTTGGGAAGTGGGTAATTTAATTTGTACAATTTCTGAAATTAAAAGCTAGGGTTTCAAGTTTATCTTAATTCCAAACAAATCCCAATCCAGATCTATAACCTTTCACTTCTACAACAAGACTTCTTTTTTTTTCCCCCCCTGTTTCGTAGACTGAAACACAATCATCCTTACCAATGCAGTAGAGTAGGGGATTAGGGATACTTAGCTCAATTTACGCGGCTGAATTCTTTCTCCTTTCTGCTTTCCCCTCTCAGTTTCTCTCTCTTCTACCCCATTGACAACGTGAAATGTATAACTGCATCAAGGGCAAATAGAACGAGTTTAGACTTTAGAGACGGTAAATCTCAAGAAATCACGCAATCAGAATCAATAAGCCTTGCGGAAAATGGGCATACCGTGCAAAGGAACGTAGGAGCCAATCATAAGCCATTGCTTTGTGCCACGGCTTTAGAATTCTATGGGAGATTATGGAGAAAAACTTGGGTGAAAATAGGGCACCACGTGATGTCTTTCTACCCATTCAGACTTTCCAAAAGTGTGTTGGACAGCTCAGATTTAGAAAGAGAAACATGAGAGAGGAAGAGGAAAGAGAGTGAGGTGAGAGAGTATTTTAATCCGAACTATCCAGTATACTTTTGGACGGCTCAGATATGCCGGAGGTGCACCACGTCGAATGCTACCCTCTCGCCACCCAAGTTTTTCTCAAGATTTTGTATTTGCAACAGAGGGGTTTGGCTGCGGTGGGAGCAAGATTTGAGAGAGAGCGCACGAGCGGGTTTGATTCGACTTGGGGTTTGGTAGATGAGAAATTCTTCAGTGCAAATCCGGCTCAGACACACATCTTAACTGTCCAGAAGTGATTAAGATGACTTAGATTCCGCGTAACTCTTTCCCCTTTCTCTCTCCTCTTTCTCTCTTTAAAACTTGTGTTTAGGATAATTGATGTGTGGTCAGGCAACACGTGTCCGCGTCCACTCAACACGAAAAATTTATTGTGGTAGAGGCAATGGAAGTGCTTCCTTTTCTTTTTGTCTATTTGTCATTTTATTACAAGGCATCCGAGTCAGCTTAGGCATTAATTTTTTCTTTGGTTTGATAAAAGATGTCATTCATGCAAAGGCAGCTCCATGTAGAGTCAAGAGTGGTCACCTAAACATAATGTAAAAAAAATAATTTAGATATATATGTAAATAGAAAATTAAATTTTTGTCATTTTGAATACCCTAACCAAAATGTTTGAACACCCAATCCTAATTTTTTGAATACTCTACCCAAAATGTTTGAACACCTAATCCCAACGACGGATATATTCTTGCCCATCCCATAAATTTGCACTTCAATTGTTAAATGTTATTTAACCAATTTTAAAAAAATTAATGTTCGCTTTACTATTGATTTGAGGCCAACTCGGTAGGGCGAAAGGGTGGACCCTTCAATGCACTTAGTGCACTGCGTCGTGCAACGTACATCGCAATTGTCCATCTTGGAAATCAATGATCTAGATTTGTTGAAAGAATTTTGACCAATGAGAAACAATTTTGATCAGTAAGAAAGCATCTATGAATCCGGATCATTGAAAATAGTTTTGGACGATATTGAGATTAGTGCACTATACGGTTGTTTACAAATAAAATTAACAAATCCAATAATTAATTGGCACGTAATTCAGAATGTCAAACGTTGGCAGGTTGATGTTAATTGAAAAGCATTGTATTAATAGATTACAAATAGGTCACTACGATGTCATGTTGATACTCAATCAGAAACGGTTATTGGCAGTTATAAGTCAAAAACCAAAATAGGAAATTGACTTCAAAGCCATACTTTTAACTGTCAAATGCATAAATTCCATGTGTAAACATATAAAACAAAGAAGTTGACAATTGAGACGTGTGGAAGAAGTCGTATGAGGCAGTTATTTCCTTCAAAACTAATCATATGAGTTGTTTGAGTAACCGTGAAGATTCAAATTAAAAACTTCTAAAGGAAGATCAAGGAAAATTAGATTCAGACATTGTTGGAGGGAAGAAACCGCTCATTTGAAATGCAATGATGGAGTTTGAAGCAAGCTAAGTTCAAATATATTGAACGGGAAATTCAAATTACAAGCAAGGTCTATATATAGAAGAAGTTGAAGAGTGAAAAGCCCCCCAGATAAATTTTCAACAAATAGCTATCAAAAAATGATGCTTGGTTTCTTCATTGACAAGTAGAATTAGAATTTCAACTCAGTAAGACGTAGATTAGGAAATAGATTTCAGATGTTCTTGTAACAATCAAGTGTTTGAAGTTTCTTGTTACCTTTTATTCAAAGTTAAAGACGATTTCGAAGTAAGTCTACCTTTGATTTATTAATCAAAGTATTATATTTCCTTATTGCTCTTTAATTTCCTAAGTGAATTGGTTTGTATTTCTTCACTTTGAAGAAAAAATCCTTTTTATTGAGATAATTGAACCATTAAAACACAATCGTCTGATTAGATTTGATTTTTCCAAAGTTAATCTGAGAGAGGAGATTGAAAACTCTCTCTGGCACACTCGCACACAATTATTTTCCATTGGAAAGAAGTAAAAGAACTAAACAACAATGCAATGCATATCATGTGTTGCAGGATCCCCCAAATTGCAGCGATATACGCTGCAAGCTTTTTCCTATCTAGGGTTGCTTTAGCTAAAAAAAACCAAACTGGTTAATTTTTGAGAAATTTAATTAGGCATTCTGTGTGAGAAAAATGGATGAATTTTCTACGGGCAGAATGTTCCTGTTATCCTATTTCAGGATATAAACATAGCTAGTGATGACATCATGGATGGGAACATTAGTAGTATTTTCAAACAAGATGCCTAATTAAATTTCTCTAAAAAGGAAGAGTTAATTATGAGTCATGTTCGGAAAACTTACTTAAGGTTCCATCCTAATTAGTTTGAATCATTAAGTTTTTCGATCAGGAACCTTAATTAACTATCACCTTATTTTTTGTCCTTATTAAAAAAATTACATTTGTTAGTTTTTTATCGATTTTTTTTAGTTTATTGGTTTGTCTCCATTAGAGGAATCTAAAAAGTAAAAAGTATAAAATTATGATTAAAATTTTTAAAAAAGATCACTAAAGACAAAAATATCCAATTTTTTGTCGTTTGTTGGATTATTTTTATCTTAATTTACAAAAATTCAAGTTTGGTAAATAATTTTATACATTTTAGATTCTTCAATAAACCATAAAAAATTGACGAAAAACTCACAAATTCTTTTTTTTTTTTTGAATAAAGACAAAAAAATAAACCACTTTAGTTTTATAGCCAACAACAGCTAATCTAATTAAAGAAGCCACTTGAAATGAAAAAGAAAGTTGGGCTTGACCACAAAGTGAAGTATCGGTGCCTTAATTAATTAAAGAAGTCATCAGAAATGAGAAGAAAGTTGGGCTTGACAACAAATTGAAACATCGGTGCCTTAAAGTTGGGCTTAACAAAGTGAAATATCGAGTCATCTGAATTTGTTAGAAAATGACACACACCGACTTTTTTCTTCTTCTTTTTCAGACAAAAAAAAGAATCACCTTTTACGAGTTTAAAAAGGTGAGTAGGGCTGCTAAAAAAATTCAGTACATAGTAAAACCAGTTCGAACCGGATCGTTTCATACATTTTGAATTGTAACCGTGAATTAAAGGTCTAAACACGGATTCAAAAAATTTAAAAACCGTCACTACTTGTGGCCGGATACAGATTTTTATTTTGAAACTGGGAATTCACTAAACCGGACCATAAAATATTATTTATATACACAAATAATTTTAACACTATTAGAAATATTTTTAATTATTTTAGAATTTTACCTCAATGTGATATAGTGTGTGTTCATATTAAAAATATGGGGTAAAGTGTTATTGTAGTGTGTGTTCATATTAAAAAATCAAGATGAGTCTAGTTTTGTCAGTTGAGTTTGTTAACAGTATTAATTTCTGTAAAAAAAAAAAAAAACACTTTAATTTTACTGTTGCACTATAAATGCCGTAAGGAATAGATGGACTTTAGTTATAAGTACTTAGTTTGGTATAAAAATTCTAATTAATTAGTTTGGTATACAAATTCTTTCACTCCTGTCATTGTTTGATTCTCTCAAACAACAGGAGTTCGTACGCACGTACAAATAACAAAAAAAAAAAATCTATAAATGGAACTCATACATAACATGATACTACCACAAATGCCATAAAACACAATTCCAAAGCCTGAAAAGAAAGGAAAATGGCCAAGGGTGGTGAGGCTACCAGTAATATTCCGGTAATCGATATGCAAGATTTTCCGGGACAATCTGGGAAGCTAATGGAGGCATGCAGGGAGTGGGGTTTTTTTAGAATTATAAATCATAGTATTATCCCGGCATTGATGGGGGAAATGAAGGCGGTGTCGCAATCATTGCTAGATTTGCCGGTGGAGATCAAGCTGAGGAACTCTCATCCCGTGCAAGGGAAAGGGTACACACCGCCTAACATGGCTAGTCCTGTTTTTGAAGGGTTGGGGTGTTATGATATGGCTGCACCTGGAAATCTTGATAATTTTTTGGATCAACTTTGTGTCTCTGATCCTCACCAAAGGTGCTCTCCTCTCTCTATGTACATTTTTTTGCTTGAAGAAGTTACTTGGCATATCTTGGGGATTTTCCCTTTCGGGAAATGCTCGATCAGTACGTTCCTTGAAAAGGGTCATATGGTACACCCCATTACGTATTATTTTGGTACTTATTTACATGTGATTTTAGTTACGTATGGTTTGGGTCAAGTTACGAACAATTACAGATTTTTTAAAATTCACTATTCACATCAGTACATCACTATTCATGATAACCTTGTTACATATAATTTTGGTACTTGTTACGAACCGTTATGGATTTAAAAAAATTCACTATTCATGTAAATCTTCACGGCAACCTACCAAAAATACGTAACACGTACCAAAATCATATATTATAAGTATAAAAAAAAATACACAAAAGAACATACCATTCATTTTTCTTTGGTTTTTATTTTTACTTTGAGTGAGCAAAGAAATCATCGAATGGCGAATCCAAACTAAACTGGTCCAAACCGGTCAATTCGGGTCGGTTTGTTAGTGTTGTGGTTTGGTCCCGGTTCACAAGACAAATAACCAAATTTAATGGTTTAGTTTTCAGATTTATTTCCAGTGTTTGGGTTCCAAACCAATTCGAACCAGAATTTACATGCAATATATGTAATTGATAATATTAATGGGTACGTATATATTTTTCTTAAGAACATTAGATAATATATATTAAGTAACTCAACCATGATACACTTTCAATTTAATATATGCACCGACTAATTAATACGTTTTTTGTTCGTGACTTACATTAAATTTGAACTTATATTAGTGACTTCAAGAAAATAGGTTCAAATACAAGTTTCATTTTATATTTTAATGCGCAATGTCATTGCTTCAAATGCTTTTTAAAGAAGTAACTTCAATTTGAAGTAAACCGTGGTTCCAAACAGAAACCAATTCATAGTCCAACGGTTTAGATTGATTCAATTTTTATGTATTTTATGGATTGAATTGGTTCTTAAAATCTTTAATCTTTAAGAGTTGGTTTGGTTCATGATTTACCACAAAACAGATCAATCTGGCCCGTGCTCGTCCCAAATTCTTAACCTCTAAAACATGCCAAAAGAAAAGTTTTAGGTAGTGATTTTAAGACTCTCATCTTTATAACACTATATCAGATCGAACTCCATTTTTAATCCTTGCGCTTGTAAATTTGTGATATTACCTTCCACTCGAACATATGAAATTTAATATCGTAAATCCGCATGTATATAAACCAAAATATTTTAACAATGAAAAGGAATTTTGCAAAAACAAATTACCAAAAGTTATTTGATTTCCAGAACCCAACTTACTAGCTAGCTAGTGTAATTTTTCTTTTTGGCAGTTATGGGTTTTCTGCCCAGCTTAAGTAAATCTTAAGTAATTAACTCCCCAGTCTAGTTAAAGGCAAGCTATCTACACTAGAAGTAAGGATTTTACAAGAGATTTTTTTGCGAAACTACTCCAAGATGAGCTAGCTATTATCAAGGACGGAGGGTTAGAGGGTGGGTGGGGTGGCACGTGCCAACCCCCGGGTCCCAAAAAAAATATATACCATTTTTGCATTGGAAGAACAGAGTTATTCTTCAAAATGTATATATTACTTTTGCTATTAAGCCTATTGATAAGTGATTAAGATGGATGATAAACATATAAAACTATGTATCCTTTCAACTACTAGAAATAATTAATCTTAAAACACTTAGGTTTCTTTTTCTGAACTGTCCAATGTGTTTAAAAGGTGTTTTCAAGGGTACTCGTGAGAAATCATAAAAAAAATTACCGGAAAGGGCTTCATCTAAGCAGTTTTTTGCAAAACTATTCGGATCGTATTGGAACCGGAACCATGAACATAAATCCACAAACCAAACCATTGACTACGGATTCTAATTTTTTTAAACCAGGACCAAACCATGGTACTAAAAAAACCGAACCAAACCAATTGGTTTTGATTGGTTTGGACTAGATTCACGGTTTGACGGGTTTTTTTGCTCACCCCTAGGCATTATGCACAAAAATGGTCTATTCAAAACTAGTGAAACTTTAACGCCCTTTTTTTTTTGGAAATGGAAATGAGAAGATTATATATTAATGAACGTCCAACGGCACTTACAAAAATGGAAATGCTTACAAAGATCTTGAATAAAGTCAAACTAATCATCTTAATAGAGAACAAGAAACACATAAGGCAATCGATGTGTTTCACCCTAACCCAGACATGACTTGATGCAAACAGCGGCACTTACAAGATTCTTATCTAGAATCAGCATTTTTGAAGAGACTTAGTGCTAATTAAAGATAAAAGACAATGAATACTCAGACGATCAGATGGATTCCAACCAAACATGCTCGCACCAATGAACTCCCAAAACTACAAATCTTCAAAGCCACCACAAATTGACTTGCCAGCGATATCATGTAGGGTAAGAACACTGTTGGTACAGATACCATTGTAAAGCAACCACGCCTAAAAGTACCAAATCCGTAGACGAAAATTCATCTAAAAACGAAACTAACAACTCTCACAAAGAGAGAGACATAACCCTCTCATATCAGATGACAAGTCTTTGATCTGGAGTAACAAAAGAAAAAGGAAAGAATGAACGAAGAAAATAAATAGTATCATGGCTCTCCCCTCCCACCACCATGCGTATTGAAACCCTAGGGGCGAGGGGAAGGAGGAAGAGTAATATTAGTGGTGGCTAGGGTTTTCGGAGAGAGAGAGAGAGAGAGAGAGAGAAAGAGAGGACTTCTGAATACCTTCTTGTGATTTGATCTTGTGGAAAAGTGAGAGATCTTTAATGCCTTATTTGGGACTTGTGGAAAGTGAGAAAAGAAAGGAAAAGGAAAATAATTAAGAAGAAAAATGGAAGAAAACTAAAAGGGAAGTTTCACTGTGCATTAAACTCTATTTTGTTAGTAGTATTTTTTCTTCTTTTTCGTCTCAAACCAAACAAGAGGAGTAATTTTTTTCTGAACTTTCCAATTTTTTCCACTTTTTCCAAACAAACCCTAGAGTTTAAAGGGGGATACAACTAGATGTCTGGATACAAGTCTGGTCCAGGCCCGATCCAAATTCATGACGGTACGTGGGATGGGCATGGGAACTCGTATGAAGATATCAATTGGGCCTTATCTGGTAGTTGAATTGGGCACTTGTGTAATGTGGGGGACCATGCCATTTGCAGCCCATGTGACATATCCATATACTGATATACTTTGCTTTTTCCTTCTTTTTTT
Organism: Vaccinium macrocarpon; assembly: GCA_022606695.1. Classification (NCBI taxonomy): domain Eukaryota; kingdom Viridiplantae; phylum Streptophyta; class Magnoliopsida; order Ericales; family Ericaceae; genus Vaccinium; species Vaccinium macrocarpon. The sequence continues at coordinate 7,444,363 of CM040180.1, forward strand.
TTTTTAACTGCAAAAAGAGTGGGGGTTTTAGACCCCCTTGGCATGACCATAGGGGTTTTTGACTCACTGTGAAATGTCTGGTTTGAGCCATAACTACTACCCAAAAAGGCTAGTCTGTCACCACAGATCACAACACCACCTAGGTACTATATGGACAAAGGGCCTTCCCTCCCGCACTCAATGAGACTCGAACCTGGATGGATGGTGTACGCAAGGCCTGCCCTGATATTTTGGAGGATTAAACCCATTTTAAAAAATGGGCCGTTTAGCAAAAAAGAAAAAGAAAAACTTAATATAGGTGGCTAATATATGGTTAAAAGAGAAACATTAATTATTATTTTTTGTAATTTAAGTAAAAAAGCTAAAAGATTGAACATGATGTTTTATTGTGAATTTGGTATTAAAAGTTAAAAGTAAAGGTAAAATAAACGACAGTAAATAATGATAAAACTTATTAAATATTTATGGTGTTCAAAAATTTAAACATTAGTCATCTACAACAACTAAATAGCAACTACTCCTACTTTATAATACTGGTGTTGCAAAAGTTACATACTATCTACACCATTAGAGATATTAGGAAAAAAACTTCTTAGCCAAAAGGCCTCCTGGGGATTCGACCCAGGGACCTCCTGTATCTAAAATTATACGCAAAGATCAGAAGCAAATTATATATAAATAGAAACTTCTTTTTGCTCCTAACATAATGCAGCCTTGCCTCATCAGCACCATTTTTTTTTTTTGATCAGCAAAATTTTTTTATTCAAAACTCAACTAAGGGTACATCAATAAGAACCAGATCAAGCACAAAGCAAGGATAAGGCAAAGCAACACAACTAGTGAGAAACTAGAGGTGCAGCCAGGGAAAAGGAAACAATAGAAAAGGAAAAGAAAGCGGACTGCCCCTCCAGCAAACAGGGCAGAGCAACACCTTCCACCAAACACACCTCTAGCAGCAGTATAAAACCCAGTTAAACTTTGATTCTTCTAATGCCTTCAAGGCACCACACGAAATCCTCAACAGAGTAGTCCTTGATGTCATATTTCCCTTTGATCCAAAAAGCCATTCTAGTTTTTACCAACTCCAGTACCTCCTCTACCTCCATTGAAGAATTGTTGAATGTAATCTCATTACGAGCCAACCAAATTGACCATAAAACATCATAGAAGCATGCCTCCCAACAAAATTTTTCCAAATTTTTGAAGTTGCTCGAGAACCACCACAGCATAAGGCCACCTAGTGATCCAGGGTAAGCCCATGTTATGTTCCACCACCTTAAGATTGCCGAACAGATTTTCCAAGCAAAATTACGGTGCAATAGTAAATGTGTTGGGCTTTCAACGTCCAAAGTACACAAGGGACATAACTCATCACCTTAACCATGAATTTTGAAACCTTCTCCCTTTCGTATGCTAGGTACCACTAATCTTAAATTCCCCAAATGCTGAGGTCCTGGAGCAGTGGTTTGAAACCCACTTCCAACCCTATGCCGTTTGCCAAAGCACATAAACTTTTGAACCTACCTCGAGTACTCCAATCCAAGACGCCGCAGACCTATAACCCTTTTCACCATTCAATGTAGAGTTCCTGAAGTATGATCCTGCACGTTCAGGCGTTGACGGAGTGTTGGAACTTGTGGCTCAAATGCCGGAACGGCGCGACGGCATTTGGCCCATCACGGGTCCAACCGTTGTCATCGGTGGCCCATAGGGCCGATTAACGCCTCCTGCGGTACGGTATGGATTAATTAGGGTTGGAATAGAGTGGGGCTATATATACTCTCTATTGTAAAAACCCTAGTCGATTTTGATTATAATAATACAGACTCACTCTCATTCCTGTGGAGGTACCCGTTCTTGGGGAACTATGTAAATTCATGTGTTCGATTCTTTATTGTTTTCGTATTCATTATTGTGTGCTTGTGGTGATCATTCTAACAAGTGATATTAGAACGCGAGTTTATTCACACGGATTGAATCACACGAGGAACAATGGTGGGGAATACATCTGTGTCGAAGGTCGATATTGTAAAGTTTGACAGGACTGGTAATTTCAGACGGTGGCAACAGAGGGTAAAGGATCTGCTGGTGCAGCAGGTTTGTCGAAGGAGTTGAGCAGGGAATCCCAGAAACCAGAACAGTTGTCCAACAATGATTGGGAAGATCTGCAAGTAAAAGCTGTGAGTATGATTTGTCTGTGTCTTTGCAAACGAAGTTATGTATCACGTGATCAGCGATGAGTGGACAACTGGGGTTTGGGCAAAGCTAAAGAGCAAGTATATGTAGAAGTCATTGACTAATAAACTATTTCTGAAGCAAAAGTTATTCGGGCTGAAGATGGTTGAGGGTTCTGACCTAATTTAGCATATCAACATGTTCAATCAGATTGTTAGTGATTTGTTGCGGATTAAGGTAACATTCGAAGAGGAAGATCAGGCTCTGATGCTGTTGTCCTCTCTAACGGGTTCTCTGGATAATCTTATTACCACTCTACTATGGGGGAAAAAAACCCTAGAACTAGAGGAAGTTATTGCAGTCCTTCTGGCCTATAATCAGCACAAGTTACAGACTAAGTCAGTACAGGGTGAAGGATTGGTGGCTAAGGGGTATGAGGAACATGGCAGAAAGATGGAGAAGGGGAAATCTGTTGAGCGTGGGAGATCAAAATCAAAGGCAGGTTTTGAGTTGAAGTGTTATGTGTCATAAACCGGGTCACTTTAAGAAAAATTGTCCGAGAAGGGAAAAGGAGGGAACCGAAAAGAAGAAACAAGGAAAGGCAAATGAGAGGAAAGATGGATCATCGAATTTTGCAAACATGGTGGAGCAGGATGATTCATAAGATGGTGATATGCTTTCAGTCTCTACTAATCCAGATCACTTGGCAGACTCATGGGTTCTGGATTCAGCATGTTCATATCACATGTCCCCTAACAGGGAGTGGTTTGACACCTATAAGTCAGTGGATTGTGGTAATGTTCTTATGCGTAATGATGCATCGTGTAAAGTCAAAGGAATAGACACAATTAATATCAAAATGTTTGATGGTGTTGTGAGAACCTTGGGTGATGTTAGACATGTTCCAGAGTTGAGGAAGAATTTAATTTTGTTGGGAACTTTAGACTCCAATTGCGGTGAGATTAAAATGGAAGGTGGAGTGATGAAGGTAACGAAGGGTGCCATGGTGATAATGAAGGATTTCAAAGTTTTTGATAATATTTACAAGCTGATAGGGAGTATAGTTGTAGGTGGAGCTGCTGCCACCGCAACGGTTGATACTAATGATTCCATCCTTTGGCATATACGGTAGGGGCATATGGGAGAACGTGGGATGTTAGAGCTATATAAGAGGAATCTCTGAAAAGGGTGAAATCGTGCAAAGTGGGGTTTTATAAGTTTTGTGATCTGGGGAAGCAGTGTAAGGTACAGTTTAGGAATACTATTCACAGAAGAAAGGGCATGCTTGACTATATTCATTCTGATGTTTGGGGGCCAGTGAGGGTAGCCTCAATAGGTGGATCTTTGTATTTCGTGACCTTTATCGATGATTATTCGAGGAACATCTGGGTTTACTTCATGCGACACAAGTCTGAAGTTTTTGTAACGTTCAAAGTGTGGAAAGTTGAGGTGAAAAATGAGACTGAGAAGCAGATTAAGTGCCTCCGGACAGATAATGGGACAGCGTACAAGGATGAGAATTTTCTGAGATTTTGTGAGGAGCATGGGATTCAGTGACATTGAACAATTCAAAAGTCACCGCAGCAGAATGGGGTGGCAGAAAGGATGAACATAACCATAGCAAAAAGAGCATGGTGTATCAGACTTAATGTAGGGCTTCCAAAGATATTCAGGGCGGAAGCAGTAAGCATAGCAGTTTTTGTGATAAACAGATCGCCTAGTATTGCTTTGAATGGAAAGGTAGCGGAAGAGGTGTGGACAGACAAAGAAGTTGACTATTCATTTTTTAGGATCTTTGGGTGTCTAGCCTATGTTCATGTTCCTGGCAATGAAAGGCCAAAGCTTGATGCGAAGTCCAAACAGTGTATCTTTATTGGGCATGAAAAATGGGTAAAAGGTACAAGCTTTGGGATCCGGAAGCAAGAAAGGTGGTGATCAGTAGATATGTGGTATTTGATGAGGATTCTATGGCCAAGGCACATCAAGGGGTACAGAAATCTGAGTCAGGGGAAAGTAGTAAGCAGCGGGGTATAAAGATTGAGCTGGGTGATTCTGACACATGTGGTGACACTGATACAGGTGGAGACACAGGTGGTTCTCACCAAAGGAAAGCTTGATCAGAAGCAACAGGAAAGCATAGCCATAGGGAGACCTAAACGTTTTATCAAACCACCAGTGAGGTATAGGTTTGAGGATATGGTTTCTTATGCATTGTCTACTATCAGTGGGGATCCGTCTACTTTTTCAGGAGGCCATCACTTCTTCTGAAAATGACAAATGGATGGAAGCCATGGTGGAAGAGATGGAGTCATTGCATAAGAATAAGACTTGGGAGTTGAAAGAATTGTCTTAAGGTAAGAAAACAATGGGTCGCAAGTGGGTATATAAGAAGAAAGAAGCTGCGTACGAAAAGGAAAAATTCAAGGTTTGATTGGTAGCAAAGGGTACTCGCAAAGTAAGGGGATTGATTATGATGAGATCTTTTCTCCAGTGGTGAGACATACTTTTGATTAGGATTCTCTTGGCATTGGTGGCTAGCTATGATATGGAGTTAGAGCAGCTAGATGTGAAAATGACAACCCTCTATGGTGATTTGGAGTAGGTTATTTACATGGAGCAGCCTGAGGGATTCATGCAGCCAGGGACTGAGCACTTTGTTTGTAGATTGAAGAAGTCACTTTATGGCAGAATCAGTCTCCAAGACAATGGTATAAGAGGTTTGACTCCTACATGATTCGGATTGGGTTCACACGCTATGAGTATGATTGATGTGTTTATGTTAAGAGTCTTGATGATGGTTCATGTATTTTCCTGCTACTTTATGTGGATAATATGCTTATTGCTGTGAAGAGTAAGGTTGAGGTGAAGAGGTTGAAATCTTTGTTGGGCAAAGAGTTTGAAATGAAAGACTTGGGTGCTGCTAGAAAAATATTTGGGATGGAGATTCGCAGGGATAGGTCAGTGGAGAAGTTGTGATTATCTCGAAGGGACTATGCGATGAAAGTGTTGGAGAGGTTCAGCATGGATAATGTCAAGCTTGTTAGCACGCCCTTGGCGAGTCATTTCAGGTTGTTTATAGCACAGTTTCCGAAGTCTGATGAAAAGATTCAAGATATGTCAAAGGTGCCTTATGCTATCTTAGTTGGTTGCTTGATGTATGGAATGGTGTGTACTAGACCCGATTTGGCACATGCGGTTAGCACAATCAGCAAGTACATGGTCAATCCAGACAGAGAGCATTGGAAGGCAGTCAAGTGGGTTTTCATATATTTGAGGGGTGTTGTTGGCTATGAGATTATGTTTGCAAAGCAGGATCAGATTTCAGTTGAAGGGTTTGTGGATGCGGATTATGTTGGGGGTATGGATGATAGGAGGTCTACTACGGGTTATGTGTTTACACTTGCAAGTGGGCCTATTTGTTGGAGATCCATGGTACAACCTCTGGCTACTCTATCTACTACTAAGTTTGAATACATGGTGGCGACTGAGGCAACTAAGGAAGCATTGTGGTTGAAGGTTTTGGTGAAAGAACTGGACATATTTCAAGGTTGAGTGCAGTTGTACTGTGACAATCGGAGTGTCATTTATTTGGCAAAGCACCAGGTGCATCATGCAAGGACCAAGCACATTGACGTGAGATTTCACAAGGTGAGAGAGTTGATTGCTTCGGGTGATTTGATATTGAAAAAGGTGCACACTTCTGAGAATGTAGCTGACATGTTGACAAAGATTGTGACTGTGGACAAATTTAAGCACTGCTGACAAAGATTGTGACTGTGGACAAATTTGAGCATTGCTTGAACTTAGTTAACGTCTCTAGGTGATAGAGAGAAGACGCCCCCAGATGGTCTGTCTTCTAAATGGGTCAGGTTATTTGACAAGGTGCAGATTGTTAGAACTTGTGGCTCATATGGGGGAGTAGCGGTACGATACAAATTAATTAGGGTTGGAATAGAGTAGGGTTGTATATAGTATCTATTGTAAAAACCCTGACCGATTTTGATCATAATAATACAAACTCGCTCTTGCTCCAGTAGAGGCACCTGATCTTGGGGAATCACGTAAATTTCTATGTTCGATTATTTACTGTTTTTGTATTCAGTATTGTATGCGTGTGCTGATTATTCTAACACATCTACAGCCTCATAACCGGGTAGGGTTAGGAATATTGGTATTTGTCATATTTCATTTCTCAGTTGGATGAACAGTAGGCTTGAGTCATGCTCCAACTCCGAAGGCCAGACAAAATGCCAGACAAAATGCCCAAGAGAAATTTCGGACTCTGTACACTCTACCGTGATAATTTTGAACCTCTACCAGCTTACCCTCTACCAGCTATAGTAATGAGATAATATTTGCTATTTGTTCTATTTATCTCCTTTTTGTCTTCCGTGTAAAGCTCCTGATGTATTTGTAAGTATTGAATTTAAGGGACGTTTAATTATCCGGACTAATAGTGGAGGATATATATAATCTCACAGGATGAGTGAATCTTTTAGACCGATAATAGTTGGTTTTGTTACACAATATGCCTAGAGGTATTGTGTATTCCAAGTTGTGTGGTTTGTCCAGCAATGAATATTTGATGTCTACACCAACTATAGCGTTGAAGCACCGGTATTACGGTTCCATTGTCAGCAGCATGTTGAACACTACATGCCTGATCAGGTGCCTAGGGCTTTTTTGTAGGTATCTGGAATGTTAGGAAACTGTTTAAATTTGATTGCTGAATAGGTGAGATCCACATTGCTAGGAACACGCTTTTTTAAGCTCTACACTTTGTTTGTGATCGTCGAGACTTTTATCAATTGGATTTGAATTATTTCAAACACATTTCTGGTCGAGAAGTTTTGAGATATCAAAGGTTGAGTGAGATTGATAATTGATGCAATTAAGGTGGTCCGTCCCACACCACCTTGGCATTGTTAGCCAAGTGGTTCAATGCCCAAGTCAACAGGGAATCTCAAAAAAAATCTCAAGGCATAAAGAGCCACACAATTCTTTACCTAACAAGTGCTGGAATCCAAGATACTTCGTAAATTCCCTTTTTGTTCGTGTTTCAAGGGGCAAAAAAAAAAAAAAACTCTCTCTCTCGTTTCTTGGTAAATAATACCACCTCTCTTTAACGTGATATATAGCTATATGTTTTGGCATATTGGCTGTTCAATCTCAGACCTAGATCAAGATCAATAGAGAGTTGCAAACTACGTGTGCACGATGAAAATCAAGTAACCGATACACACACCACTATCAAGTTCTATTTGAGGTAAGAAAAATCTGGTTCTATTTGAAATAGATTCTATAACATATCAAGCTGCTGCTGAAATTGAGACTGCTGACGATCAAGCTCGCTGGAGGACATAGTTATGGCGATTGGATTTCTCTGTTGCTCCTTCCTCTGAATTTGCCTATCCCTCCTAAGGTTTCCATAACATAGCAAGCCTGATCTTGGTAAGACACCGCTGGATTCCACCACAGTCATCGGAAAGATGGTTGATAAGATCTGATCCAAATCCCCTTTTTGAAACAAATGTCCCTACAAGTTCAACAAAACAAAGACAAGACATTTCTTATACCAAAAAATGTTGAAAGAATGAAGACGAGTAATTCAGTTTAAAAAGAAAAAAAATCTTAATTTTTTTTTTAAACATGTTTCCTTACAAACACTCTTATTTTTGCAGCAAAAACAAGATTGTGTTAAATCTTGGCTTTTTCCTTACAAACACTGCTAAATATCCAAAAAAAACAAGAATCCCAAGCAGACCCCAATTTACAGAAGCAAATTAAATATAACTTGTCTATGTGATTGGAGTGTATAGAAGAGGAGTGGTCCAAAAAATAGGATTTCAACACTATGAATATTGAGCAACTTACTTCTTTTTCGCAAATAACAACTTCAATATTTCTTTGGAATTGAAATAGAGAGATTAGACTAGGGTAAAGCGATCAACCAAACAAACAGGCTGCAAATCTACACAGACTGAGTACTTTCTTCTTGAGGAGATGGACAAGGAATGGTTACAACATATTTTTAGTGGAGATGGAGAAGTTCAAGACTCATATATACCAATAAAGAGATCTATCTTTCAACACATAAAATCCCACAAGCAAGTATGTGAATGAAATAATTAAGAACTTACATAATTCGAGTTTCGTGCAAGGTGCACGATGCAATTCCGTAGAAATCGAACAAGACTTGTACCAGTTGGTACGTACGGATGAAACTGAGTAGTAGTAGGATCACTGTATACTTTATGCCATGGAGTGCCAGGTAACACCATAAGCCTCCAGTCTCTTGGGTACCATGGAAGGTTCATGCCATTCAGGGCAGTGTAGTAGTCCGACTTTAAAGTGTTTAGGCCACAGAATTCCTTGTAATCACAAACACTCCGAATAAGAGTATTCCTCTCTTCCGACTCCCATAGACTAGAAGATCCCCATTACCCCTGTCATTCAAAAAAAACTGCCAACACATAAATATAAAATCCTTTTTTTGAGGCACTTTCCTTTCAAAAACATCAGTCAGCATTTCTTCTTTATTGCATATTGGATTGAAAATTTATGGAAAAACATTTGCTAAACAAGGTTTGCTCATCCATTCATCAAGCCAAAACAAGACAGATCTCCCATCTCCAATTCTAATGCTCACATTATCCAGATAGGTAGCATGACACTAGGGGTTTCTCTCTTGAATTAACATAATGTCCCTCCATATAGTTAAGACCCTACTTGTAATCTCCATGCTAGGGACCCAACCACTACCAACCCTTGTTGTTTTAATTTAATATTTTACATTTTAAATTTTATTGGGTAATAATTACCAAGTAAATTATTTTGTTGTAGAGATACAAGGAGTTGGTTTCTAGCTTGACTTGGTCTCCTATTTAAACTCCAACAAACAAACCTCTTTCCTATTTTTCTTATAGTTGTTGCTACATAATAGGATTAATTGGTTTTGCTAATTAGATTATATCTTTTCTGTTTGTTATAACGTTAATTGATTGTTGCTACTTTTCCTCCTAATAAATAGAACTTCCTTAATAGGCCAACAAATATTTTCTTTGCTTATAAATTAAATGTTGATTTGCTTTGTTTTATATATACAACAACAAAGCGATACTCCCTCTCATTCTCCTAACATACAGTTGGCTTACAATTCTAATTACTACCATAAACCGAAAGCTTCATTCTCTATTTTGTCTTTCTTTAACCCATTAAATAGTGCTCCATACCATACCATATATACGTACCTCATTTTTACGTAGTGCCGTACCTTTAATTGATATTGATTTTAGTCGGATTTTGAGTGTCGGGAAACAACTTGGTTCGTGAGTTTACTTCGTTGCACAGAAGGAGGCTCGTAAGTCGTATCTTGGGGAAGGAGCGACGTTCAACCTCATGCAGAAGAGGGTGCATCTTTCCTAAGAAGAACGCTATTCGCGTGCCTCGAACATAACCCCACAGGCTATTCTAACTTCTCTCTTTTAATATTAGTTTGCATTTGGTTATTTCTTATTTGTCAAGTTTCTAATTTCAACAGTTAGTTCTAAATATATAATTTCTCCAACACCCCTTTGCATTTAAGATTAATGATTTTCCTCCAAATTGCCTGTTTTCATTTCCATATCTCCACCACCATTTGGATAACAAAGCATCATTCATATATCTAATGCTTTTGACACCTAGACCCCCCTCACATTTTGGTTTTGTTATTTTTGGCCAAGCTACACAGAGAAATCTAACTTGGAAAGATTCAATGATTCTAGCCACACCCTCAGGCATTTTAAATAGAGACATGTAAAAAATTGGCAAGCTACGTACAAGATAGATTTGGTAAGAACTAATCAAACACATGAGATATATGAAAAATATAATTATATTTTAAAAGATTTGACACAAGTAATTACCTCCATCCTCTCGTCAGTTGCAAAAGACTCTCCAACTCTAGAGACATTTTATATCCCTTATAGATGTCCTGAATGAGTCTTCTAAGAGAGCAGAAATCCTCATCTTGGTTTTCCTGTCCTTCTTCTTTAACTCCAAATCTACAAATCTAGGTTGACCCCCTTTGATGGTAATATTTTTCATCTTGAACCCCCCGGTACACTTATCATTCTCGTGTAAATACTTCAAGAATTGAAGTATGTACCTATTAATATTGTGAGATATTATTATAGGGAGCATGAGCAAATCATCGAGTACACAATAAAAATTAAATATAAAACTTACCTGATTAATTTTCGAATGTCATCATTGATGTAACGATGACTACCCGCACATAACACAACATTTCTCTTATAAAAGTCGGGTTTTGTCTTCAAGTTGGATATCCAAATGTCCAATGTCATGGGATAATCCTCATAAAGAATAAATTGCTTCCCGCTACCGGTATCGTGCCCATAAAATGACCTCAACAAGCTTGTATGAGTTAACCCGAGGGATGAATTCATCACTCTAGTAAATCGGTGCACATTGTCGTACTGTTTGATCCTTATTTGAGGGGCACAAAGCGATAGGTACCCATAACTTGAATCCATGCTCTGACCCAAGGTCGTGTACTTGACTTCGAAGTTGGTAGTCATCTCAATTCAAAAAAGTCTGTTATAACATGAAAACACATGTACATACCAAGAATCAAACATAAGATTGAAAGCTTTGGCAGAACGTAAGCTAACTGAAGCTAACACTAAACACAAATTTAGAGAGCTGCCATGCTGGATCAATTTAGAACATTCATTAATTGGCACATTGAAAATAACTATAAGGTTAAACCATTTATTGAACCGTCACTAAATAGGGGTAAAAAGGGTGAAACTGCAAAAAGAAGGAAAGGAAAACAGAAACAAGGACTCCAAATGAGCACTGATGAGCCCAATAATGAGCTTGCTGTGATAATCTGCATACAATAAAATATTGCAAGCTACAGCATATGTGTTGCCTCATTCCATTGCTTCCTAACATTAGGAATGGCAGCCTTAGGAATGACAAAGGTTTACTTTTTAACTTTTCGTAGTCAAACTCTTTTTTTTTTTTTTTTTTTTTCTGTCTTGGATTACGAAGCATGGATACCAATACGTGATACCGATATGGGGATACAAGAAAATCCAAAAAAATAGGATATAGATATGGCTAGGATAAGTTAGAATAAGTTAGATTAGGTTATAGGTTTTCAGTATTGTATTACCCATAATAACAAGAATGGTGCTTGAAGTATTGTATTTTTCTTATGCAATATGGTTTTATGTATGTTTACGTGGTTACTTGCTCAATTATTGAAGTTTAATTTTATCAAACATATGTATGATGCAATAAAATTTTCAAAAAACATTAGAAATGGGATATTTATAAGAATCTCAATACGTCTCCCCTACTAACCTTTCTAAAATGTAAGTTAAAAAGTGCAGCAAATCTATTGTTTTCATTATTTCTAACAATTTTACCCTACTACTAAGCAACAAGTGTCACAATCTTAGTTTCATAAAAGTTTGGATACATGTCTTAACAGATTCAAAAAGTATCCAATACTTCGAGAATTAAAAAAAAAAAATTTATAATTGAGAATACTTCTGGGATACGTATTCATGAGTATCAGGTGAGTATCGACATCTGATACAGATATGATACGGACACGACTTCCGTCTAAAAGTATCCATGCTTCATAAGTATTGGACTCTATCCATGCAAGATTGAAAGCAAATGAAGCAAAACCTTGAAAGCTTTAGGATTCATGACTACACCAAAATTATTATCAGGTCAAAATGTCCACGCACGCATTTCTCTCCCTGTATCATATATTTTTGGATAAGATTCTAAGATTTTACTCTTTCTGATTTTCCCACACCCTTTTTGTTTTAGGAAAATATTTTTTTTATCGGCGTATTGGGAAAATGTTAACCATATTCCATTGAGCAGTGATTAAGGTACAAAAAACAAATTGAATTATGTGGAAAATATATACAAATTTGTAAAGGTGTACATGAGATATGCATAAAACTAAAAAAAACCCAAATTGCAAAAACTTACACAAATGTTGTGTTGGATTGTGCGATTAAAGCAAGAATCAGATTTGCAAAACCCAGAAACAAATTGCTCATCAGTTTCAAACCAACCCCAAATTTATAGAAGAAAAAAAAAATTAATACAAGATGCAAAATAAACCAATCCCACATGATGATAGCAAACTTAGGCATTTATAAAATAATTCTGGTCAATGAAAGCACGGACTTTACAAAATTATTTATCATATAAAAATATATGTATGTATGTACATTTATACCTATGTTACAAACTTACAATATGCCGGAAAAACAAACAAAAGTAAAAAGTAAATGGTTAATCGATTTGTTATGCTGCAACATGAAAGAGGGATCAAATAAAAGGCACTAGATAAATCAAAACAAAAAGCTACGAAATCAATTCAGCATAGCTACAATGTACCATCATTTACTTTAAGTCCCAGCACATAAAAGAATAAGGGATCTTCCTTTTTTCACCTGGTTCAATCCTCTAGAACAAGCATTAATTAACATATCGAAAATAATTATCAGGTTACATCATTTATTGAACCTGCAGTCACTAAATAGGGGGAAAAAGGGGAAACTGCAAAAAAGGAAAGGGAAAACAGAAACAAGGACTCCAAATGAGTCGCTGATGAGTCAAATAATGAGCTTGCTGTGATGATACGCATACAGTAATATATTGCAAGCTACAGCCGTCAGCATATTTGTTGCCTTAATCCATTGCTTCCTAACATTAGGGATGGCAGCCGTAGGAAAACACTATCTATATGCATAAACGGAGGTTGTAGTAATGATAGATTACACACATAAACATTCACAGTGAGATGGAATCTCACACAGCACTTACACAATATGTCAATAGACTCAATACGCAAACTTCGATTCCAAATAACTATAAAAAAAAACTTCCATAAAAGCAAATTGAATAAACAAAGGTTTACTTTCAAACAGTATCCCTTTACCTAGTGTAATCCGGCCACTTGTCCTTTTTTTAACTTTTTGTAGTAAAACTCTTTTTCTTTTCTTTTTTTCACTGTCTTGGACTCTATTGACTATCCATGCAAGATTGATGTAAACCTTGGGGAGTGGGGCTGCCCTAGCCACAAGCAAATGAAGCAAAACCTTGAAGGCTTTAGACTCATGACTACACCAAAATTATCCTATCAGGTCAAAATGTCCACTCACGTATTTCTCTCCCTGTATGCATATATATTGGGATAAGATTTTAACCTTTGTGATTTTATCTCCCCCTTTTGTACTAGGAAAATGTTAACCATATTCCATTGAGCAGTGATTAAGGTACAAAAAAAAATATGAATAACATGGAAAAAAGGTATACGAATTTGTAAGAGTGTATTTAAAAGTGTACATGAGAAATGCATAAAAACTACAAAAACCCCAAGTTGCACAGACTTGCACAAATGTTGTGTTGGAGCTTGCAAGTAAAGGAAGAATCAGATCTGCAAAACCCAGAAACAGATTGCTCTTCTGTTACAAACCAACCCCAAATTTATAGAAGAAAAGAATAAATTAATAAAAAAGTACACACGCAAAGAGAGAGAGAGAGAGAGAGAGAGAGAGAGAGAGAGAGAGAGAGAGAGAGAGAGAGAGAGAGAGAGAGAGAACCTTGAGGTCGGCGGTGGAGGTGGAAAGAAAGAAAGAAGTCTGCTATTTGCTCAGCTCTTCAAGCAAATGATGCAGATGAAAAAGAATACCTCAAAAAAATCAATGAAAACAGCTGTAATATAATGGAATACGCAAAGGAACGTAGAGAACAGGTTTGACAAGGGCTATAAGCCTATAACTAAAGCAAAAGAGTACATACCATAGTGAGAGAGAGGGCCTTGAGGCCGGCGGTGGAAACTGGAAGAGAGAGTGTGTGTGAGAGTGAGGGTACCTGTATATTTTACTTTTTACAATGGTCTTCCTTCAGTAATATTTTCTTGGGTCTGGAGCTTTATCCTTTCAAATTACGAAAATTTCAGTGACCTTCCCCTAGGTTTGTAACAAAATCTCAATTACCTCCCTCAAGGTTTTTTGAAATGTCAACAACATCGTTTACTTTTGAAGGTTGCTGGGAAAGCTAAATGGAAACATAAAATGAATTTAGAAAGGTTGGGTTTTCCTAAATCTAGAAAGAAGAGCGATCGAAAGAAGAAAAAAAATGTTGTGTTCAGGTCTATGATTGTAGCTGCTCCTTTATCTGTCTCTTCGAAAGAGATCAACAAGTTTCACCTTGATTCGACTCAGGTTACTCGGTCAATAAACAAGATTTGGGGCGAAGATTATTTGGGGGATGATGATGAAGTCATAAGAAGCTTGTCTGATGAAAGCTAATGATGTCGTGTTTTCAGCTGTGGTGGTTCTTTGAGCTTGACTTTTTTTTTTGGGGCGTGTGATTGTTATTATTTTTGGGTCTTTTTTCTCTGTTGGATTTTTCTTTTTTGAGGAGTTTTGGTTGGTTTCTTGCCAACCTCAAGTTGTTATTTTTCCTTCAGTTCTTAGCGAGTGGTGTCTTCGAGTGAGAGGTCTTCTTTGTGGCAGGCTCTTTCTCTTCTGTGATGCCCTGTGCCTAGGATCCTTTTAATCTTTGTAATTTATTTCTAAAAGATTAATAAAATCTTTTTGCTGTTAAAAAAAAAAACATCTTTTACTTTTGCTGACAATATCAAGATTCCCCTTCCGTTAGTTTAAGCATGAACAACGTCACCTATTTTTCACAAAAGGACATATATGCCACCTACTTCTAACTCCTTTACCTCCAACATCTCTCCTCTCTCTCTCTCTCTCTCTCTCTCTCACACACACACACACACACACACACAAACTAGTTTAAATAGTTTATAGAGGTAATATCTCAATTTAAAGGAAAACATGGTTCAAATCCGAAACCAAACCGTGTTTTAGTGGTTTGGATAGGTTTGGTTCTATAAACTTTATGGGTTTGTCGGGTTCCCGTATTTCATAATCCGTATGTAGTGGTTTGGCCTATGATTTTATATGAAACTAGACCAATCCGGTACATGCTCAACTCTGATCAATATTATTCCTATATTTTTTCGGCCGGTAATATTACTCCTATTAACCAAGCTTGACTCATTTTCTCTCTTTTATCTTTTTTTTTTTTTTTGGTAAGCCCTATTCTATCTTTTGCTAGTTCTAATTCTTCAATTTAACAAGAACAACGTCAATCCACAAATTCTAACTTTTGGTTTCTTGACCAGGAACCACTTAACTAGCGAAATCCAATACTTCTCCTACATATTCCAACCCGCTAACCTTAGGGTGAGATTTTTAAAAAGGAACTTATAGTTAATTTTTTTTAATTAACTGCAAATTTATTTATTTATTTTTAGCAAAGTGATTATAGTCATTTCTTTCAATTATAGTCTTTGCATTAAATAGTCAATACCTTGTAGATTCATTTTCATTTTATCTTTTATAAAAAAACACCTGAGTATCATTGTAGCGAATTTGGTCTCGGGTTATGAAATGGTGGATTTTGGAATGGGTCTGTCCCTCTAATCTGGAAAACCTCTGGTGTTTTTGGAATTCTTAGAAATTCAAGAAGTTTGAGAAAAGCTGTTGGATTGCTTGGTTTTTTGCAGTCATGTGATCTATTTGGACTGAAAGAAACGAAATAGTTTTTAACAGTAAATCTTGGGATGAAGTGCATTGTATTGATTTGGTAAAAACTAGGATGGCTATATGGATAAAAGCAAAATATAATATCAAAGAGTACTCTGTTGAAGATTTCAAAAGGTGCTTGGGAGGCATCAGGAGTCTAAATCTCTAAGATATTGGTTTTGTATATTGTGTGTACGTGTTTTTGTGCTTGGTTTTGTTTGTGGGTGTAGCTATGGGTATTTGCTTTAGTAAGGCAATCTGTAGTTTATGTAAGCTGGATTGAGTTCTTGATCAGAGTGGTGGAGTTCAGTTTTTGCTGGGTTTGGCTGTGGTGTTGTCATGAATATGAAGTTTATTAATGCTGGCTTTAGTGGTAATTTTCCCAATAGTGTGAGGCTGGGATGGGTTCTTGATCAGCGTGGTAAAGTCCAGATATTGCAGGTTAGAGCATGAAGAGTTGTTGATGTTTTTGGCCTGGTTCTGAAGATCAGAGGTGATGTTGTTTGTTTTGGAAGGTCTAAGTTTCATATTCTAGAAGGATGCGAAGTTCCTCTATTATTCTGTTAGTGCCATGATGATATCACTATGGTGGAGCTACTGCTATGAAACTTAGATTTAGTAAGCTGTGGCAGCTATTGTTTTTTCCTCATGTATTTGCTTGGTTTTGGCACCTTGCCAATCCTTTGTTATCTTTCCCTTTGGGTCCTTAGAGGCATATGATTGTCGGTTGCAAGGGTGCCTGTCACGCCCTCAATTTTTCACAAGTACATTATAGATATATATTCCACGTGGAGGTCAACACACTTCATAGTCAAATCTAAGTTTAATGTCGCAACAAACTACGGATGCCCCGTGTCCCCAAATAATATAAATAAGTACTTTAAATATTACAAAGCCTTTGTCAAAAGATAACATTTGAGTAAGTTACAGAATCATCTTATCAAAACATTATATATCCTAAGATGATGAAGTAACTCCTTTGATGCTCTTGAGATGCGTGCATTCACACTCCATGCAACGGACTTCATGCTCCTTGCTGATCACCTGAAAATTTTTAGCTTGAGCTCACTAGCCCAGTAGGAAAACATCTATCATGTCTAAATGTAATGAGATGCTAATGTAGTGCATGCAGCAAGATAGAGATTTACAAAGAGACTATACCCTAGGAAGCCACAAAGAATGAGAACAAACCCTCTAGAGTCCCATAACATCCAACCAAGATCTACTAATTATACCGTTGTGTCCGATACGCGCCCGATAATTCATGTGTACTCAACTCGCTTACATGATCCACGTGTCGTTTAGTTTGATCAACTTATAAAATTCCGGGCACATCTTATATGTCCCGTGTCATTCCGGGCATACCCCTTACGAGGGCCCCGTGTCATTCCGGGCAAACCCCTTGTGAGGGCCCCGTGTCATTCCGGGCATACCCCTTGCGAGGGCCCCGTGTCATTCCGGGCATACCCCTTGTGAGGGCCCCGTGTCATTCCGGGCAAACCCCTTGTGAGGGCCCCGTGTCATTCCGGGCATACCCCTTGCGAGGGCCCCGTGTCATTCCCATTCATCTTTCGTTAGTATTTCACGTTCATAATAGTCCAACATCCATCAATCAATACTCGATTCCTAGTTTCATGTGTCAAACAAAATGTCACCGATGTAACAAACGCGTGTTTCGTATTCCGAGGAAACGCAAGATCGCTCATTAACCAAAGATAGTCTCCGGACATGATTATCACTGAGTCTAAGGGTGAATAGTGCGAATACGTAGAGTTACAAGCCGAGAGACGACGATCTAGGGTCAAGGGAACAATTTCGTTAAAGGACCATCGGTATCGATACCAAGAAAGGGTCGTGATCGATATCAAGAATGGCACATCGGTATCGATACTAAGAAACGATAGTATCGATACCGCTACACAGATTTGAGATCAGAAGCCATGGGTATCGATACCAAGGGAAAGTGTATCGATACCCGAACGCTACGAGCAGATTTCTGACTGGTTTTCTCACGAAAATCACAATGGGGTTCAACCCAAACACTTCCAAGGCCAGATTTGAGACAACAAGAGATACAATGGAGCTAATCAACAACTAATTTACGTAGAATATCATCAAATCTCAGATCATACATCAACCACAATCAAGAAATAAGAAAATAATGAGTTTGTTTGCAAGATGAGAAGAAATTTGCTAAGGATGCTACAACACCCACACTAAACACCTTAATACACTTAGAGATGATAGAAATTTCCTACCTCAATAGTGCTTGAGCTCCCAATGGAAGATCTTCAAACCCTAGCTTCTCCTACTCCAAGCTCCAAGCAAATGTTCACCTCCCGGAGCGAAAAGGGCGCAAACCAAGCTTGGAAACGCGTAGAGGGACTGATTTTAGTGAAGGGTTGTGAAGGAGTTTTGGTGAATGGGTGAGGTTTTGCTTGGGAGAGGAAGAAGAATGAAGGGGAAAGGAGAGAAGGAGAGTATGGCTGTGGAAAAATAAGAGGGGAGATGTGTTATCTCCCTCTAAGACACTACACATATACTCTCTTCACCAAATTACACCCCGGGTCCAAAACTTGCAAGTGTAAACCAAATAAATCCCAATCAACACTAAACACAAAATGTCTCAACACTTAGTTATCTTTAATTTCATTTTAATTTAAAGAAAATTTTCTCACATTACTCACTATTAATTAAATAATAATATTTATATTTTACGGGCCCTTACAGTGCCAACCTTGTTGGGATGTTCGTTCTCCGTTGTGATGCCGTTTTTTTTGGCTCCCTTTAATCTTTGTAATGTGTTTTCAAAGATTAATAAAGTTTCTTTTGCCGATCAAAAAAATCATTGTAGCGAATTTAGAAATTTTATTGCACTATGGGTAGAAATCATAACGGGGTTTATAATAAGAAGAGAGGTCAAAAGGGCATTTTTGGCAGTTTGAAGCATAAAACATATGAAATCAGCATGAATTAGGAACTTTTGTTAGGATATTTAACGGTAAAGTAACAAAAGGGGAAATCATAACAATGTAAAAAGAAGTACAGGAGGTTACTGATATTTTAGAAACCTCAAGAGAGGTCCTTATTGTTGTCATAAAAACCTCAGGGGAGGCTAGTGAAATTTACCTCTGCAAAGTTGATGTAAACCTAGGGGAGTGGTGCTACCCTAACCACTAGCAAATGAAACAAATCCGTATTTCTGTAAACATCAACTTCACCAAAATTATGCTTTTAGGTCAAAATGTCCACTCATGCATTTATAGAGAGAGAGAAAGAGAGAGATGCAGGTAATAATAATATACTTTTTCTGTCTCTTCTTAAATAATCCTATTGGAATCGTGAAATTTTAAAACCATAAAAAATATACTCATTCCGTCTCTTTTTAAATGTGTTATTTTATAAATTCAACTTATTAAAGAAACATTATCATTATACCTTTCACATCAACTTTTTCTTCAACTTTACATTTTTCACATCAACTTTCTAAAATTATCTTCCATTTTTACTGATTAACTCTTTTCCTACTAAGTTTTCAAACCACACACTTATTTGGAGACAGCCCAAAATGAAAAGTTAAACACTTAAAAAGGGACGTTGGGAGTATTTTTTTAAAATTTTTTATACCAAATTAAAGTGTTCATTGAGTACTTTAATTTAGTGCAAAAGTAATTTAAAAAATGCAACAAAAGTGCATTTGTTAACGGTTACAAAAATACACATTGTATCATTTAAAAGGGGACAGAGGGAGCAATATATATATGTATAATTTTAGCATTTTTTATTTTCTCTCCCCTTTTGTTTTAGGAAAATGCTAATCATAGCCCATTGAGTGGTGAACTGGTGATTAATGAACAAAAAAATGTTGAATTATATGAAAAATGTATGATCAAAAAAATGTTGAATTATATGAAAAGTGTATGAAAATTTCTAAAATTTTATTTTAAAAAAGTTTCATAACAAACGCATAGAACTTTTCCAATGGCATGAAACTTAAATTTTTAGCTCTGTCCAATTGCAATTGCTATGTTAACATGAAGTTTCAAAATTTAATGCTCCAACTGGATCAGATATGTGTTACTTGGGTTTGCTCGTTCTCCAATTGTTTCTCCGTCGTGGAATGGAACTATTTAATCTTTGTAATTTATTTTTAAAGATTAATAAATTCTCATTTGTTTGATTAAAAAAAGGAGGGATCATATTTGGTCTGCTCTATGTAGTACTCTACCAATTGCCATGGCATAAAATTGAGCTACAAGTAAATCTCAATTGGATCCTTTATCTCTATCTCTTCCTTGAACAGTACAAATTGAGCTACAAATAAATTTCAATTGCTCCGATCATTTCTCACCATCTCTTCTTTAATAGGCCCCTAAACATTATACGATTAGCCTCTTTTACCATTTCAAAAAAAAGGGAAAAGAAAAGGCATCACACCATTGGAACAACATTGCGAATATTGAGGCCGTGCAATTAGTTGTATAGCTCCAAGACTTTCTTGCGTGCAGTCAATTGTTCATTTGAGTTGACTTAAGTATTGTGTTTTGGTAATAAGTCATTTTGACTTATTTTTGGTCTTTATTTTATTTTTTTTCAAATTTGTTAGTTTTGTATCAAATTAAATTTCTGTGTATGATTAGTTCGTCTCAACGAGAGAAATAAAAAAAACTTAAAAATTATAATTAGAACTCTCAATCTTTTTGAATAAAATCGAAAAAGTGTAAAAAAATTATCCTTTTAACTTATTTTTTGTCTTTCTTCAAAAAAAAATTAAGCTTGGATCATAATCTTTTGCTTTTTTTTTTTTTTTTTATTTCTCTTGTTTAAACATATCAATAATACACAAAAATTTAATAAAAAAAAACTAACAATAATTAAATGAGACAAGAAAAAAGCATCAAAATGAGAAAAGGCATCCCACCGAGGATGGCCCACTCGACCACCATCATATAACTCTTGGCTCTCAACATCCAAAGGATTGAAAGACTTCATCAGAAGAAGCAAGTGGGTGAGCTATGGGTCAATGACTCAATGGGGAGTGAGTGAGGAGGGTGGAGGGTGCCAAATGGGGGGTGGGACATGGTGGAGGAGAGAGTTTTTTTAGCTAGGTTCATGGAGGGATTGATGGACATCTTGACGTAAAACGATAATTTTGGTCTTTTAAGTCCAAAGCTTTCGCTGTTAAAAAAAACTGCAAATTTGCTTAATTTGGTGGTGGTCGGGGCAGAACCAGCACTGCCCAACGTTTACATCAATTTTGCATGGATTAAGCCCGAGGCCAAAAAAAGCGTACGTACTGGAGTACTATGTATACAGACAATTTCTGCTTTCCAATTAATGAGTATTCCGTTTTCCTTCTGATCCCTAGCTATCTCTCCTCCCCTTTTTGAAAGCCCTAGCTCGCTAGTAAAGATAAAATTATAAATACAACTGTTGCATCAAAATGCACACAAACTAACTTTTTTTTTTAACAGAAAATCCCCCGTTTAATCTTGTATCTTCAATCTGCCCGTAGTTGAAGTTGGTAGTGTTGTGAGTTTTATGGTGGTCAAGTACTGATGGGTGGCGGTGTGTTGTGGTGCATTAGACTTTGGTGCCAGTGGGTCTCACGGTGAGGAGGTGGGTGAGTTTTTTTATTTTTTTTGAATGACGAAAAATTTTTACTTAATCAAAGATCAAAGATACAATAATTAAACAGGACAAAAGAAAATCATCAAAATTAGAAGAGGCGTCCTACCAAGGATGACACTCACTCAATGACAATCATATGCTTTTTAGACCCAAAGGAATGAAAGGCTAATCCACCTCACCATAATGAGCATGTAGGTGAGTTATGGGTTAGCGGGGGAGTGAGTGAGAAGGGTGGACTGTGGAGGTCCTGGTTGAGGGTGCCTGAGAGAGAGTTGTTTTAGGTTCATGGATGGATTGATGGACATCATGACGTAAAACGATAATTTTGGTCGCTTAAGTCAAAAGCTTTCACTGTTAAAAAAAAATTGTAAATTTGCTTCATTTGGTGGTGGTCAGGGCAGCACCAATACTACCCAACGTTTACATCAATTTTGCATGGATTAAGCCCAAGACAAAAAAAATGGCGTAGTGGAGTACTATATACAGACAATTTCTGTTTTCCAATTAACGAGTACTTCTTTTTCCTTTTGATCCCTAGCTGTCTCCCCCTTTAGGAAAGCCCTAGCTCACGAGCAAAGATAAAGTTATAAATAGAGTCACCTTAGCCAAAAAAATTCAAAATATTTAAAAAAATTTAAGAAAATGACAATGAATTTTTGCAATCGAATATAAAGACAAAAAAAATTTGATACTTTTAAAGGAAAGGATAATGAACTTTTGCAATCGAACATAAACACAAAAACAATTTTAATGAAATGTCACTAATTTTTAAAATATCTTATTTCGTACAAAAAAATTATGAAAAATCAACTCCTGCCTCTTGGATGACCACCACCCCACCTCCGTTCGACCACTTTTGGCGACCCAAAAATTATTGAAATGTCACTAATTTTTAAAAGTTTTAATTTCATACAAAAATTTTAAAAAATCAACTCCTACCTCCCGCCGACTACTAGCGCACCTCTGGCCGACCACTTTCATTAGCCCAAAAAATTAGTGTGATTTCACTAATTTTTTTAAAGTTCTAAGTTCATAGAGAAAATTCAAAAATTCAACTCTTACCTCCGGCCACTACCACCCCACCTCCTTCCGACCACTTTTGCGAAGTCAAAAAACTAGTGAAATATCACATATTTTTAAAATTCCAAAAATTTTGTATAGTAAATTCAAAATAATCAATTCCTACCTCCAGCCAACCACCACCCCATGTCTATCCAACCATTTCCAACGACCAAAAAATAAGTGAAATGTAACGAACTTTTAAAAATTCTAGTAATACTGTATGCAAAGTACACGATTGTGCCGCTTGGAATAGCCCTTTTGCACCAAAAGGAAGAACCTGCAATTATAACAAACAAGATTCCGTCGGTGTTAACGTCGGGGTCGGATGCAACCCAATTTAGGATCGAGAAGTCCGTTTGCAGAAAACGTAAAGCATTGCCCAAAGACCCGAAGCAAAATAGGATAAGACGATCGCTGATCTGACGTGGAAACGAGCCAATTTGAGAGAGAGAGGATTGGAATAGGAGGATCTTTTGTTGATAGGTGAGGGACATGGGTATTTATGTCCAAAACAAAAAAACAAAAAAGAGTATGTATATTTTGTTCTTTTGTCAAAATCAACATTAAAAGCAATATCCTTATTTTACATTCCAAAATATGAGAGTTCTCCCCTTCAGATTATGTAAAATACTGCTACATTGTAGTAATGTCTAATTTTTCCTTAAGGGGCCCTTATGGAGGGCATTCATGGGCACTGTCCCCCACAGCAGTTGAATGATATCCAACGACTCAGATTTAAGAAGAAATTTCGCTGGTCAAAATCGACCCGGGTCATCACTAAACGAGTAAAACAAATCCGGGTCATAACCTACCCCGTCCCTTTCATTTTACGCATTCCAGGGAGAGAGAGAGAGAGAGAGAGAGAGAGAGAGAGAGAGAGAGAGAGAGAGAGAGAGAGAGAGAGAGAGAGAGAGAGAGAGAGAGAGAGAGAGAGAGAGGCAATTGAGCAATTGGTGAAGGAGAAGAACAAACAAAGAAGAAGAAGTCGATCGATTCCAGAGAAGAAGACGACGCACAGCCAGATCTAGCCTCTTTTTTTTTAGATCAAAGATCGTGAAATTAGGGTTTCAATTGATTGAGAGACATTTTGTGTTGTTTGTGAGCCGTATATAGAAGAATATAACATTTATATGAGTTTGAATTGGTGCCCAGTCGTTCTTTTCCTTTCAATTACATGTGTGGTAAACAGGAGTGAGGAGGTACAATTAGTTTGGTCTCTTTGTTTAGACCATTTTCCAAAATCCCAGAATTGATGCGTTTTGCAAAGGGGAATCACTATTAGTTCAATTTGTGACCATGATTTTGTCAAAAAAGAAGCATGGATGGCTCTGAGCTCTACTGCTTTTACATATAATATAAGCTTACACTATTTGCACAAATGCCGATGTGAAATATTTGAATCTGAATAATATACTCCACAGTTATCATTGAGGTTGTCTGCTCCCAAAATAAATAACTGAAACATTAACTAAAACTGCAGCTTTTATTCTTAAATGTTTGACTTGCATTCTAGTACTCCAGGTATATGTTTTTTGTCACCCATTTCGAGTAAGTTAAATGTTTGATCATAGTTCTACTTGTTTTACTGATGTTTTCTATTTTTTTGTCTTCAGAATGCAGTCTATGTGAGATGTACTCTACCCACCGTCACCAATAGAAACTTATGCATCATGTGAAGCTTCTTCTAAAGCTCTTTACACTCCTCAAATGAAGAATAACTTGATACCAAAGATTGAATAAGTGTTTGCTAGTTTGTAAGACGCTCATAGCTTTTACAACGATTATGCTAGAGAAGCTAGATTTGGGGTTCGAATCCATTCAAGCAAGTTGGGGAAGGGCGGTCTAACCGTTAGGAAGGAATTTTTTCATGACAAAGAAGGGGTGAGGGCGAAAAAGTATACGCAAAATATTTCTGAAAACACTATATGGAAACGGGGGTTAATTAGAGAGAATTGTGGTGCAAAAATGACTATCGTGAGACAGGGTGAGGGCTTTGCTGTCACGCAATTTGTCACCAGTCACAACCACACGCTTGCCACACCAAAGAATGTGCATTTATAACGATCTCTTCGTAAATTGTCAGTTGCCCAAAGATCTTTGACAAACCAACTCGACGATGCAAATGTACCAACAAATGAGTACTTTGGAGATGCAAGCCAAAGGTTTTCAAAATGTTGGATATTCACAACATAATCTTTATAATGCTCAAAGAGTTAAGAGGAAAAATGATAGAGGGACATGACGCTAGTTTGTTGGTTGAGTATTTTGAGGCCCTACAAGAAAAGAATCTCAGTTGAATTCTGTAAGTAAAACTTAATAATGAGCCTCTACATATGCAAGACGAGAGAGTCTATAATTATGGGAAATGGGAATGAAATCATCCTAATTACTTAATTCCAATCAATTCGTAATCATGGAAATCAGAGGGAACCCTAATCAAATCATAACTACATATATTCTAACATTTTAAAGGAACACCTTTTGAGATTTCTAAAGTATTGATGAGCTTAAAACAAAGGTTGCATTCTGGGTTAAAGCTAATTATGACCATAAGGAATATTCTGTGGATGATTTCAAGAAATGTCTGAATGGAATAAGGAAATTGGAAGTCAGAACACTTTGAATTGGCTTGGAGTGTTTGGAGGCGTCTCTGGGAGTATTCATTATACTCTTAATCCTAAATACGGGCCAGCTTCACAAAAATAACTCATTGAGGTTCTGGCATTCTTCACAGGCTGCTCTGTTTGCCCCTTTTATTTTTTTCTTCTGTTGTAGTTTGGGCTTGAGCTTATTCATTTGTTTTGTTTGTGTTCTGTGTCTTAGCCATTACGCCTGTGTTCTGGCTTTCTCTTTTGGTTGGTGCCTGGTTGGTGGATCTCGTCAACTAAGTCAAACCATTATTGCCTGTATCTTGTTTTTCTCTTTTATATAAATTTCACTTGACGACCCAAAAAAAAACCCAAATATTAAATAACCAAAAATTTACTCCTTGTATCCGAAATTGCTAGCTCTTTTAGGAGAACGTACATTTTGCAACCAAAACATAAGAGTTCCTTTTTTTTTTTTTTTTGGGTACTTTTATCCCCTAAACTATCCACATTTTTTTCTATCTCCTCTCTAAACTAAAAATTGCACCTATTTCGTCCTTAAAATATTCTATTTCCACCTATTTGGTCGAACCATTAACGACATCCAATGTTTTGGATGGAAAATAGTTTATGTGCAGCTATTCCTGTGCACAAATCGCTGCGTGGGGCAATGACGACTTCAGGAGTTCGGAAGCGTGGGGTCATAGCAATAATGGCAACCAAAAATTTTGGTCCAAAAGAAATCACATTTAACGCTCAACATAAACAAAAGGTATAAAACAGTTTTCTCTGTTTTCAGTTTTCACCACACAAAAAAAAAAAATTCTACACAAGCTTCTCAATTGCGTTCAACGCTGTTTCGAGTTTTGAAATTGTTGCGTGATAGTCTCTAGGTCAATACTACCAGATAATCCCTCCGTCCTAAATTGTTGCTTCTACTTCACTTTTTGAACCATTCCAACAATTATCTATATTTTATAATCTATAATTTTAAAACATATGTTTGATAAAATTAATTGAGATATATCAAATAAGATCCATATTAGACATATAAATCATTAAAAATCTAAACAATTTTTTTAGAGGCCCCAATTTTGAAATAGTAACTAGGAGCAACAATTTGGGGACGGAGGAAAGATTTTCTTAAGAAAGATAGATCAATCTCTCCATATCATCAAAGAACAAAATGAGTAAAAAAAAATTCAAACAAGCCACACAAAGAGGGGTATAAGTTGGAGAATTATCTAGTGGTATCAGCCATAAATTTATGAGTGTTCATTTATGAATTTTCTAAAAAAAATTAACATAGTTGTAGTATTATTTTTTGTCGCCGTGGGGTCGGCTAACCCCCCCCCCACTTCCATCTAGCGAAGGCCACCGCTTCAGGGGGGGCCCACTTCCTGATACCACATGAATAAGCTAAGATGTTCATTAATTTTAAAATATGTTTTCAAGTCACCTCGCAAAAAATTTGCCCAATTCTTGATTTTACATTCCATTTTTTGATTTATTTAAATTAATCAAAAATTGGACGATTGGATAGCACACTTAGAGATACATGTTTTCAAAAGGGATCATTTAAAAGGGACGGAGACGGTGACAGTGTTATAATTGCCCTCCATTTGTTTGCATATTTTGAAACCGTTATCAACAGACAAGAATAACAACTTTGGTAAACTTCTTGCTTGGAAAACTCCAAACAGTGGGAGAAAAAACGTAGGACCCAAGCTTGACAAAATTAATCATAACCAAACTGTGAATCAATCACCCAATGTTTAACCAGTCACCCAATTCCAGATTCTTAACAAAGTACGTGCAAAAGATTAGATCCAACACACGAGAATAGTCGCTAGGCAAGTTTCTTAGATGGAAAACTCCAGACAGTGGGAAGGAGCAGACCCAAGTTTGACAAAATTAATCACTAATAATCAAATGTGCAAGACATATCTCATAACCAAACTGTGAATCAATATTCACCGCTTTCCTAGAGCCCAAAAAAGAGAGATCATAGTAGCCATGACTCTAGCATCAACAAGCACCAAACAGAGTGTTGCTCCACCAAAGTCCTCTTAAGGTTTCCGTAACACCTTAAGCCCGCACTTGGTAAGACGCTGCTGGATTTCCACCAGAGCAATTCCTACAAGTTCAACAAAACAAAGACAAGACATTCTTACACCAAAAAGATATTGAAAGAAAGAAGACGTGTAATTCAGTTTAAAAACAAAAATATCTTCAAATTGCAAACATGTTTCCCCAAAAACATTGCTTAGCTTTTGCAGCACAAACAAGATTGTATTAAACCTTTGGCTTTTCGGGGGGAAAAACTGCCAAAAATCTAAAGAAAACAAGAATCCCAAGCGGACCCTAATTTACAGAATCAAATTAACCATAACTTGTCTATGTGATTGGAGTGTATATAAGAGAAGTGGTCCCAAAAATAGGATTTCAACACTATGAATATTGAGAACCTTACTTCTTTGCAGCAAATAACAACTCCAATATTTCTTTGGATGAGAGAGAGAGAGAGAAACCAAACAGGCTGCAAATCTACACAGACAGAGTACTTCTTTACTCTATTTGCTGGAAATCTTCGGGGAAATGGGTATGGCAGATTTCTAGTGGAGCTGGAGAAGTTCAAGACTTCTATATTCCAAAAAAGAGTTCTACCTTCCAGAATCAGAAAAAGGTATCAAGGCTATCAATGTGGAATGAGGCCACAATCCGCTATCACCAATTGCTAGTAAAGTTTGCAAGATACTTAGAAAGCAACGTAGACAGTAATATATTGCAAGCAACAGTGTATGTATAAATAGAATTTGGTACTTCGGAATATCAAGCTACAGTATATGCGCTGCCTTACTCCATTGCTTCCTAACATTAGGGATGGCAGCCTCAGGAAAACACTATCTTATGTTTTAAACGTACAGAGGAATTCCTTCAAGGTATACCTACGGAGGTTGTAGTAATCAAAGATTGCACATAAACATTCACAGTGATGTGGAATACAGTAACATGGAATCCCACAAAACATTTCCCCAATATGTCAACAAGCAAACCTCGATTCCAAATAACCATAAAAACAACATTCATAAAAGCGAAATGAATAGACAAAGGTTTCTATTCCTAAACATGAAACCATAAACACTGTCATTCTAGCATTTTTCAACTACTACCCACTTCCAAACAGTATCACTTTACCTAATGTAAGCTGAACATGTCCTCCTTTTGTAACTTTCTGTACTCCCTCGGTAGTCCCTCCATTCCTAAATGATAGTCCATTACGAAAGGACATGCAATTTTTAGATTAAAAAACAAAGTACATCCTTGCAGCATCTTTAAATTTCTTGACACCAAATTAAGGAACTATTCTAAAATTATGCACATCTTTTCATAGTGGACTGTCATTTAGGAACGGAGGGAGTAAAACTCCTTTTTTCTGAATCTGGGACTTTATCCATGCAAGATTGATGGAAAAGAGGAGTGGCTCTGCCCTAGCCACAAGCAAATGAAGCAAAGCCTTGAAAGCTTTAGACTCGTGACTACACAAAAATTATTCTATCAGGTCACAATGTCCGCTCCCGCATTTCTCTCCATGTATGCATATTTATCAGGATAAGATTATATGATTTTAACTCTCAAGGAGACAAGTATATCACACTTGCCAATTACCGATGTGCAAATTCTGAGGCACCAGCAATTTGTTGTCACAATCTATGAACGAATGATGTGTATGCACTTGACTCTACTACATGCCAGATTGCAATGGGGCAGTAAACAATCAACTAACTGATAACTTATTGTTCAGCTAATATAAAATATGATAACATCTGGGTAATTAAATGTGGCACTTTAGGAGGACGTGAGAAATTTCTGTCAAATCTGGGTACAGAACCTCTACAACTTCTGGTTGTAACCAAACAAATGGGCAGACTTGATCCTCTACCACATGAAATGAGAATAAAGGGCCAAGAGTTAACCCAGGTTGAACTTAATTGCTACCACTGCCATGTGGTCTGGCGCTCTAATCTTCCTTCTACAATAGCCAACATTTTTTCCTGGAAAATTATGCTGAATATTTGATCTACAATAGGTATGATATTCAGGAATCCAACGAGTTTACTAAGAAAGCCCGATTTTCATTTTGCGTGCCATTAGAATGGATTGTCCATCTATTGATTCATCAGCAGTCAAAGGTAGAAATCAAACAATAGTCCATGGAAACCTATCACATAAAGCTTCAATTTGTTGGGGCCGCTTAGCTACTTGGTGTTCCACAAAAAACATCATCTTCCAAAGTAAGAGGTAGTACACTAAAATAGATTGGTTATGCAGGTTCTAAGACGCTCAAGGAAAAGTAAATTTAAAGAGGGGGCAAAGTAAGGAAATTGAAATGAACTCAAGATGGGAGTCATGGGACCCCCAAGAAGCATCCACAGTCAACGAAATAGCAGTAGTAGAGTCTTAAATGTGTTGCTGGTCAGCTTTCAATGCAATATTTCTAGATAGGTTCTAGGGGCTCGCCAATGGTTCGTCTAGTTGGAAATCAGGAGTTCAATAGTTTCCTCGTTTTATTGAGGAAAGTTAGTCCCATAGGAAGTCGAAAGTTTATATAAATCATTTTGCCCCATGCATCGGGAATTGGACGTTGAATATTTGGAGGGGAAAAAATTCATACTTTTTGGAGCCTATTCTTTGGATTGTGTGATGTAATCAAAATCCTAGGTGTGATACTTGAACCCTCTAGTCCTTGAGTTGTTGTCTTCTTCTCTCATTAACTTTTTCTTAAAATTTTGCCATAAAATCAGCATTGACAATGTTCAGATTTCAGAAGTACTGTTTACAGCAACAGAAATCCCAAAGCAGCCCCCATCCTAAATAACCCTACCCTTTGGTGCACCTTTTGAAACCCTAAAATTCCACAATTGTCCTATTGATATAGGACAACATGAAGGATATTGCAACAATACACTTTCAAAGCTATTCTCAGGATACTGAAACTATTTCTAATCTTCGTCAGCACTGCAATGATAATCATCAACCAATATTTCAAAGTACTTCACAGACATAATCGCATTCAAAAACAAGTGTGTATCGATAGCTTGTTTTTTATGGGGGGAAGGAATGGGGGTTCAGAAGAACGAAAGAAGATTGGAGGGGAGTATTTGTATTGATTTTCCAGGTAATAAAAATACTACCCATGAAGCGTATGTTGTATATACGTGTTGTTTTATTGAGGAATGTTAGTATGCGTCATATTCAGATTGAATCTCATCCATAGATTTCAATTCTGACATTATAGGTACCTAGGGAATGTACAGTGTCGGTGCTCTCTTCAACAGTGTCTTCCAAACTTTCTTCATACTCAGATGTTAAGGATTATGCCTGAGCACGTCACAATTCACACACCGAAGATCCAAGACGACCCTTTATGGCTTTATCCAATCTAGCTCTACATCATCATCATGTCATATGTAATTGCACTGCTATTTATGGCTCTATCCATCTAGCTCTCCCGATTTCTTATACTAAAATACTGGCAAACAAATTTCATTTTGGTACAAGAAGTAAAGAAGCCCAAGGCTTCATGATAAAGTTCAGGTCCTTTTAGGTCTTTAGTTTTGGACTCTCATATACCCCCAACTAAAACGACGCCCTGTCCCCCCTTTTTTCTCAGACCAAACATCAGCAAACCACAAAGGGTGATAGCATGAAGAATGAATGGTGTGGTGCTTCCAACACAAAAGCAAAAAAATATAAAAGGGGATGAAGCAACTTACAAGAGGAAGCAAGCAGCTAAGCCAGACAATTCGTGGAAGTAATTGGTGTCAACCGCAACATTAAACAGAGAGCAGTGAACGTCTTCAGCACGAAGTACTGCTGTCTCCCCACCAATCTTCTCGGGGTCTGGAAAGCATTTTTCCAACGATGGTGGGCCCTCGTGAGCCAGCCAAGGATATACTTCATATAGATGGAACTCATCCTTGCGCTTTTCAACCAGGCGAACACAGTAGCAAGAACAGCCTGCTTCCCTCCAGAGTCAGGAAAGGCATCACGGCCAGCTTTCAAAAGACAAAGCCATCCATTTTCTAAGTCAAGCAGATGATGTAGCGCATCATAGGCCAGACATGGATTGTCAAATGGAAGGATCTCAAGATCTTCAACATATCTATTAATGAAACCCAATTCGGGTATGAGACAAGAAGAGACGGGGGGATAGCTAGAGGTAGCCCACACGGAGTCGGATATTAACACTGAGTGTCCCTTAAAGGGAAACCAGTTGTATTGACGTCGAGAAATTCCAAAACGCTCCCATTTGCACTCATTGATATGGAAAGCGTACAAGAAACATTTGTCAAGGGTAAAGAAAAAAATCATAGAGCCAACAACTGTATGGGAAACAACCGGGGCAGATTGACCAACAGAAATACCAGTTCGAGCAACCTCATAGTCATAGAAAGGCGGATTTGGCAATGTAGACCACTTATTGGTATTAGGGTCAAACGACTCGAAGAATGCATTCTTCTTGAACCTCCATATCAGGCCGTATGTGCGAGAGGATATAAAACATCCCATTGACAGGGATCACAAACGGCCTTGTCTTACCACCGTTCATGCGACCCTCGGGTACGAATGATAAGGGCCGTGATGCAGTATCACAGACATAAACAATGTCGCTTAGAGCTAGGGTCTTCTTCCCGTATTTTCTACGACGACGAGGTACGACATCACCTCCGATCAGATAAATCCTAGAGCCGACTGCAAAGGCGCTCATTCCCTTTGGGTAATCCTCACGAGACAATTCGATTAGAGGGGTTAAAGTCTGTGTTGGCTTCTCTAGGTTACCCATATTTTCATGACCCCCGATAGCCCCAACATCAATAGTATAGATCGAGTATCCAACCGGACCTTCCTCGTGATAGAAAAACAAGCATACCTTAGAATCATTATGTTCGAGAGAAGAAGACTCAGCTGACCTCATCGGTGAAGAAGACAACTGTGTCTCCAAGCCTCCTGACTCATGCGTAGCCGCAGCCACAGCCATATCGAGAGAGAGAGGATTTGAGGAAAGCATAAGCGTCACTATAGATATATATAAAAAACAATTTGGGGATCAACACGTTCGTCGGGTGGAACAAAACCTAGGTAGAGAGAAGGGGGAGAAGAAGATATTTTTACTACTAGATAGGAAAATGATAATGCCACCAACACATTTGTTGGTATCACCGACTCACCACTTCCCAGATTAAGTGGGGTGCTATCTTGGTTTTTTATTTGCTAAAATAATTTTTTTCAAAATTAAGTAGATGATTCTAGTAAATGAGAAAATTAGGCGCTAAAATCAACTAATTTTCATTTGTTTAAATCACCCACTTGATTTTATGGGTTTCTCATTTTAACAAATGAAAAACTAGGGAACACAAGAAAAGTGAGGGGAAAGAAAGGAAATTTAAAACTTTTCCTTTCTCCTGTTTGGTTTGGTGAGAAAGAGAAGAAAAAAATAAAAATTTGTATTGTGAATAGTAAAATCTTCCTTCAATTTTTCTCTCACTTTTCTCATTTTATTGTCTCTTCTTTTCATTCTTCTTCTGCGTGTTCCAAACAAACCCTAAGGTGCTTTGGCTTTATTGTAATATTGCGGCACCAAGTGGTAGGGGTGCACACCAGTCCGATGAACCGTCCAGCCGTATTTTCTTTGGGTTTAGGATATATATTTAGGTATATAGAGTTGGGCCGCGTTGATAATTTAAGCCCGATTAGTTAATGAGACGAGTTTGGGAAATTCTCAAAGCCCAGCCCAAATATAATTTTTTTTGGCATGTCAAGCTTTATGAATGTTGGAGAGTTACACTTTTTGAACATTTTTATTGCTTTTCAGAGGCAATTTAATTATTGAACCATAATGTTTTGTGCGTTTATTTTTAATCATAGTACGAGAACATAAACTTTGAGTATTCCCAGTTGTAAATTCTACTGTGTGATCGTTGTAGTTGATTTATTTATGTTTGTGATATCACTCTTTAAAAAAATGAATAGGCTTGTTGGGTGGGTATGGGAAATAAAACTTTCATTGGACGGAGTTTCGGAATATAAAATGAAGCCCAATTCTCAATGGGTCAGGTTTGGGCATGCACAAGTCTCGTTAATATCTAGTATAAGCCTGGTCTGACGTATATGCACCTCTACTAAGTAGGGATGGCAAGATGCCCTAACCCGCCCCGCCCTAATTGGGCAGGTTTTTTTATCAGACTTTTTGGTATTGGTCGTACAGGGAAAATTAGAAAAACCCAGCCGGGTCAGGTTGATATTAACTCGCCCTGAAATATATTTATATATATAAGTATATACTTTTTACGCTAATGTAATAAACATTATAGTAAATAGGAGTATATTATATTTTTAATTGTATTATCATTCTACTGAAAAAACTTTCATTGTCGCCTTAATATTTTAACCGTTACATAGAAATATCACTTTATTTATATATATTTACTTTTACTTTGCTTTTAGATTAACAATTTTTAAATTTCTTACAAAGTTGGGGCGGGTAAACCCGTCCCCCAATCAGCTAGAAATGGGGGTAACCAAAAAATACTCAGTCGGGGTTTGCCATTCTTAGCACCAAGAAAAGTGTTGGTGATAATCAATAACCTTTATTTCAGAACGAAAGCCAAAAAAATTGTCTTCTTAGCTTATTTTTGTATTTACTAAAAAAACTTGATTTTGTTATAAATTTATGGGCTAATAGTTTGTCTCGATTAAAAGAATCTAAAAAGAAAAAATTACATCCAAAACTTTATAATAAAATTTTTTTGAAGTAAACGCACATTGAATGGTGAAGTACTCTCTAAAACTGTGTTCTCCTCCACCTCTCTACAAAAGCAACCTCTAGGGTTTCTGTATAAATTTTACGTATTTACGTATTACTTAGTTACTTAGTCATTAACTCAGTTTCAGGTAAGAAGAAAGGTAAGTTGTTGGACAAATTTTACATATTTGGTTCGAGGTGTATAATGAGAATTTTAAAAAATGTAAACACATACAACCAGGGACAGAGCCAGGATTTTGGCGTAAAGGGGACGGATATACACAATAAAAATAAAATAAAATTAAGACAACAATATGAATTTCTACTTTGATGTCCACAGACCATGTTAAAGAGTTTTAGGCTTCCGAAATATCAGTGAGCCTTAGTTTTTAAAAGTGAAGGGGCCTTAAGTCGTTGAAATGAGTTGGGCTACAAATTTTGGGTGTTTTGTTTAAAAATTGTATTTAAACCTCATTAAAACTAAATTTAGAACAATGTTGTTTCATAGCTTGATAAATATTAAAGTGGTTACTATTTTTTTTTCTTACGAAAAAATAGAGGGGGGACGAGACTATATAATTTGATAATAAATTATTTTTTCCATTTTGATAGTACAAATTTTTTAAGACGTAATGGGGACGACTGCCCCAATTAGCCCCTCCTTGACTCCATCCTTGCATACAATCAGTTATAAATAAATAAAAATGGTCGGGGCTATCGACAGGGACGGAGGGAAAGCTTGTAGTTGGGTGGCCGGCTTCCGCCAAATTTTTAAGAACTGCACTATACACCCTATATAATGATATAAATATGCATTTCTTCAGAAAGTTCCATAAAATTATGCTTTCCATCTCCATCGGAGTCATATTTCTTCAGAATCCCCTTCAGTTGATCTTAGCAAAAAATTTTGTTGGATTCCAGAAAGGCATTTAATTTGCTATATAGGAATAGTAGCTTCGGTGTTTTTCGCGTGTGTGGAAACAGGTTGGTGATAATTGTGTAACTAATGTAGGAACAAATAATGTGGAGTCTACAATTAAAGAGCTTTTTTACTTTCTTGAAATTTGACAACTGACATGCAACTACTTGCTACTGGGGAAATCATATGAAAGTATTCTTAAAAATCAACAAATTCAGCTACACCTCAGAACCCTAAATATTGTAGATCTCAAAGAGTAAATTATTCATGCAAAAAAAGTAAGTTGATTGGGGAATCATATTTGTCTTAAGAATAATTGACAAGTAGACTTTGACCATCCATTGTATTTTGACAAACATGGATTGCTCGAACGGACACGATCAATGGTCTGATTTGTCTTTTTTCTTTCTTTGCATGGCTAACATTCAACAATAGGATACCGCGAATATTAATAACGTGTGAATCGGATCCTCAAATGGACCAAGGTCTCTTTTGCGTCACATAAGGAATCACACGAGAGGATACCTACTTTTTGCACACAGACCCTAGGTGGCCTTGAAGCGGTACGCAAGGATACTGGCGGCCGAATTTAACTTGGACCTTCGCTGAAAAATAGAATTTGATAATCTTGAAAACAAGAACTATCATATTCATCGATATAATACCAAGAATATTCATTCCTCTTTGGATTTGAAATATGGTGAGTCAAATGCCCCCATTCAACAAAAAATTGAAAAATAAAAAACAGATGGCACAGATTGTCCTAGAAGTGTTAAATGGGCCGGGCCAGTACAAGCAAAGAATGTTTAAGAGCGGCACGAAACGATTTTATAGGTGGACTACGCTAGGCCGATGTATTGGCACATAGCACAGGCAAGGGCATAGCACAGGCAAGGGCACAGCACGAGCATGTGCACATGCACGAGTAAAAATCAAGACACTACTTGGTGACAAAATATTTTTGTTGCCCTTTTTTCACAACAAGCCCGTAGTAATAAGTTTGTAGCGACAAAATTTCAAACTCATCACAAGAAGAGAAGTAGACTAGCTCTAGATATTTTGAAGGAAAAATTAGTCATAAATACACAATGGCATTGTTCGTTTAGTAGTTTAGTTTAGGTTTGAAAAAGGTGTAATGAGTGGAGAGAGATAGAGAGAGAGAGAGAGAAATGAGTGTAATGATTACAAAACAAAACTAAAACTAAAATAAAACTATGAAACGAATATATTTTGCCTAAAGGATTGGAATGATGCACGTCTTGGACTTCAATATTCAAAAGTGGTTGATATTACGGAATATTTTTCAAATTTAGGTATAAACATGAATTTGATGAAGAATGAGTAGTATTTATGATTATGGATTTAGCAATATTTCACTTATTTTGCAAATTTTTTGTGCTTATAAGGTATAAAAAATTGCAAATGATTGATAAGTGAGTAGGTGTCAACCTAGTTGAAATGTACATAAACTATAGTGGTGCAACTCTTATTATTTACATTTGGTGTTTTACAAAATTGCAGTTATCAATAAAATATTTGTATTTTATTAATTTAGTTGTTTTATTTTATTATACTTCCTCTGTCCTGAATTGTTTGTCCAATCGCTTTCAACTTATTAAAGGAACCAAATAATTGCTAATAGAATGCCATCAATTTTATTAAAAAAAATACCATTTATTATTTTAGAAATACAAATAGGGAGTCATTTAAGGGTCAAAATTTGAGTATCTAGAATTTCCAAATTTCTCGAAGGTAATCTTGGAGGAAGACTAAAATTTTTTGGTGCTAAATCAGGAATTCTATTTAAAATATTGGACATTCAATTTGGGACAAGGAGAAATCAAAAGGGGACAGACAAATCAGAATGGAAGGTAGAACTATCAAAAAAAATTATCTGAAAGACTTTTTTTTCCCCTTTACAAATGCCTGATTAAAAAAAAGGCCAATTGAACATGGGTACGGTACGACACCGGAATTGGCATGAGCACGAGCACAGAAATTGACACGGCATTGGCCAACCCATTTGACACATCTAGATTGTCCCCTAGCTATCTAGCTACCGAACCTCTTTTTTTTTTTTGCACGGCAAAAAGAAATTTTATTGATCCATTAATACATATACAATAAAGCAATAAAGAGCAACAAGGCATCACTACGAGAGGGAAACATCCCAGTTAGGTTGGCACCCAACCCTCTCGACAGTTGTATGCCAGAAAACCTCGATCCTGGTTGGCAAGATGCCAACCAACCAAGCCAAAAACAGTCCTCAGATCATAACACCAATACAGATGAACCTAGAAGTACATACACCCTTAAACAAAAATTGAAAGCGGCATAAGAAGCTGATGGATCCATTTCACATGAATCATCTACACTCCATAAGAAATTCCAGAATCATAACATGGAACTGCATCACCCATATAACTTCTGGACTAACCAAACCAAGGTTATGAATCTCCAATAGAGAACAACAACATAAGGAGCATCCTCAGAAGATCCACAAACAAGCAACATAAGGAGCTGCAAAATGATTAAGGCAGCAACAAATGGAAAGCATAACTCCAGCAGAACCAAATGATAGGCATAACTCTAGTATAAGACTAGCAGAACCAAATGATAGGCAAGAACATAGGGAGCAGCAACAGTAGCATATGTGATCCAAAATAACCAAACCACCTGGGAGCAACTCCAGCAAAGCCAAATATAATGTATAACATAAATGAAGCACAACAGACGAGAAAATAGAGCAACAACGGGTAGCAATAAATGAAAACACAGAGTAGTAACTCTAGCAGAGCTAAGAATAATGAGAGACGTCAAACACCATAAGGCACAGCTACCACAATCAGCATAAGGCTACCACAATCAGCTGGCAAAGAACCTTCAATTTTCCAGCTGAGATCAATTGAAGAAAATGGACTTATCTTTCCAATTCCTGATGAAGTTGACTCATGAAAACCAGATTTTAGAACCAAATCCATAGCATCAGAATCTCCAGAAATGAGGCTAACACACGATCAAGAAAAAGTCAATGATCTCTCCTTTAGGCAATCACTATTCTTTTATTTTTTTTATTTTTTATTTTTTTTTAACATTAGCTACCGAACCTAATCAGCTGAACCACGTGAACATCATTGGTTATAATGATCAGAAGTTCTACTACTACCATATTCCGAACACTTCCATAATTTACATCGAACCCATAATCAAGATCAGAAAGGAAAGGTTCGGTTGAGATTAACTTTGGGGGGAACCCTATCCTAAGTTACAAGTTTACTCATGTAAAATAAGATATACGCTCCATCCGACATCACGTGGCGCATTGATACTGGCTGGACCTGCCAATGAAGCACATGATATGGGGCTTCAGAACCTCATTTCATCGAAAAGATGGAAAACAATTTTGCAAGCGCAACCGTAAAATGCAACACAATCGTCACGCGAATTCCATGCACTCAGCCGAACCCTGACAAACTTAGCAGAGTTTAATGTCAGATAGTCAGCAAAGGAAACGAAATTATAGTCTGGGACACTATAGGAAAGGATCAGCTGAAATTGGTCCAGAAAAATTACTACTTGGAAATTCGTTAGGGAAGAAATTCATCTAACTAATACAATAATAGATACACTAGGAATGATTCAATGTGTTAATGATTGGTCTGTTTGCCCGTTGATGAAAATCAAAGATTTGCATGCAACAGAACTGGAATAAGGCCCAGTTTTCCAAAAGATTTTAGCACACAGGTGCTAAAATTATGATATTTCAAATCAAAAAATGAAGTGATTTTGTGTATCGTTTTTTGATTTTTTTGCACCAAATTAAAATACACTTTGAGTACTTTAATTTGGTGCAAAAAAATAAAAAAATGATACACAGAATTACTTCATTTTTTTTATTTGAAATATCATGATTTTAGCACCGGGGTGCTAAAATCTTTTGGAAAACTGAGCCTAAGAGAGATGTACGCAATAGTTTTTGTTTGTGGATCAGAATATTACATACCAAGTTTGAAGTTGATGTTTCAGGGCTAAAAGATTTGGGAGGAAGCAGATCGGATCGGATGGACCAAAAGGCCTCTTCCTAACTAATTTAGTGAACGCCAAATATAGGTGGTTTGATGAAAAGTTATGTAATTTAGCTTAGAGTTTGAACTGACTAATATTAGAGCTAGTCATTCTTCTTGTTGTGCAGGGTTCCGTTTTCAGTTTCTTGATCAATGTCTTCGCTGTTGCTTGATTTTTCTCCTGTTTCAGGCTTGGATATTATCTCAACTTCGTAGACCATAGTTCTGGCCTTTAGCTAGGGGTATCTGGTGCCATGAGAGAAGTTTCTTTGCTAATTCTTCGATTTCTGTTGTGGGCTTGAGGAACAAGGCTTGGATGTTAAATTTTCATTGCTCTATGCCTCCATATAGGCATGGATGGAAGGTTTGGCCAGTTCAAGTCATCGGTCAGACATGGCTGTATGTAGTTATGCACGTTATAGTCTTTTGGATGTTTTCCTTATCATAGTTTTTACTTTTCAAATACTGCAATAATTTTGCGTCTATTTACAAATCAAACTGAGTCTTCGCGTTATGACTTAATGCATGTTTAACTGAGATTAACTTATCACAGATGCGTTGTTTGCAATATGGCATGTGGGACCATGGAAGAAGATAAAAGGATCCTGGGTACCAAACCTAAAGATCATTGATCATGCGTAAAAAACATCGCTCCCTCCATTTACATCAACTGTCCACATAACCAAACATATGCTAACTAAAATTCCAACGTTTATTGCACCAGATTGAAGTAATGACAGTTTCTCTATGGGATCAATTCAATGACTTAAAGGCCACTGCAATGGCAAATTTGCCCGGAACACTCCCAGTTGCAATCGGAATGAGACTGAAAAGAGCAGACTTATATGGTAATACTTTATAATCATTATATACTTCATTATAGTATTTACATTTAACATCATATTTTATAAATTCACAGGTGTTGGCTTAGCAACACGGAACACAACAATCTTCATTTTTAACCCACCAATACCAAAAGCAACAGCACTCCAACAATGGTAAATATACTACTTACAGCTTATTCAACAATATTTGAAGTATATCTCATAGCGATATTTCTTAGGTGTCTTGCCATATGCCAACACAAACAAAGAAATTCCCCTCACATTGACAATGCTGAACTACAAAGAGCCAGCATCGGATGAAATTGTTAAAATCATCAATCTCCCCTCAAAAGTTGTATAGGTACACCCACTAAACTACCATGATCTGTACATACATGATTAAACCAAACCAAACCAAACCAAACCAAGCCTTATGTCCCAATCAATTGGGGTCGGCTACATGAATCATTTTTCTCCATTGAGCTTTGTCAAATGCTACTTCATCGCTTAAACCCAGTATACTTAGATCTTTGCGTACTACCGCATCCAAAGTCAATTTGGGTCTTCCCCTCCTTTGTGTGTTTCTACCCAAAGCTATCATATCCACTCTCTTAACTACTGCATCCGCTGGCCTACGATAGACATGCCCAAACCACCTTAACCTATTTTCCCTTAACTTCTCCTCTATAGGTGCTACACCCACCATCTCGCGAATTGTTTCATTTCTAATCCTATCACGTCTAGTCTTACCACACATCCACCTCAACATTCTCATTTCCGCTACACTTATCTTATTCACTTGTTGCTTCTTAATAAGCCAACATTCTGTCCCGTAAAGCATCGCTGGTCTTATGGCAATTCTATAAAAATTTCCTTTCAATTTTGTTGGTACCCTCTTGTCACACAGTACACCAGTAGCGCTTCTCCACTTAAGCCACCCCACTTGGATCCTATGCGTCACATCATCTTCAATCTCTCCATCTTGGCTAATAATAGAGCCTAAATACCTAAAATGGTCCCTCTTTGGTATCTCCTGATCTTGGATCATCATTCTTTCCTCATACTCACTTCTGGTATCACTAAACTTGCAGACCATATACTCAGTTTTACTCCTACTTATCCGAAAGCCCTTAGACTCTAATGCTTCCCGCCAAATTTCTAATTTAGTCTTAACACCACTAGCCGTTTCATCTACAAGGACAATATCATCTGCAAACAACATACACCATGGGATATCCTCCTGAATATGCCTAGTCAATTCATCCATAACTAATGCGAAAAGGCGGGGCTCAAGGTCACCCTTGGTGCAATCCTACCGTGATGGGAAATTCACTTTCGTTTCCCCTGTTGGTGATCTAATGGCGTGGATCGCACCTTCATACATGTCTCGACCCGCCAATATAGGCTCGTCACTCCCTTCCTCCCGGAACCCACCATATAATGTCTCTAGGCACTCTATCATAAGCCTTTTCCAAGTCTATAAAAATCATATGGAGATCCTTCCTCGTTGATCTGTGTCTTTCTACCAATCTCCTTAGTAGGTAAATAGCTTCCATAGTTGATCTCCCAGGCATAAACCCAAACTGTTTCTCCGACACCGTAGTCACCATCCTCAATCGATGCTCGATAACTCTTTCCCACAACTTCATCGTATGACTCATCAACTTAATACCTCTATAGTTGTTGCAACTTTGGATATCCCCTTTATTCTTGTAGATAGGTACTAAGGTGCTCCTCCTCCATTCGGCCGGCATCCTCCTAGATAAAATAATCTTGTTGAACAATTTTGTCAACCAAGTCACCCCCAAGTCACCTAGGCTTCTCCATACTTCAATGGGGATGCCATCAGGTCCTAAGGCCTTACCCGGTTTCATCCTCTTCAAAGCCTTGGCCACTTCGAACTTTTGTATCCTCCGATAGAACTCGTATTCTATTTTCTCACTAGGGACAACAACTTCCTCCTCACCAAAGGTTCCTTCATGTTTCTCATTTAACAACTTCTCAAAATACATCTTCCATCTATCCTTGATCTCCTCATCTTTCACCAACACCTCTGAATCACTACCTTTTATACACTTAACTTGAGAGAAGTCTCTAGCTTTCCTTTCCCTTAGTTTGGCGAGTTTATATATATTCTTTTCTCCATCCTTACTATCAAGTCTAGCATAAAAATCATCGTAAGCTCTCAACTTAGCCTCACTAACGGCCTTCTTAGCTTCCCTGTTAGCCTGCTTGTACCTCTGGAAATTGTCCACATTCCGGTCCTTTTGCCACTTTTTAAAGCAATCTTTCTTGGCTTTTACCATGGTTTTGAACCTCGTCATTCCACCACCATGTCTCTTTTTTAGAGCTTGGACCTTTCCCCTTCGACTCCCCAAAGTTCTTTTGATATTCTTCTAATCCCGTCGACCATTGTATTCCACATACTATCACTATCACCTTCTCCCCCACTCCATCTCTTGGCCCATACGCTCCTTGAACACCTCTAGTTTCTCTCCTTTTAAGAACCACCATCTAGTCCGTGGGCTTCTAGTTTCTTTTCTCGGCCTACGATTCCCTTTGAGACCAATATCTAACAACAAAAGTCTATGTTGTGCCACTAGGCACTCGCCGGGAATGACCTTACAATCCTTACATAACAAGCGATCTGCGCCTCTAACAAGGAAGTAGTCGATCTGGCTTCTATTGGCTCCGCTCTTAAAGGTAATTAAATGTTCCTCACGCTTCTTATAGAGAGTATTCCCAACTATAAGGTCACCTACTACCGCAAAATCCAAAATCCTCCTACCACCTTCATTTAGGTCACCAAATCCAAATCCACCATGTACCTTCTCATACCCTTGTCTCTGCACTCCCACATGACCATTGAAATCTCCTCCTATAAAAAGCTTCTCTCCACAAGGTATCTCTTGAACCACATCATCCATCTGTTCCCAAAATTGCTCTTTAGTGAGGTCATCCAAGCCTACTTGGGGCGCATAAGCACTAATAATATTCACTATGCTCTCTCCAATCACAAGCTTAACTAAAATAATCCTATCGCCTTTCCTCGTGACTGTGACTACTGAGTCCTTAAGGTGCTTATCTACTATGATGCCTACCCCATTTCTATGTCTATCCTTACCCGTATAATAAAGCTTATACCCTGTGTCTTCTATCTCTCTAGCCTTCTCCCCTACCCACTTAGTCTCCTGAAGGCAAGCTATACTAATTCTCCTCCTAATCATGGTATCAACTAGCTCCTTAGTCTTACCCGTTAAAGTCCCTATATTCCAAGTTGCTAAGCGGATCCTATAGTCCTGGGCTAGCTTCTTTACCCGCGCTCGTCCAGGCACGCACGGGAACCCTTGCTCACTTATCACCACACCTGGGCGCCGATGTGGCACCCCTTGCCCATTTTTCGAAGCACCCGAAGGCAGGCACAACGCGTCACTTAAAGGGAACGCCCTAGCATGTCTCGTTGTATAATTAAGGTTCATGTCATAAGGTTCTAACGGATTTTTTTTATGTGCTGACTGTCAGCTACCTAACGCACAACCCTCCTCCTTTATCCGGGTTTGGGACCGGCTGAGATCCAAAGATAAGGCTTTAAGAACGTCACAGGCGGAGTTCTGTACATACATGATTACGTTATTTTTTGTTTTGTTCTTTTGCTTGCGATGGTTCCACATATTTTGGTAATACTTCTCTTACACGACTACATCCAAAGTCAAAAGTGTAATTTGATTTGTATAGAACTACTACATATCAAACATTCTTACCCATCACAAGCATCCTGCTCGTAATAATCAGTCATATTTTTTCCCACAGATATGCATTTGAAAAAATGCGGAAGCGTTCAATTTACTCCTAGAGGGGGGGTGAATAGGAGTTTTGATAAAAATTACCAAGTTTTGTTTTTAAGATGAATAACCGATTAAAAATTATTAAATAATAAACTGGTTATTTGTCTTGATTAATTCAAATCAACCAAACCACAAGTAGTGCTAGAAATAAAATAGAGACAAGATACACACGATTTACGTGGAAAAACTTAGGGTCCTAAATAACCATAAGCCAAAATCACGGCCTAAACCTACTACGTTATTCTATTAATCAAAAAGAAGTACAAATTGCAAAATAGTAAAATCTTACCCCAAGCCTTTACCTATTCTTGCCAATCTCCGATGCTCCCAGAGCTTCTTCAAGATTCAATAGATGAACCACGGACTTCACGTCCGATCTCCGAATTCAACCGGCTCCGAATCAATCTCCAAAAGATTCGGCCACAGTAGTATACGGCATCACGAGATACGAATAACAAATGTACGAATGATATGATATGAAGTGTACCGTGAGAGAAGTAATGCACAATAAAAAGAGAAATAAGGGTCTCGGTTTTTCTCTTGTTTTAATAAACAAAGCTAGCAATTCATCTCCTTTGAATCAATCGACGTGGACCACGCTAGCAAACAAGAGTCAAAGGTGTTTTCTTCCTTTCGAATTTTTTTCGTCAAAAAAATAATGTGCATAGCCATGGTCATTGATACTGCAGCATTATATAGGCAAGGGCCACCAATTCCCTTCTAAGCCAATTGCCTAAAATCTTTCTTTTCCAAAAACAAGTATCTCCTTTATTTCTTACCCCACAAAACAATCTTTTAATGATGCATATATGGACAAGAAAATTTCGTTGATTTAAAAGAGAATTATTAGTTTGATATCACTTCATAAATCGTTACAAAATTTCCGGTGATTTAAAAGAAAATCATTTTCTTGATAGCAATATATTTATGAGAGTATGGAAAGCAAATTTTCGGTAAGATAAAATAAAATC
The DNA here is from genome assembly GCA_022606695.1 of Vaccinium macrocarpon. Taxonomy (NCBI): domain Eukaryota; kingdom Viridiplantae; phylum Streptophyta; class Magnoliopsida; order Ericales; family Ericaceae; genus Vaccinium; species Vaccinium macrocarpon. Next base: position 7,488,894 of record CM040180.1, read on the forward strand.
ATTAGATTGATATGGAAAGCAAATTTTTGGAGAGTTTTATTGGAAATGCAAACATGCAGAATATAATCTTTTAAAAAAAAATGCATGATATGCTGTGCAATGCATTTTACCTTGCAGTGGTCAATTTGGCGCAGATAATGGGAGGAGCATCAAGCGAGCAACTACCCCTTAAAAATAACTACCCATTACAATTCAAAATAAATATACGAATGATGGTTTTTGTACAACCCCGGAAAGTGCCAAAATATCTAACAATCTCCCCCTTTGGCATTTCCGGGACAAAAATGAATTGCACTAAAACAAATCGAAAATTGCAACTGAAGGAAACAAACACTAGCCTAAACTAGGCCTATCCAATCAAGCTTGAGTTGATTTTCCAATACCTGCAAAGACAGCTCAACAAAACAAACTATGCGACCAAAAGTATATGTAACGAAAAATATCTTCCCAAAGAAACAGTAGCACTTGAAAATTCTCCCCCTTTTTGTCACGGAAAAAGAAAGGAATCGACAGCACAAGGTGAGACACATGCATCGAATGGAAATTTAAAATGCAATGGAAAAATGCTCAAGCAACTGCTAAACAATAGATGGACACTTCCTGAGCAAATATTGCACACAAAATTTAAAACCATAATGATCAAATATATCCTCTCTTTTTTTTTTGAATTAAACAAAGTGACGAGACAACATATATTCTGAAGAACAAGTATTCAAAGATGTGGCTCAGACAATAGGACAAAATTCAAGAGTGCATGAACGAATTTGTATTAAACCAATTTAATGAGAGAAGTCGAAGATAGAGTGTAACACACAAGATGAATCTATGACAAAGTGAGTGTGTTATTTTATAAATTCATTCCGTCTCTTTCTAAATGTGTTATTTTATAAATTCAACTTATTAAAGAAACATTATCATTATACCTTTCACATCAACTTTTTCTTCAACTTTACATTTTTCACATCAACTTTCTAAAATTATCTTTCATTGTTACTGATTAACTCTTTACCTACTAACTTTTCAACCCACACACTTATTTAGAGACAGCCCAAAATGAAAAGTTAAACACTTAAAAAAAGACGTAGGGAGTATTTTTTTAAAATTTTTTATACCAAATTAAAGTGTTCATTGAGTACTTTAATTTAGTGCAAAAGTAATTTAAAAAATGCAACAAAAGTGCATTTGTTAACGGTTACAAAAATACACATTGTATCATTTAAAAAGGGACAGAGAGAGCAATATATATATGTATAATTTTAGCATTTTTTATTTTCTCTCCCCTTTTGTTTTAGGAAAATGCTAATCATAGCCCATTGAGTGGTGATTAATGAACAAAAAAATGTTGAATTATATGAAAAGTGTACGAAAATTTCTAAAATTTTATTTTAAAAAAGTTTCATAACAAACGCATAGAACTTTTCCGATGGCATGAAACTTAAATTTTTAGCTCCCTCCAATTGCAATTGCTATGTTAACATGAAGTTTCAAAATTTAATGCTCCAACTGGATCAGATATGTGTTACTTGGGTTGCTCGTTCTCCAATTGTTTCTCCGTCGTGGAATGGATCTATTTAATCTTTGTAATTTATTTTTAAAGATTAATAAATTCTCATTTGTTTGATTAAAAAAAGGGGTAGTTAATTAGACATCCCATAACAATATTTTTCTTAGGATGCCACCCTATGGCTTTTGAATCTTTATGATTCCATCCTGTAATTTTAAAAAACCCCAAAAAGCCCTTGGACAGATTTTTGGCTCTTGATTTCCTATATTATAATAACGGAATTTGTAACGTCCTCCATCCCAAAGCCCAGGTCATCCTAAACCGTCCTAAACTATTCCCTATTTTTCCGTGGCACTACTTTACCAAACTAATCCTTCCAAAACCCTTCCCTATCCTTTCAAAATTGAAACTGATTTCATCCTGTTTCCATCCCGTCACCCATCCCAATCCTCCTCAATCCCGGATTTCACGTTACTAAACCCCCCATACCACAGATTTGCAGCATCCCACCATCCCATTTCCAGAGTTTTACGAAAACCCCATATCGCGGAGAACAAAAACCACGAAAAGAGGTTAAAGGCGACTCACTCCGGCAAAAACCCGTGACGGCCTCCAACCGGTCGACAAGAAGAAGGCCTAGTCATGGTTCGTAAGTTTTCTACTCGGTATTACAGTACACCATGTTTTTTTGGGGATTAATGAATCGATTTTGTTTTTTGTGCAATACGTTTCTTTTGCTGCGATTTTCATGGATTTTAGAGAGTGCCGGTGTTTATAATCATGGCTCGCAAGTCTATTTCAGATTCAAAGTTGTTTATGGTGTTTGATTTTTGTATGCCTCTAGTATTTTTCGCAAACCCATTTAGTGGGTTTTGAGGATTTGAGAGAATAGAATATAGATTTGGGAAAGGTTGAAACATGTTTGTAGTACCCAATTATTCTGGATTTTAGAGAGTAATCTTGTAGGTTATTAGCCCTAAATAATGGTTTATTTGTTTCCCAAGATTAGTATATCATCAGTGGTAATTGTCCTAAATTACTTTAGCATGTTTTACTGGTTTTTACGCCGTGAGACATGAGCAGGACGCTCCACAGGAAAAATCGTAGACCAATGTTCCATTTTTTTGTTATGGGGATTTTGATACTAGAGTCTTGAAATTTTATGATTTACCATGTAGACATGTTTTTTGTACATGTTAACTTTAATGGAATAATACACAGGGGCTAGCTATACTACTGTTTATTTTTATCTCAAATCTCATTGGACATTAGCTTGAATTTTTCCTTTGTCAATCTACTTTTATGTATGTTCAAATAGTTACTCAAATACACATAAGGGACCGTGCGATTGTTTTTTGTTTTTGGCTGTGTCTCTAGCATGGTTGTTTTTCGATGGTTATTTTTTGATGGGTGTATAGATCTAAAATGCATGTTAAGTGTTTAATGAAATGCCCCTATAGACAATAGTGGGATGAGATTTGCTCGAATTTCATGGTTTGTTAGGATGCCATTTTCCCGTAGAAAATTAAGTTCTTGTCTCATTGATTTGGCTTTTTTTAGTTGTGTAGTGTTTTGTGAATGGTGAATCGTTGCTCCGTGTTTATTGTACATTTTTAATAGAGTAAGGTTAGGTTTTGTTAGACCAAAGTAATGATTTGCAGAGGTTTTTGAGACCTTTTTAACATGTTTATTGGTACTTTTTTTAAAAATTGTAAGGTTATTACCATGTTCTCCACTTAATTTGGGTCAAAAAATTAGGAATTTTGAGAACGTGGGTTATTAATATGTCATTGTTTGATGTACATGCTTGAAATGATTTATCTTTGGATATGTATTGTCATGGATTACTGGATTGCTATGGCTAGGAGCATTGATGAACTGGTAAAACATCGTCGAAAGTTTTTTCCCTTACCAACAGTGATTGGTTTTAGTCATGAAATATGGATTTTTTCCCCTTAAAACTAATAATTGCTATTTTTTTTAACCAACCTAGATTGTGGTGTAATTGTGTGTTATGTTATCCAGCAACATTTCCAAAATGAAAAAGTGGAGCCCAAGTTACCGAAAGTAGCGTGCCGTCGAATGCGTGCTGAAATGATTCATGCATTTCTTAATGATGAGCTGCATTCCCGGAATCCTTAACAATAGATGGATCAAGCCGAACATGTGGTCGAAGCCAACAAAGCAGACAAAAAAATATCACGTACTCGTAGGCAGAAATGAAGATTTGTGATTGATCCATCAATTGAACCCTTATGGAATTATTAATGTTTTTGGTTACATGTAAATTTAGATCCTAGTTGAATTTGTCTTGTTGGCATTAAGTACGCGTAGAATAATTTTTTACTTGTGAGCATGGTGTAGGATGGTTTATAACTGCAAATTTGCAATGGTTTGAAATATGGTAATGACGCTTACAGGTTTGTCTTGTTAGTTGAACATGGTGTGTTGTTTTACCCTATGAAAAATGTGGTAATGTAGTATACCATCTTTTTTGGGATCTGTTATTAGTTGAACATGGTGTATTGTTTTACCTTGTGAAAATATGGTAATGAAGTATGCCATACTTTCTGGGTTGTGTTGCTAGTTGAATATGGTGAGTTCTCTCACCATGTTCCACTCAAAGGAACTGTCAAAATGGTGACGTATAATGCCTTTTCGAAACAACGTGCGATGTTGCTTGATAAATTGATTGAATCCAACTTTTTGATACCCACGAATTGGCTAGAGAATTATTTGATTCCAGTTGATGAATTGAATTAGGTGACCTATAGGTTTGCTTAGGACTAAAGATTTTGAATTTCAAAATCACCTTAGGATTAGGAAACGAAACAACTAGAATTCAAAAGTCAAACAAGTAAGGAAATAAAACTGGATGTGATCGATTCAAACAAGAAAGGAAAAAAATTGACGTGAATAATAGTCCTATTTACATGATGAAACAAGAAAGGAAATAAAACCTATAATAGTCCAGGCCGGATTTTTAGGCCTATAAGTAACTACTGTAAATTATCATTAGAATATAATATATACTCTTAAAACAATTAATAAGGGCAATATGGTCCAAAAATCTATTTACAGGATGGGATCATAAATATTCAAAACGCATAGGATCGCATCATAAAGTTAATATTCTTACAGAATCCCTAATTAAAATTCTCTTAAAAAAAAGGATCATATTTGGTCTGCTCTATGTAGTACTCTACCAATTGCCATGGCATAAAATTGAGCTACAAGTAAATCTCAATTGGATCCTTTATCTCTATCTCTTCCTTGAACAGTACAAATTGAGCTACAAATAAATTTCAATTGCTCCGATCATTTCTCACTATCTCTTCTTTAATAGGCCCCTAAACATTATACGATTAGCCTCTTTTACCATTTCAAAAAAAAGGGAAAAGAAAAGGCATCACACCATTGGAACAACATTGCGAATATTGAGGCCGTGCAATTAGTTGTATAGCTCCAAGACTTTCTTGCGTGCAGTCAATTGTTCATTTGAGTTGACTTAAGTATTGTGTTTTGGTAATAAGTCATTTTGACTTATTTTTGGTCTTTATTTTATTTTTTTTCAAATTTGTTAGTTTTGTATCAAATTAAATTTCTGTGTATGATTAGTTCGTCTCAACGAGAGAAATAAAAAAAACTTAAAAATTATAATTAGAACTCTCAATCTTTTTGAATAAAATCGAAAAAGTGTAAAAAAATTATCCTTTTAACTTATTTTTTGTCTTTCTTCAAAAAAAAATTAAGCTTGGATCATAATCTTTTGCTTTTTCTTTTTTTTTTTTATTTCTCTTGTTTAAACATATCAATAATACACAAAAATTTAATAAAAAAAAACTAACAATAATTAAATGAGACAAGAAAAAAGCATCAAAATGAGAAAAGGCATCCCACCGAGGATGGCCCACTCGACCACCATCATATAACTCTTGGCTCTCAACATCCAAAGGATTGAAAGACTTCATCAGAAGAAGCAAGTGGGTGAGCTATGGGTCAATGACTCAATGGGGAGTGAGTGAGGAGGGTGGAGGGTGCCAAATGGGGGGTGGGACATGGTGGAGGAGAGAGTTTTTTTAGCTAGGTTCATGGAGGGATTGATGGACATCTTGACGTAAAACGATAATTTTGGTCTTTTAAGTCCAAAGCTTTCGCTGTTAAAAAAAACTGCAAATTTGCTTAATTTGGTGGTGGTCGGGGCAGAACCAGCACTGCCCAACGTTTACATCAATTTTGCATGGATTAAGCCCGAGGCCAAAAAAAGCGTACGTACTGGAGTACTATGTATACAGACAATTTCTGCTTTCCAATTAATGAGTATTCCGTTTTCCTTCTGATCCCTAGCTATCTCTCCTCCCCTTTTTGAAAGCCCTAGCTCGCTAGTAAAGATAAAATTATAAATACAACTGTTGCATCAAAATGCACACAAACTAACTTTTTTTTTTAACAGAAAATCCCCCGTTTAATCTTGTATCTTCAATCTGCCCGTAGTTGAAGTTGGTAGTGTTGTGAGTTTTATGGTGGTCAAGTACTGATGGGTGGCGGTGTGTTGTGGTGCATTAGACTTTGGTGCCAGTGGGTCTCACGGTGAGGAGGTGGGTGAGTTTTTTTATTTTTTTTGAATGACGAAAAATTTTTACTTAATCAAAGATCAAAGATACAATAATTAAACAGGACAAAAGAAAATCATCAAAATTAGAAGAGGCGTCCTACCAAGGATGACACTCACTCAATGACAATCATATGCTTTTTAGACCCAAAGGAATGAAAGGCTAATCCACCTCACCATAATGAGCATGTAGGTGAGTTATGGGTTAGCGGGGGAGTGAGTGAGAAGGGTGGACTGTGGAGGTCCTGGTTGAGGGTGCCTGAGAGAGAGTTGTTTTAGGTTCATGGATGGATTGATGGACATCATGACGTAAAACGATAATTTTGGTCGCTTAAGTCAAAAGCTTTCACTGTTAAAAAAAAATTGTAAATTTGCTTCATTTGGTGGTGGTCAGGGCAGCACCAATACTACCCAACGTTTACATCAATTTTGCATGGATTAAGCCCAAGACAAAAAAAATGGCGTAGTGGAGTACTACGGCTATGTTTGGTAACACTTTTGTTTTTTGTTTTCTGTTTTCGGTTTTCTAATTTATGTTTTTCGTAAAAAGGAAGTGAAAACAAAAAATATGTTTGTGTGAGATTATTTCTTTTGTTTTTTGTTTTTTGTTTTCTGTTTTCGGTTTTCTAATTTATGTTTTTCGTAAAAAGGAAGTGAAAACAAAAAATATGTTTGTGTGAGATTATTTTCAAAAAAAAAAAAAGAGTAAGAACATAATTATGAGTTGGTTGGAAGTGTGTGCTGGGGAGGCCTGGTGGTGGTGGGTGGTGGTGGTGCGTGGTGGTTTGGGCGGTGGTGGTGGGGTGGGTGGCGGGTGGTGGTGGTGGGGGGGGTGGCGGTGGTGATGGTGGTCGGTGGGTGATGGTGGTGCGTGGTGGGTGGCGGTGGTGATGGTGGTGGGGTGGGTGATGGTGGTGCGTGGTGGGTGGGTGGCGGTGGTGATGGTGGTTGGTGGGTGATGGTGGTGCGTGGTGGGCTGGAGGTGGTAATTAGGGTGGTGGTGGTGGGGTGGTGGCGATGGGTGGTGGTGGTGGTTGGTGGTGGTGCGTGGTGGCGGGAGGTGGTGGTGGGTGGTGGTTGGAGGTGGTGATTAGGGTGGTGGTGGTGGTGGGTGGTGGGTGGAGGTGGTGATTAGGGTGGTGGTGGTGGTGGTGGTGGTGGGGTGGGGTGGTGGCGATGGGTGGTGGTGGTGGCGGCGGTGGCTAGTGGGTGGTGGCGGTGATGGTGGTGGGTGGTGGTGGTGCGTGGTGGCGAGGTGGTGGGTGGTGGTGGTGCGTGGTGGTTGGAGCTAGTGGTGTGGTGGTGAGGTGGTGAGTGGTGGTGGTGGTGGCTAGAGGTGGTGGTGGGTGGGGTGGCGGTGATGGCTGGAGGTGGTGGGTGGTGGCTAGAGGTGGTGACTGAGAATGAGAAAACAAAAACAGAAAGTGAAAGTTGAGATTTTCAACTTCTCCAAATTTCATAAATAGTGAAAGTAAGAAGTAGAATTTGAAAGTGAAAGTAACACACAAACAATATTTCTGTTTTTAAATTAGAAAACAGAAAACAAAAGTGACACCAAACAAGGCTATATATACAGACAATTTCTGTTTTCCAATTAACGAGTACTTCTTTTTCCTTTTGATCCCTAGCTGTCTCCCCCTTTAGGAAAGCCCTAGCTCACGAGCAAAGATAAAGTTATAAATAGAGTCACCTTAGCCAAAAAAATTCAAAATATTTAAAAAAATTTAAGAAAATGACAATGAATTTTTGCAATCGAATATAAAGACAAAAAAAATTTGATACTTTTAAAGGAAAGGATAATGAACTTTTGCAATCGAACATAAACACAAAAACAATTTTAATGAAATGTCACTAATTTTTAAAATATCTTATTTCGTACAAAAAAATTATGAAAAATCAACTCTTGACTCTTGGATGACCACCACCCCACCTTCGGCCGACCACTTTCGGCGACCCAAAATTTTTTGAAAAATCAACTCCTACCTCCCGCCGACCACTAGCGCACCTTTGGTCGACCACTTTCATTAGACCAAAAAATTAGTGTGATTTCACTAATTTTTTAAAGTTCTAAGTTCATAGAGAAAATTCAAAAAATCAACTCTTACCTCCGGCCACTACCACCCCACCTCCTTCCGGCCACTTTTGCGAAGTCAAAAAACTAGTGAAATATCACATATTTTTAAAATTCCAAAAATTTCATATAGTAAATTCAAAATAATCAATTCCTACCTCCAGCCAACCACCACCTCATGTCTATCCAACCACTTCCAACGACCAAAAAATAAGTGAAATGTAACGAACTTTTAAAAATTCTAGTAATACTGTATGCAAAGTACACGATTGTGCCAATTGGAATAGCCCTTTTGCACCAAAAGGAAGAACCTGCAATTATAACAAACAAGATTCCGTCGGTGTTAACGTCGGGGTCGGATGCAACCCAATTTAGGATCGAGAAGTCCGTTTGCAGAAAACGTAAAGCATTGCCCAAAGACCCGAAGCAAAATAGGATAAGACGATCGCTGATCTGACGTGGAAACGAGCCAATTTGAGAGAGAGAGGATTGGAATAGGAGGATCTTTTGTTGATAAGTGAGGGATATGGGTATTTATGTCCAAAACAAAAAAAAACAAAAAAGAGTATGTATATTTTGTTCTTTTGTCAAAATCAACATTAAAAGCAATATCCTTATTTTACATTCCAAAATATGAGAGTTCTCCCCTTCAGATTATGTAAAATACTGCTACATTGTTGTAATGTCTAATTTTTCCTTAAGGGCCCCTTATGGAGGGCATTCATGCGCACCTGTCCCCACAGTAGTGGAATGAGATCCAACGACTCAGATTTAAGAAGAAATTTCGCTGGTCAAAATCGACCCGGGTCATCACTAAACGAGTAAAACAAATCCGGGTCATAACCTACCCCGTCCCTTTCATTTTACGCATTCTAGGGAGAGAGAAAGAGAGAGAGGCAATTGAGCGATTGGTGAAGGAGAAGAACAAACGAAGAAGAAGAAGTCGATCGATTCCAGAGAAGAAGACGACGCACAGCCAGATCTAGCCTTTTTTTTTTAGATCAAAGATCGTGAAATTAGGGTTTCAATTGATTGAGAGACATTTTGTGTTGTTTGTGAGCCGTATATAGAAGAATATAACATTTATATGAGTTTGAATTGGTGCCCAGTCGTTCTTTTCCTTTCAATTACATGTGTGGTAAACAGGAGTGAGGAGGTACAATTAGTTTGGTCTCTTTGTTTAGACCATTTTCCAAAATCCCAGAATTGATGCGTTTTGCAAAGGAGAATCACTATTAGTTCAATTTGTGACCATGATTTTGTCAAAAAAGAAGCATGGATGGCTCTGAGCTCTACTGCTTTTACATATAATATAAGCTTACACTATTTGCACAAATGCCGATGTGAAATATTTGAATCTGAATAATATACTCCACAGTTATCATTGAGGTTGTCTGCTCCCAAAATAAATAAGGAGTACTGAAACATTAACTAAAACTGCAGCTTTTATTCTTAAATGTTTGACTTGCATTCTAGTACTCCAGGTATATGTTTTTTGTCACCCATTTCGAGTAAGTTAAATGTTTGATCATAGTTCTACTTGTTTTACTGATGTTTTCTATTTTTTTGTCTTCAGAATGCAGTCTCTGTGAGATGTACTCTACCCACCGTCACCAATAGAAATTTATGCATCATCTTCTAAAGCTATTTACACTCCTCAAGTGAAGAATAACTTGATTCCAAAGATTGAATAAGTGTTTGCTAGTTTGTAAGACGCTCATAGCTTTTACAACGATTATGCTAGAGAAGCTAGATTTGGGGTTCGAATCCATTCAAGCAAGTTGGGGAAGGGCGGTCTAACCGTTAGGAAGGAATTTTTTTGTCACAAAGAAGGGGTGAGGGCGAAAAAGTATACGCAAAATATTTCTGAAAACACTATATGGAAACGGGGGTTAATTAGAGAGAATTGTGGTGCAAAAATGACTATCGTGAGACAGGGTGAGGGCTTTGCTGCCACGCAATTTGTCACCAGTCACAACCACACGCTTGCCACACCAAAGAAGGTGCATTTATAACGATCTCTTCGTAAATTGTCAGTTGCCCAAAGATCTTTGACAAACCAACTTGACGATGCAAATGTACCAACAAATGAGTACTTTGGAGATGCAAGCCAAAGGTTTTCAAAATGTTGGATATTCACAACATAATCTTTATAATGCTCAAAGAGTTAAGAGGAAAAATGATAGAGGGACATGACGCTAGTTTGTTGGTTGGGTATTTTGAGGCCCTACAAGAAAAGAATCTCAGTTGAATTCGGTAAGTAAAACTTAATAATGAGCCTCTAAATATGCAAGACGAGAGAGTCTATAATTATGGGAAATGGGAATGAAATCATCCTAATTACTTAATTCCAATCAATTCGTAATCATGGAAATCAGAGGGAACCCTAATCAAATCATAACTACATATATTCTAACATTTTAAAGGAACACCTTTTGAGATTTCTAAAGTATTGATGAGCTTAAAACAAAGGTTGCATTCTGGGTTAAAGCTAATTATGACCATAAGGAATATTCTGTGGATGATTTCAAGAAATGTCTGAATGGAATAAGGAAATTGGAAGTCAGAACACTTTGAATTGGCTTGGAGTGTTTGGAGGCGTCTCTGGGAGTATTCATTATACTCTTAATCCTAAATACGGCAGTATCTGCCAGCTAACTCATTGAGGTTCTGGCATTCTTCACAGGCTGCTCTGTTTGCCCCTTTTATTTTTTTCTTCTGTTGTAGTTTGGGCTTGAGCTTATTCATTTGTTTTGTTTGTGTTCTGTGTCTTAGCCATTACGCCTGTGTTCTGGCTTTCTCTTTTGGTTGGTGCCTGGTTGGTGGATCTCGTCAACTAAGTCAAACCATTTTTGCCTGTATCTTGTTTTTCTCCTTTATATAAATTTCACTTGACGACCCAAAAAAAACCCAAATATTAAATAACCAAAAATTTACTCCTTGTATCCGAAATTGCTAGCTCTTTTAGGAGAACGTACATTTTGCAACCAAAACATAAGAGTTCCTTTTCTTTTTTTTTTGGGTACTTTTATCCCCTAAACTATCCACATTTTTTTCTATCTCCTCTCTAAACTAAAAATTGCACCTATTTCGTCCTTAAAATATTCTATTTCCACCCATTTGGTCGAACCATTAACGACATCCAATGTTTTGGATGGAAAATAGTTTATGTGCAGCTATTCCTGTGCACAAATCGCTGCGTGGGCCAATGGCGACTTCAGGAGTTCGGAAGCGTGGGGTCATAGCAATAATGGCAACCAAAAATTTTGGTCCAAAAGAAATCACATTTAACGCTCAACATAAACAAAAGATATTATCAAAAGGTATAAAACAGTTTTCTCTGTTTTCAGTTTTCACCACACAAAAAAAAAAAAATCTACACAAGCTTCTCAATTGTGTTGAACGCGGTTTCGAGTTTTGAAATTGTTGCATGATAGTCTCTAGGTCAATACTACCAGATAATCCCTCCGTCCTAAGTTGTTGCTTCTACTTCACTTTTTGAACCATTCCAACAATTATCTATATTTTATAATCTATAATTTTAAAACATATGTTTGATAAAATTAATTGAGATATATCAAATAAGATCCATATTAGACATATAAATCATTAAAAATCTAAACAATTTTTTTAGAGGCCCCGATTTTGAAATAGTAACTAGGAGCAACAATTTAGGACGGAGGGAGTACTTTCTTAGCAAGACAGATCAATCTCTCCATATCATCAAAGAACAAAACGAGTAAAAAAAATTCAAACAAGCCACACAAAGAGGGGTATAAGTTGGAGAATTATCTAGTGGTATCAGCCATAAATTTATGAGTGTTCATTTATGAATTTTCTTAAAAAATTAACATAGTTGTAGTATTATTTTTTGTTGCCGTGGGGTCGGCTAACCCCCCCTCACTTCCATCTAGCGAGCGTCACCGTTTCTGTGGGGCCCACTTCTGGATACCACATGAATAAGCTAAGATGTTCATTAATTTTAAAATATGTTTTCAAGTCACCTCGTAAAAAATTTGCCCAATTCTTGATTTTACATTCCATTTTTTGATTTATTTAAATTAATCAAAAATTGGACGATTGGATAGCACACTTAGAGATACATGTTTTCAAAAGGGATCATTTAAAAGGGACGGAGACGGTGACTGTGTTATAATTGCCCTCCATTTGTTTGCATATTTTGAAACCGTTATCAACAGACAAGAATAACAACTTTGGTAAACTTCTTGCTTGGAAAACTCCAAACAGTGGGAGAAAAAACGTAGGACCCAAGCTTGACAAAATTAATCATAACCAAACTGTGAATCAATCACCCAATGTTTAACCAGTCACCCAATTCCAGATTCTTAACAAAGTACGTGCAAAAGATTAGATCCAACACACGAGAATAGTCGCTAGGCAAGTTTCTTAGATGGAAAACTCCAGACAGTGGGAAGGAGCAGACCCAAGTTTGACAAAATTAATCACTAATAATCAAATGTGCAAGACATATCTCATAACCAAACTGTGAATCAATATTCACCGCTTTCCTAGAGCCCAAAAAAGAGAGATCATAGTAGCCATGACTCTAGCATCAACAAGCACCAAACAGAGTGTTGCTCCACCAAAGTCCTCTTAAGGTTTCCGTAACACCTTAAGCCCGCGCTTGGTAAGACGCTGCTGGATTTCCACCAGAGTCATTCCTACAAGTTCAACAAAACAAAGACAAGACATTCTTACACCAAAAAGATATTGAAAGAAAGAAGACGTGTAATTCAGTTTAAAAACAAAAATATCTTCAAATTGCAAACATGTTTCCCCAAAAACATTGCTTAGCTTTTGCAGCACAAACAAGATTGTGTTAAACCTTTGGCTTTTCGGGGGGAAAAACTGCCAAAAATCTAAAGAAAACAAGAATCCCAAGCGGACCCTAATTTACAGAATCAAATTAACCATAACTTGTCTATGTGATTGGAGTGTATATAAGAGAAGTGGTCCCAAAAATAGGATTTCAACCCTATGAATATTGAGAACCTTACTTCTTTGCAGCAAATAACAACTCCAATATTTCTTTGGATGAGAGAGAGAGAGAGAGAGAAACCAAACAGGCTGCAAATTTACACAGACAGAGTACTTCTTTACTCTATTTGCTGGAAATCTTCGGGGAAATGGGTATGGCAGATTTCTAGTGGAGCTGGAGAAGTTCAAGACTTCTATAATCCAAAAAAGAGTTCTACCTTCCAGAATCAGAAAAAGTTATCAAGGCTATCAATGTGGAATGAGGCCACAATCCGCTATCACCAATTGCTAGTAAAGTTTGCAAGATACTTAGAAAGCAACGTAGACAGTAATATATTGCAAGCAACAGTGTATGTATAAATAGAATTTGGTACTTCGGAATATCAAGCTACAGTATATGCGCTGCCTTACTCCATTGCTTCCTAACATTAGGGATGGCAGCCTCAGGAAAACACTATCTTATGTTTTAAAGGTAAACGTACAGAGGAATTCCTTCAAGGTATACCTACGGAGGTTGTAGTAATCAAAGATTGCACATAAACATTCACAGTGATGTGGAATACAGTAACATGGAATCCCACACAACATTTCCCCAATATGTCAACAAGCAAACCTCGATTCCAAATAACCATAAAAACAACATTCATAAAAGCGAAATGAATAGACAAAGGTTTCTATTCCTAAACATGAAACCATAAACACTGTCATTCTAGCATTTTTCAACTACTACCCACTTCCAAACAGTATCACTTTACCTAATGTAAGCTGAACTTGTCCTCTTTTTGTAACTTTCTGAGGCACCAGCAATTTGTTGTCACAATCTATGAACGAATGATGTGTATGCACTTGACTCTACTACATGCCAGATTGCAATGGGGCAGTAAACAATCAACTAACTGATAACTTATTGTTCAGCTAATATAAAATATGATAACATCTGGGTAATTAAATGTGGCACTTTAGGAGGACGTGAGAAATTTCTGTCAAATCTGGGTACAGAACCTCTACAACTTCTGGTTGTAACCAAACAAATGGGCAGACTTGATCCTCTGCCACATGAAATGAGAATAAAGGGCCAAGAATTAACCCAGGTCGAACTTAATTGCTACCACTGCCATGTGGTCTGGCGCTCTAATCTTCCTTCTACAATAGCCAACATTTTTTCCTGGAAAATAATGCTGAATATTTGATCTACAATAGGTATGATATTCAGGAATCCAACGAGTTTACTAAGAAAGCCCGATTTTCATTTTGCGTGCCATTAGAATGGATTGTCCATCTATTGATTCATCAGCAGTCAAAGGTAGAAATCAAACAATAGTCCATGAAAAACTATCACATAAAGCTTCAATTTGTTGGGGCTGCTTAGCTACTTGGTGTTCCACAAAAAACATCATCTTCCAAAGTAAGAGGTAGTACACTAAAATAGATTGGTTATGCAGGTTCTAAGACGCTCAAGGAAAAGTAAATTTAAAGAGGGGGCAAAGTAAGGAAATTGAAATGAACTCAAGATGGGAGTCATGGGACCCCCAAGAAGCATCCACAGTCAACGAAATAGCAGTAGTAGAGTCTTAAATGTGTTGCTGGTCAGCTTTCAATGCAATAGTTCTAGATAGGTTCTAGGGGCTCGCCAATGGTTCGTCTAGTTGGAAATCAGGAGTTCAATAGTTTCCTTGTTTTATTGAGGAATGTTATTCCCATAGGAAGTCGAAAGTTTATATAAATCATTTAGCCCCATGCATCGGGAATTGGACGTTGAATATTTGGAGGGAAAAAAATTCATACTTTTTGGAGCCTATTCTTTGGATTGTGTGATGTAATCAAAATCCTAGGTGTGATACTTGAACCCTCTAGTCCTTGAGTTGCCGTCTTCTTCTCTCTTTAACTTTATCTTAAAATTTTGCCATAAAATCAGCATTGACAATGTTCAGATTTCAGAAGTACTGTTTACAGCAACAGAAATCCCAGAGCAGCCCCCATCCTAAATAACCCTACCCTTTGGTGCACCTTTTGAAACCCTAAAATTCCACAATTGTCCTATTGATATAGGACAACATGAAGGATATTGCAACAATACACTTTCAAAGCTATTCTCAGGATACTGAAACTATTTTTAATCTTCGTCAGCACTGCAATGATAATCATCAACCAATATTTCAAAGTACTTCACAGACATAATCGCATTCAAAAACAAGTGTGTATCGATAGCTTGTTTTTTATGGGGGGAAGGAATGGGGGTTCAGAAGAACGAAAGAAGATTGGAGGGGAGGATTTGTATTGATTTTCCAGGTAATAAAAATACTACCCATGAAGCGTATGTTGTATATACGTGTTGTTTTATTGAGGAATGTTAGTATGCGTCATATTCAGATTGAATCTCATCCATAGATTTCAATTCTGACATTATAGGTACCTAGGGAATGTACAGTGTCGGTGCTCTCTTCAACAGTGTCTTCCAAACTTTCTTCATACTCAGATGTTAAGGATTATGCCTGAGCAGGTCACAATTCACACACCGAAGATCCAAGACGACCCTTTATGGCTTTATCCAATCTAGCTCTACATCATCATCATGTCATATGCTAATTGCACTGCTATTTATGGCTCTATCCATCTAGCTCTCCCGATTTCTTATACTAAAATACTGGCAAACAAATTTCATTTTGGTACAAGAAGTAAAGAAGCCCAAGGCTTCATGATAAAGTTCAGGTCCTTTTAGGTCTTTAGTTTTGGACTCTCATATACCCCCAACTAAAACGACGCCCTGTCCCCCCTTTTTTCTCAGACCAAACATCAGCAAACCACAAAGGGTGATAGCATGAAGAATGAATGGTGTGGTGCTTCCAACACAAAAGCAAAAAAATATAAAAGGGGATGAAGCAACTTACAAGAGGAAGCAAGCAGCTAAGCCAGACATTTCGTGGAAGTAATTGGTGTCAACCGCAACATTAAACAGAGAGCAGTGAACGTCTTCAGCACGAAGTACTGCTGTCTCCCCACCAATCTTCTCGGGGTCTGGAAAGCATTTTTCCAACGATGGTGGGCCCTCGTGAGCCAGCCAAGGATATACTTCATATAGATGGAACTCATCCTTGCGCTTTTCAACCAGGCGGAACACAGTAGCAAGAACAGCCTGCTTCCCTCCAGAGTCAGGAAAGGCATCACGGCCAGCTTTCAAAAGACAAAGCCATCCATTTTCTAAGTCAAGCAGATGATGTAGCGCATCATAGGCCAGACATGGATTGTCAAATGGAAGGATCTCAAGATCTTCAACATATCTATTAATGAAACCCAATTCGGGTATGAGACAAGAAGAGACGGGGGGATAGCTAGAGGTAGCCCACACGGAGTCGGATATTAACACTGAGTCTCCCTTAAAGGGAAACCAGTTGTATTGACGTCGAGAAATTCCAAAACGCTCCCATTTGCACTCATTGATATGGAAAGCGTACAAGAAACATTTGTCAAGGGTAAAGAAAAAAATCATAGAGCCAACAACTGTATGGGAAACAACCGGGGCAGATTGACCAACAGAAATACCAGTTCGAGCAACCTCATAGTCATAGAAAGGCGGATTTGGCAATGTAGACCACTTATTGGTATTAGGGTCAAACGACTCGAAGAATGCATTCTTCTTGTTGAACTCCATATCAGGCCGTATGTGCGAGAGGATATAAAACATCCCATTGACAGGGATCACAAACGGGCTTGTCTTACCACCGTTCATGCGACCCTCGGGTACGAATGATAAGGGCCGTGATGCAGTATCACAGACATAAACAATGTCGCTTAGAGCTAGGGTCTTCTTCCCGTATTTTCGACGACGACGAGGTACGACATCACCTCCGATCAGATAAATCCTAGAGCCGACTGCAAAGGCGCTCATTCCCTTTGGGTAATCCTCACTAGACAATTCGATTAGAGGGGTTAAAGTCTGTGTTGGCTTCTCTAGGTTACCCATATTTTCATGACCCCCGATAGCCCCAACATCAATAGTATAGATCGAGTATCCAACCGGACCTTCATCGTGATAGAAAAACAAGCATACCTTAGAATCATTATGTTCGGGAGAAGAAGACTCAGCTGACCTCATCGGTGAAGAAGACAACTGTGTCTCCAAGCCTCCTGACTCATGCGTAGCCGCAGCCACAGCCACAGATGCACTCTTCTGAATCGTCATATCGAGAGAGAGAGGATTTGAGGAAAGCATAAGCGTCACTATAGATATATATAAAAAACAATTTAGGGATCAACACGTTCATTGGGTAAAACAAAACCTAGGGAGAGAGAAGGGGGAGAATAAGATATTTTTACTACTCCCTCTGTCCCAATTTAATTGTTCTTTTTAAGAGTTTGTTTCACTTTTTAAAGTATCATATCTTATAATTTATAATGTTTTAAGTGATTTTGAACACTTTGTTTATTAGATTAAATCAGAATCTTTCAAACAAGATTCATATTGCATATAAAATGTATTACCGATTGAAAGATACAATCATTTTTTTATCCGGTTAAGATATAACAAGGGACTATAAAATTGGGACGGAGAGAGTATATGGGAAAATGATAATGCCGCCAACACATTTGTTGGTATCACCGACTCACCACTTCCCAAATTAAGTGGGGTGCTATCTTGGTTTTTCATTTGCTAAAATGAAAATCTTATAAAATTAAGTGGATGATTTTAACAAATGAGAAAATTAGGAGCTAAAATCAACTAATTTTCATTTGCTAAAATGGGTTGATTTTTTCTCATTTTAACAAATGGAAAACTAGGGAACACAAGAAAAGTGAGGGGAAAGAAAGGAAATTTAAAATTTTCCCTTACTCTTGGTTGGTTTGGTGAGAAAGAAGAGATAAAATAAAAAAAATTGTATTGTAAATAGTAAAATCTTCCTCCAATTTTTCTCACTTTTCTCGTTTTATTGTCTCTTCTTTTCATTTTTTTCCGTTGTGTTCCTAACAAACCCTAAGGTGCTTTGGCTTTATTGTAATATTGGGGCACCAAGTGGTGGGGTGCACACCAGTCCGGTGAACCGTCCAGCCCTGTTTTCTTAGGGTTTAGGATATATATTCAGGCATATAGAGTTGGGTCGGGTTGATATTTTAAGCCTCATTAGTTGATGGGACAAGTTTGGGAAATTCTCAAGGCCCAGTCAAAATATAATTTTTTTTAGTATGTCAAGCTTTATGAATGTTACAGAGTTCCACTTTTTGAACATTTTTATTGCTTTTGAGAGGCAGTTTAATTATTGAACCATAATGTTTTATGTGTTTATTTTTAATCGTAGTACAAGAACATAAAACTTTGAATATTCCCAGTTGTGAATTCTAATGTGTGATCGTTGTAGTTGATTTATTTATGTTTGTGATATCACGCTTTAAAAAAATGAATAGGCTTGTTGGGCGGGTATGGGAAATAAAAGTTTAATTGGACGGAGTTTCGGAATATAAAATGAAGCCCAATTCTCAATGGGTCGGGTTTGGGCATGCACAAGTCTCGTTAATATCTAGTATAAGCCTGGCTTGACGTATATCCCTACTAAGTAGGGATGGCAAGATGCCCTAACCCGCCTCGCCCTAATCGGGTGGGTTTTTTTATCAAACTTTTTGGTATTGGGCGAGTACAAGGAAAATTAGAAAAACCCGGCTGGGTCGAGTTGATACTAACCCGCCCCAAAATATATTTATATATATAAGTATATACTTTTTACCCTAATGTAATAAACATTATAGTAAATAGGAGTATATTATATTTTTAATTGTATTATCATTCTACTAAAAAAAACTTTCATTGTTGCCTTAATATTTTAACCGTTACACAAAAATATCACTTTATTTATATATATATATATATATATATATATATATATATATATATATATATATATATATACTTTTACTTTGCTTTTAGATTAACAATTTTTAAAATTTCTTACAAAGCGGGGCGGGTAAACCCGTCCCCCAATTGGCCAGAAATGGGGGTAATAAAAAAATACTCGGTCGGGGTTTGCCATTCTTAGCACCAAGAAAAGTGTTGGTGATAATCAATAACCTTTATTTCAAAACGTAAGCCAAAAAAATTGTCTTATTGGCTTATTTTTTTATTTACGAAAAAAAATTGATTTTGTTATAAACTTATGGGCTAATAATTTGTCTCGATTAAAAAAATCTAAAAAGAAAAAATTACGTCCAAAACTTTATAATAAAATTTTTTTGAAGTAAACGCACATTGAATGGTGAAATACTCTCTAAAACTGTGTTCTCCTCCTCCTCTCTACAAAAGCATCATCTAGGGTTTCTGTATAAATTTTACGTATTTACATAGTACTTAGTTACTTAGTCATTAACTCAGTTTTAGGTAAGAAGAAAGGTAAGTTGTTGGACAAATTTTACATAGTTGGTTCGAGGAGTATAATGAAAATTTAAAAAATGTAAACACATACAACCAGGGACAGAGCCAGGATTTTGGTGTAAAGGGGATGGATATACACAATAAAAATAAAATAAAATTAAGACAAGAATATGAATTTTTACTTTGCTGTCCACAAACCATTTTAAAGAGTTTTAGGCTTCCGGAATGTCAATAAGCCTTAGTTTTTAAAAGTGAACGGGCCTTAAGTCCCTGAAATGAGTTGGGTTATAAATTTTGGGTGTTGTTTTGTTTAAAAATTGTATTTAAACCTCATTAAAACTAATTTTAGAATAATGTTGTTTCGTAGCCTGATAAATATTAAAGTGGTTACTCCTTTTTTTTTTAAACGAAAAAATGGAGGGGACCGGACTATATAGTTTGATGATAAATTATTATTTTTCAATGTCATAGTACGAATTTTTTAAGACGTAAGGGGGACGACTGCCCCAATTAACCCCTCCTTGGCTCCATCCTTGCATACAATCAGTTATAAATAAATAAAAATGGTCGGGCTATCGACAGGGACGGAGGGAAAGCTTGCAGTTGGGTGGCCGGCTTCCGCCAAATTTTTAAGAACTGCACTATACACCCTATATAATGATATAAATATGCATTTCTTCAGAAAGTTCCATAAAATTATGCTTTCCATCTCCATCGGAGTCATATTTCTTCAGAATCCCCTTCAGTTGATCTTAGCAAGATTTTTTGTTGGATTCCAGAAAGGCATTTTGCTATATAGGAATAGTAGCTTCGGTGTTTTTCGCGTGTGTGGAAACAGGTTGGTGATAATTGTGTAACTAATATAGGAACAAATAATGTGGAGTGTACAATTAAAGAGCTTTTTCACTTTCTTGAAATTTGACAATTGACATGCAACTACTTGCTACTAGGGAAATCATATGAAAGTATTCTTAAAAATCAACAAATGCAGCTACACCTCAGAACCCTTAATATTGTAGATCTCAAAGAGTAAATTATTCATGAAAAAAAAGTAAGTTGATCGGGGAATCATATTTGTCTTAAGAATAATTGACGAGTAGACTTTGACCATCGATTGTATTTTGACAAACATGGATTGCTCGAACGGATACGATCGATGGTCTGATTTGTCATTTTTTTTCTTTGCATGTCAGACATTCAACAATAGGATACCGCGAATATTAATAAGGTGCGAATCGGATCCTCAAATAGACCAGGGTCTCTTTTGCGTCGCATAAGGAATCACACAAGAGGATACCTCCTTTTTGCACACAGACCCTAGATTTCAAACCATTCGCCAATGATGAAACACAGGCGGCCTTGAAGCGGTACGCAAGGATACTGTCGGCCAAATTTGACTTGGACCTTCGCTGAAAATTAGAATTTGATAATCTCTTCCAATGAAACCAAGAACTATCATATTCATAGATATAATACCAAGAATATTCATTCCTCTTCGGACTTCGGATTTGAAATATGGTGAGTCAAATGCCTCCATTCAACAAGAAAATTGAAAAATAAAAAATAGATGGCACAGATTGTCCTAGAAGTGTCAAACGGGCCAGGCCAGTACAAGCACAATATGTTTAAGAGCGGCACGGGACGATTTTATAGGTGGACTATGCTAGGCTGATGTATTGTGGCACGTAGCACAAGCAAGGGCACAACACCAGCATGTGCAGGTGCACGAGTAAAAATCAAGACACTACTTGGTGACAAAATATTTTTATTGCCCTTTTTTCACAACAAGCCCGTAGTAATAAGTTTGTTGTGACAAAATGTCAAACTCATCAAAAGAAGAGAAGTAGACTAGCTCTAGATATTTTGAAGAAAAAATTAGTCATAAATACACAGTGGCATTGTTCGTTTAGTAGTTTTAGTTTAGTTTAGTTTTGGAAAAAGTGAAATGAGTGGAGATAGATAGAGAGAGAAAGAAATGAGTGTAATGATTACAAAACAAAACTAAAACTAAAATAAAACTATGAAATGAATATATTTTGCCTAAAGGATTGGAATGATGCACGTCTTGGACTTCAATATTCAAAAGTGTGTGATATTACGGAATATTTTTCAAATTTAGGTATAAACATGAATCTGATGAAGAATGAGTAGTATTCATGATTATGGATTTAGCAATATTTCACTTATTTTGTAATTTTTTTGTGCTTATAAGGTAAAAAAAAATTACAAATGATTGATAAGTGAGTAGGTGTCAACCTCGTTGAGATGTATATAAACTATAGTGGTGCAACTCTTATCTATTTACATTTGGTGTTTTATGAAAATATTTGTATTTTATTAATTTGGTTGTTTTATTTTATTATACTCCCTCTATCCTGAATTGTTTGTCCAATCATTTTCAACTTATTAAGGGAACCAAATAATTGCTAATAGAATGCCAACAATTTTATTAAAAAAATACCATTTATTATTTTGAAAATCCAAATAGGGAGTCATTTAAGGGTCAAAATTTGAGTATCTAGAAATTCCAAATTTCTCGAAGGTAATCTTGGAGAGAGACTTTAAAAAATTTTGGTGCTAAATCAGGAATTCTCTTTAAAATATTGGACATTCAATTTGGGACAAGGAGAAATCAAAAGGGGACAAACAAATCAGAATGGAGGGTATAACTATTAAAAAAAAATATCTGAAAGATTTTTTTTTCCTCTTTATAAATGCCTGATTTAAATTTCTACCTATTTCTCAAAAAAAAAAATGCCTGATTAAAAAAAAAGGCCAATTGAACATGGGCACGGCACGATGTCGGAATTGGCACGAACACGAGCACGGGAATTGACATGGCACTGGCATGATACGGCATGGAGTTAGGCGTGAATGGGCTTGGCCAGGCCGAGCATATTCTAACATGGACTAGCACGGCACGGCACGGCACGACTAATAAATGGGACGGGTTAAACACAACACAAAGTACGTCTGACACAGAACTGACCAGGCTGGGCCAACCCATTTGACACATCTAGATTGTCCCGTAGCTATCTAGCTACCGAACCTAATCAGCCGAACCACATGAACATCATTGGTTATAATGATCAGAAGTTCTACTACTACCATATTCCGGACAACTCCATAATTTACATCGAAGCCATAATCAATTGGTCGGAAAGGAAAGCTTCGGTCAAAGGATAATGTACCTCATGAGTTAAAAAACAAAAGATGGAACAGGAACTATTGGCAAAGAGGGATTAACTTTGGGGGGAGCCCTATCCTGAGTTACAAGTTTACTCATGTAAAATAAGATATACGCTCCATCCGACATCCCGTGGTGCATTGATACTGGCTGGACCTGCCAATGAAGCATATGATATGGGGCTTCAGAACCTCACTTCATTGAAAAGATGGAAAACAATTTTGCAAGCACAACCGTAAAATGCAACACAATCGTCACGTGAATTCCATGCACAGATGCACTCAGCCGAACCCTGACAAACTTAGCAGAGTTTAATGTCAGATAGTCAGCAAAGTAAACCAAATTATAGTCTGGGACACAATAGGAAAGGATATATCAACTGAAATTGGTCCAGAAAAATTACTACTTGGAAATTCGTTAGGGAAGAAATTCGTCTAACGCAATAATAGATACACTAGGTATGATTCAACGTGTTAATGATTGGTGTGTTTACCCGTTGGTGAAAATCAAAGATTTGCATGCAACGGAACTGGAATAAGGCCCGGTTTTCTAAAAGATTTTAGCACCCATGTGCTAATATCATGATATTTCAAATAAAAAAATGAAGTGGTTCCGTATATCGTTTTCCGATTTTTTTTTGGCACCAAATTAAAATACACATCGAGTACTTTACTTTGGTGCAAAAAAATCAAAAAACAATACACGGAACCACTTTATTTTTTTATTTGAAATATCATGATTTTAGCACCTGGGTGCTAAAATCTTTTGGAAAACTGGACCTAAGAGAGATGTACAAAGAGTTTTTGTCTGTGGATCAGAATATTACGTACCAAGTTTGAAGTTGATGTTTCAGGGCTAAAAGATTTGGGAGGAAGCAGATCAGATGGACCAAAAGGCCTCTTCCTAACTATTTTAGTGAACGCCAAATAGTGTATGTCTCCAAAATTGGTGGTTTGATGAAAAGTTATGTAATTTGGCTTAGAATTTGAACTGACTAATAGAGCTAGTCATTCTTCTTGTTGAGCAGGGTTCCGTTTTCAGTTTCTTGATCAAAGTCTTCGCTGTTGCTTGATTTTTCTCCTGTTTCAGGCTTGGATATTTTCTCAACTTCGTAGCCCATAGTTCTGGCCTTTAGCTAGGGGTATCTGGTGCCATGAGAGAAGTTTCTTTGCCAATTCTTCGATTTCTGTTGTGGGCTTGAGGAAAGGGGCTTGGATGTTAAATTTGCATTGCTCAATGCCTCCATAGTCGTACATATAGGCATGGATGGAAGGTTTGGCCAGTTCAAGTCATCGGTCAGACATGGCTGTATGTAGTTATGCACGTTATAGTCTTTTGGATGTTTTCCTTATCATAGTTTTTACTTTTCAAATCCTGCAATAATTTTGCGTCTATTTACAAATCAAACTGAGTCTTCGCGTTATGACTTAATGCATGTTTAACTGAGATTAACTTATCACAGATGCGTTGTTTGCAATATTGCATGTGGGACCATGGAAGAAGATAAAAGGATCATGGGTAGCAAACCTAAAGATCATTGATCATGCGTAAAAAACATCGCTCCCTCCATTTACATCAACTGTCCACATAACCAAACATATGCTAACTAAAATTCCAACGTTTATTGCACCAGATTGAAGCCAATGACAGTTTCTCTATGGGATCAATTCAATGACATCAAGGCCACTGCAATGGCAAATCTGCCCGGAACACTCCCAGTAGCAATCGGAATGAGACTGAAAAGAGCAGACTAATATGGTAATACTTTATAATCATTATATACTTCATTGTATACTGACAAGAGGGTACCGACAAAATTGAAAGGAAAATTTTATACTAGGTTGACCTATTAAGAAGCAGCAAGTGAACAAGATAAGTGTAGCGAAAATGAGAATATTGAGGTAGATGTGTGGTAAGATTAGACGAGATAGGATTAGAAATGAAACAATTCGCGAGGTGGTACGTGTAACACCTATAGAG
This sequence comes from Vaccinium macrocarpon, assembly GCA_022606695.1. Lineage (NCBI taxonomy): Eukaryota > Viridiplantae > Streptophyta > Magnoliopsida > Ericales > Ericaceae > Vaccinium > Vaccinium macrocarpon. The sequence continues at coordinate 7,513,601 of CM040180.1, forward strand.
AAGAAGTTAAGGAAAAATAGGCTGAGGTGGTTTGGTCATGTCTATCGTAGGCCAGCAGATGCAGTAGTTAAGAGAGTGGATATGATAGCTTTCGGTAGAAACGCACAAGAGAAAGGAAGACCCAAATTGACATTAGAAGTGATAGTACGCAAAGATCTGAGTATACTAGCTTTAAGCGATGAAACAGCACTTGACAGAGCTCAATGGAGAAAAATGATTCATGTAGCCGATCCCAATTGATTGGGACATAAGACTTGGATTGGTTTGGTTTGGTATTGCCAATGCCAACACAAACAAAGAAATTCCCCTCACATTGACAATGCTGAACTACAAAGAGCCAGCATCGGATGAAATTGTTAAAATCATCAATCTCCCCTCAAAAGTTGTATAGGTACACCCACTAAACTACCATGATCTGTACATACATGATTAAGTTATTTTTTGTTTTGTTCTTTTGCTTGCGATGGTTCCACATATTTTGGTAATATTTCTCTTACACGACTACATCCAAAGTCAAAAGTGTAATTTGATTTGTATAGTACTACTACATATCAAACATTCTTACCAATCACAAGCATCCTGCTCATAATAATCAGTCATATTTTTTCCCACAGATATGCATTGACTTATGTTCAATTGATATATATGTTGTTTCTGCCGTTAATAATCACAGTCTGAACTATAACTTGTAATTCAAGCTCTTTTTGCGAAATCGTTATTAGAAACTCCACCATCACTATCAACAACTCCAAAATCGCAATCCCCCAACAACTGGGCGCCCAAGTTTGCAACCTTTTCAGGATCATTCAATACTCCAGTGTCGCCACCAAGATTAATAGCCGGAGTCTCAGAATCAGGATCATTCAATCGTTTTTATAAACCATTGGCAATGTACTGTGCTGAAACTGGAACTCGTCGAAGTCCTTGTCATCGAGTTTTTCACCTACTGTCATAAATAATACACATTTAAACATTTCAACCTTGTATTTGTACACCTAAATTGCGTAATCTAAGATCGATCATTGTTCTCTCCGGGATTACCACAGTTGCCAAATCCATGCAGACAATATACTGACTCAGCATAAGATATTAGCCCATTGATATTCATCTTTAGAAATTCAAACTTAACGCTGGCTTAGTCAAACAAATTTGCTCTTTATCCAAATTTGGTTTTAGGCATAAAGCGGTAGCTTTTGAGCCTTAATTAGCCCACGGCCATCCCCGATTGCAGCTATATGTAATGTATCATATATTCGTACTAGTGGTGAAGATATATATTGGAAAACGCTAAAATAGGCCTGGTGTTTAATGTTAAGGTTTAAAAAGTTTGTTGAACTGTGTGAAAAATGTATAAACGTATGTGTAAATATATTGAAAAGCGTAAAGGGTACATTAAACTACATTTTTAAAAATATTTTTTATGTACTTATTGTGATCGAGTGGGTAACACCCTGAGTATAATGTCAAGGATGTTGTATCTTAAGATATTATACTCCCTTCGTCCCAAATTACTGGTCATTTTTTTCATTTTAGGATGTCCCAAAATATTTATCTCATTTTTAAAAACATTTTGTTCAACGCTAATGCTCTGAATGTTGAATGAAAGAAGCTTGGTAATATGCACATAAATCAAAATGATTCTTGGGTCTGCCCTCTCTGATGCCTTTTGGCTTTGATTTGAGGGCATGATTCCGCAGCATACTCGATGGTATAGGGGGACCACTGTTTCAGTGGTATTTTGTGAGCAACCACTTCGTGCATTTATTGCCAAAGATTAGGTCTGTCTCAAATCCATCTGTTTCAGTGGTATTCTGGGAGTAGCCACTTTGTGCATTTATTGCCAAAGGTTAGGTCTGTCTCCTATCCATCCCCCGCTCATACCCCCAATTATTGGGGACTAAATGGGTTTTGTTATTGTTGTTATTGTTGTATTTCTAAAAACATCCATCAAAATAAAGTCATCTTCTAGTTTTTACACTTAAAAAATACTTTTTTCATCTTAATTGGTTAGTCCATTATCTTTTATTTTATAAGGGTTCTTATGATTTTAAAAATTTTATATAATAAAACTAATTGATATCTATCAAATAAGATCCATATTGCATATGTTTTGAGTTTCATACAAAAAATTAACCCACAAAATTGGCCACAATAATATTGACAAGATTTGAGGGCAAAAACATAAAAGCAATATAAAATTGTCATACTCCTTAAAAACCTACTTCCCCACAAGGGGCAAGCAAATTGGGACGGAAGGAGTAGAACTTTTGTGTTCTTGTAATTTTCTTATCCAACAGATGTCTGATAAAAATTGCTAATATTTTAGTAATCTGTAATCTCTGTTAGCTTACGCACATTTTTACTACTCCCTTCGTCCCAAATTAAAAGGATGTCAAAAAACATTATTCACATCTCTCGTAAAATAATCTATATGTTTTAATTTATAATATATATATGTGTGCAATATGGATCTTGTTTAATAGATTTTATTTAGTTTTATTAAACGAAGTTTTAAAATCATAAAAAAATACTCCCTCTGTCTTTTTTTTAGTTTAGACATTTCCATTTTGGATTGTCTTTTAATAAGTGTATTTTTGAAAAGTTAATGGGTAAAAGTTACTACAATTATAATTTTGCCCTTTCGAAAAGTTAGTTAGTAAAGAGTTACTGAGTAAAAGTGGATGATAATTTTGGAAAAGGGATGTACAAGTTAATATAAAAAGTGTTAAAGTGGATATAAAAGCTGATATGAAAAGTGTAATAATAATATTTCTTTAATAAGTTGAATTTACAAATTAACACACTTAAAAAGAGACGGAGGGAGTATTATAAATTACCAAATATATTTTAAAAAAATTGAGAGGTGTGGATAGTATATTTGGACATCTGTTTTGGGACATGGGAAGTAATTATTCATCCTCAATTCGGTGAAATGCAAGTTATCCACACCGGAACTAAGATACTCATAAAAGTTACTTTTTTTCTACCTGACCCAAGAGCCAAACCTTAGACAATTGTATAATAAGTACACCCACCAACCAGTGGAGTAACCATCAGGGTTAAGTAATGAAATGGGCTTCTCGGCAATGGAATCAAATCCTTTGTTCCAAAAATCCTTTATTCCTATGTTCTGGTGCACTTCAGGGCATTAGATCACATGAAAATTTTAAAACAAAAAACATAAAACACCTAATCCAACAATCTAAAATAATTCGGCACAGAGGCACGCCATTTTTTGGGCAGAGGGGATCTCAGACAACCAAACAGTCCACCACTTGAGTGAACTGCAACATATGGTTGATGCATTCAGGGGCTTGTAACGGATCTATATATATGATCAGAATCGTTCACTCTTTAACATTTGTTGAGAACATTAATCAAACTGATGAAAATCATTTTATTCAGCTACTATCCATAGCAAATCAGAATACATTTATTGTTCAAAATAAGTTAACGTATTCCAATTGATCATGAATTAATTTTTATCGGCTTATTTACCTTTTTAGTCCCCAAAGTATTCGCGAAATGTCAATTTCGTCCCCAATATTCACAATATGTGTTTAAATGGTCCACGTGTCTAACTCTGTCTGTCTTCTCTGTCAAATGCAGGGGTAATTTTGAAATTTCACTCCCACAACTTATCTTTAACCTCTAAACCCTTAGTTTTAACCCCCACACACTTCACGGCCAAAATTCGTCCACCAGTGTAGTGCATTTTGCGCATTACACCATCCTCAATCCGCATTTGATCTACCCTTACAAAAAATATGACAAAACTGTTGAGTGGAGGAGTATAGATCACACACTTTTCATGTATGAAACTCACAAAGAAATTGAACAAACACACTCTGATTTTATTGATGTTTTCTTACTCCACACTTGATATCAAACTAACAAATTACACGCCTATTTATAGGCTTAACAAGCAGAAAAAACAAATACAAGATAAACTCATATTTAATGCAAATCACAAAACGAATCACGGAAATGCAAAAGTCTTCAATCGTGATAGTGAATAGTAACCCACGTTTTTTGTTTGGGCTGCTGAGAATCCACTTGTTTCACTCAAGTTTATTTTTTCTTTTCTTCATCCCCCCTTAAACTTGAGTCTGGGGGCTTCTTCATTCCAAGCATTGTCTTCATTTTGATGAAGGCTTCATGCTTGAGGGGCTTCGTGAAAATATCAGCAGCCTGATCATATGTCCTGCAAGAAACTAGCTCCACTTCTTTTGCTTTCACACGCTCTCTGATGAAATGGTAGCGTGTGTCAATATGCTTGCTTCTTTCATGATGCACTGGATTCTTTGCTAGTGCGATTGCGGAGCGGTTATCGACATAGATCTCCGTGGGTTTTTCTTGAGAAATTCCCAAGTGATTCAAAGATATTCCTACCCATATAGCATGACAAATGGTGAAGCTAGTCTACATACTCAGCTTCACAAGATGATAGTGTCACTATCGCTTGTTTCTTCGATGACCATGTGAAGGCTGTATCACCAAGAAAGAAAGTAAATCCGGTAGTACTCTTTCTCTCATCCAAATCTCTTCCCCAATCACTATCTGAATAGCCGACAAGTCTGAAGTTTTCAGTATTTGTATAAAATAGTCCCTCGATCAGTACCTTGACATAGCGCCAAAATCCGGCCAAAGATTCGATGGGATTGATCCGTATCTCCATGTATCGGTGATAAGACCAACACCATATAGTATGTCGGTCTTGGCACGCCGTAGCATGGGCTTCCTACCAGACTCTTGAAATATGTCGGATTAACATTACCGACCTCGCTCTTTCTGAGTTCCACTCCACTTTCAACTGGAGTAGTCACTGGATTAATTTTCTCCATGCCAAAACGCTTAAGGATGCTTTTGGCGTATCCAACTTGAGAGATGAAAATGCCATCATCTCCCTGCATCACTTCAATTCCAAGGAAGTGTGCCATCAGTCCGATATCTGTCATCTCGAACTCTCGGACCATACTCTGTTTGAAAGAATCAAACATAACTGGATTGTTGCCTGTGAAAATCAAGTCATCAACATACAGGCATACATACAGTAAACTTCCATCAGCTTCCTTTTTCATATAAAGTGCATGCTCGTAAGGGCACTTCTCGAATCCATTCTTCTGGAAGTATGCATCGATCCTTGTATTCCATGCATGTGACGCTTGTTTCAATCCATACAGCGCCTTCTTCAACTTGTAAACTTTGTCATGATGTCCTTCCTTCACATATCCAGGTGGTTGCTCGACATAGATTTCCTCCTCTAGAAATCCATTTAGAAACGCAGTCTTGACATCTAATTGGTAGATCTTCCATCTGTGTTGAGCAGCTAATGAGATCATCATCCTGATTGTCTCCATCCTGGCAACAGGAGCAAAGACTTCGCCATAGTCTATGCCTTCTCTCTGTTTGTAGCCTTTAACTACGAGCCTAGCCTTGTATCTTTGAACTTCTCCTTGAGCATTCTTCTTGGCCTTGTAGACCCATTTCACTCCAATAGTTTTATTGCCTTCTGGAAGATTTGTCAACTCCCAGGTTTTGTTTTTCTCTATGGACTGAATCTCTTCATCTATAGCCTTCCTCCATTTGTCTTCTTGGTTAGCCTCATCGAAGTTAACTGGATCACAAGTCATTTGCAGACAGAACATGGTGAAGTCCGCATCCAGTGGATTTGTATTACGATATAGATCATCCAGCTTCGTTCCTCTGTGCCTCATGTCGGAAAGCTCTTCTGTAGCTGGTGAGGATGGTTCACCTCTTTGTGGTGAAGGGAAACCATGAGACGGTGATGACTGCTCTTCTAATCTTCTAGGTACCTCCCTTGTCTGTACATGTTCTTTGTCTTCAACAGTCAGCTCCATATTCCTGGTAGTTTCTGTCTGATCCCAACTCCAAGATTCATTTTCCTTGAAAATGACATCTCTGTTGTATATCACCTTCTGAGTGACGGGATTGTATAGCTTGTATCCCATCGTCCAGTCACCATATCCAATAAGGATACACTTCACTCCTTTGTCTTCAAGTTTGGTTCTGTTTGCCTCTGGAACTTTTGCATAGGCAATACAACCAAACACTCTGAGATGAGCCACACCTGGCTTGTAAGTGGTCCATGCTTCTTGTGGTGTCTTTAACTTCAGACTCCTCGTAGGACATCCGCTGAGTAGATAGACCGCGACATTGAATCGCCCTTCACCCAAAAATCTCTTGGGGCGATTTTTTATCCTTCAAAGATGCTTCTCGCCATGTTGAGGATGGTGCGATTCTTCCTTTTAGATACACCATTAAGCTGAGGAGTGTATGCTGGTGTACACTGGTGTCTGATTCCTTGATGTCTAAGAAATCCATCGAACTGATCTCCAGTGTATTCTCCTCCTTGGTCTGACCGCAACATTTTGATGTAGTAGCCGCTTTCTTTCTCCACAAGAGCTTTGAAGTCTATGAACTTCTCGAATACTTCGACTTCGCTTGAGAAAGTATACCCACGCCTTCCCCGCTATAGTCATCGGTGAACGTGAGGAAGTATCCGCTCGGCCCATTTGAGATTGGCTTCAATGGACCACACACATCTATGTGGTACTAGCTCGAAGCGCATGCTTGCTCTCCAATCAACTTGTTTCCCAAAACTGTTGCGGTGTTGTTTGCCAAGAATACAATTTTCGCATACCTCATTTGGATGTTGGATATGAGGTAGGCCTTTGACCATCTTCTTATTCGCCAACATCTTCAAGCTTTCAAAGTTGAGATGCCATATCCAGTCTTTGTCGTTGATAATGGCATTGAGGCACTTTGGCGTGTCATGAAGAACAGTTAGCGGAAACATCCTGTTCTTCGCCATCTTTACTCGAGTAACCAGCTTCCCTCGAGCATCTGTGATCGTAAGTTGCATATCCTTCAGGCTAATTTGATAGCCTTTCTCCAGGAGTTGCCCAAGACTAAGTATATTAGTCTTCATGTCTGGAACATAGTAGACATTGGAAATGAATGCATGATCACCATTCTTCTGTTTGATCACAATATTTCCTCTCCCATGAACTGGGACTTTGGAGAGATCGCCAAAAGAGATATTTCCCTGAACATTTTCATCAAGTTCAGTAAATAGATGCTTTGAGCCAGTCATATGATTACTAGCTCAAGAATCAAGGAACCATGTACCTTGATCCTGTTCGGTGGAACTGTGCGCCATGAGACTCATTGAATCTCCTCCTGTTGGCTCCTTGTCTGCATAGTTGGCTGTTTCGCCAACTTGATTTAATGCTGGCCTTCCTCTGCATTCTTTCATGTAGTGACCATACTTTTGGCAATTGTAACATTGAACGCTGCTTTTGTCAATGTTCGGTCGGTTATTGTAACCACCTCTTTTTCTTTGTCTTCCGCCTCTGTTACTGCTTTGATGTCCATGACCACCTCCTTTTGGACCATGGTTTTGATTTCCTCCTTTGGAAAAACCTTTGCCTACTTTACCTCTGAAATTTGAACTTCCAGAGCCTCTTCCATGAGAACCATAGCTTCGTCCTCTCTGTGATGTACCCCCCTTGCTCGTGCCTGTCTTCATTGAGGGACAACTTCGTCTGTAGAGCCTGCTCCACGGCTCTATCATCATCTCTGTGCAACTTCTGTTCATGGGCTTGCAGTGAGCCAACAAGTTCTTCAATAGACATGGTTGTTACGTCTTTAAGTTCTTCCAACGTAACAACAATGAAGTTGAATCGCGGATCCAATGATCGAAGAATCTTCACTCTCGTATCTGTGAGAGCTTCTCTGTTTCTTCTCATCTGATTTGCAACCGTCATGATTCGACCATAATACTCAGAAATAGATTCTGAGGGTTTCATCCGTAAAGACTCAAATTCACCTCTTAGAGATTGAAGGCGAATCCTCTTTACTTTGTCGGCACCTTTGTATGTTTTCTGCAGCATCTCCCAAATTTCTTTGGAAGATGTAGCAGAGGCGATGATCTCAAACGTCATCTCATCAAGTCCTTGGTAAATGATGGATCTGGCTTTGCAATCCTTCTTTCGCTCGGCACGGAGCGCTGTTTTTTGTTCCTCCTTCAAAGCTGCTTCTGCTTCTTTTGAGGCAGGTTCCTCGTACCCATTTTCGACTATCTCCATGACTTCTTGAGCACCCAATAATGCTCTCATTTGGATGGACCAATTATCATAATTGTCCTTGGTGAGCTTTGGAATAAGTGCTGGAGCAGCTCCGTTGGACATCTCGTCTTGAAATATTTAAACCACCAGTCTTTGAGTTGAAATTTGAAAAAAAAATTCAAACACCACAATTGAATTTGAAATGATCCAAAAGTGATAATTGCGATGCCCTTTAATTTTCTCCAACTGCTTTGCTGATAAGCTCAATGGAATGGACCCCACTTTGGAAAAACAATTCGGCTTGAAAGTTGTACCTCACAGAGAAAACAATTCATGGGCCCCCACTAGATTTAATACCCCTTTGATGGACCAGTGCACGCCAGGTGTGTTGGATAGTCACGTGGGAGGAGTAAATTGATCAGCTAAAGGAGTAATTGATCACACAACAACTTTCTTTGGTTTTACCAACAATAGAAAATTGTTTTTCCCTTGGTTTTGCCTTAAAGGCAAATCTGACTTTGAGAACAAGAAAAGAATGCTTCTAAATTTCTTTTCTCTTGTCGGTGAAAACAAAGAAGAAGCACTGTGCTTCTTTCGATCTGCTACTTTGAAAATCAGTTGCAATGCAACAAGGTAACACTTCGTCTGGTGTTGTGGGTTCACCTCGCATCAATTTCACACCTTGGCTCGCTGGGATGAGGAAGCAACAGTCGTGGGTGCAAGGTGAAAGTAATTCGTCACTCTTCAACTTCTGGGTTTCGCAAGAAACCGAGACTGTTCAATTTCGTCACCGGATTATCATTTCCGGCTGAGACAAAATTGACACTCAAAAATTTTATTTTGAGGGAGCTAATTTCTGGATGAAAAATAGCAGTAGCACACCAAGGTATTTTTTCTGAGAGAATTTTTTTTTTATGATGAGCCTGAGCTCTGATACCAATTTGTTGAGTGGAGTATAGATCACACACTTTTCATGTATGAAACTCACAAAGAAATTGAACAAACACATTCTGATTTTATTGATGTTTTCTTACTCCACACTTGATATCAAACTAACAAATTACACGCCTATTTATAGGCTTAACAAGCAGAAAAAACAAATACAAGATAAACTCATATTTAATGCAAATCACAAAACGAATCACGGAAATGCAAAAGTCTTCAATCGTGATAGTGAATAGTAACCCACGTTTTTTGTTTGGGCTGCTGAGAATCCACTTGTTTCACTCAAGTTTATTTTTTCTTTTCTTCAAAAACATTCTCAATAGTGTGCGAAAATGGAATTAAACTTGGATAGTAATATCATGTCCGTACTTTTTCTTTGTTGAAACCCGGCCCATACACAACACATTGCCCTTCAAAACACAACATCACATTTCTCCTCACTCTCTCTCCTCTCCATAACCGCCCTCTCTCTTTGCGCAATGGACCTCACAGCAGAGAAGCACAAAAACCTAGAGCCCAAATACAGCCAGGAATGCTACACCGTCCACATTGGCACCCACCGCATCTTCACCATTGCCACCCTCTGCCACGACACCGTCATCAAATGGATCAAAGAAGTCAAGAAATTCTACCGTAACAAACCCGGCCCCTTCCTCGTCGGCCTTTCCACTTCCACCGACACCAAAAAAACCAAGTAAATCCACTGACCCCAAAAAAATCCCATACGACCTACGGTGGATGGATCCTGACCGTGAAGTGTTTAGAGGAGGCGGTGGACGGAGTTGTGATGATGCTAGAGTGGCTTTTTAAGGCGGCGGCAACGGTGAATGAATTTTGGCCGTGAAGTGTAGGGGTTGAAACTAAGGGTTTAGAGGTTGAAGATAAGTTGTAAGGGCGAAATTTTGAAATTACCCCTGCATTTGACGGAGAAAACAAACGAAGTTAGACACAGGGACCATTTAAACACACATTGTGAACATTGGGGACTCGATACACACGATTTGAATATTCGGGATGAAATTGACATTTCGAGAATATTTTGGGGACTAAAAAGATAAATAAGCCAACTTTTATCTGGAAAACATGATTTTTGTGTGGTTAATGATCTCGTCAAATTCTAATACTCCTATGAATGGCTTCGATCATCAGAATTGATCTGTTATGGGCACCACAATGTACCAACCATTCGGTGCAAGACTTTTAAGCCAGTTTTCCAAAAGATTTTAGCATCCACATGCTAAAATCTAGATATTTTAAATCAAAAAATGAAGTGGTTCCATGTATTATTTTTCAAAATTTTTGCACCAAATTAAAGTACACGAGGAGTACTTTAATTTGGTGCAAAAAAATCGAAAAATGATGCACAGAACCAATTCATTTTTTGATTTGAAAAATCATGATTTTAGCACCTGGATGCTAAAATCTTTTGGAAAACATCCGTTATAGTTTCCATCCAGTCTCCGTACATGGACTCCATATGTCTAATTTAGGTTAAGCTACTTGAAAATTCGAAACCATGGTTGGCTAAATAACTTGGTTGAACGTAAGTTTGATAAATACGTGAACAAAACACATTTGCAGATAAGAAAAGAATGGAACGAATGATTTTAAAAATTAAATTACTCTTGTTTCTATTTACATAATTCTTGGTGTCTGATCAAAACAATGTTGACAAAAATAGCATTTTCAATTAGGTTGATGACGAAATGAATTGTTCAAATTATAGTGAACGATCTTATTGGACTCCTAATGAATTGTTCAAATTGTTTATTCACTTTGCTCGGAGTCGACCGGAGGTTTGTGTACGTTTAGATTGTTCCTCTGCGCTTTTGGCATTGCTCTTGTGATGAAATTGGTTTATTTGCAAGTGGCATTCGGGTGTCATTTTCATGTTTTATCAGTAGTCTCTTTTATATGCTACTTATAGTAAATACAGTACTTTCATTCTTATCGTTAGACGAGATATGAAGACAATAGAGCTCTTTACTACAGCCTTTCCTGGTCCTTCCTGTTTAATTTGCTAGGAAACATAGGTTGCGGTCAGAAATGGATTTATTGGATTAGGGAATGTGTTACTAGTCCATCTCTATCTGTATTAATCAATGGCTCAGCAACATCCCAATTCCAAATGGAAAGAGGGCTTAGACAGGGTGATCCATTATCCCCTCTCCTATTTAATGTGGTGGCTGAAGGTCTGAACATTTTACTTGAAAGAGCAAAGGATGAAGGGATGTTTTCAGGAATGAGGATGGGTACAAATGGACCTACGATCTCACACCTACAGTTCGCAGATGATACAATGCTTTTCTGTAAATGCGATGCTAATCAATTAATCACAATCAGAGGTATCTTGTGGACTTTCGAGCTTATCTCAGGTCTGAAAATAAATTTCTCAAAATCCCAACTTTGTGGGGTAGGAGTCCCTCAAGAAGATATGGCTATTTATGCTAAGATGCTGGATTGCAAGGTGGCGGAATTACCATTGAAGTATTTGGGTCTTCCAATTGGTGCTAACCCGAGGAGAATTGCTACTTGGAAGACAATAATCGAGAAGTTTGAGAAGAATCTAGCTATTTGGAAAAGGAAGAACGTTTCAATTGGTGGGAGACTTAGCTTAATCAAGTCAACTCTTGGTCACTTGCCCCAATTTTATATGTCTCTGTTTAAAATGTCCATCTCAGTTGCAAATAAGCTAGAAAAAATCCAAAGAAATTTCCTATGGGGTGATTCAAATGAGAAAAGAAAGTTGCACTTAGTTGGGTGGGAAAGAGTTACAAAAAATAAGAAAAGAGGTGGCCTAGGGGTTAAGAAGTTGCAAATCCAAAACGCTGCCCTCCTATGGAAATGGTGGTGGAGGTTCGGGGTTGAAAAAGATGCACTGTGGGTTAGAGCTATAATTGGGAAATATGGGTTGGACGCATCAATTTGGTTACCTTCCATGTCTGAAAATCAATCTGGTGCAGCCAGGACTTCAAGGGTTTGGAGGGACATAAGCTCTTTGGCCTCAAACAATTTGGAAATGGCAAGTGTCATTAGTAAAGGTTTCTGCATCAAAGTGGGATCGGGTATGAGTATATCCTTCTGGAATGATCTTTGGGTGGGAGAAGAAAAGCTATGTAATGTGTTCCCAAGACTATTCTCCATTTCCACGCAGCAGATGGCAAAGGTAGGAGAAGTGTATGATTTTAGAACCTTATCGTGACAGCTTTGTTTCAGAAGAGCTCTATTCGTATACGAATCTAATCAAAGGGATCTTCTAATCCAAATGCTGAATGAGATCAACCCCTTTGGTGATAGGAGAGACATTTTAACATGGAGATGGGATGGAAATAATGGTGTTTTCTCAGTAAAATCGTGCTATGAGAAATGGGATGGAGATTTCAATTCAGAAAATGTCATTGGCCCTCTATCCAAGCAGATCTGGAGAAATTTATGCCCTTTCAAAGTCGAAGTCTTCATGTGGCAGGCTATGCAAAGTAAAATAGCAACAAGGAGCGAGCTGATTAGAAGAAATATCTTAAATCCAGTGGCAGCAGGTGATGGTAGATGCCCCTTGTGCAACTATGTTTTGGAATATCCATCTCATCTACTATTACACTGTAATATTTTCTTGGGAAGTATGGTCTTGAATCATTAAGTGGTGGGATATAGTTTGGGTTAGTCCATCTAATATGTATGATCTCATGTGCTGGTGGTTCTCAAACAATTTTTTAAGTGTTGAAAAAGGTTGTTGGGAGATCAGTTTCTATGCGGTGTTGTGGTTTATCTGGTTGGAAAGAAATCAAGTCGTCTTCAAAGCTAAACAGGTGGATGTTGAAGAGTTGGTGGACTGCATCAAAACGAAGATTGCATTATGGACAAAAGTTTGCTTTGACATACGGGATTACACGGTGGAGGATATTAAAAGGTGCATTCAAGGGATTAGAAAACTCAAGCTGGTGAAATCAAACATTGATCATCTATGATTATGCAAGAAAACTCAAGCTGGTAAATAAAACTTTGATCATCTCTGATTGTGCAAGAGCATGTGGAGTGGAAGGCGTCCAATATGAAGACGTTGGTGAAGTATTATATAGTAATGACAGGGAATGGGTCACGTCCCCAGTCTGCTTTACTCTAGTCTAGACAGTTGATGCTTGGTTGATTCCTTATCAATCTCGCTTGGTGTAATTCTCCTTTTAATTAATATAGTTGTTTTTTTGCCGATCAAAAAAAAAATAGAGCTCTTTACTATTGATACCAATTCCAAAAGCCAAAAGCGAATTAGAAACTTAGATTTTGCTCTCTCCTAGGTCTCACATTTGACCTCACTGGTGCATGGTATCTCCTTTAATAAGCTTCGTGTTAGTGAAAATGATGTGATTGGTCCCTAACATACGTTAAAGTGCATGTAAACTGATCCAAGCACTTGAATTATCAAAAAACAAAGATCATAAGGGAGCCACTTATAGTGCAAGCTTTTTCTATCTAAACAAAGTTAGCTGAAATGCAAATAAGAAAGTTGGGCTTGATTATAAAAAAAAAAGTCTAGAAAATAATGCATACATTAATAAATCCCTAGCTAGTCTTATACTGGATCAAAGACGGATTGAGTGGTGGATAAATCCGCACATTCAACTTACCCCACGAATCAACATATTTTGAGAATCGTATTAATTTTCCCTTGAATACGTTCAAATTTTGAAGGATTCAAGCTTGCCCGCCTAAGATTTTTACATAAAGTCTGACACCCGCTCATTCAAGAATTTGAAAAGTTCAATTATCGTCTTCCTAAGGTTTTATGCATTTAATAAAAAAAAAAAATAATCTCCAAGTTTCTTATTTTATGTTTTGAAATGGATATGGGTTGTATAATTAAAGATTAATTATATGGATCAACAATTATGCGTATATATACCCCTTTAATAGTAGAAGTTGTTAGAAAATATGTACAATAATTTTGGGGGTTTTGCTTTTATATTTGTACTATGAACTTCCATACGTGATAAATAAAATTACCAACTCGAAAAGGCGAACGGGAGCCACACCACATCAAAGTCCACTGAAATGAAACATAAAGTTGAGGCCAAGGAATTGAACGGACATTAGCTAAAACAATTATTTCACTCTCTGTATCGTTTTGCCACTGTGGCAGTTCAATACAGGCTAGTCGTTTTTCATGCAGATCCCATCAAAAAATCACAAATCCTTTAAACCACAATTCCACAGCCCAAAAAAGGAAGGAAGAAGAAACAAAATCACATAGAGAGAAAAAACAAAAAACAAAAAACAAAACAAAACAAAAAAGGAATATGGTGAAAATGGCTAAGAGTAACATTCCAATAATTGATATGCAAGACTTCCCAGCACAATCTGGGAAACTAATGGCGGCATGCAGAGACTGGGGGTGTTTTAGGATTATAAATCACGGTATTTCGCCAGCATTGATGGGGGAAATGAAGGTGGTGACGCGATCATTGCTGGATTTGCCGGTAGAGATCAAGCTGAGGAACTCTCATCCGGTGGAAGGGAAAGGGTACACATCGCTTAATAAGGGTGGTCCTGTTTTTGAAGGGTTGGAGTGTTATGACATCGCTGCACCGGGAAATCTTGATTTTTTTTATCAACTTTGTGTCTCTGATCCTTACCAAAGGTGCTCTCTCTCTCTCTCTCTCTGGACAATTCGGAAATCAAATAAAACTAAGGAAGCGAAGTACCATGCAGTCATGCACTCCATGAGGGAGATTAAGTTAGGGACACAGACCCAACAAACGAAATAAACTAGTCAACAACTTCCCTAAGACCTAAACGGTCTCTGGTCATAAACTCTCTGATCGAGAGCGGCATCTCATTGGTAACAATTAGATAGTTGTCTTGTTCATGAGGCGTGTAAGATGATCTGTACACTCATTAGCACCACGGTAGATGTGATTCAGACTAGCTCCTATTCTACTTGACTGTGTTTGGTGTATATATATCTCGGGGATTTTCATTACTAGTTTTGATAGCCAAAATATAAATAAATAAATAAAAATCTGAAAAATGTTTTGCGTAGTGATTATCGGGCTCTTCTCTTTATATCACTACATCGTCACTCTTTTGTGTCCTTATGTTCGTGAATTTTTTAATATTATCTATCCATTTATAGATGGAATTTTTTTTTTTTTGGTAAAGAGATAGAAGAATCCGTTAAATCAAGACCCTGTTACAACATCTTAACATTTTTTGAAAAATAAAATCGTGAAGAAATAGTGTGACTAGCTTGCAGCAACTATTAAATTACAGGGAGATCATAAGAGCATACTCCAAAGCCATACACGACCTTGGGATGGACATGGGCCGTAAGTTGCTCCAAGGCTTGGGGCTCTCCTGTGATCTATTCAACGGGTGGCCTTGTCAACTTAGATTCAACAAATACAACTGCACTCCTGACTATGTTGGCTCGATTGGTGTCGTTTTGCATACGGATCCCGGGTTCCTCACCGACACCGTATTACAGGATGATGAAATCATTGGTGGCCTTGAAGCAGTGCGCAAGGAGACCGGGGAATATCTACCCATTAATCTTGGAGACCTTGCAGAGGTAGGTTCAATCCACTGTCAGTACTTTGTCTGTCTCAAAAAGTTAAGGCTGTTTTCAGTTGCATTGTTGAAAAGCATTTTACAAACCTCAATTTCAAATTTTAAAATAATTGATATTTCCCATCTCACCTGGGCCCCGCCCCACCCCACCCCACCCCTTCCATATTCTGTCAACTCACCTCACCTTTAGCAGAAAAAATTGAGCTAGTGGGGTCCCTAATCTCAAAACCCAATGTACAATGTAATTTTCTAATTGTTCTCTCTCCCTCACTCTCTCTCTCTCCCAAAACCCGATAGGCAATACACAAATAAACTTCAGAGTTTGAATGGTCAATGGAGTGTGCAACAGCTCCAGTGGGCTCTTCCCCCAAAAAGTTTTTCCCTATTTGTTAAACTTGTTTGAAGGGGTTATTTTTGAAAAGCTTTGCAAAGGTTATCCGAACAAGGCCTAAGCTTTTTAATCAGGTGTAAAGAAACGTAAAAATTTATATGCACAGAAGTAGTTTATTTTATTATCCGAAAATCGCACATATTTGCATAGTGAACCAATTTTTTAAGACAGAGGGAGTAGAATAGTTTGTAGATTTTGCTGTGTGTGTGAATTATTTGACTCAAGTATCAACAAATTTTTTTGAGTTAAATTTTTTTTTTTAGTGTATCAAGCCATCCCACCGCAGAACAAGTTCGCTCCTAATCCGAAACTATATTTCAAAGATTTTATTGTTTAAGTTTTCTCTTGATGTTGTTTTGCAGAAATGGAGCAACGGGAGACTATGGAGTGTGAAGCACAGAGTGCAGTGTTACCAAGGATCGATACGAGTGTCGATTGCTTTGTTCGTGTTGGGACCAAAGGATGGGGCTCTTGAACCACCGGAGGAGCTGGTGGACTCGAGGCACCCTCGTTTGTACAACTCTATAAATCTCCGTATCAACTCCAAATCCCCTACTGGTGCTATCGAGGTCTTATGCATCAAATCCTGAAATTTATTTGAAGAAGCATATATGTAATACTACTGTGTATATACAGTAGTACTACATATAAGAACCACCCCTTTGGGAGTACTAAATCTCCAGAGAGAGAGTGGCTATCTATCTAAATGATACCATTTTTAACATTGTCGTTCCTATGAATCCTGGGTGTTTGTCATTTTTATGGTCATAACTTGTGTGCTTGTTACATTCTTGGGCGTTGCAATGGTTCTTGTGTTTTAGTTTTGTTGGTTTCTTGCCAACTTCTTAGGTTTTTCTCTCTTCTCTCATGTAATGTTTTATTGTTATGGAATACTATTACTTTCTTTGCCGCCGATGAAAAAAAAAAACTTGTGTGCTTGTTTTACTACATAGAAATGGAGAATACCATAACGGGTAGTGATTTTCACAAATCACAGCACTCCCCTAACCACGCTCCCCTTTTTGACCTATTGTGATTTGAAATTACAAAATTAACATTTTATTTGTATATTCTTTCATACCTAGAAGGACAATATTGTAAATTCACATCATAAGTACTGGGAAAAAAAGGGGAGTGTGTTTATAAAAAAGGAAGTGTGAAAATGATCAATTGCCATAAATTATACACATTATGGGAGAATAACTTTGTTCACCTTCGCTTTGTTCACCCTTGGCAAGAGTATGCTCACTGTCTCCTACTTTTTGCTGATCGAAATCATTCAGTTTGTCCATATTCATTTACGAGTAGACCATGACAAAATTCATGGAGTCAAATGTTTGGGTTTGGAATCGGAAAATGATTTCACACCCTTTTTTTTTTATTATTATAAATTAACTTCCCTTTTTTTCTTGCAGTGAATTTTTTTTATTAAAAAGAGATTGCAATTACAAGGGAAGGGGGGTTGAAAATCATTATCCTTGGAATTTCAATGCTTAATTATTAGAATCGTGTATGTTTTTCATGTATTGTTGTCATGCTACCTTACGCCTGTATATTGCATGTCCTTTCCTCGGGGAAAAAGGCATAAGCACAAACCTAACATAAAAAGTAGACACAATGAGGCCGGGCACATATTATATGGTGTTAATTTTTTCAAAATTAGAGATTATGAGGTCCAAGATTGAGGGTAAAAGTGGTAACTGGTTGGGATTTTTTTTTTTGAGGAGATACGGTAGTGGATCCGTTATTTGGCACTGGATGCTTCACGCATAGTATGGATTAACTAACATGGCGTGCCATTGCATATATGGAATTCAGACACTTGTTTCAGCATTGAAATGAAAGTAAAACACAATCAGCAAATAGTACTTGAGATGTATGATCAAAAGCATGCATATTATTATGAGTCAAAATTAAGAACACAACTTTAAAATACCACTTCAGACACACACACTACTACAAAAAGGTGATAAGATCACGCCTCAAAAATAAAAAAGATCTCAGTTTTTGTAAAAACGTGATTAAAAAATAAGAGTTAGATTTTTTTATCACAGTTAAGTACATAAACCGAGATGAAAGACAGTTTTAATCTCGGTCATCTATAAAACGTGATTGAAAGTGGAACTAAAATTACTCAGTCTTTTAAAAGGTGTGATTGTAAGTATGAGTTTTAATCTCAGTCATTCACTACAACAAAAAGTAACTATGGCGACGAAAACTGGCGAGGAAATTCAAATTTCCTCGCCAAATGGGTCTTTATGGCGAGGAAATCAATTTCGTTGGCAAAGAGTACACTATGCCGACGAAATTATATTTCCTCGCCCAAAAACTAAGATTTGGCGAGGAAATGAACATTTCCTCGCTAAAAGGCTACCATTTGGCCACGAAATTTGAATTTCCTCACTAAACATCAATGATTGGCGACGAAATTATCTTTCCTCGCTAAAAAAGCTAACATTGGCAACAAAATTATATTTCCTCGTTAAAAAATAAGATTTGGCGAGGAAATGCATATTTCCTCGCTAAAGGGTACCCATTTGGCGACGAAATTATCTTTCCTCGCAAAAAAACTAAGATTTGGCGACGAAATTATCTTTCCTCACAAAAAACTAAGAATTGGCTTAGGAAATGCTAGTTTCCTCACCAATTGTTCGAGAATAAGCTAGGAAATTTTGTTTTAAATCACCAAATGTTAATGTTAGGTGACGAAATATTTCCACACCTTTTCTAGGAATATTTAGATTTTGATATAGATGTGTTATATTATCCAATGGTAAGGTATTTATCCTATTTATGATACCATAAAATTATAATAAAAGAACTTATTTGTCGTATGCACATACTAATTAGTGAGACTAAATGTATACATATCATATTGATCATGTCATTTGCATATAAATCTATTATTATTATTATTATTACTCTAGTAGAAAAATGATTTGGTCTCCTAAAACGATCATCCATTTTGAAACAAAGGTGGGTATTATACTGTCTTGGAGGAAAACGTGTTTCTAATGAGACTAAATTACCCTTTAACGGTCATTAAAAAAATTACCCTTTAACTTCTCTTTCAATGCTATCTTTTCAAACCGCCTTTTAGTTTTTCTAATAAGTGTTTCAACTTCGGTTTAAACCTACTAAAGAGAAAAAAAAATCCTACGGGCATCACTCACCAAAATGGTCTACAAACACAAAGCAATTGATTTTTCTCTTCAACTAGAATTTATATGAAAAAAAAAAATCCCCAAGCCGTAAAAAATTTATACTTTCGACTTATTATTTGGGCTAATGTTGTCTTGTTTTTTTTTAATCTTTTTATATTTAGTCCTCTTTTACTTTTACATTTTCTCTTCAAAACAAATTAGTGAAGTAAATTCTCCTCGATAAGAAGTTTAAAAATTCAAGAAAGCCAAAGAGTAGATCAATTATTTGTCAATAAATTCCAAATTACTCTTTAGCATACTAATAATGTTTAAAAACATGATGTTAAGAAGAATTTATGTTATCGATTACTACTGAAGAAGGTGGTTAGGTCTCACCCAAAAACATTTCTTCATTTTTGGTTTATGTTTGATAATTAATTTTCTAAAATTATGTTCCAAAAATTTATGGGAGAACAACGGCCAACTAATTCTCAAATAATTTTTGTTTTTATTTGGTCAAGTATTGCATCTTAGGTTTTTATTCCATGGGTATGGGTAGTTGGTGGCATTTTAGCCTAATCAAAAAAAAAAAGATTTATCTTTCCAAAACACAATTGATTACTCTACTTTAATTCCTTGTGGAAGTGGAGTAAGGTGGAGCATTAATGTGTTCTTATCATGTGCCTTGGGGCACATATTAACAAAATCCAATTTAAAAATAAACAAATATATAAATGCAAAGGTAAGTAATTCTAACAAGTAAAGACTTATAAAAGGGTATAGGAAAATATCAAATTATAAAAAATAAGAACTTCAAGAAAAAACAAATAACGTTAAAAAGATTTAAGAAAGAAGTTTAAGGAAACACTACAAAGAGACTAAATTTAGACAAAAAGATTTAAAAAATATAGTGAGGTAAAAAGACCTACAAAAGGTTATATATTAAAAAGTTGTTGAACTTTTGCATTGAAATGGAAGTTGGTGTGGTGGATGGATGCCAAGCTGTTGCTTGAGAGGAGGTCGCGGGTTCAATCCCAAAGAGATCTTGCGGAGAAGCTAGAATTGGATTTCTTCTTTTTTTTTTTTTTTTTGAGTTTTGGCGAGGAAATTTTTCCTCGCCAAATGGGTAGAATAGGCGAGGAAAAATTTCCTCACCAATTGTTCTAAATAGGCGAGGAAAACAATATTTCGTCGCAAATTGGTTAGAATAGGCAAGGAAAAATTTCCTCACCAATTGTTCCGAATAGGCGAGGAAAACAAAATTTCCTCGCCAATTGGTCCGAATAGGCAACAAAAAATTTCCTCGCCAATTTTCCGAATAGGCGACAAAAAATTTCCTCACCAATTAGCAGATTAGGCGAGGAAATTTATTTTTCTCGCTAGAATACCTTCTGCGACGACCTTTTGGCGAGGAAACCTGGCGAGAAAATTTTTCCTCGCCAATTCCTTTAGCGAGGAAATTTGGTTCTTTGGCGAGGAAACTCAATCCTCACAGTAGACATTTTTTCTTGTAGTGATTTAAAAAGTGTGATTGTAAGCAAGATGAGATAATTTCATTTTTATTTTTAATAACGTTTTATAGATGACTGACATTAAAGCTATATTTCATCTCAGTTTATGTACTTAACCGTGATTAAAAAAAATAACCCTAATTTTTTATCACGGTTTTACAAAAACTGTGATCTTTCTTACTTTTTCTGTCTTTTTAAGGAAAGCTCAGAATTTGATGGATATGAGAGTATGGTTGGGATTAAAATTTTATGTGGAGAAAAGTTTCAATTTGATGAAAATTATTGAGTTGGAGGATCATAATTATACTGAGAAAGCGGAGGGATTTAGAGGTTTTGATGGAAAGAAATTTTGCTGAATAGAAGATGGGACATCCATTTTAAACCATAAAAAAATATTGTCATAAACTCATAGAGTATGTGTTTAACCAAAAATATATATCTTTGAACCAAAAATTAAACTTTTTCAAACAAGCTAGGAAACTATAAGAGTACATAAAGCCTAGAAAATCATAGTCAATGCTCAAGAATGCTCAAGAAACTAATATGGGCAAGTCAAAGGCCGACAAAAACCACTATATATATTAAATAGTTCAACAACATAACGAAATGTATGATTGATGAGGTTGATAGGTGTTAGTTGTCTTGTGTAAGAGGTCTAACGATCAAATCTCGATGAAAGCAAGGTTTGCAAGGTAAGGTAATTTTTGGACACCTATATTAGTGAGAATTTTTTTTTTTATCACGATTTTTTTTTCATTTTTTAATCATGGTTTTACTAAAACGTGAGATCTTTTCTCTTTAAACAATCACGGTTTTTAGGCAAAACTGAGATGTCATATTGTCAAAGATCACAGTTTTTTATGGTTTTAATCACAGTTTTTCATGAGTTTTCATCATGGTCTAGAACCGTGATTGAAAGATGGAGACTTTTAATCACACTAGATTAGATCATGGTTTTTAGACCGAGATTAAAAGTGAAAGATCACACCAAGAGACTGTGATCTTTATGCCTTTTTGTAGTAGTGACAACACAATTGGGTTCAGAACCGTTTGATGTACGTGAACAATAAAATATCACAACATTTTTTTTTTTTTTTGAAAGGCAAAATACCACAACATTAAAATACCTCTTTGGACACAGCTGTATGTAAAGCCATTGTCCACGTACATCAAATGGATATGGACATAGTTGTGTCCAAAATATGTGTTCCAACACTTTTTGTATCAAGTCAGGTTGCATAGAGAGGAGCAATGATACACACACAACACTTTTCACACAACACACTCACATAGGGGTCGATCATACCTGTAAGCCTTACAAGTGGGACCCACCCCTATGTGAGTGGGTATTGTGTGAAAAGTGATATGTGCAGCTTTTTTGCGAAGAGAGAGAGAGAGAGAGATCTATCCTTCTGCGAAGGAATTAATAGTCATGGGCTAAACCATCTTGAAAATTGACGCAACGGAATTCACGAAAAACTAGTTGCGTACTAGTTCAAACGAAAATAGGTCTCAAATCCACGAGGTTCTTGAATCCACAAGAAGAAAGAGAGATAACTTTGAATTATATTTCATTAAAAGCTCCATAATAATAAATGTTATAGACACTTTTATAGGGAAAACTAGCAAACCCTATAAAAAAAACTTACCAAAAAAATAAAGTATTCCGACAATTGGGGAACTTCCAAAATTGAAAACTAGAAAGAAATATAAGAAATTCCAAATTGGAACCAACGAAAACGGAATCACACACTAAGAGTAATTCGTAATCTAATTATTACCTAAATAGAAAAATTGCTAAATTGAAGGCCTAAACGAATGAATTTGGCCGAAATCCACCATCAGTCACAATTAGGGTCGTGAGTCTTGATTGCAACGTGATTCTGCTTTAGGCCACCAAGTTTGGACCTATTCCGGGCTCGTAGATAAATTGCCGAAATTGGCAATTTTCAATTAGAAGTTGTTTGGGCTTCTTAGGCTTTGACTGGTCCAATTAATCATAGAATTGGGCCGCTACTTGTTCTGCATTAAAAACGGCTTAACTTCTAGAACAAGAAGTATATATATTCACTAGCAACTAATGGTCTTTTCTTCTTTTGGTGAAATTGAAAATTCCTTCGATCGTGGGATGAATTGGGCATTAAAAATTTGGTGTATGATTTTAGGTTCCTCATCGCAAAAAAAAGACTCCATGCACTTTGCTGATATGTTGGCAAGTTGCGCAATTGAAGGAAGTCCAAGGTCGGCTCTAAGATTTAGGGGGGCCTAAACCTATTTTTTGATTTTGCTGACATCATCATTTTTCTCACTTTTCTCTCTATCTCTTGGGTCTGCCCTCTCTGATGCCTTTTGGCTTTGATTTGAGGGCATGATTCCGCAACAAACGCGACGGTTTAGGGGGACCACTGTTTCAGTGGGTATTCTGTGAGCAGCCACTTTGTGCATTTATTGCCAAAGGTTAGGTTTGTCTCCAATCCATCTGTTTCAATAGTATTCTGGGAGCAGCCACTTTGTGCATTTATTGCCAAAGGTTAGGTATGTCTCCTATCCATCCTCCGCTCATACCCCAAATTATTGGGGACTAAATGGGTTATGTTATTGTTGTTGTTGTTGTTGTTCTCTCTATCTCTCTCCACTTATTACACCTGCTTACATCATCAAAACTAAACTAAATTAAACCAAAACCCCTAACCGAACATAGCCAAAATCATCATATTTCAAGTCAAAAAATGAAGTGATTCCGTGTATCACTTTTCAATTTTTTGCACCAAATTAAAGTACACAAGGAGTATTTTAATTTGGTGCGAAAAAAATCGAAAAACGATACACGGATCCACTTCATTTTTTGATTTGAAATATCATGATTTAAGCACTTGAGTGCTAAAATTTTTTGAAAAACTGGGCCTAGCCTCCAACATATCTCCCCCACCCCCGTTCTCTCTCTCTCTCTCTCTCTCTCTCTCTCTCTCTCTCTCTCTCTCTCTCTCTCTCTCTCTCTCTCTCTCACACACACACACACACACACACACACACACAAACTAGTTTAAATAGTTTTATGGGGATGATATCTCAATTTGAAGCAAATCGTTGTTCAAATCCAAACCAAACCATGTTTTAGTGGTTTGGATTGGTTTGATTCTACAAACTTTTATAGGTTGGTTTCGTTCCCGAATTTCGTTATCAGTATGTAGTGATCTAGTCTATGAATTTATATAAAACTAGACCAATCCGATCCATGCTCACCCTAATTGATATTACTCCTATATTTCATTATCCGTATGTAGTGACCTAGTCTATGAATTTATATAAAACAAGACCAATCTGATCCATGCTCACCCTAATTGATATTACTCCTATATTTTTCCGTCAGCAATATTACTCCTATTAATAAAGCTTGATTCCTAATATTATATATATAGGTAAGTCCTTATTCTATCTTTTGCTAGTTCTGATTCTTCTATTTAACAAGAACAACGTCAATCCACAAATTCTAATTTTTGGTTTCTTGTTCAGGAACCACTTAACTAGCGAAATCCAATACTAGCTTCATTTTTTATTTCTTTAGCTCGGCCTTGGTTAAAGTTGATTAGTGAATGGTTTTGTTTGTGAGTTGAAGACCTTTTGTAAGTGGAGCGGAGTGCTCTTTTTTTTATGATTGGCGAGTGGAATGGATTGAGTGCTCTTGATGCCTCCCTTACACCCTTACACATTTGGGACGGGTTTGTTTCCCTCCAACTTACATCTAACGTTACTAACTCCTGACTGTTCTAACATTACTAACTCCTACATATTCTAACCTTCTACTGAGATTTTAAAAAAATGACCTTTTCGTTAATTTTTATAATTAACTGCAAATTTAATTTTTTATTTTTAGCAAATTGATTATAGTCTCTTTTTTTTTCAAATTATAGTCTTTCCTTTTGATATTCAATACCTGGTAGATTCATTTTCTTTTATCTTGTATAAAAAGTACTTGAGCATCATTGTGGCGAATTGAGAAATTTTATTGCACCGTGGGTAGAAATTATAATGGGGTTTATAATACGAAGAGGGGTTAAAAGGGCATTTTTGCAGTTTGAAGCCCAGCTAGAACATATGAAAATCGGCATGTATTAGGAACTTTTGTTAGGATATTTAACGGTTGAATAAGAGAAGGGGGAATCATAACAATGTCAAAAAAAAGTAAGGGAGGTTACTAACATTCCAGAAACCTCAATGAAATGAAGGTCCTTATTGTTGTCATAAAAACCTCAGGGAGGGCTAGTGGAATTTACCCGTGCAAAGTTGATGACTTGATGTAAACCTTGGGGAGTGGTGCTGCCCTAGCCACAAACAAATGAGGCAAATCTGTATTTCTGTGAGTTTGGACGCTTCTGGGGGTACAGAAAGAATGAGACAGAAATGGTATAGAGCGTATTCAGGGATCCATTTTTGGGTCTCACACGAGTAATCTGAACCATTAGTTTTGATTTGAAACGGTGAAACTTTGGTTCAAGCACTTCTAACAGTCCAATTGAGCTGATTTTTCGTGGGCTCCCTCGGAAAAATGTTCTAAGAACAATGAACGGTTCAGATCACTTGTGTGGGATCCAAAAATGGATCCCCGAACGCACTCTGTACCATTTTTGTCCCCTTCTTTTTGTACCCCAGGTTTATTGATTTCTGTAAACATCGACTGTACCAAAATTATGCTTTTGGGTCAAAATGTCCACTCATGCATTTCTATTTCTCTCCGACGGACCGAGTCTCTCCCATGTATGTATGTATGTATATAAACACATACACAACTAATACTTATTATATAGTATATGATTTTAACATTTAGTTTTAGGAAAATGTTAACCATAGCCCATTGAACAGTGATTAATATAGAAAAAAATGTTGAATTATATGAACAATTGTATAAAAAAAAATTGTGCAATTGCTATATTAACATCAAGTTTCAAAAAATAATGCTCCAACTGGATCATATTTGTGTTGTTTGGGTTGCTCGTTCTCTAATTGTTTCTCCGTCATGCAATGAATCCATTTAATTTTTGTAATTTATTTTCAAAGATCACTAAATTTCTCTTTTTGGCTGGTGAAAAAGAAAACACTGGATCATATTTGGGCTGCTCTATGTAGTATAATTTCTACCAATACTATGGCACAAAATTGACCTACAAGTAAATTTCAATTAGATCCTTTCAGCCTACATTGTTGATTTCCCACATCGCCATCGATTGGTGGTGCAGTTGGGTTAATTTTTTTGTAAGGGTTTTTTTTTTTTTTTTTTTGATCACTTTTTTGTAAGGGTTGGATTCAGAATTTTCGTCAAGTGAGGACAAAATTTCACCTAAAAGCAGTAGGCATAAACGCAACAAAAAAAAACACAGGAAAAAAAGTTAAAAGCGAGACACCCATAGTGACATTTTTTTCTTTCAAAGTGAGGAGGGTGCCTCTGTGTGTGTGTGTGTGTGTGTGTGTGAGAGAGAGAGAGAGAGAGAGAGAGTTGTCAGGGATTGATGGACATCTTGAGCTAAAAGGTTAATTTGGGTGGCTGAAGTCTAAAGCTTTCACTGTTACAGAACTGCAAATTTGCTTCATTTTGGTGGTGGTCAGGGCAGCACCAGTACTCTCCAACGTTTACATCAATTTTGCATGTATGAAGCCCAAGACCCAAAAAAAGGCGAAGTGAACTACTATATACAGACAATTTCTGCTTACTACTGGTAATGAGTACTCTAGCTATCTCTCCTGCCCTTTTTGAAAGCCCTAGCTCGCTAGCAAAGAGAAACGTAAACAGAAGTGTTGTGTCAAAATGCGTATAAATTTGTCCGGATACTTAGAGGTGCTTTGGGTAAAAAATCACTTTTGTCCTTATTCAATTTTCGTTTGCATTCGTTTGTTTTGCATCAAGATTTTATGGTTTCTGAATTTCTCTCAACAAGACGAATCTAACAAGTATAAAATTATGATTAAAACTCAATATTTTTAATAAAGCCAAAATAGGTGGATTATTGGCCGTTAAATTCGTCTCATCGAGAGGAATTCATAAACCACAAAATCTTAATGCAAAAAAAAATTGCATAAGGACAAAAGTGATTTTTTGATTTTTTGGATTTTGGTTTTTTACCCAAAAGTGGTTTGGCCTAAAAGTGGATTATCGTTTTTTCATTTCGTTTTTATTCAAAAACAATTTCCATTTGTTAGTTTCGCGTCAAGATTTTGTAATTTTTGGATTCTTCTCGACGAGACGAATCTAGCGAGTATAAAATTATGGTCAAAAATCAAAAAAATTTGAATAAAGCCGAAATACTTTGATTAATAATCCACATATTTCGGCTTTATTAAAAAAATATGTCGTTTGACCATAATTTTATACTTTTTAGATTCGTCTCGTCGAGAGAAATCCAAAAATCACAAAATCTTAACGCAAAACTAACAAATGCAAAAAAGATTTGAATAAAAACGAAACGAAAAACTAAAAAACCATAATCCACTTTTAGGCCAAAGTACCCCAAAGCACCCCTTAGTCATTTAAAAAGAAAAAATCAGTTATTACAACTTATCAAGAGTGTGCATACATGGTAGATGTAGCAGACAATGGGGAATGTAACGGTGTAATCCATTTCATCCCACTAATTGTGACACACATCTATAATAGTATACTGTACTTCATCCGTCCCAATTTCTTTGTCTTTCTTTCTATTTTGAGATATCCCAAGATATTTGTCTCACTTCTAAAAATATCCATCAAAATTGGGTCACTTTCCAATTTTACCCTTAAAAAGTATTTTCCTATCTTAATTGGCTAGTCTATTATCTTTTATTTTATAACGGTTTTTATGATTTCGAAAATTTTGTATAATAAAAGTAATTCATATCTATCAAACAAGATCCATATTGAATATGTTTTGACTTTCATATGATAAATTAGCCTCACAAATTTGGTCACAGTAATATTGACTGGATTTATGGGCAAAATAGAAAAGTCAATACAAAGTTTTCACATCTCTTAAAACCCGCTTTCCCCAAAAGGGCCAACAAATTGGGACGAAGGGAGTATAAGACTATAAGTAGTATATGATACTCAGATACTCTCTCCGTCTCAAAATTTTGGTCCATTTTTTTATTATTGGATGTCTCAAAAATTAAAGTAATACATTTCATTTTTCACCCTTGCTTCCTTCTCTTTCCAAATTTCAAAAAATGGAGGGAAAAATTGTATTGGATTTCAAATTTACTGCACATATATAGTATAATGGTAACTTTGGAAATCAATTTATGTTGAGAAGTAATGGTAATGTTACCTTAAAATGTTAAATTCTCAAAGCGGGACTAAAATTTTGGTATGAAGGAAATTTGATAGATTGTGATTGGTTAATTTGTTACATGACACGATGTGGTATTAGAACAGTGTCGAATAAGGTAATTATTGAGATGTAAAAACCGAATAAGAGAGGTAAATGGAATTTAAATTAAGGCGGTGGTTTTATAAAAAAAAATAGGTATTTTGAATTTTCCTGTATAGGAATTCTTCTTCTTATTTTCTACAACACACCTCCCAGTAAAAATGGTTATTTATTAACCTAGGTAGCTCGTAAAAATGGATCGGAGTTATTTTGATAGAGAGGAAATAATATTTTAGAGTATAAGCAAAATGAAT
Source organism: Vaccinium macrocarpon (assembly GCA_022606695.1). Taxonomy (NCBI): domain Eukaryota; kingdom Viridiplantae; phylum Streptophyta; class Magnoliopsida; order Ericales; family Ericaceae; genus Vaccinium; species Vaccinium macrocarpon. The sequence continues at coordinate 7,541,890 of CM040180.1, forward strand.
AATATTATTTAAGTGTTGATAGAAATGTGGATAGATAAAATAAAAAGATTATTATAAATTGTTCACTAGCATTTTTGGCTCAAAATTCAGAATGGTTATTTACTAACCTCTAGTAAAAAGGGATGGGAGAGTCAATCCACTGGCCTCTCTCTGTTGCATCTAAATCTTCTGTTTCTCGGATCGATCGATGATGACAGTGAAGGGAGTCCAAACATTTTGCTTGGGATTGCGTTTGCTCAACTTTAATATCATGATCAACAAATTTTCTCTCCAATTATTACTCTTATTTCTCCATGTTTGGATCCTCAAGTTTTAAAGTGAAAAGAGGGATCATAAATACATCAACAAATCCAAAAACAGACCAACCACAGAATATATAGGCCGGGGTGAGCATAGACCAGATTGATTCGGATTTGTATTAAACAAAGAATCAAACAATTCTTATGAATTTGGAAATTTCAAAATGAAACCAATTCCCAAAATGCATAGAACAGAATCAATCCAAACCATGAGAATATTGTTCGGTTCCAGTTTCAAATCACAATTTCCCTAAACTTGGATAATTTGCTACAAATTATTAGAAGCAACGAAGATTCCCGTAAAACTTGAAAATGAAACTTGATTTTGAACCAATTTCACTAAAAGTCATTAAAATAAATTCAACTCACTGATTTACTCTATTATCCTCTCGTGGTTTTCCAAAAAAAAAGGTTTCAACTTAATGTATTATCTAAGATTGGGGTTTGGAATCAAAACAGTGAGCATAAATCTTCAAACCAAACTATTTTATTTGTTTTTCCATTTTATAAGTTCGGACTGGATTCACAGTTTGACGATTATTTAGCACCTTTCACCACAGAAGGGGTAAAAAGGAAATTGATGTCTGCATGTACATAGACAACAAAGTAAACTATTGTGATTTACTACTCTATATATTTCAAATCGAAAAGCCAACCTCACCCCAGTTGGTCAATGGATCCATCCATTACTGTAAGGCAACAAAAACATTAACGTCTGCATGTACAATTAGTACAATGTACACGTACAATAGTGTAACCGATTGGATGCGGAATGAGTTTTTGGTACAATAATGTAACCGATTGGATGCGAGATGAGTTTTGAGTACAATAATGTAACCGATTGGATGTGGGATCAGTTTTGGGTAGATATAATAGTAACGGAAGATAATATAGGATGGAGTATTTTTTATGGAGGGTGAACCCATATTAATATAACATTGATGAAGGGTAGATATATAAAATAGTACTTGATTTAGAAAATTTTGATAATATGAGGATAAAATAGTATTTGGTTTGTTTTGCAATTAAAATTTGAGATAAATATAAATTACAGGGCCTCTAGTAGATTAGCCCGGATTAGGAGGGCAGATTAAATACGGACAGCTCTTAGGTGAGGACTAAATAATATGGCCTAGGATGGATTGTGCCAGATTAGGGAGGGGTGTAATGTCATCCGGCCTCCATTTTCGCTTCCAAACCGTAGATGTAATCGTAAATCTAAAATTAGGGGAGGAAGATGAGTCAACGGCCTCCTCATCCCGCAACCAAACAGGTCGTAAGCGACTTATATTTCAAACCTAGTAAGATCTAAAGGTGTACTGCTAAAAGTGTTCTTAGAATAAACTTATTTTTCTCGATTTTTTATGTGATTTATTACGAGAGAATTACCTATCTAAAATTTTTTTTAATTATTTTTTTGTTAGTGGAATACCCTAATTGAAAAATGGAACCATTCATTGTCACAGAAGTAGCAAAAGAAAATGTGTGCACGTAGCCACGTAGTCAATAACGTAATGAAACCAGTGATATTTTTCAAATCTGGTGAAAGTTTCAGCATTTCACCAAACCCTAACAGCCTGTCGACTTTATACCAAAATTATCAATCATGTACACGGGAGGCCAAGTTTCCCAAATGATAAAATTTACATTCGATAAAATCTAATACTTATCAATCCCGTACACGCGAGGCCAAGTTTTGTTACTCTTTTGTCTTGGATTTAATCAAATGTCTTCCTCATTTGGTAAAATCAAGTGCTAGATTTTATCATTTGGGAAACTTGGCATAGAATTTCTACTTGGGGTAAAACTTTCTAAAATTTCAAGTTACTCGTATCAATCATTTTTAGGTTGCGATGTATAAAGTTAACAGTGGCTAGCTACATCGTGTAAGATCCTCGAACCTACCACGACCATCATCCGCGGTCCATAAAGGAAAATGCTAAAATTGTGTTGAAATGTGTGAAAAGTGTATAAAAGTATGTGTAAATGTATTAAAAAGTATAAAATATGCTTTGGGGTATGTGTTTTTTCTGTTTTCTTGTGTACTTATTGTGTACCTAATGGGCACACATTAGCAAGACCTTTTATTAAATATTGAAAATACACATTATTCGAGCCCCTGCTAGTCACAAATTCTGTGTCTGCCACTGGTACTGAAAAAGCTGTATAAATTATTGTGAGGTGCACATAAACTTGCCCAACCTACTGTGTAACCTAACTATGAAAAACGATTTTCAGAATCTAGAAACAAAAAAGGTAGTAAAATGGTGAAGTTCATGTTTCAACAGGTCTACAACCACATGCACCCAAAATATACATTCAAAAAGGTTACAAACGAACTAAACTGCTCGCGAGCAATTCGTGGTTAGGCTCGGCTCGTTTAATCGAGCTCGAGTTTAAGTTTGTTTAATAAACAAGCTCAGTAAAGTTTGTCTCGTCTCACAAAAGCTCGACTCATTTATATAGGCTCGGCCCATTTTAAAAAGCTCATTAATTAATTTATCATATCTTTGCTCAATGAAGACGCGACTCGTTTACCAACAAACCGAGCTTGAGCTCTGTAAAATTCGGCTCGGCTTGCTTGTGGGCTTGTGGCACTCCTATTTCCAAATACACAATCATTTTCATAAATGTGTGTGGGTCCCATACATTTATGTGAATGCTTGTGGGTAGAATATGCAATTCATGACTGTCTCCAGAAGGACGCGCATGGGGAAATTTAGCTCATTAGGCCATGTTCGTTTGGGTTTTGGTTTTCTGGTTCTCACTTTTTACTTGTGGCCCCCTGTCAGTCAACTATTTTCTCCCTCCTTTGCATTTTTTGGAACAATATTCTACTCCATATATTGTACGAGATAGGTCCATGGGGCCTACTTTGAAAACCCACACAAATGATCCAAGTTGTCTATTAGTTCTAAAATTATTTTTCAAGTCATCCAAGAAAATCAGATCAATCATATAATTTTAAGTATCTGATCCAGTTGTCTAACTTTTTTCAAACTTTTGTCAACAATTTTTCATAACTTTTTTCTAATTTTTTAAGTAAAATTAAATCCGGGGATAACGATGCTATATTTATTATAGAAATTTGTGTGATGATTATTTATTTATTTTATATAGAGAGTTGATTGTAATAGAGAAATCTTTTTTTGATACAAGGGATTAAAAGGACAAGAGAAAAACGGCATCATAACAAGAGTGTAACCTCCCAACGAAGTTGGCACCCTACACACTTGACAATCATATGCTACTTGACCCAAAAAGCAAGGTTGAAGAGAGATCAACCAAGACCCAAAATGTTGTGGAAGCTCTAACTACAGCTCTATAAAAACCAATAGCAACCTAAAAAAATAGAGAAATCATAGAACGATATCAATAAAATAATACTTTTTTTCTTGATTCTTCTAATTTTGTCATAAAGAGTGTACATACTAACTAGTTAAATATCGTAAACTTGTTTGAATAAAGATAAAATAAAACCATACAAATGACGGAAAGGAATTCCGACGACCAATTACAAAATTTACTAAACACAATATAGTTGCATGGTCGATCGTAAAATAATACTCGTTCTGTTGTTGCAGGGAAATGAAAGAAAAGTACAGAAATATTTAACTTTTCATCACTTTTGACAGAAAAAAGTTGAGGGACCCATATTTCTAAATATTTGCATTGAGATTATCTTCATGTCTAACAAAAAAAATTGTAAAAGAACGCTGTTTTTTTTTTAAAAACAAGTGTCCAAGCCAACTTATTCACAATCTCACATGTGTTTTTTTTTTTAATTTACTATATATTGTTTTACATGCAACTAATTGTTGTTGTTACAGGGAGATTATAGCGGCATATTCAAAAGCCATACACGACCTTGGGATGGACATGGGCCGTAAGTTGCTCCAAGACTTGGGGCTGTCAGGTGATCTGTTCAATGGGTGGCCTTGTCAACCAAGGTTCAACAAATACAACTACACTCCTGAATACGTTGGTTCGACCGGGGCCGTTTTGCACACCGATCCTGGATTTCTCACCGTATTACAGGACGATGAAATCATCGGTGGCCTAGAAGCAGTGCACAAGCAGACCGGCGAGTATGTACCCGTTGATCCGATGCCTGGGACTCTCGTTGTCAACCTTGGAGACCTCGCAGCGGTAGGATTTTATCAAGTACTGAGTATTGAAATAATGTGTTGCTATAGCAACTAAAATATTTCATAGATTTTATTTTGTAAATTTGAATAAGCAAGACAGAGAGTTTTCTGATGTCATTTAACTAGCCTTTTTTAAATTCAATCTCCCCAAAAGTAAGGTATTGCTTTATAAATAAAAAATTATATAACTTATTAGGTTATACATTCAAAGAATTTTGTGATTTAAGTGAAATAATAAGTCCATTTCCTTTTCATTTGTGGGTCTAATAAATGGCAAGGTTTGGACTAAAATTATGTTTGTCATTTTTTTTAGTTTGTGTTATTTTTTTGCTTCTCCAAATTTTCTAAAAGATAGCAAGCTACTAAAAAAGGAAAAAATTATTTATCTAGCTTGTTACAAAAACTGTCTTTTTTACTAAAATTGTCTTATCCTGTCTTTTTTTCCTTTTGGGTTGGTGTATTATGAGAGAATGAAATGTTTCGTAGAGTGTGAAAAAACAGTAAAAGGCCGTTTGCAAAAGAAAAAAAAAATTGGTTTAGCCCTTAACTAGTTAAAGACAATTTAATTCAAAATAAAGAGAATTTTTTTTATTAATTTTCTCCCAAGCTTTTCAAATTCTATTCATACATTTTTGATTAATTTTCTGGCTCATCTCATTGAGATGAATTTGAAAAGTCAAATGTTGTGATCTGAACTTCAAAAAAATCACCAACAGCGAAAATAAGTAAAGAACTAAGAGAATAAATTTATATAGATAGATAAATTTAATATTGTAACTTGTAAGTAATGCTAGTTGTCGAATTTTGTTTTGCAGCTATGGAGCAACGGGAGGCTATGGAGCGTGAAGCACAGAGTGCAATGCTACGAAGGATCATATGAGTGTCGATAGCTTTGTTCGTGTTGGGACCAAAGAATGGGGCTCTTGGAGCATCGGAGGAGCTGGTGGACTCAGAGCACCCTTGTTTGTACAATCCCATGAAATACCAGATGCTCCACATTATCACCAAATCCCCAACGGACGCTATCGAGCTCTTACGCATCAAGTCCTGAAATTTCACTATCGAGAGAGAGAGAGATTGCCTAGCTAGCTATACATACCATGCATTATGATGTGCTCGTTCTTCTACTACAACTGAGAAATAAGAGAGAGAGATGAAGAAGGAATAGTGGACAATTATGGTTTTGTAAGAATGTTTCTTCTAAATCTTTCATTTGGACCCATTTTGTTTGACCAGACTATGAGGAATTAATACTCTCTGCTTCTCAAATTCTTGGTTCTGTTCAGATTTTGATATAACTTTTACGTTGTTCGTATTTTTCAATCTATAACCTATTTTATGTGTAATATAAATCTTATTTGATAGATCTCAATTAGTTTTTATTATATAAAAATTTTAAAATCTCTAAAAATATTATAGATTGACAGATGTGAACATTTTAAACAGGACCAACAATTTGGGTCGACGGAGGGAGTATATAACTTCTTTCTTCTAATAGCGATGGTAATATCCCTCTATGGGATTTGTTAGCTCATTTTGAGAGTTCGTATCACATTTCCAAATGATTACTCCATATCTTATAATTTATAATATTTTATATGTAATTTTAAAAACTTTGTTTTATAGAACTAATCTAGATCTATCAAACAAGATCTATATTGAACATATAATTAATTACTAATTTAAAGATATCACTATTTTTTTATTCAATTGTAATAGATCAGTGAGGGATAAATAAATTTAGAGAGAAAGAGAGAGTATTAGTTATGATGAGGGACAAAACTCTGATTTGAACACAACGAGAGCTGCATTTGAGAGTATTAATCTTTTGTTGAAAATTTTGAATGGATTCGAGTTTTTTGAAACAATAATGATACAGCCACACCCAACCACACACTGTACACTGTTCACGTGGGCCCTACCCACTTTACCCCGGGAAAAAAATGAAAATATTGAAATCCCCAATTCCTTTTTGGGTATTCCTCTAGAGGGAAAACGAGAGAGAGAGAGAGAGAGAGAGAGAGAGAGAGAGAGAAAGAGAAGCAGAGAAGAGTTCTAGACGAAGATACGTCTAACCAAAGAAGACGATGATCGCAAACCTCTTTCCCTCAACTGTGCTCCACCACCGGCGTCTCAACCCCGACGCCCTCCACCACCGGCGATTGAACCCTGACACCCTCCTACCACGACGCCGCCCAATTGAAGAATACTGTAAAACCCTAGCTTGTCTAGGTTTATAGATTTTCTTTAATCTAATCTCTTTTCAATATCGACCCAACAATCAAAACTTTAACCAATCAATGAAACGAAATTAAACAATCGAAGAACACCAATTTATGTGGAAAACCCTAAATGGGAAAAAACCACGGGAAGGAATCATGCACTAGAAACATTGCGTGATTACAAATAGACTTACTCGATGACCATTTATCCTCACCACGAATCCTAAGCCTTACTTGCCAAATACACGTACATCACACCCTTGCATGATCGCCATGTCTTGAATCCTCAAGCCTTCCAAATATTTTGCCTTTCGAACTCCACGAAAGGGCTTTGATAAAAAAAAACGTTGAATTGAATATGAATTAGAAAACCCTTTGAAGATGATCTTGATCCCACGGCATTAGACGGCCTTCACAAATCTTTAAAGTTCATGAACCCTAGCACTCGTGGCTGGTATTTTGATGAGAGAGGCACAAGTTATGCGGTTTTAAACGTGTTTTGCTACCAAATGTGAAAGCTATGTTTTATTAAGTGATTTGCTCAATAATGTGAACTCCATGGACTTTAAATGAAAGGTGGACTCTTTTATTATCTAGTAATGGCATCCCTTACGTCCCAGCTTGCTAGGGGACAGTGCTAAAAGGCTAGCAAGATGTGTTTGTGTATGCTGTGGGATAATGCGATAGACGTCTAGCTTATCCACACCGGGGACGCCTGGTGTAGCATTGTGAATTTGAGTGGGATGTGCATTATAAATTATATTGTGAATTCGTTTTGGAATATGTGAAGTTTGAATTGGATTACTTTAAAGGCAAGTTTTTTATATAGTCCATGGAAAGCGTGTGCCCTGTGTAATAATCATTCATACGAGCTTTAGCTTATGTAAATGTTTTTCCCACCTTTCAGGTAGCGAAGAGTAAGGTGCCGTATCATAATCTGTGTGGAGCCATGGCTTGTGGATATGTTGTAGATAGGACGTAGACAGGATGTTGTATTTATCTACTCTTTTGGCTTGTAAATAGATGTATATAGCTATAAATCTTGTAAATTAAGCACAGCTCTAGGATGTACTTCGAGTTGAGATTCCTGATGTATAGACTTGTTATGGTTTTTGAAAGTTAATACAGGCTTGAGTTCCGCTGCATAACTCTAGGAGTCCCTTATTGGTCATTTGCTTATCAATTGTTTAATGCTAGATTGTGGCCTAAGTGATTATTTCACTGGCACTTTGTTAAGATTAAACCTATAGGGATGGGTCAAGGTCGTGACACAATTGCCGCTTTACCATCACCACCCTTCTTTATTGGAGAACCATTCGTAACCTCTTCCATTTCTTCGCCCCTTTTAATTTGGGATGATATAAGACACATCACCGATGGATCAGACTATGGCGAGGGTAACTGAAATATCACTTGCAGATTAAAAATAAACAAAAACAAGTGAGTATAATACACAGAATATGAAATGAACTCGTTAATTTGTAAACTTGGTGATGCAAGACTATGAATCTAGTGTGCTGAAGATTCAACTGTTAATATACTAGATATCTGACCACTTTGTCTACAAATCATGCAACAAGAAAGCTTATTAGTAGGGAGTTCTCCTTCGTGCCTTAAACTAGTGTACTTCATATAGATTGCTTATTGCTTGGCAGACAGAAGTGTCAACCCTGATTTGCGATTCCAAGCAATGGAAAAAGATGGCAGCCATAAGTTCTAGTAGCACAGGGCTACCCAAGGTTTGATGCAACTTTTAAGTTCGCATTCTTCATAATCTGTCATCCGCATTTGTTGAACTGAGTTCAGTCTAAACCCACATGTTTTAGATACTGGGTATTAACAAAAAAATTCCTAAGAAAGCATAACTCAGATGTTTTTCCAGGAAAACAAACAATGAACAACGAAAATAATGCCCAAATGGTTGATATTGCAAAAGTTCAAAATCATTATATCACAACTGTTTCTAACAAAAATAAGGGATTACCTCTTTCTTCTTCTTCGTACTCCTGCAGCAGCAATAATGGATCTCAGATGTCAATTGTTTGGTCTCAGATGTTCTTCTTTCTTCTTCTTCTTCATTGATGGCTTCCCCTCTCTATCTATCAGACGCCCGCGAAAAATGAAACCCAAACGAAGACAATTTGGGTCTCAGATGTTTGATCTTCTTCTTTCTTCTTCTTCTTCGTTGACGGCTTTCCCTGCCCTCTCTCCCTCTCTCTCTATTAGACGATTTGGGTCTCAGATGTTGGTTGATGGGTTGATGGCTCTCTCTCTCTCTCTCTCTCTCTCTCTCTCTCTCTCTCTCGTTGATGGCTTCCCCTCGCTCGCGAAAAATGAAACCCAGACGATGGGATTTCAAAATTTTCATTTTTTTTGGGCAAGGTAAAGTGGGCAGGGCCCACGTGAACAGTGCACGATGTGTGGCTAAGTGTGGTTTGGAGTGTGTGGCGTATCATTATTCATGCAATTTGCGTCTGATTCAAGTAGTTTTTCACAAAAACTATACATATACAATTTTATGAAAAATTGCTTAGATCAAGCCCTTCCCAGTATTTTTTTGGATGATTTCTCACAGGGACCTTTGAAAACACGTTTTAAACATATTGGACGGTTCGGATCATGAAAATTTGATCTGAAACCATGAGTCCCAGACCTAGAGATCCCAAACTAGATCCGGATTCATATATACATATATAGAGTAGTGATCTAATCTGAGAGTCCCGGATCCGGGACTCCACCTTCTCGATATTTTTTTGCCGATCCGAGCCGTCCAATGTGTTCAAAAGGTGTTTTCAAGGGTCAACGCGGGAAATCTTCAAAAAAAAATACCGGGAAGGGCTTGATCCAAACAGTTTTCGCAAAAACTTTATATTTACAGTTTTTTGCGAAAAACTACTTGGATCAAGCCCTTCCCGGTATTTTTTTTTGAAGATTCCTCGCGAGGACCTTGGAAAATACCTTTTGAACACATTGGACGGCTCGGATTTCCCAAAAATAATTTTTAAAAGCATCAAAACACCGAAAATGCTTCAATCCGGGATCCTTGACTAGATCGCCGGTGTATATATACTGTTTTGTGAAAACGGCTCGGATCAAGCCCTTCCCGGTATTTTTTTTTGGTGATTTCTCGCGAGGGCCCTAAAAAACACCTTTTAAACACATTGGACGGTTCGGATTGTCGAAATTCGATCGGAATCAATGAGGTCCGGATTTTTCTTAAATCCGGGCTTATATATATATATATATATAATATATCACGATTCTAGTCAAGGATCCCTGACTAGAAGAAAATGGGTTTTTTTTTTTGTGTTGCAAATTGTTTTAGGAAAATCCGAGCCATCCAATATGTTCAAAAGATGTTTTTAAAGGCCCGTGCGAGAAATTTCCAAAAAAATAATACCGAAAAAGGCTTGATCGAAGCAGTTTTTTGCAAAAACTATAAATATATAGTTTTGCGAAAAACTGCTTCGATCAAGCCCTTCCCGGTTTTTTTTTTGTGCGAAAATTTCCCGCTAAAACCTTGGAAAACACCTTTTGAACACATTGGACGGCTCAGATCGTCAAAAAAATGCTCGGATCATGGAGGTCTGGAAGTCTGGATCCCGGACTAGAATCGCGTCCTACATATATGTATGTGTGTGTGTGTGTGTGTATATATATATATATATATGTAGACGGCTCGAATCGTCAAAAAAATGCTCGGATCATGGAGGTCCAGAAGTCTAGATCCCGGACTAGAATCGCGTCTTATATATATGTGTGTGTATATGTAGACGGCTTGGATCGTCAAAAAAATGCTTAGATCATGGAGGTCCGGAAGTCCAAATCCCGGACTAGAATCGTGTCTTATATATATGTGTGCGTATATAGGTAACACTTCTAATCCGGGATTCCCGTTTCCGGACCTCCATGATCCAAATTTTATTTTGACGATCCGAGCCGTCCAATGTGTTTAGAAGGTGTTTTCAAGGGCCTTCGCGAGAAATCTTCAAAAAAAAAACCGGAAAGGGCTTGATCTAAGCAGTTTTCGCAAAAATATATAAATACAGTTTTTGCGAAAAACTTCTTGGATCAAACCTTGCCCGGCATTTTTTTTTGAAGATTTCTCGCGGAGGGCCTTGAAACCACCTTTTGAACACATTGGACGGCTCGGATTTTCAAAAAATAATTTGCAAAATAAAAAAATACATTTTTTCTTATTTCCGAGAGTCCCGAATGTGAAAATTCATATATATATATATATATATATGAAAAATCCAAGTTGATTTGTGAAAACTGCTTGGTTCAAACCTTTTTGGGTTTTTTTTTGAAGTATTCTCGTGTAGACCCTTGAAAACACCTTCTGAACACATTGGACAGCTCAAATCATCAAAAAAATATTTCGATCATGGAGGTTCGGAAACGGGAATCCCGTTCTAGTCCGGACTTCGGACTTCCAAACCTTCGTGATTCGAACATTTTTTTTGACAATCCGATCCATCCAATGTATTCAAAAGGTGTTTTCAAAAGTCCACATGGGAAATCTTAAAAAAAATACCGGAAAGGGCTTGATCCAAGCAGTTTTTCACAAAAACTATAGATCCTTGAAAACAGCTTCTGAACACATTGGATGGTTTGGATCGTCAAAAAAATGCTCGGATCACGGAGGTCCAGAAATCCGGAGTCCGGATAGGAAGTGGAACCTATATATATACTTCGGTGATCCACTCAAGGATCCCGGATTAAAGGTTTTTGGGTGTTTTGAAGGTTTTAAAAATTGTTTTTGCATAATCCAAACCGTTCAATGTGTTTAAAACGTGTTTTTAAAGGTCTCCGCGAGAAATCATCACAACAAATTATCAGGAAGACCTTAATCTGAGCAGTTTTTCACAAAAAATGTACATATATAGTTTTGCGCAAAACTGTTTGGATCAAATCATTCATGGTATTTTTTTTCATGATTTCTTGCGGGGACCTTGTAAAACACGTTTTAAACACATTGGATGGTTCAAATCATGAAAATTTGATGTGAAACTATGAGTCCCGGACTAGATCGATATATATATATATATATATATATATATATATATATATATATATATATATATATAGGTGGATTTTCTAGTGCACACTCCCGGATTTAAGGAAAAAAATGGGGTTTTTTTGTGTTGCAAATTTTTTTTGGAAAATCCGATCCGTCAAATGTGTTCAGAAGGTGTTTTCTAGGGTCTACTCAAGAAATCTTCAAAAAAAAAATACCGGGAAGGGCTTGATCCAAGCAGTTTTCACAAAAATTGTATTTATATATTTTTGCAAAAACTACTTGGATCAAGCCCTTCCCGGTGTTTTTTTTTTAAAAATTTTCGCGAGGTCCCTTGAAAACACCTTCTGAACACATTGGACGGATCGGATCGTCAAAAAAAAAATTTGTATAAAAAGTCTGGATTAGAAGTTTACCCTATATATATAAGTTACAGACCTCCACTTTTCAGACCAAATTTTGATGATCCGAACCGTTAGATGTGTTTAAAACGTGATTTTAAGGTCCAACGCAAGGATTTGGCAAAAAAAAATACCCGGAAGGGCTTGATCGGAGCCGTTTTTATGAAAAACGTTTTTATGAAAAACCGCTCCGAACATGCCCTTCCGGGTATTTTTTTTTTTGCCAAATCCTCGCGTTGGACCTTAAAATCACGTTTTAAACACATCTAACGGTTTGGATCATCAGAATTTGATCCGAAAAGTGGAGGTTCGTAACTTAAGAGGGTCCGGGAGTTTGGACCGGAAGTTTGGGGTATATATATGTGTGTGTGTATGTGAATTGGCATTACTGACAGTTTTAAAACCGCAGCTAATAGTTTGGACTTTTAACGGCGGTTCTAAAACTTTTCCTTGCGGTTTTAGTATCCCCGACGGCCATATAGACAACAATCGTGATTACCGCCGCTAATGGGAATTCTTAGCGGTTTTGGGGCTTTTCCTGGCGGTTTTCTAATTCCGTTAATGCTTAAATTCGGCATAGTGCATTATAAATGCATATTAATAAAAAAGAACAATATATATAATTACATTCGCACATACACAACCAAAACACACACACATATACAGTCTGGTTCCTATAAGAGATCTCTTACTTTACTATGGTGCGGACCTCCCATCTCTCAGTCATATTTTAATGATCTAAACTGTTGAATGTGTTTAAACCATGTTTTTAAGGGTCCCCGTAAGATGGAAATCAAACCCGTAACCTCGCTCTAATACCACTTGTTGGATCAGGTGCTAACTGATGTGCTGTTTGATAAAACTGAAAGCTGAAAGCTAAAAATTAAGTATTGAAAACTAAATGCTGAATTTTTTACGTTGAAAAGTTGTTGACAAAACAAATTAAGCACTGAATTAATTTTTTATTTTTTTGGGGTTCTAATTGTCTCTTAATTTTATTAATGGTCATCATGTATTTGTGGTAGTGGTGGATTGATGATTAGGAAGTGGTGGTGGTGGCGAGATGGCAATGGCACTGGAGTAATGGTAGTGGTGGAATGATGGTGAGTTGTGGTGACAGTAGAGTAATAGTGGTGCAATGTTGGTGGTGTAGTTGTGGTAATGTGATGGTTATGATGTGGTAATGGTTGTGGTGGGCAGGGTGGAATGCTAGTGGTGGTGGTGAAGTGATGGCGGTGGAATGACAATAGTAGTGGTGGTATATGTGTAACGGTGATAGTGGTGGTGGCGGTATGGCAGTGATGGTGGTGGTAGCGGCATGGCGACAGTGCAATGGTGTTGGTGGTGGTAGCCATCGATGCTATGGTGGTGGTGGTTGTGGTGGTGGCGATGTGGCAATGGTGGCAGTGACAGTGTGGTGGTAGCGGCATGGTGGCAATGCAATGGTGGTGGTAGTGGTTGTGGTGGTAGCCACCAGTGCAATGGTGGTGGTGGTGGTGGTAGTCACCGGTGCAATGTTGGTGGTTATGGTGTTGTGGTTGTGGTGGTGGTGGTGGCGGTGTGGCAGTGGTGGTGGTGATAGTTGTGGTGGTAGCAGCATGGCGGCAGTGGCGGTGTAATGGTGGTGGTTATGGTGGTAGCGGCAGTGCAATGGTGGTGGTTGTGGTGGTGGCGTCGGCGCGGCAGTGGTAGTTGTGTAATGGTGGTGGTGGTAACAATGGCGACGGAGGTGTGATGGTTGATTGTAAGCACATAGAAATTCAACCAGAGTTAAGTAGCTCAAAGTTACTTAATTTTTATTAATTTTTTAGCCTACATTTTAAGTGGTACCTAATCTGTTAAGTAACATAAAATGTGGTTATCAAACTTACTTAATGACTTATTACTTAATTGATTCAGTTTTAAGTGTTGAATCTTTATTATCAAATAAGGCCTTACTCGCCAAAAGCAATTGCTATTAGGGGAATGCGCAACTTAATTTTAAAGAGCAGCGCAAAATTCTGCACTAAGTGGCAAGTGGACTTGAGGTGTCACAAAGAAACCCTTACAACATCAATGGCTATTAGTCCTCCTAATATACTTGCCTCGCTCGAGCAAAGAACGTCTCAAATATTGGATGGATGGTGGCCCCATAAAGTCACCGGCCCTAGTAGCAGACGATCGATAACGAAATGAAACTAGCGACGCCTCAATCGTGATGTTTCAAATCAGGTGAAGTTTCAGTTTAAGGCTTCTCACCAAACCCAAGCGATCTTATTGACTTTATCCAGAAGGTGCACGTGGCAATATGAAACAGTTAACTGGTCATCAAAAACAAAACAAAAAAAATCAGGATCCAGGGTGGGGTTGTGTGGTAGGTGTTGTACGCCGTGTTATGCGGTAAAGCGACGTAGTTTTTGGCAAACCTCTAAAACTTTCAAAGACCTTGTTTGGAAGAAGAAAAAAGTCATTGCAAAGTGCTTAAACCTTAAACCCAAAGTATCTAAAACTACAATATCTTACTCCAAAGAGTCTAAATCCCCTAAAATTGAACCTCAAAATTAACTCTCCAAACAAGGCCTATTGAAGTGTACCAAGAAATGAACAAAACTACGTCATTTTGCCGCACAACACAGTGCACAACACGTACCGCACAACACCTCCCTTGAATTCAAGAAATTAGGGGTGTTCCACCAACAAAAATCAGTTTTTTCCAAAACCAAGACAAACCATTTTCTCATAATACAATACATAAAAAAAACCGTGAAAAACTAATTTATTACTATAAAAACTGGCTTAGTGGAATACGTCCTAATGATGAAGTTAAGATTTTCAAAATCTAGAAAAATTTAGGTTGTGTTTGGATGACCGGAATCTTGAGTAGGAATAAGAATATAATTACTAAGAATTAATTTTCCAGTAATTTTCTTGGGTAGAAATAGGAATATAATTATTGGGAATAAAATTCTTAGGAATTTGATACCGTAGAGGAATGAATTAAGTTAAGATTTTCAGAATCTAGAAACATTTAAGGAAAAACGGTGAAGTTAAGATTTTTCAGAATCTAGAAACAAAAAAGATTGGAGTGGAGTATTAATATGGTGAAGGTTTTTTCAGTTGAGTTTCTCTTCTCCTATCCTGGGTATACAATTCGTGACTTTCTCCAGAAGGACGCGCATGAGGAATTTAGCTCATCACTGACATCACTCCCTTTTTTTTTTTTTTGATGAAATAGAAAAAAATATTAAAACTCAAAATCACCGGTCAAAACCGGGTACATCAAAACCACTAGCCACAAAACAACCAGCCGCAAAACAACTAAAAAAAAACAACCAACTAAAAACAACAAGCCACAAAACAACCCAAAAAAAATACAGGAAAAAGGAAAACGCCACCGCCGTCGTCGGAGCTGTCACCCATCCGATGCCACCGTAGCCGTAGTCAGAAACCCGGATTTGAGAACCCCAGATCCGGCTCCCCTGGGTCCAAAAATCGGGCGTGGTCACCCATACCAAAGCAGAAAGGAACGTCTACCACGAGGAGTCTCCGAGCGCCTAAGAAACATAGCCATAAAGAAGATCGGGGAGCCAAAAAGGAGTTGGGGTCACTCCGTCCCATTTCGATAGTCTCCTATGGTAAGTATAATTTTCAATTACTGTAAAAATAAAGTTTGTATGTACATAAATTTTTGAGTTTCTTAGCACCAAATTAACAATCTCGATTAGTTTTTTTAATTTGATGAGATAAAATTCAAAAAATCATGGGTGGAACTATTTAATTATTTTATCCGAATATTGCACATCTTTTCATAAAGGATTATCATTTTGAGATGAAAAGAGTATATTTTTGTAAGCTAAACCCAATAGTGCTTGTTGAAACCTGTTACCTGTGCGTTCAAAACTTCACATTAGTTTTATTCGCTCTAAATGTGAAAACACGATTTAGTTTTCTCAAAAGTGATGCGCAATCTTCTCGAAGTCGCCTCTTAAAAGATGAGTTTTGAACTTTTTTGACGTTTTGGCTCAAATGGTCAATGACATATGCTTGAATGTTAGAGTCCTTAATACACTAGTTCAAAATAAAGTATATACTCTTTACGACAAAATTAGAAAAATCAAGAAATAAAAAGTATCTATTATATTGATACCGTCATATGATTTCTCTCTGACAATCAATTCTCTATATAAAATAAATAAATATTTGGGCAAACCTACTCATCACACAAATTTCTACAATAAATATAGTGTAGTTATACCCCCAATTTAATTTTACTTGACCCAATAACACAAAATTCGCCAAGAAAATTTGTGAAATCTTATGCAATTTCATATTATTTGGCCTCATTAATCACACTAATATATGAAAAAATTGTACGTATATACTAGTTAGTAGAGCTAAGGTAAATATTGAATACCCAATCTAAAATTTCCGGAGCCGCCACTGACGCATGGGACGGAATTAGAGGCCGGCTATAGGGTCACGGTCACCTAAATTTAGAAAAACGTAAAACTATATTCTACTTTGTTTTACACATTCTCCTACTTAATATGTGTGAGGAATCAAACAACACTTTCAATCTACAACGTCCCTACGAATCTTGAAAACTTGAGTAAAAAAAAAATGCGTGCTCTGTTGCGGAGGGAGTCGAGAACAATGCCCTGGTTAGCACCTGTCCAGGCATAACTGCATGGGTGTCTCTTTGTGTAGCCACAAGGATTGAACATACTCTTGGAATGTAATATCTTTACACAGCAAAAGTCACCAAATTTGGGCCCCAAATTAGACTGTTTTGTCAAACTTTGTATGCTGACAAAAAAATTAAAAGTAATCATTTAATAAGTGCAGAATCGGAATTTCGGTTCAAGAAAGTACTGACAAGGAATTAAATTTGGAAATTGATATTCGCACTCTCAATTTTGATGCAGGGGCTCCAACCTACAATAATTTTTCAAAATTATTCTTTTGTATGTTCCATGATTTACTTCAGGCACTTCGAAAAAGCTTTACTCTTCTATTTTACTTCAAGCACTCCAAGAAAACAAATTGTTTTTTTTATCAAAAAAAAGAAGCAGATAGTTACTCAACTCCTTTTACTGTACGTCACCAAATTGCCTACTTCCACATATAATGTTTCCTTGATAGAGTCTTTATATTATTGTTTCCATATTCTGCATCAGGACAACCTGGACAAGTGATCTTCGGCCTATGATTGTAAAACCATCCGTTTGTGCATGCAAAATCTCTTGAGAGTTTTGTTATTTTTTCTCTCAAGAGTTCTCTAATTTTGGTAATGTGTTTTGTTTGTCTTACTATGAGTTTTAAAAAGTAAATTTGCAGCATTATGAAGATTTTGAGGGAAAAATGGTAGACAATGAGTACAAAAATATAAACATCTTATGTCGCAACCGTTATAAACATTTTGCGGCATCAACTTTTCAATTGTATGTTGTTTATTTTGGATAATTCTATCAATATATGTTTTTTGTGCAAAGTAGCGTGAAGCAATCTGACATAGATGCATGTTTAATGTTAGGAACCTAATGTTTATATTGCGAATGTTTAATGTTTGGAACATAATATTAATTTTAATGTTTAGAACCTATTGTTTATATTTGGTTTTGGTTCATTTTTCCGTTTGGAGTGCCTTAGTAAATGAGGAGATAATTTGGGGGTAGAGTGTCTCCAATAATTTTTATACCTTAAAAATGGTAGTTTCATAACTTAATTAAATATTGGAGTGCCTGCATCAAAAAATGGAGCCCCAAAATTAGCACCCATTAAATTTTTAGCTGAAAAGATTTCTCTATGTTAAATATTTCTAATATAATTTTGACCCAAATGCAGAAATAAATATGTGGAGCTCAATTGTGTGTTTTTTTTATAAGTAAAACAATAATGTTCTTATGGTTTTTTTTAGGGAAAATTATTGAAATGGTTCCTGTAGTTTCACCCAATTTTCGATTTAGTTCATCTAGTTTCAATTGCACTCTAACGAACCCTGTAGTTTCAATGTTGGTCGAATTGAGTCTCCGTCATTAACTTCCATTAGCAAATTAGACAGAAAACTCAATTTAGGGATTTTTTGAGAGTCAAACTCGTCTTTTCAACCACTCTTCCTCTTCTCCAATATGTAACCCTAACCCTAAAAAAAACCTTCACCGCTCATCCCCATCGTCATTTGAACCGCACCCATGCCCGACCCTGTGGGCTGGCTCGGGAGGCCCGGGCCTGGGGCCCCGCCGATTTTTGGGGCCCCTTCTTGTAGGAAAAAAAATTATATATAAAAAAAAATTTATATATATATGAAGGGCCTCAAATTGAGAATAGGCCTGGAGCCTCGCGAAATACAGGACCGGGCCTGACCGCACCACCGCCTGTTACCGCCATACCCACCACCATTGGGTCACCATCAATCACTCCTGGTACTTCCACCACTGTCACAGGAGCTCCACCCACTCTTTTCACCGTCGTCGGAGCTTCACCGCCTCTTCCCGTTGCAGTTCGGTCAGCACCAACAAGTTCTAACACCCCCTGAGCACTGGATTTGCTCATTTTCCATCACCACCTGACTGGTGGTGTTGCTCGGTGGCCCAACCAATCCGGCCGGACTATGGGTTTGAGTTTTTAACTCAGATTGGGGCTTTTTCACCCTTGTACCATTGTCGTCCACCTCCGTGGAGGCTGTTTATGGCTCGGTTAGGCCGGAATCGGCAATGGGTTGAAGAATTTTGTGGGTTTTTAACTCAGATTAGGGTTAGGGTTAAGGTTACATATTGGGGAAGAAGAATGGTGGGTGAAAAGACAAGTTTGACCCTCAAAAAATCCTCAAATTGGTTTTTTCGTCTAATTTGCTAACGGAAGTTACCGGCAGGGACTCAATTCGACCAAAATTGAAACTACAGGGTTCGTTAGAGTGCAATTGAAACTAGAGAGACTAAATCGAGACTCGGGTGAAACTACCGGGACCATTTCAATAATTTTCCCTTTTTTAATAAGTAAAACAATAATGCACTTATGTCTTATCAGGAAAGAAATCACAAGAATTTAATATGGTGATGTAAAATTACTTAAAATTGGGGAAGGGTGCTGTTCCTTCGGAGACAACATAGGTGTTGGGCCAATCACGGCCTTCCGTGATTGGCCATGGACAGCTCAAATTTGTTCGGTAGTATAACCATCTAATTATAATATGGAAATCATTGAGTAATTTTTTTGGTAAGGCAAAAAAAATATGAAATCAGTTTCCTTAATTTGGACTGATCACCTCGCAACTAGAAGAACAAACAGAAATGCCTTGGAAATGCCAACCTAATCTCAAGTTTCCTATTTTTAGCACCAATTACTAAAAGCTAATTTTTCACATGAAAGAGTTAAAAACAAACTTCTTAAAAGCCAATTTATTTTTCATTAGCTAAAACTAAGTTGCTAAGAGGCAATTTATTTTCTACTATAAAAATGTGAAAAGCTAAGTTGCTAAAGCGTATTTTTTTATTATAAAAGTACCAAAAACAAATGAGAATTGACCATGTTAAAAGTTTTGTATTTAGCAAACAGAAACCATAGTAATTAAACAAACTTTACCACGTTGAAAGAAAACCAATAAAGTAGGTGGAGAAGACACATTTAGGCCCTCTTCCACTAAAATTAAACAATTTTGTTTTAACTCAAAAACTATCTCATTCTACTAACAAAAAATCACTTTTTTTTTTTTGCAAAACCAAACATACAAAAAACTAGTTAGTGGAACAAGTTAGTTTTTTTGCAAAACTAAACATACAAAAAACTAGTTTAATGGAACAAGTTAGTGCAACAAGTTAGTTTTTGAGAATTTTAATTTGTCATCCTAAACTAATATTTCCATTATGATTCCACCCTAGTGAATTCGAATCATTATGATTCCACCTTGTAATTTGAAATTGGACCATTGTGCCCTGTTATGTATTTTAAAAGACATAATTACTACCATTAATGAAGAATCAATTCAAATAGGAAACAATCACTCATAATATTCCACCAATAAAACAAGTCCGGGGAGATCATCATTTCCTTTAATTATCTAATAAATCATTTCCTTATATAATCATCATTTCCCATTACTAGTGAATCCCTTCATCATGTAAAGCTATAAACCCCTTTCATCGTGTTTAGCAATTACTAGTGAATCATTTCCTTCTCATCCTCGAAGAGGCGCTGCGAAAGGCTTGGTTCAGTCTCGCCAACTTACAAATTCTGGTTGGATCCAGCCGAGTTAAAACTAGCGCGATGAAGCAAATTGAGAGGAACCAGTACCCATGAGAGAGATCCCGATTAATTAATTGATTTGAAGGTGGGATGGGTTTTCCGGTGTAGTGTGTTCCAAATCTTGCTAATAGCGGTATTGTTTTTCTAATTTAATTGTTCGTGATCTTCCTAATTTTTGCAACTTCCAAGTTTCATGGTTAATTATTTTACCATGTCAGTTGATTCACCATGTTTCATGGTCTGTAATATATTTTGCATGATGGTAGGTGATTGGTATAGTGGACATGATTCATTAATTTATCATGTTTTCTATATTTATCATTTTTAACCAATTTAGTCCCCTATGTTTAAAATGTGTGTCAAAATAGTTCTCAGCACCAATGCCATTAGTTGTGACCATCAAAACAGGGGTCATTCTCGATATTTCACCCTTCAGGAAGCATTTACTTCAAATTATTTCTGAGTTTCGAACATTATTTTTTATTTTGTATATTGCTCTTCTCAAAACGAACCAATAATCCAGGAAAATTTAATGCAAAACTAACTAATCATCAGTCTTCTTAGGTTATTTTTGTCTTTAAGCAAAACGAGAGAGAGAGAGATCTAATAAGATTTTACTTTTACAAAAAGACGGAATTTGGCTTATTTTTATTGATTATTTCTTCATCTCGATGAGAGGAACCGGAAAAGAAAAATTTATGATACAAACTCAATATTTTTTAATAAAGACAAAAAAAAATGCAAATAAGACAATTTTTTTGGCTTATTTTTGTCTTTATGGAAAAAAATTGTGTTTGGATTAAAATTTATTATTCATGTAAGAAAACATTTCGATATACATCTTAAACATTGGGACTAAATCGGTTAAATGTCTAGATTGGGGAACAAATTAGCAGTTGGTTAATACTTAGGGGACCATTAAAAGTAAATATACATAAAGTTTTTTAAACAAATGTTCTCTTGGATGGTCAAATATCAAGAATGCCTCCCGTTTTGTTAGAAACAGGTGATAGTGTTAGGGCCAGGGACCATATAGACAAATGTTTTAAACCTTAGGGACTAAATTGGTTAAATCTTTAGATTGGGTACCAAAATAGAAATTTGTTAATACTTTAAGGACCAAAAGGGGAAATAATAAGCCCCAAGGAACATCTATAAAGAGAATCCATGCATCCCATCACAAAAGTACAAATCCCATAAATCACAATTCCACAGCCTGAAAGAAAGAAAGAAAGGAAAAGGAAAACCCAAAAACAGAGAGGAAACAAAAAAAAAAAATGGTGATGGTGAAAATGGCTAAGGGTACTGCTGGGGCTAGTAATATTCCAGTAATTGATATGAAAGATTTCCCAGCACAATCTGGGAAACTAATGGAGGCATGTAGGGAGTGGGGGTGTTTTAGGATCATAAATCACGGTATTTCGCCGGCATTGATGGGGGAAATGAAGGCGGTGTCTCGATCGTTGCTAGATTTGCCGGTGGAGGTCAAGCTGAGGAACTCTCATCCGGTGCAAGGGAAGGGTTACACACCGCGTAACAAGGCTAGTCCTGTTTTTGAAGGGTTGGGGTGTTATGACATGGCTGCACCTGGAAATCTTGTTAACTTTTTTGATCAACTTTGTGTCTCTGATCCTTACCAAAGGTTTGCATGTATATATGCTTTTGCTTCAAAATTACATTTGGTATAGCTTGGGCAATTCTGTAATTTCATCTCTAAAACATGTCATATAAACAAAAGCTAGTATCCGTATCATAATTTTAAATAGCGGTATCGGGAAACGTAGCGATGTCAGTTTTAGAGTAGCATTATTGAGCATATCGAAGGACAGGTAATGGAAATCAGACGTACTGGTCGTGAATTTTTTAAAATCATTAATAATATGTATAAAACTTGATGACACACTTTATTTTCCCTCATTTGCTAATTGGTCGCATTTTTAGCAACCTAAAAGCATATAAAAAGAGGAGGGGAAAGAGAATATTAGAATAAAAGCATTAAAAAAAAAAAA
This sequence comes from Vaccinium macrocarpon, assembly GCA_022606695.1. Taxonomy (NCBI): domain Eukaryota; kingdom Viridiplantae; phylum Streptophyta; class Magnoliopsida; order Ericales; family Ericaceae; genus Vaccinium; species Vaccinium macrocarpon. Next base: position 7,564,209 of record CM040180.1, read on the forward strand.
AAAAAAGAGGACGGGAAAAAGAAAATTAGAATTGTCAAGGAATCAGATAACCCAACGTGGGTGTTGCTTTCTTGACTGTCGTTTTACATGTGACTAATTAATTAATTGTTGTTACAGAGAGATTATAAGGGCATATTCAAAAGCCATACACGACCTTGGGATGGACATGGGCCGTAAGTTGCTGGAAGGTTTGGGGCTGTCCGGTGATCTATTCAATGGGTGGCCTTGTCAACTGAGAATCAACAAATACAATTACACTCCTGAATACGTTGGTTCCACCGGTGCCGTTTTGCACACCGACCCCGGGTTCCTGACCGTATTGCAGGACGATGAAATCATCGGTGGCCTTGAAGCAGTGCACAAGGAGACCGGGGAATACGTACCCGTTGATCCGATGCCGGGTTCTCTCGTCGTCAACCTTGGAGACCTCGCAGCGGTAGGTTCTTTCAAGTAGTGAATAATAATACGTTGTTGCAATATTTCATAGACTTTATATTCTTTAAGTTTTTTATTGATGTTGTTTTGCAGCTATGGAGCAACGGGAGGCTATGGAGCGTGAAGCACAGAGTGCAATGTTACGAAGGATCAGTACGACTGTCGATAGCCATGTTCGTGCTGGGGCCAAAGGACGGGGCACTAGGTGCCCCGGAGGAGCTGGTGGACTCAGAGCACCCTCGTTTGTACAACCCCATGAATTTTGAAGAGTATCGGATGCTCCGTATTACCACCAAATCCCCCACGGGTGCTATCGAACTCTTACGTATCAAATCTTGAAAATTTCTTTTTCCCTTTGGGAGTAGATAAGAGAGAGAGAGAGAGAGAGAGATTGGCTTAGCTAATATGATGTGCTTGTTCTTCTACTACTACAAAGAAATAAGAGAGACGTACGTGAAGAATAAATGGTAGACATCTATGAATTTATGGTGGGTTGTGTAAGAATTTTCTTCGAAATTTTTCACTTGGAACTGTTTTATTTGACGAGACAATTAAGGAATATATGATTTTTCGTCTTTCTGAATTCTGATCATAGTGATGATATTAAGTATGTTGAGAGGGACAAAACTCTTGTATGAATTCGACGGGAGTTGCGTTAGAGAGAGATTTTTAGTTGAAAATTTTAAAATGATGATTTGTGTTCGAATTTTGCATTGAGTGTTATAACTTTCGGAGAGATTGTTGATGTAATCAATTATTTATGATCACAATTACAACGATTTTTTACCAGCGGTGAATATAATTTAAACTTAAAAGTCTTAATCCATGCAATAGATTTTCATTTTGTTTTGGAGTGGTTCATGTATCAACAAATTCCTTTTATTAGAGTCGTGCAAAATAGAATTTAGAGTTTTATAGCCAGGCCTGGTCCTGAGATTATCGGGACTCTTGGTGCAAAATTGATTTGGGGCCCTTCACTTTAGAAAAACTATGAAGGATACAAATCGTCTTAAACAAAATACTTACAAGAATTTGAATATCGTAGTGACAAAAATCACTTGACATTACTAAGTATCACTTGAATATCGCTCTTTTTGCATTTTTGGAGACAAAAAAATCAATCAAACTTATATAATCTAGTTTTGTGGGAGAAGACAAGTACAAGTCAATTAAATAAAAAATCCATACCTATTGGTTGAATCAAAATCAAAAGTCTAGCTATGGACAAAAGAAAACTTAGGCCGAAATTGAAAATGATCTGCTACAGTTTTTTTTTAATTTTATCAGGTCTGCTACAGTTACTTTGCTCAATATTACATCATCTATCTCTACAACTTCTTTCATGAGTTGATTTCTAGTGCGATTCCTCATGTAACGCAAAAACGGGGCTATGCAATGTAAAACTGAATTCATGATGGTCCTATTTTATGATCCGAACTGTATATTTAGTAGGTAGGTCTCGATGCATTGTAACAATGATGGGAAAAAAAATCAAGTTGATCAGAGTTCGAATCATATTTGTTTGAACAGAAATAAACGGTTAGAGTCTAACTATCTTTTTCTCTTTAAGAAAATAAGATTTGTCCTTCATTTTTTGCATGGATGTTAAACGCATCAAGACTTACAAAGTAAATTAATTGTTCAGATCATCAAATAAACTGTCCATTTTGCTGTCACGTGAGGAATTCATTGCATGAGAGGGTCTTAATTTTATTTTATTTTCACATTCAATACAACCGCATAAGATGCTATCACCGTTGCATTCAATACTCCATTTAATTATACCTTCACAAAGTTCAAGTAAAACTGTTAATTTACAACAGTCAACACACAATCAATTTTACTGTTCAAAAAAAAAAACACACAATCAATTTTCAAGGGCTCGGGCGACCGTGCTACCCACATTTCATATTTTTATTAGAATTATGGTAGGGTTTTATGCCAAAACGCTTAAATCATACATGTTCGCCCGCCCAACATTATTTTGAACAACTCAACACCCGCCCAGCCAATAGTTTTGAGAAAGACTTGCATTTTTCCAAACTTCAACTGTCTCTTCCTGAAAGCACGAAACCAAAAGCAAAATCGGAAACCAAAACAATCCAAAACAGACCATTTTCGGGTCCTGACTTGAACCAGGGAGCGTACAAGAACTTTTTTTCTTTCTTGAAATTTGACAATTCATACGCAAATACTTGTTACTAGGGGTGTGTTTTGTAGCGTTTCCCATATTAATAAGGAACGAACCAGGTCCTCAAATGAACCAGGGTTTCCTTTTGAATCATATGAGGAATCACACGAGAGGATCCAAACTATTTGCACAGAGACCCCAGATTTCTCATCATTTCGCCAATGGTGAAACACCGGTGGCCTTGGAGCAGTGCGCGATGATCATGCTGGCGGCCAAAATCAGACTTAAACCTTGTCTGAAAAAGAGAGTTTGATAACCTCTTCCAGTGAAAAAGTTTTTAACCCCCGAGACGCAACTATGGCCATGTTCAACAACGGGAAACCAAGAACTAGCATATTCATAGATATAGTACCAAGAAATATTCATTCCTCTTCGGATTTGAAATATGCTGAGTCAAGTGCCCCCCATTCAACAAAAAATTGAAAAATAAAATAAAATGGATGGCACAGAATAGTCCCCTAGCTATCTAGCTACCCAACCTAATCAGTTGAAATTCATGAACATCATTGGTTGTAATGATCAGAAGTTCTACTACTACTGCTACCATATTCCGGATAACCTCCGTAATTTACATTGAACCCATAATCAGGATTTGAAAGGAAAGTTTCGGTTGAAGGATAAGGTACCTCATTCAGATACACTCCTCTCGTTTCATAAGGAGGTTGTCCTAATAGATACGAGTCCAAAACGATGCCCGTTGTCTCCTCTGATGCAAACCTTGTTTGCGGCAAACTGCTTGAAAACATGCTGCACGAGATGGTTCTATTGGTCAAATATTCCGGCCTGTACATGGGGCTGAAGAGTGAGGAGATCGGATCACCATTGCATGCATCAGCATAGTCCGAGGTACTGAAAGAGTCCCTTGTACTCTCAGTGGTGAAGGATGCATCGTCTGAGCTAGTGAAAATGGACCAATCGCTTGACGCGGGCTCTGAAAATATAGACTCAGTGTAAATCTCCATGCTTGGTGGTCTATTGCTACTCACCCCTCTGATTCCTGGCGATGGCTCATTGAAAAATTGGGAGCCGGAATTGCTTTGTACAGGTATTGACTGCTTCTGACTAATGGATGTCAAGTGCTTTACGAGACCGGGAGTTTTGGTTTGATGCCGGTTGACTTTTCCAGAACAACCTCTTGAAGGTCGGGGGCATGACCTAAAAACACCCTACCGTTACAAAACTCATAGAAAGAACAAGAACTATTGGCAAAGAGAGATTAACTTTAGGGGAAAAACCTATCCTGAGTTACAAGGTTACCTCATGTAAAATAAGATATACGCTCCTTCCGACATCACCTGGCTCGTTGATACTGGCTGGACCTGCCAGTGACATATGATATGGGGCTTCAGAACCTAATTTCATCAAAAAGATGGAAAACAATTTTGCAAGCACAACCGTAAAATGCAACACAATCATTACGTGAATTCCATGCACTCAGCCAAACCCTGACAAGCTTAGAGTTTAATGTTAGATCGTCAGCAAAGTAACAAATAGTGTGGGACTCTATAGGAAAGGATGAATTGAAATTGGTCCAGAAAACTTAACAATTACTTAGAACTGCTGTGAAACGCAATATGCTTAGCAATCCATTCCAGCAGAACAAATGGATATTCAATAGGGAAGAAATTCGTCTAACTAATGAAATAATAGATAGATACTGAATTGACTTACCTCAGTGTCATCTATCCTGAACCAATGGCCTTGCAGATCTTTCACGTATGAAACATAATGCCCAGAAAAAGATGCGTTCAGCGTATCCAAATGCACAACAACAGCATAAAGCATGTAAAGCGGAGGAATATCATCTGTCCCAGTCATAAATGGGACCATATCGAGCATGTCAGGAAAAGTGATGCACTTATTTATCTTGCCATAACTTCCCTCCTACAAACGTGAAACAAAAATGAAAAAAACCTCAAAACTCCAGAAAAGTCATAAATCAATAGCAAGGAAAAATGAAAGTTACAAACAATAAAATCACCTTGGTTGTGTGTAAAGTTAAAGGCTGCCTAACGATTTTGCTACTGAATTAATCTCAACCTAGACAAAAACCTAAAGTCAAGGCAGCTACCCATGAGGAAGAGTTGTTGCATCTGGTTAAGCGTTGAATTTTAAATTCCATCTTCTAGGAGATACACAGTTCAGGATATAATAAAAGTGTAAGGTTTCTTAGCAACTGAATTCAGAAAACCAATGCACATATGGATCCTCCAGAAAATAATCCATTTTCTCCATGAAAAGAACAGCAGAAAACGATGTAGACCCTACCCTCTTGGAAAAGATATTAGTACCTGAAATCTCTTCAATACAATTGTCAATATATTTGGTGCCAAATGTATGCTCAACTGCTTCTGTGCTCTAACATATCCAGCGCACCTTTAAAACATTAAGCGTTACCCATTTCAGCTTCACTTGTAAAGTGTAAAAAGTGTAAAACCTACAGAAACTTATCAAAACTGAGTTGGATTCCAACATGTACAAGGTCAACAACCTTCCGCATCTATACTTGTTTTCTCCATCCAAATCTTCTGGGGTCGTAAACTGAGTGAGTGCATCTTCGAGTGACTGAACCCAGCCAAATATTTCAAGTGTAAGATCCATAATGTTTTCATATCTTTCTGACTCATGATGACAGCTCAAACATTTGACCTGCTTGAAATGAGGTTGACACAGTAAAATTGTAAAAATCATTGTGGGAAGCAAATAGTGAACACTGACAATATATCTCATGACAAAGCTTTACAAGTATAGGTGCATAGAAGTAAGGAACACCTTTGATTTAAGACGACCCCCAAAAGTATGCTGTATAAAGGTTGTTTCTTGCAATCTGGGATCAACCACATTCTCTCCACCCAAGCCCTCCAAACATATAGATTGCATCGATGTCACCAAGAGCCTGGATAGAGAAGTATATTAAGTGCAAATATGAATAGTCAAAATTGCATCTCAGCTGAGAACTCCAATGTCCAAATTATATATATATATATATATATATATATATATATATATATATAGAGAGAGAGAGAGAGAGAGAGAGAGAGAGAGTGGAATAAATTTGATAGATGACAAACCTCAAAAATTCATGAGCATCTTCCTGACTTCCATTGCCAATCTGGCGACTATTACTTTGCATTTGCGAGAGAATTCTTACAGCTGACAATGCTCCCCCGCCTTCTCGTAACATCATTACATGTTGCTCAAGTTCACACATAAGGCACCAATCTTTCATGCAACCTAGCATTCAGGAAATATAACAAGGATATTATATATACAGGCATATAAACAATTTAGTACTCCCTTCGTTCCAAAATAATTGTCCACTACGAAAAGTCGAGCCATTTTTCAAATCAAAAAATTAAGTACTTCAGTGTATCATTTTTTGAATTTTTACGCACCGAATTAAAGCACTCGTCGAGTACTTTAATTCGGTGAGAAAAAATTCGAAAAACGGAAGGACTTAATTTTTTTTATTTGAAAAATGGCAAGAGAGAAAAAGTGGGACTATGATTTTGGAACGGAGGGGAGTATTTGCTAGAATCACCATTGGAGTGAGTGAGATGTGAGATGACAAGTACTGGCTCTAGAATGTGATCTATGTAGCAAGTAGATTGTCAGAGGCTTTGTGCAAGTCAAGCACTGCAACACAGCATTGGCATAACAACTGCAAAATAAATCCCAAACAGAAACACCAGTAATATGGCATACGAGAGCTAATAAACCTTAGAAGAAACAAAAACGGCATCTGTTGTTACTTATGTCACCAATCCAGATGTTTACTGCAGACATTTTGCATTAATACAAGCAGATGATCGGACATTCTTTTATGTTCCTAATAATAGTTTTCTTTTATGTGTATAAAGAACACACCACCCCCAAAAAGAGCTTTGGTAAGATAACAAAAGTGCAGTAGCTTCTAGCACTGCTTATCGGGTGGATCATATAATCCCCATATTTCAGTACATTTTTAGTTCCACCTTTTGTTAGTAACTTTTCACAGACAAAACTGACAGCACAAAGTTTAAATGGTACCTGTTGCCACAATTTATAAGGCCCCTAGGTGAAAGGTCATACACTTCATACTGAAAGAACTTCACAAATTCTTCATAAGGGAAAAGCATCTGAGAATTCACAAAGTAGACAACCAAAAAAGCGCTTCCCCTTATATACCAAGGCAATAAATTAACTAACAGAATAGATGGAATTGAAAACCACTGTTCCATTAGTAACTGTAAGCTGACCTTTAACTTCTTATGCCATTCAACAACTTCTGAACTTTCCTGCTTACCAAGCTTTGATGACTTCCTTAGGCCCATCATCTTCATGATTCCCATATTTGCAAAACCATTGCTTCCTGTTTGGGGAATGGTGTACCGTATTCCACCACCTTGTACATCACAATAAGGAAATTTTAAGGGAGGAATAAAGTATAAACTGAACTTCTATTAGTATGATTGTACGAATAATGATTCACAAAACATACTGGACTCATCCGCAATTTGTCCCTTCCTCTCCAATTCTGAACATAGTTGCTCTCTGGACGCCTTCATCATTGATTTTGGTGATTTATACATTTTGGTCCCAAGAGGAAGTCCGGCACTTTTAACTTTATTGTTCATCTTCATCATATTCATTTCAGGAGAGCAGTTGAACTCTACTGTTTCATCTTTAGAAGTAATTTCCTCCCTCAGGATGTTAGCTCTACTTGACACCATATCTTGTTCGATGTCACACGCATTTATCCCAGGCTTTGCAGAATTTAATGAGCTTGTGATGCCAAAATTAGTTCTTGCATCGAATATGTTTTCATGTGGACTGTGTAAATCGTCACTTTCATGTCTTGTAGCATGACCATTATTTATGCCACAAAAGGCGTTACCATTCTGTTTCCTGCGAATTTCTTCTTCCAAGGGCACCGAGTCAAAAAATTTTAACTGCATCCAAGATGTAAGTATGAATTATCAAGAATAAAACGTTCAATCACTCAATAAAGTACTAATGGATAAGAACCTTATGGCTTACAGAAGCCTCTTTATTGGATGAGGTGGATGCTTCTTCAGCAGAATCTAGTATAGCTTCATCCTCTCTTCTTAACCTGGATTTGCGAGCAGATCTTCTCTCGATCATGGGGAATCCAGAAGCATTAAATGGGGTAGCAGATGCACCACTGCTACCGAAACGACGGATCCAATCATCATCGGAACTTTTCTCATGTTCAAGGTGCTTGCTGTATCCAGTGCCTCGCGAACTCGTTATGTCATTTTGTAAGATCCTTTCAGAAATAGACTCATCATTCGAGGCAGACATAGGAGAGGAACAGAAGCCGTTGGTTTCTGTTTGATGACACTCGTGCTTGTGAACTTGCCTCCAGTGTATTATCTGACACTTCCCAGAACTGCATCACATTGTCGGCTTGAAAAATTAATGAACTTGTGGTAGTTTCTTCTCTCTTTTTTTCTTCTTTTTTTAAATAGCAGCTTGCGGCAGCTGAGAACTTGTATTGCACACATTCTCTTTCTTAATTTGTTCTAGTGTTAACACTTATGAGCAAAGAAATGGTCTTTAAAATAACCAAGTCTACGAACTAACATTTAATCAAATAACTGTCTTCTTTGTAGTTTTGAATATAAGAATTCTATGAGGACAAGAATGCGATATTTAAGATTTTAGTACATACCAATGAAATCACAATTTAACACTCTCAAAGAGTTCAGTGGTTAAAGTTTCACAGCACCAGAAAGATGACCTAAAAATCTTGGATGATAAATCTGAGCTTAATTTAGCCTTTCAAGCTATAAAAAAATAAAAAAAGGGCGTTCTCAGTGCACGAAGATCCCACATATGCAGGGTCCGGGGAAGGGTTGATATACGCAGTCTTACCCTTGCAGGCAGAGATGCTGTTTCTGAGAATAGAACCCGTGACCTACAGGCCACGATGGGACAGCTTTACAGGTGCGTCAAGTCCGCCCTTGTTAGCCTTTCTAGCTGATGTTAAAAATTTAACTCATAGACTAACTAAGAGATCAAATAACTCACCATCCAATATTTGTGTTTATTCAAAACCAACGATTGTCATTGACTTTGAGACAAGCAGACAACTGAAATCCTATACAAAAAGTCACGTCATCCACTACCAGCTTAAGCTTTTGGATGAGATGAGATGGTAGTCAACAATATAACAACTCATAAACTAACTATAACACAAAAGAATCTCAAGTAAAAACTACTTTTACAAGGGAAATGACCTTTTTAATGTCAGTGCTTTCATCTGCACTCTAGAATTCTGCTCCAAGCTTTATATTGCATATTAATTGCATAAAACCAACATGTTTATTATTCAAAATAAGGGTTGATCATACCAGTAGCGAACAGACTTGCATCGGGAACAGCGTGTGGTAGCTGGACCAGAGCATCTAGCACACTCATGAGCTACATTCTTCGAAACAGGTATCACAGGGATAACATTGGCAGCAGCCATGGCTTCTGCCCTAAGAGCTTCTTCAGCAGCCAATTCAGCAAGCAAACTTATCCTCTCTGTCTTCTTTGCAGCTTCACTCCATTTTCCTAGCAAAATGTAAATAACAAGGGGCAGCACAACCAAGAACAGGAACAAGGCGGGAATATCAGTTTCTCTTGGCTCAAGCATGTCCCCACGAGCATACTCATGACCAGTTTCCAATAGCTTCCAGAGGCTTATCTACTGTAGCTATTATTACTTATGCTCTGCCATTCAAGACTCTCTATTGTACTGCTCAACATCCTTCACAAGATATGGGGAATACTGAAAGAAACAACAAAATTAACTAATTATTTATCCAGCAATACATGATTTGCTACCCGAATCATGCTCAGGCATTAAAAGCTTTCATTTATGGGAAGACAAATAAGATAGAAACCAGCTAAAGAACAATATACATCATATAACGAGGACTCCTAAATCTGCAGCCGAACCCTATGGTACGAGGGAACCAAAAAGCATTTCCCTTCTATAATTCCCCAGTTATTTACCTTCTAAACTGATAACATGCATTGATTTAGCAAATAAACTCAACAAAACGTACAAGTCTACAGTTAGACAGGCAAGTGAGGCAACCAAATTTATACCAACCTTCTAACAATGTCTCCAAGCCAACCATAACAGAATAATTTTTAGGTGAAGCTTGCCTATTAAACATTGGAATAAAAATAGCATTCAGATATACGGCTAACCTCATTGTCCAATTTTTTGAGACATCTAACCAATAACAGTGGGAAGGCCTCTAAAGTGTAAGCCAAGCATGGGAAGGGAATAGTCTCTGTTAAAAAATCCAAATCAAAACCAATTGGCAATGAGTGGAGAGGCCGTCCAGGCTCATATACTAGACTCGGAGGTTATAATTAACCAATGTGGGACAAGCTCTAACACTCCCCCGCACGTGCGACTCCGGACCCACACGTGGAGAGTTAAACAAGAAATCCGCAATATTGGGATCACAACAAAACAAGATGCACTTATGGCACAAACAACGGGAAAATAACCAAGAGTCTTGTCCAAAATCCTCTAAAAGCCTAGCTCTGATACCATGTTAAAGCATCCAACACAATACCAATTGGCAATGAGTGGAAAGGCCTCCTAGGCTTATATACTAGACTCGGAGGTTATAATTAACCAATGTGGGACAAGCTCTAACAGTCTCCAACATTTTCACACATGCAGTACCGCTTCACGTGAAGGTGATAAAAAGTTGAATGAAACACAAAGAACCCACGACCATGAAGACCTAAACAGATACGCCTTGCACAAGATTGAGCATTTCTTAATTTACAAAATTTAAGGCACCATCCACATAGGCTAAGGCTTTTCCAAAAAGTCTTTTTTGTCTTGCAAATGCATCTTTTTTTCTTTTAAGACAAATGCATCCTTTTTTCTATTAAGAGAGGGGGGGCTTCAAGTTCTTAGGAAGAGCTTTACAAGGCAGCTGCCGCAGCTTGCGTTCAGTTCGGGAGTTGATCCCCTACATAGGGGCATAGGTCAACTTTATTTAAAAGCTCGCAAGATGGCCCATTTGGGCTGAGTTACCCTATTATCATGGTTATTAAATCCCATATTTAATCTTACAATCCATTTGTGCAACATTGATTGAGGTCTTGTAAAATGTTGTTATAGGTATGATCTTGCAATCCACGTAACCTTGTTGGGTCGTTCCCGATCCTTCACTATCCAAATTATTACCCTTTTTTGTATATAAGCTACTTCGTCATTTTATGTTGCTGTCTAAATTCCAATACTGTGATCAAGCATACATATGGCACTGAAAAAGAAAAGAAAATTAGGGCAATTACAATATAAACACTGGTCCAATATGCAAAGGCCAAGAGTCCAGGAATGTAGATATTTTCAATACGGAGGGTAGTTATCATGAAGTTTCAAGAATAAAAGGTACTAAGAAAATTTTGAAATATTCAGAACGTACCATGCATCTTTACAATTTGCTTGTGAATTGATTTTCCTCAATATCTGTTGCTATGAGTAGTGAATTTTAATTAAAATTGGTGATTTGTTTGAAGCCCAATGAATTTTCAATATGAAAGCACCAATTGCACTCAATCAAGTCAGCAAAGCATCAGATAATGAGTTAGGGTGCATTCGTTTCACTCAAATGGAAGGGATGCATAATGGAATTGGGATCGGATAATATTGGAATATTCATTCTCTTTCCACGTATGGTTATGCTAGGGAATAACCATCCAATCTCTACTTCATCCTCAATATACCTTTTTTTTTATATAATGGATAGGGGTGCTGATAATGGATTTATTAGTGTGGCAATAGTAAATTTGGTGTGCCAACAGAGTTTTAATGTGGTATTAATACTTCAACGTGGCAATAGTGTATATTGGTGCGGCAATAAGTGTGGCAATAGTAAAGTTTGGTGTGACGTTAATACTTAGAGGAAGGGAATGATAAGTTCTTAGTTTCCTTAGTGGAATAATCATTCTTTTATTTATGTGAATAAAGATTCCATTTGGAATGATTCCATTCATTCACTGGTGAACTAAACATAGGAATAGGTATTCCAATGGAATAACCATTCTGACCAACATCCACACCATTGAACCAAACATACCCTTAGAGTTGACCACTTCAGGAACTTGATGCCTTAAAAAGCTTCGCAGAACCCTCTGAAATTTTGTTCCAGAATTCTTTAGCAAGTTGTTGTCTCCTTTTCAGAAAAAATCAAAAGGAGCAAAAACAAATGCAGATTGAAAATAGATTCAGGTCGACCACTGTGTTTGCGAGTTGTTAATTACACTTTGTCAAGTCCATGAGCTTCTAATTTCGCTCAGTTGTATCTCTCCGTGCTTAAAGGAAATTTAAAATTCACTGATTATCTCTCAGATTAATGCAATAAGAGTTATAACAACATCATGACATGTGTCCATTCTAATGACTCCTTTTACCCTACGTGCAATTGAATAGTTTCCAATCCAGCTCCTGACTGAATGATCAGATCTCTGATAGCATTGAAAGGGAGCTAAATATTAAATGCTGTAAACTAAGGCTATTGGAACTTTACCTCACCGACGAGTTCAAAAAAAATTGAGAAATTCAATGGGCACCATTGGCATAACTTGTATTGTAACAGTTAGTGACCAAAAGTCTTCAGTGGTGTTCCCTACCCAACAAACACCAAACTTGAAATATGTGGATTTGTAACCGGATATTGCCAATACCAGTCCAACCTAAGCCTCATCTCCCAATCAATTGGGGTTGGTGATGCGAATTCTTTTTCGTCCTTAAAGATTTTCTTTCATACGTAAAAAAGGAGAGTTTACAATCTTATGACTTTCAATTATTATTGAATCTACAAGTTGTATGTGACAAAACCACCACAGACTACTTTCTATAAACTATCTTCAATCGAAGCTACACCTAAAAATTTCATGCACATTTTCATTTATACTTCTATCTCTCAGTCCTATCGCCTTCCATTCTTAGCATCCTCATTTCAAATACATTGAACTTGTCTTTTTGGAAAAAAGAACAATGGACAATAACAAGGAATGAGAACAAGTGATAAGAATTATGAAATTTCATGCAGATTTAACCTATGTTGCATGGAGTCGGGTGCGTGTATGACCTTAAATATTAGAATATTGGAATATGTCCCCTACTTGGGTGTGGGTACGGGGAGATGTCGTGAACACTTTTTTGTAGTTCATATTGCAGAATTTGTTCAGATTAAGCACCGCAAAATGTATTTTAAAATGGATTTCAACCAAGAAGGGGTTACAAAAAATACATTTTGCTATTTTATGTCCATGTGAGACTAGAAATATTGCTTTTCCAGCAAATTTTCTGTTCTTTTTCTATAAATATCATGACAATTAGAAGATCTGAGTGTCACAAATAATGGATATGCGTGTCGGATACATCGACGGGTAACATAGGATTAACATGTTCCAAAGTGTTAGATATGAAAAAATTTGTGTGGGTTAGCTTAGAAAAGGCAACCTACATTGACAGAATCGATTTCAAGTGTTGATGTAGAATAATATAAAAGTTTTACACAAAATATTTCATTATTAGTGTCATTATCCTGACGTGCATAGCACGCGGCTTGCATGCCATAGATCATCTTTCCATAATTTAGTACGCTATACTATGATCTTTCTTAGGGTATTCATCTAGCCTGTTAGTTTAATATCTCACCAAAAAACTTCAAATATAACCAATTAGTACAAGTTCAAAACACTGATTATGGTTAAGAACCGATCAACTTTGAAAGAATGATATTGAAATAGTAAATAATACGTCGAAAGCCTATCATGGAATTCAGGTTATTGGTAATTTTTTAGGATATTATCAGTCATTATACTAAATATAATTTGGAAATCACAAAAAAAGGACATAATTTGGAAATCAAACTTTATGGTGGAGTTAGGGCGGCCTACCTTTACTACCTCCCTAGACTCTGTTATATGTGGGAATCTTGTGCACTCAGTACGAATCTTCAACTAGTAGATATCGACTATCTCAAAAGCCCACAAGGGAATGAAGGTTATTATCATCATGTACCCCGTAAAGCATATTACGTGAATAAGGGTTTCTACAAAATCGGAGTGAGGGCTGCCCTACGCCCCTACCTACTAGAGTACCTCTCTAGACTCTGTTGTAAGTGGGAATCTTGTGCACTCTATACAAACTTTTCTTACTAAACTGTATTTCAAACCATGTTCGCGTACTTTTTCTTCTTACTTTATCGTGGCAGGGATGGGAAGTACATAGCATCAATTGGGGATCTTACATTCTACAAGTTGCATGAAATTTTTAGCGCATGGTTTTCTTAATTACATATGGAAGTTCGGAAAAAAGGAGGGATATATTCTGTGCCACGATATGTTGGTCAATATATCATCATACTACCACGATATTTACATGTAATTCATGCAGTTCTCCAACTCACAATAACGACATTTTGTCAGGTCGTGGAGAGAAAATGGACAAGGAAGTTAGTTAAGCACTTGTTGTTAGAGATAAGAAAGCTAGAAGTTAACAACTGTGCATGGTAAAACACACAAAAATGGACTTAAAAGCAACAAGAATGATATTGAAGACTTCAATATGTAGAGGTGAAGGAAGTTAGAAAGTGCCACGTGTTCGTTTACTTAGGTCTGTTCCTCAACCTATCAATGAGATTCAAGAGACTATCTAATGTCACTTGGACTCACGTAGCTGCATGCGCTACTCTAGGTGTCAACACCACTTGCTGCCTGAAACCTAAGACGATCGTCGCTGAAAACAAGAAGGAAAAATACTAATAAAGTAGAAGTTTAAAAGTTTCTATAACTAAGTGACTGTGATAGGTAGGTATTTACAGAAAGATTCGGAGTTCCCGTTTTAGGACAGAACCAGTTTAAAAGTACCCCAAAAAACTTCAACCGGTCTTCCTCTCCTAGCTTCTTCATTCTTCAACCCAACTGGTTTCCTTCATTCACCCACCTAGTGACCTAAATCAGCTTTTATGGTGAAATTTTGAGATTCTTTCTTTGCTTATACACGTTACCTAGGTCCACGTCCTTCCTAGACAATGTAACACAAATTCCAGCAAAACCCCCAATATAAAAGCCTCACACATACAGATGTTACTCTTCAGATCAACATACGAAATACACATACAATTTAGCACCTGAAAACCGAAAAGGAAACATTAGGATTACTCCCATTGCAACAAAACCCTTGAGAAAAGTGAGAATTCAAGCAAAACCCAACAAAGGAAAAGTCCCCTTCTTTCACAATTTCACATCTACCTCCATATATTTCTCCGCTGAAAACCCCATAAATCGAGCATTTTTTCTTGGGACAATGAGGGAAAAGACGTTCCAAGAAAATCCCATCTCGCCACAAACACCCAATAAAAGATTGAACTTTCCATACACATCATATTAAGACCAAAAGGCCCAAGTGAAATCAAGCAATTCAATTCCAAGATTCCACCGTAAAACACCCAAAAACGTACCCAAAAAATGGTTAAATCATAGCTAGATTTGTTTGGCTGTAATATCAAAATCATACCTTTTTTGGGCATAAGAACAAAATCTAAAGAAAGCCCAAAAATACTTCTCCTCTCTCCTCTTCTCCCCTCCTTACCCACCAAGAGATTCTTTGATTCCTCTGATTGTAAGAACACAGTCCTCTCCTCTGCTCTCCTGCATTTGCTTCACTTCACACTTCGCGTACCCCTCAATACTTTTAAGATTTGGTAAATCTACAGTCTGAACACTCACACCTGTAACATATCTGCACGACAACGTTCTTCACACGTGTCGTTCTTGGATTTGTCTATCACCTCATTTGGGTCGTGATCCGGTATTGTTTGGGTTGGGATACGCAAGTGCATCAGCAGCTCCTCTAATCCCATCCTAGGTGGGTCGTACCATATTTTGGGCCCACTCCAATCTCATTTAGGTATATTTGCAAAAGAATATTCAGGGGTGCTTAGAATAAACAATTAAATTAATCTAAATTTGGTAAGAACTTTATCAAATCACATTTAGGGTTGGTTTGGGTGAATTGAAAAAATTAGTTTTTTAGTGTTTTGATTTTGTCCTTATTCAAAAAAAAATTTGCAATTATTGGTTTTCGGTCAATTTTTTGTAATTTCTTGGCTTATCTCGACGAGAGGAATCTAAAAAGTATAAAATTATTAGCCAAATTTAAAGTTTTGTGGATAAAGACGAAAAATAATCTAAAAAATTGATTTTTTGGATTATTTTTCGTCTTTATCCACAAAATTTTCACGGAGGCTAATAATTTTATACTTTTTAGATTCTTCTCGTTGAGACAAGCCAAGAAACCACAAAAAATCAACCGAAAACCAACAAATGCAAAAAAAAATTGAATAAGAACAAAACCAAAAAAAATCAAAAAACTAGTTTTCAATTTACCCAAACCACCCCTTACTGAAGAAACAGTAGATGCTTTAACTTTAAAACCCAAACTTCGTGTTCGCTTTTTTATTAACGAAAAACTCAATTTGATCACATCAATACATCGTCGAAATTAATTTTTTAACAAATAATCTTTTTGATGAAACAAAAGTTCTTGTCACTGAAAATAATTTCGGAGTAAACCAGTGTCAACGCAAAGAAATAAATAAGGAGACAAGGTGATACTCGGACACGAGCCCTGTCAAGGAGGACAAATAAAAATAAAAATAAAAAAGAAGAGGAAAAAAGAATAATCTGAGCACGTTAGATGGGAATATGGGATAATGTGACTTTGTATATACTAATAAATACTATTCTCTTTTTATTTTATTTTTCTGTCCTCAGGTATAATACTGTACTTTCAATGGTCAAATCATTTTTTTACTGTATTAGTAATCAAAAACTCCTGTTTGTACTCATTGTAGGGTCCATTGAGACGTTTTCCCTCTCCCAATAATGCAATTGAGAGTGACACGTGTACGAACATGATCGTCCAGCTCCATGAAAGGGACGGAAAAAAACCGATGGGTTTTGGATGGGATCTGATTTGTGGTTTAGGGCACCTTTGTCAAAAAAAAAAGTGTAGAATTGAAGTAAGTTTTTTGGTTTTTTGTTTTGTTTTTATTCAATTTTTTTTTTACATTTGTTAGTTTCGCGTTAAGTTTTTGTGGTTTATGGATTCGTCTCCAATAAGTATAAAATTATGATCAAAACTAATAGTATTTTTTAATAAAACTGAAAATACACCAGTTTATTGGTTTAATTTTGGTTTTATTTAAAAAAAATTAGTTTCAACCATAATTTTATACTTTTTAGATTAGTTTCGTGGAGATGAATCCATAAATCATGAAAACTTGACGTGAAACCAACAAATACAAAAAGAAAAAAAATTGAATAAAGACAAAACGAAAAAACTAGTTTTTTCTCTTTTGCCAAAGGAGTCCTCACTCTAGACACAATTGACCAAAAGTTTGATTCTTGCAGGTCGCCAAAAAAAAAAAAATTTATCCCCTAATTTCAACGTAGATCTTTTACATTTGACCAGACCAGAAAGGAGATAAGTCGAGATATGCGTATGCTAGCACAAACACCCCCACCAAAAAAATAGTGCGAAATGTTTGACAGTTGGCATGTATATTCGGGAGCATGTGATTTAGGGTTGCAAACAAGCCAAATATGAGCTAAGCCTTACAATTTTCAGGTTCGTTTATTAAGTTTTTAAAAGAACCTGAGCCGAGCTCGAGCTCAATGAAAATTTGACGAGTCGAACTCGAGCCGAACTTGCTTAGGTTTGAGTTGAACTCAATTTGTTCACAAGCCTTAATGAATAATATTTATGCTCTCATATAGATTTAGAACTTCAAATAAAAATTTTATTTCCTACATGAATAAGTTCATATGTATAATTATAGAAACATCTTAAATTTTAAGTTTGTAATACTTTTAAAAGTTTATACATGTATAAGTTATAAAATTTTCATTATGTACATTTAAAAACTTATACATATTCAAGATAATATGTGAAATTCTTATGACATATACATATATACTCCAGGTTCGCAAGCCTAACCGAGTTGAATACTATCATTTTCAGGTTTGGCTCATTAACTAATAGAGCCTAAAATTGAGGCTCAAGTTCAATTCGTTTAGTACTCCAGTCAAACTCGAACAGATTTTTACCGAGTCGAGTCTCAAACAGTTCATGAATGGCTCGGTTCATTTGCAATCTTATCTGCAGAGATTAGTGTTGGTGTACAATTTTTTGTCTTGGTTTTATTCTTCACCAACTTTGTTGTTGCCCGGGTCATATAAGATTTTACTTTAACCTCCAAACTCAGCGATACTTCACTTTTAGTAAAGTTCAAGGTTCAATGAAGTACATTTTCGCCCACAACCCCTTGTCCCCCCACCCCAAGTAAATATAGAAGGAGAAGCAAAGAAATAGTATTTGTTACTGATATTCCAATTGTGTGTAAATATGTGCACTATCATTTATTTGTTTCTGATATTCCAATTGTGTGTTGACTCGTCGAAAGAAAAACCAAGAGAATGTGAAAATTGATGCCAAAATGAAATAGAACTAGCGTATATTACTCTCACTAGTTCTCACCCCAAAACATAAAGAAAATTGTGGTGTTAACTCCTTTCACGTACACTTTTATTTTTATTTTTATTGGCAAAGAAAATTTCATCTCCATAAAGCAAAAAATATAAAATTCGTACAACAGAAAAGACCCTGCATTGAGGTAGTTTCGAATAGACCAGAACCCTCCTACTTCTAAAGCTCGCAAAAACCTAAACTGCCCTTTACCTCCCATTTTAATAAGATAATACAATTAAAAACACCGATTGACAAGATACCAACTGGACATCAAAAAAACCAATGGGCCAAGCCCAAACTATACTCCTAATGTTTGAAACCAAAACCCCAAGAACACCCCAAAGCCAGCTAAACCAATTGCAACCTGATTGGGCAAAGCCCAGATGCAATTAGACCGGTCCACACCTAACACCACCCCACAAACCTTGAACTTATCATCGCCACAGCCACCATACTCTTTCGATGCCTCCATCCTCCCACGTGCCGCCACACTCCTTCGCTGTTTCCTCTCAAACCCAACCTAAAAACCACCAGGAGTGCATCAAAATCACCTCAAAGCACTGCCTACTTCGCCGCCCTTCCTACATCGAACCTGTAGCAAACCCAGTCTACCGAAAAATCGATCTGCACCTCTACAAACCTCATAAAAACCCTAAATACAGTCTTCACCACAGTCCACACCTAAAACCTTACCTCCTCTTCTGCAAACCGTCGCCGCCAACGCCAGAATCCTCCCAAAAAAACCCAGAATATAGGATGGATAAGGGTTTCAAACTTATTGGGAAAAAAAACAGCTAGACAAGAGAGAGAGAGAGAGAGAGAGAGAGGAGATCCAACAAAAAGATTAGACGAAAAATAGATAAGGAGATCCGAGGTTAAAATCTGGTCCAAAACTCCATAACCCACCATCGACAACACCTCCATCAGCCACCAAAAAACCCATCGACATCCGAAAGGATATGGCACCATCACAGCCGGAAAACGAGTGGAAAAGACGATGGTAAACAGAGGTGAGAGGAGGGGAGAAATGAAATAGAGGAGACAGAAATGGAAGAGGACCGGGGGGGAGGAGGGGGGAGCCGCCACCTCCCCTCCCCAAAAGTATCAGATCTATGAAAACTTTAGAGAGAAAGAGAGAGAAAGAAAGTTCCTTTCACATAGACTTACTAATTGGATTACCTAGTTGTCAAGTCTGTGAGACTCCCCGTGAGTCTTACTTCAATGATTTGTCATTGATTAATTGATCTTAATTTATAGGGTAAAGAACTTGTTTTTCTTGAAAAGATTTTAATAACTCATTTCTTTAAAATCAACCACATTTTTTTAAAGAAATGAAATTAATCATAAAAAATCACGAAATTTAAAGACAAAAATTAAGTGTTGCCCGCTTATCGTTTTTGATTTTTTTTCGCACCAAATTAAAAGATTCCTCGAAGTAATTTAATCGGCAAAAAAATCGGACAACGATAAACCTAACCACTTAATTTTCATATTAAATTTCCATGATTTTAAAGAACTCAACTCATTTGCTGTAAATCATTGGTTGATTTTAAAGAAACGAAATTTTAAAAATCTTTTAAGAAAACTAACCCTAAATTACACTGACTTCCCCAGAGGTTTTTAACTTGTACACTGACCCCCCTACTTTATCTAAAATAAAGACTAAATTTCTCCCTCAGTTTTTATATTTTAAGATCAAAAAGCACCATTTTCATACTAAAATAAAGACCGACCTCCCCCTCAGTTTTTATTTTAAGATCCGAAAGCACCATTTTTGTTACTAAAATAGCAATCAATTCTCCTCCCCTGAGTTTTTATTTTTTAGTATCAAAAGACATTCTTCATATTCTACCGTGCCAAATGCAATATAGGGAATTGATGAGGTAAGCCATTAACCTTTATTGAATTCCCAAAATAGCCCTTGACACTAGTTTTGGATTACACTAATATAGTAGAAAATTTATCATTTTGCACATCACAACACCATAAGTAGCAGAATTTTCTACGTCACGAATTTCTACTGTGTTAGTAGAAAATTCAGTACCCAAATGATGCAAAGCAACTGAAAATGACTTACTTATACTCTTATTTGATGTATTTTATGAACTAAGACACATCCATTTGTTAAACAAAAATTGAATTAAAAGACATGTATATTTTGTATCATTCCCATGTTTTGTTATCTTGGTTTCATTTTTCTTTTTTTTTAATGACATTTTTTTTTAACAGCAAAAGCCAAACGGGGAATTCGTTTCATTTTCCTCTATAGAAATTTCCCACCAATAAATCATATTCTAAGTATTCATGCATGATCATTATTTAGGGAAAAAAAAAGAGCCTTTTGCATTTAGATTGTAACTAGTGTCAAGGGCTATTTTGGGAGTTCAACAAAGGTTAATGGCTTACCTCATCGATTCTCGGTATTGTCACTGACGACCAAGTAACAGAAGGGTGCTTTTTATACTAAAATATAAAACTTCGGGGAGGTCAGTGCTATTTTAGTAACAAAAAAGTGTTTTTGATACTAAAATATAAAACTCAAGGT
This sequence comes from Vaccinium macrocarpon, assembly GCA_022606695.1. Taxonomy (NCBI): domain Eukaryota; kingdom Viridiplantae; phylum Streptophyta; class Magnoliopsida; order Ericales; family Ericaceae; genus Vaccinium; species Vaccinium macrocarpon. The sequence continues at coordinate 7,584,948 of CM040180.1, forward strand.
AGGTCAATGCTATTTCAGATAAAGTAGGGGTGGTCATTGTACAAGTCAGAAACCTCAGGGGAGGTCAGTGTAATTTACCCTAATTTATAGATCATCTTTCAAAATATAGTTTGACTTGTTTACTGTAACACCCCGACTTTGAAAATCAAATAGAACGAAAAAAAATAGGAAAAAGAACAATAAAAAGGAGGGGTTAATATTTAGTGGAATTACTATATTTTCATGTGACTTAAGCCTATAAAAAAATATTATTAAGTAGCATATTTTCTTGTGTTTGTGTCAATTTTTCTTAAAAAGTTCAACTCTGCAGCATCGCTACATGAGAATGAAACGCGAGGCGAAGAACCTTAGGATTCAAACAAGAATATCCCGGAAAGTGGGTAACGTGGCTTTCTATTATAGGGTGAATAACCCTAACACTGTTAGATTGAATTTATTGGATTCTCTTGGATTTTATTAGATTATGCAATGGATATGGGGTAGATTATATCAGATGATGTTAGATATTAATAGATCTTATAGATAATTCTAGACACTAGGACTTTAGTATAAATAGGTACCTTTTCATGCCACTCCACACATCCCACACACCACCCATACGGCTCGTTTGGATTACATATTAGTTTGAGAAAGATTAAATATAGTAAGGGAGGATAGATTAGTTGGGGTGATTAAATAAGAAATGTGGGCCCACATTGATGTGATAGTTAAGAAGGGAGCAATAAAGAGTACATAGAGCCCGTATTAGATGAGGGATAAAAAAGGAGAGATGAGGAGGGTAGATGATGTAAAAAAAAACTATTAAATGACATATTTGCCCTTTCATGAGCCCGTATTAGATAATTAATTAAATCAATTATATAATTTCAAAAATAATTAATTTGTTATACTTAACAAAAATTAAGCTATATTAAGTCTTTCTAATATTTTTTTACGTAAATTCAAATTATTAATATTTAAAAGTTCAAAATCCAAAAATTGTGTAATACATGAGATTAGGTAGTAAAATGTATAAAAAAAAAAAATTACACAAACTAAATTGAAATTTCTACTTCAGTGTAAAAATAAAATCACAATGCAATAAGTAGGTAACGAAACAAAAATATGAAGAACAGCGGATAAAAGTGGAAAAACCCTAAACGAAAAAAAAACCACGAGAATGAATCAAACACTATAAAAAAAACATTGTACTGTTACAATCGCACTTACTACACAATTGAGAATCCTCACAATTGACTCAAGAGCGATAGCCGAATCCTCGTTCACCGTACCCTGTGTTTGATTGCCGCTGCCTTGAATCCTCAAGCCTTCCGATTATCCTTCCGAAAATCCATTGGAAGCAACTTAATAGTAAAGATTGAAAGTGATTCAAACTCCTTGGAGAAAACTTGGAAGAGCTTTGATTGATTGAATCTCCAAGACACAATAAACTAGTGTCGCACAATATTTTTCTCTCTCAAACATGTCGCTTGTGGCTTCTCTAAAAAATGGTGGATTTTTTGTGTAAAACACACAAGTTAATTTATAGGCTTTTATCCACCAGCAAAAACAGCTCAAGCCATTTCTCCGGTCGTGAAACATAATCCATAAAATTTGTGTATCACTGATTGCCAAATCATCCCATATAGAATCTCACCATAATTGATTTGCCTAATCATACCATAGACATGGGTGAGAATCACGTGCATTTGTACTACCAATTCCTTGCCAATATTTCCTTCCTTGTTTGATGAAGATTTTCTTGGCGGTAGAAAAGTTTTCCATTTCTCTCCAATCTTTCCAATAGACCGCATATCAATCTTGTGCAATTTTGTCAATAAAATCCACTGCTACCAAACACGTGCACCTTGACTAACTAACAACCTGTCGTCCTATATTACAAACTAAATTTAATTCCTTCTATTTCCTATACAGACACTTTAAAGATAAGTAAAAGAAATTACAAAGTGATAAAAAGGAATACACGTGAATGTGTGTTTTGGCATAAAAAGTGCCAACCAAAAAGAGAGCTCGGCCTTTGAAGCTTACATAAATAAAAGACAAGTGGCGATTGGTTTGGACAAGTGGCTAGGCCACTTGTTTACCCCATTTACACCCATCTTCTCCTCTCTCTCTGCAACAACAAAACCCATCTCATTTTCATCCTAGAAATCAGTCTAACCAATGATGACGAAATTGATCCAATGAAGCACTCCGACAAAGCACTCCGGTCATGTCTGCCACACGAAGCACTCCGGTGAAACACTCCGGCGATCAGAGCTTTGACAAACAGGATTTCTAAGTTTTTCTGGGTCTACGAAGGTTAAAAAAAATAAATTCAAAATTTCTGGGTTTTTCTTTTGTTAATCCAAAATTGTATTTGTAAAAAACCTATTTTTTGTAAGATTTGGGTAAAAACTTGTTAGATCAATGGTGGTTTGTGTGAGTGTGGGTGTGTTCAGAGAGGGGTACGTTGGTAATCCGGCCCCAGATGAGAAGCTGGACTAAACATAAGCACCCCCTGCTTATGTTTAGTCCCGGGGAAGGGGGAATAGGGGAGGCCGGATGATTTAGTCGGGGAGAGGTTTTGGTGCTCCCAAACAACAGATGAGGAGGGGGACTGGGATGAGGAGGCGGCGAATTATTTAGTTGGGGGTCAAAAACTGCATCCAAACAAGCTCATATGGGAAGAGAAAGAAAGAAAAGACAGAGAGGAGGGGAATAGGTAGGGGGCCAATAGGGGCCGCCATCCCTATAAGAAAAAAAAATCTCTAGTATTATATAGGAAAAAAAAATTATGAATTATATAAGCTCGCTCCTGCAAAGTCTTTTGAAAAAAAATGCCTTTGCATAATGAAATTTCTGACTCTGTCAGGGGAGGAGAAAGGGCAAAAAAAAAAAAAAGGGGGGAAAGGAAGGGGCGAAGGAAAAAGAAGAGGAAGGGAGAAGAAAAGGGAGAGAAGGAGATGAGTGCCCTATTCTAAACATTACTGACGGGAAAGAAAAAAACACACACGCACACTCTTGTGCACTTACTCCTTTGATTCACTCATACATGCGCAGTGCACTCACACCATGTCTTGCATAGATAGGTTTAACTTGTAGGCTCTGTTTGTTTCGATGTATGCATAGATAGGTTTAGCTTGTAGGCTCCGTTTGTTTCGATGTAAAATATTTTTGCTAAAAATGAACTTTTTTACTTTCATTTTCAAGTGTTTGGTTGGCACATGTAAAGAAAGAAAATAAGAATGAAAGGAGGAAGTTTTGTATTTCTCTTCTTGTCTGATACAATATTGGAGTACAATATAAATATAATGATAAGGAAAGCTCTATCTAAGGAAGGCTCTAGAACTACTATACAAGGAAAGAATCAATCAAATCCCCAAACTACAGGGATCAATCAAATCCCTCAATTACAGTGTACTAACTCCTAAATTATAGTAATTAGATCCCATCACGTAACAGCACATGACAAAAATAAGAAAAAAACCCATATAGATTTTGAAATCTCAATTGAAAGCCTTTCAGTTTTCTTCGGCATTAGTCACAGCGAAAACGAATTTTCAGAAATTTGCTTCAAATTCTAATGCTGAGGTACAAAATTAATGGTTCATACATTTCTTCGAACACTTGAAATGCTTAAACAAAATCAGTATAAAGGGGAGAGAGAGAGAGAGAGAGAGAGAGAGAGAGAGAGGCGGCAGGTGAACTTGCAAATCTGATATCAAAAGGAAACCGTAACACAACTTTCTTCCAACTGGGGTAATGGTGGATGGAGTCTGTTTTGAACTGGGAAAAATGTCGGGCATTAGTCGTGTCCAAACTCCAAAAATAACTTACGGCTCAAAAAAGAAAAAAAACATTTTTCACCCCTTGGGTGCAAAATGTTTTACGAAAACATTTTACTACGTACATTTTTTTTTTCTAGCTGCTTGACCGTTCGGGTGATTAACAATTAACTAGAATTTCGTCCCAAGCGTAGGACTATCGACCGGTGTAGCACAATAAATCCGGAAGTACCGGAGTCGAACCACAGAGACGGTTTACGGTGTTTAACTCAAACGATGTCGGCTCCAAGTTTGTAATTGGCTCTCAGGTAGCCACCCCTTGCTCAAACGGTTTACTAATTAACTAAATTACACTAATTTAATTATCGGACTTCTGAATTTAACAAGAAGAGCACAGCCGTGGGCACTACGGTGCCCGCAGCTAGTCTAATTCATATTCACTCGGGCCACAATTACTCAATTAATAGATTTAAAAATATGGAAAAGACAATTCCAACAAATGCACACCGTTTGTCACCAATCTCTGCGCATTTAAAATTGGTAATGCTTGGTTTTGTTTGCTAGAAAAGTTCCGTATTCAAAAACTGCACATTAATTAGAGTGATTCGACACCGAGGTGGAACGTAAATTAGCCCAGCCACGGAACACCTTGTCCCGTGGCCGCACTCGATGCGACTACTCACGCATTATTGGGAAAACAACGAAAATAACGCAAATCTTAGATCTAAGCATAATTAAATGACGAAAACGATAACAGTAAATAGTACCAAAGATTGTGCAACAAAATTGCCCTTGATTAATTAAAGCAAAACATCCAATCCACTCTTCGAAACTTGAAATCAAGCGCTGAAAAGAGAAAGCCGGAGCTGTAGCCGAAAACTTGAAAACCTAAAAACTTGTAACAATTCGTCGATCCCTAATCTAGGTTAAAACGAGAGTATTTATACTAATTATCGTAACTCTAAAGAAAAACGACGAAAATCCGAAAATTCTACGCGAAGGCCAAAACGACGACGTTCACTGCGCCTGTTAAGCGCTCGGTAGCGCTACCTAACTTTAGGTGTAGCGCTACCGATTCATTATCTCCTGTGCCTGTTTAAGCGCTCGGTAGCGCTACCTAACTTTAGGTGTAGCGCTACTAATCATTCTGTTCACTTTTTGGACCTTTTTGTGCCAATCTTGAGCGCTCCAAAGAATTAGAGTAGCGCTCCCGGACATATTTTCTCGAAATCTTGCTCCAACACTTAGTCTCCACAGCGCTCCTCTTCTCAATCCACGTACACAAGCCATCCGGACACTTTCCATTAGCACCAAATCACTTCAATTCCCTGCAAATTAAGCATAAACACCCAATGCAACCACGTGCACATATTAAATAGAAAATGAGGATTAAATCCATGATAATTAAGCCAATTCTACCCTACTCAGGCGCTTAAATGCAACCATTTCACGCGCCAAACAATAGAAAATAGGTAAAATATTTTATGTCCAAACAAATGGAGCCGTAGTTTCTCAAAATCAAGAAAATATACTCATGTATCACAAGTTCTCATTCCTAACTAAGAACCAACAATGGAGACTTAGAGTTTGGAAAAAATAATATCAGTCCAGTCCAACTCAGGACCAATTCGGTTCATAAGTTTGCAAAATTTATCAAACATGCTTTGTCCCTTAAAGTTGCTAGGTTTAATTTTGGGCTGAAAATGAACCGAGCTACTCACACAATTTGTAGCTTGGTTTTACTCGCTTTGTAGTCAGACCTAACTCAAGCTCAAGTCTAGCCCATTTTGTGATGCCCCCTTCGTGCATTTTAGCGATCTAGGCACATATATTATTGTTTTGAACAAAGAAAAAAAGATGACGCCAACATCATCATCATAAAATTCAAGTTGAAACAAATATTTTGACAATTCCCCAGCCTCAATCACACTTGTTAAAATAAAAAGGGTAATGATTTCCACACTCCTTTTTTTTCAAATGCACTCTTTTTGTCTTGTAATGAAAAAATTACATATTAAAATTCACTACAAGACAAAAAAGAGGTGCATTTATAAGAAAATAGAGTGTGAAAATCATTTTCCAATAAAAATTAGCTGAAAGTATCACGAAACAAGGGATCAGTTGCAAGTACACGACATGCATGCCAGCCATGTATTTTTCTGTACTCACATATCTGGCATGGGAAATGAAAATCACCGCCTGACATTTGTAACCAAGCATAATAATAGTAATAAAATGAAAAGAGGTGTGACAGTGTAGTCCATTGCCAACAACGTGAATTGTTAATTACCACTCACAAACAAAAGAAGGTTTCATGACTTCCTAATACATCCACACACACCCCACTATGTTGTTGCATATAGAGCACTCAAACTAACCATTACTCCATCTGTCTCAAATTGCTTGCTCTTTTTGGATTCCCGTGTATTTTGCACGCAAAATATAATGTATTAGTATTCATTTTTTTCCAAAAATTTTTACACCAATTTAAAGATCGCATTGAATAGAAAAAAATGATGTAAATTTTTTTTAAAAAATAATTCTCATAAACACTTTTTTTTTTGCGTGTAAAATGCACGTTTCCCCAAAAAGAGCAAGCATTGTGGAACGGAGAGAGTAACTAAATCTGTGATGAAGTCTTGCTAGCAAATATACACACTCACACCACACTAGGTTGCTATATACAGAGCACTCACACTAACAATTAGCTAAATCTGTGATGAAGTCTTGCTAGGAAACAATAACTTAGTGACTGGATGACGAATTTGGTTTTGTGTGGATATAGAATGAGGGGTGATATGTAAGCAAGGTGGGCCCATTTCATAAAAAGAATGGATTGTATATCTGGAATGATCTTTTAGAAGGTGGATTTGAAAGGTGGATATGATGAAATAAGTTGTTAGAAGACTTAATTGCCCCCATATGAGTTATTTCATCTCAAATTTGTTTTAATGAATATTAATTACAAAAAAATAACATTTACCATTTATTGTGTTATTAAATAATTTTTAAAAATGGTTAAATATTATTTTTATTACGAAAATATTTTTCCCAAAAGATATATAAATGAAATTTTGTGTTTTTCTAATGTCTATAAAATTGTGTGTGTGTGTTTTAGGGGCCCCGCGAGAAATCAGCAAAAATTGCTCGGATCAAGCCCTACCCGGTATTTTGTTTTATGATTTCTCACGGGGGCTCTAAAAAACAATTTTAAACGCATTGGGACGATTCGGATCATTGAAATTTGATTGGGATCAATGAGGTCCAGATTTTAAAAAAATCCGGGAGTTTGGACCGGAAGTGAACTGTATATATGTATAATGTGAGTTTATCTTCGACGAGAAAATTGAGCAATAAAATAATGAGAATTTCTTTTGGCTAGAATAATTGAAAAGTTATATAATGTACTTTTTCTTTTCTTTTTTTGAAGAATACACCCCTAACCCCGCTACCAAACTTAGAAAACACTCCTATCGATTTTTGATATCCAATTGAGCTAATTTTATTTGAGTATGTTTATTTAATATTTTCAACGCCCATGTGAAAAATCAGCTCAATTAGGTATCAATAGGAGTGTTTTTTAATGGCCCAGAACACACAAGTCAGGGGTATGATAAATAAAAAAAATGGAAAAAATAATTGAAAATTTATATAATTTTTTATTTTATTTTTTTAAGAATACCCCCAGGCTAACAAACTTAGAAAACACTTATACCAGTTTTCAGTATTTGATTGAGTTTTTTTTTTTACTATGTTTATCGTCCATGTGCAAAATAAGTTCAATCGTGTATTAGTAGGGGTGTTTTCTAACGGCTCAGAACACACAATTGAGGGGTATGATTATTTTCGGATGATTCTGTTGTCTGAAAAATCTGGAAAGGAAGATTGGGATGGGTTTTCCATAATTTCGTGGCCGGAAAATTAGGGCTTCGATAAGTTGGTTGTGGTGGGGTTTTGGATGGTTACGGGGGTGGGATTTGGGACGGTGCAATAGACCTGGGTAAAGGGAAAAGTTGAAGAGTTTAAACGTAAAAAAGGTAATGGGTTAAGTTTGTTGGGGAGGTTTTTTGGGATGATTTGTAACTGTCATATTTTTATACAATTTATTGTTTTAAATATAAAGTGGCAAATTGTTATAGAAGGGCTATTTTGGTATTATTTAAAACTCAAGATGATATCATAAACATTCAAAACTCATGGGATGGGATCCTAAGGATTTTATTTATTTGGGATGGTGAATTAACTCCCCCAACTTTCGAAGAATACACTCCTGCAAGGCTAACTAACTTAGAAAATACTTCTACCATTTTTGGTATACTGTTGAGCTAATTTTTATTCAACCATGTGTATTTAACATTTTGAACGTCCATGTGAAAAATCAGCTAAATAGGAGTGCTTTTTAATGGCCAAGCACTTATAAAGTAGGGTAACACGAGACGGGAAGTGGATTTGGAGGGATATTTTGGACCCAAAACACCTCTGATTTGCTAAGCAAAGGGGTTGGGTACTACTTGGCAAATCCACCCCAAACCGAAAAAGGGGGAGGATTTTGGCAGGCAAAGACCTGATATGGGGTGGCCCTGGAGAAGAAATAAGGGGACGTGTATATCCGCTCTCTCAAGAGGCAGCCAAATAGGGTGTAGGAGTTTCAACAATAGAATAGAATGATTAAATAACTTGGTGACAATGTTAGCATTTCTAAATTGTCAATGTGTGATTCTAAGACCCAGTGGAATACAGTAGATTTCGGATGCTAAAAGGTAAGTTATGAATTATCCCAGTTACATAAGTTTTTCATAAAGTTTATGCTTTTACCTTTCTAAAGTATGGTTATTTAACATATGAGATTATTTTTTAACAATTATACCACGGAACTATGATGTTTTGCACAATTTATGGAAAAAGTATTTTTGATACATTGGAAAAATATCCCTGAATCTAGGGGAAGTTAAAGATAGTAGTCGGAATAGTGTTATAAGAGCGGAATGGAAAAGGGGCACAGCTAAATGTTTTATTGGAATTGATCAATTCACTTTATATATGTTGGGGGTTGCTCCCTCATTACTGGCGGTAATCGTTGGATGGTATATCATATATATTTATGGCATGTTACGTTATATACAAACTTATTTACAAAAAGCTGAGGCAATGATTCCTGATTTTTCCTTGACGATTTTTTTTTTATAATTATATTGTAGATCATTTAACTCTAACAATTCATAATATGAGACAAGCAGTGGCTTATATTGTTGAAATCTTCACTTTTTAGGTAATCAAAATTAGAAAGACGAGTCGAGTACCTATATTAGTAAGCTGGTGGTCGTGTAATGAGTAAGGGAAATATGTAACCCTCGTTGCTGCTAACATAATGAATAAAGGATTGTAATAATTATGTTTGCTTCCACATATGTTAGATCTTAAATATACTTTTGTTTGACTTTAAAAAAAAAAAGAGTATCAATAGAGGTCTTTGATGAGACAGATTCGCTACCCGTCTTCGTAATGACTCTGACTCTGATATTTGTATTTCAGCCTTCCTTTTGTACTGGCTAGGGTTGATTCATTTAAGGTGTACTTTGTCTTATACTTCCACACACACCAAACAAATTCACAGTTGAATATTATAATTTTTCTTGCACATTGATTCAGAAATCAGTACAATATTGTACCTTTTAATGTGCTTGAACCACAAACAACATTTGCGCATTATTTCCCATTCTCAGGCATTAAATCATAACAGCCCTTTAAATCATTAGTGGATCTAGAAATTCTATACAGGGGTCACCTTTTAAGTGTAACTTTGAAAAAAAAATCCACTATCTAATATACTTATAGTGACTACAAATCATGCAGTAAAATAATAGGTCACAAAACATCTAAATCAAAGAGTAATCGAACTTATAATTAAGTCTTTGATATTAGATTTGTAAGAGATAACTATGGGAAAAAGAAAAAAAAACCGACAACGATAGAGAAATGATCAATCTCTTTCTACGACTTTTTTATTTTAATTCTCTACAAATCTCTTGAACTATGCAATATTCAAATGCAATTGTAAGTACTTGATCCTTTCAAGATAATTTTTTAAACAAATGCTCTTCTTAACATACCTTACAATATGTACGATTAAGATCGCAAGGATAATGAGCACACAGTTATCAAACTTTTCTTCAAAATTCGTTCGCTACTTAGAGTCCTAAATTCTGAATGAAAATTTGAAAGGTTCAATCAAGTATGTGTGAGTATCCGATTGACTTGATTTTTTACAAGACCAATTGAAAATTTATTTTATGTTTATTGAACGATTCAAATGTTTTAAAAACACAAAAAAATACTCCCTCTGTTCCTATTTGTTTGTCCCACCCTCTCTCTCTTGCCTTTTTTTCAAATAAAAAAATGAAGTACTTCCGCGTATCATTTTTCAAATTTTTTCGCACTGAATTAAAGTATACGATGAGTACTTTAATTTGGTGTAAAAAAATTTTGAAAAATGATACACGAAAACACTTTATTTTTTCATTTGAAAAGTTGCATGACTTTTCATAGAAGACAAACAAATAGGAACGGAGAGAGTAAAAAATTAGTTTTTGGAAATGGGGGGTCACATGACCCCCTGTTCCCACTACAACAAAAAACAACATCGGCAACAAGGCACCATTTCGTCACAGAAAATACCCCTAAGGTGACACAAGCAGCTAAGATGTCGCTAAAGGTTAATTAGCAATGGCGACATGTAATTGTGTCACTAAAACTTACTTTTCGGTGACAAGCTTTTCTTGCAGTCACCGAAAGTATACCTTCGGTGACACAACAAGCCAAAATGTCGTTGAAAGATTAATTAGTAATGGCAACATGTAGTTGTGTCACTGAAACTTATTTTTCAGCGACATGCTTTTGTTGTTGTCACCGAAAGTATACCAATAGTGAGATGACAAGCCAGAATTTTGTTGAAGGATTAATTAGCAATGCCGAGACAAGCCAAAATTAGGTTGTATTTTTATATATTTGATTTTGAGGTGAACAAATTATATTACCACAATGTGCTCTAAAAATAATTCCTATGTGAGGCTCCTAATATTACCAAGTCATTTGCTCAAGTTTGGTCTTCAATGGGCTCCCCATACAAACTTCCATGGGTTGCTCCTAATCATGGCTTCTATTTCATTAGTTAAATTTAGGTAGCATTGTAGCTATCTCCAAGTAGAACCCAAAGTCTTTTTCAGCGACTTGCTCCTAATAATCAGTGGCGACTCCAGGATTTTGGAAGTGTGGGGTCATTATAAACATCAAATACTTTTACCAGCCATAAATCAAAGAAACTATGACAATAATGGCAACTAAAAATTTTGTTCCAACAAAATTCACATTTAAAGCTCAACCTAATGAAAAAAACATATCATCAAAAAGCATAAAACAGTTTTCTCTATTTTTAATTTTCACCACATACAAAAAAAAAATTACAAAGCTTCTGCAATTGCATTTGATGCAGTCTCGACATACTATCAAATAATCCTAAATTGTTGTTTTTGCTTCACTTTTTGAACCATTCAAACAATTATATATATATTATTATCGATAATTTTTCTATGATTTTAAAATATGTGTTTGATAAAGTTAATTGAGATCCATCAAAAAATATCCATATTAGATTTATAAATCATTAAAAATCTGACAATGTGAACAATTTTTTTAGTAATTAGGAGCAAAAATTTGGGACTGTAGGAGTACTTCCTTAGCAAAGAAGGATGATGAAAGTTGGGGAATTATCCAGGGATGTTAAACCTAAATTTATGGGGTTTCATTTATGAATTTCCTAAAAAAAATTAACATAGAAGTTGTATTTTTTTTTTCCGCCGTGATCACCCTAATTACTATGTGGCGTCGCTCTTGCTAATAATGCTATTGCTAGTCTATTATAAGGAAAAAAAAAATATGAAATCGCAAAGTAGTTGAGCACATCAATATTTTTTTTTATACACACATTTGAACATTTGTTATTTGGTTAAAAAAAGGACCCAACAATTTTTGTGGATTAAAAAATTGTTGCAGTCATAGTTTAAATATTTTTATCAGTCAATTAGAGAACATGTGAAGCTGTAGCTTGTTTAAGTGTGTGTACCCAAGCAAATGGTCGTAAGTTCCAATCTCGGCGGAAGCAAACTTACAGTAATTGTGAAGCATCCAAGGAGTACTCTGACGGTGACCCCATCGAAAGATTACTTTTTCTGCCATGTGAGCATTCATTGCCATGTGAGCATTCATTTTTGGCGACACAATATCGTTGCTCATGGGTCCTCTTTTGGCGACAAGCCTGTCGCCTAAAGTCTATTTTCCGTGACAAGTGTTCTTGTCGCCGTAAGCGTCTTTCTTCGACAAGCGTCTTTCCGTTGTGGCCGTTGACTTTTAGTGTCACGGATTTGGTGACTATGGTAGATCATGTAGCCGAAGAATATAGGCGACAAAATCCCTTCTTTTGGTGACCTTTTTGGGTGTGGCTAGATGTGTTTTTTCTTGTAGTAGCCCTATGTACATTTACCACTGCTTTAAATAGAGTAATTATTTAACATTCTTGGGAACACGGCTAGTGGTGCTCCAAAACACTCAAGAATCACACATTAATATGAAATTCATACAATTAGTCGTAGATCTCACGAGAATGTGTGATTTTGGAGTAGTGATTCAGAGCAACATGCAGAAATGCTCCGGCCTAGTGAGTGATTTCGTATTTAGATACTGCTACATAGCCTTTCCTTCAAGGATATGATGACACGAAGCAAGTTAAAATACATTAAATACCCACCAATTAGTTAATAAACCCACCAAGTTAATTGGTTATTATAAACGGCCAATTTATACCCCTTTGCATGGCTAAATAGCCAAATTACATACCTCGATTATTGAGAATTTAAAATTAATTCGAATAGTCCCATCCCCCTGGGGGTTCATGTGGGGTGGGGTGCTTGTGATAAGTTGCCTTGGATATGAGAAATTCCTAAATCAAAGGCGAAGTCCACTATTTGATGAAGATCTTTTTCAATTGTTCAGAGTCGAATGTTCTGTCGACTTGGAGAAGGTTATTGCTATAGCTGCACACAGTCTGGATTAGTTCAGATTTCAATAGGGGCGCATGCGTTTATAAACACATACGCACGCTTTTATATATTTTCACACATTTTAATACATGTTTTTAATCTTAATATAAGCACACTATTATGTTAGCTTTTCCCATATATAGAAAAGGTGTAGAAGTTTTAGATTTGATATCCACGTAAAATCATTTGATAGGAATGGTGAAGTTGGTGAGAGTATTATATATCAACTCCTTTAGGTATATATAATTGATTAATAGGTACTCCCTCCGATGGAAGATCCTCTGTCCCACACAATCCTGTTTGACCTTTCAGTCTCACTCATCCGCATTGTTCATTCGAGAAATCAACAGCTCAGATGTCATCTCGCCCCCGAACAAATTTGAGCCGTACATATATATGTACACGTGTGAATCCAAGCCGTTGATTTCTCGGATGGACGGTACAGATGGGTGGGATAGAGGATCCAGTTTCCCTCCCTCATCCGAAATTTTTTGTCCACTTTCATTATTCATGAAACCTCAAAAATTTATTTATATTTCCGAATTTATAATGTTATATAAGTATATTTAATATGGATCTGGTTTAATAATTCTCAATGAATTTTTATTAAACAAAGTTTTTTAAATTATAAAAAAATAGTAGTATATTGAAAGATATAAATAGATAAGAAATTCGGAAGGGAATGAGTCTAAAAAATCAATTGTCCTCTCCCTTCTTCCATCTGTACAAATACTTTATTCATCTACGGACGGAGTGATACGAATGCATAGAAGGAAAACCATATTTAAAATAAAATTAAAAAATCAAGAAGAAGAAGAAGATAAGGTAAACTTATCCAGAATATAATTGGTCGAAAATATCAATTCCGAGATATATCTTATCTCTGATGTACAGTTCTTTTGTATTTCTGTCAGTTTAACAAACAAGGCATGTTTTTCTAGTAGTACTACTGAATTCTAGTAATCTGTTTTGGTATTTTTTAGGAGAAAAATTTGAATGTCGAACGGATACGACTATGTACTACTCTCATCGTCGTATTCGAATCATTCAAACATATTTTAGAAAAAAAATTGCGCAGCAGGTTTCTCCTTTGTTAGTCTGCCATAATATATCTCCTTCCTACTCGAGTAGTTCTATTGTAACGAAACTCAAGTACAAACTTTTGATCATGTTTGGATTAACAGATTCATGCGGACCGGCTAGGGTACATATTCTTAGGACCAGAAAATGTATAGAATGCAACGTGGAACCCACTTTTAGGTTTCTCGCGAGCGATTCGAACTGTTCAAAATTTGATTGAAACGGTAGGACTTTGGTTCAAGCATTTTTAACCGTTCGATTGAACTAAAATTTTATGGGGCCTCTCGAAAAAATGTTCTAAGAATCACGAATGGTTTAAATTATTCGTATAGGATCAAAAAATGAGTCCCAGAGTATACTTGGTACATTTTCTCGACACATTGATTCTGGACACATAGGTTTTCCTAATTCATGCATCCTTGGCCCCCACATGCTGCTGCAGTTTCTACTGTTTAAAGGTACAATGATGGAGTATTTACCACAAGTCAGAGGAAAGATTGGAAGTGATAAAATCAAGATTTGATAGAATCAATACCATTGATTTTATCAAAAAAATTTCTCATTTAATAAAATCAATGAGTAATTTTATCAAATCATAATAAATCTTTTGGTAAACTAACCAATTTGGAAAACTTCTCAAAATTCCAGAACCGTTGAGTTTATGTCAACTCGCTTGCATCAAACGGCTTTGGACGCAGTTGTATCCTGGAGGTGTGCTCTATATTGCTCATTTTAGGCCTAGTTTGCTTAAAAATCTCAAATTTTATCAAATTTCTTCCTCACTTAATAAATTCGAATTTTGAAATAAGTCGTTCTTTTCACATATGTGAACTATTTTTAGCACTAGTGTGTCCGGACATGTACTCCTTCACAATAAAGAGTCGTGATGGAGTACTCTTATGCAGACAAAACATTAAAAAGTTGTTCGATCCAAGGTACAATAATTCGAACCAAACATCTTTTCATGATCATGAATATCATGATTCGAGTGATAATTTTACATTATTTTGGCGAGAACGGACATGTACGTCCAATGAAGTTGGAGACCTTTGCCAAAGCTAGAGGGGAAATTTCAAAAAGTCCTCAAACTTTAATCTCAATGTCTCAAACACTCTTGAACTTCAACAAACATCAATTGCACTCTCAAACTATCACTCCATTAATCAATTTACACTCTATGGTCCAAATCCGTCAACTGACTCACGGAAATTGCTAACTTGGACTATTTGTTCCGTTATATTGCTGTTAAGAGGGTGAGATGGCTCAACCCACCATCTTAACTTAATGAAAAAAAATATAGAAAATGCACTATCTTCTTCCTCCTCCTTAGCTCTCTCTCGCCAATGCCCTATCTGGAGAAAAATATGTTTTTAAGGTTTCAAACAATCAAAGCCAAAACCCATATTGCATAATCCCTAGCAAAACCAATTTGGGTTTTGCACTCATGCTCAACCAAAAGAGGAAAGTTCGGGTCCGGTCCTCTAAGGCATTTATAGGCAAGCATTTTGACAGCGTGGGAAGGGAAGAAGTTGTTGATCAAGACGGAGAGGAGTTCTTGGCCGACGGCTCTGGTCAAGCCTGCGACGGGGGGAGGTGGGTTATTTGAAGGATGTGTGAAGAGGGTCAACCACAGGTGAGGAGGTGGTGGTTAGGAATGATGCAGGGTTTCATTGTTTACTAAGGGTAAGAAATTTTTAACTTACCAAAAAAAAAGAGTGTAAGAAATTTTAATCGGAGAGTAGTGGCGACTCTATGATTTCAGAAGCTTAGAGTCATTCATAAACGTCAAATCTTTTACCAATCATAAATAAATGAAAAACATCACATTAATAGTAATTAGGAATCTTGTTCCAACAAAAATCACATTTAAAACTCAACCTGGCAAGACAGATCAACCTTTCTTTATCAAAAGAACAAAATAAGAGACTAGGATTCAAACAAGTCACACAAAGAAACAACTTTTATGAACTTGTAGGAGTTATCCAATGATGTCACCACCAAATTTAGGGAGTTTATTTATGAATTTTTAAAAAATTAATAAAATAGTAGTTTTTTTTTTTTTTTTTTTGGAGTTGGTTGACCCCACTCTAAACAAGTTGGCATTGCCAATGGTATAGAGAGAGAGTGAGAGAGAGAGAGAGAGAGAAAGAGAGTCCGTGTCACCATTTACTGGAGAACATAACCTAGGTTAGTAATTTCTGTTAGTAATTTGATGGATTCAAACGGCAAGAGCCTATTTGAATAACGCCTCAATAGTTTAGGTGTGAAATTGAAATTTATTAAAGTTCAGAAGTGTTTGAGACATCAAGGTCAAAATTTAGGCGGTTTTTCAAAACTTTCCCAAATCTAAATGAAAAGTAAAGAGAAAAATGGGCAGTCCTAGAGTTGAGCCCAACCCATGTTAAAGTCCGGCCACAACTGGGGATGTATTGGGCTGACCCAAGCTGCAATGTTGTTGAATTCACTTGCATGCATTTCACCAATACCTGGGACTGGTGAAATGTAGTTGTATATACGCGATAGAAAAAAGTGGCCACAAATTTCTTGTTGTATTTACTATTCATGGCACCTTAAAATATTCCTTTTTTAAAAAAAATGTATAATGTTATATATACGCAGATCTTATTTAATAGATATTTAATTACTATTTGTATTAAACATAAGTTTTCAAAATCATTATAAAAAAACATTGTAGATTGAAATATAAGAGGCACGTATACCGAAAAATGAACAAAAAATTTGGACGGAGGGAGTATTAAAATGGAGGATATGTAAAGCAGGATATCAGTTTAGGGCTTTGTTCTCAAATACATTTTATGACATAAAATGAACTCATTTTATGTCCTTCCTTCTCCAGTACATAAAATGAAGGGAACCATTTTTCTGCCATTTTTTCAAAAAATTTCAAACCCATTTCTGTCAAAGCTTGGCCCACCCACAATGGAAGGTAAAATTACAATTTTACCCCCTAGTACACCATTTTTTCACTTGCCCATCAAACAAAAATGAGGGTATTTTGGTAGATATACCATTAGTAGAGATTTTATGACAACTACATAAAATATATTGGGAAAACAATGTCATTTTATCACCACTCCATAAAACCCCAACTAAAATGAGAATTTTCATTTTATGGCATAAAATGTATTGGAAAACCAATCCTAGATATGATTACAGGGATACATAAATTTTTATACCAACATTGAGGGACTCAATATATGCTGACTTATTTTTGAACAATTAAGTAGGAGTAACTGTTTGTGAATTAATAGCGCCTTTAATTCACAAACAAATGGTGAATACCTTGGCCTTTGGGCCCGAGCCCACTCCACGAGTTTTTTTTTTTTAGCAAACCCAAGTATTTCAAGTCCAAACTGTACAGCCCAAATATGAAGTTACTACTCCGTATTATCTTTTGATGAAAACTTGGCCCAAATATGAATTTATAATCTCACTAAGCAACCTTAAGAATTTTACAAATAAATATGTGTGTGTGAAATATTGGGATAACAATTATAATTTAACATATTATTTTTAATTATTTACCCCAAATGGCTGAATGTAGTATATTTGATGATGATATTCTTAAAAAAACAAACATGCGACTGCTAGCACACTGGAATGAGGATGAAGCCATGGAGAGTGATGCAAATGTTATGGAATGAGGATGAGGCCTTGGAGAGTGATGCAAATGTTATGTCTAAGCCAGGAATTGATATATCTGATGATGATATTCAAGTAACTACTCCTAAATCCGAAGGAAGGCCAACTTTTAAAGTGTGGAATCATTTTGAATATTGGGGATTGTTATGGTATTTGAATTTTTTTATTTATTTATCGGGGCTTTGAATTTGGAATCTATTTTTTTTATTTTGTTGAATGTAATAATCTGTGGATAAATCGTGAACCGAACCGTGAGTTTTCTTATTGTTTCAGAAGTAGACTGTAGACTTTTGGTCCAGAAACGGATTGTTTTTCCTTATACCGTAGACTTTTGATTCGGTCCTTGGATTCATACTAATCCAGCCCTAATGTGTATTGTAGCCCGTTTCCTTCGCTTATAGTGTTCAGATAAGTAGTATGAGCATCTCCGGCAGTACTCTCTACTTTGCCTACTTAAATATCTACTTTGTTTATTCATTTTTCCATCAATAATTTGCAACACTACTCTCTATATTCTTGCTCTCTATCGAAATAAATATTTATTTTTTTGAACATTTCCTATAGAATTGAGCGGCCAAAAAGTAAATATAATGTGAGAGAAATAGATTAGTTAGGATAATCATAGGATAAATCGAGCTTTGAAAGAAGTAGAAGAAGAAGGGTCTTCGTTTGGATTTTTGGGTAGAATCGATTGTGTGGATTTTCTGTTTATGATTATCCTGTACATCGACGGTGTCGTGCTCGGTTATAGATTACAGAAACCATACCCGACCTCCCAAGCCAAACCCTTTTGTTTCTTTATGCTTTTAATGATCATTAATTTTTTGGACCAACCTTTTAACTTTTATTTTTTTGACAATTAGTTCCATTTTACGTTACTTTTATTAGGTAGGGAGACATTCAATTACCCCAAAAAAAAGAGGGGGCAGGGAAGATCAACAAAAAAAAAGATTATAATTTTTTTTTTCCAAAATTGGTCGGCCGTGTTTACAAAAATATTTCCAGATATGAATGTAAAATAACTTGCTAAAAACAATATTCATGCACAATTTTAGTACCATTATTAATAAACAAGGCAAAATGGTAAACAATCAATCCAAAACTCGTTGTCATCATTGTTCTCCCAAACACTACTACTGTGTCAAAATACATTCTGCACATTTTTCTCAAACACTCCTTTCAAATTCAAAACACATTCTAATTATAATCCAAAAATCCAAAATGCCAAAAAAACTTAAAATAAAAAGCTAAAAAGTAAGCTCTCAAATACGCCATAAATGTAGAAGCAAGGTGTTGCCTCGGCATGAGGGATTGGTTATAATTGGATAAGGAAAGGAAAAATTACAACTCATCCAGCAAAATTTTTTGCCATTTTGGACATTCGTAGCTGGTTCCTTGTCTGGAAATATTCGCCACTTTTTCAGCGTAAAACTCCGAAAAAACCAGTGATATGTAGGCATTCGTCACCAGAAAAATTAGCCCGGTTCGCAACAACTGACTTTACCACTTCAAGTTAGTAAAGTGAAGACATGTCGTTCCACTTGACTTTTGGTTAAATTACTTGGAACGACCCGAATTAAGAATATCATTTCACATTCCCACCCAATCTAAGTTTAGAAAAATTACTTGGAACGATCCAACTAAAAAATGTGTGCTCCGGTTGTGAAATAACCTGTCTTTATGTGTTTTTGTGAAGCGTAAGTTAGGTGATGCGGAATGGGTTAGAAGAGTACAGAAGCCAGCTCAATTAGAACTGGGTACTACCTAGCTGCTAGCTGGATTAAAGCAACCCATGACATGTAACCGGAAAATGCAATCTTTAGGGGAGGTTTTCGAATGTAGCTTTTAACATATTCTCCATTGTGTGTCCATTTTAGCCAGCCCAGCTCATAATTACACTCTAATGAGCCAGAAAAATGTACTAGAATTATTTTTCAATTTCATATATCGGCATTTTCTCTTTAATTACTTTTGTAAACCCTCTAGAAATGATTATAGTTTAATATAACTTTCCAAATGATCCCGATTGGAGAAAAGTCTTATCATTAAATAAAGATAATTAATACTCCCATCTCCTTATTCTGTTATAATATTTTTAAACACTAAATATCCTAAAACTTTTTTCCCTCAGTTTTATGCACGGAGAGTAATGTGATTTGTAGTAGGAACAGTTTATTGCAAATTACTTTCGCTGTGTTTGGTTAGATAGTTTAGTTTAATTTTGATGATATCATGGGGTGTAATGAGAGAAATGATGATGTCATCAAAACTAAAATTAAATTGAAAAACGAACAAAGCCATTAATAGCAAGAGTTTTTTTTTGTGAAGAGTTAGAAAAATATTATTAAAAAAAAACTACCAGCTAAAAAACCGAGTACACACAAAACCGCCGCCCTTAAACCACTGGCTACAAAACTACCTACAAAGAAAAAAAAATACAGAAAATGATAGAAAATGAGGAGGCCGGAAGTATCACCCACCGTTGTCGTTAGGAGCCTGGATCTGGAAACCCTAGATCCCCCCCCAATCCAAAAATTGGGTTTGGTCACCCGTACCGGAACAGAGAGGAATGTCTGCCACGGTGAGTCTCCGAACGCCAAAGAAGCTCACCGTAGAGGAGATCAGGGAGTCAGAAAGAAGTTGGGGTAGGCGGGTGGAATGGGTCCGGAGGGGTAGAGGGTGTGGATTGAGCGCCAGGACGGAGTCTCCTAGGGAGTGGTTGCCGCCTATATCACTCGCTCTCACACTCTCTATCTCTCTTTCTCTCTCTCTCTCTCTCGAACTTCCTCTCACTTCTTATCCATAATATGGCTAGAGTTAATCATGTTAAAGTTTAAAATCAAAAGTATAAAATAATGAACTTTTGCAGTGTACAAAAAAATATAAAAATTATGACAATCAAATTGATACAGATTCCAGAAGGAAAACAAAATCAAAGAAAAATCAACTTCATAAGTTGCAACAAATTCCCTCTAAAAATACAATTTTAGAGCTTCAGGTATGAAAAGTTATTCTCTACCTCTAGGAAATTGCCACAGTATACGGAACACGGGTACCTATTGTGCAGATTTTGCACCGCACTCTACCGTGCAACCAAAACGAAACCTTTTTGGCTGGAAGCAAGTGGTTCCCCAAAATATTGCAGGGCCCACTTCGGGTCACACACAAACGATTTAAATCGTTAAGGCTATGTTTGGTAACACTTCTGTTTTTTGTTTTTTGTTTTCTAATTTCTATTTTTCGTAAAAAGGAAGTGAAAACAAAAAATATGTTTGTGTGAGATTGTTTTCAAAAAAGAAGAAGAGTAAGAACATAATTATGAGTTGGTTGGACGTGTGCCGGCGGGAGGCCGGAGGTGGTGGTGGTGGGTGGAGATGGTGGGTGGTGGCAATGATGGTGCGTGGTGGTCGGGGTGGTGGTTATGGTGGGTGGTGGTGGTGCGTGGTGGTGGGGTGGTGGCGATGGGTGGTGGCGGTGATGGTGGTGGGTGGTGGTGGTGCGTGGTGGCGGAGGTGGTGGGTGGTGGTGGTGCGTGGTGGTTGGAGGTGGTGGTGGGTGTGGTGGGTGGTGGTGGTGGTGGTTGTGTGGTGGTGGCTAGAGGTGGTGGCTAGAGGTGGTGGTGGTGGGTGGCGGCGGTGATGGTGGGTGGTGGCTAGAGTTGGTGGCTGAGAATGAGAAAACAAAAACAGAAAGTGAAAGTTGAGATTTTAAACTTCCCCAAATTTCATAAATAGTGGAAGTAAGAAGTAGAATTTGAAAGTGAAAGTGATAAACAAACAATATTCCTGTTTTTAAATTGTGAAAATTCTGAAAATAAAAACAGAAAACAAAAGTGACACCAAACAAGGCCTAAATAGTTTTAATAATTATTCAAGTGGTCTTGTGGGAAATCAGGCTGATTATATATTTTTTACGAAATTGGTCTAATTCATTTTATTTTTATTCAAAATTCAAATCCATATAATTCGAAAGTATCTTTAAGAAAAGTAATACAACTGTGCGCTTAATAACCTATTGATCTGAAGCATAGGTGTTGTAGGGGCAAATAAAATCCAGTTAGAAAAGAAAATCCAAAATTGTAGGAGTATCTTTCTTTCGATTGAGCGTTAGTACATGTAACTGGCTCGCTTTTTCGCATTTCAATACAGATCTCTACCGTCCTTGCTTTTCTGGGTCTTGATTTTTTCTGGTTTATCGTGGCTTTTTTCCCTTGGCTCCTCCTAGCTCTTGGCTTCCTCCGTGGCTCCCAGCTTCTCCTGGTTTTCTTCCTAGCATGTTCTGGCTCTTTTTTCAAACTAAAGTTGGTAGAGCTACTTGAGTTTGAGGGGTGTTGTTAAAATAATGTTAGAAAATATTGTTACCATGTCTATCGGTTTAAATACAATGTTCTCCATTTAGGCTAGGTTATACTAATATTAACGTTTTTTAGGTAGTCTATGATTCCCCGTTATCCATATTTGACACAGCGGAATTCACGAGAGACTAGTTAGCATATTAGTCTAAATGAGATAGGTTCTCGAATCCACGAGGTATTCTTGATTCCACTAGAAAAAAACGAGAATATTCTTAAAGTTTGTTTATTAAATGGAAGATGATTCATGCAATAGGCTTACATCCTTATTTATATTAGTAGTAGACTTAGCTAATAAAGTAATGCTAGCTACCAAAAATATAACTTCGAATAGGACCAAGCAAAACAGAATCAGGAAATAAATAAAAAAGGAAATGAAAGTCTACAAAAGTAGAAAATAGGAAGCTAAAATCGTGCTACATAGGCAGCACAAATAAGATCTTCTAATAATAATTCTAAATAAAAATTGTTACCAAAAAAATATTTCCATAAATAACGAGAGTGTATATATTATCCTACATCAATATTTTATTAATTGGTTTAGGTTTCGCAGCCACTAAATTTTGTTGCTTATATAAAGATTGAGTTCATCAAACAAGTGTCTTATCAATTGACTTTCTTGACACTATAAGCTTATAAAAAGAAAAATTAAAAGAAAAAGAAGGTGGTGTCCATATATGTTTGTAACATAATGAATGGAGTGACAAAATATTTGGCTCAACAATAATTAGAACTTTGCGCTAATAATTGGAGCTATTGAATTGTGTTATATTTCAAAATTAGTGAAACAGTGATAAATACATATACTTTTATCGTCCCAAGAAAGAGGATAATTCTCATACCATTAATACCAAAGACTTGATATGTTTAAAAGAAGGGAAATTTAATTATACATAGAGAGTTTGAAATATATGGGGACCCTAATTCGGCAAAAATTTTGGGGGCCCGAAGCGGTTGCTTCTTCCGATTACCCTCTAAGCCGGATCTGAAAATCGTGCTAAATAGGCAACACAAATAAAATCTTCTAATAATAATCCTAAATAAAAATTGCTACCAAAAAAATATTTTCATAAGTGATGAGAGTGTATATATTATCTTACATCAATATTTTATTAATTGGTTTAGGTTTCTTAGTCACTAAGGCCCCGATTGGTTGTGGGTTAAGGAGGGGGTATAAGTTATACCCCATGTTTTTATCCCAATCCCACCCACTTATCCATGGTTTAGGTACCAAATGAGAACTCGGATAGTTTTATACCCATACCCAAATAAAACCCCTCACCCTTATAAAAAAAACAACCCCCTTATACTCCCTCCCTTACCCCTCCCTCCATCTCGGTACTCCCTTCCTCTCGTTATTATTGTTAAGCCGAATTAAAATGAACCTTTGCGATTTTCTTCGGTTAAAAAAAATGAAGTACTGTCGTACTTATTTTTTATATTTTTTACACCAAATTAAACTACTAATTGAGATCTTTAATTTGATACAAAAAAGTTTGAAAAAATTTATACTTTAAGAAGTTGACATTGTGGACTTCTATTTCAATATACTTCAGAACAAAAAATAAAGTACTTTCACATTAAATTTTTTTATTTTTGCACCAAATTGAACTACTAATTGTGATCTTTAATTTGATACAAAAAAGTTTGAAATTTTTTATATTTTAAGAATTGGACATTGTTGACTTGCATTGCAATATCATTCGGATAAAAATATAAAGTACTTTCACATTATTTTTTTTTATTTTTTTTTGCACCAAATGGAACTACTAATTGAGATCTTTAACTTGATACAAAAAATTTTAAATTTTTTATGTTTTAAAATTTGACATTGTTGGGGAATAACATAAAAATTACTAATTAGTTATTATAAGTAAAAAAAGCATAATTAGAAGAAAAAACAAGCAAAAAATTAAGTGGGACGCAACATTACTAAAATGAAAAGTTAAAATAATAATTAAATACTTTAACTTTAGATATAATTAATAAAAGTAATTATTAATCATATTTATTGAAAAGTGTAATTAATTTAATTAGTTTTGTATTTATTTATTTATTTTATCGTAATATTTAATATTACCCATGCACAAGGGCAAATAAGTCATTTGTCAACTTTTTACATCATCTACCCAACTTTATCTCCCTTTTATCACAAATTCATCTAAACTACGTACTATTAATCCGCCCTCCATAAACATCACAACAATGTGGGTCCACCCTTATTATCTAATACCATTTACTATCTTATCCTCCTTACTATTTAATCCTACAAAAACTTATCTCGCATCTGATCGGAGCCTAAATTATGTTGCTTATATAAAGATTGAGTTAGAACATCCTCATCAGCCTTAGCAAATTTTGAACCAAATTTAACCACAAAACACCTTTTACAATTTAGCAAGTCACTTTATCAAAAACTAAAAAAATTAGACTCTCTATTTAAACTTTACTATATTAAACTACTCCCCTCAAATCTAATAAAAAAAATTCTCTTATACCCACTGAGTTTACTTTGTCCAGCTGCAAAACACTTACTTTTGCAACACGTACTCTACTTTTTGCCCACACATTTACTATTTTACTCTCTTTCCCCCATGCCCAGTCAGCCACGTGGCACTTACCCCACCCCCCACTCCTGTTCCCCTCTCTCTCTCATCAGGACGCCCCAACCGATGAAAAAGTAACTGGAAGAAACAATAAAAAGGTTTGGTTTGTGAACAGTGACTTGCGTGGAGTACCGAGGTACTGTAGCACCGGTAAACCATGGCGTTGATGTAGCGAGTCTGGTTTTTTGAAGGTTTTCACAGTTTTCCTCGCCAATTTGCCTGAAACAGTGTTTTACAATGACTGACGAGGATGCTCTTACGTATTTTAACATCAAACAAGTGTCTTATCAATTGACTTTCTTGACACTATAAGCTTATACTAAAAAGAAAAAGAAGAAGGTGTCCATATATGTTCGTAACACAATAAATGACAAACATTGTGTTCATTTCATATTTCTCATATCTCATCTCTTCAATTATTAATCACATTTCTCTCTCTACCATACCCCTCTCTCCAATCATTATTCTCATTTCTCTTTCTATCTCTCTCTAATTATTACACATCTCTCTAATTATTACTTTTTCCAAAAACTCATCTAAACACTATCTCAAAAATATTTTAAAAAAAATTATTCGCAAAACTCTCAACCAAACAAAGCCAAAATATTTGACACAACAATAATTTGAACTCCACGCTAACAATTGGAGTCATTGAATTTGTTTAAAATACGTTAATAACAAATCTCGTAAAAAATTGAATCATTTAGATATCGGTAAAAGTTTGAAAAAAGACAAGTGACAATATCCCTTCAAAATAGGAGTAGTAAATGTAGAGGTCGGATAAGACTTGCAATGTTTATCCCAAGAAGATACTCCTATGCATCTAATAACAGTAGGGGCTGTCGAGGCCGTGTTGGGAGCAGTAGATGTCGGCTGGCTGAGTCGGGCATGGCCCCCATAGAGCCTCGATCTTTTTGACCAGACAACCAGTGGCTCTCATAAATACTCTCCTTCTTTTCTTTTTTTTTTGGGTAACTAATACTGCTACTCTCCTTCTTTGCTTTGCCTTTTTGTGATAGGGATATCTCCCCCCACTTCTCTTCAAAAACGTTAATCCCCTTTACACCGCATTATGGCCTCCGTATTTGCACGGACACTGCTACCCGTTCTGTACAGGACACAGAAAATATACCGATCGCGTTTGTGAATAGACAAAAAATACCCCAGGGTAAGAGGCGGGGGGGGTGGGGTCCCATCAAAAAATAAATTTCATTTTGGGATCC
Organism: Vaccinium macrocarpon; assembly: GCA_022606695.1. Lineage (NCBI taxonomy): Eukaryota > Viridiplantae > Streptophyta > Magnoliopsida > Ericales > Ericaceae > Vaccinium > Vaccinium macrocarpon. The sequence continues at coordinate 7,610,730 of CM040180.1, forward strand.
CAATTAGGTATTTATATGTTCATAACAAATAATAAATATATAATATTGTGTTACAAGAAATAGAGAAGAATTTGTTATAGTTGAAAAATTTGTGTGTTTCCTAGAAAATGTCAGGGTTCAATTCCCATAGGGCCTTTCTTTTTCTTTTCTACCTTCTCTTCCCTTTTCTTTTTTCTTATCATAGTCAGTTTCTACCTTCTCTTCTTCTTTTTTTCCCTTTCCACTATATCCTTATCATTTGTTGACTTCTTTTAAAAAAAATTGCTGGTGTAGTAATTAGGGAAAAAATAAATAAAACACTTCGTGTGTATTCATAAAAGAAAGGCCCATGGGAATAAATTGTCCATTTCAATTGATTTTCTAATTCTTGTAATAAGAATAGACAATTATGACTGAAAACTATTTTTTATTAACATGAAGACACGAATAACAAAAAAGATAAAATATGGAACACGGTATTTGTCATTTGAAATAAATTTTGGTTCTTTAATTTTTTTTTCTCTAGAAAACATAAAATTTTTAGTTTTACATTTAATGCGTGCCCCGCCACAAAAATCTCAGTAGGCCTATTTTGTGGATCCATTTTTGGGTTCCACACAAGTAATCTGAACCGTTCATTGTTCTTAAAACATTTTTTCGAGGGAACCCACAAAATTTCAGCTCAATCGGACGGTTGGAAGTGCTCAAACCAAAGTCTGACAGTTTGAATCAATTTTTTTTTATTCAATCGGTGAGACTTTGGTTCGAGTACTTCCAACCGTCCGATTGAGCAGAAATTTTGTTTGGCCCCTTGGAAAAATGTTTTAAGATCAATGAACGGTTTGTATCACTCGTGTGGGACCCAAAAGTGAGTTCCCGAAAGCGATTGATACTTTTTCGGTTCCTTTTTTATGTACCCGTATCATTATCGTATTTGCACCATCCCTTCCCAGTGGGGAGGAAAGCTCGGTTCAGTTCAGTTTTTTTAAAAAAATTATTTAATCATAATTTTTCGGTTTGACAAAAACAATACAAACGAAATATGCATTTTTCAAAAACTCGGACTGAACTGAACATATCTCTTTTAAAACCGACCGAACTCGATTTGTTTTTTTTTTTTTAGTTAAAAATTTCATCCCTGCTTCGCCCCTCTTTCCTTTTCATACGTGCTTTCAAATGATGTGCTTGTAACGATAAAAAAAAAAAAAAAAAAAGTGCTCCAACTAAAGAAATTGAGGTAATGCGAGTTCAACTTTATTTACTTGGTTCGAAAAAAATACGCAAGTTCCTATACATTCAATGATGAACAAATTGAACAGGTTTGGTTTGAATTTTATGAGTTCACTTAGCATTCACCGATGATCGGATTACTAATCAAGGTTCCAATTCAATTTCATTTTTTCAAGGTAAATGTGTTTCAAAATCTTATTTATCGGATACTAATCAAAGTGAGTCTTCGCATGATTGAAATATCTGGTGAATTCTATTAGATTCTCAATTATGTCCATTAAAATAAGTGTGATTCGTGTGAAGCCCACATACTAGTACTATGCATAAAATTCTATTTTTCTACGCAGAACAAGTATCAAGTACTACTATGTTATTTCCACACATGTATAATAAATCGGAATTTAGCCTCTTAGGTTTTAGTTTTTGGAAACAAATCAAGAATCATGACAATTTATACGAGGTAACTCTCTTGACAATTGATCTTATATCCATCTAAAAGTTATATACTTTCATCAAAATTTTAAGTGATCATACACATGTGGAATGAATTATAGCACCACGTGACTGTGACAATTATTTGAAGGCAATCGATCTTACCAGCAACTACTTTTGGTTGATCCGCCAAAGGAAACAAAAAAAATTACTTATGCTACTTTTTTGAAAAAAAAATAAAAATGAAACTGACTAGTTGAGGAATGATGAATCAATTTTCTCCTTTTTGACCAAGTAGAAAAGGCACAACCGGCTTTGTTGGGCCCCGCCCTATCACATCATAAGATCTTAGGAGTAATTATTTTCTTTCCTTTTTCTTAGGATCTTACTAACGTGTGATCATCAGAGCACACAAAAAAAATCACACACACATACACTGCAATACATATTTTTTTATTTTTTTAATACACTTTTACATATTTTTATACACTCATTTTTTATATATTTCAATACACTTTTTCAACTTTAACGTGTGCATGAACGTTACCATTTTTCTTTTTTGGAAATAGGAAATGCATAAACTAGGAAATAATTCTTGTGGGGTGAATATATATGCAACCCCTACAACACCTTTGTAAAATTGAAAGCTTGAAATAATGGAGCACAAGTAAAAATTGAAAATCCTAGATTAACTTCAATAGCAAAAAATTTGGGTGCCATTGAGTATCACATGGTTGTATCCAGTAGCAAACGCCAATCTCAGCCGTCGGACATTCCTCCCTCCCTCTCTTCTCTTTTAGACGGCTGAGATTATCGTTTAGACACCACGTGTGTAACTATTGGATATTGGATCCGGATCCTCTATGAGGATTTCTCTGCAAGGATCTTGTGAGGGTTTTGTTGTGAGCTTGATGTTAGATTAATCACCACACGCACACAACAGAATACGAAAATAGTAAATGAAATCAACACATGAATTTACGTGGTTCCCCAAAATCAGGTACGTCCATGAGAGCAAGAGCAAGTTTGTATTATTCTGTAGAAAATCGCCTAGGGTTTTATAATAGAGAGTATATATAGCCCTACTCTATTTTCAACCCTAATAATTCCGTATTGTACCGTACCGCGGGGGGCTACGCACCCTCCCAATTATTCGGCCCTACAGGCCACACGTGACAACAGTTGGACCCGCGATGGGCCAGATGCCGTCACTCCGCTCCGCTCGGTGCGCTCCGCTCTGTTCCTCTCCGGTATCTGGCATTTCATTAAAACTCCTTAGTACGTCTCTATATGAGCCACAAGTTCCAATACTTGACAACACGCCGAAAAGGAGATCCAAAAGTGTCACAACCCCCTTCCTTGCTTTTAAATCAAAACGGCATCGTTTTTTATTGGAAAAAAATTTGACGGGAAAACTAATATCTTCTTCCACCGTTTATTTTTCTTCTGTTGTTAGTGTTAGTAAGCCATCACAAACACTGTTTTCTCTTCTCCTTCTTCCTCCTTTGTTACGAAGTATTTTCTTTCCCAAACAGTTCTTCTCTTCATAGCAAAGAAAGAAACCCTATTATTCTCTTCTCACACCAAACAAGTTCCTCAAGCCATTGCCACAAGCAACGAGGTGAGAGGTCAATTTAACCATGTCAGACTATTTTACGTTAAGTTATTGAGATCTAGTTTGTTGAAATTTCCTAAGTGGTATGGCTCATTCATGCTATGCACGAGTGTCATGCACATGATTGTTCAACTTTTTTCTTTCAAAATTCATTTAGTATTCAGGATTTAAGATCCTAAATTTTGAATGAAATTTTTTAGAATTAGATCTGTTGTTTACAATTATCTAATTCAAATGATTTTTTATAAGACTAACCCAAAAATTGAGGTAAGAGATAATCTAACAATTTGGGGAAAAATAGAATAAAGGAAAAAAAATTAAGACAATTAAAATTTGAGCTAACAAAGAAGAACAAATTGGGGAAAAAAGATGCCACTTGAAATTTGAGTAATGGCAGAAGAAGATAGTCTGTTGAGTCATTGGATAGCACTAATGACAGAAGAAAAATAAATGACAGAAGAAGATATCAATTTTTCTGGTCATATTTTTTTCAATCAAAACGACGCCGTTTTGTTTTAAAAGTAAGAAAGGGAGTGTGAGCCACTAGATCTTTTTTTGGGTGTTTTGTCAACCTCACAACAAAATTCTCACAAAGAAATCTTCATAGAAGATTCGAATCGGTAACTATTAGCTTTCCGAAAGGCCGAAACGAATGCCAAATAGTAATCAGATATGACATGAAACAAAGGGTCACGCAGTCTCCTGTAACAATTGTACCACACGCATGGCATTAAGTTCCACATCCAAATTATGGATGTTTTTTCTCCCAGGTCACGTTTGTAGACCGTCCCTTACCGCCGCCCAAAGTGCTGCAGAAAGAGAAGAGAATCTACCAATGTGGTGTGTCAACAACATTCCCACACCAAACCCGCACCCACGTGGCTTCAAAATAACTCATACACGATACATCCAATGTAGACCAAGCTTTACATATCAACACGAATTTTAACGTGGTTGAAATAATGGACGAGATTTACATACTTCTTCCGTTCGAATTTGGTACTGTACTTCACAAATATATTTTTTTAAGTTTTAAAATGTTAGTTCATTTATTAAAGTAAAAGTATAAAATATATAAATTTTTATTTTTTTGCCCTTATTCTAAAACTTAAAATAACAACTTAAAAATTAAAATTTTATAAATAATGTGTTTACATTTTTGAATTTTTTTTACACTGTATTAAAGTTCTTAATGAGATCTATCAAACAAGATCCATATTGATAAAAAAAATTATAACTACATTATTTTTTAGTTTAAAAATTACACGTAGTTTCGTAGTGGATTGTCAAATTAGAAAGGAGAGAGTATTAAACGGAGAGATTGAGGTTAAAATAGGAAATTAGCAAAACTTAGAAGATAATGGAAAAAAAGTTAGAATCCCCAAAATGAACCAACAAATCCGGACGGAGGGAGTAATAATTATACAATTTTGGTAACTGGACAAGAAGCACCTCTCTTATTACTTGAGAGGAGTCAGATCCCTTTTTTTAAATTCGAACTATTGATTGCAAATGGACATGACTGCGTAGCGTGGCCTGCGGCTCGATTTCGCACCTATGGGTACCCTGAAAGTAGGAGTCTTTAACGGTAGCCGAAATCAATTTCGAAATTGAACACAGTTATAAGCGTAAACGTCGAACTTAAAGAAGTGAAATGGGAATTTACTCATCTAGAGTCTTTTTAAATGGTAGAAACCTCTGATTATACACAGGCTTTTCGCGGTAGGGAAATGCTTTGAATTTTTTTGTCGTTATTCGATTCTTGAATTTATTACATGGGAAAATTTAGAATGAGGCTCGATCTCAAGATTTAACGATGTATTTAAGTTGGGGATACCATATGAATAGTATGATTACTACGGCCTGTATTTTAAGTAGTTCTGTTAATTAAACGGATATTTAAAAATCAAAAGCCTACGACATTAATGAAAGAGCCGAGCCTTAACAAGTTTAGTTATAAACTACTCGAGAGCTACTTGGTTTATTTGCAGCTCTACCTTAAAGTAAGTGGGGGCCATGACAAGTATGTCCACACTAGCCGCCCCCCTGCCCCCCCGAGGGACCTCCGGGCGGAATCCCTTGCGAAGAAAGAAGACTGTGTAGGTGCAGTAATGCCAACCTGGCTTCTGAGAAAGGCCTTTCCACAATGGCCCCCCCAAAGCCACTGCCCATTCAAACCCAGCAATAATTAAGCAAGTTCTGCCGGTGGCGTTTGAGTGTGCAACGTTGACATAAGGAGAAAGCTGCGACGATGAAGCGTCCACGTCCCTATTGAAAAGCGACTCCACCGTGTCTCCAACGGCCAACGCGTCCACACGGCTGGCTTTCCAACACGTGTTGGTTGATTTTCCCAAACACACTGAATGGCCAAAAGAAAATTTCTCCTCCTATACACTTTACAAATATCACTTGTTTATATGCTTTTTTTTTAAAAAAAAAAAACAATTCAAGTGTCCTAATCTATTCATACTCTCACCTTAATTAATTTCAAGGGCTCAATTCGACTGCCCACTAAAAACGGATGTGTCATAGGCACAAGTTGGTTGTGCAAACCATTTTGCTCACCTTGGATCTTCAAAAAATAATCTAAACCGTTCATTTTTTAAATATTTTATATTGAATCTCATAAATAAAAAAATTAGCTTAACTGGATATCGGTAATAAATTTTTTAGAATGATGAGCTAATCGGATCATTTTTGTGGGTTCCCAAAAGATGATTTAAGCTGCTTATTTTTAAAATATTTTTTATAGATTCCCAAAAAATAAATTATTTCAACCGGACATCGGTAATGAGTTTTTTTTTTTTTGAATAATTGGTCCAATTGGATTATCTTTGTGGGACCGAAGGGAGCCCAAAAAAGGAGGTTTTGTGGATGATTTGCGCAACTAATCTATGGGCATAGGCCTTTTGCAAATTAAAAATATGGGAGTCACATAATTCGTGTGCATAAGGTCAAATGGAAGCGTGAACTTGGAAAGTATCTTTTAGGAACGTTCGTGAGGGGTTAGGACCGAAAGCAAAATTGTAAAGCAAGGATATATTAAACGCAATAACAAAAAGTGGTAATGAAAATTATGCAAATCAGGCCCCTCTTATCCAAGGTCAAAAGAAGATGGTGTGGTGTGTTTGTAGTCTTCATTCAGTTGCCCTAATGGTCATTGGGAAACGAATTTAGAGTTTTTACTAAGATATTTTCAGTAATTTTGATAGTCTCCGATAAATTATTCTCTCCACATACATCAATTGATTCACATTCATCAATTGATTTGACAATTTGTTGTCATATAATAACGAAAATATCAAAAGAAATGCCTTAGTATTGAAAACCAATAATGCTATGGGTATCGCATATGTACACCACAACATCTCGACCATTCAAACACTTTTTTCGACGTTCCGGATTTGAAATGCACTTTAACTAGTCAAATAACTTTTTGCCCGGTCAGAGTACATTTCAAAATTTTGACCATTGATTTGTAAGATGAACAATCGAAATGTGTGGTGTGTACATGTAGGATACACCACCCAAATCATTTTCATACGGAAAACTCACCCTCAATGTCTATTTCCTTCTGGAATTTGGATGAGTGGTCAATTTTGTGAATTTGACACCTTGGGTGCCCAGTCTAGATCCTCCCTACTTGTAAAGAAAAATGCTGCTCATTGGCAACCAGGAACAAATCTCTTCGTTATTATATTGGCTGTTAAATTCACAATTTAATAATTTTTTTGTGAAATTTATATTCAGATTGGTGAGTTAATTAAAAGGGCTATCAAAAAGTGGCAAAGTATTTTGCAGTGCCGGTTGTTTTGCATCGACAAATAAGAGCCTGTTTGGGAGACACATTTTCCCATTTTTCCATTCTCATTTTTTCATTTTGGTTGTTTGGGAGAAATAGCCCAGAATTCATTCTCTGAGAATGAGTTTTGCAAAATGCACAATCTAGAGTAGAAGTGAAAAATAAGTTGGGAGGAGCTTTTGACTTCTCATTTTTCACTTTTTTCATTTTCAATAAAAAAAGACATACATAATGTATTTTACACATATCTCCCAAACACTACTCCTGTTTTAAAATGAGTTATACACATTTTTCCCAAACACTCATGCCAAATCCGAATTACATTCTGACTATAATCCAAAAAGCTAAAAAAATTAAAAACTGAAAATGAGGCTCCCAAACACCCCCAAAGTTGAGGATACCATGGTTTTGAGAATGGTCATTAGTATTTTATAGGATTAATGAATGCTTTGGGCGAAGTTGCTCCCCAACCCACTCAAATTCCACAGCATTGAATGTCAAAAGGTTAAATTGCAGTGCAACAAAAGAGCCATGAAAATTTAGTTCACATTAGATTTGGTGAAATATTTGAGTAAAACTGAAATTTAGTATATGTTTGGGTAAGGAGTGGAGGAGGGTTTTCGATAATTTTTACTTAAATTTGAATTCGAGTCTAAATTTGAGTAATGAGTAGAGATGCTTACATGAATTGGAGTTCAACTTTGTCCACCTACAAAAAGAAGATGGGTGAAATTCATCATGTCCGAGGTGTATGTAATGGAGTCTGCAGTAGTGAAGGAATCCCGAAGTGCAGCAAATGCGTTGCACTGTGCATCACAGCGTCTTAACTGTCTAGCGATGTTTTCAAGGATTCAACTAAAACTCTTCCATCAAATCGTTGCCACGGTGCATCATAGTGTCTTAGGATGAGTTTTTGAATGGATTTTTATCAAAATCTGATAAAATCAAGCCTTTTATTTTATCCATTTGTGGAGAAAGTTGATAAAATTTTAGATTTTTGCATTAAAAAATCTAAGATTTTATCAACTCTTTTCACGAATGGATAAAATCAAGGCTTGATTTTATCAAATCTTGATAAAATATAGATAAAATCCATTCAAAAGCTCACCCTTAACCATCCAGTGATGTTTTCAAAGATTCAATAAAAAATCTTCCCTATTGCATGGAAGAGTCTTTTTTTTCATGAAAGAGTTTTATTTATATACGGACTGTTGAAAACACTTTTAGATAGTTCCGATCTGCATTGCGTAGTATAACTCATTTGGTGCACTGCAGTGACTTCACCATCCCCGCTCCTAATAGAGAGTGAATTTCCAGTAATAATGAACTCTAATTTATTTCGCGGCCGTTAATTTGTTTCGTAAATCGTGAGACTCATTTATGAAAGAAAGGGAGCATTTTTCTCAATGGAGTATATCCTCATCACCCTTGATATTTTTTGTGCTCATCATTGAGCGACAAGTAGGAAGAAATTAACATGGTCCTATAGTAGGAGTGTAAACAAGCCGAGCATTTTTAAACGAGCCATGTTGAATTTTATTGAACTTGTTTTCTACACGAACCTAAAACTCGAGTTTAAACTCGGCTCGATTACTAAACGAGGCAAACCACAAGCTGCTCGTGAATGACTCAATTTATTTGCAGCCCTATCCAACACCTGTAAAATGGGTTTATGAAAACATATAAAAGTGCACACTTATATGTTGTACCTGTAGCTTTTCAAACTTTATTGAAAAGTAGGCCTGCTAGGGGTACAACATATAAAAACGACTAATTTATTATTGAGGAGAAATGGTTAGGATGGTATACCTAATAAATCTCACCATTCAGATACATTTTATGAGATGTTTTATGGGTTTTCTTTTCTGTTTCCAACCAGGCCTCATTATTCCGTCTAATAGTCTTTTGATCTCTCCACCATTTGAAAGCTTTGACGCAACGAATACACTAAAAGTGAATTATTGAGATTATGATCTTTATGACCCTGTTTTAGGAGTGCTGATTATTGTCGTACGATTCAATAATTAATTTCATTTTAGATTAGGTCAATTATAGCTTGCCAAATAACTTAAAGATTCTAAAAATGACTGTTTCCCAAGATCAGGACTTATACACAATAGGAGTAATATTTGCAAGAAATATTTCTCTTTTGAAAAATCAGTGACTGTAGTCTGGAGATATGGTCCTGGAGAGAGAGTGACAGAGAGAATCATCAATTATACATTCTCTCACTTTCATGACTATCCCAATCAATCCAACAAACAATTTCTTTGATGGTTGAATTTCAACTATCATAATGGAGGAATAGCTTGTCATTGTCAAATCTTATTCCAATGTTCTTCCCTACGAAAATAATGGGTTTTTTTATTAAAAAAAAAAAATTGCCGTAACAAAACCGTTATTTACGATTATATTTGGGTTTGAAACGTTGAATAAAAGTACCACATTCGTTAAGTATAAACAATTAAAAAAAAAACTTTGCGTAACGAAACCGTTATTTACGATTATATTTGGGTTTGAAACTTTGAATAAAAGTACCACATTCGTCCAATATAAACAATTGAACATGTATGGATGTTTAATTTTGGGACAACTAAATATTAGTCCTCCAAAGTACCTTAATATATGTTTATCATTCCGTCCTATTTTTCGAATCATGTTATAATCCCCGAATTCAAAAAAATCCAAATTTACCCTTGGTTGTATATATATTGTGATTTATGTGACTGAATCGTATCCCCTATATAAGTGGTGAAAAATGGGACTTGAATCTAAATTTCGAGGTCTTACGCAATAATTATGGAATAATTTCAAGAAATTACGCCATTGCCGACTAATGATTTGGTTGGCAAAGGTATCCTATTTAGTTGGGAAAAAGAATCGTTGATTTAAAGTTTTGTCGGCAGATTTAGTCTGCAAAGGCATTTGCTAACATAAATATTATTTGGGCAGCAAAGATAGGTTTTTCGAACGAAATATTTTGTCGGCATAGGTAGGTTCCCGACCAAAAGCATTAGTCGTTAAAGGATTTTAGTTGCCAAAGGTTTTTGTCGACTAAAATATTTAGTGTAAATCGTAATTAAAAATATTTAAAAAATTAAAATGGCATATTTACATGTAAATTAATATTTATATAAACTTTTTTCTTTTTTAATCACTGATTTTTGGACGGCTTTTTACCGACTAAAATAAATTTAGTCGCCAATGGGTCTTTGCCGACAAAAATTAGTTACCATTTTCCAAACTTTTTAGTTGATTGAGCAACTAAAATTTTTTAGTTGGCAATGGTTACACTTTTGGCAACTAAATGTTTTTGGTCGGCAATATTGTAATTTTTTGTAGTAGTATAATTATACTTAACTTAGTTATATGGACTAACTTAACTTTTTTGTAAAAATACTCTACTGTGAAAATTTCTTTAAACCCATCATTAAAAATTTCTTTGATTTAATGACTGCAAGTATTAATGGAAATTATGGTAGATGTGTAGATTTTTTCCTCTTATATAAACGTAGATAAAGTAGGGATAATTTCCTCATTATAGAAAGAATTATAGAGTGAGAAATAGTAAGGTTTTTTAATTCAAAATTTTCAAAAGGATTTATATAGTAAGTGTAATTGGATATCTCACATGTGTTACTTGAAAATTCTAACGACAACTCAATCAAATTGTATCACATGTCGCGCTCACTGCTCTTTCAACAAAAAGTCATTCTGCAATAATATATACTAGCATAAAACCCGTGCTATGCACGGGAAGACAAAAATTTTGATGATTCAATTAAATGACGTAGTGTGATGAACTTAATCCTAATTAAATTACATAAACATATTTAATTTAATGAAATAAAATAATTGTTGATTATTCATAATCCTAAAAATTCAGTCCAAAAACTTTAAATTAATATCATAAAATATCTTCAAATAGCAACACCTTTGAGTGCTTAACCCATCAACTACAACCAACCTGTTTCTATTGTTACTTTTGAAATTAGTAAAAGGAGGTCGATATTATGAGTGGAGATAGACAATGTCTATTGCTTTGTCCACATAAGAAACCCGACACGTCTTATTCACTGCATTTGTATCTTAAAACATTTCAACACTCTCAAATGATCAACAAACATTTTTATGCATGATTGTGTCCTAAGCCACCAATTTCACCTGCTTTGCAGATAAATGCGAAGAGATCCATTAAAATAATACAATTGATGCATGCCATTCGTTTTATCTTTTCTTGTTTCTTTAGTACTAATATATGTAACGACTAAAATTTTATTCATCCGATAAATAAAAAATAGAAAAATAGAAAAAATAAAAAACATATTCACAAAATAAAATAAAGGATTGATCTATGTACCCCTAATATAGCTAGATGCCATTGTGTTCATTGGTACTTTTATCCTTTCCCTCGTAGCTTTTTTGCTTTTCTTTTTTCAGTCCAACAATCTCGCTCCCCTCCTTCTTTATATTGTTTTATCTGTAAGTTAGACACAAATAACAGTCAAGTAAAATTAGTTCAATAAAAGGGGAAAAAAAGCATTAAAGAGTTTCGAAGAATATGCAAGAGTCTCCAATGTAAAGCAAAACTGACAACAATTAATACTTTAATAAAGGTATTGATACATTATGCATCATTTGAAATGTTCAAATCGTATATTGTGACATAGATTAAAAAAATTTAATTCTTCATCCAAAAACAATTGAACATTACAATCTCCTTGTAAAATGATTGCTTTTCATTCTTCCTTTTCCCCTCTATTTTGCACTTAGGTTGTGTTTAGATTTTGAACTCCTAAAGAGATTAGGTAGGCTTAACAAATAAAGAAATTTGAAAAAAAATAAGCAAATGTAAAGGTACAATCATTATCAGTATTGTATCACAAACAACACATGGGAGCACATTTAATTACATTGAAGGAATCATGAATATAAAAAACAACTATATAGAAAAAGTAGAGAGATGTACTATCTTTATGAAATGATCAATTGATTAACATAATTGATAGAAGAAGATTAACCAAGAACTAAGTGTTTAGAAGAGCAAGATGAACAAAACACATTACATCTAATACCTACACACAAATGTATAAATGATCAACATTGGGACAGATTAAATCAAGAGAATTACCATAAAATATGCTTAAAGAGAAAAAAAGAGGCTATAGAAGGAAGTTGAAAAGACATGATATTATTTTGATTTGTTATTATGAGAAAGGTTTGACTCATTTGAATTTTAGCCAAAAAAATTCATAAATTTTGGTGATTGATACAGAAGATATATGGATATTTTAAGATTCATTTTGAAATTCGAAAGAGGTATGGAATATCTTAAATGTGATGTGATCTTGTTACAATGCTTTCTTTATAATCTTCATCACAATCTAATGAGTACTTGCCACTTGTCGCTCTCACGTTCACCCTCGCGAAAATCCATCCTGCAATACTATATAAGATACCTATAAGTATACACTATTCCCGAACATGCAAATTCCGCATCGTCGTACTCCATTGCCGTTTTCACCACCATATTCAATTGTCGTCGACCACATCACCAGCATCCTCCGTCGTTGTTGACTTGCTTTATTAATAGGAAAGTCATCATGCGCTTTAGAGACGGATTATAATGACTCGTTTTCGTAAGAGTTTTAGATTTGCTTTGCTTTATTGCTTTACTTTGTTATTTGGGTTTCGATTTTCATGGATGTGTTGGATTGCTTAGAATGGTCATTAGGATTACTGAGAATTCTTTTATGGTAGTTCAAGGATCACATCGATGATTTAAGGTTAATGAAAATTGAAAAGATAGGAGATATTGTAATGGGATGCCTTAAGCCGTATTATGTCTTAGGCCATGTCACGTTCTCAAGTTAGGCATGACGGATGGGAATGTAGGCGGATACATATGATGAGATTGCACGTGTGGTTTTGGCTGGGCTTTCCTGAGGCATCTAAGGTTAGGGGATTCCTTGAGCCGCACCATGTCTTGGGTCGGGTTATGTAATGGGCTGTGTCACCTTCTAAAGATAAACATGGTGGATGGGATGAGAATACAATGGATATGTTTATAGTGGATGGGAGCACTGGACTTTTTGAATTGGACAATGCCAGATTTCAGAACAATGTTAAGTATTTACAATAAAACTCACGTGTTTAATATTGTACTTATGTGATCATTATGAATTGTTCATTACTTGTAAAGTAATGGTTTGTGTGCAAGAGTTAGCTATTGAATGATTTATTGTTTGTGGTACTATTGTTGGCCCGTGAAGTACTGAAGGTGAATGTTAGGAGCCATACTATCAAATATAGGAACTCATTGTCGACCAGGTGCCAGAGGAAGACCATAACTTGATTTTAAACCTCTAGAATGCTTTGTCACTTTATTTTATATTTTGGATGGTTGTAATCATAAGTTGCTATGAAGTATTTTCAAATGATATAATTAAATTAAACAAATTTTGGATGTTGAACTTATATTTCTGCTGCAAACAAAGATATCCAGTTTGTCTAAGCAATTTTTCTTAAGATGATGATTTAAATAATGCTTCTGACAATCGAGACATTACCAAACTGTGACTGAAACTACCCCAACCGTCACTGACCACAACGCCACCTGCATTCACTCCATCGCCAACAATACCACCACTGCAAAGCCCCACCCACCCCAGCAGTTGGGAGGTTTTGTGTGTGTGTGGGTGGGTGGGTGGGTGTGGGAAAAGCCCTAGAAAAAAGTTGAAGTGAGAGAAGGGAGAGAAGAGAGAAGGTAAGTTTCCTTGAACTTAAATTTCTTTTGCATTGCGTTTTTATTCTAGAACCTTCTGCCACCAAAGAACACAATTGCAGGTTTTTCCTATTATAGGGTGAAAATATAATTGAAAAATATCCAACCGGCCAAAAAAAAATTGACTGAAAATATGGCATTTAGTCAGTCTAGCTTCAGGGGATGATTCATTAACAAAAAACAGTTTTTTTTACACAAATTAAGACATGCCATTCTCTAACAATACGTTATATAGAAAATCGTGAAAAACCAGTTTATTCTAAAATACTCTTAGCAGAACACTCCCTTAGTCCCAATCCATTTTGGTTTTCAAGAGTAAATTTTTTAATTTTCTGTTCTGTTTCCCTAACCAAACCAAGGTATACAACAAATAAATAAGGAAAAACACCATGGGTACACCACTATGCGTACTCCAATTGTACACCATCAATCTCTATTCTCCACCATCCAAAAGTATTTTTCAATGTTCCAAATTTGAAATGCTCTACTACCAGTTAAAGTATTCTATTATCGGTGATAGATCATTTCAAATGCAGAACGTCAAAAAATACTTTTGAACGATCTAGACTTGATAGTGTACGTTCAGGGCCGGCTCCAAGTTTCTTGAGGCTTTGTTTTGGAGGAAGAGAGAAAAATTTCATTAACCACCAAGCAAATACTATTACAACCTATTAAAAACAAAAAAGAAAGGAAAAGAAAGGAAAATACAGAAAAAGTACTAAGAAAAAAACAAGAAGAAAGAACGCCGGAGCTTCGCCGGAGTTGTCACACCGTCGCCATCTCCTGCCGTCGATGATGGGAGTCCAGATCTAGAGAGCCCAGATCTGGCTCCCCCTTGCCCAAAAATCTGATTTCAAGCCACCCATAAGGAGACGAGAGGAGATCGAACGCCATGGGAAATTACCGAAAACTATGAGGGAAATAATAGAGGAGATGAGAGGAGGGGAGGAGGGGAGGAGGTGGAAGAGGGTGGAAGGGGGCGGTGGGGGAGGGGTAAGCCTCATCATTTCGCCCGTTGGCCCACGGCCCGCCCGAAGCTAGTCAAGCCCGCCAGGCTTTACCCGAGCCCGAGTCCGTCAAATGGGCGGGCTAGCCCAGCCTGACCTTCCCATGGGCCGGGCTTGGGCCTTAAAATTTTAGCTCCAACTCGCCCGCCCACCAACCCGGCCCGGAAGCCCGAGATATTAGTCCACCCGTAGCCCGGTACACTATACATGCGTAGTGTGGGTTAGTAACAAATATACATATATGTAATAAATATGTAATAAAATAGCTCAAGCTTTTTGGAATGATTCCAAACCCACTTTACTATGGGGAACTCCCAAACCCACCTTTTTATTCCAAGAAAAAACTGAAAAAGTATGAAAAAAAACACACACACACACACAAAAGCATGGTCAAAGAATTTTTACAAAGAATTTTTTTCCTGACATTTACTATGGGGAATTCATTGTAAGCCCACTTTCTTACAATGAATTTTTTTTCCGACATTTACAAAGAAGTTTTGTGTGGAGGGTCATTACCTTCTTTACACCGTGTTTCGGAAACTCTCAACCATTTTTTTCCACGTCTCTTCCCTCTCCATTTCCACTGAAACCTCCACTTTTTCGAACCGAAAGCTTAGGCAATAAACATTTTGAGAGAGAGTTCGCCCACCTAATTAGCCCAGCCCGGCCCGCCCAAAGACTAGTCCACCCGCTAGCCCGACTAGGATGAGCCCATGGGCCGGGCTTGGGCTTTATTTTTTGAGAGATAGCCTGGCTCGCTAAAAAGAAAAAGCCCGCTAAGCTCGGCCCGTGGGCGGGCTCGGGCAGGAAGTTCATGGGCTGGGCTGGCCCGGCCTGATGATGACCCTTAGGGATGGGGGAGGGCGGCAGCCGCTAGGGAAACCCTAGGGAGAGGCCTCTCCAGCCGCATCCCCTATCTCTTATTTCTCTCTCTAAAACTTACCTCTCTCCCTATGTTAAAATTCTCATTTGACAAAATTAACTGTTAGAGTTTCTTGAGGCTTAAAACGAACTTTTTAAAAGGAAAAAATGGGTCTTCAATCCGTTTTGCATAGTGAATAATACTTGAGAAAGAAAAAACATTCATGAGGAAAACAATGCCATAATTTGAGACCATAAGTATCCATAATCAATAGCAATTACAATACATTAAAAATTGTCATTTAAAGATTACTCTTTTCGCATTTTAGTAGCAAAAGTACTAATGAAACTTGCATAATTAAGTTTCTCCACCATAGCCAATCCGTTCGGTCTCACTTGTGACAGACATCGTTGACTTAAGATAAGCTTTGATAAACTTTAACTTCGAAATACATCTTTCACCAGAGGGAACTGTAAATCGGAGTAGTCAACAGTATTTTGTACGCAATCCACACATTCAGAAAAATAAACTATCCATTCTCTTCAAATAATTGAGCACATCAATGAGCTTTCTTAACTCTTTTGTTTGGTAAAATTTCTCTCAAGACTTTCAATCCTTAACATAATCCTTCCCATCAATATCAGAAAGCTCATCTCTTTTCAAAATATCTTCAAAATTACATTTGGACCCTTTTCACTTGGGCTTTGTTTTAAATTAGACTCTCAATTTTTTTAGACAAATTGAACTTAATTTTTTTATTGATACCTAGTAATTATATGAACTCATATTAATGGGAGCCTAAAAAACTAAAAAAAATTTGAAGGCTTAAAGCAGCTACTTTACGGACTTTAACTCAAAGCAGACTACGTGTATGTGCGGAGTACACACAGGTTATCCATAGACGCGTTGGATAAATAAATTTTCTTTTATCACTATCTTGTGACTTTACCCTTTTCTCGATCTCGTTATACAACAGTAATTTAAAGTTCACCATAGTCCCACAACTCCCTCCCTCTCCTATAAATAGCCAAGCTTCTCTCTAGCCATTTTCGTCAATCTACCCCTAACCCATTCACCTTCATCAACCCCCACTTTTCTCAATTAATCAAAATCAAACCCACAAAAAACCCATCTCTCTCTCTCTCTCTCTCTCTCTCTCTCTCTCTCTCTATATATATATATATATATATATATATATATATATCCAAAAATCTTTAATCTCCGCCAACCAAAAACCATGGTGGTTTTGTCCAAACCGGCAATGAAACAGTTATCCCCCATCAAAATCATCAAACCCACCGCCACGTTTTCCTCCGGTATTCCCATGATTGACCTGTCGAAACCAGACTCGAAGAACCACCTCGTCAAGGCCTGTGAAGAGTTTGGTTTCTTCAAGGTGATCAATCATGGCGTCCCGACCGAATTCATCACTAGTTTGGAATCAGAAGCTGTTAAATTCTTCTCATTGCCATTGTCGGAAAAGGAGAAGGCAGGGCCACCGGAGCCATTTGGGTACGGCAACAAGTGCATTGGACCTAACGGCGACGTGGGTTGGGTCGAATATCTCCTCCTGAGAACCAACCCGGCATTCGATGAGCATAGATTTGCGTCAATCTTTGGCAGAAACTTGGAATTTCCCCGGTACGAATACCGAAACAGAGTTGATTAGAATCTCTGTTCTCTGGTTTTATTTTTCAAAGAAAAACATCCACACACTTTTTTTTTAGCAATTTTTCCAATTGGGTTCTGAAAATTAAAATCTTTTTTTTATGAAAAATCAAAATTTGTTTTGGTAGTTCAGATGTCCAATCCAGCTTATTTTCAGCTTGACTAATCCATCGGAATGAAAATGTCATGTCCTTCAAAAAGTGTTCCAATAAAGATAAACAAGAAGCGACTGGCCTAAAAGAACTTGTTTTCTTTAAAGACTTTCTGCTAAACTGATTTTGACAACTTCACCAAAAAAGAGCAATGCTGCCGGCACATGATGTACACAATAAAGTAACACGAATGGGCAGCTCAGATTCATTCAAAAAGTGATGTCAATCACCGCCGCTTGAATCTGAGCTCCCTCGTAGATTTTTTTTCACGCACTTTTTCGTGTTCATACATTTGCTTCAAAATTGATAAAGTGGGTTTATTTGTTGCAGATGTGCTGTGGATGATTATGTGTCAGCAGTGAAGAGGATGGCATGTGAAGTGCTTGAGCTGTTGGCAGATGGGTTGAAGATACAGCAAAGGAATGCTTTCAGCAAGCTGTTAATGGATGAACAGAGTGACTCTGTTTTTAGGGTCAATCACTACCCTCCATGCCCTGAGCTCCAAGATGATTCAACGAAGGGGAGGAATTTGATAGGGTTTGGAGAACACACTGACCCACAAATCATTTCTGTTTTGAGATCCAACAACACTTCTGGCCTTCAAATTTCATTGAGAGATGGGAGCTGGATTTCTGTCCCTCCTGACCAGAATTCCTTCTTCATCAATGTTGGAGATTCTTTGCAGGTACAAATTACCATTGTATAAGATCTATATTATGTAGGATTTTGTTAATGTGTGCCCCCAAGGCACATGATAATGTTCATTAAATAAGTTTAATTAAATCTACTTTTGCTTAAAGTAGTAAAAGTACTTTACATTAACTCCTTTGTTTGCATGGAAAATCTAAATTTGAAATACAAGTCATAAATTACTTTTACTATTTTTAACAAAAGTTGTTTTAATTAGGTATATTTAATGGACATTATCATGTGTCTTAGGGGCACACATTAACAAAACTCTATTATGTATATATGATAGTTTAAAGTATTCCGTGCCTTCGACTGGACCAGTGAAGAGATTAGTCGAAGTGCTCGTAAACTGGTCTGGACACCAGAATATGAAACCAGAAAACAAAAAAAGAAGTTGCTAAATCTAGGTTTGATGGATTTTGTAATACTAGAATGGTTAAAATTCGACCTATTAATTTTGGGAGTTGGAAGCCGAGGGCAATTACATTGTGTGAACAATGCTAAATGTTACCTCTACATTCAATCTTTATTTTCCAAACTCAGAACCGGTTTATGGCATAAGCTAAAAAAACAATGGTTTCCGGCTTCCAAAGATTATTAGAAATTTGTTTTAGACTTCTAAAACTTTTGAGCCGGCACCGGCCAATCCCATGAGAGTTACATATGGTGTAGTGATTTGTTTCCACTTTTGTAGATGACGTTATTGAATGTTCAAATATTTCTTTCTGTATTTTGCATGTATGGTAACTTTTTGACGTGACATTCCCTTAATTTCTCCGCGACTTTTTTCCTTTATTTTACACTTTTCTCTGATATTGGTTTTTCCAATAATCTTCTTCTAAAGTGTAAGTGCCATTTTGCATGGATTTTTTGCAGCTCAATTGCTGAAACATATGACTTTTGGGCGAGCATGCTATCGTGCCTCCTTTTTGCCTGTTTACCAAAATTTATTTTAAACAAGTTTAAAGTTAATATTTGAGAGGTTTCCTTTTATTTTTCGCTTTTGATTTTTTCACCAATTTGATTTTACCCTAAATTCAGCTGCAACACTAATAGAGCCAGTCTAAAACTTGATCTGTGTGAGCCTGTACTGGCCAATTTCTGTTTGGCAAAGTAGAAAAAGTGGAAAAAAAAGAAGAAAGATTTACCTAATGGGTTTTTGTTATGGTGGTGTATTTTGCAGGTAATGACCAATGGGAGGTTCAAGAGTGTGAGACACAGAGTGGTGGCTAACAGTTTAAAATCTAGGGTTTCAATGATCTATTTTGGTGGGCCACCATTGAGTGAAAAGATCGCTCCATTGCCTTCACTGATGGAAGGAGAAGACAGCTTGTACAAAGAGTTTACATGGTTTGAATACAAAAAATCTGCATACAAGTCAAGGCTGGCTGATAATAGGCTGGGACTTTTTGAGAAGATTGTGGCCTCATGATAAGAGTTTGTTAGAGCTAAAAATTGATTAATCAAGTCCCAAAAATAGGGTTTTGGTTTATTATTCAAATTATGCCTTAGATGGAAAGCTTGTTTTTTTCCCTTTTTTTTTTCTCCTTCCTTTCTTTCTTTCTTTCTTTTATTTACTTTCCTCTCTTGGTTTTTTCTCATACCTCTTGTAACAACTCTTTCCTTGTTAATAAACACAAGTTGACATTCACCATCATTGTCACGTCCCCTTGTCAAAGATTGAAGCTTCCATGATGTGATAGAGAATCACTCCAATTCATCATTTTCAATTACAGGCCACCATACACTTCAAACACGCATAATAGTTTGAAAGTTGGTTTCGTGTCTAATAAGGCTATAAAAGTTGGTTTTAGCATGATACGTTGGAACGACAATTGGGTATCTGGTCGCTTGGCTAAGGTTACTTTCTTTGTTCATGACTCTAATGTATGGATGAAAGTAGCTCATAAATTTCTACTCCCTCCCTCTTAAATTTCCTGATTCTAATAAGACTATAAAAGTTAGTTTTCGCCTGATACGTTCAACCGACTGTTAGGTAACTGGTCACTTTGGCTAAGATTACTTTCTTTGTTCAGGACTCTAACGAATGGATGAAAGTGGCTCCTAAATTTCTACTATTTTTTCATGCCTAGTTAATGATTCTATATATGATGGAATCTCACCTCTCTCATCAATTATTCAGGGCATTTATAACACAACCCATATAGCTTTCACACACGGGTATTTGTGCAAATCTTATTAGGAAACTCACTTTCATTATTAAAATTACATAAAACAATTAGCGTGGAAAGTTAATGGGTGATTTTGGTGTTATGATTGGTTCATAAATCAAATGATAATCTCTTAAAGTTTGGTTTGGCACCATCACAAAACTAACCCTAATTTTGACATAAGAGCATCTCCCAAGGTAGAAAAGTTAGGTTTACATCAAATATGTATTTTTTGTGGCCTATGCGACAAGTTAAAGAACGACCCCCAAGCAAATGCAATGCAATAGACTCATTGAGCTTCAAATATGCATTCACATTTTCTTAGAAAGATTACTACCGGCGTGACTCCTTAAGGGGCCAAGAACCCTTTGGTTTGTCCAATGGCATCACGAGTGTACTTAAGTGTCGGGAGAAAAAAGGGCGGGAATTTAATTCATTTTCTAATATGTGAATCAAATTATTTAAGTAGTATTTTCGCCAATAAAAGTCAAAAGATTTAGTCGACTGAGATGTGCATCTGCAGAGACTTGTCAAGGGGAAAATTGGACTGAATTCTATAGTCACGCACACAAAAAAGACTATGGCACTTATTTTAAACGAGAAATTCACAATTGGTTGTTGGATTTGATGATTTCAATGTGCAGAGCACTTGGTCTGCTCTTTTCTCTTTTGAATATGCCTGCGACCGCTTCCCAAAGTAACAAGTGGCACAACTTATAACCAGTGGCAACCCCCAAACATAAATTAAACGTGAAAGAAAAGGAGTGGACTTTCTTCAGGTTCATTGCATAAAACTAACTCCATGTATGTTTTTCTCCCATTCTTATCTCTTACGTAGCCGGTTTCAAGTCCGGATAAAGAATGGCGGTTGTGTATTTAAATAGTTGACAGTTATCACGTTTTTTTTAAAAAAAAATGGTACTGTGATTAAATTTTTATGATTTAAATATGAATTCAATTATGATATCACTTATGCTAGGCATTTCGACACGATATTGGAACTCTTCAATGGAAACAATGGGTTCGTATAGCCCTCTCTTATTACTTGAGACTTAAGGTTCGTTTTGATTTGGTTCATAAACTCTCTTGCCGAGACCCAACCATTGTTCAAATTCAAGGGTCAAATGATCGATCTAGGGGGCCGTTGTTAGGGGGAGAGGGAAGAAGAGAGAAAAGCAAGGGAGACTTTATCTCCCTTCAAGAGTTCAAGGGTCATAGTTAACACCACCTTCCACCCTAAGATTAGCTTATCCGAGTAGAGAAAAAGACCAAATTACCCTTCCAACCATTTTGTGTTATCGATGCAATGATTTAATGAGGAGAACCAAGTAATTTGTCACATTATCCACTTTGACCCACTCACTCTTACTCAAATTAACCGAGTTAATCCACCTTATTAACGAATTCACCCTCCTAACATATCCACCTCTTATCAACCCCGAGGGGTTGGTAAAACGGACATGAGAAAGCAATACCCCTCCTCCTCACCAAATATAAATTTTACCTTAGTCCCTAAAAAGGACCCATCCCTTATAGAGAAATGGACCGATGGGCCTCTAGGCTTAATGTAGCACATTGGTTGTCACATTTTCTTTAACTAAAACTGAGGCAGACACATCTAAGTGCAGGCCAGGCATACCACGGGCCCTTTAACTTTCTTGTTTCGCCTTTTCGTTTTGTATCTTAAATGCTCAAACATTCAATGTGCTACAATTCCAGTTTGTTATGACAGATCATGGGATCGAGATAGCGTACCGGATAGATTCGAAAAGCTTATGTGGGTGTTCGGTGCAGATTTTGGAATCTGATTCTGGATTCTTATTTTGCGTTCTAAAGCTGTTTGGAAAGTATTTATATATACTACAAATTCATCTTAATTCGGTACACATTCATACTTATATTTATACACTGTACATGTATATGCATTTGTATGTCTTTCTGAATCCGGAGACCCTGTTTTTCGCCCATAACGACGTCGTTTTAGGTATTTTCTTTGTGGTGCTCCAAAGCTTCCAAGGGACCTGTTTGGAAAGTTTAATTTTGGGATTCAATTTTAGGGGATTTAGGCTCTTTGGGGTAGGACATAGTTAGGCACTTTGGGTTTAGGCACTTTGGAAAATTAACTCTCCCAACAGAGCCCTTGGAGGCTTTGGAGATGTACGAAGAAAATGAGCAAAATGACGTCGTTTTGAGCAAAAAGAAGTGTCTCCGGACCTAGGTTTTAAGGGAGTGTTTTTTGATATTTGTAATGAAGGTAGCACATGATATCTTGGAGTATATTTTGAATGCCATGAACTTGATATGACAATGTTTTATATGTTGCGGTGACGAATCAAATGAAAACTAAAAGGCAAGCAAATCTTTGAAATATTATTTTATTATTGTCCCAGCATTAAACATAGTGTAATACTATAATTTCATGCAGTGATTTTAATTTAATTATATACTTAAAATATTTTAAATTCTGCAGAATGTATATTAATTGTGTGTAATATTTAAATAAGTTTTTAAAAATGTCTACTAATAAATCAAAGTCATTTATATGGATAATTAATAAACAATAGCAAGTGCACCATGGTCAATTGTACACTTACAATCTAGTAATGTGATTATACTACCAAAAACTTTCAAGATGCATAAATTTTTTTTTCCATATATTTACCAAAACACTTTAAACGATTCTCATTATGAGCAAAAGTTTATAACAAGAAAATCATTGTGAAAGAGAGAAAAAAAACAATGAGTCGATCATACTTGTAATGCTATCGGGCTGTGAGAATGTTATGAGTATCAAATGGGTTGAACTCAAAAAACCACACATGATGATTGTGTAAAAAAAACACAACCACTAGAGCAAGAAAGTGTCCTACACTGTTGAAAATACATCTGACGTTCGGTTTACACGCTGCACTACAGAAGCACCCTACAACACCCCATTTCTATGTCCTACACCCACAAGACCGTGGCCATCTGCCTTGGGGAATTTTACTGGACCCTATACTAAATTCATTTCTTGATAATCTTACACTACCGTATCGATGGGACTAACTCATACAAATTTTTTTTGCCAAGATGCCCAATAAAATTTTAAATAAAATATAACTTGATATGTTGCAGTTGTGATGAAAATCTCAAAATGATCTTGACGTTTTTCCAACCGTAAACACGAGACCTGTGTAATTCACTAAAAAAATCAGGTTAAAAACCAAAGTGTCGAAACAGGAAATGGACCAATGGATTAGCCCAGAGATCAAAGCTAGAAGCATAGGATCTTATTTTCCTTCGACCTTCTAAACGTGTTGATCTATAGGTAATAGACAATGGAATTAGTCTCTAAGAATTAGTTAAGATGTTAGCTTGTAAACCAGATAGAGTTAGTTTTTAATTGTTTTATTTTTAAAAGAGAGAATAAATGTGTCTAATTTATGGTGGAAAAGCTAAAATCTTAGTAACAAAGAATGTGGTGCAGAGATTGAAAATACAACTAGTCGCTAGAGTACTAGAGATGGGATACATTCATGAAGGGTATATAAAGATGGATGGAGTTGCTAGGGACATTAATGGCCTTGTTCGTTTGGTAGTTTTAGTTTAGTTTTGATGATGTCAAAATGTGTAATGAGTGGGGAGGGATAGAGAGAAAAATAAGGGTAATAATGATGTATCAAAACTAAAACTAAACTAAAATTGAGAAACGAACACAACCAATGTTTTTAAACTCCAATTGACCAAGGGCGGCCCCACATAGGGGCGAGCAGGGTCAACCAACTTTGCTGGACTGAAATTTCCTACTGTCGTGTATATATAATTTTAGATATTTTGGTAATTTTACCCCCATACCGTATATATTATTTTCTAATCTTGCCCCAAGTAACAAAAAATAAATATAACTATGTCTAAATAATTTTTCCGGATCACCACTAATCTTTTTCTTTGGAGAGCATTTTTGCAATGAAGATTGTGAAGAATCGACTTCGTAACAGAATGGGTGACCCATGGATGCATGATAGTTTGGTTGTGTGTACATTGAGCGAGAGATTTTTGTTACCATTTCAAATGAAGCTATCATGAATCGGTTTCAAAATATGAAAAACCGTCGGGGCGAGTTGTAAACGATTTGATATGTTATGGTTGACATACCACTTTCGCTAATGTGTACATATATATATACGAAAAATTTCTAGTCCCCTCCTCCAGGAAACAAGAAAAAATTGATTTTTTTTGTGTTGCAAATTATTTTTGGAAAACTGTCCAATGTGTTCAAAATGTGTTTTCAAGAGTTCACGGGGGAAATCTTCAAAAAAAAAAAAAATACCGAGAAGGGCTTGATCCATGCAGTTTTTGCAAAAAAATGTAAATATATATTTTTTGCGAAAAATGCTTGAATCAAGCCCTTCTCGGTATTTTTTTTTGAAAATTTCCCGCGTAGACCCTTGAAAACACTTTCTGAACACATTGAACGGCTCGGATCGTCAAAAAAATATTTGGATCATGGAGGTCCGGAAACGGGAATCCCATTTTAGAAGCTTTGCCTATATATATATATAATATTTTTTGGTTAAATATTATATTGGATCTACTGTATACTTGACCCTGCTAATACTAAATCCTGCGTCCACCCCTACAGCTGACAACATTGTGGGTTTATAAATTTAATAGATTTTTCCAATTCACAGGACACAACAGCCATGCTTGTCAGCTTTGGTTTTTAGGTTTATCCCCCCCACCCCCCACACCATTACATTTACTATTATGTCACTGTTGGGACCATAGGAAGCAAACAGTTGGGTGCAATATTTAGGTGGTGTTATAAAAAATAGTGTACAATTTTATATTTAATAAATAAAAAAATCCTCCACTCTGCTATATAGTACATTGGCTAATCCTAGATTCTGAAGTAATGTCCGTACAAACCGCCAATAGTCTCAAGGTCTTTATATTGGCGGTGATAGTTAGAGTGAGGCGCCGGCCCCTTGTTGTTATGCTCTTACTTGACCAACTCTTTGTGGTTAATATTTTTTCCTATGTGAAAACCGAAAACTCAATCAGGCTAGGAGTACACATTGTTATAATTAGTAGCTATAGTAGGTAGCTTCATTTACAAACTTTACAAAATGTGGTACGAGCCAAGAAAGAGCTAGGTCTTTGTGTTAACGTGATTCTTCTTCGTGCAGTATATGCATGTATGTCCACTGCCATACATATTAGAGTTGCAGCTTTTCTTCTTTTGTTATCTCGTATTCTAACGGCATCTACTTTCGATTAATTTTACCATAAAATAAAAAAAACAAAGACTAGATCGAAGATCGAACTAGGATTAATTCTCCCTTTATTATAAGAGAGAGAATGAAATGGTAGGGTTATAGGGTTCTTTGTTCCATTGATTTCAATTGGTGATCTCTTTCAGAGGGTATGGGAAGTGTTCATAATTGACAAGTCATGAAGTCCACACAAGGGACCAAAGCGGTTTTCAGAGCATGGGAATAGTGTTCATAATTGCGAAGGAAGTCCACATGAAAGTGACGAAAACTATGTCTCCAATTCAATAGCAAGGTTGTGGGGATAATTGCACCAAAAAAAAAGGTTGTGGGGATAAAAAAATATGATGGGCTTCGCTTGCATACTCATTTAAGTGACGAAAACTGTCTCCAATTCAATAGCAAGGTTGTGGGGGGAGAAAATGATGGGCTTGGCTTGCATATTCATTTTCCCATCTATTCACCGTCCTTTAGGAAAACTTGGGTACCAGACGGTACCAAGTGGTGGTATCCATCGCATATCTCAACAGTCAAAAAGTGTTTTGGACGGTTCGGATTTTAAATAACTCTTATTAGAAAGAGTTTATTTAAAATCCGGCTATCTGAAATACTTTTGAACGGTTGTGATGGGTGGGTAACACGTAAGATGCCACGTGTACCCTATTTAAGATATCTAACGGCAAAAATGATACTACTTGTACAATCATTTCATCTCCAACTATTTACAAATAATCACCTCACATACACGTATAGTCCACACACAATTATGGGTGTGAGCCCCACATGTATGTAAGTGGTTGTAAATGGTTGAAGATAAAATAGTTGTACATGTAGACTTGTCTATCTAACGGTTCCAAATCAATAGTTGTACAGACGTGTATGCACAGAGGATGCTCGGGAACGCACTTTTGGGTCCCACATGAATTTTCTAAACCGTTCATTATTCTTAAAACATTTTTCCAATTTTTTGCTTGAAACAATGGGACTTTGGTTCGACTACTTTTAACCGTCCAATTGAGCTGAAATTTTGTAAAGGCCATCGGAAAAATGTTTTAAGAATAATGAATGGTTCGGATCGCTTGTATGGGACATAAAAGTGGGTCCCCGAGCACCCTCTGTGCATTCTCTTCTGTACCATATGTTTACTGCAGTGAAATTCAGGGGCTTCGGGAATTTTTGATCTGGAAATCGACTTAGTGCTTTAAATTTTTGGTCTGAAACTTGACTCCCATCAACATGTAATACTGGCAGTTTATTGGGGTATGGGCAGCTGGAAACAACTCTTGGGTTGAACTTTGGAGAGAGCTACGGGTTCTCAGTGTTTTTTATTGTATTCACTTCACATTTTCTAAAAATTTTCTAAACAAATTCTTTCCCTATCTCTCATTTCTCCAATCATTAATCACATTTTTCTCTCTACTCATACCCCCTCTCTCTAATTATTATTCTCATTTCTTTCTCTATCTCTCTCTATAATTATTTATTTTTCCAAAAACTCATCCAAACACTATTTCAAAAATTCTTCTCAAAATTGCAATCGAGGATTTTGGTATTTATTTTTTAGGCTCTGTTTGGAACTTGAGGATGGAAAGAAGATGAGAGAGAAAATAATAAAGGAAAGTTTGAGGGAAAATTAGGAAGAAATTGAAGGGAAAATTATACTTGTGTTTTAAACTTTCCCTTCTATTTCTTTAGGAACCAAACAAGGGAAAGAAAATTTTTAAAATTCTCCATCCTCTTTCCTTTTCATCCCTAAATTCCAAACAAAGAATTTTGTTGGTGTGCGAGAAACTACTTCGGTTTTTCCTTCTCTTCTCTCATGTAATGTTTTGTTCTTTTCAATGAAATATTACTTTCTTTGTTGATAAATATTCTTGTTTCTTTTTTTTTTTTTTTGGTATAAGCTTCATTGATAGAGAACAAAAATACATGAGATAATCATCTAAAAGTAGCATCCATTCTCAATCAAAGATATTCAGATCACTAATACCTGTCATAGCCACCTCATTGGCACTCCAACGTGCAAAAGTGAAACTCACACTAGTCAAACACAAACTTAGAGGCGTTGACTAGCCTCAATAATTAATCACACCCACACACTGATGACAAGCCAGTCAAACCGATTTGATTCGTCATCAGACGACTACCACTATTGCATGGCTTAATCAAAGGACCACCACCTTTGCCAGAACTTAAAACAACACCTTGATGATGAAGGAGAACGGTCATCACTCGAAAGGAAAGAAAAAACCCATCAAGGGTAAAACCCTCCCCTTCTGCCGCCTCATTAGGGTAATGAATATCCTAGGGTGAGGGAGGGGAAAGAACAGAATAGAGTCATGATTTTACGTTTGTAGTGATGAAAATATATACTTAATTAGAGGATGAAAGTTTTAAAAAAAAATTGTAGTGGTGAATCTATATAATTCCTTTTTTTTTTTTCTTTCTTCTATATAATAATTTTATTTTTTGGAAATCTTGTGATGACGGCCACCACTACTTGTCTCCCCTAACTCCATCATTGGGAAGCAAGAGAGAAGGCGGCTAGGGTTTTTCCTTAGACAGAGAAGTTCTGGCTTAGAGAGAGAGAGAGAGAGAGAGAGAGGGATGAATATAGCAATTTATTCTTGGTTAGGTTAATCTTTATAGTGTTGTACGTCTTTTTAATTGGGGCCTTTGGTAGTAGATCGAGGATGAGAATTTAATTTTATCTAGGATTGTGATATTGGTCGCTCCAAATAAAGCTTGCGGTCTATCAGGCTGGAGACCGAGTTATAAAAAATAACTGTGCACGAAGAAATGGTTTTAATTTTTTATTTTGGTACGAGCACGAAGCAAATTTGTTGGAATTATATAGTTGATCGGTAATGGAAAAATCAAATTGATCAACGTTGGTAGCCGAACAAGCCAGCACATTTCTCCTAAAAAGTTGAACAATTAGTGCAATTTCAAGTATACATTGTGAGACGAATATATATATATATATATTCAAGTCCGGGATCCGGGTCTCCACGCTTCCCATTTTTTTTTATGATCCGAACTATTCAAAGTGTTTAAAACGTGTTTTTAAAGTCCCCTACGCGAAATCATAAAAAAAAATACCGGGAAGGACTTGATCCGTGCATTTTTTCACAAAAACTACTCGGATCAAAGTCTTTCCGGTAATTTTTTTTAAGATTACGCGGGGAAACCTTTAAAAGGACGTTTTTGAACACATTGAACGGTTCGGATTTTGCATAAACAATTTTTAAAACATTCAAAATATCAAAACCTCCAGTCAGGGATCCTTGACTAGAGTGACTTGAATTTTTTCATTGGCTTACCTTCTCAACCAGATGGACAACATTTCCATTCACTGCCACCATTTTGTGCGCAACAGCTATCACATAGGAATGGGCATATCATTTACATTCAGCTTGCTTTCTGCAAGACAAACGTGAAAAGACAAAAATAAGCTTCATTTTTTAATTTTCTTTTCTTATGCATATGCATGCAAGAAACGTACTCTATTCTAATCCACGCACTAGTGATCAATAGAATCCTTAGGAGAGAGTAAACAATGTAAGATTTAGGAATTTGGCCAGAGAGGGCGGACTTAATGAATACCATATTTTTATCTAGACGCATTTTTATTATAGTATTGCAGAATGACTTTTGGTGAATGGAGCTTCCTGAGCTTGCCATTTGTCCCCCAATTCTTTGCACTTTTTAAGCAATTAACAAAGTTCTAAATAGTAGTATTTAATTCCTTACTGAGTTAAGCTTTGCTGCCGTAATGATTCTTCTCCAATACAATAACTGAAATTTTTCTAATTTTCCCCAATTTTTATATTAGGTTACCATAAAAATTATATTAATGAAATGGAATGACAAAAGGAATGGTGTGTGGTTTTCGTTTTGGGTAAAAAGAAAAGGAAAAGGAATGATTCTTTACTTATACGTACATATTTTTTAACAACAAAAGGAATGATTTTATTCGTTGAGAAAGGAAACAAGTACTTCTCCTTTCCTAATAAAACATGTCGTTGACAAAGGAAAAAACTTCTTAATTTCCTAAGAAAATATAATTTCCTAAGGAAAAATAGTCTTATGGTAACAAATTCTTACGAAATTTGCTATCTAATTTCATAGAAGAATAATAGAAAGTCTGAAAATGAGGAGAGTAATAAGGAAATTCTTCTCCAATACAATAACCGAAATTTCTACAATTTTCCCGAATTTTTATATTAGGTTACCATAAAAATTATATTAACGAAATTGAATGACAAAAGGAAAATTTTCCAATTTGAAAATTTTCCAATTTTCCCAAATTTTTATATTAGGTCACCATAAAAATTATATTAACGAAATTGAATGACAAAAGGAATGGTGTGTGTTTTTTTTTTTTTCAGTAAAAAGAAAAGGAAATGGAATGGTTCTGTACTTATACTTACATATATTTTAATGACAAAAGGAATGATTTTATTCATTGAGAAAGGAAACAAGTATCCCCTTTCCTAATAAAACATGTCGTTGACAAAGGAAAAAACTTCTTAATTTCCTAAGAAAGTATAATTTCCTAAGGAAAAATAGTCTTATGGTAACAAATTACGAAATTTGCTATCTAATTTCATAGAAGAATAATACAAAGCCCGAAAATAAGGAGAGTAATAAGGAAATTCTTGTCCAATACAATAACTGAAATTTTTCCAATTTGAAAATTTTACAATTTTCCCGAATTTTTATATTAGGTTACCATAAAAATTATATTAACGAAATTGAATGACAAAAGGAAAATTTTCCAAGTTGAAATTTTTTCAATTTTCCCGAATTTTTATATTAGGTTACCATAAAAATTATATTAACGAAATTGAATGACAAAAGGAATGGTGTGTGTGTGTGTTTTTTTGGGTAAAAAGAAAAGGAAATGGAATGGTTCTTTACTTATACGTACATATTTTTTAATAACAAAAGGAATGATTTTATTCATTGAGAAGGGAAACAAGTATCTCCTTTCCTAATAAAACATGTCATTGACAAAGGAAAAAACTTCTTAATTTCCTAAGGAAAAATAGTCTTATGGTAACAAATTCCGAAAAGGAATTTGTTTATGAAATTTGCCTAACTAATTTCATAGAAGAATAATAGAAAGTCCGAAAATGAGGAGAGTAATTAGGAATTTGTTCAAGAAACTATATCCCGTGCTTTGCCTAACTAATCACATGCTATTATATGATCAAATTAATTGTCTAGCTTTGCATCAACCATATCCCCATTAGTGAAGGAGAATTGAGTTACGTATCAGTACCATCCCTAATCCTCCCCTTCAGCAGCTTTGCCAAAGTTGAACAATAGGCAGTCCTGGAGAAGGTAAGATCAGGTATATATCTCTCTCTGCTCTTTTTCTGTTGAAGATATAAATGATAAAGCTATCTCTTTTTCTAACATTTTAAGCTTTTTTTTACATGAGTTGGTGATTTACAATCTAATATTTCTCCCAGCTATCTCTCTCCCTCTTCTCTTCTTGCTATACCATTATCTTATCTTCTTTTCTCTACTTTTATTTGTTGGTCAATAAGCTTTCTGTTGGTTGACATTTTTTTTTACAGATTTTTACAGCAAAGGTAATCACTTTCACTTTTTAAATACTGTACAAGATCTTCTCTCTCCGAAAATAATGAATTCCGCATAAAAGTTTAATTTGATGATCCATGCAAAAAGCAAAAATATGGATAAAAAAAATGGAAAAGTTATATGCATTTTTTAACGAGACAAACCAATAATACACAAAAAGTTGATGCAAAACTAAAAAACATGAAAAAAATCAAATAAAATAAAAAAATAAGCCAACTAATTCTTTAGGCCAAAACACATCTCAATTAACTTACAGTGACTGTTTGCTATATATGATAAATTATTATCCCTTCAATTAGAAATGTCGAGTAATAGTAAATGAGCATTGAAGTATTCCAAATGAACTTTCTTTGTAAGGTTACTTTTTAGATATTTTGCTAAATTGCAATTATTTTTTGGGTATAGGTGTTGAACGATTAATGAATTTTGACAATTTAAACTAATTGCGTGTATCTAAATTTATCGTTTCAAAATTCATTAATTGTTCAACACCCATACCAAAAAAAAATAAAAATCTACATCCATAAAAAAAGAAAAGAAAAAAAAGGTCATTGTACCCTTTCAACACACGAGAACACAAAAAAAACATACCAATGTGAATTTTCTTCCTGGTATCAAACGGGTACAATGCCATATATGTTATTCGCATGTATGGTTAGTGTCCACCTACTACACCCATTGTGTATGCGTTCATGTAATCTCGTCTATGCATAGCACGGGTTCAACGCTAGTCTATATTAGTATTGCAAGATGACTTTTAGTGAATGGAGCTTCCTGAGCTTGCCACGTGTCCCCCAATCCTTTGCACTTTTTAAGCAATTGGCAAAGTCGTAAATGGTATTATTTAATTCCTTACCGAGTTAAGCTTTGTTGTCGTAATGATTCTTCTCCAATACAATAACCGAAATGATTCTTTACTTATACATACATATTTTTTGACAACAAAATGAATGATTTTATTAGTTGAGAAAGGAAACAAGTACTTCTCCTTTCCTAATAAGGGTGAGTTCTTGAACGGATTTTATCAAGATTTGATAAAATCAAGTCTTGATTTTATTCATTCGTGGGGAGAGTTGATAAAATATTAGATTTTTTAATGCAAAATCCATTCAATAACTCACCTTAAAACATGTCATTGACAAAGGAAAAAACTTCTTAATTTCCTATGTTTTTTTTACCGAATCAAGGATACCCCAATTCACGTTGTAAACTTTCCATCCCTAGACTTTCCTATAAACCCTACAACTGAGAATTATTCAAGACTTATCTTAAAAGAAATTATTTAAGACTTATCAAAAAAGGAATTATTTCCCTACCGATTCTATTCAAGTGCTAACATTAATATTCTCTCTTAATTTTTACCCGAAAATAAAAATCTTACCTTCTTCTTCTTTCTTTTCTTTTTTTTTTTTTTTATCTTAAAAGGAATTATTTCACTACCAATTCTATTCGAGTGCTAACATTAATATTCTCTTTTAATTTTCCTCCTAAAATAAAAATCTTACCTTCTTCTTCTTTTTTATCTATCGTGCTCTCAATCATTCTCCCCATCTCCCCAAGCTGTAAAAAGTCCTTCATTCTCAATTGTGTCATGACCTTATAGCCTCATTTATGTTATTTTATTTGTTTGTTAGCGAAATCGTGTAAGGGAAGACCAACCAATTTTTTCAATTTCAAGGTATGCCTCTTTTTTAAACTTTTTGTACTTTTATGTGATGGTTACTACTATTTTTTAATTTTGTCATGCTACACATGTAAATCGGGTAGAGGAAGACAAATCGATTTTTTCAATTTCAAGGTGTGTACACCGATTTTTGTTTTTGAACAGCCTACACGCCTGATTTATCACAACAATTCGTAACTAACATTTTTTCCATCTTCAATGTGTGTACGCACTATTTACCATATTTTTCATAATTGTGTACACCCACTATTTTTTCTGTAATTGGAACAGTTAATCAAGAGTTGACTTGCGTGTACAGATTGTTCAAGGTGTGGCTTCAGACACGGGCACGAGTTTGCGTAGGTTTTGTTTGTTTACTTGACGATGAATTTCGGTAAGACATATGGTCGATCGAAGGAAATTTATATGTTTGTTAAATAAATTCGTAACATTTGCAGTTAACCTTTATTCTCTATGACAAAATTGGTAAACAGTATGACATTTGTTCGACTTACGTTATGGGATGAATTCACATCACAAGATGGGATGCATCTTCTTAGTAGTCTGCTCAGTAATAATGTTTTATTTGATACGGGGTTGAAGGTTGAATACTTTCACGGTATGTGATTATGATATCTACTATTTTTAAACATTTTTAAAAATAATTTTTTAGAAATTAATTGTTATTTTATCTTCTAGGCCCACAACTCAGCACATCACCAATGACTAGCAAATTATATGTTAACCACCAATTTCATACAACAGGCCTCCGTGAATGGAAAGTTTGACATATATAGATATTTTTTTATTGGTAATCAAGTTAAATATGTATTAATCATCCAAGCTATATCATTACAATATGTTAACCCTCAATCTACATCATAGAATTAAAATGAAAATTATTTTTCTTGCAATTATTGTCAACAGGACTAACAATTTGACTTGCTAATGTAGGCTTGCCAATGACAAATGCATAAAGAAGTTGGTAGTGTGGAATCGGATGAATGGATTTTCAATTTACCAGTCAGTATTAATATCAAATGTAAAGAGGATCCACATAAAGGAGTTTGCGTCAATGCTGAACGTAAGATTTCTTCGTGTTTGTTTTTGTGGTTAATAATTTTGTTCCATTTTATACCTATGCCTCAATTATTAAAATATTTGTGTAGGTTCAACATTTTCGCATTAATGGACGCATCAAGAAAATAGACATTGAACACTTGTGGGTTAATTTGTGCAAGACCTGTTTCCAAAGAGTGGATGATCAATATGTTCATTATATTTGTCATCAATGCGGACTAGAGGATGCCCATAGAGATTTACCCAAAAAAAAAAAAGGAAGCCCATACAATAATTAGGTATTAAACATTTTTAAAAAAAAATCCCCATGCATAAGGTATCATATTTAGATGGTTTGAATTGATTGCATGAATCTTTAGGTATAATGTCAAGATGACGGTAAAAGACTCCACTAGATTAATGAAGATTTTGGTAAAGGACACAAAGACAGAATTTATCTTGTGATGCGTACCGTCCTATTTGAAAAAAATTATGTCAAAGGTCAAAAACCAAATAATTAAATATAAATTCAGTGTATAACTACACCAACACCATACTTTGTATTGTTTTAACAGAATAATGAGGTCAACATGTTACAAGAGTACATTTCTCAGTACCATGATCGTGCATATGCATTCATTATACCAGCTCCAAAACCTTTATGTGATGAACAACATACACCTGTGGTGACATACATGTTAACAATTGATTGGTCCGAAAAATGTTTGTACCTATTCAAAGGTAATAGACACAACTGCCTTTATTGCTAGATGATAATAAATATAAACTGATGTTGTCTAATAAGTCTTGATTTTAATAATTTTTTAATCTTATACATGTAGGACTATCAAGGAATGACAAAGGAACATTGGAATCATCGTGATGAAAACTTTAAAAAGTCATTGGGAATCATTATGACAATTTTAGATATTGAGTTAAGTTTCAGAGACATTTGTTTAGCTACTTCTATTGGATTGTGAGTAGATGTCATAAATTCTTTACGAATTGCAATAATTTAAAATATGTCGAAGTTTGTTTCGTTTGAATTTTGATTAAGCACGTGCAGTTGGATTCGCTCTGTGCGATGCTAAAATGACTTTTTGTGAGGAAGGCTCTCATCGTGACAAGTGGTATAAAATAGTTGGTTTGTCGTATAGGATTTTGAGTGACGCATGTGACAATAATTCAATTACCATAAGTAGGCAAATTTCAAGCAAGTTTCATGATTTAAGGAATCAGCACTCAAGATTTGTAAAGAAAATAATATGTCAAATAATTTTAAATTTCAAATACTCATCCATCAATAAATTCTACAAAATGGAAAGATTAATTAGCTAATTAAAATTTTCAAAATAATTTTAAAAAATCACTCAACATTTGCAAATAAAAACAATAATCAATTAGTTTTAAATTCCAAATACATCAAAAACTTATAAAAATGAAAATGTCCATCCCTCATTTTCTCAACCATCAGTCTAAAAAACTCTTAAGTCTCTTAATCCAACCAATTATATTTTTGTGCAAACCTTATTGCCGTTCTTATATTTTGGCTAGGCCCATGGTTGGCCTGGTGCAAATTAACAAATAACCCATGTTTTGGTAATAGTGAGTTAGTTTGTAATTTTTTTTTCAATTTCTATTAATTGGTATTCATTTTTTAAAAAAAATCTATAATGGCTTTTGATGTCAAAATTTATGTTGGTTAAAAAATGACTCGGCTTTTACAGGATCGATGTGAGAACCTTGGTGAGAAAATCAATCAATTGATTGTCAAAACAACATTTTGAACGCAAAAATGGTCAAAGGGTTACATAATTGGAATACTATTATTCTCAATTTAGCAATAAGTGTAAAATTAATAGTTGTTATTGCTAAGATCTTAAAAGGTACAATACTAAATTACTATATGACTATCAGATGACAAATAAGATCTTGACAATTTTTTAATTAGCCCACCTTTCTTGAGTTTTGTGGGATAGAATTTGTTCTCTTCTTCTTCTTCTTCTTTTTTTTTTTGACAAAGTGAGATTTAGTATTATATTCTACTTTAAGATAGAACGATGAATATCTATTTAACTTAAACAATTAATATATGAACAAAATAAGAAGTCATAGAATACAATTGAATTATATTGTGGAAAATAAATTCAAAAAACAAATATATGCCTTACACATATGATATACATAATTATCGCGAAACTAACATCCAAATATAAGAAACTATATATCCATATGAGTGAATTAATATTTTGAACCAACCATACATTAAGCACAACGATTGCACTACTACAATGTCCAGCTCCATAAACAAATGAGTTAAACCCCAAAGCAAAATATGAAGGTCGTGAGGTATTTTAAGATTTACAGTAATTAAGTTTGTTTTTTTGAGGTACTTAAACAAGTTATAAGATTTTGTTGACAATTTATATTAGAGATTAATACCCAAGGAAGGAGCCAGAATTTTGACTTGGAGGTAGCATCTAAGATTAATATTCTTCCACCTCCATCCCACAAAAGATAGTCTATTAATTATAAAGCGACATGCAATTTTTGAATAAAAATCTCAATTAGTTCGTTAATTTTGTATGAAGAAATGTATAAATCATGTACGGAGATGCTTTATTTTTCTATCCAAAAATCAGAGGTTTTTTGGCAGTGTATCTTTACGAATAGAGGGATTATTAGTCTAAAAAAGGTACAAGTGTTCTAAGATTAATTATTTATAATACTCAAAAGAATACATATTTTCATAGGTTGATCATCATCAACATGATTAACACCCAAAAATTACAAACTTTCATCGATTAATCACTCATCAATATGTTTAATACCACGTGTTTTGAAGAATAACACTGTTTTTGCCTTACAAATTTAAATTATTGGTATCTGAAAACATTAAAGGTTAATGGCCTGGACACCCTCTGTATGTATACGTTTTCCCCCAAACACTCCATGTACCCAAAAAATCTACGACGACACCTCCTTTATCTTTCAAACTTTACCTAAAACCTCATTCCTGTCACCCTTTCGTCTAAAATCGTCTCAAATCTCAAAGTTCTGAGCCATGTTTTGATGATCCAACCCATTCAAATTGTTTAAAACATGGTTTTAAGGATACTCGCTAGAAATCGGCCCAAAATTTGATCAGGAAGTGCTTGATCCAAACAATTTTTCATATGTGAAAAATTGTTTGGATCAAGCACTCTCCGATCATATTTTGATCCGATTTCTTCACTAATACACTTTAAACCATGTTTTAAACAAATTGAAGGGTTTGGATCATAAAAAGGATACTCACGAGAAATCGGCCCAAAATTTGATCAGGAAGTGCTTGATCCAAATAATTTTTCATATGTGAAAAATTGTTTGGATCAAGCACTTCCTGATCATATTTTGACCCGATTTCTTCACTAATACACTTAAAACCATGTTTTAAACAAATTGAATGATTTGGATCATAAAAAAATTGATGGTTCTAGACGATTTTAGACGAAAGGGTGACAGAAGGGGTGTTTAGGTAAAGTTTGGAAGATAGAGGGGGTGTCGTCATTTTTTTTTAAGCAGGGTGTTTAAAAAACGATAATGCATGAGGAAGGTGTCTAGGTCATTAACCCACACATTAATTCATCCCGTACATATATAGCACGAGTTTTCTGCTAGATTGTGGAATCAAAGTGTTCCAAGCATATAATCATGTAGTATATTACGACGCTAAATTTTTTTGGAAAACTAAACTAACAAACAATTAAGGCCATTTTAATGTTGAAAGTATTCAATACATTTGTAAATTGAAATTATTTTAGCATAATGCATGAAAAATATAATAATTAGTTGGTTTTTATTTCTGTAGGGCTACGACAACACTCACATACTTATTTTTCTGTTTATGAAAAAAAAATTAAGAAATGAGAATGTAAAATAAACGGTTTTCCTTATCAAACCAAAATCATAAAGACCATAAGAATCTATTGTAGTCAGGGATGGATTAGGATATTACCTTTGTGGTGGGTAAAATATGTATTTAAAAAATAAAAAGACAAACTACATTATGACTTATGAGGATGAAAGATTAAAAAAATCTTTAGTTTAGGGATAAAGTTTATTTTACATATAATAATTGCATTTTTAAAAAAAACCTTGTGATGGTGCCCACCACCACTTATTCCCCTCTTCCCCTCTGGCTCCATCCTTGACTGTAGTAATACTATCAATAATTCACCTCCACCCCTGCTTGTAACGAGAGCACCATATTATTTGGACTACCCTATGTTTTCGTGCTTAATTCACTTGATTTAGCCTAATAGAAAATATCAACAGATCGATGATATGGAAAAGACACAATTGTTCATCATAACTCAAAGAGTCTTGGTTTTCCGAGGACCATTTAATCTGAATTACCATTACAACTATGGAAAATGCATGTTGGTTGGGGTGAAATGAGCCGAGCTCAAGCTCTACAGTAAATGAGTCAAAAATTGAGCTTGAGCTCAGCTTGTTCATAAATGAGTCTAGCCTTTAATGATCCGAGCCAAGGTAATTTACTTAATAAGTCTCTTTAAATGAGCCGATCTTTACCGAGCTTATTTATGAAATGAGCCTAAAACTCAAGCTGAGCTCAACTCGATTACTAAATGAGCCGAGTCTTGCCTTAATGAGCCGAGTTACGAGCTGCTCCATTTATTTGCAGCACTCTATATGTTGGGGATGTTGAACCATGTTATAAAGACAAGTGCTTAGAATGGTACCATTAGTAAGAAGAAGAAATTATTCTGAACTTGCCTGATATTAGTGGTCCAAGGATAAATGTCACATGGGCTGCAGATGGTCGCCCCCCATATTAGAGTTTATTACTACCATTAAGGTTAGAAAACAAATATTTATTACCATTAAGGTTAGAAAACAAATATTTATTATCATTAAGGTCAATCACTATTTTTAATTACCATTAAGGTCAATTACTTATTTTTGGGGGGTATAGGTTCAGGGTGCACTTTTTTATTATAGAGTTTTAGTGGTTTAAGCATTTTCATTAGGTACTTTAGAATTTTAGGCAATTTCATAAGGTACCCTAGGGTGTAGGTTTAGGAACTTTCATAGGGTTTGGGGTTTTAAAATTAGAGGTACAAAATAGAGAGAGAGAGAGAGAGAGAGCGCACATGGGGGGTCGTGTTTCCTATTCCACATGGGGTGGAGTTAATGGTGCATTTTTCTGGAAATCATGGAGCTGGGCGTGCATGCCTTGGAAAAGTGGACCGGCCAGTCATTTTCCCCCCACATTACTGAAGTGAGATCAATCCAACTACAGCCAAGGCCCAACGGATATATCCA
Source organism: Vaccinium macrocarpon (assembly GCA_022606695.1). Taxonomy (NCBI): domain Eukaryota; kingdom Viridiplantae; phylum Streptophyta; class Magnoliopsida; order Ericales; family Ericaceae; genus Vaccinium; species Vaccinium macrocarpon. The sequence goes on from CM040180.1 coordinate 7,650,040, forward strand.
TTTGAGGTAAGTTCCCATGCCCAATTCTACGTACTGTCATGGATTTGGATTGGGCCTGGTCCAGACACACCTTCCATCTTGGCCTTTTAAAGCATTTTTGCCATGACAATTTTTCAAAAGTCTTAGGCAAAGAATTTGTAACCTTTTGAAAATGCCTAAATCCTAAAAAATAAAATTGGTAGACCTTAGATCTTGTAAAACTTTAACGTGAACTAAATAACACAATAAGTCTACACTTCTGGACCCTTGAACAATTACCCTTTTGCGATTGTTGTGTCTAAATCCACTTTGAGGGTTCGAATCATTCAACTAATAATCCTGAGTAAAAATATTAATCCTGAGGTAGCTTCATTATTGTTTTTTGCACTGTGCTGAGGGAGTTTAATTATTGCTTTTTGCATTATCTGATTTTGCATTTTGGCATAATACATTTTCTAAATTACTAAATGGAGGCAAAGTTTGATAATTAACCCTACACGTACTTCTGCATTTTCATTTTGCATTATGATTACTCTCAAACAATAACCTATTGCAAAGTTTATTTTACATATCTTTTAAGGACTCCTATTAATTACAGTAATAATATATTATGATCATAATTAAAAAATCTACCGTTTACAATCTAAAATGAAAAATACAAAAAATCATGGGCTCCCGAACGGGCTCATGGTCACCTTGTTCGGTTTGGCTTTGAGATTTGGGTTTTAGGTTTTGAGTAGAGAGAGAAATAAAAGTAATAATTAGAAATTAGAGGTAATTAATGATTATGGAGAGACATAAAGGGAAATGAGAATAATAATTAAAAATAGATGAAAGGTGGTGTTAATGCCAAAATCATTTTTGTTTGAGCCAAAACCGTTTTTGTTTGTGCAAAAAATGTAGTGTTTCAAAACCTTGTACCATGTGCAAGGTACAAGCCTTTTGTGCATTGTAATATTAACATAAACAATTTTTTTTTTGACATTATAATTACCCTAGATGTAATGATGAGAAAGAAATAGAGATATTGGTTAGAAATCGAGTCTTGAGACCCAACCCGTTCCCGGTATGCTTAGAAAAATGTAGATCTTTTTTTTTTTTTGTCATTTGTCATTCTTAATATATTACATAAGAGAGAGGGGGATGAGACTCGATCCCAAAATAGAGTGCATGACATCTAAAAGTTCTACCGCAGGAGTTAGCTAACGCTTGCTAAAAAATGTACATACATCTCAAATCTCTGCTTTTTAGTCTTTTTTTTTTTTTTTCTTTTTTTTTTCATAACCAAAATCCATTACCAAAGAAGGGCCAAAAAAAAAATGCAAACAAAAATCGCGTCTGCCACAAGGTATTCTACATCTTCTCATACCCAAACCCTAATTCTTGCCTCCATTTCTAAAACAGAGGCTACTTCACTCTCATCAAACCCTAGCAAACCCATACATGGAGTGTACCACGGACAACATGGAAACGCTAGCTTTATCCTCTCCAGATCAAGCCCCCTCCTCCAGTTCCTCCATTTCCACATCCGAGTAAGCTCCTATTTATCTATTTTTGTGTATATACATGCGTATCTCTTTGTTGGGGCGTGCAATTGAACGTGTTTAATTATTGAATTGTGTTTTCTGGTAGGGAGATGAGTGTAGAGGAGAAGTTCAGGATTGTGAGGAGTGTTGGGGAAGAGTGTATTCAAGAGGATGAGTTGCTCAATCTTCTGTCCAAGAAACCCGAACCCGTTTGCTACGATGGGTTCGAACCCTCTGGTAGAATGCATATTGCCCAGGTTTGTGGTTGCCTATGAGTTAAATATCCTTAATGAAATTACCCTTTTGAAGATTTGTGATTTTGCCAATTATGCTGTAATCTGAAGTTCAATTCTTGTCCTATGGTCCTTGTATTGCAAACCATTTTGCAGTTCGTATGGCTGATATTTTTGTAGTATCGTTTGGGAGAGGTCTATTAAGTATTACCTACCCGGATGTTGCCGTGTCAAATGACAGGCAAACAACGGTTGAGATAATGACAAGTAGACTGGTGTAATAATGGGGAATTTGAGTTATAAAAGTTTCCTATTACAATTCACCTAGAGCGTTATTTTGTTTGTCATTCGGGGGGGACGTCTCAGGTTGTAATGGAACTCAACTATGTTAGAGTAATGGAGAGGATCATAATGCTAAAGTAGTTGTCCCACATTGCTTGGGTATGGAATGAGAGATCACTTAATAATATTTGGGACTTTGCCACTCATTGCCAATTGGCTTTGGGTTGGATATAAAGTTTCCGCATGGTGTCAAAGTGGGTCCATTCCGTCGCAAATATTATAAAAAAAAATTAAATCAAGCCCACACCCACCATGATGACCTAAAAAGTTGCACGATGATAGGACACATGAAGTGGCCACACGTGATAGAACTAAATGTGGCTGCACGTGAGGTGGGTGCTGGAGTAGTTGGCCCACATTGCTTGGGTATGGAATGGGAGACTAGTTAATAACATTTGGGCCCTCTTCACTCATTGTCAATTGGCTTTGGGTTGGATATAAAGTTTCCACACATACTCCTACTGGTTCTTTAAATTCCTTTGAGTTGTTCAAACTAGAAGTGATGCCTATGATTAGTTTTTAGGATGAGCGTATAGTTTTCCCCGTATTTTTTCAAATTTTATTCCATAATTAATTTAGAGGATGAAGTGGATGAATTTAGATGTGAGTATATTTATTGGATGCTTTTTAATCACAGACATTGCCAATGGATTGTTAAATCTATGCAAATATATCCATCTTCCACACTCTTGCCATTGAGCTTTATCCTGAATGTGTAGAAAGTTGAAAATTGTCTTTCTGTCGATTTTCTGTACTGTTGCAACAAGTTTGGATGAATTTGGTATGATTAAATTTGCTTCTTGTAAAGTATCAATGGACGCATTTTTGTTTTGTTTTTTATCAGGGGGTTATGAAGATAATTAGTGTGAACAAGATGACTTCTGCTGGTTGCAAAGTAAAGATTTGGATTGCAGATTGGTTTGCACAGCTGAACAACAAAATGGGGGGTGACTTGAAGAAAATTCAAACTGTTGGTCAGTACATGATTGAGATTTGGAAAGCTGTGGGTTTGAATCTCCAAGGAGGTAAAGTGGAATTTTTGTGGTCTTCTGAAGAAATTAATTCCCGGGCACATGAATACTGGCCTCTTGTAATGGATATTGCGAGAAAGAACAAGCTTCCTAGAATAATGAGGTACTAGATTTAAGATATGCATTACTTCCCTGTAAATATCAGTTAGTCTCTTACATTAAGCTTGAGATCCTCTGTGCAGGTGTGTCCAGATTATGGGTCGCAGTGAGCAGGATGAGTTGACGGCAGCCCAGATTCTCTACCCATGCATGCAATGTGCTGATATATTTTTCCTTAAGGTGCTGTAATGGGTAATTTGTATGCTGGTCCTGCTGACTCAAAGACTTATGTGATGTTTCACTGTTCTAAAGGTTTCATGAATTGGCACTCTCATTTGATTTATTACGTGAGGCCTACTAAGTCATGTTTGATGTAAAAAATTTATGACTATGGAAGAAAATCAACACGCTGCACACGGTGGCTGCATGAGTGTTTGACAGCGTAATAACGAAGTAACTTAAGTATCTAACAACATTACTGGGACATAGGAATAAAAACCAGGGATGTTAATTGTTAATGTTTGGAAACATACAAATGCATAAAATACTAAACCTGGCGTCATTGCATGATTAGCAGTGGTTAGTCAAGTTTGTTTGCTAGGGTATCATTGTAATAAGCTGTAATATATGCTGTTGCTTAACCTATACACAGATATTTTTGATCTGCTTAACCTGTACATATTGGTGATCATGTTGGATTGATTACTTGGGAGAGGCAGCTATGATCAATGTTTTGATTGTACATGATGACTTCGAGGGATAGTAAACAATCTTTTCAATCTGAACAGGCTGATATCTGTCAACTGGGCATGGACCAACGGAAAGTGAATGTTCTTGCTAGAGAGTACTGTGATGACATTAAGAGAAAAAACAAGCCTATCATACTGTCTCACCGTATGGTCCTTTTCTGATTCTCCCGACATCACTTCTGTTTGTTTTATCTCTTTATTGTGATATGGTAGCTTCTCTTGATTACTGTCATATGCAGACATGCTTCCTGGTCTGCAGCAAGGGCAAGAGAAGATGTCGAAAAGTGATCCATCATCTTCCATCTTTATGGAGGACGAGGAGGTATTATTTTGTGCTATAAAACATTAGTTTAAGGAGTCCTTTTTTGTTGAACAGTTGTACAGTACTTGATTAGTGATATAGTACTTAATTAGGCTTTGTATTGCCCTGTTCCTTCAAGCCTCATCTCAATTTGACTTAACTTTTTAGATTTCGCCATTTCGTCAATCACTCAATTGATAAAAGTATGCTATTACCGCAGGCAGAAGTTAATCTGAAAATAAAGAAGGCGTACTGCCCTCCAATGGTAGTTCAAGGAAACCCTTGTCTGGAGTACATAAAGTACATTATCCTCCCGTGGTTTCATGAATTCAAAGTTGAACGTAGTGCTGACAATGGTGGTGAGAAGTGAGTCTCCTCCTCTTGTAGTAGTGATAAGCCTTTTATGCAAGTAGTCATAAGCCTTTTCAGAGTATTGAAAATTGAGACATTGGCCCGACTCCAATTCTTTCTCAGATTTACCCTCATAAGCCTTGCTGCTGTTTTAAGTTGCTATATTGTTGTACTTGTCTGGTGCTTCTGATTCTATTTCCTTTGGAATCTCTAAATCCTATTTGCTGATGGGATTTTCTTTTTGTGCCTTCTTGTTTGGAATTCAGGACCTTCAAGAGTTTCGAAGAATTAGTTGCGGACTATGAAAGTGGGAACTTACATCCTGCTGATGTGAAACCTGCTCTATCAAAAGCAATAAATAAGATACTGCAGGTCTTGTACTTCTTCTTTGATATGCACTCTGCAGCTTACATACTGTCGATGGTTTCTTTCTAGATTACCATGGGTAATGCATAGTCCCTGTTCTTATATATTGGTGTTGCAGACCATAATCAGCTATGCACGAGTTTGAACTTTAAAGTATACAAATATTACATTTTCTACTCCTTTTTCTGTGTGCTATTAAGTTTTGTGCTTGATTTGGTTCCTTTTCCCAACTCTCTTTCATCCTGTGTCAAGTTCTCGTCAAGTTTGTGCTTTGATTTTTTGTTTACTTTTCTTAACTCTTTTTCATTCTTTGGCGTATCCTTCCATATTTGGAAGTAGTCCTCTCAAAATTGGGTTAGTGCATAATCTCATCTTTAAGCAGCAGATCTTGCATAAGATAGAAGGTTCCATTTGTTTGAGTGGATATGAGCATCACATTGGAGTTGGACTATATGTCCAAGGAGACCACATATCCGGTGCTTGGTGAAAACTTTTGCGGCCCCGATCCTACAAAATGTGGGATAGGCGGTACCATATAACAATAGGGGTGTAGTATTATTTATCCTTTCACTATTAGTCTGAAGGGGTTATGTGTCCTCTGGGATAATAGATACTTCCACTATTATTCACGTTGAACAAAAGGCGCTGAGTTATGATCCAAAAAAAGGGGGCCCAAGAGCTCTGACCCATTTTTTTACTCAAATTTGGGTAAAAAGCTTCATTTGGGTGTGACTTCTCCAATGTACCCTTTTTTAACCCAAAACGTCATTTGTAGGGGAAGAAACTTTGAAAGAAGTGCTCTGAAACCCCCATACCCAAACCACCCATTCCATGCATACACCGCAGCTACGAGAATCAGCAACTCAAGGCTGAGCTTTCAGTGATGTCTGATCTAAGGATCCAACCAAAGCTCCAATTATACCATCGACACAAACATTTCGGGTGATCTCTGAGCTTTCAGAATTGTGTAGCTTTAGCGAGAGCTCGTTAATGGTGGTCGAGAAGAGGGATGACAGCGACGGTGAACTGATTCAGTTTCTCCGGCGAGAGAGATCCTTGAAAGAGCTGTTTCTGATTTCCTTTTACGTTTTGGAATGGCACAATTGTAAATAAAAGAAGAGTTAGTGAAAAGGGGTTTGGATTTGGGTTTCCTCAAATTTGGGTAAGAAAAAGGGTAAAACTCAAAATGGCTAGGGAAAAGGTTATGCCATTGGAGATGATTTTTTAGTGTTTTTAATCAAATTTTGAGTTAACTGGCCATCTAGGACGTGGAGCCAGCCTCTTTTTGCCCATTTCGTTCACCTGGATGATATGTTACTTTTTTCCTGCAGCCTGTACGAGATCATTTCAAGAACGATCCTACTGCAAAGGACCTATTGAAAAGGGTGAAGGTACGAGTTCTCATCTTGCTTTGTTAAGATCCTAAATTTCTTCCTTGTCTTTCTTTCTTGTAAGATAATGTTTCTTGTATTTTCTTTTTATGTCACAATCATTTTATTGAGTTTATTTTTCGGGTTTATTGAACTTAAATCAAGATTTCATTGAAACTACCCCTTCAAGAATAGATGGAGAAAACAAGGGCAAAAAAATGAAAGGAACTTTAGTTATTTTGAGTTTTTGGTTCGATTTCATTAATCTGGTTTTTTGACTTTTTTTTTTCTTCTATGGCAGGGCTACAAAGTTACAAGATGATGCAACCATTAAGTATGCACACATTCTGTTGTAGGCTTTGTTACCGCGGGTCTTAATCTGAAGTTTTTTTTTTTTTTTTCCTGCAACAATGTTATAGTTACTATTTGCAACATTTTGCGTCATTTGATGTATATTTGACTATAAAACGGGTCAATGGAGTACCATTTACTCGACGTTAGATAGACTCATCTGTTCTTTGGTGTGTTAAATCTAAGGTTATACTTGTTGCCGTGCTCATGTCATGATGTTAGTAATTGTGGTTCATTTCCGTATCTTGTAACGAAATCTTTCTGCCAAAAAAAAAAAACTATCTGGGCTCCGCAGCATGCATTGTCCTTTCAGAACGGAGAAAGTAGAAACTTTCTAGGCATGGAAAAATTATTCCATGCTACTGCAGAAATTCCACCAATCAAAGTGTATTGTTAAAATCAAAGCGAGTTTGATTTCGTTCACCCTCATCTAAATAAGATGAACAGTATCTAGACTTTGATTAGTGGAAATTGTATAGGATCTGAGATCAATACACTTTTTGGTAATAATAAAGTTAGCTTGTGGTGAGAGTGAGACCCACATTTTTTTTGGTTTTTCCACCAACAAGAGTGAAGGTAAAATTTATCCTCTTTTTAAAGAGAGTGAACAAAATTATTCTTGCTTATGCTCTATCTGTTTTATCTTCTTATGAGGAACTGCAAGACTTCAATGGTGACAAATAAAAGAAAGTTATGTTAAGAAGACATAAATCTGATATGGAATAAGACAACCCAAAGCAAGAGAAAATCAAGCATCTCAGGACAGACCGGAGGCTCAGCAATGGCCATTGCAAACGTTCTCTTGATTCATCAGAAAAGAACTACTTTTAAGAGCAAGAGATGAGGGGGGGTTCACACAATTAGTGATGTCCGGTTGTTTTTTGTCCACCGATAAACTAGGCAGTGGCGGCTCTAGAAATTCTCACGAGGGTGTTAAAAAAATTCTACTACGATTTAATAGAAATCATAATCGTACATAAAAAATTCTACTATTATCAACATTGCCACTAAAAAACAACAAAATATTTATCATTGATTAATTCCTTAATAGATTGAGGTTGAGCTTTGAGATCTGGTGATGGATCATCCTAATTGAATCAGTCCAAGTACCTCAATCGCAAATAAAAACATCAAAATCATGTTATTAAGCGTCTCAAGAACACAACGCGTATCACCAGCACGTTGAAAAAAATTTATGAGATGGGCGAAAATGTATCCGTCACTGGGATTGGGTGTTCAAATATTTTGTTCAAAATGACAAATATTTAAAAAAGAAAAAAAAAATTACATGTACTTCTAATGAAAAATAAATTTAGGGTGTTCGGGTAACCACCCTGGGCTCCACTTGGAGCCGCCTTTGTAACTAGGGTAATATACTCCTGCGGTAGGCATTATATCGAACATGTAATTTGCAATCAAGTGGAGTGATAGTCCCGTGTTGAGGATTATATATTCTCATGCATTTATCTAAGGTTTAAACTTCACTAACAACAACTAAGTTAACAATACTGACTTTCGCCGAAGGGACAAAAACGCGCCAACGTTTAGTAGGATGGTTTGCATCTTTTCTTTATGAAAAGAGAAGTGACGGGTATGGTGAGTAATTAATTATGTTTTGTTTATTTTCTGAGGGGAATTTAATCTAAAGACAATAGTATTTGAAGCTACAGCAACAGTGTAATGAGTGTAATGACTTACAGTATAAATTCATAAATTTTGTTTGGATGATACAAATCCGTTGTAGTCTAGTTGGTTAGGATACTCGGCTCTCACCCGAGAGACCCGGGTTCAAGTCCCGGCAACGGAATTTTTTGTTCTTTTTACCTTCTCGTATTTTGCCAACTGTTCTGCAGTCCATGTATTTAACGGAATTTTTGTTCTTTTTTACCTTCTCGTATTTTGCCAACTGTTCTGCAGTCCATGTATTTATTTATATGTAAGAGTTAAAAAGGTTGGTGAATGATATTTCTTAAAGTATTACATGAATTATTTTTGTTTGTAGATTTGCTACCGCTCTTTCTTGGTCAAGCAACTTAGATAAAGGTTTGCCTGAGTAGATCCGATCCCCAATACGAGACGAAGTATGGTGGATTGTCCAATATCTCGAGTTGGGTATGAAGGCAAACATAAAAAAGATTTCCTAATTGATACTCCGGGGTGGACTATAGGGCTTCCGACTTACGTGCATAGAAGACTCATATGTAATTTGATGATCACCATTACTACTCACAATTGATGATGTGCTCAATGATGAAGCTCCTACTTTAGGAGATTTTTTATATATCATTGCTTATACCCTTGTTGATCAACAAATGGAAAAAGGAAAAGGAAAAGCAGACTAATTCGTCATTCATGACGCTTACTAATTTGACAACCAATTATTGAGGCTTCAGACACCAATTATGGGGTCATCTTTTTTCACTTTTGATAAAAGCATGTGGCGATGGGGCCTAATATTATACCCAGCATCTTTTAATCTTGTTTTTCATTTGCATTTGTAATTTCATCTGCATTTGAATTAAATTTGCCAGTCAGTATTCCCTATATAAGAAATGCGTCTTAGCGACCCGTTTGGACGGGGTATTATTTTTAGGGGGATAAGTTTTAGAGGTGGATAAGATAAAATGGGGTATTATTTTTGGAGGGTTGGCCCACAGCGATGTGATGTTTATGGAGGGGGATAAAATTTGACTTGGTTTGGATGTTTTATGAAATTGGGGGATAAAAATTGTCAAATGACTATTTTGCCCATGTACAGTGTTAAGTTTGATTTTGTATTAAATAAAGTATGTAAATAAGTTGATACTAAATTCATTAAGTTGATGCAGTAATAGTACCACCAAAGGTACTTCTTAAAAAAAAAAAACCCAAAGTTAAAACCATTGGGAAAACCATACATTTCAAAACCCATGTGACCTTTCCCTTCTTCCTTAGAAAACCCACTTTCGGTTTCCCTTCTTCCCCAGGAAACCCACTTTCGGTTTCAGCAGTAGCCACCCAAGCCTCTCCAGCAACGGCACAACTGCAATAACTGGTACCTCTCCTCTCCTCTCCTCTCTTCTCTCTTTCCCTCTTTCTCTCTCTCTCTCTCTCTCTCCGGTCAGATGTCTTTCTCTGTGTGCTTCTGGAAAACAAAAAAAAACGAGGGTTTTCAAGAGATGGAGGCTGGAGGTTGGGGGAGGGGGATAAGGAAGGGTATAATCGTCTAATTAACGCCATCTCCTCCCAGATAACTTTTGGGCAGGGTGGGGGTGCCCAAAAGTTATCCCCCTTAAAACCCTCATAGCCGGATAAGTTTTGAAGGGGGGAAAAGTAATCCGGGAGCAATTTTTCCTTCCAAACGGTGGATATGGAGTAGGACCCACCTTTATCCGGGGGTGAAAAGAAATCCGGGGGGCTAATCCCCCATCCAAACGACCCGTAGGTGTGTTAAGGAGGGTTTTCTTTACCCCTTTCCCTCTCTCCTCTCTCCTGTATCTCCCATTCTCCACTGTAATGTAAACCTTTCACATTGAATAAAGCTCTGTAGTTTAAAGTAAGTTTTCCATCCTTTGCAATTTCATTTATTGCATATATTTTGGTATCAGAGCAATCTACTAAGCACTAATGCTTTTCTAATTTGGTTGTGCTTTATAGTTCTATTTTCAAAGGCTGTGCTTTATAGTTCTATGTTTTATAGGTCGTTGAACTAAATTAGGGTCCCTTAGGATCGACTTACTTTTTATATTGGTTTTTTTGGCACCGTCTTTTTAATTACATTACACCGTTTGTCTCGACAAAAAGAATCAGGAAAGTATAAAAGTATAAAGACTGTCTTTTAGTGTCTTTAGCGTCGTCTTATATGAACTAGCTATCTTACGTGTGTTCCACTCTCCTTTTATGCTATAGTCAACCCTTGCCCTTCTTTTTGGCTGTTCTTTGTCAATGAGAAATAACTTACCTAAAAAAAAAATTATCTAATAGTTTCTCTATATACATTACTTGATTTCTAATAGAGTATACTTTTTATATGATTTATAGAAATCGATCCAAAAAAGTAAGAAAAAATCTTGCAGCTTCTCTGCAATGTCAATTTGACATTTTTTCACTGGGAACTGTAATTTCCGAGTCCTCCAATTTTGTAAACAAAAATATACATAAAGTCCATTCAAAATCGGGCATACACATAATTCCAAAGAACAATTTTCGTTATAATGAGTAAAGAATTATAATAATTACAATTACTGAATCACAAAATAGTAAGAAATACAAATTAGAGTATTTGAGAACCAAGTCCTGTGTATCTACGGTCTTCTTAAAACAGATTCGTCACCTACCGAGGTTGTTGTAGGTTGAAACCGGCGTTTGTCTCCTAGAATAAAATGGCTGGACCATGAACTTTTTGAAACACCTTCGATGAACGTTTTGGCGAACATAACTATGTGATAGTGGACTGTATGCAAGTGTATATGTATGCCTCTATATTATCCAATACACAAAATGCATGCTCTTTGTATATAATACCAAAGGAGATGCCTCTATTATAGAGGAGGAGTAAAGCCAATTGAGTTCCACATGACTCATCATTTAACTGGAAAAATTGACGAGGTTGTCTACACTAAACCACAAATGCAGTTTCATTCATTATGGGTACGAAAATCCAATAGATGCATGAAAAGAATGTTAGAAAACTCACATTGTTTTATATATTTCTAGGAAAAACTTAAAAAAAACTTCTGAACTTTCACCGCAAGGCTTCATGGGCCTCCAAACTTAACAAAATTTTAATTAGACCTCCAAACTTCACACATTTAATCAATTACACCCACGCCGTTACTTCCCATCAATTTCCTAAAGGAAAATGCTGACATGACGCTTTTGGAGGGAAATGCCCTCGTTTTGGAGGGTAATGAGATCATGTGACCCTCACGTGGCAAGAGAGAAGATGTAAATACGCAATAAACATCCCAAAAAATACACTTCCCCATTTTGCAATCCAAACCAAAAAAAAATTCTTAACAATTCATTCGAATCACAAAATATATGGTTGTTTAATCCTTAATTGATCGTGAGGAAGACGAAAATGGGTTGGATGATGCGAGAATCTAGTGGTGATCCTCCCAAATATGGTACGTCTCTGCCTCTGGATCGATAATCTTTATAATTTTTTTCTTCCACTTAATGAAATACTATTGTTTAAGGGGGTTTTTCTTTCACCTAGGGTTTTGGCACCATGGAGTGAAGCTTTGGTTTTACTCTCGAGTATGTATTTGTTTTCATGTTTTGTGCTGGATAAACTCTGTGCCCTTACAATAGGTTCAGAAGTTAGGTATATATATGTAGGTAATTTCACAAAGTTTTGGACGTGATAGTGGTTAGAGTAATTGGATAGTAAAATGAATCTGATAATATAGCCGAGGGTAACTCGAGTTACCAAACTCTTTTAGTTTCTTAAACATTCCTAATCAATTTTTGACGGGTTAAACAAATCCTAATCCTAGTAGAACTAAGGGAGTAATTGATCATAAGATCTTTGAGACTGTTTTGCAAATATTCATGACAAGTCCAAGGCTGAAACACCTCTTCCCCTCCCCCTCTCTCTTTATGTTCCTCCAAACTACCCAAGTCTATGTACAATCTTGAATTATCGTTCAAAGGATTAAAAACGGTTTCACCTTTTTACTCCTAACCCCTAAAGTGTCATCTGCATTTCTCATTTTTTTTTTAGAAGTGAGAGAGAAGATGGAAGTTGGGTTTTAAGATGAGAGAGAGAAAATGAAGAAAGGAAGTAAGATTTTAGGGTTATTTGGTGTGGGGTGGGTGTATATATAGAGATAAAATGAAGAAGGGAGTCAAAAGGTGGGAGGTGACCCACTAAATATTGCATTTCCCTCCAAAACGAGGGCCAACAAGCCATGTCAGCACATCCCGTGAAGAAATTGATGGAAAGTAACAGCGTGAGTGTAATTGATTAAAATGTGTAAAGTTTGGAGGTCTAATTAAAATTTCGTTAAGTTTAGAAGCCTATGAAGCATTGCAGTGAAAGTTTAAAGAAAATTTCGTTAAGTTTGGAGGTCTAATTGAAATTTCGTTAAGTTTGGAGGCCTATGAAGCATCTAACTTTTAAGTATTATGAATATTATTAGTGTAATTGTTTCTTACCATCTTAATAATTCTGGTTTGATTTTGTAAAAAATAAGTTATTTTAGGTTATCATTTCTCAACTTGTTTCATACAAACAAATAAGCGTGTAATTGTTGTCAAGTTTAAAGAAAAATAACAAAATGATTCATATACTTTTGCTACTAAATTAGGCTAGCTAGAATAATTTCAGTGTACAATTTTTTTTACGTTGGAAAGCAAAAACTCTTGATATAATCAGTTTACGAATAAATAAAAATATGTCTTTTAAGTCGGCCCTCTGAGTCTAAAAAATTTAGAATCCTAACTCCGTCACTACCTCGTAGAGCTCTAGTATGTCGACAACCAAATGCGTCAACCTCCAAAAGCCCTTACATTCTTTAATCCTAAATGAAAAAATCTGCTTCCCGGAGCAACTTTAAAAATGTTGTTTATGGAAGCCTCTTTCGGGGGCCCCACCGACACCTCATCACAATGATCCGAACCGGTTATTTTGTAGGATCCACAGAATAGTGTGTGTACACAAAAAATCAGCTCGACTCGGCATCGATAAGTATGTCAAAAATTAAATTTTGATACAAAAAAACAAGAGCCTGAACAATTGCGATGATGTGTTGGTGGGACCCAAAGATGCTTCCAAGCCAACCTCATCCTAAATTACTTGAATTTCGGGGGGGTTTTTTTTTCAATTTTTTTTAAAGAAACCAAAATTTGCAGCCAAAATTTTCTCCAGCAATTTTGATTTTGAGGGAGAGAGAGTCGCGAGGGTTTCGAAGCAAGAGAGAAGGTAGAAGGCGTTGCTTAATTTTGATTTTGCCGGAGAGAAGAGAAAAGGGGAGTGATTTTCATCAGAAGAAGAAGAGATGGGAGAGAGGAAGGTACTCCATTAAACAAGTACTACCCGCCGGCAGAACCAGCTCATGCATGAATTTCATGAACCATAGGATTTAGGCCCCCCATAAAATTAAAAACCCAATACAATTTTGTACGTTTGCTGCTGAAAGTGCAAGACGACAAATGTTCAAATGATAGATTTTGAAATATTGTACCCTTTTTGGATATCTATAGTTTTGCATTTATAATGGTAAATCTTCTGTAATAGTTTTTATAATAACACTTTATTGGCCAATTTTTGAATACAAAATATAGGGTGGGCCCTTCTTTTTTTTTTTTTTTTCCAGTGGCTAGACCTCATTTAATAAGTTCGATTTAGGCCCCCCAAAAGTATGAGCAGGCTCTGCCCGCCAGACTTCGATCCGGCGAAGATACCACGGCGGAGGCGGCGCGAGAATGAGCAGATGAAAGTTAGGACGATGCTTCCAATGAGCATTCGCTGCGCCACCTGCGGCAATTACATCAACAAAGGTACCAAATTCAACTCCCGCAAGGAAGACGTCGTCGGAAAGGTATGTATACATATTTTTACGTATAGGGATACAAAAATCATTCCTAGGTGCCCCGGGCACACACAATGCGTGCGAACAATCCTATTATGCAAAATAGGGAAAGTGAAAATCTTCAATTGGGAATGGTCGATAATGAAATCCGACATGTGAAAGTAGAAGGGACTAGGGAGGGGAGAAGAAAATTAGGTTTCTTTTTTATAAACAAGAAGTTCTTGAAAAAAAACAATTTTTAAAAGAAAAAAAAAGTTTTTAAAAACATCTTTTGGGAAACAAAAGTTTTGAAAAAGAAAAAACCTTTTGGAAAAAAAAACCCGTTTTACGAAAACATCTATTTGGGCCTTGTTCTCCAATAGATTTTAGGTACATAAAATTTCACATTTTATGAGACTCTAATTTCAACACATAAAATGTAAAAGTGATTTTACGAGATTCTCATAAAATCTTCCTAAAATCTATAGGAAAACCACTACATTTTATCAATTGGGAAAACAACTTCATTTTATCACTCCTCTACCTAAAATCTATTGGAGAACAAGGCCTTGTAAAAAATTTTTATGTTCAACTTTTATGTTCTATTTTTCAGGAAGCAGACAGTGAAAAACTTAAAAGAGAAAAGGAAGAAATGGGAGATGCAATGAAATCCTTGGAGAATAGAACTTTGGACTCAAAAAGAGAGATGGATATTCTTGCTGCCCTGGATGAAGTGAAGTCCGTGAGGGTACTTGCTTAGAACTTGGTCATGGTATCAACACTGTCACATGATAAATGGCTTTGCTGATGCTTATTTGTTGTGATATCCTTTAATTGATGTATGTCAACCTTGTGATGGAAACAGGAAGGTGTATACTAACCCTCCACTCTCTCCTGGATAACTTGTTGCCGTAATAAAAATCTATTTGCAGAACCTGGAACAATTTTTCTAAGGGGGGAAAAAAAAAAACCACTAATGTAGCAAAGTAGGGTCTGTTATGATGATTGATCCAATGAGCGTACTCGTGAAGGCCTTGAAAAATAAAAGCCCAATTGGCATTTTGGTTGCTTTTTTTTTTTTTTTTATTTTACTTTTATGGTCTTGCTTTATGCAAATCTCAGCATTGTCTAATTTGAGTACCCATATCTATCTGCAACACATATTATCCTTTTAATCGTAAGGAAAGATACATTAACTGTGTTTATTCTGTTAGTAGATTCTTGTGTTGGTATTCCAAGCCATAGACATTTCCTCATCCGTGAGTTAGGAGTTTTCCTGGGATGTTTTTCCGTAGGATGTCACAAGAACAATGCACGTAGTAGCTAAGAAACTGCAACTTGTTTTACTGCCTCATTACTATTTCAATTGGCGCATTTCCTTGCCGAGCACATGGAAATTTTTAAAACAATATGTTGTTTAATTACGGAATACATTCAAATCTAACAGTGCTTTGGCCAACGTAGTTTGATTTTGGCGGTTCTTTTAAATCATGTTTCAAACCCTAGGCAAATTTCTTGGTTTAATCTAGGAATATGACCAGTATTCCATGACATTATTCTGGTCTAAAATATATAGATCAGGTTGTCCTTTGTCACTGTTCCTGAACATGGAATTATAGCGCGTAAGCCCAGATAATAGTTTGAGCTTTAGAATTTTTTATTTTATTTTTAAATTTTAGAAGTTTCTGTTTTCTAATATAACATTTTTTTGTAGTTGGAACATCTTTTGTAATTTAGCAACATTTTAAAAGCAAGGTTAAGTCAACTCTGCTTATTTGAGCATAAACTTTGTGACAATTTCTAATGAAAATTTGCAATTTGTTATTTTGTGATGTGTTTAATGGGATGGGACTTTAGGGGGTTGGTTAATAAACAGTTCGAACTGCACTCAAAAGGTAAGCCATTTCCTTTTTCATAAGAGCTTTCTGTACCAGAAACAATGGTACCCCAATTATAGCCCTTGGGAATATGTCTGTTCTCACCATCTCCAGTAGATGAGACAAATGTAATTAGGGTCGTACTTATGGTTACCATTCAGTCATATAGGATAATGATCTACTAATTAAGGACTCCCTTAGGATAATTTCGTGCAGACCTCATCATTCCGGATCAAATTTTGACGATCCGAATCACTCAATGTTTTTAAAATGCATTTTTAAGGGTCCACGCGGAAAATCTTCAAAAAAAAAAAAACTCGGAAGGGCTTGATTGGATCAGTTTTTGTTAAAAACGCTATATTTTTTAAAAACATTGAGTGGTTCGGATCGTCAAAATTTGATCCCGAAAGTCGAAAAATGGGGAGGTCCGCACGAAATTTTGTTTTGAGGGAGTTCTTAGTAGATCGGCTTCCCAGTTATATATATAGGGTAAACTTCTAGTCCGGACTTTTAATTTCCGGACTTTTTATACAAAAAAATTTTTGACGATCCGATCCGTCCAATGTGTTCAGAAGGTGTTTTCAAGGAACCTAGCGGAAAATTTTCAAAAAAAAACACCAGGAAGGGCTTGATCCAAGCAGTTTTCGCAAAAATATATAAATACGCTTTTTCGCGGCCGCTTGATCAAGCCCTTCCCGGTATTTTTTTTTGATGATTTCACGCGCAAACCCTAGAAAACACCTTATGAACACATTGGACGGATCGGATTTTCCAAAAAAAATTTGCAACACAAAAAAACGCCATTTTTTCCTTAAATCCGGGAGTGTGGACTAGAAAATCCACCTATATATATATGAGGGATCCCTCGTTTTATTTAAAATGAGGACCTCATGCTTCCCAACCAAATTTTGACGATCCAAACCGTTAGATGTGTTTAAAATGTGTTTTTTAGGCCCAACGCGAGGATTCGTCCAAAAAAAATACCGGTAAGGGCTTCATCCGATCATTTTTTTGTTAAAAACACTATATATAACGTTTTTAAGAAAAATTGATCGAATGAAGCCCTTACGGGTATTTTTTTGGGACAAATCCTCGCGGTGCACCTTAAAAACACATTTTAAACACATCTAACGGTCGGATTGTCAAAATTCAGTTCGAAAAGTGAAAAAATTGCTTGGTCCTCATTTTATTTAAAATGAGGGATCCCTCATTAGAAGTTGATCATATATATATATATATATATATATATATATATGTGAAAATTTTCTAGTCCACATCCTCCCGAAAATAAGAAAAAGTGATTTTTTTTGTGTTGCAAATTATTTTTGGAAAATCCGAGCCGTCCAATGAGTTCAAAAGGTGTTTTCAAGGGTTCACATTAGAAATCTTCAAAAAAAATTACCGGGAATGGCTTGATCCAAGCAGTTTTCGCAAAAACTGTAAATGTAAAATTTTTGCGAAAACTGCTTGAATCAAGCCCTTCCCGGTACTTTTTTTTGAAAAATTTCTTGGTAGGACCGTTGAAAACACCTTCTGAACACATTGGACGGCTCGGATCATCAAAATAATGCTTGGATCATGGAGTCCTGGATGTGAAGGGGACCCTATACATATTTTCAATCAGTCAAAAATGTGTTCTACGGTAGTAAAAATGCATATGACCTCCCCATCATTCTCATGTGTTACGACATTCACCAGAATGATGTTGTCCATAGATCGAACTATTTCCTCGTGAGCAATGAGAATATTTGCGATGTTTCAAAGCTTCCTTACCTTTATGCTTCTGTAAAGAATTTTATGTGAGGCAATAAATGTATTTGCTTCCCTTTATGCTCGAAAAATGTGGATTTGGAATTGGACACTGCGTCCAAAATAAATGTGCAAATGCTCATTTTAGATAGTGCTATGCGCCTATTAATGTCTGTTTTTACAGAGTTCTATATCATGAGGTTTTTCCTTTAACAGGAAAAGAAGTTGGAAGAAGATGATGAAGCCCTCATAAAATCATTATTTGGAGTAAGTACTTGGATATCGAGCTGCTGCTAATTGGCTTCATTGCTCCCTTTATTTTTCTGTTAGTTCATAGTCATGACTCGAGATTTACTAAGTTTTGAATCTCTCTCAGGGACCAAGGGGAGAGGTCATTCAGAGAATCGATGACGATGTTTTTGAAGATGATGATGATGATTTTTCAGAGACTATCTCTGACAATGGCGAAACATCAAGCAATGAATCAAAAGTAATTTACCTTCGCTATCAACTGGTTTGTTCATGGTTTTTTTTTTTTTTTTTTGTCTGAAAAAATTGCTCATGTCGTTTATAAGTTTCCATATTTGTCAAGCTGTGATTCATATTGTGCATTCCAGTATAAGGATTTCCACCACCCCGACATTTATTTCAGGAGGTTCATGACTCGTGCTATCAGTGTGGATGGTGTTTGCAGTGATAATATTCATCTCATATGTGTGAAACAAAAACATGATATAAGTTCATCAACCTTTCGACGACGATGCCATTGAAGAAATTCTTACCGAGTTCATTTATATTTTTTTTTGTGCAGAGGAGAAAGGTCTCTGAAGAACCTGCTGGTAACCCCACGGACTGTCTAGCAAAAACAAGCGACGGCTCCGAGGATGAAGGTCGGTTGAGTTTTACCGAAGGATTCGGTCTTTAATAGATACGGAGTATTTTCTATGTTATTCAAGATTTTCTTAGGATACGCAACTTAATATTTTCTTTGTTACAACCTCGCATATGTAGTTTTTTTATGCTGCACAATAGTTGCTTTGACGGATATTTTTCTTTACAGTACCTACTGACGTATTTTGTGATTCGGTGTTTTTTGACAGACAAGCAAGGGGCTTCTTCATCACCAAAACACATTTTCAAGTCTTCGGTTGTCAAAGTCTCTGTTGTTAAGAAACCGTCTTCGGCCTCCAACAGTAACGAGCCAGCAAAACAGGCTAGCACAGAAGAGCACAAAACCAACGGTACAAGCACTGGGCTACTCTCACTGTGCCAGAACTACGAAAGTGACGAAGATGATTAGTTTGCAGTCAGAGCTGGCTTTGAGGTAAAGCTCGTAAAACCACTGCTTTAGGCTTTCGACTTTTTTACCAATTTTGAGGGGCCCCAGTTTTATAGGTCCATATGGTTATTACTAATTAGGCCTATATGAAAATTGAATTATTGTGAAGGTTATCGATTTTGGTTCCTTATAATATTAAATGATTGTAATAACTTCATATGAAGTTTCTTATTGAGGGGTTCATTTTAAAAGTTCGCTTTAAGTCTCATGAATATCAGAGCTGGTTCTATTTGCAGTTAATAGATTTCTGATTGGGAACGACAATTTGCATATTGTCTGACTATGAGACACTCAGTTAACATAGCATATCGGTATATTTTTTCTTTGAACATAGGAATGTTGATTCACATAAATGACTGGAAATAAGCTCTTTTTTTTTTTTTTTCTGTATTCAAATTTTTTTTTCCGTATTTGTAAGTTTTGTGTCAATCTTTTTTCGGATTATTGATTCTTCTCGACAATAATAATTGGAAAAGTAAAAAAATATGTTCTAAACTTAAATTTATTTGAATAAACCCAAAAAATCTACCCCTCCGTACCTTTTTTTTTATAGACTATTTTAATTTATTGTTCCTTTTTTTTTTAGTGTTCTGAAAAGTTAATACTCCCTCCGTCCCAATTTCTTCGTCCTTCTTTCCATTTTGGGATGTCCTAAAATATTTGTCCCACTTCTAAAAACATCCATCAAAATTGGGTCACTTTTCAATTTTACCCTTAAAAAGTATTTTTCTCATCTTAATTGGTTAGTCTATTATCTTTATTTTATTACGGTTTTTATGATTTTGAAAATTTTGTATAATAAAACTAATGGATATCTATGAAACAAGATCCATATTGAAATATGTTTTGACTTTTATATAATAAATTAGCCTTACAAATTTGGTCACAGTAATCTTGACTGAATTTAGGAATAAAATAGAAAAGTCAATACAAAATTTTTACACCCCTTAAAAACCCGCTTCCCCAAAAGGGGCCAAGAAATTGGGACGGAGGGAGTAGTAAGAGTTTGGATAATTATTATTTTGCCCTTATGAAAAAGTTAGTGAGTAAAGAATTAATGCATAAAAGTTAATAGTAAGTTAGTGAGTTTGCATAATAGTAATGTTTCCTTTCCTTTAACAAGGGAGAACAAAGATGTGGCTCTTAGCTCATCTGTATATTGTCCTTGACTTCCAAATGGAGGTCAGAGTTTCGGGTTTTTAGAAAGATTTTGTATCCCCTTTAGATGGTAAACTACAAACACCTCTCTAATCCCCACCGTTTGGCCAAAAAAAATAAAAAAATAAAAAGTAGGGGGAATGAAATCGCATCCGAAGTTGGGTTTTGTCATTAATTGAAGTTAAATGAAAAATTCCACTTTCTTATTTCTGATTTTTTGATTTTTTTTTTTATGTTTTAAAGATTTTAATTTTTAAAGTACATATTTTTGTGTATAAAACGGAAATAATGCTAGTAATAAATTTAAAAAAATGTAACCAAAGAAGCGAATAATATATTGGAAGTTAAAGGAAAAGCTTACTATGATTCTATAACAGTCAACGCATTTTGAGCTACGACATGATCGGCGTTGTTGATTTATAGAGCTCGTCGAATAAATTAACATTACGAAAAACCAAGATTGGCTGTTGTTTCATTTTTCTTTGTACTTTGGATGGAAATCTATCTCAATTATTTCGTTTTAAAAAAAAATGTATTTCGGCCCAAACGGCCCATATCAAGAAACTCCAACCCGAGTCTTGAATCAGGTTTTACTACGGGCTATTTTGGCTTAAAAGCCGAAAACTAGATTATTTGTTATCTTTATTCAAATTTTTTTTTGTATTTGTTAGTTTTGCGTCAAGATTTTGTGGTTTCTGAATTACTCTCGTCAAAACGAATCCAAAGAGTACAAAATTGTGATAAATTTTTTTTTTTAAATAAAGCCAAAATAGGTGAATTATTGGCCAATAATTCACCTATTTTGGCTTAATTCAAAAAATATTTGATTTGACCATAAATTTATACTTGTTAGATTCTTCTTGTCGAGAGAAATCCAAAAACCATAAAACTCGATGCAAAACTAACAAATACAAAAAATATTTAAATAAAAACAACAAATAATCTAATAATCTAATTTTGACTTTTAAGCCAAATAACCCTAAAACCCATCGCCCCACGGGAGAGAATATACAGAACGAACGAGAGAGAGAGAGAGAGAGAGAGAGAGAGAGAGAGAGACCACGAACACCAGAAGGGGGAGAGAGGAGAGAGAGCAGAAAGTCGCGGGGGTTTCGAAGCAAGAGAGAAGAGTGGAGGGCGTTGCTTAATTTTAATTTCGCCGGAGAGAAGAGAGAAGGGTAGTGAGTCTCATCAGAAGAAGAAGAGATGGGAGAAAGGAAGGTATTGAACAAGTACTACCCGCCGGACTTCGATCCGGCGAAGATACCACGGCGGAGGCAGCTCAAGAATCAGCAGATGAAAGTTAGGATGATGCTTCCTATGAGCATTCGCTGCGCCACCTGTGGCAATTACATCTACAAAGGCACCAAATTCAACTCCCGCAAGGAAGACGTCGTAGGAGAGGTATCTATACATATATTCACAACGTGTGCGCAAATCGTATTATGCAAAATTGGGAAAGTGAAAATCTTCAATTGAGAATGATCGATAAGGAAATCCGACATGTGAAAGTGGAAGAGAGAGGAAAAGAAAATTAGGTTTCTTCTTGGCAACTTCTTTAAGTAGTTAAAAGGGTAGTTAAGGATTTTAAGCCCGCCTCATATTTCACACCAAAAGGGTGTTCGTTTACAATAGTAAGTATACACCCAGGCACATGCGAATCGCAATGCCTGCAAATCATGTTATGCAAAAGAGGAAAAGATTAATCTGTAATCTGGGATGTGAGAATATTAAGGACGGGAGAAGAAATTTGGGGTTAACATTTTTTTTGTCTTCTTGGTGGTTTTTTAAGGCAATATGACGGGTAGTTTGGGAAAAAGAAATTGTGAGCCAGCCTCACATTCACACCAAAAAGAGTTGTGCATTTATAATGAAGGTAAAAGATATGCATGTGTACATAAATAGTTGTGTAGAGTATGAATTTAATGGGTATATTTTTACATTCTTCGATTGCCTAATTGATGAAGTCCTCCGTTTTCCTTGAATATACTGCCTTCGGTTATGTTTCTCTCTGATTATAATTCAGCAATTAGGGTATTATTGTTAGGAATATGCGGAATACATTCCTAATATATGAACTAACGGATACTGGGGAATGGGAATTCAGAGGAGAAATGAATTGGAGGCACAAATTCATAAGAACATTCACCCAACTGGAGTAAATATACGTTACATTGTCTACCTAGGCTATGAGTCTGTGCAAATTGCAAAAATATTCCTTTGTGAATGGTACCATCAGGCTCCACACTCGCAGGAATTAGTTGCACCTGTTCGTGTTTTATTGAATCGGTGGGCCGTTTGTTTTTTGGTGGTACAATTGCCAATGTGTAGGTGGATCTGTTTTCATCTTTTTCTTATTTGCACTATTTGTTCTTTCTTTGATTGCTTTGTTTTGTGAAGTCTGATTAGTTAGTCAGCTATATCTTTATTGTAGTATGATCTCTGTTCTATTATTGTCTTGCTGTAAGGAATTTGAGCAGTTTCCATGGAACTCAAACATAGTTTTTTTTTTTTTTTCCAATTCCATTGAAATTAATATAAACTGTAAAGTATGTCGACTAAAGACCGAAGAAGCCTAAACCCACGCTGCAGAAGAGAAGGGCGTGCAATCTCTCTTTGGGTGCAGAAAGCCTAGTCAATATTCAGACTTGTTACTGTCTTCCTGTTGATTTTACAGAAAGCTGTGCAATTCTGGCATTATTCACAGGGTGCTTGTGTGCATGGGTCATGTAGAAAACCTTTGCCAAGTCCAAGGTGATCAAATTCCACCATTGATATGCCGATTGCCTGAGTACTGTGAATGCCATTGCACTTGCCAGATAACTTTGTCCAAACTATCCCCTTGAGGCTGAGCACATGTGAAACATAGTAAAATTACATACTAGGTTGGAACCTCGTTTTTATTGTTTGTTAGAATATGTTGGCAGGTTTCATTCGTCCCACGAGTCTTAAATTGAGTTTAGAGTATCTTACGCGAGCTAACTGTTAGAATGCAGAAGAAGTACTGTTATTGTCTTTAGCTCTGACTATGGATCTACTGCTATTCCAGATGCCACTGTTACCGTCTATCTTATTATGGTTTGATTTTATTATCTGTACATTCTTTCTTCTTAGTTTTGTGACCATTAAATGTGCCTTTCTATGACTTATATGGGATGTATATGAATGTATCACTACAGGTCGACTAGCTGATGAAAATATTGAAATTGTTTGCAGACATACTTGGGAATCCAAATTTTCAGGTTTTATTTTAAATGCACAAAGTGCTCTGCGGAGTTAACAATGAAGACAGACCCGCAAAATTCAGACTATGTTGTGGAGGCTGGTGCAACGCGGAATTTTGAACCGTGGCGTAAAGAGGATGAGGTATTAAGTTAATTTTTTCATACGTGTAGTTTATTTTTTGGATCTCCTTTGTTGCAAACTTGATTTTGGGTACTTATAACTTGTATGTTCTATTTTTCAGGAAGCAGACAGTGAAAAACTTAAAAGAGAAAAGGAAGAAATGGGAGATGCAATGAAATCCTTGGAAAATAGAACTTTGGACTCAAAAAGAGAGATGGACATCCTTGCTGCCCTGGATGAAGTGAAGTCCATGAGGGTACTTGCTTAAAACTTTGTCACAGTATCAACACTGTCTTATGATATATATTCTGGAGATCTGAATGTCATGAAACTATGCCTATGGCTTTGTTGATACTTATTTGTTGTGATATCCGTTAATTTATGTATGTTAACCTTGTAATGGAAACAGGAAAGGTGTACCAGTACTACCCCTCCACTCTCTCCATCCCCAACCTATATTAACCACCTCCCAACCTGCCTTACCTGGATAACTTGTCACCGTAATAAAAATCTATTTGCAAAACCTGGAACAATATTTCTAGTCATAAGAAAAAGAAAAAAAAAAAAAATTAATGTAGCAAAGCAGGGTCTGTTATGATGATAGATCGTGGTTATAACTTACAAGGTTCCAATGAGCATAACTGTGCGGCTTGTTTAGCTTTACAAGGCAATAAATATATCTGTATATTTAGGTGCCCGTATATTTCTATGTATATAAATATCCTATGTGTATACACATATACAAGTACACATTAAAATTTGCCAAAGATTTGAATCGGGATGAAGCTCTCCATTGTGGGGCATTGATCATCTTGGTGGCGGAATTGTTGGTGCATTATTGCAGAAGCTGCAATAGTGCATGTATTCTAGCCACTATTAAGAAGGCACAAAGCACAATGACTTGGAGAAACTCCAGGGTTAAGTCCTTTGTATGGTGGGTATCTATGCTGATAACTAATATACAGATAGGGGGTCGGGCTGGGGATGCCCTGATTTTCTGAACTGAACCTGACACTGATTGGTAATTTTTATTATCCCCATAACCGCCCCACCATATGCCCATCCAAATGGAGCAGGCGGCCAGAGACCAGAATTAAGGTTCTGTTGTCACCCTTTCCATTGCTTGGCAACATAGGCTAAGATAGGAGGGATGAGTTATGGTAAGCAAATAAGCATTAACTTTATGACGATTAAGGTACTGAATTCATGGTCTTCATAAGTTCATATGCTTGGTTAATTTTTTTGGGTCAAATGGTCAGTTTGCTTAAAGATGAGATCTTTAGCCTAGCGCATGGAAGCTTTCTGTTTCATTCATTTTGCTTAGGTTTGAAATTCAGTTTATATTCATGCTTACTAAAACGAGTTTTCTTTATTGATTGTCAGTCAAGACAAGCAACAGTCAGCGTAGATGCAATGCTGGAGGCTTTGCAGCGCTCAGCTGAGGATAAGGTAAGTACCTGCTAGATCATTTTCCAACCTTTTGGATGCAAATGCAACTCGTGAAGGCCTTGAAAAATATAGCCCAATTGGCTTTTTGGTTGCTTTATTTGCTTTTATGGTCTAGCTTTATGCAAATTGAAGCATTGTCTAATTTGGGTTTGAAATTATATGTATCTGCAGTACATATTTATCCTTTTAATTGTAAGGAAATAGACATCAACTGCGTTTATTCTGTTAGTAAACTCCTGTGTTGGTATTCCAAGCCATTGGCATTTCCTCATCCGTGAGTTTGGTGTTTTCCCAGGATTTTTTTTAACATAGGATATTGCAAAAACAGTACTCGTATTAGCTAAGAAACTGCAACTTGTTTTACTGCCTCATTATTATTTCAAGTGGCACATTTCCTTACTGAGTGCATGGAAATTTTTACAACAATAGGCTGTTTAATTTACCTTCTAGTCTTCATTCAAATCTTGCAGTGCTTTGGCCAACATAATTTGATTTTGGCAGTTATTTAAAATCCTCTTTCGAAGCAAATTTCCCTTGGTTTAATCAGAAACACAACCACTTTTCCATGACTTTTTTTTTTTCTGGTCTAAAATATATAGATCAGGTTGTCCTTTTGTCACTGTTTCTGAACATGGAATTAGAGTGGATAAGCCCAGATAATAGTTTTGAACTTTTGTTTGTTTTTTATTTTTATTTTAGAAGTTCCCCTTTTCTAATTTGCAGTAATATTTTTGTAGTTAGAACATATTTTGCAGTTTAGCAACATTTTAAAAGCGAGGTTAAGTCAACTCTGCTTATTTGAGCATAAACTTTTTGATGAGTTCTCATGAAAATTTGCAATTTGTTATTTTGGAATGTGTTTAATGGGATGGGACTTTGCGGGGTTGGTTTGGTTGATCAACAGTTCCACTGCACTCAAAAGGTTAGCCATTTCTGTTTGCATAAGAGCTCTCTGTACTAGAAACAATGGTGCCTCAATTATATTCCTTCGGGAATGTCTTTTCTCACCATCTCCAGTAGATGAGACAAAAGTACGCATTTTGATTAGGGTCGTAATTTACAGTTACCATTCATCCATATATGTTTACGGTTACCATTCAGCCATATACTCCCTATGTTTTTTTCATTCAGTCGAAAATTGATTCTACAGGACTAAATATCCATATGACCTCCCCATCATTCTCATATCTTACGACCTGACCAGAAGGATGTCCATAGATCGAACTATTTCATTGTGAGCAATGAGAATGTTTGCGATGTCTCAAAGGTTCCTTACCTTTATGCTTCCATTAAGAATTTATATGTGAGGCAATGAATGTCTTTGCTTTCCTTTGTTCTCGAAAATGTCGATTTGGACACTACTGCGTCCAAAATCGATGTGTACATACTCATTTTAGAGTGTGCTGTGCGCCTATTAAGGTCTGTGTTTACCGAGTTCTATATCATGGGGTTTTTCTGTTGACAGGAAAAGAAGTTGGAAGAAGAGGATGAAGCACTCATAAAATCATTATTTGGAGTAAGTAGTCGGATATTGAGCTGCTGCTACTTGGCTTCATTGATCCCTTTATTTTTCTGGTAGTTCATAGTGATGACTCGAGATTTACTAGGTTTTGAATCTCTCTCTCAGGGACCAAGGGGAGAGGTCATTCAGAGAATCGATGATGATGTTTTTGAAGATGATGATGATGATTTTTCTGAGATTATCTTTGACAATGGCGAAACATCAAGCAATAAATCAAAAGTAATTTACCTTCGCTATCAACTGGTCTGTTCATGGTTTTTTTTTTTTTGGTCTGAAAAAATTGCTCACGTTGTTTATCCAGAGGATTACTGATAGGAAGTGATTGTGAAATAATACTCCTATAAGTTTCCATAGTTGTCAAGCTGTGATTCATATTGTGCATTCTAGTATAACGATTTATGTGCCTTTAAGTTCACGCCCCGATATTTATTTGATGAGGTTCATGAGGTTGAAGCACTCATGCTATCTGTGTTGATGGTGTTTGTAGTGATAATATTCATCTCATATAGTTGTAACAAAAAATGATACAAGTTCAACCTTATGACGATGATGCCATTGAAGAAATTATTACGGAGTTCATTATGTTTTTTCTGCAGAGGAGAAAGGTTCCTGAAGAACCTGCTAGTGACCCCACAGACTGTCTAGCAAAAACAAGTGACAGCTCCAAGAATGAAGGTCGGTTGAGTTTTCTTAAGGATTCAGTCTTTTAATAGTTTGTGAAGTTCTATGTGCATAATAGTCGTTCTGATCCCCAACTAATGATGCATATGTCTAATGTCCTATTGAATTATTCAATATTAACTATTTCGCCTTCATTTGGATGAACAAATATTTTTCTTTACGGTACCTACTGACACATTTTGTGATTCCGTGTTTTTTTGACAGATAAGCAAGGGGCTTCCTCAGCACCAAAACACATTTTCAAGTCTTCGGCTGTGAGAGTCTCTGTTATTAAGAAACCGTCTTCGGCCTCCAACAGTAGCGGGCCAGCAAAACCAGCTAGCACAGATGAGCAGAAAACCAATGCTACAGCAACTGGGCTACTGTCACTATGCCAGAACTACGAAAGTGATGAAGATGATTAGTTTGCAGTTAATTGATTTTACATGCCACAGCTCTTAAACAATGTAGTTGAGCATATCCCCAGCACCATCAACTAAATTTCTGGTTACTGTATGATATGGCAATATTCCATGGGGCCAATTTGTGATAGTACAATAGTTATTTTTTTTTTGGTGGACAAGATCATAAATATAACAAAACAACTAAATTTCTGGTTACTGTATGATATGGAAATATGCCATGGAGCCAATTTGTGATGGTACAATAGATTTTTTTTTTTTGTGTGGACAAGATCATAAATACTATAACAAAACAAAGCTATTGAGGAAAATCCCTTGCAAGAATGTATTCTTGTGGAGGCAAGGCAAGGCAACTCGACGCCAACCAGTGAAACATGATTTTCTTGTGGAGGCAAGGCAACTCGATTCCAACCAGTGATCAGCAATGTTTCTCTTTCTACCAGACGCCAACCAGGGAATGACAATTAGCATATTGTCTATGAGACTCTCAGTTAACATGGCAATACCGGTGGTGTCTTTTTTTTCTTTTTTCTTTTTTAAAACATAGGAAATGTTGGTTCATATTAGTTAAATGACTGGAGATGCAAGTTCTTTTGGCCTGAACTTTGTTCTCCATAAGAGCAGTCGCAACCCTTACCCATAACCAAAACCAAATTTGAAATTTGGGTAAAAATACCCAAAATCCACCTCCAGTTGTTGCATCAAACTCATACGAAATCAAGTTTTACTAAAAATGAGGGAGAACCAAACCTCTTACTCTGATTTCAAACGGCTCTATTGTGGTGGTGTACTCGCCAGAAAAACTTCGACATCACCGTTGTCAACTCCGGCGAGGATAGAGAAGTCAGATCTAGAGAGGCTACAAGGTCGCTGTTGTAGGTTGTGGTGGTTGGACGTCAACACAGAGAGAAAAAAAGACCAAATAGAGGCAAAAAACGACTTGATCGATTGATTGAGAGAGACAGAGAGAGGGAGAATGAGAGTAGTTGCTTGAGAGAGAGGAGAGACAGGGAGACTTTTTTGCAGTTTCGGCGGTGGAGAACAGCGGAGGGCGGCAAAAGATGGTGGTTAGGGTTAGAAATATGGGTCAAGGACTAGAGGAGGTGATAATCAAATGTAACTTTTACTATAGCTAGATTTTCATTCAAATTTGAGGGAAAAAAAGAGTTAAGACTGGAGATGCTCTAAGATGACAAGACAGCAGTAGTTTGTGGAAAATTTCTAGCTTCTCATTGCAATAAACCTGTCAAACTCACAAATTCGCGAAAAGATTCAAGTGAAATCAAGCAAAACAATGGTCACTTCTTTCAATTCGAAAATACCATCCGAGCCATGGACGTTACAGTTTCACGTTCTTGACACGAGAGCCAAAGCGGTCCAACAATATAAACACAACCAACACCAAGAGCAATACAACCAATTGCTCAGTTAAAATAGTACAGCATAACATCAGAGGAGAGTAAGGAATAACAGGGTGTTATTTCTGGCCCTTCTTTTTCCACAGGTCCCCAAACATTTTCATGCTAGAGCCCTTTCTCTTCCCATTTCCAAAATCATCTTCAAAATCCTCTTCCCCTAAACCGGGTGAACCGACAAAGCCCGTGTACCCAGCAACTGATGGCTCGAATATGCTCCCAAAGTGCTTATCCATTGATCCAGACCTCTCAGAGATTCTTCTCCCATTCATCTCCACACCATCAGCAAGCACTGCGGCCGCAGCATCAGCAGCTTTCCTCCATTGCTCCGTCTGCACCCTGAGTTTCCTCATTTCACTTTCCAATTCCTCCTTCGCCCCTTCCACAGCTTCCAACTTCTCCCTCAACTCAACTTCATTAGCTCTGCTCTGCTCCAGCTCTCGTCTTAATTGGTTCAAGGTTGAACTCATTTCTTCTTCCTTGGCTTGACGACTTGACATCTCTAGAGCTGTTTCATTCAGTTGAGTTTTTAGGCTCCCATTTTCTACACGAAACACTTCTACTTCCTTCTCTTTCTCTTCCAACTTTGAAGCTAACTCATGAAATGATGGCATTTGTGTGTCCGGTGGTGGTTTACTTCCCTCGTCGTGTTGATCATCCGATGGATTCAACTCAATCTTGGGCTGCAATCTCATTTTCTCTGTTAGGAACTTCAAAACATCTGTTTCATGATGATTCTCGTCGGGAAGCTCAAGTGGGTTAGTCTTCTTTTGGACTTGGACACTTGGTTTCTTAGGTTTCTTCTCCAATTTCTCCTGAGCTGCATTTTTTTCCAACTCTGCAGAAGCTAACTGCTTCTTCAAAACCTTGAGCTCTTCTTGAGCTTGACCTAGTTGAGATTCAAGATTTGAAACACGAGTACCGAATCTCTTTTGATTCACGGACACAGACAGCACACTTTTTGGCGACTGACGATCGCCTAGCTTGGGGCTCCTCCTGTCGGTAATTGGTCGATTAGGCAATGGATCTGAGTTGGAACTAGATGTCCTGCGTTGTTGTGGAGCTCTGGGAGATGGCTTTTGAGGCATTTCTGATCCCCTACGCCAGCAAAAGAAAAAATATTTGCTTTTACAATAGAAATTTCTGAAGACTATCATCTCATCCATAACTTAATGAAGTTTAACAGTTCAAACCCGTCAGAATTCATATTGAGGTGCTTAAATAGGTACTAAAGCTACACAAAAATGCTTACAAAACACTTATTTCGGGTTCTTGCAGAAGTGAAACCAGTCATTCCAGCGGACATAGATATGATGTGATTGTAGGAAAATTAATATACACCATTTCATGAACAATAATGTCACATAGAGAATGATTGTGAAATAAAACTAACCCCAAAGCTACCAACAACCACACAAAAGTTCAAATGAAATGAAATGACACTTCAATATTCTATCCTTGGTACCAGACTATTACTGTTTGTTAATAATAATAATAATAATTATAATAAACCATACTAGGCAGAATACTAGAGAAAATAGTAATAGATCATCAAATATGTTGTAAAAGCAATTTGCAAATGCTGCTGTCTGTGGATGAAACTACCGTTCAGACTTCTGCAAATGAGCTGTCAAATTGGGATGTACTCCAAGAGGGTAGAAAATATCAATCTAGAACCAAGAACTGCGGTATCTCCTAGTGTATACGTTTTCGAGGCTTCAGGATTACACAAAAACATGTACTTGCTCCGTCATAAATATCTTGTCCATTTTTACTATTCAGGACACCACAAAAAAATATTTATATCTTCAAAAGTATATATTATATATGAGTAATATGGATCTTATTTAATAGATCTTAATCATTTCTATTAAAAAAATTTAAAATCATAGAAAATATTATAAATCGAAAGATATAAGCAATTGAAAAATCGCATGCATGCCAAGAAGTGGACAAGAAATTTGGGATTGAGGGAGTGATATGTTTTCCAGGCGTCGGGATTCAACATAGAATCTCCCAGAAAAAAAAGAAAGAAAGAAAGATGAACATGATTGAAAGCAATCAGCAATGGAACTGAACATACTGTCTGTAGAGGACTATATGTGCTGTATAAGTTATCTAACCTTGATCTTGACATTTGAACTGCTTAAAAGGCGAAGAGGAATATTTTGGCCAATTAGTCGACGTGTTTTACCTGCGCAACCTCAAGATAAAAAGGGAAAACAGACGTAAGCAACCAATCATAGGAGGAATTTATCAAAATGTAACTATGCAAGTCACAGTGGCGATTAAACATACAATTACTGGAGAATTCTGTTAATAGTAAATCATAATCAGCAATTTGCCAATGGAACATTCGCATCAAGCTAGATATCCATGATTTAGTTCGTACTCCATGGTATATTATGAAAATAGTGGAACAGAACAATGAAGTTGCGCAAGTTTTCCTTTGGACAAAATTATCAAATCAGTACCAGTCCTACTGATCAAAAGAAGAGATAATTCGGGAAGTTGCTCTAGGATATTAAACAGCTGTAGGACACGAAGAGATACTGAAGAACATCTAAGGTTTTTTAAGGAAGCATATTATTACCGATTGAATGCCCAAAACAAAAACATAAGAACATTAACAGAGGAATTAAAACGAGAATGCAATGAAGTTGCATATGTTACACTTGCCGTGTTTAACATACATGTTTTTCTTTACCAGTGGAGTACGCACATATTTTGTCCTTGTCCGGAGAAAACCTAATTCCATCCCTAGGGTGTTAGTTATCCTCCATTTATCTCCACAGGATGGAATAATAAAATCCAATTGCAGTCAGATCTTCAGCAAAAAGAAAGAGTTAAAATGTGAGACGTGTTTTCATCATATGTTTAGGATTCCTATATATGATGACCAACAAACGATTGAAGGGATTATGTAACTCAAGGACCCTTTTTAGTAGTATTAACATTTAAATGGTAGTTTTGGAGGATGCTAAAAACACAACTTTTTCGCTGTTTCCCCATTCATCCCTCTCACATGAATGCAACTACTCATGTGAGAGGAGAATGTGAAATAATTGGGCAATTTCTCAGATCCAAGAGACATGGGTTACTTCCGGTTTTCCAAACCACCAATTTCTTCACAAGTTATCTCACTTTGAGGGGCCATGTTTTTCAGGGTTACACGACATAAGCCCAAATTATTCCCCTATGTCTCTCAACGGAGCAATAAGTGGACCAGAGTATTATTACAAACCAGGCTGTTAATTTCCCAAATTGGGATTAACTATTCAGTTGTCTCAGACCACCACATCAGCTTTGATTCTAAAACCCTTATAGTCGAAGACATAAAGAAGTGGGTTATCAAAAGATCAACCACCCAAGTGAATTTTCATAAGCTAGTATGATCTATCCTGAATGTTTAGAACCGACGCTGAGGTTGTGATCCCAAACCACTGCAAAATTTATACAAACCCACAATGGATCATCTCAGGAACTCCAACAAAAGGCGAGGACAAACCTTCACATCTTATCACCACCATTGACTTCTTCTATCTATATTTGTGTAAGTAATCCTATGGGATATATTATCTAATCTCCCTCCGTTCTATAAAGTTTGATCACTACGAAATTACGTACAATTTTCAAACTAAAAAATAATGTATTTTCCAAGATAATTTTTGAATTTTTTTGCATCGTGTATAAAAGTCACGATAAGATCTATCAAACAAGATCCATATTGACTAAAAAAATATTTTTATAAACAAATTATTTTTTAGCTTGAAAATTGTACGTAATTTCGTAATAATCAAACTTTATGGAACGGAGGGAGTAATTGATTTGACAACTTGTAGTCCAAATATAGCGTAATGGAAACTCACCGTAACCAACAAATAACCACATTCAGATCCAATGATTAATCAACGTTCCAACCTAATAAACACTGCATCACTAAGTAGATCTCGGCAAAACACACACACAAAAAAAAAAAACCCAATTGGCTGTTGTGAGATGTGATTCATTCACAAGTTCATTTCTTTTGATACCATCTCTAAGAATTTACGTAAGAACCAAGCAATTAAGAAACGAAATAAGGCGTGCATTTCATAAATTTAGCCACGAAACGAAAAAAAAAAAAAGAAGAAGAAGAAGGAAAGAAGCAGAACAGCTATAGAAATGGCAAAGCAAAAACCAAGAAAATTGAATCTCACCTCAACTCCTAATTTATACTCCAATCTTTGTGAGAAAAATTTCCATCGGAAGATACCCTTTTGGGCAAATGCAGCCGGGGTGTGTTGTGATGAAATAGAAAGGCTAACTTTGGCTGTAAATGATGTAAGAGACGAATCTACATATCTTGTATCCGTGTGTCTATAAATACTGTATAAAACAGAGAGAGAGAGAGAGAGAGTTTGAATTAAAGGGTAGGTGGGGGAGAGTGCAAAGGTGAGAGGGAAGAGCCGGGAGAGGACAAGAGAGTAATTTAGAGGATTAATTACATCTTGCACCCCTAAATTATGACAGTTTTTCAAATTTGTTCTCAAATGTTATACATGACACTTGACCACCATAAACTACATGAATCTCTTAACTTGGGTCATTTACTGGCCTTCCGTTGTATAATGGTCGTAATGGTCATCAAAGAGTTTAAATAGTGTTTATATTTTTTCTTCAAATATGACTAGAAAGCCCAAATGACATGCATATCTAATAAAGTCGAAGACCTTTGGACTGTGTTTTTTCCCTCATTCTCATCATTCATCAATCAATCTCATTTGTTTTACACCTGCTAACACCTATTTATACCATTGTATCATCAAAATTATCAAGATTTCAAATGGCTCTTCAATGTAAAAAAAAAATCATACGAAGCTCTAATCTCTGATTTTAATATGTGTGTGTGTGTGTGTGTGTGTGTGTGTGTAGGTTTATAACCATATCCTTCTCAACGTTCATGTTTTAAGATCTTTAAGTGTTATAAATCGTCTGAAAATTAAGAAGGGCCAAACTAAAGTTAACAGGTTTAGATAATTCATTATTGTCAAATGTAGGACTTTGTAGTTAGAGGGGTAATTTGAAATATGTAAAAATATAAGGGGCAAGAAGCCTAATTTCGAACGTTAAAAAGGACAGACACGTTAGATTCCACAATCCTGTGTCAGTTGTGGTTTTTCTTTTCTTTTTTTGATAATGGTTCAGTTAACTCTCTGTCTTTTTAATAAGAGCAACAATTACTCCCCCCCTGGTTCTTGAATGCAGCGCTCCAAATTTAAATGCATTTTTAGAGCCTTTTTCAATTTACTTCCTTTTTATTGGGGGTCTAAAAAGGTTATATCCTTTGAGATTTCAACTTTCAACGTTCCAATTTCCCCCCTGCTCCCAAGAACTACCTTTCCAACTTTGAATCCAACATGATAATTGGAAATTTAGAATTAGGACATGTTTCGCTAAAAATGTTTTTGGCTGAGTTTCCGAATGGATAAAATCCATTCGGAAACTGAGTTGATAAAATCTTAGATTTTTGCATTCAAAGGCTTGATTTTATCAGATTTTATCAGATTTTATCAACTCAGTTTCCGAATGGATAAAATCAAAGGCTTGATTTTATCAGATTTTGATAAAATCCATTCGGAAACTCACTTAGAATGAATTGATTTTTCACGTTTTCAACTTTGAATCCAACATGATAAATGGAAATTTAGAATTAGGACGTGTTTCGCTAAAAATATTTTTAGAATGAATTGATTTTTCACGTTTTTTAACGTGATATTCTGTGAGAGAATGACATGTCTTAATTTTTTTTAAAAATTATTTTTTGTTAGTGAAACACCCACTTACTACTACTATTTGACAAAATTGATAATTAGTGAAACACCCACTTACTACTTCCTTTTTATTGGGGGTCTAACTTTTTTTTTTTTTACAGTTCAACATGTAATATGTATATTTTGAAAAGTTAGTGGGTAAACTCGTACATTTTTTATTTTGTCCTAAGTAGATTTCAAAGAATCTCATAAAAATCGTAATGGTGATGTCTCCGTAAAGGGTTGAATTTACGAAGTTTGACACTTAAAAAAAGATAGGCGGAGTAAAATATACTCGTATTTGAGAACATCGTTTATGTCAAACAACAACTTTAATTAACCAAACCACAAATGACAGAACAAAACGGTTCGGACAATTTTTTCAGAATATCCTCTTCTTAAACAATATACCAAGCAAGTTTAGATTATTTTTTGTGAAGCCCAATTTAAATTTAGATACTAATACAAAAAAATAATAATAAAGATCTTGAGCAAATACTTAAATCAATACCTACTAAAATGAAAGGTTTGATAGCAACCTGTCAAATGGCAATCTTCATATTTCAGTAGTACCCGTATGTATTTTGTGGCTGAGGTTCGAAATCATTTTTGTACCTTCTTTTTATTTTTGGTGCACTTTTTTCTCGGTATTCGTGGAAAATTATCGAATGATTATTTCAATTTCAAATGAATAAGGACAAGAAAAGAGTGTAAAAGTAACGAGAGTACGAAATTAATCTTCCTACTAATATTCATGTTGGAGGTGTTTGAGTGCTTTAATTTATTTTTATATGTGCGTGCATTTTGTTGTTCTATTAGGCCTATCCTTTTTTTATTGTTTTTTGGGATTTTGTTCTCGCCGTCTTTCAATAAGGTATGTCTCCATATGCTGTCATTTTTATTTAATGAATTACTTTCTCTTCCACTACAAAACGAGTCATATTGGAAAGAACCCTTACAATACACCATGAAAACTCGGGTCTTTCTTTATTATGTACTCCACTACTAGCAAAATTGAGGTCCCACTAATGAACGATAAATTTGGTTCTTAGAATGAGCCATACTTATTAGGGGGGGAATAAAAGTAGCAAATATATTTTTAGTGTTAAATTTTAAAGAGTCTGTTGGAGACATGCTTAGAGCATCCGCATCAGTCTCTCTAAATTTTAGACCAAATTACACCTTAAAAAGTCACATTATTATTTTAGCTAGTCACTTTTATAATGCCTACTGCATCAGACTCTCTATTTTAACTTTGTCCTATAAATATCTCCTTATTTTTTTTAATATAATATTAAAATGTTGCAAAGTGGGCCAAAGTAATTGGATTCAAAACCAAAGTATTGTCAGGTGGAAGAGAAGAGGCTGGTAAAATAATATGAGGCAAGTGAATAGTGACTCTTTAGAAGAAAAGAGGCGTTGTAGCACAAGTTAATTCTCAGGTGGAAGAGAAGAGGCTGGTAAAGCATGATTTCAAGGGGTTTGCTCTTTAATTTAATGTAGAAGAGAGAGTAAAGAGAGAGATGTGGATGCTCTTACAAGTTACAATGACATTTTATCAACTGCCGATGAAAAAAAAAAGACATTTTATCAACTTTTTTTGGCATTATATTAGGTGCTATAAATAATCAAAAGCGTTTGTTGGCTTGACCCCTTCATAAGAAATAAAGCACTGTTGCATCGCATGGAACATTTTCATGGAGATTTGCCTCTCCTCTTAGGAAATATGGGTTGGTCAACCATTAAATTTCCAAGAATTGGGAATTTCTGTAGTGCAGAGTCACACTACAGAGTTGTAGTGCGGCATCCAAGTCATCGATTGCTCAATCAATGGTATGATTTCATCTCGGTACTTGCATAATCTGACTCATCCATTGCCGAGATGAAATCCGAGTCATTGATTACTGAGATCAATAACTCAGATGCCGCACTACATGGCACTACATGATTCCCGAATCCAAAATTTCCGTCATCGTTCTCTTTTTACTTTCTTTTCAATCTACAAATCAAGTAAAATTTGTTCAATCATTAATGTTCATATCTCAAATTTAGTCAGTCGTCAAAGTGACGGTAAATTTACTCAGATAATCCACAAAAATGATAGAGGTACAATAAAAGTTTCCAACATGCTCCAACACACTCACATGGTGTGTGGAGCTCACATACACCATTTTCACACTTAAGTGTGCGTGGGCTTCACACAGCATGTGAGTGAATTGGAGGAGCCATGTTGAAAACTTTTGTTATACACCTATCATTATCCGTGCAGGACTCGAATTTGTGTGTTACAGTGCCATTACTCAAAACAAACAAAAATTAAGCAAGATTTGCGTATCCTCTCCTAGCTTGATTGATGCAATCAATAGTCAAAGGGAGCATTTGTAACGAGGGCCATAACTAATTCACCACTTCATCAATATCAATATCTCAACTATTGTTTCATTGGACCACAGAGAATTAATGTTTGTCTTAAGTCTGTGTTTGGATCTTAGAGTAAAAAGAAAGAAAGAAATCGTATAATTATTAATAAGACTTGTAATTCTTAATTTGGTTAATTTGACAATCAAAATGACTAGTGTTTTTTAATCAAAGGCTTAATCAATTTTTCCTCTTTCAACGAGACAAAACCAAAGAAAAAAGATTAAAGGCCTTGTTCGTTTCTCTGTTTAGTTTTAGTTTTAGTTTTAGTTTTAGTTTTGATAACATCATCATTTACCTCATTTCTCTCTCTATCTCTCTTCACTCATTACACCTGCTGACATCATCAAAACTAAACTAAACTATCTAACCAAACACAGCCTTTATATCTCTCACTTGATTGATACGTTCTCTCTGTAACCCCCATAACCGTAACTATTAGAAATGATCCAAACCCATCGTGGAGCTGCAGATATACATATAAAATGTTAGTATACTAGTATAGTTCTATTCATTGTAAAATACTGCACACTTTTCGTTTCACTCCCTTGAGAGACGTCTTTGGACTTTGGGGTCAAAATACTGCACACTTCCAATTCAAAAAAAAAAAAAAAAAAGACTTTGGGGTCATAATGACGATATTTGTTTTTGTCACATATCATGGATAGATATGCTACGATAGTATCACTTTTAAGGTAGAAGGAGTATCGCCTTTAGCACCATATAATCAACCCCAATGTAACTCATCAAAATTAAGTTCGCATCGCAAGTTATGAGAGAGATTACTATGTTTAGTCCCACCAAGCGAATGCGAAAACTCGAGAAGACAAGCATTAAACGAGGAATACCTACTAGTAATATTTACCCTTCAATCACTCGGTGACAGAATGGTCAAGATTTGCTTCTCTGTTACAGTCACTTCTAGGATCTAGTAATGTCTGTATTGATTATTGAAAAATGCGAGATAAAGCTTAAATTAAGTTCGCAATAATGCACATAAGATCATTGCTCATGGAAGTCCTGTGGTGCGAGGGTAGTGGTTCAAATATAGTAGTACAAAATAAAAGGTTGACTCTTTTTACTCTATGATCAATAATAGGCCCATCAAACAGGTGAAAATTTTGGATGCCGGTTGGGTTACAACGTGACATACTCAGTGTGCATCTCGGTCTTTCAAATGTTCAAAGGTGTTTTGAATGATTAGGATTTTAGAGAGAGAGAGAGAGAGAGAGAGAGAGAGATCTTGGTTGTCTTAAACACTTTTGGACCGCAGAGACGTTCGCTTGAACACCACGTTTGCGGTACCCTATTTGCACCCAAAATTTTCTACATCAGAACCACTGGATCCAGTAGTATCGTTGACTTATTTTCTTTGGGTGTACCTTCTAATAAAGCCACAATATCACATGCTCATCAGTCGTTAAAAATCCTTACACTATCTTTTGAAGCAGTGGTGATTGGTCAAGATCCTATTAGTCCACTAGCTAGTATATCAAAAGCTTAATAATACCGAGAATTTGGGTTCCTCGCTAAATAAACCAAATAATAATACAATAATTTAGCTGCATCAGACCCCTAAAAATAATAATAGGAAGATCATTTTCACACCCTTTTTTAAATAATTGCACCCATTTTCTTGTCTTTTAGTGAAAAAACTGTACATAGAGGTGCACCATAAGACCAAAAAAAGGGCAATTATTGAAAAAATGGGAGTGAAAATCATTTCCCTAATATAAAGGAGCCTAGTGGTTAGTAGTCGGCTAATTTTTCCATCTCCGTCTTATCATTTGCACTTTTTTTATTTGTTGTTACTAGCAGTCGGCTAATTTTTCCATCTCCGTCTTGTTATTTTTACTTCATTTTTTATTTATTTAGCATTACCTTGACAAATCATCCAACGTAGATTAACATTGTAAATTTTCGAGAATTAAAAAAAAAAAAAGTGAGAATGAGTTGCAACCTACAATCTTTGAATGAAAAAGAAAGAGCATGGGGCAACCGTGATGTTGAAAGGTTAGTCCGTGAGAATATAATGGGGTACAAATCAAAATGAGTAGTTGGCTGTGTTCCCTTACATTAAAGAGACACCTTTGCATGTGAAGTCTCTCCACCTACTATCACCGAACAAGTTTATTACCAGTTGCAAATAAGCAAACGAGCTTAATCGAGCCAATCTTTAGAATGTTCAGATTTGTTTATTAAGA
Source organism: Vaccinium macrocarpon (assembly GCA_022606695.1). NCBI lineage: Eukaryota > Viridiplantae > Streptophyta > Magnoliopsida > Ericales > Ericaceae > Vaccinium > Vaccinium macrocarpon. The sequence goes on from CM040180.1 coordinate 7,689,524, forward strand.
TTTTAAATGAACTCGGCCATTTCGATCTCAATATTGACAAAAATGACCAGTTCGAAGCGACTAACTCATAGATTTGAATCGACTCTTGTTCCCTTGGCAATGTGTGTCAAAAAATATTTATCTTTCTCATACACGCAGTCTAAAACTTCAAATAAAAATTTCATTTAATACACGAATAAGTTTATATGTATATAAAATTATAAAAATGTATTAAAATTTAAGCTTATAATACTTTTAAAAGTTTATAATTGTGCAAGTTATAAAACTTTCTTTATTTACAGGTAAAAGTTTATATAGATATTCAAGGTTATATGTGAGATTCTTATGGCATACATATAAGGGTCATTATCGCTCGGGGCTTGGCTAAAGAGGTTGAAGCGAGCGAAAACTATCTTTATCCTATCCGGAGGCGGTAGTCTTTGGGCCTTTGAATTTTGGCTTATTTGGGAGGCCAAATGCCCTTTTTTTTTGTTACAGCTAAACCTTTTGGAGTTATTTTCTTTTTAATTACAACTGAACTTTGTCTAGCCTACCATATGATGGAACAATAATACACTATGAGCAGTTGTTAGTTATCCATGCAACAAATGAACAGTCAATCAATGCATATATTCAGACATTCTCAAAATTTTAATACATATGTTTAGTTTTTTTTAGAACTTTAACTGTAAGATATATACACATAGTTACACATATGTCCAACCGTGTATTTTTTATTTTTTATTTCGGTACATTTTTATTATATCCTTTTTTTGGTACATTATATATTATATCTTATGTACATTAATCGTGCAATAATGAATTACAAGTGTACTGGGCTACGGGCGGGCTGTAGCTAAAATTTTTAGGCTCAAGCCCAGCCCATGGAAAGTTGGGCTAGGCTAACTGTGCAATAATGGAAAATTTGGCGGGCTTAGGCTCGAGTAAAAGTCCGACGCCGAGCCTTATGGCTCAGGTTAAAATGGCCAAATGATGAGGCTTATATATAGACTACGGACTTCTGAACCTCCATGATCCGAGCATTTTTCTGACAATCCGATCCGTCTAAAGTGTTCAGAAGGTGTTTTCAAGGGTTGAAGAGGAAAATCTTCAAAAAAAAAATACCGGGAAGGGCTTAATCCAAACAGTTTTCGCAAAAAAATTATATTTACAGTTTTTGCGAAAACTACTTAGATCAAGCCTTTCTTGGTATTGTTTTTTGAAGATTTCCCTCTTTGACCCTTGAAAACACCTTTTGAACACATTGGACAACTCAGATTTTCCAAAAATAATTTGCAACACAAAAAATTACTTTATTCTTATTCTCAGGAGGGTTTGGACTAGAAAAATTTCCATATATATATATACTTTGTAAGTTTTGAACTAACCGAGTTGAATACTGTCAAGTTCAGATTCAACTCATTTACTAACCGAGCTGAATACTATCATGTTCAGATTCAACTCATTTACTAACCGAGCAGAATACTGTCATGTTCAGTTTATATGTGAGATTCTTATGACATACATATATATACTCTATAAGTTCCAAACTAACCGAGCTGAATACCGTCATGTTCAGGTTATATGTGAGATTCTAATGGCATACATATATATCCTCTATAAGTTCCGAACTAACCGAGCTGAATACTATCATGTTTAGGTTCAGCTTATTTACTAGACGCACCTAAAATTGAGGCTCATGTTTGGCTCATTTAGTACCTGAGTCAAACTTGAACAAGCTTTTATTGAGTTGAGCCTCGAATAGTTGGAAAGAGATCATTCAGTGCTCTGGAGAACAACTCCCCTAGAACCCAACAGGTTGCCCACATGATCAAGACTTTGGAGTTTGCTCTTTTAAGATCTCAAGTTTAAAACCTCTCAAGTAGTATTACTAATTCATTTGGAGCAAGTCTGTATAGAACTTTGTTCTGTCTTTAATTAAGTTCTCCGCAAATGTGCAGTGAAATTGCCGCCCCCAAGGATTAATCGGCGCTATGTAAGTTGGTACTTCTGCACACGTGAGTTATCAAAACAAACTCCACAGGGCTCACCGTGACATATTTATGTGGACTCCACAAAATTTTGGTGGGTATTCCACACAAATGTATAGTGATGAGCCCAGGAGCAATGTTGTTCATTACTCCCTAGTTTTGGCGTAAAATGGCCTTTCTTTTTAGCCGCACAAAAGGAATTTAATGTAGATCTTGCAAAGCTTAAATTCTAACACCTTGAGGCCAAAAATAAGATATAAATAAAAGTAACAACCATCCTACTAGAAAACCACACTTGTCATGCTCTTATCAAGGCCTAAACCACAAGTCACAGTTTTGACTTTGATGGTGAGCAATTAGTCAGCAATAGGCTACATGCACAGAATTAACGCAGAATGTATTGAATTACGTATGTGAAACCCAGTAGGCACAATTATTAGTTCAGTTCGTTGGTGCAAATGTGATTTCCTTCATTCCGTAATCATATAAGCATGTAATCCTGGAACAAAAGATGAACAACTGGAGTTGCCAAAAGCACCTCGAAGTGTTTCAATAAAAGAGCCTATCGGCTGGCAGTTGAATCGTAAGATCACCACAAGTGAACTGCGGCAAATAAGTTTTCAGGAGAAAAATTAATATATCACTTAGCCAGAAAGTACAGGAACATAGCTAAACCTACGAATGTGTGAAGTCCGACACTCGAAAAACTAAATTTTGTGTCTCACGAAAGGGTGTGGCGAGCAACAAGCAAAACAATACAGGAACATAGCTAAACCTGGGAAGCAGGAGGGGAGGAAGGAGAAAGGATAGGATTGCCGCTTCATACAACCCACGAATTTGTGAATGTGCGACACTTAAAAACTAAGTTTTGTGCCTCACGAAAGGGCACACCCTAACTAGCAACAAGCAAACAATACACCCCTTAAACTTGCAAAGAACCCCATTCAAATGAAAGCCTACGGGGCTATGTTACAAGGATACTTCAAAAGGCATCAAGTACTAGTGTCGAGACACTCAAAAACGGATATGGGAACCGTGTTCCATTTAGTTGAAAAAATAACCTACTAAACATGTTTTCTAATTCAAATTTCTCACAAGCTATGTGGTACGCAGATAATTCCTACAATAAGATAGAGGCGGCTTTTAAATATTCCGACATGTTCCCGTATCTTTGAAATGAAAACTAGATGAACCCGATACTTAGGCACGTTACAAGTACCCGCACCCGACATTCGTACCCGCGTCCATGTAGCATAGCACAAGGGCTATCATTCAGCCAGGTTTCTGAATATGACGATAAATCAACTCATTCTGTCCCATTTTTTGTCCAATTACATGACAGATTTGAGTTTCACCCCCATTTTGTTAGTCCTGTAACAACAAATTGCCTACAGTTTGCCTTTCAGACCCTGTTCATCATCAACCTCATTTAGATAGTGCGTCATGGTGGATAATCTCACGGTACCACAAAAATTGGTTTCCATAACCTAACAGCGACAGCTGCACAGCAAAAATTTTGAATGGCATAAACAAGCACCTTTCATTCACCAATCACCTCGTGTCCTTTTACATGTGTATATTTTGGAGAGAGAGAGATTACCTTCACCCTAAAACCTACTGCCATGCAACTCGTGGCACGCTTGTCCTGGCCTGGGCCTCAGCTAACGAAACTGCCATTGCCAACATCATCTGCTCCTCAAAACTATCAGGAACAATTGCTCCTCCATTATTAGCTTGAAAGCCACCCTGAATTTCATGTTGAGGTGGCATTGCAACAACTCCATCTTGTGTTACATCACAACTACCGTAACTGGTCCCCACTTCAGCCACCTCAGACTCGTGATCTAACCCCCATTCTCCCCCAACCCCGGTCATTGCCAGCTGGCTGTCATGTAAATCCTCAATAGAGCCCCCAGAAGGCCCATAACTATCCATGGTTTGCTCTCTACTATCGGAAAACCTGCTGTAGGAAGGAGGCATGTTGAATGTGGACGTATTTGCATTGTAGTTGCCGCCGGAGGATTCTCCACCCATTTGTTGACGCTCAGCTAAGGCAGCAATTGCACAAGCAAGGCCTCCAGACGGCGACGAAGATGATTCGGCCGGCAAGGGCACAGCCTGTGAGACTAATTGATCTCCTGTCACGTAATGCTCTGGTGGAGCAGAGTCCCCATTCCTGATTCTGCCTTTCTCCTGTCAAGTGTCAACATGTGGCCAGTAAAAGCAAAAATCAGAATTACTAACAAATCCAAGCTGCATACAAGAGAGGAAGGGAGAGCTGCATACAAGAGAGGAAGGGAGCTCAATTGGGCAGTAATACAAATAGTATGGTGCATGCAACAAGCGACATTGTTTGGGCTTGTGAATTAACAATTCTATGTTCCTGTAAAGCTTCATCAAGATCAAGCAATTTCATAATCTTTTGAAAAGGCCACCAGCTGGGTGGTTGCATACAAAGACGATGGCTTTCTTTGGCTGTGCTTCAGGAACAATTTATCTACAAATTTTCAAACACTAGTTTCTTGGCGGATGTCATAAATTGCTTTTAAGAAAACAATGCAAAGAGACAAACTTTAATGAATGGTAGAGCTTTTCCCACATTGATCATTTGTTAAGTCCAAATCTAGTATATGAGCGCAAGTGGTCACTTAACTCACAACCACTTGATCTTAGGTTGAATGCTTCAACTTGGTATCAGAGCTAGACTTTCACAACCTTTTGGACCAACTCTATTGATTGTAGGACTGAGCAAAAAACCACCTGACCCGCCCGACCCATTGATCCACGGTCGGTTTTGTCCACAGTTTTGGTCGGCTGAGGGTTTTGTAGTAGTAAAAACTCGGGTTCTGGTTCGGATGTCGGGTTTGGACATTTTTAACCCGTTGTAACCGATCCGAGCGATGTATAACTGTATGAATGCCTCTTTTCAAGTTGAAATTTCTTACAAACATTGCTGAAGAAGCTTTTTCTTACAAACCTTACTTGCGCGTTAAAAAAAAAAACCAGTGTGCAAGCAACTAGTGCTGGGGTTTCAAAAACAATTTTCTGAAAAATTGATTCTGATACAGGAAATGACAAAGACAACAGTTCCCCCTGTAACATATATCCATGATGAGGAAACACCATTGTATCTGAAGCTTGATGCTTAATTAAGAAAAATAGAACAAGTACCTGAATCGACAACCAGATGGCTTCCATAACCATTATATCCTCAAGATCCAGATCAAATTCATCATCCCTGCATTTAGTGCCACAATGGAAGGATGGAAGGAATGATTACTTATGTTAAAACCAGATCAATTGCATTCGCCAAACAAGACACAACTTTAAACCAACTGAGTAGGAAAGCTACGATGAGGCACATGCAATGCAATAGTTGGTACGTGAGAAACTTACGAACAGATTATGAAACTAAAGACAGAAAAGATCCTCTCTCCTTTATGAGAGGGAGATGAAAACATTCCTTTCAATGGCACACACATTAAAACAAATGATTAAACCATAAATCGATGTAGATCCTCCTATCAGGAAACTAGTTGGGAGAAAGAGAGAGAGAAGGTCAACATTCATTGCAAAGAAGCTAATGTCAAAACAAATGACTAACCACAAGCCTATGCACGGAATAAGGTACCCAATACTACCTAGGGATAAAAGTTTTCACCGAAAAACTGAACTGACCGACCAAACCGGATAATTTTTGTAAAATTTGGTCGGTTTTGATTTTTCAAAAAAATTAACTATCAGTTCGGTTTCTGTTTTTAGACAAATAAAACCGTTTGCACCGAACCGAAATAAACACAAGTGATATGGGACACCCACAGGACAGATCTAAGCCGTTAATCCATTTAGCCCAAAAGTAATCCCACAGGACAGATCTAGCCCGTAAAGCTGATATCTCTCTCTAACCCTCCCCAACACCCCCACACACACACACACACACACACACACACACACAATCCATACCATTTCACCCACTCATATCTCACCATAGAAGCCAAGATCATATTTCTCCAGAGGTTTGAATTCATCCTCTTTCAATGGTTGGGGCTTTTATAAGTTTAAATAATACTCCGATTCTCCTTGTTGTGTTTTCTTTTCACATTATTTTGGGCGGATTTGGAATAGTTATAGCTGCTTTTTGGCACCTTTCTTCGCTAAAACTCGTCAATGGTCTGCTTTTCTTCTCAATCTGTAACCAGAATTTTTTTTCCCCGATTAAAAGAAAACCGATAAAACCGACCGTACCGTACCGATTAAACCACCACCGATCCGAACGGTTTTCTCCTGCAATCAGTCAGCATCAGTTTGTAGTTTTAAAAAACTGAGTACTTCGGTTCAGTTGGAAATCCGACAAAAAACAGACTGAACCGAACCAATTTCATCCCTAATGCTACCCATACAAGTTATGTGTTGCAACTACTTAATTTATGAAAGATAAGCTGTCAGACAAGAGTCTTGATGACCGAGCTACGTCCTTCAATTGATCTTACTTGACCAATTGGATATTCAAATGTAACATTTCAGCTCTGCATCTTTCTCTTCAGCTTGAAGTATCAGGCACTTGAATTTTACCGATAACAATAAAGAAATAGAATATGCAATCCACCTATTCTTTTTTCTTCCCCTTATCATAGTAAACTGCCTATTCTTGAATTCATTAATCTCCTACTCTTGGGAGACAATTAATGAAACAAAATGGACCATTAGCCACTTTAGATGTTGATAGGCACTCTCAAAAGCCCAAGATCCCATAGGAACAAAAGATTTGGTTAATGACAACAAATGAATTGGAATTAATAGATGCTCTCCATCCAAACTTGACATCAGAACCAAATTGTAGCAATGGAGCTTGGACTATGAGAACAAAAGATCGGTTGATTGGTTCATGAAAACCAAATGAATTGGAATTAATAGATGCTATTCATCCAAACTTGACATCGCAACCAAATTGTAGCAATGGAGCTTGGACTATTTATTAAGGGATCATAATAGCAAACGTTGCTATTAGATTTCGGACATGCAATACAGCTAGTGGCGATCCATCCAATCTAATTTGTAGTAAAACAAAACAAAACTTTATCTCAGTTAATAAAGGACTAACTATATTCCAAGCTCCAAAAACTTAATCCATTAAATGCTAACAGAAGTTTAAAACCAGCATCTAGTAGATCCCAGTTCAGAATGTGCGAGCTCTCAAAACCAGCATCTAGTACATCCATTATGCCACAAAAGAGACTCCTCAAGAAGGGCTATTGCTTGGTACATGGGAATGGCTGATATGGAAAGCCCATTATATTCCAGCTTTTCATACCCCATGTTTGGTATAGCAACAGAAGTTGGGAATCCATTCCCAACAAATTGTAAACCCATTCCACTTTAGAAGGAAGGAAACAGCCAGCATTGGATCAAATAAAATACCATGTGATGCATCTCAACTCTACTCTCCACAAACTGGGACCCGGTCCACCATCAGCAGTACATCACTAACACTTTTTGTGCCCGGGTGGCCACATACACACTCTATCCCCCTTCCATCAACCCCATCTCGCTTTATGTCCAACCCTTTCTCATCTCATTTAGAATAGTCCCACATATTCGTGAACTATGATTGCCCACTTATATTCTAGATGGCTTAGGTGAACAGAGCAATGCTCGAATCTCTAGCAAACAACAAAATCAAAATTTCAAGCCAGATTAAAAATTTAACCAAATGATGACACCTGAGTTAAAATTGTCCTTCAAAAACCTCAAGAAGATGATGTCAAATAAAAAGGGGGGAAAAATTGGCACTGGGGCATAATGCAAGAATGTAACAGTAATACTAAAATCTCCACATAATAGCTATTAAATAATGAAGACTTCTCCTACAAGCTTACATAGTTTCAAATCTACTTTGGGACGGAGGGCACAACAAAAGGGCATAAGCCCACCAAGCCACCGCCTAGGGCCTCCAGTTTTTGGCCAACAAAAGGGCCTCCAAATATAGGAATATATTAAGATAAGTATGTCCAGTATATTGAAGATATGCTAGTGCAGTTAAGCGGCAAGAGGCATGTGTTTCTATCCAGGAGGTCTCATGTTTGACACTTGATGGCTTTATTTTTTAACGCTTCATCTGCTGGAGGTGAGTTCAAAACGCCCCATTTGCTGGAGGTGAGATTTGAACTCACGACCTTAAAACCATTGCAAGAGGCCTGACGCTACACCACAAGGTTATTTTGCTTATTTTTATCAGACAACTTAGGCTTGGTTTCCCATTTGATAAAATGGGAAATCCATAAAATCAACCCATAACACAACCTCAAACTGAGTTGATTTTAGCAAACATTTGATTTTATGGATTTCTCATTTCATCAAATGAGAGACCAAGCCTTATTTTTATACAAAACAATAAGAAGCCTCATTTCTAAGCCTCACCTAGGGCCTCGAAAATCTCCAGGTCGGGCCTACCTAACATATCTAGTGCAAAAGACATTACCCAAGATGATAAATCATAATATAAACAAATTAACAGCAACAAACATATAACATTAAATAAAAAAGAAGTTAGAACAAAAGATCCACATATCATCCACTTTGGAAACCTGAAGCAAATTTTTAACACCCAAGACCAACAGTATGCGAAAATTTTGTACCTGTTCTGCCTAGGGCGTAGAGAAGGTCTTATCGATGAACATGGTTCTTCCAAAGAAACAATTTCCTCACCTTCAACAGCAGATGTAAACGATGTTTCTGCAAGAAATCGAACTCAATGTACCACTGAAAGACTAAAATGAAAGAGAGGACAAGTTACATGACATGAGATATATCCCACATGAAACCAGAAAAATAAATATACCTGCAACTGTGTTATATCCAACTTCTCCTTGTGCTAGTGTCGTACTAGAAGAACTTATGTCTGGTATCTTCCGTATTCTATCTTCTTCATCCAAAAGTTCCTGCTGGCGCATCCTTATTTTCGCTTCTATAACCCGTTGTTCTTCCTAAACCCATTACGGACCAAAAAATTGGAAAGCATTATCAAAAGTTTCTAAGTAACAACAAGCGCATAAAAAATGAGAGAACATATCAGAAATCTTACAACTTGCTCCATCCCTTTTTCCTCCTTTGTTTTCACCCCACGATATTCCACAGCATAGTTTGATGTTTTACAGAACGGACACCTTTTCCCGTTAAGGAATATCAGGAAAAATATAAATAAAAAAAAGCTGAACTAGGCCTCAAACAAATTAGGAGAAATTATCACATAATGCAGAAATACTGTTCACAAAGTCAAGGATACTGAGTAGGACGAGTCGAATTAGGTGTCTTCATCTGCAGAAAACACTCTATTCCCCACAAAAACAAATCAACAAGAATCCAAAATAAGGACAACACTAATCATCTGAGATGTGAGAGAAGTGCATAATAATTAATAAGTACCTGTACAAATGCCTTTCATGCAACATCTTGAGCGATTCAGACTTGGATAATACTGAAGAGATTTAAATGAGATAGAAAACAGGGTACGATTACAATTTCCATAGTAGCAAGATTACAGCCAAATGGAAAAAATTCAGATAAAGCCAATTCAGGTCTGCTTCAACTGGTTGCCAAGAAACCAAAGATCAATGAAACAAACTGGAACGTGCAACTTACATTTTGTTCTCTTTCAGTTCATAATAGGGAATTATCTCATCTATAGCACATGATAGAAATGTGCAACTATTATGATCTACTTGAAACCTCTTATTCAACATATGAAACCAAACAAAAAACACCAGCCCAATTACATGGACTCTTGAAATGTATGAACTGTGTCGGAGCCTTGAAACTTGGTACGGGTATGGAATATGTATAGGTCCTGTAGGATACTATAATTTGACATTAACTTAGGTAACGAATTTAACTATTCAAGTTCACTGCAGGACCAAAAGGAACCGAACCCTGGTTATCAAAAAGAAAAACACTTACGCGTTTGACCAAGATGCAAAAGCTATACTTTCTGTAATCTTACTACTATGAGAAGCAAATGAGTTGTATCTATCTCTTCCTCCGATGTCCATTTCCTTGGCTCAATTGCACATAAACCAAATCGGAAGCATCCGAAACGAAATAAATATTTAAGAACGCTTTTCGAAAAGGAAAAAAAAATGCAAGAATCCAAACACCGACCCAAAAGCAGATAGGGCATTCTGCGAGATCATAGCCGCATCAGAATTCGTACACTTAGAGAAGTCCTACAGTTAGACACTTACTTGTACGCGACATCGTCTATCATCATGCAATCAACACCCAAAAGACTCAACGAAAATGCAAAAACTTATGCTTTAGGTAACCTTAGCACCATGTGAAGCAAATAAACTAAATGAAGTTCATTTCCATAGCTCAATTACACACAAACAAAACCGAAACCATCCAAAAAGCAACAGAAACAGAATTTTAAGAAGAATTGAAACACGGACCAAAAAGCAAATAGGGCATTCTTCGAGGTCGTAGCCGCATTCGGATTCGTCGCCAGGGTAACACGGGGCGAGCTTAGAGTCAAGTATGAGCTTCTTAAGCTTCTTATGATCCACATCCTTGTGCTGGTACAACCCCTGTGGCCTCGTGTACTTCTCGTCCACCACTTGCCGCCTCCGCCCTAGCTTATTCCCCATTCAATTACAACAACAACAAATACGCAAAAATTATTCACAATCCTTAGAAACCCTAGTTTTGTTTTTCACACATCAACAGGTTCCGGGTTCCAAGAAGCGCAAAATCCGACGCGAAACGTCGTCGTAAGATCCTGCAACCAGATAAACAAAGAGATCAACAACACCAGGAGTAAATCGCAAAATTCAATTTCAAGAAACGAATCCTTGAAGCTTCGAGACAAGGAAACAGGATTCGATCGGTCAGACAAAGGAAGCGAACCTTTTGGCCTAATTGCAATGATATATACATATATTGCATACATGTATAGAGAGAGATGTGGATCGGAGACTGAATGATATTGAGAGAGAGAGAGAGAGAGATTGTGTATGTATGTGTATGTGTATATATGTGGAGGTATGAAGGTGTTGAGTGTTGGGTTTTGGTTGATAATCGGTGCGATTTTGTTTGGTTGTGCCTCTTCGACGGGAACTATTGGGATGAGGAGAGAGAAAGTGAGGAGAGAGAGAAGTGGAGGAGGGAAGGAGGGAAGCAAGGCATGGAGGGAAGGGAGGGTAGAGTAGTAGAGCCGGAAAGAATCAAAAGCGATGCACTTTAAAAAATGCGGACGGATGACGATTGCATTTTGCAAACGCGCTGGATGAAGCGCGCGTGCTTTAATGTCCGGGTCCCGTAGTGCATCGTCCACGCTCTAGCATGTAGCGTATCTTACAAACGTCTATTTTGGAAATCAGTGGTATGGATGCCATGAAGTTTTCTTACCGATAATGTAAAACACTTTGATCGGTAAAAAAGTATCTATGAATCCAAACCATTTTTGGACAATTGGAATTGGTGCACTGCATGGTACAGCGCAAGTAATGCACAGAAGTCACATTCAACTTGTGAAAATACTGTAGTATATAGTAGAAACTCTCCCTAGTATTTTTGTACTGACATTTTAATTGGCAAAAATATCAAAATACCGTAGTGGAATCTCAATCCAATATGATTATGAAAATTGAAGTTTTTCCTATCCTTGTTTTTCTCCTTTTACAAAAAAGAACAAATTTACAACTATACGCATTTTTACACGGGAAAATTGTTGATTGCTTCTAGCTAGGCCTTCTCCACCACATGTTGTATGACTTGTAGCACCAAATATGTTGCTCCTACATCAATGAGTGATGAAGAAAGCTCCTGAAACACCTTGTAGCGGTGCTCTACTTTTACACACATAATTGCACTCACTAACACAAGTCTTGGGATATGTTGTAATGCACCACAAGTGTCGAGAAGGCTTGTACAATATGTGTGATGGATAAAAATGTTGGGACATTATATAGCTGGGCTCCAAGACCACGGAATAATTGGTCCACGAGTGTATGTGGGCGTGCTTGTGTGAGGCCCCTACAATTGTGTTAGTGCTTGTGTAATATTAATGTGGTTGTAGAACAATTGTTTCGGAAAATTGGTTAGGTATCTCAATTTCTTTTTATTTTCCTACCAATGATGAGCCTTTTTTCGTTTGATAGGCAAGTCTACCATTGATTAAGAAAGTTATATACAAGGGCGGATTCAGAAGCCTGATCTACCCTGGGCTAACCTAGGTTTTGAATATTAATAACTTTAAGGACTTTAATTTCCTTTTCCTAACCCTTTTCCTATCCCCAAAGCCCTTTTTTAACTCAGAAAAAAAAATCTTCCTAAGAAAAGCTACAAGAAGTTTGCCGACTTCGACACGTTGAGTTGTTCAAAGGAGATTGATTTATGGGTAATTTTTTGAATAGGTGTTCATTTTGTTTTTAGGTGGGTGTTTATTTAGAATGAATTGTGATCCACACACGAAAAATGAGGTGGGCTAAAATTTATTGAACTATAATTTTACATAAAAAAAAATTCTCATTTTTTCAATCCCACCTGGGCTATAGCCCAAGTCAGCCTATTGATGGATCCGCCTGTGGTTATATACTGTTAACCACTTGTAAAACATTGTCATGTGGTATTGTATTGTGATTAAGTAATGTTCGCAATCTATAACTCTTGTGTTCATATCTTGAGGATTAAAATAACATACACTGAGCTAGTTTGCCATAACTGTAGATACATATTGCAGGTTCTAGATGAGGCCTAGTTTTCTAAAAAAATTTAGCACTTGCTAGTTTGCCATAACTGTAGATACATATTGCAGGTTCTAGTTGAGGCCTCATGATATTTCAAATCAAAAAATGAAGTGGTTCCGTGTATTATTTTTTGCACCAAATAAAAGTACACGAGGAGTACTTTAATTGTGTGCGAAGAAAATCGAAAAACGATACATGGAACCACCTCATTTTTTTATTTAAAATATCATAATTTTAGAACCTGAGTGCTAAAATCTTTTGAAAAATTGGGCCTCAGTTCATGATGTAAATTCTAGATAAGGATTTTAACAGAAACAGATAATCATATGTACGTAGGCTATAAAATTATGATTAATTTGCAATAAAAGGCAAGTACTATTTTATTACTATAAAAAGTTGAAAATCAACATGTATAAAACTTACAATCTGACCCGAAAAGCTCCATAAAGCTATTCAAAGTTTCAAACCCAACTTTGAGATTTTAAGAATTTCATTCATTTTTTAGTTTAAAAAAAAAATACAGATTTTTAGTGCGTTTCGCTTCAACCCCTCAATCTATCTATAGTGTAGCTCTTAATACATTAATTTTTGTAACAATATATGTGGGCATAGAAAAATAGAAACAAAATGTATTCTTTGCCCCTAGAAACATAGGAGTAATTTGAGCGTGGCATTGACGTTTTGAAAATTCAGGTGTCCTAAAGTGAATATATGTGGACCACTGATTGGTTGCTTTCTGTCGAGATTTGTAACCAGATTTGCACCATTACATAAATCATAACATGGATTTTGTTCCGATTAACATGACATTAATTAATAATGTAGAATTCGTTGACCAAGTATACACCATATATCAACGACTTATGTCTATCTTGAGCTTTGTGGATTTAATTCTTAAGAACCAAATTTAATTTCTATCTAGAGCTTTCAAATATTACATGGTGTTTTGGTATTTTGATACTCCCTCGGTTTCTCTTGAAGTCTGTAACTTGGTAATTCTAACTCATTAAGAAAGTATCATTATTGCATTTTTCACATCAATTTTTACATTCATTTTCCACTATTGTCCCTACCAGAGACATCATCATAAAACTTTAGCCACTAACTTTTCAAGAAAGGTCAAGGGCAAAATAACAAATGTACTACTAACTTTTACCTACTAACATCTTAACATCACACTTATATTGGAACAACCCAAATAAAATACACTACCCTTTTTAAGGAACGAAGGAAGTAAAATTTTATTTATGTTTTGATGCTCACCGAGAAGAATCATCATGTGAAGGAGTCTTTCAACCAATGTTAACTAGGTTGAGTGTATTTCGATCTAGTTTGTTAATTTAATCTTTTTTTTCGAGATAAAGAGGTTTGAACAAATTGATCGAGCGATATATATCCGATCTTTGTAATTTTTTCCGTGAGTAATTTTTTTTGACAAGCTTTAAAAAGACAAGTCATCCGATCATTATGGTGCCCCCACAAATGAGTCCTAATAATGACACGGTCGGGGCAGTACCATTGTGTTTTTGACCTTTCAATAAAGGACCTTTATGCAAAATAACCACACAACGATGTATACAAAAATTGCAGATAGTAGTACTATCTTTTTTAATGTTGTTGGGCAGTTGTGTTATCTGAACAAAAAAACAAATTGGGCCTGAGTTTGTTTAACATTAAGGTTGTGTTTGGTTCACCCACTCATTAGTTGTTTTGAGGAGGGTGAAGTGGTATGTTCAGTAGTTGCTGCAGTCAAGGAGGATACATATGAACCCTACCTAATGAAAACCTAACCATCATAAATCCTCTTCATGCTCATAGATGGTGTCACTGCATGAGCAGTGATATAGTACATCAATTCATTCTCTTTTTTTTCTTAACAGTGTAAAAGATCTTTCATCTGAGTACTTTAAACAGTGCAAAAAGAATTGAAAAATTATTTGCCAGAATGCTCTTTTTTTTTAATTAATCGGATGTCCCGATATCTAGGTCAGCTTGAGCGCACCTCTACTAATTCGGGGTAATAACCCCAATGGCAATAAGAATTTGCTTTCACCTGGATGGAGGTAACAATCAGGAATAACCCCAGTGGCAATAAAAATTTGCTGACAATGAGAATCGAACCTGAAATCTTAAGTAAAAGAAAACCCCTAAGGGCATTCACAATGGGCTCCTTAAAGCTAGCTCCTAAGTTAACACCTAAATTGTACACATAAGCCTAATTGTGGTCTATTTTTCACTCCTTGAGCTTGCTAAATTTAGAGAGCATATGTGCACTCAATATGATAGCAAGAGTATTATCTATTTTCAAATAAAATCATTTATGTTTTGAATATTTCATATAAAAAAAGATTAAAAGGGTTTCGGTCTCACTTAGAGCTAGCTACAAAGCTACTTAAACTTAGTTAATGGTTTATGAGTCATGCTTAGGAGCCACACGTAGGAGCTTGTATTAGGAGCTCATTGAAGACCATAATTTGATCAAATGGGTTGCTAATTTTTTTAAGAGTTCATTGTGGATGCCCTAAGTCCCGAGATGAGACCACTTTATCAATCCCTTTTTTAAGTCAAAATGACACGATTTTCCCTAGGAAGCAAGTAAAATGAAACGGGAAGGAAATATAAATATTAATGACCCCTCTAGCTAACCTATTCTCCCTCCGTCTCTTTTTTTTTTTATTGTCGAGTTTTTCATTTTTGATTATTCTTTAATAAGTGTGTATTTTAAATAGTTCATGGGTAAAAGCTTGTAAAATTATTATTTTGCCATGTAAAAAAATTAATGGGCAAAGAGTTAATGTGTAAAAATTGAGGATAATTTTAGAAAGTGTAAGCAAAAGTTAATGTGAAAGTTATAAAGTGAAATTAAAAGTTGATATGAAAGGTGTAATTGTAACAATTCTTTAATAAGTTGAATTTACGAAACAACACACTTAAAAGCGAGGAAGGAGTAGTTTTCATTAGATGACAAAAAGTGTACATATGTGTAGTGGGACTTTGGTCCCTTCCAAATAAATAAAAATAAGAGAAGTGTACGTTGGTAGTGACCACCAAAACATGGTTTTAAGTCAAGTCACATAATTCATGTACACGAGAGCAAAGGCGGGAAGCGTGAGAGTAAAAACGTTTTTGAAATACTTTTTAACCTACTAAAATCTGAGAACGTGAGAATTGAGGGTGCAAATACAATATTAAGATTTAAAGTAAAAATACGAGGCATTTTGAAGTATTATGTGACTAAGGTCGTAACTATCTCGTGCAGCAGTTATAGTACGTGATCAATTGACACGGCATAACTTTTCAGTTATGTATGATTATCATATACCATGAAGGAATATATTAAAAATGTTTGACGTGACCAACCACTCAACAGCTTGAATTTTTATATGGACTTTTATAAAAATCGTGCCAAATCGCCACATCATTGGCCGGCAACATAAATTGGGGTCAGCTCCTCTTTAATCTTTATACTGCGTTCTTCCATACCTCTTTATTTTTGTTCATATGTTGGGCTAAAAAAATTATTTAAATTGTTCATCTCGTAAAACATATCGTAAAACATAAAAAGATTTTTAAATTTCAGTTGTTTGGATATTGATGGACATGTAAGAAGCTACACTTTCTCTTGTTTATCGTAAGGTTTGACCGTAGAACATATTGACCATTCATTTTGCATTACAATTTGCAATGTGTTTATGCATCTCTTGTTATCCGATTATACTGATATTTTGTAAATTTATAGTTACTTTGCCAGTTCTACGTTGTGACGGTTCGGATCATATTTTTGAACCTGAGATGTGTACCAAAATTGAGGGATACTGAGGGATGGGTTACAGAGAGAGCTCATCCAACATAATTTGCAATTTCATTAGAGACTTCCAATCAATAGACTCCACCAGATCAAATCATTTACTCCAACAACCCTCCTTGTGAATCAATTAAAATCCATAATAGTTGCGTAAAATTTCATAACATCAAAAGCGATTGAATGAGAAAATCATAAATTATAAGTAACTGTATTTCAAGTATATTAATTCTATTCTTACCCAAAAAAAAAAGGTACATTAATTCTACTTAGTTTTCTTTTTGTAATTTCATTTTACTCATAGTTGTCCTTTGGAAGAAATGGATTTTTTTTTGTCTTTATTAAAAAAATTGTATTTGTTATTTTTGCATCGTTTTTTTTTTTTTTTGGATTATTGGTTTGTCTTGAGAGGAATCTAAAAAGTAAAAAAAAAATTATCAAAATTTTTAAAAAGCTCACTAAAGACAAAAATAATCCAATTTTTTTTTTTGGATTATTGGATAATTTTTGTCTTTATTTCCAAAAATTTTAGTTTGGTTAATAATTTTTTACTCTTTAAATTCTTTTTATCGAAATGAACCAATTATCAAAAATCGAAACAAAATGGACTATTTTTGCCGAGGACCCCTCAGTTTCCTAGGTGTACGACGGACATGGAAGTCCACCTACACACACACACACAGGACTGTACATTAACTTTGTAAAACTACTAGAAATCTAACCAATCTCAAACAACTACCGGCGGACGGAGTGTGAGGGAGTGTTTGGTCCTTACACTCTTCCTAATTTTCTTTCTAATTATACTTTTGAATTTTTTTATAAAATTACTGAAGAGTTGTCCCCGCCAACCCGATAAAATCCTTGGCCTAGTTTGGGTAAAAACCCAAAAACCGGTTTAAAAAAAACCATTTTGTCCTTATTCAATTTTTTTTTTTTGCATTCGTTAGTTCTGCATCAAGATTTTGTGGTTTCTGGATTCCCCTTGACGAGACGAATCTAACGAGTATAAAATTATGGCCAAAACTCAAATTTTTTTGAATAAAACCAAAATAGTTGGATTATTGGATCTATATTGGCTTTATTAAAAAAAAAATTGAGTTTTGACCATAAATTTATACTTGTTAGAGCATCCACAATGGTCTAACCAAAATTGGATAACCAAAAGTTGC
Organism: Vaccinium macrocarpon; assembly: GCA_022606695.1. NCBI lineage: Eukaryota > Viridiplantae > Streptophyta > Magnoliopsida > Ericales > Ericaceae > Vaccinium > Vaccinium macrocarpon. The sequence goes on from CM040180.1 coordinate 7,707,204, forward strand.
CACATAAGCTTTTGGTTATCCATTTAGAGGTTGCTAAAGTTAGCAATGTCAAGTCCCACATTGGTGTTTTTTGTCCATATTGATTCTATATTTTTGAAAAAATTTAAGAGTTTCGGTCAAAATTTTTACTTTTCCGATTCCTCTCGTTGAGACGGATCAATAGGTCGCAAAAGTTTGACGCAAAACTAAAAAAAAAAAAAAAACAATAAAGACAAAAAAAAGGAATAGTAAAAAGTGACTTAACTTATTAAGCCTTAGCGGCGGATGCAAGATTATCAATTAATTAGTCTGCTCTGTGGGGATCGCTCTTTAATAATTTAAAAAAGAAATTTAAAAGAGTACTACAAATAGAAAGAAAATTTAGGAGGAATGCAGGGGTTAAACACCCCCCTTGCACCAGAGATGGCAACGGGGCGGATCGGGGACGGATTTAACCTTCACCGCCTCCAATCCCTGAACCCCATATATAGTGGGAAACTTTAGTAATTAACAATAATTTAAGAGGTCTAAATTAGAATAATATATTAGATGTGTAATAAAAAACCGGTTTGGGAAAGGATCAGAGGTATATAGAACCATCTCCAACCTGATCCCCAATTTTTTCCCTCCAAATCCGACCCAATCCCCGAAAAACTCCCGAAACTCCAACCCGAACGGAGCCGGGATAGATGGGATCGGCCGGAATTGCCATCCCTACCTTGCACCCCCGGGTCCGCCCTTGTGCCTTCCCATAAGCAATTTTGATTCAACTATGTGACAACTTATTTTAGTCGAGCACAAATTAATACGTATTCCGCAATCCTGTTAATCAGTATTCAATTAAAATGATTTTTGACGTAATTATAATTCTTGTTGGAGGTTAATGTTGGAAAAATATGGTTTTGTAATCATATTTATGAGTGAATTGGAAATTGTCTCCTAATTATATCATTAAATAAATGATTAACATTTTGAGTGGGTGAAAATATCTTTTAATTAGTATTTAATCCCTTTGAATTAACCTTGAATTGGAGGCTAATAAATCAAGAGTTACATCAATTTTATTTGTATTTCAAAGTGGTATAAGGTGGCACCTCTTCAGGCTAGCTATAACAGTAGCCATTCAGCCAAGCACAACTCCAAACGATTGCATGCCTGTTCAGGCTTCTTTCCGAACAGTCACGTATGTACGGTTCTGAATGGGTTCGTACCTCTCCATTTAGGTGTCTGCATATCTATAAATAGGACCCTCCTCTTCCTCATTCATTTACGAAATTCATTGCATTCATTCTTCACTTACTACATAAAAAATTCTGAGAGTTCTGCATAATTTCCTGGTTCGCCTACCGATCAGATCAAAGTGTTACTTCCGTTCGGTGAAAGTCGAGTATTCTTGGGAAGTAAACGCCCAAGTATTCCATCAGTACCGTAGTGGAGGGAGAATTTGCTTTAAGGAAAGAGTATCAAAATACTCGCCTCAACTCAAAATGTCTATTGCCAATTTTCGGTGTACTGAAATTGGCTTGGTATGATTTCTATTTATTCTTTTTTTTTTTTCGTGTTTGTAAAACCCTAGCTTGTCTAGGTTTATAGATTTTCTTTAATCTAATCTCTTTTAAATATTGACTCACCAATCAAAACTTTAACCAATCAATGAAACAAAATCAAACAATCTAAGAACACCGATTTACGTGGAAAACCCTAAATGGGAAAAAATCACGGGAATGAATCATGCACTAGAAACATTGTGTGATTACAAATAGACTTACTCGATGACTGTGTATTCTCACCACGAATCCTAAGTCCTACTTGTCGAATCCATGTACATCACACCCTTGCATGATCGTCACGTCTTGAATCCTCAAGCCTTCCAAATGTTTTGCCTTTCGAACTCCACAAAAGGACTTTGATAGAGAAACGTTGAATTGAATATGAATGAGAAAACTCTTTGAAGATGATCTTAATCTCACGGCATTGGACGGCCTTCACAAATCTTCAAAGTTCATGAACCCTAGCACTTTATAATGGTATTTCGAAGAGAGAGGCACAGAAGGTTGAAAATATGGCTGCTGTGGTAATTAGAAAAAACCTAATTGCTAAAATTTTATAGTTGCCGAATCGTGCATTTTTGCCAGCTGTTTTGCTCGAGCAAAAAATCCAGCGAAAACAAACAGAATGTTTTGCTAATAAAAGGGCCTTGAAATGCTTGAGCAAAACGTGCAGCATCTAATTTTTTCCTTGTGCATTTTTGTCGACTGCTTTGCTTAAGCAAACGTCCAGCAAAATCAAGCAGAATGTTGTGCTAGTAGAGATCCTTGAAATGCTGGAGCAAAAACATGTAGCATCCAAGTTTGTCTTTAAAAAGAGCAATCCGTCTTGACTAAAAAACTACCGCACTTGAAATAAAAATACATATTGATCTGATTCATTTTTCACATCTAAAACAGACACTTTAAAAATAAATACCAAAGATTACATACCATAAAAAAATACGATACACCCAAATGTATATGTTTTGGGCATGAATTTGCCAAACCAAAAGAAGCTCAGCCTATTGGGCTTACAGTGTTTATTTCCAGATTTTTTGTAACCCGGTTCTAACAGTTAAAAATAGTGATTTCAATCTTCAAGCTGATTTGAAAAATGTTCACAAATGGGCTTAGGGGGTGTTTAGAAGCCTCTTTTTGCATTTTCATTTTTAACTTTTCTACTTCTAGTTGTTTGGCGGACAAAAGCGAACACACAACCCTACGACTAATTTAAAAACAGCTTAGGGAGTGCCACATGAATTTAGTTACACAATGTCACTCCCTACGACTACTTTAAAAACAGACTTGCGGTGCAAGCCATAAAATACTTAATTGAAATCCTTCCTAATACAATTGATTTTTAGGAGAGATAGATAGTGAAAAATCGGTCCGACATTCCTCATTCTGGAGCCCGCATGGTTTTCGTCGCTTAATTGCTTATTTGATTATCCAAAAATGATTTCCTAAACGAACTTTTATTCAATCAAATTAGTCATACAAACACTCGATAAACTAGTATAAACACATGAATCAAAGAATATACAGTACTATATGATGCAAAATAGAACAATATTATGATCCGTACAAAATTTCATCAGTGCAAAGACGATAAAAGTTCATCGAACGGCGGCAAATCCGTAATCAACCTATCAAACTCCTTAAACGAAACTCCTCTTGACAAATTCACCGCCCTCTTTTCCACCTTGATCTTCTGCTCCACCCCAACCGCCGAATCTTTACCGGTGAGTTGCTGAACGACAGACTTGAAGCTTGTGGCATCCGTTTCGACATACTTGGTCTCAATAAACACAATCTTCACCGGCCCAGCCACATCACCGCGAGACATAGTAAAAAATTCCTGAATTCAGCTGATAATTATCGCAATAATCAAACACAAACTTGAGGCGTTGAAGCTCGTAGTTTCTTGCTTTTTATGGACAAGCCGCGGGTAGTTTTTTTTCTTTCTATATGCGGATATGTTGATGTTTTTGGTATCCATGGTCTGAAATGTTGTGGTGGTTTTATATTGTTTTGGGGGGTTGACAGTTGACACAGTTACTAGAAATGTAAGGCAAGAGAATTTGACCGTTAGGATTGGGTCAAAATTGTACGGCTTCATGCTTAGAAAATGGTCTTCCATGCACGTGACTTGAAATTTGTTAGGAGAAATTACACGACAGTGGTACTCAGAGGGATTAATTACCTGTTTGATGGTCTCAACTTTCAAAATAACTACTCCTTCCGTTCTGATTTTCTTGTTCATTTTAACTGTTCTGGATACCTCAAAGAATTATTCGTATTTTCAAATGTTTAAGGTTTTATTTATGCAATATGTATTTTCAAATGTTGTATATGTTATATGTATCTTATTTGATAGATCTTGATTAAATCAAATGAACAATGTATTCAAAATCATAAAAAGACATTATAGATCGAAAGATATAAGTAATTTAAAATGGGACGCATGTTGAAAAACAAAAAAGAAATTTGTAAGGAACAATGTACATGACTTATGAGAACAAGTCCATCTATCACAAATGACAAGTTCAAAAATAAATACCAAAGTGGGCCCTTGAAATTATTACTCTCTGCGTGTGTAGACCTTTTGGGGTGTAAGTCACACATAAAGAAGAAGCAAGTCAATAAAATTATGAGAGCATGTCCATCTAATACAAATGACAAGGTTAAAAAATATAAATACCAAAGTGACCATTCAAATTATTACTATCTGAGAATGCACAAATTTATTTAGGAAGCAAATCTCACCAAAATAATAAATAAGTTCATAGAGTTGAGGGAGAAGTCCATCTAGTACAAAGACAAGTCCAAAGAATGTACGTATATCCAAAAAGTCTAGCTAGTGTATAAGGCAAAATGGTTAGGTCTTGTCATGGACACAATGTTTTGGTCATTGTAATTTACAGTTTACACTAGTTCTTACCATGTTTTCATGATTTCCATTCTTGGGACTCTTCCGTAACCGGTGCAAAATTTAAATTAGTGTTTTTTCTACGTTGTTTATCTTATTTACTTTGGGGGTGTTTGGGAAAAGACCTATGTGAGGCATTTTTTGGGTGTGAGATGCTCTCGTTTAACCTCTGTATTCATCTCGTTCCTCATTTACTTGATGCATTGGGTTTTCAAAAGCTTCCAGTTGAACCGTCTCCTATTTCAATCTATGCCGGACCGATCGCAAGGACGGACCGAGTAGCGGGTGAGCCGGGCAACCACCCTTCCCATGTTTCATATTTTTACTAGAAATATATAGTAGATTTTTATGCCATAAAGTTAAAACTATATATATGATTGCCCGCCCAAGATTATTTTGAACTACAACACCTGCCCAACTTATAATTTTGAGAAAGACAATGTTTTGTTTAGCAATACTTTGATTGATTATATATGTAATATAGTAGCTCTTGTATTACAGCTTCTATTGAAAAAAATTATAATTTTTCTTTTTTCTTTTCACATTTCCAAAAAAAAAATAAATTCAAAAAGATTATTTTCATATCTCTCATCTCACTAATCATTAATCACATTTTTTTCTCTACTCATACTCCTCTCTCCAATCATTATTCTCAGTTCCCTGTCTATATCTCTCAAATTATTACTTTTTCCAAAAACCCATCCAAACACTATCTCAAAAATATTTCTCAAAAAATTCTTCTCAAAACTCTCAACCAAACACAACTTTTTATGTAAAACTTTTTAGTGTTCATCCACCCAATTTTGAAATTTTGCCCGTCCCTGACCTATGGTTATACCAATATTAAAGTAACCGGTGATTATTTTTTTCCCGTGCCATTGATCTCTAATTTACCCAATTAGTTTTACCAAAATAATACTTGATCTCTAATTACTTGTAAATAGTTTTTTTTTTTTTTTTGAACTGCAGAAATTTTATAACAAAACTCAAGCCTCAAAAGAGGCATCCGAATTACAAACAAATGAAAGAACAGGAGGGGGATTACTAACCCAATTGGCCGGCATCGTAATTGCTTGTAAATAGTTGGAGATGAAATGATTGTACGTGGCTAGAATGTGGGACTTGGTACATGCACGTGGCTAGAATGTCTGAATGAGTTTGGATGTTTCCAAGTGTTTGGGTTTTGGAGGAGTACGTAACCACACAATCAGTTGACATCTTCCTGAGAACGAAAGAATTGTCAATATCCATGTTGACTTTTCCGAAGGAATTTGTTTGAGGGATGCATTCCAATTCCTAACGTGAAAATCAAGGGTTTAATTTGAAAGATTTCTATTTCCAAAAAGAGTTTAAATTATTTCCACCGTTGGTTATCTTTGGTGAAAACAAAAGTTTCCTTCATATCTATTGTATTACGGCACATATACATGTTCTATTATTGAGGATCACTGTTTGGACACATGGCGCAATGCAATCGATTTGGAGGAAACGTTTCCAGAAGGTTAGTGAATTAGGGTGTTGACAAGTGAGTAAATGATTATCACATCTAATTGGGGTTCTTATTATGTACTTTCAAAAGAATGTCCAAAACTATTATTTACACCTCTTACTAAATCATTTGTTCGGAATCATAATGTTTTATATATGAAATATAGATCTTATTTGATAGATCTTACTTAGTTTTATCAAACAAAATCTTTAAAACCTGATAAGCCTCCAATGTTGTATATATCCGGGCTTATCTAGCTCTTTTTGTTCACACACGCGTGCTTTATCTTGCTTTTATATGATTGATGTGCGCATAGTGTTGTTTTTGGTAGTTTCAGGGTAAACAAGTGAATAAAGCGTATTTTGAAGCGTTTTGGGAAGCATCCCAAGATTTCAATGGCCAAGCGCCCCATGACACTTCACCATCGAGCCTTGAGAGCCAAGAAATGAAGATTTGGCTAAGGCTCGAGGAGTTTAGAAGGTACAAGATCAAGCCGGAAGGCTAAAGGCGTGCCAAAGGCTTACAAAGTCTCTTAGTGGTATCCGGGGGTGAACAAGCACTCACGAGACCAAGTGCTCCCCTTCCCGAAGTTCGCACGATATTCGGAAGTGTTTTGGAATATGCCCGGTAGCACACAAGGCCAATGGAGGACCAAGGAAGAAGAGGCAACTTCAAATGCCTTAGTATTGATACTAGTATTGATAGGTATTAATACCTTTGAAGAAGAAGCTTAACAGAACCTCAAGTATTGATACCAATATTGATAGGTATCAATACCTGGCAACCTGAAAATTTGTTTAGCCCACTTGTTGGACTTTCCACTTATGGAAACTTACACTTTTTAGGATATTTTGTGAGAGAGAAAGTGTATTTGTATATATCTCTCCCTTCCTCTTTCTCTCTAAGATCTCCTACACTTTATCCTTAGTTTTATTTTTAGTCTTATTTTGCTCCCTTCTCTCTCCTCCATTGTTTAAGGGGATTGAAACTCTAATTTCCTTAGGAACTCAAGTAAGTACTAAGTTTCCGTTAATTTCTCGTTTATTAATAGTTCTTGTAATCTTCGGATCTCCATATAAATCTAGTTTATTTGTGTTTTCTTCGGTTAAATCTTATCTCTCCTCTCCTAACATTTTCCTTTGAAAACTCAAGTTTTTATGTGTTGTTTGTTAATCTCTTAAGGTTTAAAGTTGTAGGCAAGGTTAAAATCATCATATAAAATTAGTTTTTAAGAATGCATGTCATGTTCTTTATTTCCTTCAATTTTCTAGTCAAATCTCCTAGCATGTTTTGTGAGTAGTTTACTTAGGCTTGGTCATGGAGTGATTAACACTCCAGGACTCGAGTTAATATGTTCCTCTCAACAAAAGAAGCATACACCGTTTGTTTATCAAAGAATTAGGATTGATTTTATGTATCAAAATTCGGGTTTGTTAACCCCCTTGATCGCACGTCGCTAAGGGCTTGATCACTTGGCACGTTTGATGCTTAGGGCTATGACAACCCAAAGGTTTGTCTAAATGGCACAAGAATCCTAATCTTTGTGAAACACATTTTCCAGTTAATAGTTTTAAACTATAAATCTTCCATTCGGGACTATCTAACGATGACCCGAGTCGGTTATCGAGAGAGGAACGGATTAACTTTGGTTGTGGTTTGTTAAAATCTTCTAGACTTAGCCTTGCTTTTAATTAGCTTTTTAATCTTCCGCGTCATTCACAAAATTAAGTGAATTCCACCAACCAAACTCCAAAAGCCAAGTTTGCCGCTTTAAGGCTAAAACCAACATTCGCGAATCAACACTCACGCTCAGAGCATTTGGTCTCTGTGGACTCGACTCGATCTTACCAGTTTTGATGCTACGCGACACCTAAACCCTACGCTTGGGGAAATCATATTGAAATACAATCCAAGGTCGCAAGCAAAACCGAAAAACAAAATAGTACTCCCTCCGTCCCAATTTTATGGTCCCTCGTTCCATCCTAACTGGATAAAAAAACGATTATATCTTTCAATTGGTAATACATTTTATATGAAATATGGATCTTGTTCGATAGATCTTGATTTAATCTAATAAACAAAGTATTCAAAATCACCTAAAATATTGTATATTATAAGATATAACACTTTGAAAAGTGGCACGAATTCCCAAAAGATACTATAAAATTGGGACGGAGGGAGTATATATTAAAAATATAGATAAATTTTCAAAATGTGTGAGTAGTGATTTTCAATATCAAACGGAGGGAGATCACATTTAAAGTTTTAAGTGTTATTTTTAAACTAGGGTTGCTCAAAAAATTTAGTGAATCGTGAATCGATCCAAACCGATCGGACGACATGCAGCGATGCAAGCATGGTGATATATGCCTTTTATTTCCTAAGATGTGTCTGTATAATTGTACTCAGGTAAGATTCTAGGGGTGCTTACGGTCTAGATTGGTTCGGATTAGCATGAATCTAATCTTAATTTGCGACTGACGGTTTTTTAAAAATAAAATCAGTGTCTGATTCAAAAGTCTCATAGTTTGGTTCCAATCCAATCCGCGAGTCACGGATCGATTCCGGATTTGTCCACGGATTTTCAACTTATTCTTAAAAAAAAATCATCAACTCATTTAAAAATCCAAACTCAACATTCACTCTCCATAAGCTCATCATCCTCAATCCTTTGGGCGCTAGCCGTAGCATTTTGTGTCTCTCCAATGCTTGACATCTATTCATAAATGTAGTTCAGAATATGTATTTAGCAAAGAAAAAAAATTCTGGAACGATTCAAAAAAGTTAGTCCATAAACATAGGCATAAACTCTTTCCAACATTTGTCGATGAGATCCAAATAGCATACTCCGTAAACTCTTCATATCAAAATATCAAATTAGGTTTAGAAGTCTGCAATTTAACAAGTATATAAATATTAGAAGACATATATATAACAATTTACACCTATATTTTGTAGGAGATAACAATATAACCTTTCATATCAAAATATCAAATTGACAATATTTATAAATAAAAAAGTGGTAAAATTATACATGATCAAAATCTCACGATCTGAATCAGTTAATTCACGGTTTCAAAATCAAAATCTGTGTTTAAACCATAAGTCACGGTTTTTTATTTTTTGAATCTATGTCCGGACTATTAATCCGCAATTAAAATCCAAAACATGCAGATCGGATCGGTCTGGACCGAATTACGGTTCATTGGTTTTTTGAACAGCGCTGTAATATTCTACATGTGGAAATATAATCTCGGCAAAACCGAGTCCTTAAACATTTTAAGCTTTTGTAATTGAAATGGGCCGCACCTGTCTTTTCAATTCTTCTTTGTCCAAAATATCATAATAATTCCTTCTAAAAAAATATCATAATTCAATGGTGTCACAAACAAAATGATGCTACATGCACACTACCATGAACGAAATCATCATCACACCTTTTCTGTATCCTCCTGAAAAAAAGGTCAAACTAGTCTGGTAAGCGTAAACATCAAACACACAATATAAGAATACGAAACAATAAAGAAACCAACAAAAACCGATCGATCTAGCCATGAGCAGGTTGAAGAGAGCTCTAACAAGCCTTCGAGGACCGAACCCACGTATGTGGCAAAATACGGGGATGACTTGTGGCTAGGGGTGAAAGGCCAACCAAGATCGGATATAGCTAGTTTTCCCCGAAATCTATTTCAGTAGAGCATATGATGTCGATGGCCCGAGTTAGAGCACTCAATGGACTAGGGTGGCCCATTTAGCCTTACCAACCCCAGGGAAACTCCAAATACAGGCCTAAATCGTTTGTACATACAGATTTTTTGGGTGCTAAGATCCAAAGTCAAGAGGGAAACAGCCTAGATCGTACGCTAAGGTCCCTAAGCAATCACTTAGTGGAAAAGGAAGTGATTGAGCGATGACAAACAGGAGGTGGGCTTGGAAGCAGCCATCCTTTGAAGAAAGTATAATAGCTCACAGGTCTAGCTCCATGGAACCGAAAATGTATTAGGGCTCAAGTGATTCACCGAAGCGATGAGACCTTGAAAGCTAACAGAATTTAAGTGGTTTCCCAAAATCGGGTACCTACATAAGAGTAAGAGCGAGTCTTAGTTATTTGATTAGTTATCCATATTTTTACAATAGAAAGTATTTATATGTCTATTCTACTCCAACCTTAAAAATATTGTATTGTACTGCAGGGGGCGACCCACTCGCTATGGCCTATGGCCCAACCCAATTTGTTAAATCCATGATGGGCCAGGTGCGTTGCTCCACTCCGCTACGCATCTGACCTTACCTAGAACTTCTCGGTAGCTCTCTCTATGAGCCATAAGTTGTAACAAGTCAAAAGTGTTCACATATGTTTACATGAATGAATTGTTTTCTAGGTATGTAAATTACTAAGTTATTTTACTACGTGTAGATATGGTTCCATCAGCTTGAAAATCAAAGTCTCCTAGGACTTAACCATCGGTATATGACCATTGGTTTGGATGACCATGACCATCTCACATATTTTTACTATATGCTTATATAAGGCAAATTAAGAGAAGGATGGGATGGCTTAGCAACATAGATATACCATTATATTATAATAATTGGGAAATGGCTCGTTTAAAAGCAAAGGTAAGACAGGATGAGGAAGCAAGCTTGCTTTATTCGGTTTCCCTAGGGCTGACCCAAGATATTTAGATGTCATGTGTTTAATCGTCAAGTGGTGTTTGATATGCTTTTACAATTAAACAACATCAATAGTGGAATCATTCATTTTTATAATTATTTCAGTCAAATTGAACAATGAACATGCTTTGTTTACAACAGTATAAAAGTCTCCTTTGGTTGTCTTCAGCACATGTTTAGTACATGATAGCTTCAAACTCCCATTATCCTATACTTGACTATTGTTTGACAAATAACCACTTACAATACTTAAAAAGAAAGTGATAGGACAAGATTCGAACTCACTAAAAAATGGTGGAATACATTCACCTTACTGTGGTGGTGTAAATTCCCAGTTCACTCTATTTGATTCAATTCAGCTGATTGTGCCTTGATTGGTTTAAGTCCACACCTGAGCACCACTCCTGTGCGCTGAAGGAACTTATTAGCACCACATCAGACCGTTGGAGTCCGAAATGGTACTTCGATGATCAAGTCAGTAAGAGAATGAGGAAGGAAAATATTGAAAACTCTGATCTAGAGTTTAGAATATTGAGTTGTGCATACCTCTTTAAGGCTGAACTTGTTACCTTTTATAGGGAAAAAAGTGACGTGCCTGCCAAAGTACCACAATTGTGGGGATCTCGATTCTGGGGTGAACTCTTTGGCCGTCTGGTCTTATATGGAGAGGGAGGATTGGTTGAACCTCACCGGAGGTCTAGGAGCACGTCGGATGAGAAGGCTTAAGTCTCAGGAGCACGTCGACTGGAGCCCTGGGAGTACTCTTGAGAAGGAGGCTGGGATGCCTAAGAAGGAGGCCGGAGCCCCAGGGGCACGCCTGTAAAGGAGGTGGGGGTCCTTGGGGTGACGCCTAAGAAGGAGGCCAAAGCCCCGGGGGCGTGCCTGTGAAGGAGGCCGGAGCCCTGTGGGCACGCTACAGAAGAGGCGCTGGTCCCCTCGGGGGACGCTTTGAAAAGGCCGAGCCCTGTGGGTGCGCCACCGAGCCCTGTAGGGGGCACGCCAGGAATGAGGCTGGGGTCCCCTGGGGACGCCTCAAGGAGGCCTGAGCCTCTGTGGATGGACCTCACTGAAACCCTAGAGGTCATCGGCTAAAAATGGTGGCTAGAGCTCTGGGTACACCTAAGTGGGAGACCCCGCATGCGGAGCATCGTGATTAGTGCCTAGCCCGAATCCCCGGTCCGGTAGGCACTCAGACCAGAAAGTTAGCAACTGAGGGAGAAGTATAATGGAGAACTAGAGAGAGAAAGTGAGTAAAGAGTGTCCCACCACCGCCCTGAGTGTGGTATGTGAGGGCTTTATTTATAGGCAAAGAGGAGCGTGTCCCCCACGCCCCTCGGGGGCCTCACGCGCCCCGTCCCTATCACCGCATTGAATGCATGGACTGATGTCTGTCCGTCAAGTGGCACCTCAGCCATTGTGCTCTAAGAGTCGTCACCTGTCATCGATGTCCCTATCAGTCAAATCCCCCACCCCCCTGCAGACCTACGGTTGCAGGGTTGGTGGCTTGCCATGATGCAATGCACGTGGGGTGGTTGAGACCATTAATGAGCCACTCAGATTGCCAGAGGTGCCTCGATCGAGCCCCCTGACATCTGACATGACCCCCTAGAACCAAGGTCAAACAACTCAGTCCAGACAGCGCTCGGTGAACAGCTCCCCGAGGGCAGATGGTCTTCCTGGTGCAGCCTCCTGAGGGGAGAAGTCCAGCCAAGGCCCCCAAAGGTGGCCGAGCCTCCATCCGAGCACAGCCTCCCGAGGGGAGGAGTCCAGCCGAGGCCCCCAAAGGTGGCCAAGCCTATACGAACCTCCATCCGAGCACAACCTCCCGAGGGGAGGAGTCCAGCCGAGGCCCCTAAAGGTGGCCGAGCCTGTATGGACCTTCATCCGAGCACAGCCTCCCGAGGGGAGGAGTCCATCCGAGTGCACTTCGCCTAGCGCTCCGTCCGAGCGCTCTTGCCTACCCGAGGGCTAGGACAAACCTTGCCCAGGGCCTTCTCCTGGTAGATGAGTCCTCCTCGCAGCTGAGGCTAGTATGGACGTTGGTTCTCTAGGACCTTTGTGGGAAAAGGGCCCCTACAATAGCCCCTCAACTTCTTCAGCCATCGCTCGGATGCTGGAGGAGTTGAACCTCACCCACCGGTTTGGCCTCCTAGCCGAGCGCCATGTTGACCCATCGGTCATGACATGGTTTGGGATAAATATCCCTATGACCCACCGGTTTACCCGTGAGCTCCACCGAGCACGGATGGGTAAAAATCTCGGCTTAGGTGGGGAATCACTTCGATAGCCCCCGATTTCGGACCTAAGCCGAGCTGCCAAAGACAAGTGGGGAATGAAGATAGCAGAGCCTGGTAGTTCAACCCGAGGCCGTGCACTAGGCATCATTCGAGACCAAACGGTCTTCCGTTCGCTCAACCGATGACGAGCGAATCTTTCGAGACCAAACACGTGGGCTCCACCGAGCACGGTTGGAAAAATCTCGGCTTAGGTGGGGGAATCGCTTCGATAGCCTCCGATTTCGTACCTAAGCCGAGGTGGCCTTTAGCCGAACACTAACCAGCGTTCATCCCCCGAGCCTGTATTGGCAGAGGGGTTGGATGATAGCAAAGCCTGGTAGTCCAACCTGAGGCCCTGCAGTAGGAATCATCCGAGACCAAATGGTCTTCCTTTCGCTCAATCGAGGACGGGCGTTCCACAGAGCGGAATAGTGTTCCACCGAACATAGGTATTTCGCTTAGTATGAGACGTTCTTCCTAACGCGGTGTTCCATCGAACATGTAAAGGTGTCGCTCTGATGCTGGAGGAGTTGAACCTCTCATGACCTAGCGGTGTAGTCACTTAGCTGAATGTCATGTTGACCCATTGGCCACAACATAGTTTGAGATAAACATCATTCTGACCCGCCGGTCTGGCCTTCTAGTCGAGTGCCATGTTGACCTATCGATCATGACATGGACTTATGTTTCACTGAACAAGATCTAGGTGCCCTAGCGAACCACGGGGTGATGCTAGGAATTGGGCTTTATTAAGTTCCTTCTTAGTGCCAAAGCGAGATCTTTAGTGCTGGTTTTCATGCCCTTTTGTCCAGGGCTTCCATTCAACCCCTAGGTGAGAACACTGTTCAGCCACCGTCTCGGTGGGAACATTTTTCAACCCCTAGGCAGGAACCTCCTTTGACTTATAGGTGGGGGACACCAATTGGTCCCGGGGGGAGTTTCTTCAATCAATAACTCTATTCGACCCCAAGGCGGGACCTATGTTCAACCAACGACTAGGCAAGAACATTGCTCGACCCCTAGGCGAGGGACTTTCTTCAACCCTTATGTGGGGTCTTCTCTTATCCCCCAGGAGGGGAGTGTTCTGCCCCTAGGTGGGAGCGCTATTCGGCCAACGGCTAGGCGGGAACATTGCTCAACCCCTAGGGAGAACGGTCTTCAACCCCTTGGCGGGGACTTCAACCCCAGGAGGGGAGTGTTCTACCCCTAGGCGGGAGCGCTGTTTGGCCAACGGCTAGGCGGGAACATTGCTCAACCCCTAGGGGGAACGGTTTTCAACCCTTCGGCGGGGACTTCAGCCCCAGGAGGGGAGTGTTCTACCCCTAGGCGGGAGCGTTGTTCGGCCAACGGCTAGGCGGGAACATTGCTAAACCCCTAGGGGGAACGGTCTTCAACCCCCTACGGGACTTGACCCCCCGTGAGGGAGTGTTCTACCCTAGGCGAGCCACTGCTTGGCCAAATCGGGCTAGGCGGGAACATTGCTTAACCCTTAGGGGGAACGGTCTTCAACCCCTCGGCGGGGACTTCAGCCCTAGGAGGGGTGTTCTACCCCTAGGCGGGAGCGCTATTCGGCCAACGACTAGGCGGGAACATTGCTCAACCCCTAGGGGGAACGGTCTTCAACCCCTACGGGGACTTCAAATTAGGAGGGGGTGTTCTATCTCCCTAGGCGGGAGCGCTATTCGGCCAACGGCTAGGTGGGAACATTGTTCAACCACTAGGGGGAACGGTCTTCCAAAAAAGAACCCATGCCGCCTTGTGTCTTGAGTGTGATTGAACTGCCAAGGAGAACGACATCTCCACCCATTTCGGAACAAATAGATGTGAAAAGCTCTATGGAGGTGTTGAGAGTAGGTGAATCAAAAACCACCATGAAGACAAACTAGGAAAGACATGTGTCCCCAGCAGAGTCGCCAATTGTGGGGGTCTCGATTCTGGGGTGAACTCTTTGGCCATCTGGTCTTGTACGGAGAGGGAGGACTTGTTGAACCTCACTGGAGGTCCAAGAGCACGTCGGATGAGAAGGCTTAAGTCTCAGGAGCACGTCGACCGGAGCCCGTGGAGTACCCCTCGGTAGCGAGACCGGGTCACTGGGGATGCCTCGAGAAGGGAGGCCGGAGCCCTGGGGCACGCCTGCGGAAGGAGAGGCGGGCTCCCTGGTGACGCCTTGAGGAGGAGGCCCCAGGCCCGGGCGCCGCGGAAGTGAGGCCGGAGCCCCTAGGGCACGCTTTTGCGAAGGAGGCGGGTCCATGGGGGGGATGCCCGAAGGAGGCCGGACCCCCGGGGCACGCCGCAATGAAGTGAGGCGTGGTCCCCTGGGACCTTGAGAACGAGGCTGCACTCTGGGGCACGCCTGCGGAAGGAGAGGCCGCTCTCTACACACACACCTGGGAAGCGAGGCCTGAGCCCCTGGGCACGCCAAGTGAGGCGCCAGTCCCCTCGCGGGACGCCTAAAAAGGAGGCGGGCACAGGCCCTGGCCTCTTAGGAAACTGAGAGCCACACCCAGCCGAAGAGAAGTAGCGGGTCCACGGGGGGCGCGTAAGAAAAGAGGCCCAGGAGCCCAGGGGCCGCAGCTTGTGAAGGAGGTAAGGGGTCCACAGGGGCGTCTGAAAGGAAGTGGGAGCCACAGTGATGGACCCTCATTTGGAACCAGAGGCTGCGTCGAAGATGGTGTCTAGAGCTCTTGTGATGCAGCCGGTGGGGCTTTTACCACCGAGGAACGTCGCGTTAGTGCTTTAGGCCCCGGGCGGTGGTGGGACACTCTTTACTCTTTCTCTCTACAGTTCTCATTATACTTCTCCACATTCTTGACTTTACCGTGAGTCATACCGAGGCCGTAGCGTGTCCAGAATTTCAAGCGTACCTTGATTCTTTCCGCTTGTCGCGGGTCTCCCCCCGGTGTACCCAGGCTCACAGCCACCATCTTTTCTTGAGCCTCACAGGGTTCAGTGAGTCCATCCACAGGGCTCGGCCTCGGCTTCCGGGCGTGCCGCTTGGGCTCCGACCTCGCTTTTAAGGGCGTCGCGAGGGACCCCGTCTCCCTTCAGGCGTGCCCACTGGGGCTCGGCGGAGTGCGCCCGGGGGCTCCGACCTCCTTTTAAGCGTCCGCCGGGGACCAGCCTCCTCCCTTTGGCGTGCTCACAGGGCTCCGGCCTCGCTTCCCGGGGCGTGCCCACAGGTGGGCCTCCTTTCCTGGCGTGCCCGGGTCAGTACTCGCTGCCGGGTGTCCTCACGGGGACCCGCACCTCCCTTCCTGGCGTGCCCCGGGGCTCACGGCCTCCTTCCCGAGGCGCGCCCAGGGGGCTCGACCTCCTTCACCGGGGCATCACCCGGGGACCCCGCCTCCCTTCCGCGGCGTGCCGCTTTGGGGCTCCGACTCCACTTCTCGAGGCATCTACTGGGACCCGGCCTCGCCGAAAGAGTACTCCCGGTGGCTCCGTCGGCGTGCTCACGAGACTTAAGCCTTCTCATCCGACGTGCTCTTGAGACTTAAGCCTTCTCATCCAACGTGCTCCTGGACCTCCGGTGAGGATTGGTAATCCTCCCTCTCCGCACCCAAGACCCGGGCGGCCAAAGATTTCACCCCTGTCCGAGACCCCACAAACACATGATAGCCGATTGACTAAAGGATGCCACTCTTGACGATGGCAAGTGAGGCCATTATGAGCACAGGCAACCAATCATCCTTTGTTGTGTGTTATAACTGCTTGAGTGACGTTTCTCGTGACATCAAGTGAGTTGGCTAAGCACATGCGCAACCTCCTTCGCGGACTTGTTCGAATACGGGCAGTTATATTTGTGACCCTACCTTTAAGCATCTGGGTCATGGGTATGGGCTCTCTAGCCCACTTGACCAGGGCCGTGCAGTTTTGGGCCTTCATTGTTGGCCCGGACCACCAATTGTCCCAAATGGGCCATTAACTCTTCCTCATGGCCCAACGAAACTATTTCCGTTGGACACGATTAGTTGGTCCACAACACTTATCATTGGACCAAGTAGAGCATATCTCTATATGTTGCTGAAAAACTAATATTGATAACTATTCTTGATCAGTGCCTCTTTTTTTACCCAAAATTTGAAACCCCGAAGCCCAGGCCTCTTGGACCTTGTTGTAGGGCCGGGCCGGGCCTGGGTTGGTCAATCTTCATGGTGTGAGTATAGTTAAAACTTTCTTTAAAGGGTTAATAGGAGAGATCATTTGATGTTTACAACTTTTGGGTGAGAAATGATTAAAATGATTAGGGTACCGAATAGGGCCAAATCTATCGGCATCGAAGTTAGAATCAGTTTGGTAAACCTGCTTTTAATTGCACTTTTATATTACTCCTATTTTGAACCTACGAAAAGATTACCGCCAGGCCTAGCCCTTTGCCTATTTAGAACTCCTTTACCCCACTTTAATTAGTTATTAAGATGATATACAATTAATTAATGAGACAGTCGATATAGGGTATTGACTTTTGCACTTTTCCTTTTACTATCAGCACTCCCCTTTTTTGTTTTTGTTTTTGTTTTTGTTTTTTCGCTTGAAATTACCATTTAACCCTTTCATTAGTTCACTTTTTCACTTGTCAGTGAATGATGTGGTAATTAAATTCACATGAATTAAAAACAAAAAAAATGAGTGTGAATGGTAAAGAAAGGAGTGCAAAAATCAATTCCCGTGATTTAATGGGAATGTAATTATACCTAAGTAAATGCTAGAGAAAGGTTAATGGGTTGATTTACTTTTTTTTAACGGCGATGAATTAAATGTGAGATTGCGTACTATTAAAAGCTAAAAGGACAATAAAAAAATACATCAAATGAGAGGATAACATTCCAACGAGATTGACACACTACCCTTTCCGCAATGCTAAACCCAAAGAAGCAACATGGTTAACAAGAATAAACAAGTTTTTTTTTTGCCAATCGATAAGAAGAATTTATTAATCAAAACGAAATAGGAACATCCAATGCGGCTTCTCTACAAACCTAACTTGGGAAATTCCCGTGCCAGGTTGTAGTGATAGCCAAAGAAAGGGCATACTTGGCTATGACATTTGTCACCCTATTACAAACGCGTGGAACAAAACTAAAAGAACAAGAATTTAAACGACTAACTAAATTAATGGAATCTTTTGATGACCACTTCTACACTGGCCTTGACATTCGAAGTCCCCTGCAAATCTTTCACACCGTTTATGCATTTCCTTCCACAATGTAGTCCTTGCTCATGTCTTTGACAGCTGTAAACAAAGAAAACCGAATTCCTAGAGCCTCAACAGATTCTGCAGATTCCAAAAGAATAAACAAGTTTGAAATTAATCTGTAATCACTTCATTGACTTGTACTCTTTAACATTTTAGATTTTCATTTCAGCACTTTTACAACATGCTACAATGACTTTTCTTAGGAGGAGCTAATTGGCCAAAGGAATTGTATTCCTTGTTTGTTACTACTACTATTATCAATTTCAGAATCCGAACAAGAAGCCAATACACACTCCTTTCGTTTCCTTGAACCCTCCAATATCACATCATTCAAACGGGTCATAGAGTGGTCTGGTCCTAACCTATAGTAGCAATCTCCAGTGTTGAATGGAATTTCCCTAGTCAAAAGTGGGTTCCCATGGAAAAGCATGCCATCCTATTTGAACCGAAAAAACTTATAATTCGACTAAAAGAAAAGACACTACCGGATCGAAAATACAAGAAAAATAGTTGCAAAATTGTACAACACCGACGATGGAAACCACTTGCCAGGCGCCACCGCTGATGCTGCTAGAAAACCCACAAATCCGGCCTCCAAGCTCGGATCTGAGGGCCAGAGACCCCAAATTAGGAGATCTGGGTCGCCATCCTTATTTGCACAAAAGTTTTGCATAGAAAAAGTTTACTGAAAAGGAGAGGGACCTACAAAGAAAGAGTAATTATTCGATAGTCTCATAACACAACCACGTGATATTTCAAATCGCTACAACACCAGATATTTATGTAGAGTTCATTTACTTAATCGTGAGTCTCACGTAAATGTGTAGAGATAGATTAATCTAAAGCACCACCACATAGCGGTATTCCGTGAGAGCTAGTTCAACTGGTTAATTAGCAACATACGGTTTTCGTTGACAATCTCAACAAACCGAATAAGATGAACAATTACGGATCAAATACCAGTATTTTACACGAAAGGATCAAATATTTTACAAGAAGTGCCCCCATTGGCCCTAGGTCCACCTGGAATATTGGGGAACTCATCAAGAATCAACATGCAGTTGGGTCAATGGTGTTTCGGCTTGGTTTGCCTTCAATCTTACTCAATCCCCAATTAAACATGTCCCACAAGAAAAAGGTACCGTGAAAGCTAATTCAACTGGTTAATTAGCAATACAATAACGATAACGTTATCCAAAAAGTCCATGATAATTTTGCTGTAACATGTTCTGATATCATGGCTAATTGGGTCGTGCACACAAAACAAATCTATTTATAAGCATGGACAATTTTATATAGAAATTAGCAGAACGAGCCGAACAGTTAGCTGTGCAAGCTTCATTTGATACTTAACGAGCTTAAGAATGTGCAAGCTTCATTTGATACTTAACGAGCTTAAGAATATATATATATAGGGTAAACTTCTAGTCCGGACTTTTAATTTCCGGACTTTTTATACAAAAAAATTTTTGACGATCCAATCCGTCCAATGTGTTCAGAAGGTGTTTTCAAGGGCCCTTCATAAAAAAATTTAAAAAAAAACACCGGGAAGGGCTTGATCCAAAGCGGTTTTTAAAAAATATATAAATACGCTTTTTCGCGAAAACCGCTTGGATCAAGCCTTCCCGTATTTTTTGAAGATTTCTCGTGTGGACCCTAGAAAACACCTTCTGAACACATTGGACGGATCGGATTTTCCAAAAAAAATTTGCAACACAAAAAAACCCCATTTTTTCCTTAAATCCGGAAGTGTGGACTAGAAAATCCACCTATATCCACATTTAGTCAGGGTTCCCGGATTTTTAAAAAAATCGGACCTCCACTTTTCGAATTGAATTTCGACGATCCGAACCGTCCAATGTGTTTAAAAAGTGTTTTTAAGGTTTCCGCGAGAAATAAAAAAAAATATCAGGAAGGGCTTGATCCGAGCAGTTTTATATAAAAACATGACACATTGGACGGTTCAGATCGTCGAAATTCGATCGAGATCTATGAGGTGTGGATTTTTTAAAAATCTGGGAGCCCTGATTGGAAGTAAATTATATACATATATATTAAAGTTTAGTTTGTTTATGTGCCAAGCCAAACTCGAACAAGTCTAGATGGAGCCAAACACAAGCCTATCTCAAATAACTATTTTTTTACCAGTCGAGTAGTAGATTGTTCGAGTTTGGTTTGAAAACTTAACAAGCTTCAAATATAAAATAATCAAGCTTAATTTGTTTATGTAACAAATTACTCTTGAACGCATGGATGGAGACAGAGGGTGGCTATTAGGGATTTTTGCCCATACTATAATTTGAAAAAACTCTACTATTGTATTAAAAAATGTACTCCATATATCATCAAATTCCATAACCCCTCCCCTTTTTTACATATATAGCTCGCCCCCACTATGTAAAAATCATTGCTTTGTCTCTAGTTAAAAGGGCTTTTAACGAACAAAGAAGAGTTTAAACTTGAGTAGCTTGGTTCGTTTTTCAGCCCACAGACACATCCTCATTTGTTACTAAAGTAATAAAGTAAGAACATGCAACATTATTTTTTTGAGAGCAACATGCACCATTATTGAATGGTAAAGTAATGCCAATTCAAGTAATCCTAACAAACTCGATGGGTGTGAGTTAAAAAACTTTTAACCAGATCCAGCAAAATTATAAAATAGGCCCCATGTGATAACTGTATCCAACTTAAAATTACCTTAAGAGAGAATATAATGTTACCGACATAATAATAAAAAGTGTGAGCACTCTGTACACCAACTCCATCTTATTATTAAGGAAATCTATTGCCTGCTCTCGGAATGCTGCCAAGTAGAGTCCCAACTCTCTCTAACACCATAAGTTCACGACTAAGCGTATGCAATCATTACCACCATGAAAACATCGAGGCCCCCCCAAAAAAACCTATATCAGCCATGGAGCCCGAAAAAAGAGCCCATAACAACCATTGATTTCATGATTTGGGGAAGGAAGAGTTCTTGGGGCCAACTAGCTGGGTTTGGGGGGAGTTAAGAGATGAAGGATTCAACTGCAAATAAGCAAATACTACGGAATTTTTTTTTGTTCACCCTCACCAAAAGAGGCTGAACAAAACCCTCACTCTAATTGGTTGAAATGGTGAGGGCTACACCATCCATCGAGATGGTGTAAACTTTTAAGTTCCTGCAGAAGCAACTCTATCCCATGAAATAGTATCTGCGACTACCGGACTAGCATTAACAAAAAGTCAATATATCACATTGAGATAAAGAAAATATGGATCACGGTAAAAGACAGATGGGACCGTCCCCCAAAAAAACTTCAACAGAAGCAGGGTCACGATATCATTCAGTTGCCGGATAAGTTACTGTTGCTTTGGAAAGGACAGAAATAACGAAAAATGAAACGAAAGTTCTGCACTCCATCACAACATAGTCTATCTCAACAGGGAATACACTGACTTTCATCCATGGATCTCAGGCTCCAGGGCGAGGAACACGAGGCCTCACAGGTGTCTTTGAAGGACTTACCCTACATTACAAAATTATACAGAACAAAATGGTATCAGCTTAATCAGAAACAGTTCAGTAGTTATAGAAATTGTTTGGTTATTTTACCTGATGGGTTGGGTTCCCAAGAGCCTTCCGCTACAACTCAGAGCTGCAATGGCACTCTCTGCCTGCACATAAAGGAAAAAAAAACAATCATTTTGAGGGAGAAATGAATAAAGCAAACAAACTGGAAGATGGCCATATGACGCAGTGAAAATAGTAAGGCAATTATATAGCCATTTAAAGATGATGGAGTTTTGTTTACAGGTTCTTTCATGCATTAAGAGAAAGAGCTACTCCATATTTTAGAAAGGAAAAAAGCATGTCCAGGTGGACAATGTGGAAATGGCGCTTCAGAAATGAAAATGAACCACTCCTGCGACGATGATATACCACAACAACAATTTTGCTAGGGTATGCAGCAATCCAGGGAGTCAAATGAGAAAAGTAACATTGAGAAGTTATCTATTAAATAGATTGGTAAAAAACAAAGGGCAAAGAAGAAGGATCTCCATATGGTTTTCATAGACTTAGAAAAGGCTTATGATAGGGTGCCTATGGTGGATTTTGGAGAGAAAGGGGGTGACCAAAGGTTACATTGATGTGATCAGAGCCATGTATGAAGGTGCCATCACAACCATTAGATCACCAGTAGGGGAAACAAGTGAATTTCCAACCACAACAGGATTACACCAAGGATCAGCCTTGAGCCCGTACCTCTTTGCCTAAGTTATGGATGAGTTGACTAGACAGCTTCATCAGGATATCCAATGATGTATCCTGTTTGCAGATGATATTGTCCTCGTAGATGAAACTGCTAGAGGTGTTAATACTAAATTAGAAATTTGGAGGGAAACATTAGAGTCAAAGGGTCTATGGATAAATAGGAGTAAAACTGAGTGTATGGTGTGCAAATTTAGTAGTACCAGTAGTGCGCATGAAGAAAGAGTGATGATCCAAGACCAGAGGATTCCAAGGAGTGACCACTTTAGGTATTTAGGCTCAATTATGAGTAAAGATAGAAAGATTGTAGATGATGTGAGCCATAGGATCAAGTGGGGTGGCTCAAGTGGAGAAACACTACACGTGTACTATGTGTTAAGAGGAAAGCCACAAAATTGAAGTGAGAATTCTATAAAACTACCATAAGACCAATGATGCTTTACGGGACAGAATGTTGGCTTGTTAAAAAACAACAAGTGAGCAAGATGAGTGTTGCAGAAATGAAAATGTTGAGGTGGATGTGTGGTAAGACTAAACGAGATAGGATTAGAAATGAAAAAATTCGTGAGATGGTAGGTGTAGCACCTACAGAGGAGAAACTAAGAGGAATAGGCTAAGGTGGTTTGGACATGTCTACCGTACACCTGTAGATTCAATAGTTAAGAGAGCGGATATGATAGATTTGGGTAGTAATGCAAGGGGTAGGGGAAGACCTAAATTAACTTTAGATGCGGTTGTGTGCAAAGATACAAGTAAAATGGGTTTGAATGAACAAGTAGCCCTTGATAGAGCTCTTTGGAGAAAAAGGTTTCATGTAGCCGACCGGCCCGACCCTAAGTAATTAGGACATAAAGGCTTGGTTTGGTTTGGTTTAATCTTTAAGAGGGTTGGTGTGGCTAGTTACCCAGCTTCTATTGACGGCTCTCCCACTTGGGTTACCTTAGCCCCTGTTTCCTTCTAATTTCTTACTTGTATCTCTCAGTCTGACTTCCTTCAAGATGATAAACCCTAGAATTTGGTGATTTGTTGAAATTGACTAGTAAAAATATAAAAGGTCATCTGAATTCCCTAAACTTAAATCTTAGGACTTTGGAATATGTTACCAAAAATAATGTACGGGTAAGAGGACGCGTCAGCAATCCTTTATTTGGATATTGAGCAATTTTGCATACGCAGTGTACTCGAATCAAATAAATTATGGGGAAAAGGCTATAAATGTTTCTCTTTCTAGGCAATGTGTGCTCTCTTTGCTCTCTCTTTTCAAATATCATCAAAACATACACTCCAATTAGGAAATTTCTCGGGTATACCTCACTCACATACCGATATGATACCCTCGGACACGGGTCCTGTAGAGGAGATAGAAGAGTCCTCTAGCGGAGGTCCTAGCTGTTTTGGTCATAGATAATTATGGATATTATTTCATTCCTCACAGGCTACACATAGGGCTTACATCCTGTATGTTGTATATGTTGGACTTGGCCATAGGGGGAGTGGTAACTTCATAGACATGGTGATAACTCAGGTCTAGACACCCTCACCTGCCCCAAGAAAATAAGAGGAGGTAGAAGACAAGTGACCTAGAAAAGAACAAGTCATGCCGACAGAAAAATAAATTGTGTATGCCATGTCGCTTGCTACTTGCACAGCCAGAAACATATTTAATCTTAACAAAGTGGGAT
Organism: Vaccinium macrocarpon; assembly: GCA_022606695.1. NCBI lineage: Eukaryota > Viridiplantae > Streptophyta > Magnoliopsida > Ericales > Ericaceae > Vaccinium > Vaccinium macrocarpon. The sequence continues at coordinate 7,731,211 of CM040180.1, forward strand.
ATAAGATTCGTCATCAAGCCATTGAAGCATGGTTATCAGAATTAATCGCATCACTACTCAGAGCATTTAATGAAAAATGAACTCACCATAGCAAATTCAACAAAAGCAATACGCGTTGAATGCACATTATCCCCCAAAAGCCTAAGGCGAGAAACCTGTATAAGAGAAGCTTAGCCAGAAGCCCAAGAAAGTTTTTGGCAACCTAACGGCAAAACAAAGAGAAACTCCTATTGGGTAATGTACTAACCTCACCGCAACACGACTCAAAGAAGAACTTGACATCAGCTTGAGAAATCTGCATTGTCAAAATATTCTTTTTATTTTTGCATAAATGGAAAATCTATTCATTCAGCTCAAAGTTTCACCATTAGCTATCAGAAGTTCTGATTCAATTTTTTTGTAGACAATCAAGAGAACATAAGCACCAAACAAGAAGCCATCATAGAAAAAACGCCTACACAGTCATAAAATATAGCAGGGAACATAGAGATCAGAACTTGGGAATGATAAAAGGCCCAAAAGGAGAAATACCATCTTATCAATGTTTGTACAATAGACCGTCCTTGCACACATCTCACGTTCATCTTCTGACTGTTAAAAAAATCAGTATACAATCGTTTATAATGGAAGTTCGAAAATTCACACAGCAGCCATGGCTAAAATCATACATACCCTAGGAAGAAATGTTGGATTCACCGGAAGTATAGCAGTTTTCGAGGGTAAGACCCTAATTGGATAGAAACCTATGATCGTCCCACAAAGGTTAAGAGCTTCTCTTGCACTTCCTGTCCAAATAATTTTACATGACGAGTGAGCCCCGAGAAATCAAGCAGTATCTATCTCAACGTCTCAATGATACGTTACAGATTTTCAGCCCAAAGAAACCAACTTACGATCATCAGCAAACTCTACAAATGCAAAGCGAAGACGGGAATGAGGATCCCCACAAATTCGACAATCAACAACCTTCAAAGTAAAAATACCAATAAAGAATGTCAGAACATTTGTAATACTGTTTCTAAGCCACCGAACATCTTGGCTAGTCTCTAAAGAGGTCCAAAAAGAAACAAATCAAGATATCTAAGACATAAGTTGATGACAGAAACTCACTTACCAAATCAAATGGAGTAATGAAAACACAACAAAAAGACAGTAAATCCCATATAAAATGAAAGACTTAAATTGACTGGCAAAACACCACAATGGCCAAACTTCGGGGGTTGTTTTAACAGAAACATGTGGTACAATGTAACCATGCTTCATAAAACAGTACAGAAGGGCCCATACCAGAGATTCTTTCCGCGAATAGATTTTATGAAAGACGAGATACAACAAAACCATGGATTCAAACAAATATGTTAACAAAAGCTTACAAAAGCATTTTCTCAGCATGCATTCTACCTGCTAATTATAGAAGAGCCATCTTCGTTAAAGTGGCAAATATCAAATCTCTTTACTAACTTTGTGCCAGAAATAAAGGTTCAAAAAGCTGATTGGTCTGTAATATACATGCCAAAAGCATCTAAACCAAAATCAAAACACATGGTGTTCCTATCTTTAAGTGACTTTAGTCCTCCATCATCTTGGGTTTTCCTTATTAACAGAGACCTGTGATATGAAATGTTTACACATAAAAAGCACTTACGGGTGCTTTCGTCCAAAATAACTAAGAAGTCATATCATGCACATGTAGAAATGACATGGATACCATACAGTTACACTGCTACAGCCACCTTCCTTATAGGTCCTACATTTCCACCCACTGCAAAGGACTAAACAAGATGTGTATCCAGATATTGTTAAAGTTCGAGAAATACTGATACACCTGGAAATTTATAACAGGTGCTCATACCTAGGTCTCTTAAGGAAAAGGAGCATGCATGGGAATAAGCTTCGGTTTGTCATGTCACAAATTGATGGCATTTCATTCTCCAGTGATTCTACCTTGGTCTATTCCTTTAGGACATGATGCTTTACTAATCTGGCACAGCTTGTTATTATTATTTTTTTTGATAAGTTAATCTGGTACAGCTTGTTATGCCAACTACCATAAGACTCCTAAACCATAGATCTTATTAGCATCGTGATTTATATCTGCCAAAGTTCTTACAAGAAGTGCATTAATATAGAGCTGAAAGGACCGAAAAGAATGGAACTGAAGTCAGGCATCATGATCTAGAACAAGGGCAAAGACAGTTTACCTTTGCTTGAAAAGATAGTTTTTCACGGTGTAATGACAGGTAGAAGCTCTATTAGATCCCCATTCCCCAAGGTTGATTTGGAGCTTCATTTTTAAGTAAGGTTCATACTTCATAATTGGCTGGTTATTGTAGTCGGTCTTAACCCAAATCAAGAAAGTCTTCTCCCAACTATTTAAGATACAATTGCTAATCATTTTTAAAGACCACAAATTCCTCCACCAAAACTAGAACCTTCCTAATAAATCACCTGGGTTGTTTAGGAACATAAAAAACCTCAAGCTTGGACATTCTCTATGTAGTGTGTTGGCCGCGAGAGGGGAGTTTCAAACCTGTCACATCCTCTTTGGAGGGTTGAATTCTAGCCCACTATTAGTACCTATGTGATTAAGAAAATTGTCTTGCAAGCAAACCAAAAGACTAAGGTCGTTGATAGTGAATTTCGAAGATCATATATAGGCATTCAAAAGCCTAGCAGGTTCGAAGTCTGCCTCTTCACCACTCACATGGAAAAAGATTGATAATTTCCTTGTAATTATTAGAAGCTATGGTTACATAGCCAGTTGCAAAGACGGGTCCATGCATTCTACATCAATCACAAGGCGATTAAGAATCAACATCTTAAGGCAAGTGGAAAGGTGGGTAAAAGCACTTGTCTTCAACTTGCCAAGGAGTTAACTGAAGCACCCAATGCTCCAGTTACCAAAGCACTCCTTTAACCATTTATTAAACATCTGCAACAATGGATTAACTGTTTTTCAATTGACCAAACTTACTGGTCCGCATTTGCTAAATAAGGCAGCAAGCCGTTCTTCAGTGACCTGGTTTAAAATGATACAAGACTTCTGTTAATACAGGTTATCAAGTCATGGATCATTAACAAATTTAACAGCATAAAAACTGATTTCGATTTGTACTTACATTTTGATCAATTTCAGACACATACACTGTTCTCCTAATACTATCTTCTCTTTGAGCTCTAAAGGCTCTCCCATTTAACCTCCTCCTCCCTTGGTTATGACTGCTTCTTCTCTGAAAAAAAAAAGAAAAAAAAAAGGATGCATAAGTACCAACAAAAACAACACATACAAATATCACAAAAGCTAATGCACCACAAGAACCTTAGCAAATTCGTTTTTCATATAATCAACTTATGGTCAAGTAATATGTGCATTAGGAATTTCAGTTGAACCATGATCCCACCGAGAGAAATCGAGGCAACATGCAGGAACCTATAAATGCCATTAGCATCTAAAATGATGCACATCCAAATTGAGAATCATGATTCCCACTGAGAGAAATATAGGCAACGAGCAGTAACCTATAAATGCCAATAGTATATAACATGATATACATGCATATTTAGAAAACTCACTTTAAAACACATGAAGCAGTGGTACTTGGAAAGTGGTTAAAATAAGGGCAGTAGTAGTTAGATAGCAATTCAAACAAGAGTCAAGATCCACTAGGACAAAAAAATGCAACCAAAGTTCTGAAATCTTTTCATCATTTTAGAACCCAAAAATATAACTACAAATTAGGGATAATGAATAGCTTGAACATCAGGTTAACCTTGCACTGAGACGGATCAAGATCTCTGAACAAAATCCCAAACAGGCTAAAAGACATACAGAACAAAGGAAACAGCCAAATAATCAGTGAAATCATGTTCTAACAATCAACATATGTAGACCAAGTTGTAAAAGCCCAACAGTAGCAAATGACAAGATCTAAACAGGCAGTTGGACAAACTCGAAACGACAAAGTACATCCTAAAAATCTCATTATGCATCTTAACACATGCCATTACGAAAATGGTATTCATATCACCCTAGGTAATAAGTACGTTGATGGCAGATATAACGGTTTAAAGCCCATCTATATGAAACCGACAAACTGGATTATCATTTGTAAACATTATCCATTTCCTGCAAATTGAATGTCCAAAGTTCTGTTTTTCTAAGACACAAACACGTGACAACTCGGGAATGCAGTTAACATGACTTCAAACAATGATTAACATTCATGAATATGGACACAATTTAAACCATAACAAGCATCAATTTGGAAGAAACAAACCAGGACACAACAAAGCCATTAATCTCGAAAAGAAACACAGACTAAACTCAAATTACGGTTAGCACAAATCTGGAAATGGAAATTGAACAGATTAATATACTTTATCACTAAAAAAATCTTAAACACTATATCCAAAATCATAATAAGACAAGGAAACCAATCCATAAAATGCAGAATTGAATGAAAATCAAGAGCAGATAAAGCTAAATAATTCAACAAACGAAGAACTAGAAAGGAACTCAACTCAAATTGCACTAAGCATGACTCTAGAAAAGGGAGTTTAACAGATTAAAACCCCTGAGCACTACAAGGTCAAAAAGATCGTTTATCTAAAACCATAAGATAAGGAAAACTCATTACTCAAATGCAAAACTGAATCCAAATCAACAACAAATATAGTTAAATTGAATAAAAACAAAGGAATAGAATGGAACTCCACCAAATTTGCATCAAGTATGAATATAGAAACAGGAATTTAACATAATAAAACGTTGAGCATTAAAACAGTCAAAAAGCACTTTTATCTAAACCCATAAGATAAGGAAAATCCATCAATCAAATGCAGAATTGGGACATAAATACATAATCAAACAAAAGATATGGTAAAAGAACCAAGAAATAAAACAATATACCCTCCGATTGTTGTCATTTCCCAAATTCTTATTTGATGGAGAGAAATTGTTGGCGGCCAAGTGATCGCGATTAGGATCATACAAGTAGGAAGGAAAGAACTCTTTGGCCAAAGGATTCAGCTTCAGCTTCGAAAGCATATCAACTATATCTTGCATTTTGAATTCCGATTTCAAATCGGTGTCTTTAGCACCAATACTCACAGATTCAGCATTGCCATCAATTCCAGCACCATTAACAGTGTCAGTGTTTGGTGAGGGCTGAGCCTCACCAGTCACCTCTGCACCGGCGGCCATTGAATCAAAACCCCCCCAAACCCAACAAAGACAGGAGATTATAATTCTATAAATAAAATTTAGATATAATAATCAAAAGATTGAAACTTTTTATTACCCAGACCCAATTTTCATCTCTTTATATAAAGAAAGAAGTTTGGATTTATCAGATTTGGGTGATCTTAGACTGTAATATAAAAGATGGGATTCTTCTTTATGTACAGAATAGGTATTTTAAAGCCTAGGGATGCAAACCCATTTGGGGAAAAGGGATGGCGATGAAGAGAGACAAAGCAAAGGAGGGGTTTTGTTCAATTTTGATCAAAAGGTGGGCGTTTAGGGAGGAACAAACAGGTATACCATTCCCTTCCCTTGTTAGATTTATGCGGAGAGAGGAATACAGTGTCTGTACGTCTATGTGGGCGTAGAGAGAGAAAGAAAGGGGTGAGAGAGTAGAGAGTTGTGTGTGCGTATTAGGGATGTGTTAAAAATGGGGGTGGAAGAGGACAAGCTAACGTAAGATTGGTTTTGAGCCTCCACAGCTTTTTGTTACTTTCTGTAACAATGGATATATATGCATACTTAAGTCATCCGTTTCTCTTTCTTTTGGGGAAAAAAAAAAAAAAAAACCCAAAACTAGTTTTTTTGGTTTATATTTTGTCTTTATTCAAAAAATGTACATTTTTGCAATAAGTTTTCATTTTTTTTATTGATATGTCTAGACAAGACAATCTAAAAAATATAAAATTATGGACAAAATCAAAAAAAATTTAATAAAGCAAAATGTAATCCAATAATCCAAATATTTTTCGAAAATGACATAATTTTGTACTTTTTAGATTCGTATCATCAAAATAAATAAATAATCCACGAGCAAAACTAACATATGCAAAAAAAAAAAAAAAAAAAGAATCAAGCCAACGAATAAACCCAAAAACGAGTTTGAGGTTTTTTGCCAAATGAGATGGGTTTGTTGGACTTACAATTTTATCTTCTTTTTTATTCATTTTAGGGGCACTTTATTTCCTACTAGTTCTTGTCCAATATCCAATAATAGATGCCCAAAACCAAGAGTCTTTTTTTTTTTTTTTTGGCTTTATGATAAATAAATGGGCTTATTTTAAAAGTTAGTTTTTTTTGTCATGGGAGAGGAGTCGTCTCCTTTTGTGGCACCACTTGCTTATTGAAACAGGAAAAAAAAAAAGTTTAATTTTGTAATTTCAGAGTTTATTCCGAACTCATCTTCATAATTTGAACCGTTTAATTTCCATAGCTAGTGTATGTTGATAAGACATAAGTCAATGACAGATCTAAAAAATGGGTTTGGATCCAATGCACCAATGTATTTTTTAAAAGATAAATATGATTTGTAATTGTATTTCTTAACATTCAATAGACGTGATTTTTTTGTATAAAAAAACTTCTCAACGCGCTCTATAAAAGTGAACAATTTAGAGGATCGATATGGGGTCGGGTTGGCCCTGAAAATTGGAAAACTTGACTGGCCCACTTTTTGGTTTTTACTAGAGAGGTGCCTCCTCCAAAAGTAGTAAAACCATTTTAATTAGCTAAGATGTCAATCTTTACTAATAAAAATTCTGTAGCTAAACTGGCTAGTTATGGAAAACAGGTGGGTTTGTGTTGTTTTAGAAAAAAGACACCCAAAATTAAAAATATAGAGCCTAAACATGGTCTTAATTAGGCAAGTAGTAACTTTTTGTATGTTTTTTTTCAGCTCATTTAATTTCTGAGATTTATTAAATTATTATACCTTTTTTTCGTTACATCAGGAAAAGTTATACCATAGCTATGGTGGTAGTTTCGGCCTCATGTTACAAGCTTGGAAATATTCAAGGAGTCACTTTTGATTGTTTGTTGGAGTGGGGCTTTTTTGTTGGTGGGGATTGATGGTGATAGTAAATTTTTATGGTTATGGTCCTTATGGAGTTTGATGGCCATTATGCATTTTGGATTCGTTGTCACTGGATTCCTCATTATATAGGTTTTTTTTTAAAAGAATCAGGGATCTTGTAATGCGGTATTTGAGTCGTTCATCGCTCAATCAATGATTCGGATTTCATCTCAACACTTGCATAATCCAAGTCGTCAATTGCCGAGATAAAATTGGAGCCGTTGTTTACCGAAATAAACGACTCAGATGGTGCAGTACAAGGTTGTAGTGCGCCTATGCACTATAGGATCCCCAAATCCTTTTTTTAAACAAGTGTTCGGGTTAATATTGAAGGACCAGACCAATTCCATTATTTAGTTTCGGAAGTTCCATTTAAAGTTGGCATAACTCTGTATAAACTAATTCCAAGGTTGATAATATTGTAGATGTATTCTTTTGCAACACATTTCCTTCGTTATTCTATGAAAATATGATTGTACAATGAAGTTGGGAATCCTCCTATTCATGTACGAAATATTATGGATTAATGTAAATTTTGGTGCTATAATGTGGTCCCTTATCATTGTTACTCATTTGTTCATCTCATTTTTTTAGTTCATATTTGTATTTCTGTCTTCCCTATATTGCGTTGCGTTTTAGCGGATAATAAAAACGAATGGGTAGTTTTTAAAAGTGACAAACAAAGTACTTCAAGTTTAGTTTGTAAAATTGATACAAATTGCAGTGAACATCGGCAAAAAAGATAGAAACACGAATGTGAGCCGAAAAAATGAAATGAACAGTCACTCCTTATCAATTATCCGTGCCATACTCTTTAGATTCTTCTCGTTAAAACGAACCAATAATCTAAAAAAAAATCGATTCAAAACTAAAAAATCTAATTTTTTAAATAAACACAAAAAAAATTATTTGAATTATTTTTGTCAAAACACTAGTAATGCTATCGAATCATCTGTCTTGTCATACATGGGTTATTTTCTGATTTTCTCATTTATTCTAATTGGAAGGCAAAAAGTTTGTTTTGATAGAAAATGAAAAATACCATAGAATCTATTTTCCCTTTATTCTGTATTACGTTTCTTAAAGTGGACAATATTTAACTACTCGTTAATGTTTTTCTATTTTTTCTTTCATACCCATTAATTTTTTAACTTAAATTAGTCAAATGGCCCACACATTGACATTAGCCCTAGGGTGCAGGGAATATGCCTCATATTAGCTTTGGTCATAAGTTAAACAAATTTAAAGAATTAAATGAGTGTTTCCTATTAGTGGTTGCTTAATAAATGCGTATTGAAAAGAAATTTCGCATCGGATGGCTAAGAATCAATTAGGACAACTAATACGAACCAATATTGATAAGTATGGTGGGTCCAAACAAAAAGCTAGGAGAAATTGTTAATTATTTTCGGAGCATTGTCACGTAGTGCTATAAAGTCCCTTCCACCATACATTTCACACAAATATGCAGTGGAGGACCTGTGAAATGTCGGTAGAAAAGGATCTTGCAACACCATGTGGCGGTGCTCCAAGAGCGGTATTGAATAATTGGAAGCAGGGGCTCTGTAGTGAGGTAACTCACTAGAGGGTTGTAGTGAGCCTCATCCAGCCATCAGTGCCGAGGCCGTCCATCGCGGCACTGACGGCCCTCATCTAAACTCTAAATGATCAGAACCGTTCATTATTTGAATTAAAATCCGAGCATTCATTATCAAAATGAATGGCTAGTTGTAGTGAGCCTCTAACTACAACAACCCCTACCCCCGAATAACCACTGAGAGTCTTGAGGCCCCTACCAATAATTTAACATAGCATTTTTCACATGTAAAGCCAAAGCATCATGTTCTAATAATAAATGAGCGCACTTTAGTGATTTCCAAAGCACAATTAACAATTTTTCTTGTCCCCTCTGCTACATGGATCATAGGTGTTAGACTTGTGGACTTATAAATAACTTCAAAGAAAACAGATGTTGACAAAGAGAATCATTTGGGGTGTCTTTACTTTAGGGGGTTCTTTTGCCTTTCCTTTGTTCTGATTGGTTATTATATTGTTTGGGTTTATGCTCTGCACAGAATTATTAGTAAAGAATAAGGTGGTTTTCCTAATTAGAAAACGTGTAGGGCCTTGGACACAATTGGGTAAGTTTAGATTTCCAATAATTACAGTTCAGTGCCTATATTTCATAAAATGTAAAGAAAAGAATCTGACTTTATTTGCTGACTAGTAGATTTTTTAAATCAGAGCAATAACTAGCAAGGAATTGTTTAGAGGAAGAGGTTTGCAAAATTTTGAAGGTCCTACCTACCACAATATTATATGTTTGAGTACATACAAGATAAATACTACCATAGGGTCCTTGTAGTGAGGGGCTCACTACAGAGTTGTAGTGAATCCATCCGGTCATCCATCTCAATAATGAATGCTTAGATTTTATCCAAACAATGAATGACTCGGATCATTTGGAGTTTGAATTAAATCCAAGCCGTCAATGCCAAGATGGACTACCAGATGGAGCTTACTACAGAACATGCCCTCGCTTCCCTACCATACAAGTTGTAAGTTAAGGTGCATGGTGATAAATCATCATCACATTTACCCAATTTTGCGCACAGGGTTACACAACCACTCATCTATTCTGAACAAGAAAAATTGGGGATCAAGACGAAGTTGTCTACTTACTAACTCATCTTTTGGTAAGCAAACATAAGAGTATAAGACTAAGGCAGCTGGTTGAGTAATATTATTTTGATGTGTAAGGTCATGGACCATAATTAATTGATCCAACAATACAACATCCTTAACCCTAACCTGCTTAGCGAATCCTCCAATATTCTACATCTGACAAAACAAAACAAGACAAAAAACTATGGAGCACTATAGTCTATAGACAATTTAAATGTTTACTTTCAATGTTACATTTACTTCAATATTTATGGACATGCATGTAGGATTGTGAAAGTCTACAATTAATCAAAATCGCAAATGTATTTTGGTGATTACCTTCAGTCCACTGAGTTTAATTACTTTGTAAGTTAGAGGTAGATGTAATGTCAATTTTGGGTACGAAGGAGTAGATTGGAGATAGGCGATATTACGGTGCCACACCGGGGATAGATGATATTACGGAACCACAACATGTACTTGTCATTGAGCTCGCACTTTACTTTCCTTAAATAAAAAAATCGTGATTGACTTATTTGCAGTATTACTTGTAGTAGTATTTTCATGATCCCGAATTATCCAAGTATTCCAATATTCTTGACAAAAAGGAAAATCCAAGTGCAATAATAAACTAAAGGTCACAATATTTTTGAAGAATTTCATGATTCGAAGGAATCACTTGAGTCCAAATGCCTGTCCACTTTTATATTTTTCCTTTTCAAACTTTTTTATGTTGTCATGTACTACTTTTATCCGTGGGAATTAATTCAGCATTTCCATTTGAATGATTGTGCTATACCATGCTTAATTGGCTCTGTGTAGGAGGTAACAAAACTTATACTACTAGTTTTAGGTTCTTATACTTTATACCCCTCTGACAACAGCACTGGCTATTGCAAAAGAAAAATGGATCGATGGGATCATTTGTGATGGTTCAAGTTGGCCCGGGACATCCTAAAAATAGAATTATAGATAATTCAAAAGTTTTATATACTTATTCTTACTCTCAACATATTTGGAAGTCAACTTCAAAATTTAGGAAAAATGGATTACAAGAATTAGTCTAAGATGACGCAAATTGGCCCGAGACACCCTAGAAACAGAACTATAGACAATTCACAAGGTTTATATACTTATTCTTACTCAGCATATTTGGAAGTCAAGTTCAAAATTTAGAACTTTTAAGTAAATGTTCAACCTTAATACAGTGTAATGACTTTTGACCACAAAAACAGAAACATATTTAAGTACTCGGGGGCCTACTGCACCCTAATAGTGAGCGATCACAGTCGTTCGTTCTATTTTAGACGATTCAGATTTTAAATAAAATTCTTCTAGGGAAGAGAAGACTCTTCACCGGAAGAGTTTTATTTAAAATCTGTACACCGTCCAAAACACTTATGAATGGTCAAGATTGCTCACTACTGGAGTGTAGTGAGCCCCCTATTCCCTTTTTCAATGTACTAGAAAAGATAAGGAACGGAAGTCAGTAGATAAGCCTTTTTTTTTGGATCAGGGATGCGGACAATTCAAGCTCATTTTTGGAAATAATGCAATATGAATCTCTCTTTTTCTGAAGTTAAAAATGTTATATTTAAAGGTGCTCATGTAATGCTACTGAGTATGTACTACAAAAAAATCTACTAAACAATATTAGCTATTTTTTAACCGTAAATAAAAAAGCTACATAATAGGATTTCTTTGCAAATGACTTAATTTGGCCATTTTTAATTGGGCATATCAAATATATTCCATATAGTATTTCTCTAGGGTTTGTCTTGATATCAACCAATTGAGAACTTTTTTGCCAAAGGAGCCCTTAGTACTTTCATATAGTACTTCTGCAGAGCTTGTCTTATTCTGAATTACACACACTCTCTCATTGATAAGGGGAAAAAAAAATAAAAAAACAGTAGTAGTACTCTCTTTGTCACACACAACCAACTAGCATTTGTATAGGCCTAAGTTGTCAGAGGGAGGGCCGGGGTGTAAATTTATTACTTCTTATTTAATATCTTTAAAAAACATTGTTGCGCACAGCTAGATTCTCCTCCACAAGCAGGCTAAATATGTGAAAGTGTTTAGTTATAAGGTAGGCAGTGAGGTTTGAACACATGACCGATTGTCTATTAATTATTGTACCATATGACATTGCTAACAACCGACTCATCTTAAAACTTAAACCGATAGATGGAGGGGTAACTTTGTTTTTTGCATCCTTAAAAATTTGTAAGAGCCAAGAGAAAGAAGGTGATGAGGAGTTCTACTCATCTTCTAATGAGCTAATATAAATATTCTAACACTGACTTTCTCCTATTAAGAAAAAGCCATTATAATCGTTTCAAAAAGAAAAAGAAAAGAAAAGAAGCCCATTATAATCATTGACGGATGGAGGGTGCACATGGGACAACAACACAATAAATTTTTTGAGTAATTTTATTTCTACTACATATCTTATTTGTGGAATACGATTTATGCCATGTATGGATGATCTAAAATTTGACCGAATATGTATATAAAAGCAATTTAAATCATAAGCGGTGGACGCCGAATTTTGATAAACAAGCGGCCAAATGAAAAATTATGTTGAGGTAGGTAAAATTATAAATGAAAAATCAATTTTTTGGGGGGTAAATTAACCAATTTTTATAGAAGCAGACATCCAAGAACAATTGGGAACAACCCAAACATCAAAATAGAGAAACAAGCCAACAAAGCCTAGCTAACTAGGCCCAAAGTAACATTATCAAAAAGAGAAGAAGAAGCAGAAGAAACATTAAAAGGCCCAAAAGTTGATGTTGAACAGTAATGTACTCCTTAAAAGTACCATTGAGGCCCAAATTAACGTTTAGGTTTTGGGCTGGCCTAAGTCCAATGGCGCAACAACCTACGAATGTAAGATCCTGAATTCTATATAAAAATTGTTACATAAGATTAAGCACTTAGAATTATTCGATTGAGCTGATTTATAATTATTTTACCCTATTTCAACCAATAAAAGGGAGAGTTTTGTTTAATCTATTTAAAGAGGATGAACAAAATTAAATTCCATGTTTCCAATCCTATTCCATCGCTCTAAATCAAAATGGGCCAATTAAGGTACGACCCATAAAGCAGGTCTAGAGATACTCTCTCGTAATTTGTAGGTTCAAAATCATAGTTTAGGGTACCCTAGAGTTTAGGTTTAAGGTGTACTTTTCTATTATAAGTTTTTTATTAGTGGTTTAGGTATTTTCATAGGGTACCCTAGGATTTTAAGCATTTTTATAGAATTTCCCTAGGGTTTAGGTTTAGGTACTTTTATAAGGTATCCTAGAGTTTAGGTGGGGTGGAGAGAGAGAGAGAGAGTTGATGGAGCTTTTTCGAAAAAAAATGGAGTGGGATGTTCAAGGCCTCCATCAAGTGGAGCGGCCTGTGCTTTGCCCCAAAATCATTTGCTTCCGGGCCATTGTAATTGTGGGCCGGGCTATTTTTCAACCTATTTAAGGATGAAACTCCTAACCTTGAGTTCCTAAGACTTCCACTAACTTTGGTTTTTCGATTGTTTGGGTTTTTTAGTTGATATATGTAAACACAAATACCCCAATGACCCACTTTGAAAAGCGTGAAAATTTTAAAAAGCTCAAAAAAGTTTTAAAATATCCTTAGGGGAATAGCACCTTAAAACAAAACTATTCCACATGCTAGTATATTTTTTCCCTGTCTGGTTTCAATAAATGAACTACATATTTAGTTATTTCATCCATGATGAAAATTTATGACACAACTCGACCTTTACACACGAAGCAAGCAAAATAATTTAGTTATTTCATGACACTAAATATTTAAATGAACCGAACCAGCCGACAATTTTGACTATTTTATGTGTCGAGTGTAGGTCAAACCTACAATCCCGAATTAACACGGTTACATGTCAGTTATGTGTTCGCTACGTATTAACAAAAATGGATTTGAAGTCAACATGAGTAACTAATTTATTAGATCTAGGATGAAAAATTATTAAACGACTAGACCTATATGCCAAGTAAGCAAATTAAAAGTTGGTTATATATGTCCGGCACAAAATATTTAAATGAACTGACCTAGTCGACAATTCGACTATTAAATGTCTCAAATTCAGGTCAAACTTACAAACCCAAGTCAAACCGAGTATCACACATCTCACAATTCTATGTCAGCTACATCCTAACCAAAATTGATTAGTAGTCGACAAGAGAATTAATTTATTAGTCACACTTAATTAATATTTACAATATAACAAGGTGTGTACTATAATTGTTGTGACAATGAATAGGTAACACATTTATTAGTGAAATAAGTAAAGCTAATGTTGAGTAATAATTAATACTGACACAAATCTAATTTGACATTACATGACGACGCCCTATATCAACCCCATTTGCATCATAAGTTTGAACACACAAGTATTTGATTTTGTCGGTTTGACAAAACACTCCCCAAGCTAATTTTGTGAAAAGTACCAAACTCAATTATTCATCATCCACGTCACTAGAAAAAAGGGTTTTTTGTTTTGAATTCTTATTTCACAAATGTCCCTTTCCATTTTTGAAGGGACAAAGTCCAATGAAATACCCAATTATTCATCATCCACATCACTAGAAAAAGGGTTTTTTTTTTTGAATTTTTGAATTTTTATTTCACAAATGTCCCTTTCCATTTTTGAATGGACAAAGTACAATGAAACATAAGGTCAAGCCATGAAAATATCTACAAAACAGAGGAGTGAACACACCAAAAGTGGACTCAACACGTCTTCACTTGGAATTATTTGATTGGTCCAAATCTTCTCTTTTAGTAATAAAAAAAAAAATGGTCCAATTTTTTTAATTGAGTGAAGGGGTCGGTTTGGAAAAAGCGCGTCACTTTTTTTTACCACCGGCTCAAGGCAAGGTGGGCCATGGACGGCTTATTTGGTCTGTTGGTCTCCTTTGCTTGATTGCTTCTTTTCTTCCTACGACGGTGATCGGTGTCCGGATCATTTCACGAGTACTGAGACTAATTTCCTATCCGGTTGGATTTAAGACATCACTCCGACTACAATATAAAATTTATATAAAATTACTTTGTTGCGGCCTGATTGTATCAAATTTTGAATAATTATTCGGAGAACACATCCACCAACCATCCGGACTGACCCGAAAGCGGTCTCCTTTGCTTTGTTTTGCAGGTTACGGTTCTACAGATGTCGGTTAATCAATCCAACTACTAATACACGTTTTCCCATGTGTTGTTTGTCGTTTTCTGTACCAAGACTGGAGTAGTCGTAATCTTAACTGTTTTTGGCCGTTATTTTGGTAGAATCATTGCAGTAGTAGTAGTTTTTTTTTTCAATGTTGGCCTTATTTAGTTAGTAGGTTTAGTTTAATTTTGATAATGTAAGCATGTGTAATAAATGGAGAGAAATAGAGATAAATGATGATGTAAGTAAAATTAAAATGAGGCCAAAATCGGCCCAAAACTCCGAACCGAACACGGCCATTATGGTTAACATTTTAATGACTAGTGAGATTTGTATTATCTCATACTCTCTCCGTCTGGATTTATTTGTCCCTCGTTTTATTGCAACCGGATAAAAAATTAGTGATATTTTATATTGGTAAGTAATTATGTGTATAATATGGATCTTGTTTGATATAACTCAATTAGTTTTGTAAGACAATGGTTTTTAAAATAACCTCATTATTATAAATTATAAGAGCTTTTGAGCTGTAGATCTATTTGTAGTTTTTTTTTTTTTTGAACAACGAAAAAGGTGAGAGGGGGCTACTAGCGTAACAATTCTCATTGGGCATGACTATAAAGGCTTCCGACCAGTTTCAAATTAGGGGGAGTTTTCCAACAGATTATTTGATTTTATCATCTTCGATTTTATCATTATATTTTACTAATAGATAAAAGGAAGGTAATTTTATCGCACTAGATTTTATCACACTCTATTATCCACAACTATTATCACACTAGATTTTATCTATTGGAAAAACAAGGTGATTTTATCACCCCTCTATAAAACACCAACTAAAATCAAATTTCTCATTTTATCTCATAAAATCCATCGAAAAACTCCCCCTTAATGTCCGATTCGAGCTATAGCTTCTATCTAGAAGGATAAACCGAAACTGTCACCACAACACCACATGGGTAAACGATGGACAAATGAGCCCTCAACATGTGTAATATTTTGATAAAACGTGTTGATAAAGAATCATGAATTTGCACCTCATTGAAAAATGATTAAACGTCAAAAAATATTTTTATTGGAGTATGTAAAAAGTGTACTGAAATACCATTGCTAAAGCATATTAAAACCTATAAAAAAATATTTTAGGCTAATTTGAATATTTATATTCGGAGTTTTTTTTTAAATCACTGTTCAATTAATTCCGTTATGGCGGTTTTTAGCTATTGAACCGTTACTAGCACGGAGTAAGTTTACATCAACTCTGTCTTTTCTTTTCTCTCCCTCAAGATATCTATTGTGCATGATCATTTTTTGTGCTTTTTTTTTTTAAAAAAAAAAGAAGAAAAAACTAGCTTGATTGTGGGGGCTTTATGGTGAAAAATGGGTCCATTCGTAAGAAATTATTGGATTAGTTAACTAAAACGAGACAAAAATTGAACCAATCTTTCTAACTTTATAAATTTCATGTGGCACCACTTTTATTCGAGGCATTAAGATAAAATTAGATTTGTTCGATCATCATCCACACAAAAAGTTGTAATTAAACTTTTCCAAACCCCTTAAACTTGTCCGAACCCTTCAATTATTTATTTAACTTTTTGGGAGATGCAATGCATGTAAATTATTTAAACGAATTAAATTAAACATGCTTCCAAGCTTTTCAATTATTGAATCGATTCATTGGACACTATTTAAAAAATACATATCTTTTCTAAAAGTGGTCTAATGATGTAACATCTTAACTCACTAGTATCTAGGCTTTGATCCTCAAAAGGCCCTTTTTTTAATTAAAAAAAAAAGGTTATAACATTAGCGTTTTGAAGGACTCAAATTAACCTCATGAGTAATTTTCATCTTAATTAACTATGAAAAACTTGTTCCCCTCTATATTCATTTTTGTTCTCAGTGAAATCTATCTATCTGTCTGTCAATTCTTAAATTCTAATGCAAATAAGCTAAGCTAATTATCAAATTAACTTTGAGACTTTAAAATAGGTTATGAGACAAAATATGTTCAATTTTATTTTTTTGGCAAGTAAAATATGATCCAAGTTCAACTCATTTATCCTGTAAAAGCTAGTTACATTGTTATAACTCTTAGGATTTATGAACCCACAACGCCCTACGGATTTTGAGAATAATGAATCATAAAACGAAAAGTAAACAATTGTGTATAAATAATGAAAAACAGAACGAAAAACAAAGCACATGATATACATGGACAGGGCCGACCCTGAGTTTTTAAGGGCTTAAAGCGACACTAAAAAAATGGGCCCTTTACGAATTATTAATATAGGCACCAAAAAAATTAAGAACTTTCCCTAAACAAAAGAGCATCAATAAGAAAGAACACCAAATATAATAACCGACTATTTCAATATTTCAAAAGCATCATTAGGGATGGCAATGGATCGGTTTGGTCCGGGTTTTGCGATTACCATACCCAAACCCAAAGTATTTATCTATACCCAAATCCAAACCGATATCCGATGGTATGAATTTTAGTGCACCATAACCAAACCATATGGATTTGGATTTTATCCAAATCGCACCAAACCCGCATTAATATTCATTTCATTAATGAACATATGAAACAAAAAGATTATATATTAAAATAAAAAGATAATATATCATATGATTTTTCTATTAAACATCTAAATTCTGACATAATCAAAGAAAATAACTACTAAATAATAAACTTTTCTTAAGAGGTTCCTATGGAGACTCTTGAGATTTTTAAAGGATTTGAAAAGAATAAGGATGGAGATAAAATAAAAAGTCCCTGAAAGTTATGGATTGAAAAATAAAAATTACATGTACATAAAAAATAATAATATATATATATAGATATATATATCCTATAAATAATATTATATCGATCGGTTTGGGTTTGGGTTTGGCCGAATACTTGCTAAGACCAAACCCAAATCCAAACCCGTTGGGTATTATGTTTTCAAAACCAAACTCACTCCATGGGTAGGAAAAAATATAAAAAACCGCACCAATTAGGTCGGTTTGGCTTGGGTATCCATCGGTTTTGGGTGAAATTGCCATCCCTAAGCATCATTTAGATATCACTAAGTCAAAAAAGTAATTAGTTCAAAAACATCACTTGACTATCACCCTTCTTGTAGTTTTAGCAGCAAAAGTACTAATAATATATGCATAATCAATCTTTTCCGCAAAGGTGTCGCATGTATAATGGAAACCGAAAAGGAGCTATACGTATAATGAGTTGGAAATTGGGATGCCAAAAGTTATTCTTTCAAAATGAAAAAAGGGGCCCGATTGATTCCAAAACTACAATTATATCATTGAGAGTTTTGGGTCTATTTCATTGGATAATAGTTTTTGAATTTAAATTAAGATGGGTTGGACCTTTTTTTTTGATATATGTATATATATACACATAACACAATTACCTATTGGGGGCCCTAAAAAATCTCTAATTTTGGTGGGCCTAAAGCCCAGGCACCCTGGGCTTTAGCCCAGGGCCGGTGCTGTACATGGAAAACTTCAACGAAAGGAAAAACCATGGAAACCACAATAATTCACTATGAAATCGAAATTAAGAGTGCAAGTTTTGTCACAATCTTTCTAAGATGTGTGTTTTCTCTCACCTCTCTCTGTTTTCTCTCTAAAAATAAAACCACGACATAAATGATTGAGTTTGCAATACGTGGAGTTATATGTCGGTTAACTACACTTTGTGATCTCACGTATGAAGTAAATATTAACTTTTGCTAAGATGTAAACACGTGAGCACATTGTATATATCGTGAAAAGGAAAAAAGTTGAACCATTATCAACACTGTATCTAGTCGTGACAACTCTAAACGTTAGTCCGGTTGGTTAGTGAATTTGTTTTTATTGACCAGTGCTTGATTTTTGGTGTCATGCCGGTAGAGAGTGATTTCTTGTAAATCTCCTAGTCTTGGCATGGATGATTGGCGGCAAAGACGGAGTCAGAAATTTCACTAACAGAGGAGAATTTTTTTTTTACTTGACCATGACTTGGGTAAAATAAGTTGCCCTATAGATGGTGTAAGAAAAGCTGCATAGTTCCCTGTGAAACAAAATTAGATCATTTTCGATAGCAAAGATAATTAAGACGAAAACGAAAGTCAATAGAGTCCTTCATCACAAAACTCATTATACACAAAGTGAAATATTGGGAAAGTGCTACTCATGAGGCTACTGGAAAAAAGTGATAGTGGAAAGATATGTTAATGAAATAAAAAAAATAGGAAATTGGTATATACATTCCTATAGCAGATCCATCACCCGTTTTAAGTGCCAAGTTAGAGTTTTTTTACCACTGGAGCTGCACTTTAATGTTGTGTGTTACCTTAGGGTCGTGCCTAGCTAAAATGCTAAAACCACGAAAACTCTAAACCAAAACTATAGGTGAATCTTGAGAGGAAACAACACTAACATGCTCCGGTTTTTTGTCAAGCGTGATAGAAGCCATTGTCACGGTTTGACTTGAGATACCGAAATAATTACTATAAAAAAACCGAACTATTCACGTAGGTTCGGTTTTTCTTTTTTTGGGAGGTCATGGTGGGCACCGAACCTCTTCTCTTCTTCCTTTTTTTTTTCCGTCACAACAGAAAAAAAGGAGAGATGGACAAAAAGCTATGAATGGTGATCAAAAAGTGAAAAGTAAAGTAGGGTAAGAGATTTGAAGCAACACTAACAACATGCTTCGGTTACATGTCAAGCTCGATAAAAGCCATTGTCACGGTTTGACCCGAGATACCCAAATCAATACTATAAAAGAACCAAACTAAGCAGGTAGGTTCGGTTTTTTTTTTTCCATCACGGTGAGCACCAAACCTCTTCTCTTCTTCTTTTTTTTCGTCACAACAGCAAAAAAAGAGAGATGGACAAAAAGCTATGAATGGTGATCTAAAAGTGAAAATTAAAGTTGGGTAAGAGCGTTGATATTCAAAGTGAATTTGTGTTTTTAATCAATGTAAGTTCTCTAAGATTAGATGCTTATGGGAGAGATTTACCTGATAAAAAATACCCGACGGCGACTGGGTGGAAAAGCCACCTTCAGGCTAAGTCACTTGCCAAACAAAATATACCATAGGAAAAAGTGGGAAAACTTCTGGAGAAGGGGCTGAATTGTTTTCTAGAGAGTATGTATTAGGCGATTGGGTTCCCATGTCAGAAGGAGTGGAATTTTTTTGTTCCCAAATCAGTGATCATGGGAAGAGAGTGAGAGAGAGTATCAAAACGTTTTTGGGTTCCCAAATTTGGCTAAACATTTAAGCGGAAAAAATCCGAGCCCAAAAAGGCATCTTGATCGTCTATTAAAAGCTTAATCGATCTGAGCCTTTGAGGGGTAGTGTGAAAATCAATCTCCACAATCCATTGAATCCAAGGGTTGAAAATATAAGGTAATCAAAAAACTGAGTCCTTTTAATATATATATATATATATATATATATATATATATATATATATATATATATATATATATATATGTGGATTTTCTAGTCCACACCTGCTTGACCAATTTCCTAGACCTAAATTAATGAGTTGCCCTGCCGTAGGGGGCTTTAGACCGGTGCAAAGACAATATCCTAAAGACCGAGTCAATCCACGTGAGAGAAGGTAGAAATGCTCACTAAGTACTCGGGTCACTAGTTTAACACGGCTCTTAGGTGGCCACCCTTTATGGTTTGATTGATGGACTTAACTACACTAAGTGACGTTGACCTGGTTTAAGCTAATTTAAGAGGAAGTACGGTCTTAGGGTTCATAACACGGTGACCAGATCGAGACTGTTCTGCTCCACTTGTTCTAAAAACGGTTGATTCAAGAGAGAAAAAAACACCCTGAAAGATGCGAATCCTTGT
Organism: Vaccinium macrocarpon; assembly: GCA_022606695.1. Classification (NCBI taxonomy): domain Eukaryota; kingdom Viridiplantae; phylum Streptophyta; class Magnoliopsida; order Ericales; family Ericaceae; genus Vaccinium; species Vaccinium macrocarpon. The sequence goes on from CM040180.1 coordinate 7,752,039, forward strand.
GGTTGCCGTTTACCCATGCACAGCGTTGAACGAGTTTTGGTCCCTCGCTCCCAGCGTTACATGGGCTCCGGCTAATGCCCCGGATACGCCTAAATGTAAATGCTTTAGTAACCTTAAATTGCTTTTTCATTTATCAAGTTCAAAAACGGGAACAATCTGAGGATCGAAATCGCCACGGTGTGTTAATCACCCCCCACCATACTTATGGATTACTCACTCATATTAAATTGAACGAATGACAAGATAATGAAATAATGCATGCTTCTATACTTTGAATGTGAATTAAATCAAAATCCGAAAAAACAACGCTACGGACAAACTCTCGCGAACAATGATTCAACGAAAGCAAAAAGCGAAAAGTTACCGAACCGTTATGCAAATCAAGCAAATAAATCTTCAAAACTCGAAGGAACAAACTCCGGAAAGCAAAAACTTCCAAAGAAAACGGCTGCAAAAACTAGGGAAAATTTTTGTGTTAAGTTCGAACCCTAATTCGACCTAAAATCGGTCTATTTATTCCTCCCAAGTCAAACCACGTGGCAAGTCAACTGGCCGCCCTTAATGTCCCTCGGTATCGTCTACGAGGAATACTTGTATCGATACGGTGCCTTCGCTCCCAAGTGAACCACTGCATCGACGATACAGACAATCCCCAGACGATACCGAGCCCTTGAAATGCCGACTCGGCCTTTGTCCTGGTCATCCCGGCTTGGGTCCCACCGCTTCAACACGTCCGGCCGCCATGCACTCACTTCACGCCAAGACTTCACGACTGTTTCCTTACAAAATAACCAAACAAAACAAAGACCAAAAACACACCGCATCAAGTGGAAAATGGAATAAAGTCGCGCCTCTAACGCGCTAATTCACCCTACTTAGGCGCTTATATCTACGACATTACGCGCCAATCACACCCCCCAACTTGAGCGTTGCTAGTCCCTAGGAACGAACGAAATAAAACGGAGAAAGAACAACTAGAAAATACCAACGGGTACGGTGGTCATGCAACCTGTAGAAAGCAAATCAAACACGACAAAAGAGATATACACCTTCCAATAAGCCTGTAACTCACATGCATGCATGCTTCAACATAAAAGTAAACACAGATAGCATTACTTCACACATGACAATAAACACCCCTCATCATAATCGCATTACACTCACTCACTAGAACACTCAACATCCCATAAAAGCGCTTTGGCTTAACCGTGGGAACGAACAACTAGTCGCCACACGCCAAAACAAAAAAAGCGCAGAAGAATAGACGATACCAATGAATCCAAGACATTAAGAACATCATTATCAATCATGCATAAGTGAGAGTATAAACACGCGGCACAAGATCTACTAAGGACTTTTTGGATTGTAATGACCATGGTAGAACAAAAGGAAGGAACTTCAAAAGACAGTGCTGCCGCCTATCGAGGCTCAAGGTCAACTACCCACCGGGCCGACTGTCATGTCTACTACATCCAAATACCCATCAAATATATCCAAACCAAATCCACAACATAAAACATAAACCACGCAAAAGTATATTACGGACCCCAATTCAAAACAAACAATAAATCCACATGAAATAACGAAGTTCCTAATACTAAATAACAAAAAATCCAACATAAAATAACTCCTCCTACTCATGCTACTACCCCGGTCAACTCCATGCAAAACAAACATCCCAATCACCCGCATCATCCCCACTCTCCCCTCACCGTCCTCAAGACCATCATCATCTGCAAAAAGCATCACGACCTCCAACTCGAGCAACACCAACGGCACATACAAAATCGGGGTCGACCCCTCAATACACGCCTCACCATCCACTCCTCCTCGCGGACTCATCCGGCCGCAGTAACCCCTCGTGATTTTGTCGCACCTCCCTCTTAAGTTTCTCGCGACTTGAATAGGGCAACACCTTGGCAAAAGATCTTCAGAGCCAAGAGGTGCTAGATGCATGGGGAGGTGGCTCAGTAGTCGAAAGGCTGCGCCTCGGGCGCCACGAAGTCCGGGCTATGCTCTTAGTAAAGAATGGTATCCGGCAATCGCCCCAGGGATCAAGGGGTCATTGTTGAACCACTTAGCCCCCCTTGCAACCCGCAGCCTCTAGCAATGGCAAAGGATCGTGCAAGGGAACGGCATGCGGGTTTTGTGTTGGCGATCTTGAAATCAATAATCTTAGAGTAGATAAATAACGCCTACACAAACAAATGTCGCCCTCCATAAAAGCGCCAATAAATTCCCCGTGATACTCGATGGTTTGTTCTCACGCCTGGGTCTATGTTATAGCACACCACTTGGTTCAGGAACCTAATACCCGACTTAAACTTGCCTCGACGGTGAGGGATACTAGCATCTTTCCGCTTCTCATATAATATACCCGCCACTCTACGCCACACAAACTCCTCGGGCCAAGGGTAGTTGGTTTCTACAAGAGGGCCTCCTATATCGCTCTCCACTCAAGCAAAGAATAACATCGGGTGTGACCGTAATGGGAACCCCCGCCACTCGTGAGGTTATTTGGGACTCAAAGACTAAAAAGTAGTCCCTACCAAGGAACATGCATATTCTTATAAAATTCCCACAAAGTTCCAAATTATACCGGGTTTGGTTCAACCAAAAAGACATACCTTGTTGCACGCGATGGCTCTAATGGTGGTGTAGTTCCGGGGAAACCCATCCCTGATAATGTGACGCCATTCTTAACCCCCTCCGATCCATAGAAGCCTCCCATTTATCCCGGCCATCCCTGGCAATTTGATCCTTTGACCTCCTACCCCTGGGCTTGTGTTTGCTCCGGAGGGGCACTAGAAGATGCCGCCCCCTTCCCTTTACCGCTAAGTGGAGCCTTCCTAGGTGCCATGCTTGGAATAGGGTTAGAAATTTAGGGTTTTTAGATCCGAGGAATATGGATTTTGGAAGAGGTTAGAAGGATATATGTGGTAGAGGAAGAGAAAAGGAGCGTTTTGGTGGAGTTTGGTGGAATTTGAGTGAGATTTGGTGGGGTTTTGGAAGTTTGAAGGTGGTGGTTATGGAGTTTTTCGTGGGTTAGGGTTTGGGAAGGAGAGAGGAAGAAAGGTTGAAGAGAAGATGAAAGTAAGAAATATGACCTACTAAACCCTTCTTATTTTATGCGTTTAAGAGGATCCAGATCGATACAGTAAAAATCTCGTGATCGATACCCGTGAGGTTCTCATATTTAATTAGCCATACCGCATCGATATACTAACTTTTTCCCGATGATCGATACCTAACTCCACTTTTTTTTTTTTTTGAGGGATTGAATAATGGAAAAGTGGTTGAAGGTTTTAGGTTTTGGGGTTTTGGTTTCCTAGCACGACACCTCATCAGACTTCCTCAAGCACTCATCATTCAAATACCCATTGCTTACCAAATTTCCACAACAACTCGACACTTATAATGCACGGAGCCTGACTTTCCCCCCCAACTTAAATCCAACCAAACACCGGTTTCCTAAGCTAGACAGGGGAACTGACTCGGACTGGTTCGAGATTGGTCAAAGGGACTCATATGTGGTTTAATCATGCAAAGAATGCCTTGTATCATCCCTATGCACGTTATTCACTCTCACAAAAGCATAAAAGACATATTCAGGGCTTCTATTGCAAAACAAAAGCCTACTATTTTATGCGATTGCGTAAGAGAATACCAATAAAAATATGGGAATGCTATCGAGGGGGACATGCGATCATCAATGCGGGGACACTCATACACATGCTTCAGCAATGCATCATGCTCAACTGAATAGTTAAATATATGCATGCATTCAAGTTACACAGGCATACTGATCAGATAAATCTCATATGCTCAACGAGTATCAACAAAATGCATAACAACAAAGACTCCCACAAACTACCTAGCAACGTTATATTCAACACAAATGTACAAAGTACACCTCCCCCAACTAGAAATATGCTATGTCCCCGAAAGCATGGAGACGCATAAAAAAGAAAGAACAAGGGGAAAGAAATGGACCGCTGATGGCAAACAACCATCATGACCCCCTACCGATGTATGGGGAATTTGTTGTCACCATTGCGTTCGTCATGGAAACCGCCTGTGATCCGATCCGCCTTCGACCGACGAGGTCCACAAATAGTCACACGTAGCCGCCACCAAGCTTTTTAGGGATTTACAACCGCCACATTTCGGTGGCAACTCGCTGAGGCTCCCTAATGCCGCGACTCACTCCGGCTGCTGAGGCCCAAACTACCAAGGCCGGTGTGGTAGCATGCTCGCCCCCGCAAAAGACTTAAGAAACAACTACCTACTAGGCAACAGATGACATCAAGCATCAGCCCGCTAGTAGGCTTTGCCACAACAAGAAATAATAATCGAAAAAAAAATTCACAGTGCAAACCACCACTTTCCACGCGGAAAGGAACAAGTACTACTCGTTTCTCCCTAATATTCTCACTTAAAGTTGTGTAGAGAAGGTCATCATAACAACCCCGGGTAAGCCACGACTCAATAGGTTAAATTGCTCAAGGTGTCTCCTTAAAGAAATCAGAGCCAATCATCTTTTATGGCTATCCGAGACAAAGCAATAAGGTTGTTCGAAACCCAGATACACAATTTTAAGGCTAGAAATTAGGTGGCTATACTGCACCATCGCTTTTTTTTTTTTTATTTTATTTTTACAAGTACACGATTGCCCTTACTAACTAGAGTCAAGGCACACGATCCTTATTTTAATAGCGCGCGAAGCTATCAATACCCAAGTCAATGATGGGTACCCCTATCACTAGGGGCCGGGTCCACACTCAATGAAGAGTATGGTACGCGTGAGCTACCCGTAAAAACCTAGCCCAACGGCTAAACAGCGGGATCATCCGAGTAGATTGGATCAACTAAATCCTCCTCAGGTTCGCCTACATCGATTAACTCTAAAAATGGTTTAAGACGCCCATTAACTTTGAAAACATTATTATCCTTAAGATCGCAGACATCAACCAAAACCGTTAGGGTAAACCTTATGGACAACATACCTGCCCATCCCAACGAGACCTCCTCAACTTCCCCGAAATAAGTGAATACGCCGAAGTTATAAAGTAAAACTTTCTCGTCCAACACTAAAGGTTTTACTGATATTCCTATCGGGGTAATTTTTAACCTTAGCTTTGTAAATGCTAGTGTTTTCATACGCGATCATTCCTTATCTCCTCAAGCTCACACAATTGAGCTTCCTATGGGCACTGCCTGCGCAAACTTATGCTTCATCGTCCAATGGCCCAATGGGCCTTATGTTCCATCTCTACCGGCGGTGGCAAGCCTTACCATAAACAAGCCGATAGGGTGAAGACCCAACACGGTCTTATGCGATCTAAGCAGAGGCCCACAATGCATCGATCCCGCAGAGACCAATCCTTCCTACTCGGGTTCACCGCTTAAAATGCCCTTAATCTCTATTGGCCAACTCCAACCGCCATTGGTCCGAGGGTGATAGGTCATGGAACACCTTGTGAGAGATGCCATACTTTCTCATCAACGCCTCAAAGGACCGACATACAAAAGGGGTGCCCCGATCCGAGATAATGGCACGGGGCATGCCAAATCCTCGATAACACATTGTTTTTCAAAAACTCTAGCACCACCTTCAATCATCGGTCCTAGTGGGAATCGCCGACCCACTTAGAAACATAATCTACCGCTTGAGGAAGGATATACTCAAAACCATGTGATACCGAAATGGGCCCATGAAATCAATGCCCTAACAATCAAAGACCTCCAATACATAAATATTGTGGAGGGGCATCATATTTCATGGGCCGACCTTACCTAGCCTCCCGACACCTCGGTCCACAAGACTTGCAAAACCGTGCATTTATCCTTAAATAAATTTGGCCAAAAGAAGCCACATTGTAAGACCTTGGCGGTGGTTTTCTTGGCGAAAATGACCGCCACACGCCCCGAATGACAAAACTCTAGAATGCCCCTCCGATCACTCTCGGGGACACAAACGGCGACTATCTGTCCGCCAAGCAGCATTTAAACGCATACGGATCATCGGTAAATATATCACTGACGGACCTCTCAAAAATCACCGCTGTGTGTGGTCCAATGGGGAGGAATCGCCTGGCACACCAAATAATTGGCGATATCACGATACCACGGGCACGTATTAGCGTGAACAACCGCCGTCCGTCCCAAAGGAATCAAGATAGGAAGATGAGAGGTGGGGTCCCCAAATTCCAAACGAGACAAATGATCACCCACCACGCCTCTCTACCCCTTTTCTTATCCTTAATGATGAGGTGGAATTTTGCAAAGAAAAGAATCCACCGATAAGGCGAAGCCTTCATCCCCGCTTGGTCATCAAATACCTCAAGGCCACATGATCGGTGTAAACTACAATCTGCGACCCGACCAAGTAGGGACCGAATTTATCTAAGGCAAACACAACCGCTAATAATTCCTTTTCGGTAGTATAGTTAAGTTGTGCCTCATTCAAGGTTTTGCTCGCATAGTAAATCACGCAGGGATCTTTCCCTCGCCTCTGACCTAAAACTGCGCCGACTGCATAGTCGGACGCGTCACACATAAGCTCAAATGGCAAACCCAACCGGGTCGAACGATAGGCGGATTATGAGACTCCGCTTCAATGTCCTAAGGCCCCTCACAAGCCAGGACCACACAAAAGGGTGTGTCCTTTTGCTAACAACAAGCACAAAGGTCGAGAGATAGCCCGAAGTCCTTAATGAATCACGCCGTAAAAAGCCGGGCAAGGACCTAAGAAAGACCGGACATCCTTAATGCTTTTGGAGGGGAAGATTCGCAATTAAGTCGATCTTTGCCTTGTCCACCTCAATACCCTTAGATGAGACAATATGTCCCAACACTATACCTTGGGTCACCATGAAGTGGCATTTCTCCCAATTCAGCACAAGACGCTTCTCCTCACACCTAGTCAAAACTTTTCCTAAGTTCTCGAGGCATCCGTCAAACGAATCCCCAAAAACTGAAAAGTCATCCATAAAAACTTCAACTATCTTCTCTACCATGTCGCTAAAGATTCCCATCATACACCTTGAGAAGGTTCCGGGAGCATTGCACAAGCCAAAAGGCATGCGACGGTAGGCAAAAGTACCATATGGGCACGTAAAGGTAGTCTTTTCCTGGTCCTCCATGGCTACCTCAATCTGATTGTAGCCGGAGTATCCGTCTAGGAAACAGTAGAATGCTCTGCCCGCAACTCTCTCTAAAATCTGGTCGATGAATGGGAGAGGAAAATGGTCTTTCCGCGTACTCGCGTTGAGCTTCCTGGGTAGTCTATGCAAACACGCCAATTCGGCCCGAACACGAAGTTGGCACTAACTCACCCTCCTCGCTTTCTCCCGATCCTCCTGCCCTTCTTAGGCACAACCCGAATCCGACTAACCCACTCACTATGAGCAATCGGGTAAATGATACCCGCATCTAACAATTTAGAACTTCCGTCCAACCACCTCCTTCATGTTGGGGTTCGTGACGCCGCTAAGGCTTGCCTAGAAGGTTTCACATCTTCATCTAGAAAATGCGGTGTACACAATCGCAGGACTAATACCCTTCAAATCGCTATGGTCCAACCGATTGCCCCTATGTGCTTGCTCGCCAGAGAAAGTAATTTAGCCTTCGATCATTTTCCGCGGGGGAGGAGATCACTACCGGAACGATCATTACCTTTTAAGGAAGGCATATTTCAACGTGATCCCAGTAAGGGCTTCAAATCGGGTTTCGGTGGTCGGACCGGCGATGGGAGTGTTGTAGATAACGAGGCTTCCAACGGTTCGAGAACCGTCCCAAACCAAGCCCAAAACATCCTCGACCGCAAAGCATCTCCATCAAACTCCCTACCTACGGAGAATCTAAAATGACGCCACCCGGTCGGTCGCTATCTCCGTGAGGATCCTTATACAACACATTCTCGACATGCTCTTTGCACTAGCGTGTCGATCGGACTCACCTCATAGACCTCCTCATCATCCTCTACTCAACTATCGACATTAAAAACATTCACCTCCATTTTCAAGTCCCCAAAAGATAATTGACTTGTCCAGCTTTTGGTAATTCATCACCAAGACCTTTGGAGGTGGCTAAGAATGGACGGCCGAGAATAATGGGAGTCTTCTCTAGTACCTCGTGGATTGGACACGGTCCAAGACAATGAAATCCACTCGGGGAACGAAAACTCCCCACCAATCAACACATCCTCCACTACCCCCTTAGGAATTCTCACACTGCCTGGCCACCGTTGTGGCGTGACCGGTGTGGCCTTAAGATCACCTATGCCTAGTTTCAAGTATCGAATATGGGAGCAAGTTAACACTCGCCTCCCAAATCTAACAAAAGCCTTATCGAAAACTCGCCCGCATGTAGCAATGGGGATAGTGGGACAACACGGGTCTTTCCGCTTTTCGGAATATCGAACTTGGAGAATGGAGCTCACTTGCTCCGCTGAATAACGCTTACTTCGACTTTTTAGTTCTCCGCCCGGCGTTCTGCGGACTCTTTGTTACCTTATGAAACCGAGGAATTGTGGTCAATGGCTTCCATCAAAGAGATGGGAAATTGAACCTTCTTGAGCGGCTCGAGAATCTAGAAATTCACATTGACGCTCGGTTTTGCCACCAAACGATGGGGATATGGTGCCATAGGTGGCAATGGAGTGTGGGGGCGGTGCGCCACCACCACCTTAGGTGACTCCAACTCTCTTCCTCGGTATAATTCTCCACAAATGGGTAACGACCGGAAAAGCGACAACCGGGCTCGGAGGTGGAACCGGTTTTGGCCGGAGGGATTGCCTTGTCAATCACCTTCCCACTTCCGAGTGGTGATGGCCTTTGCTTCCTCCTGACAGGGGTTGATTACTGCCCCTCGACCTGCCTCCCCCGAAAAATCTGCAGAACAAAGATTGGTGTGAGGTTGGGGGAAATCTTCCCCTCTCCTGGCGGGTTTGCCCAACTGCCGCCGGATTAATCGGGTCAATTGGGACCTAATGTCCCTATGGCCTCGCTTAGTCCTTTCGATTGAAAGTCAATTGAGACTGCATGAGAGCCTTCAACATCTCATCATCACCGCCATCCCCGGGAGGGATGATTTATGCCTGGGGGTGGTCCAGAGAATGAAGGACTGAACCCTTGCTGACTCTGACTAGGATAACGGTATTGGAGTGCTTGGCCTTGAGGAGGCCGGTATGGTTGCATCCATTCAGGTGATGCAGGGTGGCACTCGCACTTTTGGGATCTCTCCAACTCGGTGGTGGGTGATGAGCCCAACCCTGATTATAGGTGTTAGAGAACGGATCCCAACGTTGGTTCACCGTGATTCACCTCACCATTGCTGCGTAGGCTTCCCTTAATCATAGGGGAAAGCGGGCAAATCCCTTTGCATGCCCCGACACTTCGCATAAAGCGCACAAACTTCCTCTACTCTCACATCATTCACCGATGGACTTGCTTGACCGCAAGTCCTCCATCCGCTAGACAACTTATCCAAACCAGACCGGATGGTGTGCTCTCACACACCGGGAAAAATACGGACCCACTTTGGGTCCCCCCATTATGGCCCTATCAGCGAGGTTGGAAGGTTCCCAACTTCTATGTTTTTCGGCCAACTCCTCCAGAAAATCCCATGCCTCATCTGGAGCCTTGTCTAAGAAATCACCATCTCGACATAGATACTTAATCTGCTGGGCCGTCGCGATGTTGAGGCCCAGCTGGAAAAACGTCACCAACTGATGTTTCTCATACCCGTGGTGGGGAAGAGCCAACAATGCCTTCAGCAAACCGCCCCTAACACACCTCAAAAATGACTAAGCCTCTTTTTTGCCTAAAATTTGGATTTGGCGAGTCAGGTGTTGTGACTTACTCTCTGAAAAATATTTCTTATAGAATAACTCCCTAACAGCTGACCATGTGGTGAGTGACTGCTCCTTTTGCATGCGGAGCCACTTAACTGCACTGTCTTTCAGAGAGGCAGGAAAAAGCTTAAGGCAAGCATTCTCCCACTGGGTAGTGGTGGCTAAGGTGCGCACCAACCCCTCAAAATGGCGGATGTGCTCATATGGATCCTCATTTTCTCTCCCATAGAAAAGAAGGAGAGCATTATGGGTCCCTGGTTTGACTGTGAAAGCATTGCGCGCCTCCACAGTTTCTGTTGGCAGAACTATTGGACAACGAGGGGTGGTCCTCGCAGGATGCATATAGTCTCCCGTAGATTTACGTTTCCCACGCCATCCGGTGGTTCACTCTCTACAAAGAACAGTGGATTGGGAAATTCTATGAACAAATTAGTCAATGGGGATGGATTCTGGTTGATCTACAGACGACTCTCGAGGGATTCCTACTGACTCAGATGAAGAACTAGACAACCCCAACGGACTCGACCCCTGCTCAATCCTAACCAAACGATTAGTATGATCGCGATAATAAAGAGGGTCGGGTTTTTGTGGGATTTGACTATTTTTACCTATTTTGACTTAATTCTAAATGTTATCTACTAAAGATTTCCTAGTGTTATCTAAATAATTTTTTTTTTTTTTAAGAAAATTACAACTAAAGTTTAACAGACACTAACGACTCGAATTCTTAGCACCAATTACCTTCCCCGGCAACGGCGCCAAAAATGCTTGAGCAATTTCCTAGACCTAAATTAATGAGTTGCCCCAAGCGTAGAAGGCGGAGACGGGTGCAAAGACAATATCCGTAAGACCGAGTCTAATCCACAGAGAAGGTAGAAATGCTCACTAAGTACTCGGGTCACTAGTTTAACACGGCTCTTAGGTGGCCACCCTTTATGGTTTGATTGATGGACTTAACTACACTAAGTGACGTTGACCTGGTTTAAGCTAATTTAAGAGGAAGTACGGTCTTAGGGTTCATAACACGGTGACGGTCGAGACTGCTACGCTCCACTTGTTCTCTAAAAAAAGGTTGATTCAAGAGAGAAAAAGACACCCCGAAAGATCACGAATCCTTGTGGTCGCCAGTTTACCCATGCACAAATAGTTGAACGAGTTTTGGTCCCTCGTTCCCAGCGTTACATGGGCTCCGACAATGCCCGATACGCCTAATGTAAAATGCTTTAGTAACCTTAAATTGCTTTTTTCATTTATCAAGTTCGAAAACGGAACAAATCTGGATCCGAAACCGCCCGCGCGTGTGTTAATCACCCCCACGACCATACTTATGGATTACTCACTCATATTAAATTGAAATCGAATGACAAGATAATGAAATAATGCATGCTTCTATAATTTGAATGTGAATTAAATCAAAATCCAGAAAACAACGCTACGGACAAACTCCCCGCGAACAATGATTCAAATCAAAGCAAAAAAACGAAAAGTTACCGAACTGTTATGCAAATCTGCAAATAAATCTTCAAAAACTTCGAAGGAACAAACTCCGAAAGCAAAACTTCCAAAGAAAACGGCTGCAAAAACTAGGGAAAATTTTTGTGTTAAGTTCGAACCCTAATTCGACCTAAAATCGGTCTATTTATTCCTCCCTGAAGTCAAACCACGTGGCAAGTCAACTGGCTGCCCTTAATGTCCTTGGTATCGATACAAAGGAATACTTGTATCGATACCCGTGCCTTCTGTTCCCAGTGAACCTTTCTGTATCAGATCATGGGGACAATCCACGTGATCGATCACCGAAAACCCTGAAATGCCGACTTCGGCCTTGTCCGGTCATCCTGGCTTGGGTCCCACTGCTTCTCAACACGTCCGACCGCCATGCACTCACTTCACGCGCACTTCAGACCTGTTTCCCTACAAAATAACCAAACAAAACAAAGACCAAAAACACACCGCATCAAGTGGAAAATGGAATAAAGTCGCGCCTCTAACGCACTAATTCACCCTACTTAGGCGCTTATATCTACGACATTACGCGCCAATCAACACCTCTTGGAAATAAGAAAAACATGGCTTTGTTTGTGTTACAAGTTATTTTTAGAAAATCCAAGTCGTCCAATGTGTTCAGAAGGTGTTTTGAAGGACCCCAACGAGAAATCCTTAAAAAATATATATATCGAGAAGGGCTTGATTGAAGCAGTTTTTCGAAAAATTGTGAATATACAGTTTTTACTAAAAACTGCTTGGATCAAGCTCTTTCCGGTATTTTTTTTTGAAGATTTCTCGCGTGGACCGTGGAAAACATCTTTTAAACACATTGGACGAATCGAATTTTTCCAAAACAATTTACAACACAAAAAAAACACCCCAAATGCTCTAATCCGGGATCCCGGATTAGAACCATGGAGTGTATATATATTAGGTCTCCTTCTCCTCCAGACTCCGGACTTCCGGACCTCCTTGATTTGAGTATTTTTTTGATGATCTGATCCGTCCAATGTATTCAGAAGGTTTTTCAAGATTTGAAGCGAGAAATCTTCAAAAAAAATATTGGGAAAGGCTTAATCCAAACAGTTTTTGCAAAAACTTTATATTTACAGTTTTTGCGAAAACTGCTTGAATCAAGCCCTTCCTGGTATTTTTTTTTTTGAAGATTTTCCGCTCAAATTGTTGAAACACCTTCTGAACACATTGGACGGCTCGGATTTTCCGAAAAATAATTTACAACACAAAAAAATCATTTTTTTCTTATTTTCGGGAAGTTTGGACTAGAAGATTGGGCTATATATAAAATTTGTGTCCAAATTCAATAACATCTTCCACGTGTTGCTTGGTGGAAAGGTGCTTTGTCTTTGTCCTGGAGGTCGCGAGTTCAACTCTTGGTTCTCCTTTTTATGCCACAGAATTTAAAATGTTGTCAATTAAGAGTGATTGTTGAGGTTTGAATCCAAGACCTCTTCCAAAACCAATACCTTCCTTCTTGCTACTAAACCAACAACATTCACTATACAACAACCCTTGTAGTTTTATTATATATTTTGAACATATACTCCCTCCGTCCCAAAACTTTTGACACTTTTTGGACAGTGTACCATTTTCAAATGTCTATATCTTTCAATGTAAATGTCAAAAAATATGCAATATGGATCTTGTTTGATAGATTTTAATTAGTTCTATTAAACAAAGTTTTCAAAATCACATAAAACTTTATAAATAAAAAGATATAAGCAATTTAAAATGGCACGCAATCCCAAAAAGGTCAAAAATTTTGGGACGGAGGGAGTAATGGTTATAATAATTCACATATAATGGTTGCCACGTTGCACATCTCAGTTGTTCAAAAATATTTTGGATTGTCTAAATTTTAAAGTGTGAGAGAGAAAAAGAGGAGAAGGATTGAAAGAAATCTGAACCATCCAAAACACTTCTAACGAATCGAAATACACGCCTAACACCACATGTACTCTTATCAGCTCAGCACCCAAGTTTTTCTCCAGACTATGACTACATACAAAACACCCCGACAAAGTTGAAGGGTTTCTTGATTCAAATGGCATCAATATAAGGTTATTCTTCACATCTAGGCAGTATGTGGTAGCTAATTAAGTAATTATTACTCCCATCGTTCCCAAATAATAGTCAACTATGTAAAGACGCGTAATTTTCGAATCGAGAAATAAAATGTTTCCTACCATAACTTTTTAAACTTATTGACCCTCGTATGCATTTTATTTCTTAAGACGAAAATTGCACATCTTTTTACGAAATATTATTTGGGAACATATAGAATATTATTTGAAAATGTGATTTGTGGATAGTGAAATTTTAGATTATATCACAAGGGTTTTATTAACTCTGCCTACTTGGTAGAGGGTAACGTGTATATAAAGACAAATGATTTAGAATTTCAATACATATTTCACAAATATTAAATTTTTTTCTTAAATATCAATACACCAGTTACACATTATCTTCCGCGCTGCCTTGGACGGAGGTTAACATTGTCCATATTAGAAATACGTGATATTGCCTGAATGATAATATGCAAAACAGACTTTGTAGAACAGTAGAAGTGATAGGTGTTTTTTTTTTGGTAAGTAGTAGAAGTGATAGTTGTTGCATTTGTAATGATAATCTAAAAAGTTCATTTGGAGCTGATTTTTAGATTTTGCGATCTCTGGTTCATTTTTAATAGTGCATTTTGGTAGAATTGATCCTCAAATTGACTCCTTGCAGAATGCAAACAATAGTGCCGTTCCTTACTACTCCTATTTACTATTTTCACTTATTTTTACTAGAATTCAATTTAATTTGTACTAAATAATTAAATTTCGTGAACTAAGGCTCCGTTTGTTTTGATGTAAAATATTTTACAATGTCAAATGTTTTCCATGTAAAATGCTTTTGCTAAAAACAAACTTTTTTATTTTTATTTTTTGGTGTTTGGTTGGCATATGACAAGAATATTTTTCAAAACCTGGTGTTGTTCAGAAACCGTCATAAATCCCAACAAAAACCCGAATAATGAGTTTTTACTTTATCTGGATCAGATTTCGGAAAAGGTCCATGCGAATCCAACAGATCCATTTGACTCTATTCGTAGTATATTTATGGGGAGAAAGAACTTGAATTGTAGAGAGAGAGAGAGAGAGAGAGAGAGAATTTTTGTCGGTGGGAAACAGAGCAATTCAACTTGTGGCCCGACTTGAGGCTAAGGGACAATGAGCGTCGGAAAATAACTTACCGGGGTTTCTGGCATAAGTTATTTTACAGCGAATCAAGGAAAATAATTTACAAGTAAAAATATTTTACTTGCCATTCATCCAAACAAACACCAAAAAATAGGTAAAATGTTTTTGAGGAAAATATTTTACGTCCAAACCAAACAGGCCTAAGAAGGAAATTGTTTCTCTAGCTCTCAGTTTCTTCCACAAGAACGTATTTACATTACTTTTTGAATTATTTCTTTCTTTTTAAAGGTGAGTAGGTCCTGAACAGATTTTTTTAAATTTATTTATCGGAGTCTTAAATAAATGATTTCTACAAATAACTAAGATGAAAGATGACGTGAGACAATAGCACACCATTCTATAATCACCATTTCATGTTGTGTTATACCTATGACGATACTCTTTCTTTGACTCAATACGAGTATCGGATCAAGACTAACTATATATACCTTGATTGTCCATATATCCTCAAAAAAAAAAAAAAATCTTTCGAATTGAACTTTCATTGGATATGTATAAAATCCAACAAAGTCTAGTATTCAATATCAAGGGAGTTAAAGTATTCATATTCACCATAATATAATTATATGTATACGTTTTCACTTTTTACATTTTAATCTCGTCAACCAAATGGACGCACCGGCTATGCTTTTTGTATACTCTTTTCTACTTAACCTAGCAGCTGGCAGGACACTAATATAGTCAATCCTATCAACTAAATTTTTTCTCGTCGAACCGAAAAATATGATATAAAAATTTATACCCAACTTTATTACTGTAAAAAAAAAAAGGAAACAATAGAAAATTGAAAGGTAAGTTAATTAGTCTAAGGTCAATTGTGGATTTCGGGTTCCTGAAGTGCTTTGGGGCACTACATGGTTGTAACCCCCGATTCCCCGAAGGCATTACAGGGTTGTAGTCCCCCCCAATTTGATCATCCATCCCATAATCGACGGTTGAGATATATTCGTTAACTCTTAGAGGTAATATTATACTCTTAGCGGTAAAAATACAACTATGAAACTTAACCATCGATTGTGAAACAGACGGTTGGATCGGAGAACCATACAACCTAATAGTGTCTTATGAAACTACAGACTCCCCAAATCCGGTCACCCGTAGTCTCTCCCCTCTTAGTACTACTCCCTCCGTCCCAATTTCTTGGCCCCTTTTGGGGAAACGGGTTTTTAAGGGGTGTGAAAATTTTGTATTGACTTTTCTATTTTGCCCCTAAATCCAGTCAATATTACTGTGACCAAATTTGTGAGGATAATTTATTGTATGAAAGTCAAAACATATTTAATATGGATCTTGTTTGATAGATATCAATTAGTTTTATTATACAAAATTTCAAAATCATAAAAACCGTTATAAAATAAAAGATAATAGGCTAGCCAATTAAAATAGAAAAAGTATTTTTTAAAGGTAAAATTGAAAAGTGACCCAGTTTTGATGAATGTTTTTAAAAGTGGAACAAATATTTTGGAACATCCCAAAATAAAAAGAAGAACCAAGAAAATTAGACGGAGGGAGTATTTTTCTTGGGTGGAAGTTGCCAAAACGGGCCACTAGGCCATATAATTGTACTCCTTCCAAAAATAAGTGGCAAAGACACTGTTTTACTAAGAGTCAGCGATGGTCTTTTCAAAGAGTCAACCCACCAAACCCAGCAATAAATTAGTGGGTCAAACACAGTGTGGTGGGCCCCCAGACAAAAAGGCCGGCATGGAGGTGACCTCTCGTTCAGGCCCATTTACAACACACAGGCAGGTGGAGTTTTAGAAACCGATAATTCCTTCCGCACCGACGGAAATGTACAGATCATGTATCGACGGCATCGTTGACACCGTTGTGGGTCTCAACCGGTTAATTCAATTCGTTCATCGTTCTCAAAATTGAATTCCGAGTGGGCTCTATACAGGAATCGAGACAATCGGACGGCTATATAAGCTCGATCCAAAATCACCCAATTTCATTATTTTTTGAATAAAATAGAGTTATTTTGGATCAAACTCATACAGCTGTCCGATTGCCTCGATTTTCGGATGGCCCACTCAAAATTCAATTCTGAGAACGATGAATGTCTCAGATCGATCGATTGAGACCTAAAAGGACATATCAGTACATGGTCTGTACATTTCCGTCGGTGAAAGTAGAAGGGTCCCAACTCCCCCAATAATATGGGTCACCCTTTATAATGGAGTCCAATCAAACAAGAATATCTCAGTCTCCCTCTCCTTTGTCTCCATTATGAACACATCACAAAGTGTCATGTTACATAATAAGTTATAGACTATAGTAGGAAGGTGTATATCTATATATATCTACAGTTTTGCAATGCTAAATATTCAACCAGAATTTTTATGCAAAATCTTTACAAGAACAAATGCGGCTGGAGACCACATCGTTCTGGTAATAAAGAAAACCCTGTTTTTATGGGGTTATTTGTATATGTTTGTGTGCATTTTTAGTTATGTTTTTTGTTCTGTGCTTCAGTAACTACGTATAATATAATAAGATGAAGAGTATAGTTGGCCCATGATTAGATGTGCTTAAAGTTGGCACTAGTTTGGAGGGCCAAGTGGCCTTTGGTGATCGTGACAAGTTGTTGGCTTTGTGGTTTTCCACCAAAGCTAGTTGGTGACGTGTCACAATTCGGTGCATTGGAGAAACATGATATTATCCGAATTACTGTTTATTGAAGATGCTATTTGAAAATTAAGTTCATTAAGGTATTACAGTATTATTTTCAGAATTAGTGTTTATTGAAGATGCTATTTGAATGAGAAGTCTTTACTATGATATTATCGGTCGGAATTCAAGCATGAACTTTGCTTACTACTACTTGTAAAAACATGATAAATACAAACATCAATTAATGTTAATGTAGGAGAACATGGAGTAAATATCTGAGCTCTTAGATGTTTTTGAAGGGGCCTCAAAGGAATAACTCTTAATTGGGCCACATTGTAGGGTCATTTCATATGAGGTCTGATTTTAATCGTGCCCCCATTAATAGATGATGAATCGACTCCTCAGGAATTAGTCGAAGTCCGTACAACTTGTCCTGACACTTAGCGTTATCGAAAAAGATTTTTTTTTTTTTTTTTGTTAGGGTTCACATGAGTTCAATTATATGCACGAAGTCTTACAAATTGGAAGTGGAGCAAAAAAAATGATTGACTTTGTCAACTTGACACAAACCCATTATGTAGAGTGACTTTATTTATGTACGTAGATCTCCAACATTATTGGTTTCTTAACTTTTAGTATTCGTAAGTGGTAGCTAACTCATGTGGTAGAGTTCTTGGATGTCTCACACTAGGGGTGGGCATCGTGTCATTTTATCTCGTGTTCAAAATTCTTTCAACCCTAACCTGACCTGTTTGCTTTTTCGTGTTATCGTGTCGTGTCATATTCTTGTTTTGTGTCAAAAATAGCCGACCCTAACCTGCTATATAACTTCGTGTCGGGTTTGTGTCGGGTTATCGTGTCTTCCCATAAATTCTTGTGTCGTGTCATGTTTGTCATGTTATCTCGTATTCATGTCAGAATTTTCTCAACCCTCATTACCCGACCTATTTAACTTTTCGTGTTATCGGATCGTGTCATATTCGTGTTGCGTATCAGAAATAGCTGACCCTAAGCCGCTAATTTCGGATCGTGTTCTCGCGTCGTGTAAAAAAAGTGTCAAAATTCCCACCCCTATCCCACACTGCATTCCAAGATTGAGTCTCATTTCCTCCTTCCCATGTAATATACTATTAAGAATGACGAATGAAAAAAAAAATAGTATTTTACTTGTGATATTAATGTTTTAAGCTTAAATGATACAAAATCATTTAGCATTTGGGAATTTTTTTGTCTTGCTATCATATGAACATAAATCATTTTAAAACGCACAACTCAAACCCCACGAAATTTATTTTTTTATTTTTTTAAAGTGTACCAATTATAAACCAACGTGAATCTAACCCATGTTGAGGAGAGGTGAACATGTCTTCCATAATGTAGTTTAAATTAGTTTAATCAACTTATGATTGAAACTTGAACTATTACAATTTATTTATGGCATTCAATGACAAAAATGAGGCCCTTCTCTCAATGGTGCCTTGTCTCTATTAATAACCACCTGACATTGGCTTCATTTATTTATGCCTATATGCCCTAGCTTCAAATCCTATCCTCTGGTCCATGGCTCGGGTCCTAGGGAGAACAAGCCTACCCTACATTCTTCCAAATTTGTTCCTATTGTCCTTGTTTTTAGGAGTAGGATACCCTGAAGAAAATATCCAATCTAATTGTGAATTGTTGCACCACGTTACCCGTTATGACGTGGTGTAACGAAACCAGTATTGAACTAAATGCCATAGTGACTTAACCAACCCTAATTAAGGTGTTGTTCGAGCAACAACATAGCAGCAAGTATGGAGCACATATCGTGCGTATTTGTAGGTTCAACTCCTAACTCCAACAAAAAGAACTTTTGAACTCGCGTAAAGTGACCCGGATATCCGATCTTAAAAAAAAGGTTCAACCCCACCAAAATAAAATGTAGTATATTGTGAAAGATTGCATTGGAAGTTTTTGTAGGTACTCAGGGATATTCTTAAAGATATATTTTTGTTTGTGTTAGGAAGACATTGACCCTACCTTGTTCAATTTGTTGAGAATGCATGAACATTAAACCTAAGAGATGGGCGCCCATTGTTTTCTCGAAGGTTGTAGCCTGCCTGAATCTGTGCATTGGAAACAGAGGAAGAACATGATTACCGTTACTATTTAATTCACGATTCCAGCGACTTTTCCGTTGGTCGTTTTTTCTGGTTAGGTCGGTTGGTTGAGAAGGAATAATATCTTTCTTGTACATGTTTTTAATGGACCCCAAATCACATGGGAAAACACTAAATCCCTGCCGTCTAAATTGGGAGCGCCTCTTTATCTTGTGAATGCACCCCGAAGGGTTAGTCAGGTTGGTTTGTCAGTTTGTTTTTGTTAGACAATTGACTATGATTTGATTCATTAGGTCAAGTTGCGAGAAAGTATAATTTATTGTGAATCTGTTAGTCCTATCGGAGATGACTTGCTTTTGACTGAACCTAAAAGATGATTAGTAGGAGTGCGTGCATGCTAAAAAAAAAAAATACATCTCGAGTACACGACTATGATTTGAAATGATCATGTCATAAAATTATCCAATGAATTGTACCTTGTTGGTATGCCCATCGACATCCAATAAGATTATTTTTCAAAAAATCTCACTTAATTACATGCTCTGCGAGATGGACGATTCGGATCATAATCGTAGGTCTAGAATGACTCAGATCCCCAAAAAATGAAATATATGCAAAGGTATGGAGGGAATGATCCCTTCTAGATAATTACTACGAAGATATGCATAACATCCAAGAAATAACTTGATTAACAAACCTTCATCACACCCCAAAAATGAATTAAAATTCATTTTGTAATACACTTTTTTATTTTTTATTTGATCTTGACTGCTTAGAACATCACATGGTTTGTTTGAATCCCGATGTTTGTACACTGATTACAATCTAAGTTTCAGGTTGGCCTAATCTTAACCTCTAAATCACCACTTCGTGATATATAATTTGAATTGATCATGTTGAAAAAATAGCCAACGATTCGCATGCCCATTGATATTCGATCTGATTATATTTTTAAAAAATATCTCACTTATTTTATGTGTACTACGAGATAGACGATTCTAGTTATAATCGTAGGTCTAGACTCTAGAATGGTTCCGACTCCCCCAAAATGAAATATATGTAAAGGTATGGAGGGAATGAGTACGAAGATAGAAGCTTTTTTTGTCATCCGTCATTCCTAATCTATTACGTAGGGAAGGGGGAATGAGACTCGATCCCGAAATACAGTACAGGACATCCAAGAGTTCTCCCGCATGAACTAGCCATCACTTGCACGCAATGAGAGAAGCTTGAACCCTCTTAGATTGACAACTACCAAGAAATGCGACAAATACAAAGTAACTTGAACATGAAATTAAAATCAGTTCATCTGTAACAGAACATCACATGGTTTGTTTGAATCCCAATGTTTGTACACTGATTGCAATCTATGTTTCAGATTAGCCTAATCTTAACCTCTAAATCACCAATTCGTTAATATATAGTAATCCCCTGGAAGACTTAAACACAAGTATTAATGAATTGGGTGAAAATTAAACTAGATTAACTTTTTTTTTATTGAAAAATAATTTATTTTTTTGGTATTAATTTTTTGTCATAACTTTTGGTCAACTATTAGAGTTTTTGCATTCGTATTCTCAACAAGAAGAACAAAAATTACTATTTACCGTGAAAAAAATCAGAAAAAAATTATAGCCTCCGTTCCCAATCGTTATTTCACTACAAAAAGACGTGCAGTTTTTAAGTACTTCTCCAAATATTTTTTTGGGTTTTATTCCGCATCAAATTAATGTATTGGAAAGAACAAAAAACTAATCTGCCCAAAACTAATAAAAAATTAAAAGCGATAAACATGAGCCAATGAAAAAAAATTAGTTCAAATCTTCTCTTAATTACTATAATTAAGCACGTGCCACCATGTGTAAACACCATTAGAACATTTGAACTGAACCCATATATTCCGTTTGACTGCATGTGTGACATGAACTTGTTTGTTTCTCGAGAAAATCTTTCAAATTAATTAGCATCCCATAAAAATTATTACTCCTTAGTGTCAGTTCAATATTTTTCTTAGTTATTTAAAAATATTTTTCTTAGTCAATTATCAGGAGAGATGAATTTATTTAAATTTGGTGTGAAACATTGATTTTATTTTATTTTGTAAGAACCTAACGATTGTGAATCCATGTGCATGTCAATGATAGATCATGTGAAATCCAGTTCTCGTGGATCACAAGATTTAATTATATTGAAACACCTGATCATTAGGGCTAAGCCACTTGATGTGTTAACTAAACACTCACTTAATTAATCCAAAGTTATGGTGCCAAGAAAGTTTTGAACCCTGCTTACTGCTGGTGGATTATTATTTTTTGTAATTCAGGGTATATAGGACGATTTATACGCACATTGACCAATCTGTTGAGACCCAATTCACTGTTCACTAGCGGGGTGTACCGTTTGAAGTCAGGATAAAGTCCCGTATGGACTTGGCTCCATAAGAATCGATAGCGCCTCAAAGATTTCTAACTTAAGACTTTAGAAGAGAGTAAATCCAAAAGCTAAACTTTGTGCACTAGGCCAACCACTTGAGGTCGATTTTTTGTAGATTACTGATTGAAAACAAAAACAAAAATAAATGAGATTTATGCCCACCCAATCAATTGGGGTCGGTTAGATGAAATATATTGTTTTGATTAAGTTATGTCGAGTACATCGTGTTCCGAAATTTCAAGAAAAATTAAATTAGATATTTTTGAACTACCACCTCTAAAGTTAATTTTGGTTTGATGCCCTTTAGTAGTACCATCTTCAATAAACGTATCGCTCTTCTTGAGTTTTATTACTACTGCATCGACCCTCTATGATAAACATGTCCAAACTATCTTATTCTTTTTTTTTTTTTTTTCGTTTTATCTCGTATCGGTGCTACCACTATCATCCGACAAATATTTTCTTTTCTTATTCTATATTGCAAGGTTTGACCAAACATCCATCTCAATTATTTTCATTTCAATGAATTTGGTTACTAACCTTTAATTAAGTCATAGGGGCTGCCTTCTTTCTTTCTTTCTTCTTAGCAGACAACCTTATAATTTTCAAATTTCAAACAACAAAACTGATCAAATCACCAGTTTTCCAGTGGGACTTAATTCTTGCAAATGCACTTTAAAATGTCAACCAGCTTAATGCAAATTTCATCATGTGGAGTGGCACACATATCCCCATGAAAAAAACCCACTGTGTCCCCATGAAAAAAACCCACTTGGTTCATCAATAATTCCCTAAGTTGACATTGAGTCATTTCATGATCTTTTAGAAGAATATGTGAGTGGCCTCGTACACATTATCTCTCTCTTTTTCTACCATAAGTAGCATATTGTCCGGAATAAATTCAAATTTTAATTCGTCGATTGTATCCTCAATTTTTTGAAACCTACTAAAGTGTTTTGATTAATTCATCCAATGGTTTGGTCCCTATAGAGGACAAATATTCGCACCCCTATTAAACGTTATATGTTGATAATTAGGTGTCCGAACCAGTTTATACGTACGTACCTCATTTAACTTTTGGGCAAAGGCGCGCATCATGTGATTAAAGCAAACAGAATTTTTTTTTTAATGCTAAAAGAGTTTTTGCCCAAACCAAACCAAGCCTTATGCTAAAAGAGTTTTTGCCCAAACCAAGCCTTATGCTAAAAGAGTTTTTGCCGTGTAAAAAAAATCAAGGATCTTTATTTAAGTGAAAATCAAGAGATAAACCAATTTTGGTAAAACAAATTAAAAGGAAATCAGTTTAGTAAAGAGAAAAAGAAAGGAAAACGGATTTGTTGTAATTTTCGTATTCCAAAAATTGTGCTGCAATTTTTGAAAAAATTAATACTCCTACATAATTTTTTAAAAATTTAATTAATTTTAAAACTAAATGGGAAAGGAAAAATATTACTGTGAGATAGAAAGAGTAATTAATTAAGAAGCTAATAACACATAGAAGACGTAAGGAGAAATCTAATCAAAAAGTGTATTAAATCTAACAATTGAACACGTAGATAGCTTAAGAATCTTAAATTCATTATCTAATAAGATTTGACGGCGGAAGTCAAACGTGATCGTATCAATAAATATAATTCTTTTTGCTGTACTGAAACTTATTGTATTCCAACTTTGATGATAAATACTCATTAAGGACATTACGTAGACTAAAAACCAGTTAGGATCTACTTTATCTAGCACCATATAATATGAAAATCCAGGATATGGGTGTTAGGGTTATGATTAAAAAAACGCATTAATGGTTCGAAAATAATGTCCTTGTGTAAGTCTATGCATACCGACTTTTCGTCAGACAATGTTTGTATGACCTCATAAGTCATCTAGGCAAGATATATAAATAAAGGAATCTCTATCTAGGATACAAAATATTTTCGTATGCGATAAAAGAAATTAATATTTTTCTAACATCATGAAGTTGTACTAAATTGTTGAGCAAAATATTGAGTAGATAGACTTTTCCTCTTTACTCTCCTTTTTTTCCCCTTCCCCGTAACGTTTTCTATGAGAGAAAATAATTATATTTGAAAATGTGAGATCTGGGGATCATATGGTGCAGTGGTCAAGATTTCAAACATCGTACCCGTAAGATAGTTACAATAAATTGAGACTGTTAAAAACACCTTTGGATATCTCAGATTGTGCAGTACAAGGGTTCCGATTCCCAATACAGGTGAGGTGCTATTGAGAAATGTCAATGTGAACACATGAGTCAGTAATGTAATGTTAAAAAGGGCGGAAATGATTTGGGTACACCACAAAGTGTAACCCAATTGCACCACACTTCATCAGGGCCGTTCAACACTTTTTTCGGTGGTCCAAATTTAAAGTGTTTTATAACCAATCATAAAACACTTTAAATGTAAACTGCCCAAAAAAGTGTTTGGACAACTCCAATGAGATGGGGTGCAATTAGGGTACCTATAGCACGATTCTACAAAGAGCGGCTAAGCATCACCTGCCTTATTTTGGGAAGTACTAAAATTAACTTTTCTTACCATACCTTGAATACGATTACAAATTGCTTTCTACTTTGGCCGGCCACCGCTCTATATCATACTGTATTGAAAACCTTTTACTGTATGAGTTAGTCTTGTTCATTTTTCAGTTTTGTTTTAGTTTTATTTTAGTTTTTATGACTTCATCATTTCTCTCATTTTTCTCTGTATCTCTCTCCACTCATTACACATGCTGATGATATCATCAAAACTAAATTAAACTATCTAACCAAACACAGTCAAGAAATTCGCATCCTATGTTTGAAACTTCTCAGCCACTTGTTTAAAACTCCTATGTTTCGAAAGCATTTTCATAAGTTTCTATGCTTTTTTTGGTAACAGGGATTTAAATTAATGGAAAGAGGAGACTATATGGATTGTGAAGGGAAATGGAAGATAGGGAAAGGGAATCCACCTTTCTAACTAGTGTACTCTCTATTGTCATATAATCATAATGCATTTCTAATTTCATGGAATCATTGGGTCGTATTGTGTCTTGGGGAAAGGGAATCTACTTTTCTAACTAGTGTACTCTCTATTGTCATATAGTCAGAATTCATCTCTAATTTTGTGAAATCATCGCGTCGTGTCGTCTCTTGATTTCAAATTCACAATTAATAAGTATACATCATCTTTCCATTGATGTTTTCATCCCAAATATACTTCTATTTTACTTATATATAATTTATGAAAGTGAAGACTATATTTGGTTTGAAATTCTCACTTTATAACACTCTCTATTGTAATATAGTCAAAATGCATCTCTTCTTTCGTGGAATCACCATATTGTGTCTTGCTTTGACATTTATAATTGATAATTATACATGATAATTTAGTTGATGTTTCCCCAAGGATATACTTTGTTTGTACTTACTGTTAAGTTACCAATAGATCTCAAAAACTTAAGTTGTTAGAAAATGAGCCTATTAATGGAGTATATAAAGCTATTCAATATATTCCCTCAAGTGCAACCTTGTCTTGCACGTGGAGATGCAAATTTTTATAGATAGAAATATATGCCAAGGAGAGAAATAAAGTGAAACAGAGTACGAAGGTGAAAACTATAATGCAAACGGGTAATTAAGGATGGAAACAAAGAAGGGCTAGCCCAGACCGCCCTACCCAAGTGTCAAAATTTTCTAATAAATATAGTAGTAATTTTTAAAAAAAAATTACAACTATATAGGTTCACCTGCCCAATAAATTTTTGCCATACTATTCACCCAACCTACACTCGAATTTTGCGTCCTTCCCTACTAATTGGAAACAAATTTAAAAAGGAGACTTGAACCAAAGACCTCTCACACCCAGCTTTGATACCATATTAAGTTACCAATAATCCCAAAAGCTTAAGTTATTAGGAAATTGGCCTAACGTTGTATATCAAGCTATTAAACACTTATATTATTTTCCAATATGATTTTTTCCGCCTAATTTGATTGGGTCTAGTGGCATTGACTTTGAGTGGAAAATGGTATTGGGGAGCTTTGTGGGTGGGTAACAACCGTGTGGGGTATTTTATTTTGGCCTATCACTATTGAGAAATGACAATGTGAGTTTAAGCAGGGGACCTAACCATCATTGGACCCCTAGGAAGTAAACTCTCTCTTTTTTAGTTTTGCTTAGGATAGGAATACCATCTTCTTGTTTTTTCTTTATAACGCATGTGTTTGAGTTAGTTTACGCGCACCTCGATTAAATTAGATGGTCCAATTCTATCAGCCACTTGTAGGGAAGCCTGATTAAATTTGGAACAAAACTCCGTATGAACTGAGCTAGCCCGAAGGAATTGATAGCATGTTTCAAACCTGAAACATTAGGAAAGAGCAAAATCCCTATGTCACAGGTCTTAACTACCGGGCCAACCCTATAGGATTGAATACTATATAACTACAAGTACTATAACCTCCAGAGGCGGAAAGAGTGTAGGACTAGTGTGGGCCTGTGCCCACACTGAACTTTTCAATAGTTTTAATTTTACTCCGAAATTATCAGGTTGTGACAATTTGTAGCCCGACAATTATACACATTTTCGCTTTTATGTCACCTACATCTCCTAGTATCTTTGTCAATTTTCCGAAAAAGTTCTCTTGACTTGTGTGTTTTACATAAAGACCTATTATCTGCATATAGATTGTAGCAAATTTTGCATTGATGTTCATTTCTTTGATATTATTGTTCTTCACTATACGTAGAAGATCAAAATTCTATGAACGTGTTTAATGACGCCCCCACCAAACTAAATTTCTGGCTATGCTACTGATAACCCCCTTTATTTGTCTTATTGAGCTAAAAATGGTCATACTAAGTTGCACTCAACTTTGGCCTAATTAAAACCAGACAAGTTAGAAATATTCACGTCCTGCATGTGTTTGTAACTTCCACGCCACATGTTGGAAACTCTATTTTCCATAAATCACTTTGACAAAAATTCTATGCTACTGTTGGTTAAAGGGAGTTAAATTAATGGAAATTGGAGACTAGAGATTATGAAAGTAATGAAAGAGAAATAGAGTTCGTCTTTCTAAGAAGCAGTATTGGGTTTGAATTCTCACTTTCAACTTCATTATATTTGTCTCACAGTTAAAATGCATCTCTGATTTCTTGTCAAATAGTGTCCCTAATTTTGTGGGATCGTCATATCGTATATTACTTTTACTTTCAAATATACTATTTGTTCTACTTATAACTTATAAGGATGTCTAAATTTGTTTTCAATTATCAGGTCGGGTTAAACTCCCCATAATATTCTAATCCTCCATATCCATCCAAAGTCACATTTCATCGATCTATGGCATGCTTAAAATAAATAATTCAAACCATTTATATTATAGGACTCACTAAGAAGAATATGTGTGAAAAAAAATAAAAATCAATTTGATCGTACATGGAAATATATAAACAGCTTGTCTTTTGTTTTTCAAAATGGACGACACATATAGTTGTGAACTTATCGTCGAATTTAAATTATTTGACCTTCTACTTATCGATGTTCAAGCAGACTCAATTTCTACACGCATATTCTTCTCAACGAGACTTACAAGGTAAACGGTTCAGATTATTTCTGTCAGCTCGCCGTAGAGCCAAAAAGTGTGAGTTACTTTGAAGGGATACGAATGGGAGCTATATCCTGTGATTACTATAATGTGATTTATTTCCTCTAATATGATTGGGTCTATTGGCAATGACTTTGAGTGGAAAATGGTCAAAGGGAAGCAAGACTCAGGAGGATGTAAATAGGAATGGGTTTTTTTTTTGTGGGTAGGCAACAAACGTGTGGGGTATTTTTCCTGATGTGACCTAAACTTTTGTTTGGGTCAGTAAAATGGTCAACAGATGCCAATTTTCTAAGGGTTGGTAAGCCTTAGACTCTTATAGGCCATAACGCGCAAAAAAAAAAAAAAAAAGAAGCACCAATAACCTCCCCGCAAAATCACAAACTCCTCTCTCAAGTTTTCTTGATTTATTTTCCCAAAATTATATTAACACATTTGCGTGCACCGCGAAACTAACTTTTTTCACACCTAATAAATATCGACACCGAAAAATCAAACATAAAACTTTAAGTGGAACGCCACGGGGTTTCCCAAGTTAATTAATGGGGGCCAATAACAAGACTAGAGGAGCCATATCTGGCATTTTTCCATTAAACAACTCCACTGCCCCATTATTTTATCTACTTATGTACGTAGTAAATTATGTCATGAGACCATTATTTTACTGGTAAAAATTAAAAACAGTGTGCAATGAGAGAGAAAGATGTGTTCGTGTCAATTCCTCAAGCAACTGTCCCTCTCTCACCCTTTCGTTTTTCCAATCTTTTTTTTTGGGAGTCTTCCCTCCATTTCTTGAAGGCAACACGTGGTCTTCCATTTATTGTATCCCATTCATTCTCTCTCTCTATATATACCATCTCTCTCTGTCATCTCTTTCCCCAAATCTCAACTCTCTCTCTCTCTCTCTTTCCCCCCACTTTCAAACACAAAACAAACCACACAAAACTTACCAAAAAGCTTGCAAAAAAAACCCATTACTGAACAAAATTTAAGTCGCCATGGCTTGTGCAACCGCTTCTACAACTTGGGTTAATCCAAAAAAACTCTCTTCAAAAGAATTTGGCTCTTCTTCTTCTACCTCATCAATCTCATTAACCAAATCCAATAGAAAAAAAACCATTAATTGCGATCTCCAAACAGCCCCTTCCATTCTCCAGCGCCCAAAACAAACTCAAAAACCCACTTCTTCCATTGCCACTCCCACAGTCACTACTTCCTCCACACCCTACCAAAAACAGAGCTCCGGCGAGACGCAACAATGGAATTTGTTGCAAAGAACGGCGGCAATGGCTCTGGACGCGGTGGAGAGCGTGCTGGTGGCGCGCGAGCGCGAGCATCCTCTCCCGAAGACTGCTGACCCGGGGATTCAGATCGCCGGGAACTACGCTCCGGTGCCGGAAAATTCCGTCCGGCATGACCTCCCGGTGACCGGGAAAATACCCAGTTGCATTAAGGGCGTTTACGTTCGGAACGGCGCTAACCCATTGCACGAGCCGGTCGCCGGTCATCACTTGTTCGACGGCGACGGGATGGTTCACGCTGTTAAGTTCAGTGACGGAGGGGTCAGTTACTCCTGCCGGTTCACGGAGACGGAGAGGTTGGTTCAGGAGCGGGAATTGGGCCGGCCGGTTTTTCCGAAGGCGATCGGTGAGCTCCACGGCCACTCCGGAATTGCTAGGCTGATGTTGTTTTATGCTCGTGGGTTGTGTGGAATTGTTGATCATAGTCACGGAATCGGTGTGGCCAACGCCGGTTTGGTTTATTTTAACGGCCGGTTACTCGCCATGTCGGAAGACGATTTGCCGTACCATGTGAAGGTCACTCCTTCCGGCGACTTAAAGACTATGGGAAGGTACGAACATAGCCATTCCCAACTTTTTTAAAAGATTTTTCCATTTAGTTTTTTTTAATTAAGATTTTCCATTTTTGGCTTAATAGATTTTCATAAAATAGAGCACAAAAGAAACAAGGTTATTCAGTGCTCTTGAAATAGTGCGTCACTCTATCACAATAGAATTGGCGATAGAGAGAATTCTATTATGATATATATGAGCCTCACGTAGTTAAAAGTTGAACCCACACACTTTTTATGAAAGGCACTACTAAAATAAGTTTTTGAGAAACTCACTTGTTTGTCGTATTTACTTTAGATAGAAAAAAAAGGAGGAAAATAGCTACAATACACACTCTCTATTTGGGTGTGTATTATATACATCCCTATAAAAGTTACGAATCGATTAACAAAAGTTACGAATTTTAATAAAAGTTACGAATTCTTCGTACAAAAGTTACGAGACATACCAAAGTTACAAATCATAGAAAATGTTACGAATCATACTTCTAAAAAAGTTACGAAACACTAAAAAATGTTACGATTGCCAATGAGGTGGCACAATATGGACCACACAATGGATGCATATTGTACACACCTTCAAGGAGTGTGTATTGTAGAATTTTCCAAAAAAGAGAGAGTATAAAATAACTCAAACAATGTACTCCCTTCGTTCCTATTTGTTTGTCTCATACTCTCTCTCTTACCTTTTTTTCAAATAAAAAAATTAAGTACTTTTGTATATCGTTTTTCAAATGTTTTCGCACCGAATTAAAGTACACAATGAGTACTTTAATTTGGTGTAAAAAAAATTAAAAAATTATACACAAAAACACTTTATTTTTTCATTTAAAAAGTGACAAGACTTTTCGTAGAGGACAAACAAATAGGAATGGAGAAAGTACTAATTTTTAAGTCAACTACTTTCTTAAGAATTCCAAACATAAAATAAAAAATATTTAACCTATTTAACTCTAAAGCTTAGTAAATTATCAAAAAGAGAAATTATATACTCCAACTTTTTCAATTACTTAACTTAAAGATTGTCTTACAATTATTTTTATAATAAGATAAATCGACCGTTGAGTTTTTTGAAAGATTCTTTTACGCCTAATCTATTTAACAATAAGCGTTTCTACAACTTATATAACATGCATAAAAACTATTATCGTGCTACACAATGACATTAATACATTTAATTCCATTGTAAAACAAATTATGGATTATGTAGACCAGAATTAGTGATCATGTAAACTAAATGAAATTTTGCTCTGTTCCCTTTTTCAGGTACAACTTCAACAACCAGCTCAAATCCACCATGATCGCTCACCCGAAACTCGACCCAGTTTCGGGTGAGCTCTTTGCTCTAAGCTACGACGTCATTCAAAAACCCTACCTCAAATACTTTCGGTTTTCACCGTCCGGTGAGAAATCTCCAGACGTGGAAATCCCTCTTGCAGAACCCACAATGATGCACGATTTCGCGATCACCGAGAACTTCGTCATAATTCCGGACCAGCAGGTGGTTTTCAAGCTCCCCGAGATGATCCGCGGCGGCTCTCCGGTGGTTTATGAGAAGAACAAGGTGGCAAGGTTTGGTATTTTAAACAAATACGCCACTGACTCTTCGAAAATCAAGTGGGTGGAAGCACCAGATTGCTTCTGCTTCCACTTGTGGAACGCTTGGGAAGAACCCGAAAACGACGAGATCGTCGTGATTGGGTCCTGTATGACTCCTGCAGACTCTATTTTCAACGAATGCGATGAAGGGTTAGAGAGCGTTTTATCGGAAATAAGACTAAATTTGAAAACAGGAATGTCCAAGCGCAGAGCGATAATTAAGAGCGGGGACGAGCAAGTCAACTTGGAAGCAGGGATGGTGAATAAAAACAAACTCGGCCGAAAAACCCGGTTCGCTTATCTAGCCATAGCTGAACCGTGGCCTAAAGTGTCCGGCTTCGCTAAGGTCGATCTATCGACCGGAGAAGTCAAGAAGTACATTTACGGCGACGAAAAGTACGGTGGCGAGCCGTTGTTCTTACCCAATCCAGAAGGAGAAGAAGATGAAGGGTACATCCTAACTTTCGTGCACGACGAGAAGCGATGGAAATCGGAGTTACAGATCGTTAACGCGGCGAATTTGCAGTTGGAGGCCTCAATCAACTTACCATCACGAGTTCCTTATGGGTTTCACGGCACATTCATAGGTGCAAAAGAGTTGGCCAATCAAGCGTAGTTTTCGCGAATTTTACGGCAGATAATTACCTGAGGGATGGATGTATAGGTACATTGTCCCCGGAATTTTCCTGCTGTTTATAGAAGCAACCCCAGTTTTGATGGGTTTGTAATTTTTATATTTTTGTTTTTTTTTTTTTTTTTTTAAAATTTATTTTTGGTTAGGGTTACTCTGTTTTTCTGTTAGAGCAGCTTGTAGCTTTGTGGGGGGTGTAGGTAGAAAAATGGAGCTCAGCTGGTGTCTCTCTGCTATATTTATTTTTCCATTACGTGAGGAGAGATATATATATACATATATGTATATATATATATATATATAGAAGAATAAATGTATTGGTGTTCATGTATTTTTCTGTGATGTCTCTGTCTTTAATGCCCTGTTTCTTTTGAATATATTAATTTTTTTTATTCACAATATTTTCTTTATTTTTACCCGTCACAATTAGTCTAAACTCTCGTCAATTATTTAATGGAGATCAATCACACTGTCTGCTATTTGGTGACCACAATTAAAGATAGTAGAAAGGATCAACTAATCCTGCCAAAATCAATAGTACTTCCAAAGTTTCGAACTTGAAAAGCTAGGACAGAGAGAACATTTCATCTCCTTAAGATGAGTTCGAGCAAAAAAATTGACGAGTTTTATTTTAAAAATTAGTATTGTCTATCCCACACCGATTCGTTTCAAAGAATTTTGTTAATGAGTCGAAACGAGTACAGCTATTATTTTTTATTAATTATTATTACTAATAATAATTATTATTATTATTATTATTTTTTATTTTTTATTTTTTGACCCACATTGAATATGGAAAATTTTTAGGAGAGAATCTAAGGTCTAGGCCCAATTGACAGTTTGTTTGACTAAGGGTTGGTTCGGGTGAATTGAAAAAACTAGTTTTTTGGTTTTTTGGTTTTATCCTTATTCAATTTTTTTTTGTATTTTTTTTGTAGTTTATTGGCTTGTAAGGACGAGGAATCTAAAAAGTATAAAATTATTAGCCAAACCTAAAGTTTTGTGAATAAAGACGAAAAATAATCCAAAAACCCAGTTTTTTAGATTATTTTTTGTCTTTATTCACAAAACTTTAGGTTTGGCTAATAATTTTGGAATAATTAGTCATAAATACACAATATTTTGTCTATTTAAAGGGAATGATAAGGAACATTTACAATCAAACATAAAGACAAGAAACATTTACAATCAAACCTAAAGACACAATATTTTGTCTATTTAAAGGAAAAGACAAGGGACATTTGCAATCAAACATAAATACAATGAAAATTTGCAATCAAACACAAAGATATAATAAGTGGCCTTATTAATTATGCCATTATAAATGATCAACTTCAAACCCTAAATCATGACAGGGACTTGGGCATTGCTTATGAAAGTCCTATTGACTGAAACGAGAAGGATTATATGTGTTGGACGAATTGCATGCAGCGTGATTTCATGATAAACAGGTTGCTACTTTGACCCTTATAGCATCAAGATTCAGACTGTTATTTTGAGTGTAATCTGACTGCAGTTTTTTTCGATATTAACTTCTTTGGTCTGTAAATATATGGGTTTTTTTTTTTTTTTTTACTTTGTTATAATGTTTAGTGAGTTGTCACTAGGGAGTTGACTAATTCGTTATTTTTTAAAGTTTTTGTACCAAATTAAAACTTTTAAAAATTAGTAAAATGTCACTAACTTTTTGGGTCGCCGGAATGTCAGAGGTGTGGTGGTGGTCAGAGGTAGGAGTTTTTTTTTTTTTTTTTTTTTGAATTTCCTATATGAAATTACAAGTTTTAAAAATTAGTGAGATGTAACTAATTATTTGGATCGCAGGAAGTAGTTGGCGGGAGGTGAGGTGGTGGCCAGCTGGATGTGGGATGATGATATTTTTGAATTATATGTTCGAGAATAGAATTTTTAAAAATTAGTGACATATCACTTTTTTTTTGGTTGCCAAAAATGGTAGGCCAAGAGGTGGGGCGGTGGTCCGCTAGATGTGGGTCAGTGATTTTTTTTAATTTTATGTTCGAAATTAGAATTTTTAAAAATTAGTAAGATCTCACTAATTTTTTTGATTGGCAGAATTCATTAGCCAATAGGTAGGATGGTGGTTGGCCGGAGGTTGGGTGGTGATTTTTCTGAATTTTATGTTCGAAATTAGAGTTTTTAAAAATTAGTGACATCTCACTAATTTTTTTGGTCACCAGAAATGGACGACCAAAGGTGGGGTGGTGGTTGGCCGGATGTGGAGTGATGATTTTTTTGAATTATATGTTTGAAATTAGAATTTTTTTAAATTAGTGACATCTCACTAATTTTTTTAGTTGCCAGAAGTGGTCGGCCAAGAGGTGGGGTGGTGGCTAACCGAAGGTTGGGTGGTGATTTTTCTGAATTTTATGTTTGAAATTAAAATTTTAAAAAATTAGCGGCATCTAACTAATTTTTTTGGTAGCCGGAAGTGGTTGGCCAGAGGTGGGGTAATGGTCGGCCGGATGTGGGGTGATAATTTTTTTGAATTATATGTTATAAATTAGAATTTTTAAAATTAGTAACATCTCACTAATTTTTTTGGTCATCGGAAGTGGTCAGCCAAAAGTTGGGGTGGTGGTTGGCTAGAGGTGGGGTAGTAGTTGGCCAGAGGTTGGGTGGTGATTTTTCTAATTTTATGTTCGAAATTAGAATTTTTACAAATTAGTGACATCTCACTAATTTTTTTGGTCGCCGGAGGTGGGATGGTGGTTGGTTAGAGATTGGGTGGTGATTTTTTTAATTTTATGTTCGAAATTAGAACTTTTAAAAATTAGTAACATTTTACTAATTTTTTTTGTCTTTATGTTCGATTGCAAAAGTTTCTTATCCTTTCATTTAAAAGGTCAAATATTTTTTGTTTTTATGTTTGATTTCAAAAGTTTCTTGTCCTTCCCTTTAAAATGGCAAATGTTTTGGAATTTTGGCTAAGTGACCCAATAATTTTATACTTTTTAGATTTCTCTCGTTGAGACAAACCAAGAAATCACAAAAAATCGACCGAAAACCAACAAATGCAAATTTTTTGAATAAGGACAAAACTAAAAAAACCAAAAAAATCAATTTTCTCAATTCACCCAAACCAGGCCTAATATCGGTTTCATCTTTTAAGTCAAGCTTGAGTCAAAAGATTAACGAGTTATTAAAAATCTTTAGTATTGTCAATCCCACGTCAATTTGATTTCTTTCTTTCTTTCTTTCTTTCTTTTTAACGACCCGAAATGATTCAAGCTTGAGTAAATTCGATTCATTTTAAAACCACCAATGAGCTTCGGACACGAACTGAGAGGTTTGCAAAAACCAGACAAATAGTCTATTTCAAGTAGGTTAAACAAACAAATCTAATGGAAAAAGAAAGAAATGAAGAGAGATAAATTTTTGATTGCACAAGAAATTGACAAAAGAAAAACAGAGATCCTTATTGATCGCCACATCAATGTCACCAAAAAGTTACCAATCAAGAACCCCGTGTCTTCTCCATTGTCAATTTTCACGAATATGGGCAAAATAATTTATGTTTGGTGGCATTATGTGATTGGCAACTTCAGAAATTATGGGTTCCTCAAATCAACCAATTATTTTTGGGAAATCCAGGGGGTACCGCCCCCTATAAATCGACTATATGTCTAGATTGGCTTTGGGGACCTAACTTTTGGGTCCTACTCAACTGATTCATATAGTCTCGCTCATTACAGACGAGCCAGACTATATGATTTCTCGCTTGTCTGGAGTGATTTTGGAGTTACTACTTAGACATCTCCGATGTAGTTGATTTCTAGGGGGCATAAAAAAATTATTTTAAAATGAATGAATGACAATCATCTCCATTGGACGTGCCTAAGAAGTCTATCCAAAATCACCACATGTCATCCAAAAAAGAAGATGAATAAACGGCTCAAATCATTCATGTAGAATCCAAAAGTGAGTCTCTGGAGCCGATTTGTATATGGTTGGTGCATGGTGGTCTGTTTTTGTAACAACATTCATTATTTTTCCCATGCGAAAACATCCTTGTACGAGAGATTTGAGGCTCAACGGACTTGATCACACACTTTTCGAAGAATAATACTCCTTCTGTCCCTTAAAGTTTGACACTTTTTGGACAGTGTGTCATTTTCAAATACCTATATCTTTAAATGTAAATGTCAAAAATATGCAATATGGATCTCGTTTGATATATTTTAATTAGTTTTATTAAACAAAATTTTCAAAATTACATAACACGTTATAAATAGAAAGATATAAGCAATCTAAAATGACATACAATCCTAAAAAGGTCATAAGTTTAGGGACAGATGAAATAATATTTTTTCTTTGCTCTTGAAGGGAAAATTGTTAGTTGTAAAAATGTTAAATTCAACGGTTCTAGTAATTTTCCAGATTTTAACCCGAAAAGATGATTTGACTCGTTAACTGTCACAACAAGAAAAGGATGACGATACGGTAGTGAATTTTGTTTGATGCTTATGGACATTTTTCATAGGGATGATAACAGGTAAGGTATGGATTAGAAGATCTTATTCTATATCTCATTTCCAATTGAGGAGTTTTTTACCATTCCCGCTATAATTCTTACTAGGGATATTAGATAAAACATCAAACCCACATTCCATAGGATATTGGGGTTTTCCTAAATATACCATATCTAAACTAAAATATATAAGAAGTCAACAATGAGACAAAAGTGCAAGCTCCCTAATTCAAACCAACAAAAATATAAAGTAAAAAACTTCAAATTATCTTATTTTAACCACTAATGTAGTAAAAATAACAATGGTGCAATCAAAACCAATCCAAGCAAATGTCAATAAACCAATAAATTTTAAAAATAAAATGAAAGAGCGAAATATAGCAAGAACATCATTTTAGAAACTACAATCTGTAATGATATTCTTAATATATTATGTAGTTTATAATATGTAGCATTATTTCTATAAGTAAATAATACTCAAGATTCCTTTCTACCTATATGCATTTGTATAATTTATATAGTATACATAACCGGGTACGGGGATTCGGGGGCGGGGATAAAAAAATCACACCCACTCCATATCCGAGCAGGTATTTTTTAAATCCCACCATATCCGCTACTATTGGGGAATTTTTTGGATAAACTGTACGAGCGGAGCGGGGCAGGGCGGGGCAGGTATCCATTAGATATGGGGAAATTGTCATCCCTAATTTTGCACTTTTAAAAGTTTTGTACTCCCTCCGTCTCAATTTGTTTGCTCACAATGGGAATACGTGCAATTTCAAACCCTTACAAAATATATTTCTCTATTTTATTTTTAATTTGTTTTATACCAAATTAAAGTGCTCATTGAGTACTTTAATTTGATGTAAAAAAAATAAAATATTATACAAAAGTACATTTTTTAACATCTACGAAAAATACACGTTTCCCAAAGTGAGTTAACAAATTGGGACAGAGGGAGTACATACTTTTCCGAGTTTTTGTCGTAATCGGTAATCAGGTACGTAATTATTGGCATAATTTTTGGAGACTTTCGATTCCTTTCGTCGAAACGAATAACAAAACTTAAAATACCGTCGTTGGATTTTTCTAGCATGATTCTTACTTTTCTTAATTTTTTTTAAATTTTTCATCGTAATTTTTGGGATTATGTGTGCTAAACTTGAAAAAAAAATTATATAAAACAACGCTGTAGACCAAAAATACCAGCTGTTTGGTATTGTTTTGTTTTTAGTGATATATATATATATATATATATATATTACTTTTCGATGTAGTTTTTTACTTTTTTGTTTTCTCTCGTCAAGATGGAAGATTTAATCAAAAGAATAAAAGATGGAAGATGTAATCAAAAGATAGAATTGAACAGAAAACAAAAATGCCGAAAAGAAAAATACCAATAATATTAGTGCAAATTCAGCCTAAATTTATTATAAGTTTATAATTACTCCAATGTCCTAATCCTAGTCTTCTTGGTCCACGTCAATTTGGATTACTTGATGCCTACTTGATTGCAAAGCAAAAGTAATGCTAGAATGGAACACATACTTTTCTACCGAGGGAAAAATTTAATTTTGTAATTTCTATTTTAGGTGCTCCAATTGAAATGTGCTAGTATGGTACAGTGTCACCTCTGTTTGAGAGTATTATACGTCACACCACATCATTATTTGTAGGAAACCATAGCTAAGGTTCCATCTCGTGTGGGTGTTAGCAGGGACGGATCTAAGATATATTTTTGCGTAGCGGGAGCGGGCTATATATGTGGAGGAGTGATGGAATTATATAATTTGATGATACATATGAATTATATATTTTTTCAATGTAATAGTTGATTTTTTTTTCTTCAAATTGTAACAGAAGCGACAGTCTCTACTAGCCACTTACTGGCTTCGTCCTTGGTGTTCAGCCCCAGTGAGGAGTTTTTTGAACTTGAAACTAGCCTTATCTAATGAAGTCCAAGTTTCCAACTATGAACCAAATAGTATGAAAGAGAATTATTGAAGGAGAATTGTACATTAAAATAGTGCAATTTACTGGGGTGGACCCCCAAAGAGGCGAGGGACTCAATTGTCCCTGCTAAATTAAAGTTTTCCACACACGTGTACATCTATTTCTGGATGTTTTGGTAATTTTGTTCAAAGACTCTACACTCAGTTCACTAGATCTTGCCCAGCATAAAATATGTAAAACTTTTACAGATTCTTGATCCCACTAATAGAAATCCTGCGTCCGCCCCTATCTATTTACATAAATAACTTTTAGTTGAGAATGTGCAATGGCGGTCAACTAAATTAATCCTATTTAATTTCATCATACCGCGAAAGAAGTATGAATAAAAGTGCGATGCACAAAAAAAACATTGAAGCAAAGGGTAATAAAAGAAAATTATGTAGATATAAACCAACGCATGAAGATCTATCTATAACCCAGTCCCGTAACGAAAGTCTCCATGAATGATCATGGGTATCCAACTATCTGTGAAGTTAGGAAAGGTTTTTTTTCTTTTCTTCTGGTAGGATAAGAAATGGACTTGGGGTTGCTGCTGTGCAACTAATGGCGCGATCACGCCAAAAAAATTTCCGATGATCGGAGACGTTCACCGCGTAGAGCTCTTCGAGTACTACAAGTATACCAAAAATCAACTCGATCGGATATGGTTAAGTGTCTCATCAAAGCACAAATAACTTGAAAAAACATAGGTTCAGCGGTTTTGTTCCCGTGTTTTGTTCATTTGTGTTCCATTTTTTTTCAAGGTATTTGTGTTCCGATGAGACACTTAACGATATCCGATCGAGTTGATTTTTGATACACTTGTAGTACTCGACGATATTTACGCGGTGAACGTCTCCGATCATTGAAATTTTTTTGGCACGGCCGCGCCAAGGGATGCACAACACGCTGCTGTGCATGAGGCTGCACAGTAGCAACCCCAACTCCATAGGAAATTTACTAACTTGAGCTAAATTATTTTCAGTCACGTAATTAGACTCTAACAAGTTACTATGCCAATGGTATATATGGGCGGTTACATACACACACACACTCATTCTCTCTCTCTCTTCCTCCATAATTTTTTTTTTTCTTTTTTGAAAAGTCTCCCCATAATGTTGCGTCCTAGGCTTTTACAAGAGTTAGGTTGATATTTCAAGTGTCTCTCACAATCTCACCAAACAAACAATGCCACATCATCTCCATCAAGGGCGGACGTGATGCTATGCATGGGGCTGCACAGCATCACCTTCCGTCCTTGCTCAAAACGGTAATAGGATCTCCAATTGGGAGATCAGAACATTAAAAAATTTGTTGTTCTAGTAACATTATAAATGTTGTTGAAAAAACCATTATTTCAAATTTGTTTTATGAAAATTCGAAACCTAAAAGTATCATCATTAACTTTACAAAAGTTAAAAATTATTCAAAAAATTCAACTTCCCAAACTAGGATCAGTTTTGAAAAGTACATAATAGAAAAGAAATATATAAAAAAATAAACCATAACTATTACAGCATATTGAGTCCCCATACTATGCTCACTTTTAGATCTTTTGTTGTCCAAACCAAAAAGGATTTATTAGTCTTAGTTGGCCAACTTTGTACACTTTCAATTAAGCGAATCAAATCTTGGCTGGTGAAGACAAGAATTGATTGTCATTTCTCTGAAAGTTTTCTTTGGTGACTCTATATATCTGACGTAATGGACCGACTAACCAACCATATGAATAATGGAAGCTGGGGTGCTGCACAGCCAAGTGTTGTGTAATGTGTTGTGTAAGCATGACGCGGCAGCTCCGGCCACTTTCCGGCGATCCGAGACGTTTACCGGATACCTCTCGTTAAGTACTATAAGTGTTTGAAAAATCAACTTAGCCGGATATCGTTAAGTGCCTAATCGGAACACAAATGATTGAAATGAAATGGAACACAAATGTACATAAACACTGGATCCAAATCAATAAAGGCATTTTTTTCAATCTATTTGTGTTCCGATTAAGTACTTAACGATATCCGATCAAGTTGACTTTTGGTACACTTAGAGTACTCGATGAGGACTATCCGGTGAAGGTTTCGGATCACCGGAACGTGGCCTGCACAGCCACGCCGTGCTGCTGCACAACACTTGGATGTGCAACACCCGCCCAGAGTCCTTGAATAATATTCTCACCGTAGCGGAGCAACTAGATAAAGCTAGGCCAAAGTCAAGCTTGATAGCAATCTTGTTCAATTTTTCCTCCATATAGGGTTGTTTAGATATTTTGAGCTCTCACATGACATGATTGATATAATATTTTGTCGTTATAATATCACTCATAACATAAGGGAATATAATTCTCTTACTGCTTGACATTAAAAACAAATTTCTAGTTTTTTGGCCATTATCTTATCATAAAAGTGTTTTTTTCCCTGAGAAAAAGTATATTTACTATTATCAAATGATATATTTACTATAAGTAGCATATCTTTCCAAATTGGGATGTCCACTAAATCCTACAAAGTGCTAGTTGCCTACGTGGGTTATCAATCCCTTTCCTTTTTTACTATGATGAAAAGCACCATAGCTACTAGTAATAATACAATTTATATTATACACTTTTCATTCAAAATGTAGGAGGAGCCTACACATGTTTCCACATGCCAAGATCTATTACTTATTCCCTTTGTCCTAAATTGTTGTTTCTCTTTCTTTTTTTGGACGTTTCAAAGAATTGTTTATAATTTTTAATTTAAGTTTTTTTATATTCAATATGAATCTTATTTAATAGATCTCAATTAGTTTTGTTAAACAAAATTGTTGGAATGACAAAAAAACATCATAAATTATGAGATATGAACAATTTTTTAGTGGCACAAATACCGTAACAGGACCGTTACAATATGAGATGTAAGGAGTATATTGTCTTTAATGGGTTCAAAGTCTGTGTTGTGCAGCCCATTTAGGGCCCACCTCGGGTCCCATTTTTTGATCCGTATCATTGATTTTGTTTGTCTTGTCAAGTATGTATTCCTTGTAAAAATTCATGTTGATCGGACATTGTTAACTATTTGATCGGTGACCATTGAGCTTATCGTTTTGTAGAAAAAAATCATGTAAAATAGTTTCATTGAATGTTCTGTTTTCAAGAAAAATACAGTCTGAAAACATAGTTAAAGATCTCCAATCAATATGAATTTTTATGTAGACCACATACTCAAGGAGACAAACAAAATGAACGATTCGGATAAAAGCATATTGTTCCCCTTTTCTACCTTTTTTTTTGTAAATTTTTATAGTTTTTGTTGTGTTTTTTCGACTCTTCTTTGTTTCGTTTTTATCAAAATTTTATACTTTCTCGGTTCTCAGTTCCCCTTTGACAAC
This sequence comes from Vaccinium macrocarpon, assembly GCA_022606695.1. Taxonomy (NCBI): domain Eukaryota; kingdom Viridiplantae; phylum Streptophyta; class Magnoliopsida; order Ericales; family Ericaceae; genus Vaccinium; species Vaccinium macrocarpon. The sequence continues at coordinate 7,793,328 of CM040180.1, forward strand.
ATAAATGAATGCATCACATTTGTTAACTTTCTTGGAGGGTTCCCACCAAAATCAACTGGCAATAGTTGAAATAGACCTCTACATTATATTAACCAAGCTTGAATAGTTGAGTGGCTTAAGTGAGCGATGTAAGACAAAGTCTAACAACATTAATAAGAGTAATCTAATGAAAATAAGCCATTAGTGTTTTTATTGTCTTTTAAGAGATGTAGGACAAGTAAAGTGATACTCTCTCCGCCCCAAAGTAATAGTTCATGTCACTATTCTTTCTTGATGAAGAAAAAAAGGTTTGTCTTGTAATAAATAAAACTTTGTATACGCAATACATATTTCATTTGATAGATCTCAATTAGTTTTATTAAAGATTTTTTTTAAAATCTTCAAAAATATTATAAATTGAAATATATAGACAATTGAGAAGAGAATAGAAAAAGTGAAATTGGACTATTAAATTGGGACGGAGGAAATGCAATTAATGATTTCCGATGGAGAGACTGATTCACGAACATAAATTGATCCTAGTAAAATTCAATGATAACAGCCGTAAACACTTTATAAGATCAAAATTAAGTTAATTGATCAAAAACATATTCCCTCCGTCCCTCTTTATCGTAGAACTATCAAAGTTTTTCTTCAATATGTATACATGTACACAAAAACATACTCTCTTCGTCCTTTTTTAAGCATGTTGCTTCATAAATCCAACTTATGAAAGAAATATATTTATTGAGGGATAACCCGAAATGTAAATGTCCACACTAAAAAAGGAAAAAAAAAAATTTGTTCACCCTCACCAAAAGAGGGTAAACAAAACCCTCACCCTGATTGGTTGAAATGGTATGGGGCCCATAAAAATAGTGTAGATCCCACTACAAAGTGATGTCATGCTTACCAAAAAGTGTATTGATTTCATGGACTCTACACCATTTCAACCAATTAATGTGAGAGTTTTGTTCACCCTCTTTGGGTGAGGGTAAAAAAAACCCTCACCCTGATTGGTTGAAATGGTATGTAGCCCATAAAAATAGTGTAGATCCCACCACAAAGTGATATCATGCTTACCAAAAAGTGTATTGATTCCATGGACTCTACACCATTTCAACCAATCAAGGTGAGGGTGAACAAATTTTTTCTCCTAAAAAGGGACGGTGGAAGTATAAAATAACAAAAAAAGAAAAAGAAAACAAACGACTAGTCTATTTGTAGGTGAATACGACATCCCTTGCAGTAATTGGAGGAATAGCTTGAAGAATTCAAACTTTAGATTAAGAAGAAACCACTTTCCTACAAGGCGTCAATCCCATTGTTGAGTGTCCAAATTGGGGTTAGATTTTGTTATTTATGATAATATAGGTTAAACTATCAATTAACCCTCCACATGACTTTCTATTCATGGAAATGGTAAGTATAGGCTTCAAACAAATCTCCAAACTGCCAATGTCATGTCGCATTTAATAATCCTTTTAACTTTTTTAGTGAGATGAAATGTACCGTTAAGACTGTATCTATTTTATTGTCGTTAACATTATTCGAATCTTTATCATAGAATTGTCATGTGATATCAACTGTCGTTAAGTGGAGGATGACTCGCTAAAAGCCGAGGCTAGAAGTTTTCAATAGCTGCGGATTAAATGTGATGGAAAAGCCAAAAAAAGAAAAAAAAAAATCTGTTTTCTCCAATTAATTCAAATCGATTAGTCTTTCTCCCTTCGACATTGACCCTGACCAACTTTTTTTTTACCAAAAGAAGCTCTGAAATCATCCCCTAAATAAAGACAGAAAGATATGACAACAAACTGTTTCAATTTCTGCAACAAGAAGGCCAAACAGAAAGCTGAGGAAAATAAGAGAGAAATTAGTAGAGTTTTCCAGAAGTCCCAAAGAAAAAATGGCAGAAAAGCAGAGGAAAATGAATCAAGATTTGGAATTGAAAAAAGAAAAATCCTATTTTCCGAAATGAAATAATATAGAGTAATACCAGTTTTGAAATTAAAATATGATCTTAATGAGTTATTTGATTAAAAATGATTGGCCCAGAATTTATCAATTTAGGTATACCAATTTGTTATGAACACAATTTGGGTACTCACCCAACGACCATACGTAGCCAGGTTTTCCCCGACGTTTTTCCTAATAAAAGCGAGGACGACCCCAATTTATTCATTCCACAAAATAAACTGCATGAGAAACATTTGAACTATGTGCCGGAAATCAGATCCTCAATTAGCACAGGATTCCAAGAAATGGCACAACACAGCTGAGGAAAATGAAAAGAACCATAGAAATACAATTGTGGATCATCACCACTATCATCTCCGGGAGAAAGTTCAGCATCAAGGGGGCACTGCCTACATGGTGTCCTAGCATGCATCTTAGCGATCCAAAAGTATTTTGAATGGCCGATATTTTAAAGAGAGAAAGAGGGACAGGTCGGGTTTTGGACGACTGAGATGCACACTCTGCACAACCATAAAAATTCAATTGTGGGTCATCACCACTCACCTCCAAGAGAAATTTTAGTTCCGAGCGGGCATGGCTTGCGTGATGCTCGAGCACACATCTTGGCTGTCCAGATTTTAAAGATTTGAGTGGGAGAAATCTGATTTTTGACAGCCGATATGCATGCTCTACACAACCATAGAAATTCTATACTGGGTCATTGCCACTCCCATCCCAAGAAAAAAATTTCAATACCGAGTGGGCACTGCTTAAGTGGTGCCCGAGCGCTTATCTCGACCGTCCAAAATTATTTTGGACAGCCCAAATTTTAAAGAGAGAGAGAGGAGAGAGGGAGAAATCTGGTTTCGAACGGCCAAAATGCGTGCTCCGCACCACTTGGTTGTGCCCGCTGGGCACTGAAAATTTCTCCATCTCCATGGGTACTTGTGGCTATGTGGTTGCCAGGTGTGTTCTCTTCCCATCTAAAATAATAGCCACGCATCCTGATCCAACAAACCTGCAAATATACAATTTAATTAGTAACATACACACACACACACACAGAGAGAGAGAGAGAGAGAGAGAGAGAGAGAGAGAGGGGTTAAATTCATGGAGCATGACGGATCAAGTGATGCAATATGCATTCTTTACTTACGTAGGTTCGATGATTCAACCAAACCAAACCAACTTAATAATATTCAATCAAATCCACATAGATTAGATGCACATTCTGCCTACCCTTTTACAGGCTAAGAATCAGTATACAACAACCATACAGCACATACCCTTTCTCCAAGTGGAAAATAGAACCAAATTAGGTAAAAAGAGAGTCAATTCTCACCATAATAAACTTGCCTCCTATTCTGTGCAACCTCTATTTTTCTATTTTTGTGTGGCTGTGTGACGCCTGCAATTTTATACTCACCCTTCTGCACTGTTACTAGACTCATCCAAGAAGCAGACTCATCTAAGAAGTGGTCAAATGCACGTAGATTCCGCACCCATTTCAAATGCTCAGTATTCCTATGAGAAGTTTATAGATTTAGGCATAACAATGACGTGGGAAGACGGGAGAACGGTTTATCGATCATAACAGTACTCCCAAATTGCTGGGATTTGGTCTGCAGAAAAGATAGTTTAAGATTCAGGCACAAACAATAATCACCACCACGTATATCAACAATTGAGAAATGCTCAATCGACATAAATAACCAAAGCCTATACAAGGCTTAGAAAGTCCCCAGGATTTCAGTTTGTGAAACCCACAACCAAAATCCAAGAACATGTAAATATTTGGCAAATAGAAGCATAAAAGAATTGTTTACGCGATAGATAATATAGCCAGCAAAGTGTTTTCCAAGCTATGTTTTGACCACATCTTTTCCCATCAAATATATTTTTTAAGCAAGTTCAAGAGTATTCCCAAGACTTTGGCAGTAAATTATAACTGAAAGCATTAATGATTAAACAAGGTCAGAAGGAAAATACTTGGCCTTCCACACTATATTAGGTTGAGATTGCTCCTTGTGCAAAGATTTGCTGACCACCACCAAGTTAATTTGATACTATCTCTTAATTTTCTAGCCTGAGCATATTTTAATTTGCAATAGTACTGGAAGATGGTGTCCCTGAATACACCGACCCCACACGACACGCTGCCACACCAACTCTCAAAAAAATGAAGGGCACGACACGTCTGGGACACATCACAATTTTAATATTATTTCATTTCGCTAAATGAAATGAATATGAATAATTTCGCTACATTATGATTTATTCATCTCAAGAACACTATTACTACCAATGAGATGTTCAGAGGGTTTAAGAAAAGTGTTGCTAAAGTATCCATAAAGTATCCGATATAATGAGTTCATTTTTCAGTTAAGACAAGTTGATCAAACGCCCTTTCAGGAATGTGTGAAGACTGTCAGTGTCTAACGTGACACATCGCAAAATAGAAGTGTCTATACTTCTTAGATGGTGGTTATAAAATGGAACGACTAAAATCTGCTTTGAACCTTATCAATACTACTAAGGGACATGTCAATCTCTGATGGACCAGAGCTGGAAGTTTAACATAAATAACTTGATCAGATGCAACTGTTGGATGGGTTGAGGAATGACCCTTTGTCAATGATGCCAGAAATTGATGCCTGCTGTAATACCCACAAATTACAGATGTAGAAAGGTTCACAAGATAACTTAAGCTTTCTATAGAAACACTAATCCTAGAAATGTCGAAAGAAAAAGGCCATACAAGTTGGAAATGAATGGCATAGGTCAATTATGCTGAAACTACTGAACCTCATCTAGTGGCTAGGAAAAGCAATCTGGCGAAGACAAACGTGTCAAGAAGGAAAGAAAAGCAGTCTCCATAAATAATTTTTAAGTGGAATTGAAAGAAAAACTAGGGACCTTTTCGGTTGCTTCCAGAGGATTTGCTATGTGTCATTGTCACATTGATCCATCTCATCCACGTCAACAACATGATCCACCCAGCCATAAAAAGACATCTCCTCAAAATGCATCTCTTACATTATCTACCTTAGTGCTAAAGTATTATCCTATATTTAAGGTAGTAATAATAAAAGAATTCTTCCAGACATACAGATGCACTAGAGTGCATATTAATATGGTCAATCGTAAGATGAGGAACGTATATGCTCTGGATGCTGAATGAAAGAAGCATGGTAATGTGCACATAAATCAAAATGATTCTTGGGTCTGCCCTCTCTGATGCCTTTTGGCTTTGATTTAACTGTTTTAGTGGTATTCTATGAGCAGTCACTTTGTGCATTTATTGCCAAAGGTTAGGTCTGTCTCAAATCCATCTGTTTCAGTGGTATTCTGGAAGCAGCCACTTTGTGCATTTATTGCCAAAGGTTAGGTTTGTATCTTATCCATACCCCCAATTATTGGGGACTACATGGGTTATGTTATTGTTGTATGAGATGAGGAACGTGGCATCTCAGACACCAGAGATAATTGTCATACACATTATGTGTGTGTGTGTGTGTGTGTGTGTGTGTGTGTGTGTGTGTGTGGGGGGGTGTTAATAATGAAAAGCAGGACCACAAAGGATAGCATCCATAAGGAAGAAGTGCCACAATAAGAAGGATATCATGCCGAAAGAAGCTTGGCCACAAAAGCTACTGCGCTACAAATAAAAAAGATCCTCTTATTATGCAGCTAAAGTTCATGAATTAGAATCCACTCATGGCAGATATCGAAGGTAAAAAATAGTTAAAGGCCATCATTGTCCAATGAGACGAAAGTAGAGCATGTGCGATCTAAAGACCAATCGACAAGATTAGAAAACTAACCATGTGTCAAAAAGTTCCTATCTAGTCGAGAGAGAAAAAGGTATGCTCATCTAAATAGAATCTCCTCATTGAGCATTTTATCAGTTCACGTTTGTGTACATGGGGGCTTATTTAACCATGAAAATGAAAGTGGAGCTCTTCCAGCCTCTTATCCAGTTAAGTTCCTGAAATGACAGAGCACCAATATTTTCATGCATAAATGACTAATAACTCACAAACAATAGCTGATATATAGCAAAAATACTTAACAAACAATAGTTGCTATATAGCAAAAATACTTAACTTGTGTCCTTGGAAACAGAACTCCACTGAGTTGAAAAATGAAAGGCTTCATTCATCGTTAAAGTACCAAATCATGCAGAGCTTTATAATTCGCCACAAGTAGACAAAAATCCTATTAAACCACTGGACTGGAAAAAATAGTCAGTTCATAACTCAGAGGAGCATTTGAGCAGCCAACAAGGATCATGCCAGATTTAAACACCACCATGACCCAATCATGTTGATGATAATATACGAAACAACATCATTCTAGACTATCTGTGTAAGAAGATACATAACACACCGTAAAGGTCGAATCTGACTGGTTTAAACATCCCTTGCTCTGGATACAAAATGTGAACCATAACCAAATCTCTGGGCTCTGAAGTGGTGCACCCTTCTTCAGTCACTAGTTCAAGCCATGGTATCCTTACATTATAGCCCAAAATATGTACCATAACCACAAGCAACAAAGACGATTCTTTATAAAGAAAAGGTCTGACTAAAAGTTATGCCTGTTACATTATGAACTTCCAAATAGAAAGCACTAATTATGAGGAAACAACTTCCAGAACAGGTCTGACTAAAAATTATGCATGTAAAAAAAAATCAAACAAAAATTGCAATATGAGAAGAAAAATAACTTCATTGCCTTGACATATTTCATTTGGAAATGAATTAAAGCAAATTCCTCAGCGTTCAATACTCTTATCTTATTCATCAATGTACTTATTTCCGAATGAGATATCGAAGTTTTTCTTAAGGAAACTTGGCTTCTTGGGATAGATACCCAACTATTCCTGCAACCCAATAGATGGACTTCCTAAAATATTTGCTTGCTAGCCAAGTTTAATGTCGTGGCGTGGACACAAATACAAATGACCAAAGTGCTAAAAATAAGATCAGCATGGTGATGCATTTTTGGACCTTTTGTTGGCAAATAAGCTACATGAAGAAATAAAAAATTAACATTGTGTCGAATTTGTAACCACTGAGAGACCACATGAATTTTTTTCAAACAAATTAAGGAAATCAACTAGAATAAAGTCACAGCAATGCCAGACGGAGGAAACTAAATTCTATCTAACACATGGTATCAACTTTGCCATCAATCTCAACCCTGCTTTTGTTAGCGAACCACATGGACTTAGCCCTGAATGCCTAAAGCAGCAAAAAAGGAACAAATTGAAATACAAATAATTGACCTGCTCCTCTATATATCATAGTACGTCCAGCTTTTGCGTCGTTGACAATACTGAGTTTCATAACATTTCATCTTTGAAATTATGCGGAAGCGTTTAATTTACTCCTAGAGGGGGGGTGAATAGGAGTTTTGATAAAAATTACCAATTTTCAAGAAGAATAACCGATTAAAAATTATTTAATAATTAACTGGTTAATTACCTTGATTAATTCAATTTAACCAAACCACAAGTAGTGCAGTAAAAATAAAATGAAGACAAGTAACACACGATTTACGTGGAAAAACTTAGGGTCCTAAATAACCCTAAGCCAAAACCACGGCCTAACACTGCTGCTTTATTCTATTAATCAAAAAGAAGTACAGATTGCGAAATAGTAAAAACCTTACCCCAAGCCTTTACCTATTCTCGCAAATCTCCGATGCTCCCAGAGCTTCTTCAAGATTCAATAGATGAACCACAGACTTCACGCCCGATCTCCGGATTCAACCGGCTCCGAATCAATCTCCAAATGATTCGGCCACAGCAGTATACGGCACCACGAAATATGAACACCAAATGGACAATTAATGTGACATGAAAAGTGATCCTAAAAGAAATAAAATGCACAATAAAGATTATAATGTCTTCTGTTTTTTTTTTTCCGTAAAAATTGTGCATAGGCAATCAAGGTGATGATCTGATATATATATATAGGCAAACAAACTGCCTATATACATGTGCCCCTAAAAAATCTCTCCGTGAACCTTTCCAAAAGATTTTAAAAAATATATATTCTAATGAAACACATATGGAAAGAGATATAGAAAAATTGTTTCACGTTTCTTTTCTAAATATATATATATATATATATATATATATATATATATATATGAGTACAACTTGTCAAAGTACGTTGTCCTCCCTTTTTTTCCGTCCAAAAATTGTGTACTAACTATAGACAGTGCTACTAACTTATATAGACATGACCAGTCAATTGCTTTCCAAGCATATTTCGCAAAATATCTCTTTCCAAACAAAAACCAGAGTATCTCTTTGATATCTTTTCTAAAAACAAGTTAAGAGTCCTTTTTCCCAAAAATATATTTATATGAGTATGGAAAGCAAATTTTCGGTAAGTTAAAATAAAATAATTTGATTGATATGGAAAGTAAATTTTCGGAGAGTTTTATTGGAAATGCAAACGTGCAAAAATATAATCTTTTATTTAAAAATATATGCATTATATGTTATGCAATGCATTTACCTTTCGGACAAGTAGATTAATTTCGCAGCGGTCATTTTGGTGTAGAAACTGGGAGGAGTATCGAGCGAGCAACTACCCTCTAAAAAATCTACCCATTACAATTCAAATGATGGTTTTGAACAACCCTGGAAAGTGCCAAAAATATCTAACAATCTCCCCCTTTGGCATTTCCGGGACAAAACCAACTATAATAACACAAAACCGAAAATAACAACTGAAGGAAACAAACACTAGCCTAAACTAGGTCTCTCCAATGAAGCTTGAGTTGATTTTCCAATACCTGCAAAGACAGCTCAACAAAACAAACTATGCGACCAAAAGTATATGTAACGAAAAATATCCCCAAAGAAGCAATGACACTTGAAAATTCTCCCCCTTTTTGTCACGGAAAAACAAAGGAATGGATGATATTAGGGTGAGACACATGCAACTAGAAAGCAGATGAGAGACCTATATGATATACAAAAACAAGAATCACATAGACAATATGGCTATAAGAGAAATGCATCAAATGAAATTGAAGACCATATCCACAAAATGTGAAACCATAATGACAAAATATATACATTTTTTTAAAAAAAAAAAATAATAAACAAAGTGACAAGACAACATATATTCCGAAGAACAAGTATTCAAAGATGAGGCTCAGACAATAGGACAAAATTCAAGAGTGCATGAACGAATTTGTATTAAACCAATTCAATGAGAGAAGTCGAAGATAGAGTGTAACACACAAGATGAATCTATGACAAAGTGAGTGTGTGACACGTCATAAAATATTAAGATCACTATCCAAATATTCGTCAATTCTCATGTACCATTGGACCGTCAAGCACTCTCCCCCTGACGAAGTCAAACTAAGCACCCATCGATACTAAATAAATATGTTCCCAAAAATATAAACTCCCCCTCAACAAAGGATATTTTCTGTTTTCCCTTCTTTTTTTTTTGTTTTATATAGTATTCTCTTTTACCCCACTGCCGTTTGACGCGAACCTCCGGACTGGATAGAGCCGAATGGATCCGGTTACTAGGCAAGTGGTCCAATACGAATGTCTTCACAAGATCTATCCACCTTTTTACGCGAACATTTGGACTGGATAGAGCCAAATGATCCGGTTACTCAGTGAATGTCCGGATAGACATTTTATCTCAACCACAACAAATTTTTTTTTTTTTTCTGTCTTTTCCTTCCTTTTTTTTTTTTAGCTTGACACAAAACTTTGTATCCAATTAGGATGCCAAAACAGTCAATCGCCGAGGGAAAAGACGAGACAAACCTAGGTGCATAAGAATCAACTTTCTTCTGTAAGTAATCTCTCTAACCCAGACGTGTAAAAGTGGCGATCATAGAGTCAAAATACATGCTACAGCAAATGTCCAAATGCATCTCATGAGTGGAGTTAATAAGAACCGTGCATGCATTCCCAAAGAAGTACATCTGCGTGAGTCTCATTAATGACTACTTATGCACAAAGAAAATATGCTAAGCCCCTTTTTTATTATGTTTATTTATTTTTATTTTGAGCAAAAATAAAAGTATCAACATGCAAGATCATGAACCTAAAACTTGCATATACCAAAATAAATAAAATAAAATGAAAGTTTTTTTTTATTATAAATAAATAACTAGAAAGACATGTTCACAAGTGTATAAAAAAAAATACCAGGATGACAGGCAACACCAAACTTAATCAAATAACGTCAACTCTCTTCCAAATTTGTTTTGTTTTAGTATTCGCACATGAGAAGTGACCATGTGTGGTTGGTGTTTCAACAAATTTATCAGTCTCTCCATTATTTTTAGCCAAAGTTGATAAATTTTTTATTTCCTCGATGAGGTGAGAAGTTTGATTTGTCAACTGACTCAATTTCTTTTGGAAATTCTCATTCTTAATATTTGTGGGAGATCGACGACAAATTGAGGTCTTCCCAAATTGGGTTGACCATACCGAACACTTTTATTAATAGAAGCAACAAATAAATTCCCTTTTGTTCTTTGATTTTCTTTTCTAAGAATATTGCAAAAAGGTCGAATGTGACCTTGGACACCACAGTAGTGACAAATGAAAGGAGTTTTCTTATCATGTGCATGATTACTATTGTAGACCTTTTTAATGGTGATGGGAGATTTAGTAGAAGATTCGGATTTATTGCACACTACCTCTTTCTTTGCAGTTTCAAATTTCACAAACTTAATTTCTTTCTCATTAGCCTTAGGTGTCAGTGAAGGTGGATCAACAAACCCTAAACCGCTTCTATTTCTAAAAGTACGTGTCATCTCAGCTATACGGGTTGCACCACACTCATTACGCTTTATGGCCTCAGTGGCCTCCCTAAGGTCATGCTCTAATTCAAGAATCCTATCCTTAGACCCTTCAAGGGCTTTTAAGGCATCCACACGCTCTCTCTCTATTTTGGCAAACTTGTCTGCTAGATTAGAGTTATAGATTTTTAATTTTTCAAGCTCAATGTCCTTAGATTCGATGTCCTCATTAAGTTTGTTCCTCTCACCACTAACTCTTTTCATGACACTCATGAGTTCCTTCTTTTTCTTTTCTAATTTGACCTTTTTAAACAATTGATCATAGGCCTCATGAATAGAATCTATATAATCTTCACTATTTTCACAATCTTCACAATAAAACATATTTATTATCATCGCAAATAGTTGTAGAAAGATCAACTATTTTAGGGGATGTGGGAGAGTTAATGTTGGCAACAAGCACAGAATATCTAGATGGTTCAAAACCCCCATCACTACCTTCATCACTATCATCATCCCATGAAGCTTTATATCCTTTGGCCTCTTTCTTTTTAAGAGTGTTTGCACACTCTGCTTGAATATGCCCAAAACCATGACACTCATGACATTGTATACCTAGGGGTTTCTTGGATTTATCTATAAAAGATTTCTTTTCATTATCCCTATAATTATAATTTTTACCCCTGTGCTAGTTGAAGACGGAAAATTTTCAGATTTACGAAACTTGACAAATTTTTTGAATTTTTTAACGAAAGAGGCAAGCTCCTCTTCATCAAGATCATTGTCACTCTCTTGTGTCACAGAGGATTCTTCTTTAGAAGTTTTAAAAGCTATGCTTTTATTAGGCTTTAATGCAGGTTTCTTCGAAAGATGATTCAATTCAAATGTTTGAAGTTTACCAACAAGTTCCTCAAAAAGAATGTCATCAACTTTATCACTCTCTTCGATAGCAACTACCTTAGCCCTAAATCTCTCGGGAAGGGACCTAAGCACTTTTTGACAAACTTTAAGATTTAGGATTGGTTCTCCTAAAGCATGGAAGGAATTAACGATGTCACTCAACTTAGTGATAAAATTATCAAAAGTTTCATCTTCTTGCATTCTCAATTCTTCAAAACGTGTCATAAGCATTTGGAGTTTCGAAGTTTTAACAGTCTTTGTACCCTCGTGGGTGACTTGGAGAATATCCCAAGCCTCTTTTGCAGTGGTGCACACAGAAATACGACTAAACTCAGTTTTACTCAAAGCACCATAGATGGCTCCTAAGGCCTTGGAGTTTGCCTCAAAACTCTCATTGTCAATGCGAAATCCACCGGTGTCCTCCTCCTTAACCCTCATTTTTTTAGTTGTAGCATCTTCTATGGTTGGGGCCTCATAACCGTACCTAACAGATCTCCAAACCCTAACTCCTAGGGAACTCAAAAATGTGGTCATACGGGCTTTCCAATACGGATAATCGTTACCGTCGAAAAAAGGTGGCCTCGAGTTTGAGGCACCCTCTCGTGGTGCGTTCATGTCCATTTTATACCCAGAAATAAACTCAGGTGGTTAAACCTAAACAGAGCCACCGAGCTCTGATACCAATTGAAATTATGCGGAAGCGTTTAATTTACTCCTAGAGGGGGGGGTGAATAGGAGTTTTGATAAAAATTACCAATTTTCAAGAAGAATAACCGATTAAAAATTATTTAATAATTAACTGGTTAATTACCTTGATTAATTCAATTTAACCAAACCACAAGTAGTGCAGTAAAAATAAAATGAAGACAAGTAACACACGATTTACGTGGAAAAACTTAGGGTCCTAAATAACCCTAAGCCAAAACCACGGCCTAACACTGCTGCTTTATTCTATTAATCAAAAAGAAGTACAGATTGCGAAATAGTAAAAACCTTACCCCAAGCCTTTACCTATTCTCACAAATCTCCGATGCTCCCAGAGCTTCTTCAAGATTCAATAGATGAACCACAGACTTCACGCCCGATCTCCGGATTCAACCGGCTCCGAATCAATCTCCAAATGATTCGGCCACAGCAGTATACGGCACCACGAAATATGAACACCAAATGGACAATTAATGTGACATGAAAAGTGATCCTAAAAGAAATAAAATGCACAATAAAGATTATAATGTCTTCTGTTTTTTTTTCCGTAAAAATTGTGCATAGGCAATCAAGGTGATGATCTGATATATATATATAGGCAAACAAACTGCCTATATACATGTGCCCCTAAAAAATCTCTCCGTGAACCTTTCCAAAAGATTTTAAAAAATATATATTCTAATGAAACACATATGGAAAGAGATATAGAAAAATTGTTTCACGTTTCTTTTCTATATATATATATATATATATATATATATATATATATATATATATATATATATATATATATATATATATATATGAGTACAACTTGTCAAAGTACGTTGTCCTCCCTTTTTTTCCGTCCAAAAATTGTGTACTAACTATAGACAGTGCTACTAACTTATATAGACATGACCAGTCAATTGCTTTCCAAGCATATTTCGCAAAATATCTCTTTCCAAACAAAAACCAGAGTATCTCTTTGATATCTTTTCTAAAAACAAGTTAAGAGTCCTTTTTCCCAAAAATATATTTATATGAGTATGGAAAGCAAATTTTCGGTAAGTTAAAATAAAATAATTTGATTGATATGGAAAGTAAATTTTAGGAGAGTTTTATTGGAAATGCAAACGTGCAAAAATATAATCTTTTATTTAAAAATATATGCATTATATGTTATGCAATGCATTTACCTTTCGGACAAGTAGATTAATTTCGCAGCGGTCATTTTGGTGCAGAAACTGGGAGGAGTATCGAGCGAGCAACTACCCTCTAAAAAATCTACCCATTACAATTCAAATGATGGTTTTGAACAACCCTGGAAAGTGCCAAAAATATCTAACAATTTCTAAAACGAATAAAACCAGATGCCAACTAACTATGACTAAGGTCATGCAGTTGCTTCTCAATACATGGAAATGGCTGCATATGTGTCCCGCCTAATGTTAGCCGTGCCGTCAAGGGGAGAACTTCTGCTGGAGGGAAAGCAGATGCTACCAACTTTCAGTCATAGAATAGACTTCAAATGAATGGCAGCTAAACCATAAATCAATTGAATCTTCCAGAGATAACCTGTATGTTTGAGGTGCAAAGACTTCTAATTAAGTAGTTAAACAACAATAGTCGAAGTAACCTAAAAACCCACAACGATCAAATATGCATAAAATCACAAAGGATGTGTGTGAATGTGCATACACTCATGTGTTAGGTGACACTGATACCTAGGGGGCAACTACAAGCCTAGATAGAGAAAAGCGAACTTGCCTCGGTTATTAGTGGCTTAGCATTCTCTTCCCATTCTGTCGCCCACCTGGTAGAAGACCCCATTTCCAATGCACCATTCTTCAATGACTTCAAAGCATTACAGTCATCAGGAAAACCCTTAAAAAGCATCTGCATTGGATTGCCAATTGCATAACTTCAAAGACACACTCACACCCAAAGATCATTAAAATTTCACCAAGGTAAATAAGAAGCATATTCTCAGATATTTAGACCCTAAGGAAGTGGTAGAAGAGACTAGGAATAGTACATGTTCACTAATAAAGAACGAATTCTATTAGTCAAATGAAAAGCTTACCAAGAGTTCATCAGCTAGCTCTGAAGAAGAGGAGAAAAGAAGGCCATTTTTTCCAACTTTTACAAGTTCCTCTATGCTTCAACATAATAAATGAAAAAGGTTAGATCACCGAATTTTTCTTGCATAATATCACGCGAAAAGTCCAAGGAAACAGATATAAGGAACTTTTTTCTTTACCAAGAGTATGAAACAGCACATACAGGCAATCCACATCCAAACATATCCACAACCTGATGAAAGAAAGTGTCAATGATAATATGCTAGTTATAACAGTAAGTTTCTTAGTCCTTCTATGTCTAGCTTAGGTATTTACCTTCATTGGAAGATCTAACCCAGATGAGGAAGTATGCAGGCAAACACCTAGGTCTGCTGATCCTGCAATCATAGCATTGACCAGTTAAGTCCGAAAATGAAGTGCAAGCAGTCATAGTCAAAACCAAATGATAAAAAAACATGAACCTACCAAGAAGTAAAGGATAATCCTCAGCTGATAGCCACATGGTGCGAAAAGCTACACGTTTGAGGTGAAGTTTTCTTATTTTTTCTTCATATTTCTCCTTCTCAGGCCCCTTACCTTCATGCAAGTTCCACAGTTTCAATCCAATTGCAAACAATATAGCTGTTCTTCTAGAGTAACTCAAATGAATTTGATCATAATCTATGTAGCACGGAAACGGACATGGATACATAGATCATAATCCTGACACAACAAATTTTTACCTGTAATGATAAATAACAACCTTGGGTACAAAAACTGCTTCCCATCATACATTTCCTTCCAAAGAATCTCGTCTCCAGTTGAGTCTTCTTCATTTAAGAAAGCAGCAACACATCTGTCATACATAACTGCTGCTTCCAGAAGAATTCCAAAGTCTTCATCTGGAGTCCTAAAAGAAGCCCCATTACTCAAATCAACTAATTGTTCAATGTATGAAAATCCCCACGTACAATATAGTTAGCAAAAACTCATTTTGTGCAAGTAGATCTTGATACGAAGTGATAACGCAGCTAGCAAGGTACATTGTAATGGAAAATTTTCTGTAGCAGGCTATGCTTGTTATAGTAAGTTTAGTAACTAACCATAGAATTCACCAAACATGACAACCATTAATCATAACAAATTATAACTGCAACACAATTAAATTAGAACCTTCATATGAACTTGGCAATCCATTAGACTACCAAGTGTGAGATTACTATCTAAGTTTGAAACAGCCATGCTACACAATAATGGAGATGTTTAGTCTATTTATCAATTCCGAATATCATCAACTAAAAGGCCCAATACCATAATTGAGGGAATGTCATATCTAATCCACAGACAAGAATTCGTCCCTCAAACAAAAATAGACCTAAACGAAGCAGCTCTTCATTTATATACTCCCTCTGTCTTGAATTTCTTGTCCACTTTCACTATTCACGACACCTCAAAAAAATTGTTAATATTTTCAAATCTATAATGTTATATATGTGCAATATGGATCTAGGTTGATAGTTCTCAAGAGTTCTATTATACAAAGTTTTCAAAATGTAAAAAACATTATAGATTGAAAGATAGGCCATTGAAAAATGGCAAACATGCACGTAAATGGCCATGAATTCAGGACACAGGGAGTCACTCCTTAATGAAAATTCTACTATTATGAAATGACATGCATCTCTAATTTATTCTCCCGGTAGAAATGCAGCAGGCTAATTAATGGGGCAAGTAAATCCTCTTTGTGCACAATTTAATTCACTGCCAAAGGAATTCAAATTGGCAATGAGACATGATCTGCTGTTGATATAGTGCAATTGTCTAGTTAGTCTTTTAAGAATTCTTCAAAATACTTTTTTGGATTTCAGCCTTTTCGGTGATGTGGACAAGTGAACCCCAAAATCACAATTTGGATTTGGACATTACATGTCAGTGAAACCATGAACAAATAAAAACCTTGAGTAATGTGTTACAACGTTGACACAGTTAATGCGATTTCTGGAATTGAAGGGGAAAATAATGGAAAGCATAGGTCGCCATCCAAATTTTTAGTTCTCTTCCAAACAAAGGTATATTATTAAAAAAAAACTGAGAGATAAATTCCACAACCAGTTACATGCAAAACACTGAACTGATATATTACTAAAATAATCCTCCTAATGTGCATTTGTCTTATTTGGGTCGCATGGGGGTGGGGGGGCACTTGTCACTGTATAACAAAAGAGAAACTGTTCCAAAACAAGGAAACAAATTAAGAGCAGCTCACCAGCTTGTACTGCTAACAATAAGTGCTGGCCTGTTTTGCTTCAACAAAATGTCATCACTGACCTGGGCTGTAAACAGGGTTTCATTTAGATCACGACTGGTCATTTGTAACATTCCTGCACAGGAGTAATTATCTTAAATAAGTGTCCAACCTAAACTAAAACGAAAAGCTAAACTACATTACCATAACTGATGCAATCTCCAAGACCAAAAGGCTGACTAAGATTGTGGTGTATCCTGCAAAACAACTAGAATCCCAGTTCATTTTTAATTAAGCTTGTAATACCCTTTTTAAAACCCGAGAGATCTTTGCCATGAAAAACTCAGTTTACCTGGTGCTTCTCCTCAAGGGAAGTGGGTCGGAAAAACTCGGGAGGTTGATCATAAAGGACCGAGGCTCTGAAAACGTGAACCAGAAAATATTGTAATGTTACAGCACTTATTTACAAACGTTAACAAGCCCATAATGCATGTTAATGCAACATTTGATCTGGCCATCTTACTTGATTCCCCAGTTTTGTGCCAATTCGTGTTGCATTGCCCTTGTCACGCATAAGGAACCATTTGACATCTTCCCATAATGCTTCTCAAACCTAAATATGCACCAAAACTTACACTTCAGATATGAAGACAGAGAAAGGCCTTTAAAATCCAGACAGGTTTAAAAGGCAACTCAAGCATACCAGCGGTATAGTGTCACAAAAATACTACGTCTTCCAAGAGATAAAGCAAGCAAAGTATATCCAAAATTATGCCAATCAACAATAAAAGTGGAACGTCTCAACCAGCTGGCCAATTTCACCACCATTAATGTTGGAACAGATGGTGGATTCTACAGAAGCAGACAAAGATAGTTTACATCAAGATACAAACTCAAGCATGAAAGGCAGAAGTAGAAGACTAGATTCAAGGCGAGGCCTATATGTCATATTGAAGACTAGATTTCAAGTTGAACACGTAGTACCGCTGTTTATAGCCTCTGGATAGGTCTTTCTTACCTTACTTGTTCCCTTGGGCCTACTTCCCCCACGACAGGGAGAGTTCCAATTCTATTTAATAATCGAACCCTGAGTAGAATCCTAGTAATGTACCCATAGCCATGCATGATCATGGCTTGAGGCCACCTATACTTGGAAGAGATGAGGATATGTAGACAAAAGAAAATATGTACATCATCAATATAGCTACTACTTTTCTTGCAAGACAGACACCAATCTTCCCAATAACTTCGAGGAACTGTTAAAAAGGACGTAATACTGAAAAAGATAACGTAAAGAAAATACACCAGTACATTTTATTCTATACATGATACAATATTTTGGTAAAGCCATTTAAATTCAGAAGTCTTAAAGAAGAATCCATCTTCCATGTAAATAAAAAAAAAAGAAAGCTTCTTTTCTTTTTTTTAAGAGGAAATCATACAAAGCTTACCTGCACTAAAAAAATATCAGGCGCAGGTATTCTGACACAAAGAAACCAAAGAAGCATAATGAACTGAATCAATGGCTTCAGCAAGAGCACAAAGGGACGAAGTATATTTGGTAAACCCGTTGGGACTGGCGGCCATTGTGTCTGCAGAACCAAATTGATAAATAAATGAAAAAGAAAAACAATTTAGAAAATACTTCACAATCTTGAAAGACCATTAAACCAACAAAAGTAGCTCAAGAGTCAGGACCAATACCATTTTGTGAAGGTGAATTGATGGGTTCTGTAAGACTGCTGAGTGGGGTTCAGAGCCTATTCACACAAGCAAATGCAAGAAACTTTTAGCATACACAGTAAAGGACTATCGTATTGGAGAACAACAGATAATATGGCACATGGTATCATGTCACAAATCACCTATGTAATACAACGTGCAAAAGATCAAATTGTAGCAACCATCCATACACTATACATAAGATTACTAAATACACAGATTGCATGGGCCTTAAATGCAACAGAACAAAAAAAAAAAAAAAAGACTAGCAAAAAGAAGTTACCCGAGAGATGCATGAAATAATAGATCCAACGAAAAGCATAATTTCGGTCTAAAACTAAAGAAATTCATGATCATATTAGTTGGCCAAACCAGTAAAACTTTTATTGCTCCTTATTTTTTTGTGGTACGGACAATACTCTAAGCCTAAGGCACAATGCCAGGACTATTTTAATTTTAACTTGAGAGTTCATTCCAAACAGACCTCAAAAAAAAAAAAAAAAAAAAACACAACAAACTTGTTTTCCAATCACCAATCAGTATTTAAGTCATCACTTGTCACTAAACATAAAACAAAAACAGAAAGAGAGTACAGGCAGTCAACTCCAGATAGCAAGCAAGACGAGAACATTCCAAGAAGAGATGTAACATATGATGGCAGAACTGTAACATGCCTGATAAAATATTTCATAAGGCAACACCCTCAAAGCATAATTGTATCCCAAAGAAGAAGGGCGAATTAACAAATTGCATAAGCTAATGACAAGGTACCTAATGCGTATAGTTGTTATATCTATGACACACATTGGCATTTCCACGAATTATGCATCACAACAATGATCTGTGTAAAAAAAAAAAAACTATAAATTGGACATTGATCCATCTAGGTGTGAAGTATAATTTAGGGTTTCAATTAATTGAGTTAATTCTTAGGGTTTTAGTTAATTGTTTTGTATCTTTTATGTTCGGGGTAGTTTAGTCCTTTTATGTTATCAGGGTTTTGCTAGGGTTATTAGAGTTAGTCTATATAACCTCTTCATTAGCTTTGTAATATTTCAAGCTTTCTAATGCAATAAGATTGCTACATTGTTTCTCTTCACTCTTTTGCAATGTCACATGGCATCAAACCCGAAATAGATTAATCTAACCTCTGTTTTCGATCTCCCCCTCTCTCTCTCTCCGACAAGATTTATTTCTCCCTCTTTCATGTTATCTCAGCATGTGTTCTTTGAACAGCAGCCCTCATCATTAGCTTTCAGAAAAACCCAGAAACAGCAACAAAGCACCACCAACCACCACTGTTCATCAGGCGAGCACTGTTCATCCTACAACTATTCATTGGTATTGTTTATCAGCGAAGTTTCTGTTTTTGTTCATTAGTTTTTGTCTTAACCTAGTCTGTGGTCGTGTTTTTGTGGTATTCTTAACACTGGGTCTCTCTCAGTTTCTTCACACAAAATCGATAGCATCATATTTATGCACAAAGATGTTATTCTGCAATCACTCATCTTCGCATCTCTCTCTCTCTCTCTGTGAACCAGATAGCATCTCTCTCCCTCACTCCATTCGAAACCCTAAGTAGTAGTACAAATTGCATATCTGTCTCTCCAAATCGCATCTCTCTGTTTCTCCCCAGATTGCATCTCTCTCTCTCTCTCTCTCTCTCTCTCTCTCTCTCTCTCTCTCTCTCTCTCTCTCTCTCTCTCTCTCTCTCTCTCTCTCTCTCTCTCTCTCTCTCTCTCTCTCTCTCTCTCTCTCTCTCTCTCTCTCTCTCTCTCTCTCTCTCTCTCTCTCTCTCTCTCTCTCTCTCTCTCTCTCTCTCTCTCCAGTTGCATCCCTTCTCTCTCCTGGTATTGTTTACATAAAAAATTTGGCATTTGTTCTTTCTTCCATTTGCATCTATTTGGCATTGGTTCTTTCTCCTATTTGCATATGTTCGGCATCGGTTCTTCTTCCTATTTGTATGTTCTAGTTTTGCACCGCTTTGCATTGTTTAGCAAACTCACGATGCTCTCCGGCTTCGCATCATGAGTTTGAAGAGCGGTATGAAGTGTAATTTGGGGTTTCAGTTAATTGAGTTAATTGTAAGGGTTTCAGTTATTTGTTATTTATCTTTTATGTTCGGGTAGTTTAGTCCTTTTACGTTATTAGGGTTTTGCTAGGATTATTAAGGTTAGCCTATATAACCCCTCCATTTCTTTCAAGCTTTTTAATGCAATAAGATTGCTACGTTGTTTCTCTTCTCTCTTTCCCAAAGTCATAGTAGGATAAAGTTAATCAAGTAAGAAGAAAGCTTCTCAGAACAATCCACAAATATATCTTAATAAATAAAAAGAAGTGCTATATTCATGCATTATGTACAACATACCTCCATACGCAACGATATCTACTTCAAGACATGCCTGCATAAGAAACCAATAAATTAGATATTAATCTCACGTTCAAAAAGCTCATAAATTAATTGGAGATGAATATGAAAAGATAATCCTTAAACTGAAACCAGTCCTCCAAATTTATGCGTGAGCATAATAATGGTAGGGAACATATATCTATGTTTTAGAAAACATTTCCTGAACTTAAGTAAACCTAAGATTCATACTAAAAATTCATATGGAACATTTATCTATGTTTTACAAAAACTCAAAAAGCAATTAAGGGTAGGGATATTAGTGATGGGCGACCATAGTTCACAATAGTAGGTGAGCATTCAGCATTGCAAAGCTACATGGCCACCATGAGATGTGGTTACACAAGGAGATGGTGCAAGCTTTTTTGAGCCCTCATTTGTGAAGGCATGTGTTGGGGCCCAAAGCGCCCCCATGGATTTGGTTACACAATGTCACTCACTGCGACCACTCTAAATAGATTTTTGGGTGCGATATCAAATACTATAAAAGACTTAATTGGAGCCCTTCCTAACACCATTGGTTTTAGGAGAGATGGTGGAAAAACTGTCTGACAAGTGGCATCAAAGCCAGGAGGTCATGGGTTCGAGTCGCGGGAGCAACAACATGAGGGAAGGATTGTTGGGCCCGGAATGCCCCATGGATATGGTTACACAATGCCACTTCCTGTGACCGCTCTAAAAATAGATATGCACGTGGGATGTCGAAGGCCATAAAAGACTTAATTGAAGCCATTTCTAACACCAATTAGTTTTAGGACAGATGGTGGAAGAGCAGTCTGACAGCATGCTACCCTTCCAGAAAAATTGAAGGACCACTTCATTGCACAAGCTCTTTTTGGGCATTTATTTTATACAGCATGTGTACCATCAAGAGAATAGGAGAGAGGGGAGAGAGAGAACGTGTCCAACTTAACTTGTTTTTACCTTAAAAATCCAACCCTAATAATAAGTACATTTCCAGGCCGATATGATAATCACTTTGCCCGATGATTTAATCTCAAAAAACCCAAAGCTATCTAAAACCTAGAACACATCTAACAAAATTCAAGAAAGGGTCAAAGAATTCCCATAGATTTGGCCCTTAAGACATAGAGCTCTTGTAGTTCAAAATTGTAATTTATGTGTCAAACCTCTCTGCAATGAGAGCACAAATGTTTAGGTTAATAGTTGTTTTGAAATGTATCCTACTATTCTTCTTTGCCATCCCTTTACCGCCTATACCACCAGAATCAGAACTACAATCACTATATCTTGTCATCGACCTCTTTCTCTCTGCTATCACTTGTCACCCATGCACAGCTTGTGCACCACCCTTAATCCAAGATCTAATTGAAATAACCCAAAACCAATAAAAATTCTTCCAGGAAAAATAGGGCCTCCTCTTACTTTATTCCCTCAATCCGATCTCACTTCTCTAGGTTTAGTCAGTTAACATGCCTATGAAGGCAAAGATTCATGCACAACACATCACATAATGTGATGTGTTCACATATACTAATAAATCAAAATCAAACAAACCCAAGTCTTTAAAATAGGCCCAATCATCAGCAATTCATGGTTTTGCACTCTCTCTCTAAACCATATCCCTTTCCAATGATCAATACTAGGCCATTGTCATTGTTCCCTTTAAACATGAAAACATTTTGTTTTTTGAGAGGCATATGCATAGTAATTTAAAGAAGAAACACTCCCACAACACCTATTTTTCACTCATTCCTCGAACAATGTCAACCTTTCAAATGTATTTGCATTGAGTACACAATTTGTGATACATTGCATAGTGTGCATTGCGCAAAAATAAAACATATTCTCACTGGTTGCAACATCAGAATGCTGCCATCTGGACCACATCAGCTTTATGAGTGTTTGGGTAGTTCAAATGCAACTAGCTTCAAACTCCAAATCAAAACTTCAAAAGCATAGATTCCTTTCTCCCAAATTCAAGGACACAATAACTGGAAGAAAATCCATTCATAAGCCTAGGAAGATATGCTTCAATAACTTCATTCTTGAGCTCATTGTTTTTTTCTTCAGTAACTTGTAGTAAATCTATTTTGAAATGATTCCCAAACACAATGACCTTACTCCACGGTTCGGACCATTACAGTACTCTTTCTATGAAACAGTTAAGGAGTTTGCTACCATGCTTCGATTGCACTCTTCGAAAAGGAAGAGTCGGCTCTAACAATCCATCACTATCTACCAAATGATGTGGTCCATACAAAGAGGTCACGGGTATTTGAATGCAAGAGAAACAGCCCATGCAATTCGAAAGTTGCCTCTGGCCAAGGCTCAAAGGTACTTGGATGGTTCTAAGGCCCAAGCCTTCATTTTGGCATATGTTGGATGATGAAGGGCCTACTTGGGATATCAACTAGAAATTGGATGGAATATTAAAGGTTGTGACTTTTCATTTAGGGAAGTTTGACCACATATTTTATGTATGCAACCATTTGTTAACACATTCATCCTACCTAGCCATCTAGAGAATAGGAACAGTCTTTGGTATTAAATACAATAGGAGCCTATAAATTTACATGCTTCAAGAGTAAGAAGGTATGATTGAATAAAAAAATTAATGCAGCTTCCAGCTTTCAAGATTGTGCAATGCAATCCTATTCTCTGGTTTGATGCTAAGGAGTCCTTGCGCAAAAGAAAAAACCCAGTTTTCAAAATGCCTTTGGTAACCCAGTTGTGAGGGAGGCCTAGATCTATCTTCTTAAAACCCTTCTTCTCATGTTCTCTTTCACCATTCACATCCACTGTTTGCAGTTCCGAAACAGCCACCAATTTTGTGTTTTGATCATCCTTAACCCCCTTCAATTCTGTCCTACATCACCGCTGGAAACAACATTCACAAAACTTGCATAATTACTTCACCTAGATACTTAACCTACAACCAGGTGCTCTTGCACAAACAAATTCAATTACACACAACCATGAAATCACACGAAACACCACTTGAAGTCCACTGTCAAGCTACGAACAAAACAACACAGATAACAATTTCATAGTCGCAAGTGCATCACAATTCTTATGCTAAAAAATGAAATTAGGGTTTGGTAAATCGAGAAGACACCTGACGGGCAAGAGAAAGGGCATGGTATTGCATTCGAGGACTGCGGCCGATATCGCCCAGAACCACCACCGCTGCCCTACCCCTCCGCCCTATTTTCTTAGCCTCTTCATGCCCTGCAATCGTCGGATTATGGTTACACCAATTTGCTTTACTGAATTATTGGTTTTCAAGGATCTTCATATCAGAAAACTTGCCTCTCATTTTGATCCGCGATGAAGATTGCCGATCGGATCAGAAAAGGAAGAAGCAGCAGCAGCTTCACTGATCGCTGATAAACGTCGTCGCTGTGAACTCTCTTCCACTTGGGTTTGTTAAGCAAATCCAATGGGGGATGCAAATCCAGTTGCATTGCTATTATACAACCAAAAAATGAAAATCTGCAATCCAGTGCATAGCTATATTCAGTTGCAAAATGCATCAGTTGGATAATTGGTTGCAAATATACAACTTGCCACATCATCAATCTCAACTGCCATCTTCAAGTTTAGGGTCGGAGACTACCTGAATCATGCCGGAAAGTCACCGGAACTTGCTGCTCTCGCTGGGAAGTCGCCGGAGTTGATGCTGGGACATGCTCTCACCATAATAAACTTTGAAATCGACCAAGGTACTCTGAAATTGACCATGCTCTGACCATGGTGGACTGTTTTGGCCGATCGGTGAGGGTCTTTTTAACCGATTGGTTTGTTGATGGGTATGGCTGATGGGTTTTGTGTGTGTGTGTGTGTGTGTGTGTGTGTGTGTGTGAGAGAGAGAGAGAGAGAGGCGTGTAATCGGCGAAGGGAGTATGGCCGATCGGTTTAGAAGAGGGAGTAGGGCCGATCGGTTTCAATGGACCGAGAGAGAGAGAGAGAGAGGAGGTGACCGACCCTCTTCCCCTTCTCTGTAATTGACACAGAAGTGAGAAATGTGGGGAAGAGAGAGAGGGAGATTAGACAGAGACAAAAGAGAGAGGGCAACGAGCAGATTTGCAACGGGGTTGAAAATAAAAATATTTCCGAATGGGGGTTAAAAATTAGATCACAACGGGGTTGAAAATAATGTTTATAGTAGAATTGGGGTTAAAAATGTAATTAAAAAGGAGATGGTGGGAAAGTTAGTTAAAATTGCAACTGTTTGGTTCTATTTTACAATCTTGCATTGGAGACTGGGTTGTATTTTAGTACCAAAAATTACTTTTTGGTGTCAAATTATAGCAATGACTATACCCATTTTCCATTTAGCATTGGATTTGCTCTTAGTCAACTATTTTTAAAATTTGAACTTACGTAAATATTATATTTTGAAATTATAAAAAGCATTCATAAAATCTAAATAACTCTCGAGGAACTTTTTGATTTCTGATTATTTTCACTTATAAATTCTTTCTAGCAAGTAGTAATCCACGCTTTATTTTTACAAGACTAATAAGAACAAGGAAACAACATTATGTTCAATGAGCAATCAAGTTTCCAATTCGACACTCAAACCAATGATTGACAAAAAATCCATTAAAAAAAACGATTGTCAAGAAACCAATCGAGAACACTTATTGGAACAAAACCCACTTAAAAGGTCAAAGTCTAACAACTCTACGGGTCTAAAATACCCATAAAATACATTCATTTCAAAGAAACACCAAAGGACCTAACAAAACCTAGATAATAAGGGCCAAGCCCAACCAATAAAACTGACAACATCTCTCCGACAAACTACCTTTGCTACCAATCCTTGACCTTCCACGGCCACCCGAGAAGAGATGAACCAGTTTATTACTATATAAGTAATTAACAAACTTACAAATTTATAGAAAAATACATAATCTACAATTCAAAAATTAGGCTCCCAACCACTTGCTCTTTTGATTAACAAGCATTGTGCTAATTCGATGAAAAAAAGACATATATTTTACGAATTGTAGACTTATAGTGAAAATCAAGCCAATTGAGGAAGATACGATGTGTGGAAAAAAAAATCGACAACCGGAATCCTAAGAGAGAGGGGCTTCAAGTGGGAGAAGAAAAAGACTCGGGAAGCGAGAAAATAAAAAATAAAAATTGGGGCATGAAATGAAATTATCATATAAAAAATAAGAGCAAAAAATATGTTAGTGGAAGCGCCTACGTCCCGGGGGGACGTGGGGATGCTGTTGTGTAAGGGCAAAACGACACGTTTTGAAGGCCCAAAACAAAAAAGAAAAAAAAGGAGCCAAAACGACGTTGTTTCATGATTTTTCGCGGGTCTAATACCGGGTTAAAACACACCCGGGTCAGACGATCTGGGTTAAATGGACATGCGTGTCTTCATTCTGCACCTCACAGATCATAGAGAGAGAAGAAAGGCGAACGAAAGCGAAGAAGAAGGGAGAAGAACGAAGAAGACAAAATTGATCTGAAACTACCTCATACCCAATGAGCGATTGAGCTCATATTCTTCTGATGATTTGCCAAATACTGTTATGATGACTTTAAAGCAGGTTTCAGCTGTGAGGATTATGGATTTCCAAATCAATTTTGTCAGAAAAAACATGTGAACAATTCTATGCCAGCTAAATGAAACTATGATGGCAGATTCTAAATTCATACATGATAGCTCCAAAGAAGCTTAAGTGACCTCCAAACGAGCAAGTATAGAAGGTGTTGTTTGATAAAACTGAAAATTGAATGTTGAATTTTTTTAAGTTGAAAAGCTGTTTGATAAAACAATTTAAGCACTAAATTTTAAAAAATTGGGTTTTAATTTTCTCTTAATTTTATTAATGGTCATCATGTATTTTGTGGTAGTGGTGGAGTGGTGATTGGGAGGTGGCGAGAGTGGTGGCGAGGTGGCGATTGCAGTGGAGTAATGGTGGTGGTGGAACGATGATGAGTTGTGGTGGCAGTAGAGTAATATTGGTGCAATGTTGGTGGTGTAGTGGGGAAATGTGATGGTTATGGTGTGGTAGTGGGCTAGGTGGAAAGCTAGTGGTGGTGGTGAAGTGATGGCGGTGACATGACAATAGTAGTAGTGGTATATGGGTAATGGTAATAGTGGTGGCGGCGGTGTGGCAGTGGCGGTGGTAGCAGCATGGCGCGTGGTGCAATGGTGGTGGTCATGGTGGCAAATCCATGGCATGGCGGGCTGCGGGCGGTGTGGATGCAATGGTGGTGGCGGGTGGTATATGGGTAATGGTGATAAGCAGGTATTGGGCGCCAAGTGACGTTGGTTCTGTGGTATTTGTGGTGGCAGGGGCATGGCGGGGTGAAGTGGTGGTGGTTGTGGTGGTAATGCATGGCATGCAAGGCAATTGTGGTGGTGGTGGTGGTGGTAGTGTAATGGTGGTGGTGGTGACAGCGGCGGTGGAGGTATGATGGTTGATTGTAAGCACATAGGAATTCAGCCAGAATTAAGTAGCTCAAAGCTACTTAATTTTTATCAATTTTTAGCCTACATTTTAAGTGGCACTTAATTTGTTAAGTAACAAAAACGTAAAATGCGCTATCAAACCTACTTTAAATTTAATTTATTACTTAATGATTAGCTTTTAAGTCTTGAATCATATGTTATCAAACAAGGTTAAAGAAAAACATTGATCCATACATGAACCTAGAGATACAATTCGAAACCCTAGCCCTAGACTTGTTCAATTTCAAGCAAAATCGAACCACATGCAGGACCTAACTGTATAAATCTAACCCTAACCCTAATTTCTGTACCGAACCAGAGACACACACACACACAGAGAGAGAGAGAGAGAGAGAGAGAGAGAGAGAGAGGCATTGGTTATGAGGTAGTGTCATATCAATTTTGTCTTCTTCGTTCTTCCCCCTTCTTCTTTGCCTTTGTTCGCCTTTCCTCTCTCTCTGTGATCTGTGAAGTGTATGATGAAAACCTGCGTGTCCATTTAACCCGGATGGTCCAACCCGGGTGTGTTTTAACTCGATATCAGATCCACAAAAAAATTCATGAAACGACGTCGTTTTTTCTGTGTCTTTTTTTCCCCATTTTGGGCCCTTCAAAACGGCGTTGTTTCGCCCTTGCACAACACCCCACGTCCCGGCGGGGTTCACAATCTCTGGGAACGGGCACCGTGTTATGTAGAACCCGTTTGGGAGCCAACTTTTAGATTATTCATATTTTGTATTTTTGATGTTTGAAAACCAAATTATAGAATGCTCAAAAATACAATTAAGGCACAATGTCATAATTAGCCGTGAAAGTACTTTTGCATTATGAGTAAACAACTTAATTATAATCCATTTCAATGATTACTCACAAACACTATACTATTGCAAAATTTATTTTGTACACATCTCCCAAACACTCTGCAAATTAATAATCTATGTTGATCACATGCAAAAAATCTACAATTCACAATCCAAGATACAAATTGTAAAAATTAATAGGCTCCCAAACAAGCCCGTAATCTAATTGGCCAGGAATGCTAAATTTTTTAGGGACAAGAATACAAAATTATCTTCCATTGTAATAAATGTCGTTATGTATCATATAGGCCGTTGTGTAATGGGATTTCAAACTTCCAACACTATTATTTTGTGGTATATATGTTGATAGAGACAGCTATTGGCTGATGTATCGCCACATCACTAATACCGTTACTTTACCCCGATATCACGATATCGGGGTGCTTTGACAAAAAAGAAAAAAACTGATTTTTTGGTTATTTTGTTGTCTTTATTTATTTTTTTTTATTTTTTTTGCATTTGTTAGTTTTACGTCAAGTTTTTGTGGTTATGGATTCGTCTCGACGAGACGAATCCAAAGAGTATTAAATTATGGTCAAAGATGAATCCAAAGAGTATAAAATTATGGTCAAAAGTAATAATTTTTTAAATAAAGCCGAAAATAAACCAAAATAAACTAGTTTATTGGTTTAATTTTGGCTTTATTAAAAAAAATTAATTTCAACCATAACTTTATACTCTTTGGATTCATCTCATTGAGACGAATCCATAAGCCACGAAAATTTGACGCAAAACTAACAAATGCAAAAAAAAAATTGAACAAGGACAACAAAAAAACCAAAAAACCTTTTTTTTTTTTTTTGCTAAAGCACCAATTAAGACCGTGCACCCACCCAAATTCCTTCAGATAATAGATTACCATTATTAATAAGTTTCTCCCAGGTATGCAAACAGACCTGTAAATATAAATCAATCAACCTAAATGGAACAAATTCCCCACTCCAGAAAAGGTAAAGAAGATTGGACTGGGTAGCAAATATAAATTCTCCTTTTCCAATAGCATCCTGGGGAGGTTGTGTGGTTAGTGGTTGTGTATTCCATTTGTCCACCGACCTTTTCCTTTTCTTCAAGGCATTTTAGCATCAATGGGACCCAGAAATTTAGACACAGCCAGAAAATTAACTACAGTAACTCAGAAACTGGCATAAGCAGTGACAAACTTGGCACCAAAGAAGAACCTAGAAAGCACTGGACTCCCATAGAATTTAGTTCTAAATTACACTTCCCCAGAATCATCCACACTTTTCAAAAAGCTAAGTACAAATTAACCGACCTATACACATAAACTACATCTATATATAATCACGCTATAATCATCTTTTCTCTACCAAAGTAACCAATTCCACATACACTAGAACAAGAGAGTTTTTACCTTTACCTTCAACAATGGCCGATGAGGTGATTGTTCTGAGCACATGGCCAAGCATGTTTGGGATGAGGGTTCAGATTGCATTAGCAGAGAAGGGTGTGGAGTATGAGTACAAGGAAGAGGATTTGGCTAACAAGAGCCCGCTCCTTTTGAAGATGAACCCAGTTCACAAGAAAATCCCAGTTCTAATCCACAATGGGAAACCATTATGTGAGTCCCTCATCATTGTTCAGTACATTGATGAGGTCTGGAAGGAGAAAAATCCGCTTTTGCCGTCCGATCCTTACGAGAGATCTCAAGCCAGGTTTTGGGCGGACTATGTCGACAAGAAGGTATGATTCCATTCCACATATATAACTAGAGAGTTCAAAAATTTAAAAGTCTGTTTGCATTGTTTGTTTGGTTATTTGTTTGATTTTCGGTTTCTTGAATTGCAGATATATGATGCTGGGAGGAAAGTTTGGAGCACAAAAGGAGAGGAACAAGAAGTAGCCAAGAAAGAGTTCATAGATTGCCTGAAAGTGTTGGAAGGGGCACTTGGGGACAAGCCATACTTTGGGGGTGAGGAATTCGGGTTCGTCGACGTGGCACTCGTCCCCTTCTACAGCTGGTTCTATGCCTATGAGACTAGTGGCAACTTCAGCATAGAGGCAGAGTGCCCTAAGTTTGTTGCATGGGCCAAGAGGTGCATGGAAAGGGAGAGTGTCTCCAAGTCTCTTCCAGACCCCCACAGGGTTTATGACTTCGTTTTGCAGCTCAAAAAGAAGCTGGCCTGAATAGATATATGGGATGTGGATGGAGATAATTGGGTTTTCCCATGAAGTGTCTTTCTTTTGTTGTTGCTTTAAGTTTTTTGTGTTTAGGTTGTTTGTTTTCCATTTTGGAGTTATGAGAGTTTGTGAATTGGTTTTATGAGGAGTACGTATGTAATAAGGAGGGCATATATGTACATGTATTTCGTCTTTTATATGAAACTAATAAGTGATATGTCTTGACATGCTTGTCTCGGGATTAAAAACATATTCCAACCATGAAAGTAATTTTGTTCAAGATGATTAATCAGTAATCACCCTCCACGTCATCATTTTAGTAGTACTGAACATTACAATAATTTGGTGGCTTAAAATTCTCCTATGCGATGGTAAAATTCATAAGCCCAATCATGACATAATTTCTCTCCCAATTTGCACCCCAGAAGGCACCGTTCTTATAGAGAGGAATGCACTCATGCAGTGGGCTGAATTTTATATGGATCGGACCATGGGCCATCCATCTTGGACTAAATAATAACGATCAAGATGCCAGTTTCAATAGTACTTCATGGGTCAAACAATAATGGGCGGAATGAAAGTCTCATCTCGTTCTATATGGCCCATTGGCTTGAGGAGTTTGTTATGGGCTGAGCGACCTTTTGGCTGAAGATGAAGGAGTGACCTGTCCAATGTGTCCAAGTATGAGAACCCGTTGGGCCAAACGGTTTTGGGCTAAAGGAAGTAGCCCAGAGCATTCCGTGTGGACCCATAGGTGTGTTAATTGACCTTTAGGTGTGGTAGTTTCAGTTTGAAACGAAAGGATTTGAACCATGAGCCAACCCGGGAAGGCCGTTGGAGGTTTATATAAGCGCATGGAAAAGGCTATGTGATAGACGAGTGTGTCACATAACTGAAGAAGTCACGCGTGATGTCATGGGCTCGGTCCGAGCATGAGATGGAGAGCAAGTACATCAACGCCTATAAATATCAAGGGATAAACCTAAAGAGGGGTACACACTTCTTAGATCAAAAACTTTGTTGCTTTGTACACTCTCTCTCTCTCTCTCTCTCTCTCTCTCTCTCTAACAAGTACTTACTTGGTTATCAGAGTGCCCTCCGACAAGTGTAGCCGGGGTGACACTAACTTCTTGTTGGGTCTTGCAGATCCTTACAGAGGAGGAAGCTTTGCTTTTCTTGAAGCCTGGAGGAAGAACCACTGCAGAATCACCCCCACAGCTCAGGGGAGAAAAAGTTCATTCATGGTGTTGGGATGAAAATTTGTCCAACCGTGCAAGTAATTTTGTTTAAGTTGATTTATCACGCCTTAAAAACATGTACTAATGGTGTAAACAAGTCATTATTTTGGTGCCTTTACTTACAGAGAGCGCTCTATGAAGTATGAGTGTCAGTTGTTACATACGAAAAGAAAAAGGTGCGTTCATTTAGTACCTTATTTGCTTTTAATTCGAGGTTTTACTAAAAAGGAATCACATATTTGATTTGGTTTTGAACAATTTATATGCACACATAGATATATTTTCATCCGGGGAATCAAATTTTTTTCCTAAAAATCTTGAATTCTTTTGTACAAACAAAGGGAGGCATATGGTCGAGGCGGATAAGCTAGATTCGATATATGCACATGTGTGTATATATATATATGTATGTATGTATATATATATATATATTTAGGTTCCACTTCTAGTCCAGACTCTGGACTTGCGGACCTCCGTTATCTGAACATTTTTTTGATGATCCAATCAGTCTAATGTGTTTAGAGTACAGTTTTGTGAAAATTGCTTGGATCAAGCCATTTCCGGTATTTTTCTTTTTGAAGACTTCCCACATGGACCCTTGAAAACTTCTTCTGAACGCATTGGACGGTTTAGATTTTCCAAAAATAATTTGTAAAACAAAAAAATCATATATATATACACACACATAGGATTTTCAAGTACACGAGAGTATGCAGTAAAAGGAGGAGTTGCGAATTGTATTCTTTATACCGTGGAGTTCTCGCAGCATGGTACATGGGACTTTTCCTGGTTTGACATTTCTTTGTTTCTCCACCCTGGTCCCATTGCCTAAGCAGTGACGTTATGCTATTTCAACCTAACAGAGTTTTTACCAAAGTGGGTACCACTGGTTTTCAATTGAACATGAATATGGAAAATAACCGAAGCATCTAGACTAATCAACAATCTTACATACGCAGTGACATCCTCCAAACTCCATATAAATACCAATCCACCCCCGACATAAATCTATACAAAAAATACCAACCAAAACTCCATAAAAATACCAGACATACAAACTAAACTCATCTTTTCTCAACTTAAGTGAACAATTTGAGCTCAATCTTCAAGAATGGCAGATGAGGTGGTTGTTCTGAGCGCATGGCCAAGCATGTTTGGGATGAGGGTGAAGATTGCACTTGCAGAGAAGGGTGTGGAGTACGAGTACAAGGAAGAGGATTTGGCTAACAAGAGCCCACTCCTCTTGAAGATGAACCCAGTTCACAAGAAAATCCCTGTTCTCATCCACAATGGGAAACCTGTGTGTGAGTCCCTCATCATTGTTCAGTACATTGATGAGGTCTGGAAGGACAAAAACCCAATTTTGCCGTCCGACGCTTACGAGAGAGCCCAAGCCAGGTTTTGGGCTGACTATGTCGACAAGAAGGTATGATATGCCCATTGTACATATTCTACAGCATTTTAAAGTCTTTTAGTATTGTTTGCATGTTATTCTTTGGGAAATAGCTATAATACATACTTCTTATTTGGATGTACCATATGCACCTATTAAATGGTCCAGATTGTGCCACCTCATTGACAATCATAACATTTTTTAGTTTTTCGTAACTTTTCAGTAATATGATTCGTAACATTTTCTATAATTCGTAAGATTTTGGTGTGTCTCGTAACTTTTACAAAAACATTTCGTAATCTTACAAAAAAATTCGGGAAATGGCTACAATACACACCCCTTATTTGGGTGTACCATATGCACCTATTTTATGGTCCAAATTATGCCATCTCATCGATAATCGTAACATTTTTTAGTTTTTCGTAACTTTTCAGCAATATAATTCATAACATTTTCTATGATTCATAACATTTTGGCGTGTCTCGTAACTTTTACAAAAAAAATTCGTAACCTTTACAAAAAATTCGTAACTTTTCACAAAAAATCGTAACTTTTATAGGAGCGTGTACCATACACACTCAAACAAAGGATGTGTATTGTAGCATTTTCCTTCGTAACTTTTACAAGGATGTGTATGATACACACCCATATGAGGGGTGTGTATTGTAGTCTTTTCCTATTTTTTAAGAATTTGTGTTTTCAAAAGCATAAAAATAGAAAAAGGTTCCAAAAGACATTTTTGCTTCAATTGTTTCCATAATAGTAACCTTCAAACAGTTTGTCAATGTGTCAAGTCTTTATCTCACAAGTTCAATTTTTGGTTTCCTGAATGGCAGATGTACGATGCTGGGTGGAAAATTTGGAAAACGAAAGGAGAGGAACAAGAAGTAGCTAAGAACGAGTTCATAGATATCCTCAAGGTGTTGGAAGGGGCACTTGGGGACAAGCCATACTTTGGCGGTGAGGAATTCGGGTTAGTCGACGTGGCGCTCGTCCCCTTCTATTGCTGGTTCTATGCCTATGAAACTCCTGGCAACTTCAGCATAGAGGCAGAGTGCCCTACGTTCATTGCATGGGCCAAGAGGTGCATGGAAAGGGAGAGTGTCTCCAAGTCTCTCCCAGACCCCCACAGGGTTTATGACTATTTTTTGCAGGTGAAAAAGAGGCTGGGGCTATAGATAGAGTAGATAAATGGGACATTGTGGATGGAGGTTGGATTTTCCCATGCAGTGTCTGTCTTTTGTTGTTGGTTGAGTTTTATGTTGTTTGTTTTCATTTTGGAGATATAGAAAGTTAGTGATTGGTTTCATGTAATAAAAGAGGACATATATTGTCAGATAATCTTTGCAGTGCCGAAATTAAAAGTATTTGTATTTCGTCTTTTACTTGAAACTAATAAATGATATTTCTTGTTACGCTTGTATTGGGAGTAAAAATATTTCAACCATGTAAGCAATTTTGTACAAGTTGATTAATCACTCCCTCAACAGCATTTACTAGTAAATATTACAACATAATGTTCTGTTCCATAGCAAAATTAATACATAAAATGTCTTGTCATGCTTAGTGTTGAGATGAAAATTACAACCGTGGAAGTAAATTTTGTTCAACATGGTTAACAGCCCCACAACAACATTAACTAAAGATTATAGCAACATATCTGTATTTTGGGGCTTTAGGTGCAAATAAAACGTTATATGTGATATAGTTGTGTTGCATGGACTTGGTATGGGTGTCAGTTGCGGGTACATTTGAAAAATGGAACGTTCCTTTAGTACTCTTCTTTAATTTGTTTAAGTACGAGGTTTTACTACAAGGGAATCATGGATTTGATTTGGTTTTAAAATGGACCTATGCACATATGGATGTACTTCCCTCATAGGAAATGAAGGGAAGCTGCTACGCGTACAGAAAATAAGGGACAGAAAACGCACAGATCGGCTAAGGGATTAACTTTTGGGTCTCACACGAATGATCCGAGCCATTTATTCATCTTAGAATAATTTTTCGAGGGACTTCGTGAGAAATCACCTCAATCGGACGTGCGTAAGTGCTCGATCCAAAGCCCATCCCGTTTCATTCAAAAAATTTGTCCCTTATACTTCTGTCCTCTTAGGATTGTCGGAGATGAAATTGTGCGCAAGAATCTTTTTGGAATTTTTTTTGGGAATTATGAAGTGAACATAGTGCATATAATTCCCTAATTCATCAATCATACACATCTGTATCCATCAGTCCAAACATGAACCCAATTTCATACACAAAATGAGAACTAATTTGCTGTGTTATTGAGAAACAAAAATAGTCAGTATGCCAACTCCTCTGTAACTCTACTTCTCCATTTAAAAGTGAAGCCCCATATTATTAACAGAGTCTATAAACAATCAATATTCAAGAAAAAAGAAGATGGATGCTAATAAAAGTAGCAAAGGAAATGTGTTTCAATATGTGTTCAGCCACACAAGACAAGGGCCGAATTTGGTTCTCTTTCACCTATTTACCCTAGATCAAATACCCTAATTTAAGGTAGAGGAAAAAAAACCCTAAATTTGTTCTATACATTAAGAGGGAAAAAATTTCCTAATTGGATGAAATTCAAAAAAAACCCTAATATAAAAGGCCTTAATTTTACAATCAGATGCCCTAATTTAAGAGACAAGGGAAAAACCTTAACTTTGTTCTGTACATTAAGAGGGAAAAAATGCCATAATTTGAGAGAACAGAACCTGTGAGAGAGTGGTCAGGAGAGAGGAGTTGGTGGTGGTGCGTTTAGATGGTTTGGGACGAGGGGTTGAGAGAGAGGGAGGTGGTGTCGATAGCGGTGCAACGTTGGTGGTCGAGATCAGTTGGTGATAAAGAGAGGTTTCACGCAAGTTGTGGTGGTCGTACATCGAGAGGGGGGGCGCCACTGGTGGTGGAGATCTAGCGTTGGTGATGGTGGAGGATCGGTGGTTTTGGAGAGAGATAGAGAGGGAGAGAGGTGAGGAATGGGAGTGTAGAGAAAGAGAGAGAGAGAGAGAGAGAGAGGCGATTGTAGAAGGAGGGGCCAAAATTCAATTTGAATTTTGCTACGAGCAATGAAAGAAATCTCGAAGTTCATCCCGATCCAACGTGTAAAGTGAAGGGACCCACTTGTCTTCCCTTCCCAGCTTCCAAAAACCGTGGGAGAAAAATGGACCCATTTCTTCACAAAATAATTTCAAAATTGGGGGAAATTCTCAAAATGGGGGGAAAATCAATACTCTCCAAAACATCCTCAAACTCTCTCTCTCTCTCTCTCTCTCTCTCTCTCTCTCTCTCTCTCTCTCTCTCTCTCTCTCTCTCTCTCTCTCTCTCTCTCTCTCTCTCTCTCTCTCTCTCTCTCTCTCTCTCCCACTCCACCCCCCACCTCTTTTCGCCAACCACCTCGCCCGGCCCACATCAACACTATCTCTCTCCACATACAGCAGCCATGAAAGAGTACTCGCATTCATCTTCCCACCAAGACCACTGATGACAGGCCCACAACCAACAATCCACAGTCTCTCTCTTCCGGCCGGGACCAGCGACGATAGGCCCACCACCACGATTTATGGGTAACAAGCAATGCTGATTCCTTTCCCTTAACAGGTAAAAGTTTCTGCTGATGGGTAGTTTTACAAATGGGCTTAGTTGTCATCTCTGATCATAATTTCGCAGTGCTAAAATAGCATATCGTTTGGTGGGATTGAGATATCGAGAAGAAAGTGATACTCATATCTAGGATGGTATATCATCTCATTACAAACAGAGAATAAACAAAGATACAAAAGAATCTCATTCATGCTTTTTTTGGTGACCCTAGTTTTAAAGTTTATGTGATGGAGATGAAAATCACTAATTGCAATATCCTAAGTTTATCCTTCCTTTAGAGTTGGTAAGTCCTAGTTGTAACTACCCTCCAAAGAAAAAATTTGGGATAGAAATGAAGCTATTTATGCTTTTGCTGGTAACCCTCATTTTTGTCAATGCTATGGGATCTTGAATGTATGTTTCTACCGATTGTTTATTCTATAATTGTATGACTATGTAATGTTATGTGTGTCTATTTCTTATTTGTAGAATCATGGAAATAGAATAGCAAAATTTGGAGGAAAATTAAAACTTGGAGGTGGTATCAGAACCTAAGGTTGGAACAATATTTGATTCTGAAAAGGAAGGCCAAGAATGTTACACTACTTATGCGAAAGCCAAAGGTTTTGGTGCGATCACAATAACATCCAAGAAGTGTAACGATGTAAAGTCGTATATAACTTATGGTTGTAATCGGAGTGGAAATGCTAGGCCAACAGGTTCAAATCCTATTACAAACAATCCAACACCAAAGATAGGTTGTAAAGCCCATGTGAACATCTCTTTGCAAGCTGATGGGAAGTGGAGGTTGAATACGATTGTACTGAATCATAATCATGAATTGGATCCGGAAAAAGTGAAATATCTTCGGTGCTACCGGACTCTCCCACCACATTCGAAGAGGACCATTGAATTGAAATCGGCTGCCAGAATCAAAATGTACCAAATCGTTGCCTCATGTGTGATTGAGGCGGGGGACCCTAATAATCTAACTTGGACAGAAAAAGATGCAAGGAATTACAAGGATAAAGAAAGACGTTTACTGGTCAAAGAAGGAGATGCCGATGCAATGCATCAGTACTTTCTCAGAATGCAAAAAGATAACAGTGACTTCTTTTATTCCATGGATGTTAATGGAGATGACCAATTAGTTAATGTCTTTTGGGCCGATGCTTACAGTAGAGAGTTATACAAAGAGTTCGGCGATGTGGTCACCTTTGACACGACCTACCTTGTTAACAAGTTTGATATGCCTTTTGCACCATTTGTTGGGGTCAATCATCATGGACAATTGATTTTGTTTGGATGTGGTTTGGTTACACATGAGGACACAGCTTCATTTGTATGGTTGTTCCAGACTTGGCTTTCTTGCATGTCTAATTCCTACCCTAATACCATCATCACAAACCAATGCAAGGCCATGCAAAATGCAATCAGTCAAGTCTTTTCTGCTAGAGATATATAACTCACAAAGCTCTTTTGTTTTGTTCTTGATCGGCTATCCAAGTATAGCACACACAATGAACTTGAACATAAGTGCTTAAGCGTAGTTCAGAACCATGTCCACCCAATTATCTTTCGCAAAAGATAAATTACTCACAAAATTGTTGAGAAGAAATAAAATGAGCTGGAATTAAACAGTTCTGAGGAAAGATAGTTTGAAAACTAGGATTTTTTGGGTGAACAACATTTAAGGTGGACGAGAGAATATAACACAAAGAACCAACAAAGTAAATGCTATAGGCTTATAAACCTCATTGTGTATAGCATTGGCACCAGCATGGGTACCATTTCCACCCAACGCAAAAAAGCATGTTGATTCCTCTTTCCTGAACAAAGAAAAAAAACCCTACCATCAAAATCGAAAAACCTAATTTTATTAAATCTGAAAAAAAAAACCCCTAATTTTGCAGTGACCAAATGTAGATTAGTGAAGAGGGAAGTGAGAGAGAGATACTTGTGAGAGAGAAGAGATGGTGGTCGTGCGTCGGTGTGTTAGGGTTAGGTTTGGGGTTAGCCGTCGGTTGTGGTAGGGGTGAGTTCGGGGTCAGCCGTCGGTGGTGTTAGGGGTTGCTTGTCGGTGGTGGTTAAGGTGGGACAAGGGTTGCTCATCGGTGGTTTCAAATGGAGGAGAGAGAAGAGTGGATATCGTGGTGGTGGTGGTGCGTCCGTGGTGGTGGGAAAGGCCACGTTCAGAGGGAGTATTCGTGGTTTACACAAGAAGAGAGGAGAGAGAGTATGTACGTGTTTTGAATTTTGAAATTTCATTTTTGAATTTCATTTTTGGTCTCGGTCGAAGTGGGAACTGGGAAGTGAAGCAAGTGGGCCCCTTCACTTTACACACTGGATCGGGATGGACTTCGGGATTTCATTCATTGCTGGTAGCAAAATTCCCAAAATTTGCCGCTGAATTTGGGGGCAAAATTTTTGTCAAATTTTGAACTTCCAATTTTGAATTGTCCATTGCGGATCATTGGGTGAATCAGTGCAATGGTCATTACGTATAGCAAAATTCTTTCTTGCATTAGTTCATTGGATGAGTTTGAGAATGTACCGGAACGGTCCGGTACATGGCACTATTTCTGGTCTCCTACTCTACTTTCTATTTTTGTCAATTGAAAGGAGGGAAAAGACCGTTGCAATTCACGGTGATAAAACAGTAATCAAGGTTTTAAATAGCCATTTTTCGACACGTAACAGTAACGGCTGTTATGTAACGGTATCAAGAGTATTGAATGTTACGTAAGGGGGGATTGGTTATAACGGTTATGAATTTTTCGGAAATAATTTTTGACTAAAAAGAAATGTAAGTGCCTAAATCACCCCTAACGGTCAAGTAACAGCCGTAAGAGACCGGTTCGTGAATAGAAAACAGACCGTTATGTAGCGAGTACCAAACGATACACGTGTAATATTTTGATCTCACCGATATATTGAGGAGTAACAGTACTGGAAAGATAAAAAAAAAAAAAAAAACCGTAACGTATGGACCAATTTTTAAAAGCCGTCTCAAAACCAAGACTTCATTCCTTCTTTGACCTTTCTTTCACCCCCACACCCATTGTATAAGCAGTGACGTTATGCTATTTCCAGTCCATAGAATTTGGGTATTCAAATTGATGATGAGCATGGAAAATAACCCAAACCTTTAGACTAGTCAACAATCTTACATTGGCAGCGACATCCTCCAATTAAATCCAGACCCCAAACTCCATATAAATACCAATCCACCCTCACCAAATTGCTAATTGCAATTGGCATTCTGAGCTCTACTAAAATGGGTGGTGAAGAGATAGTTCTTTTAAACAGCTGGTTCAGTCCTTTTGGAGCAAGGGTGAGAATTGCCCTGGCAGAGAAGGGGATTACTGAGTATGAGCTAAAAGAAGAGGACTTGTTCGACAAAAGCCCCCTCCTGCTGGAGCTGAACCCGGTTCACAAGAAGGTCCCGGTTTTTGTTCACAATGGCAAAACTATTTGTGAGTCTCTAACAATAGTTCAGTACATTGATGAAGTTTGGAAAGGAAAATCTCCCTTGGTGCCCTCTGATCCTTATCGAAGATCGGTCGCTAGATTTTGGGCTGATTTTATTGACAGAAAGGTGGGTTCTTCTTTAATCACTTCCCCCTTTTTTATGATTCATAAATGTTAGGCTCCAGGAAAAAAATTTCGGATTATGTGTGCGTGTGAAAACAAACAATGAGTTTTCTGATTTGGTGTTACTTGCTAGGTTTATGACACTATGAAGAGGATAACAAGAACCAAAGGGGAAGATCAGGAGAGAGCCAAGGAAGAACTCTTGGATATTTTCAAGTTGGTGGAAGGAGAGCTTGGCGACAAGCCATATTTTGGCGGCGACGAGTTCGGATTGGTCGACATTGCGCTGGTGCCATTTTACAGCAGGTTTTATGCAGTGGAGACCATTGGAAAATTCAGCATAGAACCAGAGTGCCCAAAGCTGGTGGTTTGGGCTCAAAGGTGTATGGAGAAAGAAAGTGTGTTCAATTTCCTTCCAGATTCAAAGAAGGTTTATGAGTTTGTCTTGTATGTGAATAAGAATTTAGGAATAGAGTAGAGAGATGGTCTAATTATTCAGCTTTCCCAAGAACGGCCACGTGGTGCTTTGGGGCATTCTAACACCACATATTCTCGTGGAGTCTACAACTAATTATGTGGATCTTAAAAAAATGTGTGGTATTGAAATGTTCTAAGTGCTCAACTTACCTTGTTGTGCTTAGAGACTATTGAATTATTACTCATCTTTTTGTACGTCATGTGGCATATATAAGTGGTTCTATATTTTTTTTGGAAAATGGGTAGTTTAGAGAAGTGAAAAATAAGAGGCCAGACATAACAGGGGAAATATAACTCCAAATCGGGCTATAGATGCTTATATGATACTCGAAGGGGCAGTAATGCCACTAATCTCTCCCCTATTTGGGTTTATAAGGATCACAATGTCTAGAATATGGTTTGGAATTTGGAAATCCCTGAGCGCATAAAGGTTTTTATTTGGAAATGCTTAATGGACATTCTTCCTACCAAAAAAGAGTCTGGCTACTCGTTTAGTTGGCTTCTCTCCTGTGTGCCCTCTCTGTGACTATGAGGAAGAATCGCTTAGTCATCTATTTTATTCTTGCCAGCATTTGTACTCTTTCTGGAGCGCTTCTGAATTCAACCAACACTTTTATGCTTCATCTGTTGATGTGCCTTTTAACAACTGGCTTCTTGATTGGATTATCTGGCTACATAAGCACAGACAGAAGCTCTTCTCCTTCATAGCAATTCTGTGGGCCATCTGGAAAGCCAGGAACTCTTTAGTATTTGCGAATGATCCCTTTCATAGAGAAGTAGTTCTAGCCAGGGCTAAAGATAATGTAGCTTGGTTCCTAAGAGCTGCAAATTGGCTCCGAAATTCTAAGCCTAAAATCCAAACCGTAGATAAATATCCTTCCATTGTTCTTAGGGATTGCTCGGCTGGTCCATCTGTTCAAAAAAACGTGCGTTATTCGTGTGGATGAAGCTTGGAAAGAGGAAAATTCTTGGAGTGGTATCGGATTCACGGATAGGCTACCTAATGGAAGTCTTATTGCTCATCACTCATTTTCCACATATACCTGCAGCCCTACCCAAACAAAAATTCAAGCAATAAATCAAGCAGTTAAATGGTGTCTGACTAAGGATTTTTCTAACATCAATATTCTTACTAATTGTTATAATGTTGTTATGTAGATAGGGAGCAGAAGTGAGTGTCACCACCGTGACACCTTTTTGATACACAACTTGAGGACGGAGATTGCAAAGTTGAATTTTTGCAAAATCACTAAAGTTGATCGGCAGGAGGTTCAATGTGCTCATCGCTTAGCCAAGCATGCGCTAGATGTTTTTGTACCTCACCTGGACACCGATGATGGTTGATTATCCCTAGTCTTGGTCATTTTGTTATGTTTTTGTTGTGGTGTTATTGTATATCTTGTTGTTCCTGGTTATTTCTCTTTGCTTGGACTCTTATGTACCTCAGGTTGCTATTTCAATGATATTTCTATCTCTTTATCGGAAAAAAAGAAGTGAAAAATAATTATCTACTCTAGACGAAACCACTTTGTTAAACTCGGCAGAAATTTGATGCCAATCTTGTGGTGGGAGCACTTTTAAAATTGAAACTCATAGAGATATACACACGAACACACATTGATTTTATTGATTCCACTCAAACAAACTTACAAATCAAATACTCTCTCACACATTCAATCTCATGGCACAGATACACATAAACTACACTGTCTCTCTCACTCTCTTTACTTTTTATCACACTCTCTATCACACTGATTGTACTCCCACATTTTACAAACCTAAAACACTTCCACACTAATAGGAAACTCAAATGAAATACAACCACACAAATTCAACTACTACTACTCTTAAATTGCTGGCAACACCACATCCCTCTCATAACTCACTTATCTCCTCATCTGTCTATTTGTACCCTGATCACAAACACACACACACATGCACCAATTAATTTCTCAACAAATCTGTGGTAAGTTTTTTTATTTTTTATAAATAAATAAAACTCGTTCATGTGGAAATCACTTGGCCTTACGGCCACTGGTTATCGTATGCAACTTCATAAGAAAAATACTCTACTTAAGCATATAAGAAACAGATTCAAATACAGAGAGAGAATGATGCAAATGGATCAAGTCGAGTCGAGTTTGTTCTTTGATTGTAATTAATCTCAAAAGTGCTTGAATCAAGTTGATCAATGTTAACCTCAAGTAACCTGATCTTTTAAAAAGGGAATTGATAATCGCACTCCAAAAATTGATGGAGGGGCTCCAAGCTACAATGGTTTTCCAAAACTACCCTTTTGCAAGTTCTATAATTTACTTCAGGCACTCTAAAAAAAAATTACTCTTCTCCTTTTCCTCATTTGTTAACGAGGGGTTTTTCAGTGCCGAGCGGGCACCATCCTACGTGGTGCCCAAACGCATATCTTGACCATCCAAAACACTTTTTGGACGATCTGGATTAAGAGAGAGAAAGGAGAGAGAGAGATCTGGGCCGTATTTTACATTGTTAGCTTGTTGAGCAACTTTGCAATATCTTTCAAATAAAAAAATAAAGTACTTTCGTGGGAATTTTTTTTTTCTTTTTCACCGAATTAAACTACTAATAGAGATCTTTAATTTGGTGCAAAAAAAATTTGAAAAAATGTATACGAAAGTATTTTACATTGTTAGCTTGTTGAGTTGGCTTTGCAATATCTTTCGGATAAAAAAATAAAGTAATTGCGCACATAATTTTTTATTTA
Source organism: Vaccinium macrocarpon (assembly GCA_022606695.1). Taxonomy (NCBI): domain Eukaryota; kingdom Viridiplantae; phylum Streptophyta; class Magnoliopsida; order Ericales; family Ericaceae; genus Vaccinium; species Vaccinium macrocarpon. The sequence continues at coordinate 7,836,560 of CM040180.1, forward strand.
TTTTTCATTGCTAAAAAAATTGGAAATTTTTGTACGAAATAATTTAAACCCAACAAGCCAGCAATGTAAAGTACTTTCATATAAATTTTTTAAAATTTTTTCGAATCGAATTAAAAATCTCTTTTGTAGTTTATTTTGCTACAAAAGAAAATAAAAAATTATGCACATATTTACTTTACTTTTTTATCCGAAAGATCGTACAAAGCCTACTCAATAAACCAACAATGTAAAATACTTTCGTATATAATTTTCTAAATTTTTGCGCATCAAAAGAAAGATCTCTACTAGAATTTTAATTTGGTGCAAACAAAAATAAAAAATTGTATGTGGAAATACTTTGTTTTTTTTATCCAAAGGATATTGCAAAACCAAAAAAAAGAAGAAGTAACAATTGCGTTGAGTACTTAACAATGCCGTCAACAGAGTTGGTGGGTTTAATGGAGGGCAGATATGGGTGACATGGCAGCACTAAGGGTGTGAGATAGAGGTGTCAGACAGGCAGCTTCAGACAGAGGATCCGCTGCCAACGGAGAGAGGCTTTGGTTCATATTTCCGTTAGGAGTGCCTCAAGCAAATGAGGAGATAATTTTGGGATGGAGAGTCCCAAGTAACTTTTATATTTTGAAAAGGGTAGTTTTGTAACTCCATTAAATTTTGGAGTGCTTGCATCAAAAAATGGAGTCCCAAAATCAGCTCCCTTTAAAAAACGGTAAAAGAACAAATCAATCTCAAAAGAACTTATGACAAGCCGAATGGAGCTCGGTTAGATTGATTCAATTTACATCTCTAAAAAGGAAGTAGCAAAAGGGATCGGAAAATAAGGAAAGAAACTTAATTGGAGGTGGTTTCCTGGAAAACTTGTTAAGATTTTCGCAACCCCACAACACTCCTACGGATCTTGGAAATTGTAAGGACCAAATTCCAGAGTCGTCTTGTTTTGGCAATTCCATATGACAAAACAGATATTTTTATCGAGTTGTAATTTTATTGTTTTTCCTTAATTTTCTAAGTAGCAAGTCTGTATAAAATTAGAGTGGATGGAATCATTTTATTATGTAATTTGAGAGTTAGTGCTTTAGTTGTTTTCTTGCCGATCTATATGGTGCATTTAGAACGGGAAGATTGACCAGAGGATCAATCAGTTTATTAGTCAAGTGTCTCCAATATAGCACAAGCCGCAAGGTTGCACAGGTCGTGCAGGTTCAGAGCATAGCAACTGATAAATGGATCAATCGGGTTTTTGCTCGGGCAGCTTCAAAAAAATCAGATCTATAATGGTCTGATCAATCGGCTTACAATGTGATTGATCGGAATGGCAACTCTATAAATATGTCACGGTTTTTAGATCTAGGGTAAGGTTGTCGGCTAAAAGAGAATATTAGAGCCGCTTGTTTTCAAAGCCACAAAACCCTAGAGTATCGAGAGTGAATCTTGAAGCACAAGATCAATGGAACTTTAATCAAAACTTCAAGAGGTTTTTACATCAATTATCAATAGTCAAGTTCAAGGTTGTTTTCCGGTGGATTTCCGGAAGAACGTTTGGAAGGCTCGAGGATTCCAAGCAACGGCAATCAAATACTGGGTGTGGTGTACGAGGATTCGGCAAGTACATCTTAGAGCGATTGTGAGTGATTCAAATCGTAGGGTAAGATTACTTGTAACTACACAATGGTTTTATAGTTTTTGATTCTTTCCAGTGGTTTTTGCCCATTTAGGGTTTTTCCACGTATATATGGCGTTCATCAGTTTATTTGCTTTATGGTTGTGATTGGGTCATATATTGATTGATGTTATTGTTTTTATTGAGATAAAATAATCTAGCAAATTATAAAACCTAGGCGATCTATGATTTTTCAGAAACAATGAATCACAGAACAGAAAATAAGTAATCATGTGTACTGAAAAAACGAAAAAGAAAGAGAGACACAGGTATACGTGGAAAACCTCAACGCGAGGAAAAACCACGGGAGTCACACCAATCCACTATGAAATCGAAATCAAGAGTACAAGTCTTCTCGCAATCTCTCTGAGATCTGTGTTTTCTCTCGCCTCTCTATCTCTGTTTTCTCTAAAAACATATTACCCTAATTACACACTAACAGCGAAATAATTAGGTCAGGCCTATGGCCAAAATTATACATCGAGGTCTCTCAAATATCGTTTTCGCTCCTGCCCCCACCCCCGGTACTGCTAAAGGTTGTCTGCACCCCAATAAAGCTCAATTCAGAAAATAAAGAAAAGAATGAAGTGGACTTTTTCTTAAAACCTTTTTCTCAATGCCTCTGGAGCAAAAGTTGTGTACAAATCTGAAGCACACAAATGTGTGGAACCCACATACGTAAAAGTGGAACTCGCACATTTATGTGATCTAGATTCATGCTTAACCTTGTTCCAGGAGCATTGAATAATTTCTCAGCCCCTCAACACCATGTGATGTAGGTGTGGTGGGCCTACCTCGGATCCTTTCGAGGAACTTGAATATTCCCATGGTTCTCGAGCAAATCATGAGTGCACTTTTGCTCACTCTCAAATTTATTCACCTTTGAGTGAATTGGATCAGTTGGATTCCTAGCTTCTTATTGAGAATCGTTCAACTTGTCCAAATTATAACTATGATAGAAGATCATGAAAAAGTTCAATTCAATTGGATACGAGAAGTGCTTGACCAACCAAGCTATTCTTCTTCTTTTGCTTCACTATTTTAAAACTCCTAGACTTAAGAATCGAACTTTTAACTCAAATGCTTATCAATGTTCAATTGAGCTAATGCTTAAACTCTAAATATATCGACATAAAAAAAAATAGTGATTTCAATCATCAAAGTAGGACCCAAAATGGGTCCCACTCAAAGTAGATACAGGTAGGTGCATGCCTTCACTAATGTGAGGGTGATCAGAATTGTTCTTAAAAATTAATCATCCATAAAATTAGACGGGTTGTCGTTACTTGAGGACTATTTCATACTTTTAATTAAAAATTCCATGACAGTGATAATATCACCCAGCTAATTTGATATTAATGCCTATCCCTTTCATTGGAGTAAGGTTTTCCCTATAGAATGAGTAGATTGGATGACCTTTGATTTCATAAAAATCAACACCAAGAGAAGTTTCAGAACCAACGCAAGTTGGTTCAAGTGATTCGGCACTTGTTCCCCTTAAGTAAAATCTCGAATGCGAGTCTTGTGAATGGAGGAAACTTGTGCTGAGAGAGCTTTACTCTTTCGTGACAAACCCAGCTTAAACCGAATTTAGTCAGGGTCCAGTGGCTTCCGGATTCCGGTAGTTTAGACAAAAAAAAAAAGAAAGAAGTTTCCGAAATATACCGTCCCTTCTTTCAAAGATAAACTTGAACTGATCAGCTGACTATCGATAACAGCCAACTTCACTTTGGTACATTTAGTGATCTACTAGAGGAGAACCATTCTTTTCTTAAAAAAAATAATAAATAAATTCATTGGAGTGAGGTTTTTTAGATTTTTTTTTTTTTTGAACTGGTTTTAGTTTTTTGTTCAAACCTCTTGGATCCTTTGTTGTATCGGTTGCTTTTTAGGCATGCGCATTTTATGTCTGTTTTTATCAATGTAAATTTCTTTTCCTTGAGACAAAATCACACCTGGATGTACCATAGAGCCTACACAGGCGGCACAATGCCCAGAGGACCGGCCCAACCCTAAAGGCTCAAGAGGCCTAAGTATTAAGCTTGAGTAGGGATCATTATAACTCAATAAAAAAAAAAACAAAAAAGGTCTAACCATTACGGCCCAATAAGACCCACAATAAAATGAAAAGGCAACTAAAATAAAAAGACCCAATTTAGAAGTAAGATTTATTACTATTTACACCAGTTTGCCAGTCCCCAAACTTCGAATTTGACACATTATCCGTCTCATTTGTGAGTAGAAACAGTGGGCACAGCCACAGGGCACCCTCTCCGTATTGTCTGGCCACCCCCACCATCGTCCATCAACGATCTCCAGCAACAAGCTCCGTGACTCCATCTCCGTCCATTCATACTCTTAAGGGCACAATTTTTAAATTAGGCCTTAGGCACTAAAAAACTTTGGGCCAGCCCTGAGTGCCCACTTCAGCAGGTTTCACAGCCACTAACACAAATCGAAGTCAACGGAATATATAATTTATCCTATACTCCAGAACGGTTAAAAAATTAGGGTAGCAAAGATATTTTCTCCTTCTCAATTTATTGCGGTCACTTGGAGGACAATAGACCTTGTTGGATGCAAAAATGAACCTCGTCCTGGCCCATGAAATAATCTCGGTTGTTCATTTTGTTCGGCTTGTCGAACTAATCTCATCAACAAAAAAACTAGACTAATCGAATATCAATAGAGACATGAACGAAATGCTTTCATCTTCAAAATTTTGTCTCAAACTCATGGTACTCAATAAATTACACCAACACAAAACATGTTTAGTTCACGTCTCCATCGATATATGATCAAGGGGGTTTTTTGCACATGTGATCAATTTGACGAGCCAAGCAAAATGAACTATTTAGATCACTTTTTGGTATCCGAGATAGAGTCCATCTCTGCATCACACCAGGGCCTGTTGTGCCCTAAGCACAAGAGGAACCAGTCAGGGGTTGACTAGCACAGAACAGATATGAAGCAGTGACAACTTGCTAATTAGGCAGAACCTAGGATACACCGATTTCTCATGCTCTAAATTTCTCGAACCCATAATCATCCACAATATCCAAAAAGCTACATAATACGTAATTTCCAACTTAAAGTAGCCATTTTTTATTTTTTTTCTTGGGTTCGACAGTTCAGGGTGTCCGGGCAGTTTCTTCAAGAATGGCCGATAAGGTGGTTCTTTTGAGCACATGGGCAAGCACGTTTGGGATGAGGGTGAAGATTGCACTGGCAGAGAAGGGTGTGGAGTATGAGTACAAGGAAGATAGTATGGCTAACAAGAGCCCACTCCTCTTGATGATGAACCCAATTTACAAGAAAGTCCCTGTTCTCATCCACAAAGGTAAACCAGTTTGTGAGTCCCTCAACATTGTTCAGTACATCGACGAGGTCTGGAAGGAGAAATCCCCGCTTTTTCCCTCCGATCCTCACGATAGAGCTCAAGCCAGGTTCTGGGCTGACTATGTCGACCAGAAGGTATGATTCCGGTGCTGATATCTCTATCTAGAGAGTTAAAAAGATTGTCGTATCGTCTCTGTGTAATTCGATACAAACTTGTGTTTTCAGAAGCCAAAAATGAAATGTTCCGAAAGACAATTTTATCAATTTTTTTTCAAGATTTCACATGAGTTTGATTTTAGCTCAGTAAATTGCAGATATACAGTGTTGGGAGGAGAGTGTGGACCACAAAAGGAAAGGAACAGGAAGTAGCTAAGGAGGAGTTCATAGATTGCTTGAGGGTGCTGGAAGGGGCACTTGGGGACAGGCCATACTTTGGGGGTGAGAAATTCGGGTTCGTCGACGTGTCGCTCATCCCCTTCTACAGCTGGTTCTATGCCTATGAGACTTGTGGCAACTTCAGCATAGAGGCAAACTGCCCTAAGCTGATTGCATGGGCCAAGAGGTGCATGGGCAGGGAGAGTGTCTCCAAGTCTCTCGCTGACCCCCAAAGGGTTTGTGACTTTGTTTTGAAGCTCAAAAAGCGAATAAGATAGCAGAGCCAGTCCTGAGCTAAAGTTTGAGGTGCAGTCGCTTTAGGCCGGCCCCTAAAGGGTCTGTGACTTTGTGTTCCGTTGGTAGTTTGTTTTTATTACTGGAGTTACAGACTGTGAATCGCTTTATGTAAAAAAAAAAAAAGGACATGTACTTTGAGATTGTCTTTGGAAGCTGGATGTGTAGCATTGTAAAGAAGTACTATGTGCATTTCGAATTTTATGTCAAATTTATAAACAACATTGCTACATACTCAAAAAATATACCTGGAAAGTACCAAAATTTTGAAATTCAATGGTTCAGATTAACCTGAAGTGAATCGGAACCGTTTAATATCAAATTCTAGGTACATTCTGGGTAGCTAGACTTTCTGTTGATTTATAAATGACAAGTCTTGGAAAGTGAATCTGAACCATTGAATTTCAAATTCTAGGTACCTAGACTTTCTGTTGATTTATAAATGACATGTCTTGGGTTGAAAATTAATTATTTCAACCAAGGAAGTAATTTGGTCAATCCCCAAATTTATTGAAGACTGAAGAGTATAACATACCATTATGCTGTTGGTTTTACATACATAATAATCTTATGTGCAATGAAATCAATAATAGCTATGCCTAGTTATGCTTCGTCTTGGCATGGGATGAAAATTAAATTAAGTACGCTGAATCATTGCTATTTGAGTCGGAAATGTTCTAAAAATGCCTTGAGGAAGTAATTTTGACAAAGGAAGCAACTTGCACAAGTTTAATCACTCCTGTAAGGTCCATAGGCCAAAAATAGGAATTTCAAATCCAACAAGAAAAATATTTTAAAGGATGATGGGGAAAACAATCGAAAGAGGGACACAAGAATTTACGTGGTTCAACAAGAAACAACCTACCTCAATGGGAGAGATCCGTTTTTTACTATATGAGAATAACTACCACAAAAGACAACGTCGTATTTTGATTACTGTCAAAATATGATTCAACACCTCAAACAAAATGGGAGCCCAAATCTCACTTGCTCAAGATGAAAAAGTGATTAGTCTCATTGAGATCCGCGCACGAAATGTGAAAAAGTGATTAGTCTCATTGATAACCCATAAGCGAACAGTGGTCCGAAATTATATAAATCGGTGTGTGTTAAGAATATCAGAACAAGGGGGTGATCAATAGAAAACCAAGAAAGAACTCTTGGAGAGTTTCAGTTTTCTGGAACGAGAGCTTATGGGCATGCCCATATTGCACCGGTACCATTTTACCAGAGATTTTATCCCATGGAGACGTTAGGAAATGTATCACCATAGAAGCAGAGGACTCGAAGGTCTATGGAGAGAGAACGTGTCAAATTCCCTTCCAGATTCAAAGAAGGTTTATGAGTTGGTTTCGCATGCGAATAAGAACTAAAGGCGGACAGATGAGATGATAGAACTAGTTGCTTCATATTTTCCTAGGAAAATAGCAGTAATTTATCACTAACTCGACGAAATCTGTAATAAGAAAAAGCATGAGACCAGAAGCCACTGAGAATTCGTTAGGTCTGTTTTGGGTATTTGGATATCTCGCGCGAGGAGAAGATTTATATAACCGTACAGGTTTCCCAGCGATTAACACAAATCAAACTCGATGGAACAAAATTTTCACCCTATGCTCCAAAAAGGAAAACAAAAAATTTGTCCGCCACTAGCAGGAATTGACTAGTACAGTCTGTATAGAGACTGACATAAAACAGCGACAACTTGCCACTGAGGAGGAAAAATCGATAGCACCAGAAGCATACCCAGAAGCATCCACGACCTCCGGAAAAAGCTACGAACAGAAACATAAATGTCGGGATTTTAGCAGAAGCAAAACCAAAGCTGAGATACAGAACGAAAATAATTCTCGACTCTTGACAACAACGAATAAAGGACGGATGGGAAAACAATCGAAAGAGCGACACACAAGAATTTATGTGGTTCACAAGAAACAACCTACATCAATGGGGGAGATCTGTTTTTTGCCATATGAGAATAATTACCACAAAATGGCCGGGCTAAATAACATTACCCAATTTGTATTCAAAAAACAACTTATTTACTCTCACCGCAAGCATAGAAGGCTTGTATTTTTTTCCTTCTCCATCTAATATGCCCAGCCATATTCTTCATGTTTTTATAGATGCATATAAGCATCAGTTCCTAAAAACTTCCAAATACACACTTAATACCCAAACATCTTTTCCCGATTATGTGACCACGTCCACAGAATCAAGTACTCTTAACAGTTTCTACCTTCTTCAACAATGGCTGATGGGACGGTTCTTTTGAGCAAATGGCCAAGCATGTTTGGGACGAGGGTCAAGATTGCAATAGCAGAAAAAGGCATGGAGTATGAGTATCGAGTACAATGAAAAGGATTTGGCTAACAAGAGCCCACTCCTTCAGAAGATGAACCCAGTTTACAACAAAATCCCTCCTCATCCACAATGGGAAACCAGTGTGAAAAAATTTGGGTGCCGGCTAGGTACCACGTGGCTGTGCCCAGCATACATTTCGGCCATCCAAAAGTGTTTTGGACGGTCCGGATTTTAGAGATTCTGAGATGTGCGGTTGGGCACCACGTGTGCAGTACCCTATTTGCACCCAAAATTTTCTTCTGACCATTGTTCCGCGCATTGACAAGGTCCGGAAGGAGAAATCCCAACTTTTGCTGTCCGACGCTTTCGAGAAAGGTCTAGCCTAGTTTTGGGCTGACTGTGTCAACAAGAAGGTATGGTCCATAGATCAAATGCAGATAACGACTACAGAGTTAAAAGGTCTGTTTTTATTTGTTTTTTGTGAGAATTTGACTCCAGACGCCAAAAAATGAAATGTTCCGGAAAACATTTTTATCAATTTAGTCATTGATATATTGGATGGATCAGATACATCATGGCAAGTTCTGTAGTAAAAATTTATTCTTCATCAATGGTGTAGGTTTGTGCTAAGTGAGATAACAAGTAAAATGATCCAATAACTTTGAAGGAGTTTAACAAGGAGTGACATGAACATATCACATGTGCGATGCTAAAGGTTGAAAGCTATGAAGCACCAACACGGATACGTAACACAACACGTGACAGAAACTTAAATATGTAAATTTCCAAAAATGGGAGGACAGGCTATGTCAAGGACACGCTTAGCAAAACAAAACAACAAATAAGCCTGCACCTTCAATTAAAATACCATACATCTAGTTTTTCCCTTTATTAGTACATTGTTTTCTAAAGTATTTCAACCCCAAAAAAAATAAGATTACACTACTCACGTGTCTTTTTAATCAACCAACCATCACATATCAAATGAAAAGAAGACCTCCATGACTGTCCATAGAACGTGCTGGAATATCTGTAGTCTGTAGGGTGTCCAAGGAGTTTCTTAGCGCGTCCTGAACTGTCCTTGCAGTATCAAAATGCAAAGAGTTGACAAAAATATAAGACATGGTTTAAGTGCCAAAAACGTGTGTAGAGAGTGTGATTATTCACCCAATGCCTGACAATGGTACGTAGTACAAGGTTTTATCTCAAATGTTCTACTTGGTAATATCTGTTGTCTCAAGAAAGGTTACCTAAAAACAGTTTTCAGGGTGTCCAATAAGTTGTCATCCAAAGAATGGAAACACAAAATGGAACAGGAAAATGATATCACAGATAGGCTATGAGACTTGTGGCGACTTCAGCTTCGAGGCAGATTGCCCTAAGCTTACTGCTTGGGCCAAGAGGTGCATGGAGAGGGAGAGAGTCTTCGAGTCTCTTCCTGATCCACACAAGGTTTATGACTTTGCTCCTCGGAAAGAGGAGGAGATATAATCGATACATTGGATGTCGATGGAGGTTGGGTTTACCCATGGATTTCTAAAGATCGGATCCGGTCCATTGACAGGCCTACCTGGAATGTCTTGCTCGTGCTTTTGCTTTAGATTTTCCTATTATGGTCATTTGTTTTACTTTTGGGATTATTTGAGTTTGTGAATCAGATTTATATCATATAAGGGGGGGAATATAAATTATGATGTTATATTATCTTCGAAATTTGGAGTGTATCATCATAAAAGATGTAAATTACTTGGAGCGCCTACCCGGATGCATATTCAGGATGATTAATCACCCCCACAATATTTACTAAAGAATACAAACATATCATAATTTTGGTGGCTTTAGATACACAGTGTTCTATGCAACTCCATATTGCTGGTGTCAGTTGCCAGGTATACATAATAACATTTCGAATTTGTATAGTTCTCATTTAAAGGACAAGGTGTCAAAACATTTAAAATCTTCAATTTTCGTCTTCTACTTTCTTGGGCAGAGTGGTGTTTGGGATGTTCCTTGAGAGTTCATCATGCATAATATGAGAAGTTGCAAGCATAGTTTGCAGTAAACTCGAGCTACAAATATTCTTACAAGTTGATGTCTAAATAAATGTCAGATACATGGATCATATCGCTCCACGTAACATAAGTTCTATGCTGCATCAACCCAGACCCCATAAGTTCTATGCTGCATCAACCCAGACCCCAGTTGTTCCTCGAGAATATTTCTTCCATGAAATTGCATGTATATGTAGATCATGGATAGAATTAATAGGACTCTGATGCTACAAGACAAATCAATAAATCAAACCCAAAATGTAGCACAACATCCTTTAGTGCAATTTTTTGCAAAAAGTTTCATGGTAATTTTACATACCATACATTCTTCGAAATTTTGGGAAATTGGGGACCTCTTCACTGTATTCTCAACTCTCTCTTTCAGCTTCTAGGTCCTTTATATAGCTTAGGATAAGAAGAAAGCCAAAAAGGAAGAATCCCCCAGACGAGCTTCCTCCACCGCCGCCACCTCCACCACCTCCTCCATCATCACGAGGTGGCAGTCCGGTCCCACCATCATCTAGTTTTGGCGGGTTTACCAGTCCTGCAATTCAGTTAAGCATCACAAGTCATTTCAATGACAAAGTTCAAGACCATGGCTTTTACAAATCGAAAATGCAGAGCCTTAACAAAGCGAGCTGATGGTAAGGGTATGCACATTAACACGTACAAAAGGTATTGGAACTAAACATATCATTAAACTTCATAAAGGTTGAAACTAATCCTGTACCAAGAAAATTCAATAAAAGTTACTTAATTAACAGTTATTTGATTTTGCAACGATTATCCTTCTCCACCATGGTAGATCCTTTCTTTTATCAAGAAATTAGATTATTTGTATATCACAATCAACTCAGCAATATTCTTATAAAAATAAACAACAAAGGCAGGTGATCATCAGATCAAATCAATCTTCTTCCACAGAATGTTTTTTACTCTAGTTCCAACCACACAAAGCAGATGTGACTGCAAAAAAATATTGTAAGAAGAAAAACAAATAATTTTAAGGATCACACATAAAAGAGTTAGCTATTACCTATGATAGGAGCTTCAGTTGGGGACTTTATTGTGACAGGACGAGTTTCCACAGCTCCACCCTGTGAATAAGACTACACTTTAAGTTCCCAAACAGTGATTAAAAAAAAATGTGAAAACAAAATACATCATGAAATATATGACATTATGACCCTCAACAAGGAGAAACAATGGTTCCCAAACAATAATTAAAAAAAAAAATGTGACGACAAAATACATCACGAAGACCCTCACAAGAAGAAACAATGGTGCTATGAAGACAAGTATTTTTTTAAAAAAAAAAAGTAAATATAACATATTAGGCTTAATTTGGAGTTCAATTCTTCAAGAATTTAACAAACGGCTGAATCATCATTCAAAACATGATGAGAAATCAACATCCCGTGTTGTTTGCATTCCCCAATTCTACCACAAGAATGCCTTTACAATGTTTCTACTCACATATAAAGGAACATTAACTAGTAAAAGTAAATTCAAAACAGCGACGGCAATACAACAACAATAACATAACCCATCTAGTCCTGAATAATTGGGAGTATGGACGGGTGATGATTGGAAATATATGCACAAAGTGGCTACTCTCAAAATACCACTAAATAGTGACCCCTCCTAAACCTCCAAGAACAAGAAGCTAAGGGACATTTTGCTGCAAAATCATGTCCCAAATCAAAGCCTAAAGGAGTCAGCAGAGAGGGCAGGCCTAGAGACCCAAATAAATAAACCAGAAACGGCAATAAAGGAAATAAATAAATGCACAACCATGGATCAAATGCAGGTCAGAAATATGATTAAAAATTTAAATCAATCAAATACTAGAAAGAAGCATAAAGAAAGATTAACTCACCGGGGCTGCACCGCATCGCAAAGAAGCTGACTGCGTTCTAGTAGCATGTGTATTAGGGACCCATCTATGAGAATATTTCGCCTGGAGCTTCATCCGGCCACTGTTAAAATTTGGATGCTTCCGGAACATACATACACGAGAAGGTCCAGTAAGATTTTTCAATCCCCTGACGCGGCCATTAGATACTGCTACCACAAAAGATACAAAAACATTATGCGGCATCAAATGCGACAACTTCATGCAAATAACTCTCTTCTAAAGGAAGACAAACATAAAGGCTTTCGTACTCTCGCAAACCATACCCAAAAAACAAGATTCAAATTTCAAACCAACAAGAAACTTGCTATATGAAGTTCGCATTCTTTGCATCGCCTAAATTGGACAATCCTAAATAATGGAGTACTATTATGACAAAACATAAAAAATTCTGTTGTATAGGTATTCGTGACTGGAAAAAAAAAACATGAAACATTTTCTCATGTCATTAATCTACAGGGCATGGTGGCTATATTAGGAAAACCATAATAACTGCACTGCATAAAGATAAAACCATTTACTGTCGCTATAACACAAATCTTGTGAAAGGGTGCTACTTTGGGTTGCATTGGTATTGAAATCATTTTGGTAGAGAAACTAATCTTCTCGCACACTCACTCCTGTGGTCTTTCCAATACAAGTTCTTGATTGATAGATTGTTTTTGCCCTTTCTCCATGCCCCTACTATCTACCACTCATGGACTAACTCATCCTTGTCAAATACAACAATCTTACGATCTGAATAATAATTTGAGGGCAAAGACTTGAGAAACCAGTTGAATATTTTTGCATACCTGGTGGTATCACAGTTGGGAGGGCAGAAGCAGTTGGCAATGAATACATGACTGATTGAAAGGGGAAATGACCTGAAAAAATGAACTTTGTTAAAATCTGATTATGGAAGGCACCGGCAAATTTTTCTTTCTTAAAAATAAAACAGATGGATTACAAAATAGACAGCAAACTAGTGGGGCACCAGAGAGTCAGAGATAAATGCTTGAAGTATATGAATATTGTTATTGCTTATGTAGAACGGACACTTCGTCGAAGCTGGCATACCAGTGTCAGACACCAACACTCTTTGAATACGCATCCAACACTTAAATCCAACTTGTCCTATTTTTTCTCAACGTTTTCATTTGGAGTCCTTGGACACCAAAAAAAATGCTCTTGACACTTCCGGGACACTCACAGACCAAGTTGAGGGTGTTAAAGGAAATAGTTAGACTCTCATTACAACTTAGGGAACTGTTGTTTTTGTATGACAGATGATGTTCTATTGATTACAAGGGCACTAAGTGATGAAGAGTTTTTTGCTAAAATAATTCCGTCAATGAGAGATACAATTAAGGGTATACATGGTGTTACAAATTCAAAATTAGAGCTTTATATTTATATTTTCTTTCCTATAATAGAATAATAGAACATTTCCTATATTTATCCCCCAACGTGTTTTGCCCTCCAATTTTTTTCTATTTTACAAGGGGAATGGGGCTGCAAATGAATCGAGATGTTCATGAACTATTCCATGCTCGATCGTCAAAAGCTTGTTGGGGTTTGATTCGAGTACTAAATAAACCGAACCTGAACTTGTCGTATTCAGCTCTATTAGGCTTGCGAACCTGGAGTGTATATATGTATATCTCACAAGAAAATCTCATATGAGCTTCAATATGTTTAAACTTTTACATGTACATCATGAAATTTTATAGCTTGTCCATTTATAAACTTTTAAATGTACAATAAACTTAAATTTAAATATGAATTTTAGGTATGCGAGTACTTATTTATGTACATCATAAAAATTTTATTGAAGTTCTAGATATGTTAAGGCTCGTGAACAATCTTGAGTTCAGCTCAAACCCAGGCAAGCTCCCCTCCAGCACACTCGTCAAATTTTCATTAAGCTTGAGCTCAGCTTGAGTTCATTTAAAAACTAAAGAAGGAACCTGAACATCCTATAGCTCGGCTCAATTTGGCTCGTTTGCAACCCTAGTAGGGCGTGTCGGTGTCATGCCAGTGCTGGTAAGGGCGGAAGCCATGGAACATGGAAGGAAGGGGAGGCAGGAAAGGTGGCGGAAACCCAAAAAAGAACATTTTTTTCCCAATTCTAAATGAAACAAAATCACATATTTCGGGTATAAGTACTACTTTTCACCAATTGCGGTATTTGTTGTGGACATATTGTGTATTTTTTTAGATGATTAATCTATCAAAATTTGTACCTCTTGGGGTTTTATGATTTATGAATATTCAACGTTAGAACATGTGTATTCCTTTTCGATAGTTAGTATCTGGTAAATGATTAACCTATAGAAATGTGTAATTTTAGTATTATGAATAATTAATCAAGATACAATTTTTTTAAATTAATTATAATAATATTTTGAGTGCCACCTCCGACTTAAATTCCTAGTTCTGCCACTGTGTGTCGATGCTACATCGATAATTGCATTCGGGACTTTTGTTCGCTTTGGTCTTTCAGAACCACCTCCTCCTCTCTCAGGTCCCAAATAAGTTTTTTCTACAATTACTTTTCTCATTTTTTTTCTGTCTCCGCTCATTACCCCCAAAAACCTCTCTTAAAACCTAAACCGAACAAAGTACCTAAAAGAGCCCAGCAAACTTAACTTGAAACAGTAATAGCACAGGAAATCTGCTCGACACCAACGTTAGGATGGTGAGAAAAGTTAAGAAAATCAAAGAAATACTCCGCAAACCCTAGGCGATATAAACTCACAAAATTACTAAAGTTCAAACTGATTTCATCATGTCAAAGTGGTTTTAACAGAAGATTAAAAAGGATCCAATTAGCCGAAACCCTAACAGTCCTAAAAAAAAAGGGCCCACAACAGGAAAAATCCACCTTTTATGCACTCGTATCAAAACATTAACAAATGAATATCGTGAGGGAAATAAAAGTAAGGGGGAAGAAGATCTTCACCTCTAAATCTTGAAATTTCACTGATTAGTTGATCCCTTTGGGCTCAAAAGGGGTCAAAAGGTGGTTGAATCGCTTCAGTCGCAGGCATATCATTCCATCGAAATTCTCCTCCTTCACGCCGTCCAAAAAAATTGTTCCTCTTCCTCCGCCTTATCATGTTGATAAAGCAGAGTTTCAGCCGTCGATTGCTTCCACACAATCTGGTCCATCCATGAGAAACCCTGCCTTATTAACCGGTAAGACCCTCTCTGCCGTTACTCCATATTTGGGTAAATTTCACTGACCTCCCTAAGATTTCTGACAAAAAAAACAGAGACGTCCCCTATTTATCTGACTCTTGCGATGATCACCTTTTGGGTCCCTTATTTTTTCTGGCTCTTGCGATGAGGTCTATGTTTTTGTCAGAAACTTTAGGGAAGGTCAATGAAATTTACCCACATTATTTTTCTAATGACGAGCGTTTGCTTCTTAAATGAAAATTAAGATTTTTAAGACGCACAGATAGAGTCTAGCTAATTAAACAAATAAAGTCATAGTTGATCAAGTCAGGGAGGAAATAGTGATTCATCACCACATCGTGGTCTCTATCACCAAGCTCTCACCGAAATGCAAGTTAAATTGGAATCTCCTTGCACAACCATCTGGTCTTCAAGATCAACCTCAACACCTGCGGTGAGGAGCAACTTTAGGTTCATTGCTCAAACCACTTGAACTACCACCTTGGTGGTAACCCACTCAACTTTAAAACTTGTTGAACACGTCCTATATTATTGAAAAGTAATTACCTTAACTCCAAGAGTAGGGCTAAAATAACGAAATAACCTTAAATAAACTATGCAAGCTAATAAACTGTGTCAACTCACCTAAATGAGATGAGTTGACTCACTTCAAAACGTTAGGACTTCAATTAGTATCTTTGTGTCACTATATTACACAACAATTTCCATCAACGAATGTTTGGGTCAGCTTGCCCATACTTTGACTAATCCTAGGACCCTAAAGTTAAAGACATGAGCAAGGGTTTTTTATTTTTTAGTTTGGGTTTAAAATGGTCATATTTATGATGGCTATGAGTATTATTTATGATCGGCTCTTAAAATATCTCTTAAGGTGAAGTTCCTAATATTTACCAAGCCATTTTCTCAATTATTATCTTCAATGAGCTCCCCATACAAACTCTCAAGAGTGACTCTTAAGCATGGCTCCTACAACATTAGTTAAATTTAGTTAGCATTTTAGCTAGCTCCAAGTGGAACCTGAAGTCTTTAATTTTTTTTAATATGAAATTTTCAAAAGCTAAAGGATTTTTAGCAAACTCTTGCTAGCCTATTGAGTAGGGATGGGCATGGGGAGGGTAGGGGGTGGATACCACTATCTCCATCCCCGATCCCCGAACCTATATCAATCCCCATCCCCTCCCCGATCCCCACCGGGGATTTTATTTTAACCTCCATCCCCGCCCCGATGCGGGGAACGGGGATCCCCATGGGGATTCGGGGATCCAAAATGAAATGCACTTGTCATATGTAAATATATGAAAGAGGTACATATTTTCGTGCGGGGAAACGTCATGAACCAATTTTATGGTTCAACCACAAAATCACAGACATCAACCTCTGTCAACGTAGCATACACGGGAAAAATCCTCACAGACATCAACTCATGAAAACGAAAATGAAACTTCTAGATCCACACTTTCGATCGAGGCAATATGATAGCATATATGAACAGAAAAGAGACGTATGTAAACTGTAAGTGTAGATTAAGAATGCTTCAATACATACCTGAAAAAGCTTATGTATTCACCGGAAAGAGAACGGAGAGAGGAGATTTCAGATCGAAGTAGAAACATGTAGAAAGATAGAGAGAGAGAGAGAGAGAGAGAGAGAGGACTGTGAACAAAAAAGCTCGAGTTGTTGGCGCCGTGAACAACGAAGAGTTGAGATCAATGAGATGACCTGGGTTTTGGGTGAGAGACGAGAGTTGAGAGATGAAGTGTGGGGCGGCTGTGATTGTGAACATGTGAAGTGTGAAGAAAAAAAAGAGAATATTTACCTAGAAAAAAAAGTAACCCTAACTCTAAGTTATAAATATATGGGAAAATAATATTTTATGTATTTATAATATAAATATATATTATACACACACGCGCGCGCGCACACACACACACATATATATATATAATAAATTAATATATATGAGTGAACGGGGATGCGGGGAGGGTCGGGGAGGTGCGGGGAATGGGGAGGGGCGGGGATCGGGGAGGGATCGGGTAGGGGACTAACAATACCATCCCCTACCCGATCCCCGAATTTTTTTAAAAATAATCCCCATCCCCTACCCGATCCCCGAAAAAATCCCCGAATCCCCTCCCCGAATGGGTAGGGGACGGGTCGGCCGAGATGACCATCCCTACTATTGAGTGCACGTTTGTTCTCTAAAATTAGCAAGCTCTAGGAGTAAAAAATGGTTACACCATAAGATTCAACCTAAAAACTATTTTTAAGGAGCTCATTGTAAATGCCCTAATGGAATCAAGCACAAATTGCTTCAAATTTAAATTGGAAACTCAGCAAGTTCCAAGAATATGAATTAGCAAAGTCAATCTTCTATGAGATTGAATGGAGATGAGTTGAACTAATAGCTCCTTTGCTACACGGGCAATTAAAGAAAAGAAAGGGGTTTTAATCTCCTTTATTAGTGAGAAAAGAAAATAAAGTGGCATGATCTTCTTTATTAGTGAGAAAGAAAAAAAAAGGGGTGTGGTTTATCTCTGTGTCATACAAATAACCGTGAGAAATCAAACTATCTCCCTCCCATTCCAGTGACCAAACTCTCTCTTTCTTTCTCTCTCTCTTTCTGGTGTTGAGGGGTGCGTGCTCAGATTTTCAGATTTTCTAATTGGCTGCGGAGTTTAGTTTTGCAAGGATACACTCGTTCGGGCTATTGTACTCTGGATTAGGGGTGCATTGATGTTCAATAGGTTAGTGACACATGCACTTGCTAGAGACAGCTGATTGGAGATGGCAACATGGGGGTGCTGCGGATGACATTGCCCACTCGGGTTAGAGGGGGTGATTGTTGAAAGTCCACCTTGTGTGGGCCGTTGGGCTTATGCTTGAGGGAGTGATTTAGGGTTTTTGTTGCTTATGAGAGTAACACACTTTGAGAGGCAACTTTGGGAGATTAGAGAGAACTTTGTGAGACACCTTTTGTAGCTCTTTGAGCCTTGTTTCTTCGTGATTAGTGAAACCCATTGATTTTTTTACTGCCTGTGGATTAAGTTTGCATCCCCAGCAAACTAAACCACATAAATCCTTGTGTCTCTTGTTTGTTTGCATTTCTCTCTCTTCTTTATTCTGTGGTTTGGTTTGATTTCTTGTTTACAAGGTATAGATTATATACATTTTGTAGTTGTTGCTCGTTTCTACACAATAACACACACATCTTTGGTGACCAAACCAAAGGTTCAAAACTCAGTTTTGATCACAGAAGTAGCTTCGCCTTGATAAGACGAAGACAACGGTTCAAGAACGACGACGATTCGGGCAAGGAATGGACCGCATGTGCTGCCAAAAGTTGACGACAATCCGTTCGTTCTCCCTTTCTCACGAAATTGCATCACTTTTGGTGAGAAACGAAACTAGTCTTGTAAGGGGTTGTACTCACCCACCGTTTCTCACCCCCTCTCCCACCTATTTGACCATCCAAACATGTAAGAGAATTTGTTCTCGCTCCATTTCTTTTCTTCTCCACTGAAATCGTGCGATCTATACGGGCAGTAAAGGAAGTTAATTTATTTACACAATATAAAGTGATTTCAAGGTGAATTATTTAAACTTCTTAAAGAAATTTAACGAACTTTAGAATTATAATATCTAAATTTGATTTTTTAGCTAGGGGTGCACACGGTCCGGATTAGACCGGTTCTCTAGAAATCCAGTAATTGAACCATTTTGAACGGTTCTGGAAAAATACGAACCAAAACCTAACTAGTAAACGTGTAGAACCTGTCCAGAACCAAACTGTAAGACCGGACCAGTTTTGGTCCAGTTCCGGTTCTATCCGCTTAGAGTTGGAACACTTACAACACGTGAACTCAAAAAAAATTATTTAGGATTTAGGACACCAAACAACTCATAAAATAATTATAAGAATTTTAATAAAATTCAAAACCAATTATTGTGCACGAAGTACTTCAAAGTCTACCATCAATCCTAAAATCGGGAAAAAAGAAGAAGCTTAAAGACTTCTTAAGAAAATACAATAGTCGGGAAAATAAAATAATAGATTTTTAGTATAAAAATAAAAGAATACGTTATTAGGAAAAAATATTAACTTACTAAAGCAACATACATAATTATAATTATGTGTGTACATATATACGGTCTGGTCTGGTTCTAACTGTGGTTTTAAAAATAAGAACCAATAACCAAACCATAGCTATCGGTTCTTATGTTTTCAGAACTATAATCAAAACTATAAACCGCATAAGTTGACCAAATAAAACGGTTTGGTCCGGATCAAACCGGTTTAGTGATTTTATTGATTTTCTTGTTCACCTTATTTTTAGCTGCAATGTTTAGGCTATAAGTCTACAACCATACCTAGGAAGAAGACAAATTGTAAAGAGAATGGATGTGATTTATCATTCGCTTTCTTGCAACATGAGTACATGACCCATATTGGAAAGCGTTCACAAGTGGGCACTTTTTTCCTTTTTTTAACTGTTAGAGCATTTGAGTCAAACTACACTAATTATCCCAATTAATTTCTTTTTGTCCGATCAAAGATAATTCATTCACGCCGAAATTATAGAACTCACAAAAAATTATACTTTTATGTGGCTTGACCTCGGAATAGAACTCTAATGGCCTTGTTCATTTTCTAATTTAGTTTTAGTTTTAATGATATTATTATTTTTCTCATTTCTCTCTATCTCTTCATTCATTATACTTAATGACATCATTGAAATTAAATTAAATTATATAACAAAACATAACAAATAAATTTTGAGTGAGCAAACTCACTAACTAACCCCTAACATGGGTCTCAAGTGGGGTTCTGTTTTTGTTTTTTTACAAAAAAGTCTTCGTGCATGCTCATTACATTCCGGATCAGAACCAAGACCCTGCTGAAACAGTGGAAACAAAGCAGAAACAGAAAACCACCAACAATGGCGGAGATTATAATCTGGAGTGAAATTTCCACGACACGTCTCTCTCTCTCTCTAAAAAAGCAACAGATGAATTCTATCATGGTCCACCCATCCACCAATGGGAAATCATCAACATTTAGAAGCAGAAGAGGAAGAAGGACAACAACAACATCAAGAAAAAGCAAGTGCGAGGTGGGAGGAACAGTTGATAGAGCAAGGGCAATCACTCACATTCACAAGCATTCATTCACTCAATTCATTCGCTAATTCATAGCTGTAAAGTTGGGGTTGACTCCTGCTTTGGGATCGTGACTCTCATGGTTGTGCTGTACCTCTCGAGCTTCTTGCCCCTCTCATCAATCAATCCTCAACTCTATCTCTATCTCTCAAAAAGTTGGCGCATGTCTGTCTTTCTTGTTGGGTTTGTACAGACTAATAATTATTACAACCCCTCATCGTATTCAACTTGCTCATGCATAACCTAACATACCATATAGTTGCAATTAGTGGACGGTGTGATCAAGTCCATGTTACAGCTGAGCTGCTGAGGTGTTCGTAAATTTTCCCCGACATAATGGGATATAAGAAAAAGAAGGAAAATTGTGAAAATGATGTGAACAGTGACACACGTGAAACTTCAACGAGCGTTTCGTTGTTTTCCTCTTGTGATTGATTTTTCTTCCCAGTATTTTGTTATTGGTTATTGGCCTAACATTTCACCTGTCACTGTCTCTCTCCCTTATCTCTTCATCTTTATTACAGTCCAGCTCCTTATTTATTCTGCACACTGATCAACAGGTTTTAAGCTCAAGTGGGTATGAATTCTTTTTGGTTAATCTCTTCCTCTATATGTTCTCTTGCTAATGTTTTTGGGGCGCCAGACATGCTCGTCTTAATTGCAGGATATCAATCAAGATAGGCATATATCATATACTCCTAGGGTTCCTTCCTTTCAAATTTAAGGTGCTTGTGTTTTTGTCCCACCAACTTTCTTTGGTAATGCTTAATTTTGTCCAATTGTGATAGAGAACTTGTTTTCTATTTCCCTCAAGAATCTACATGAATATTTCCCATTCCCATCACAAATTTGCATAGTGATATAGTCTATGTTCTGCCATGCCACTTTGCTTCAGATGTGTGTTTGCTTCAACTCTTGCTATTGAACTCTTTCAGATATATGAAAAGGTGATGTGATATTGGAAATCTAGAATATCATAGTTTTCGAGTTCCTTTCCCTATGCCCATCCTTTTTTTTTTTTGTTTCTCTGGAAATGGAAAGGGAGTGGAACTATCACATTCGATTACAGTTGCATTTGCTTCTAATTATTTGTTACTCCTTCGTTTCTATTGAATCGTTAAATGAAGAGGGTTTTGTTCTTTTGGAGTTCAAAAGATTCCTTGTTGATCCCTCTAACAATCTTCAAAGTTGGAACTCATTAGATTCAACTCCATGCAATTGGAGCGGCATAGGGTGTGCCGATAACCTTGGGGTATCTTCAATCAATCTCAAAGCCTTTAATTTGTCGGGTAATCTATCTTCATGCATTTGCAAGTTGCCTTACTTGACTGAGTTCAACATGTCGACCAACTTCATTTCTGGTCACATTCCTAGTGATCTTGCTTATTGCCATAACCTGGAGGTTTTAGACCTATGCACTAACAGACTTCATGGGGAATTGCCTGCCCAACTTTTCCAAATTGCCTCTCTTAGAAAGCTTTCCCTGTGTGAGAATTATGTCTATGGTGAAATTCCAGAGGAGATTGGAAACTTAACTTTGCTTGAAGAGCTTGTCATTTACAGCAACAATTTAACTGGAATGATCCCCTCGTCCCTTAGTAAGTTGACACGTCTTAGGATTTTGAGGGCGGGTCGAAACTTTCTATCAGGTCTGATTCCACCAGAAATCAGCAAATGTGAGAGGTTAGAGATACTTGGGTTGGCACAAAATAGGCTAGAGGGTTCTTTTCCTATAGAGCTTCAAAGACTTAAGAATCTCACTGACTTGGTACTTTGGCAAAACCTTTTGTCTGGTGAGATTCCTCCTGAAATTGGTAACTTCAGTAGCTTGGAGCTGCTTGCTTTGCATGACAATTCCTTCATTGGAAGCATTCCCAAAGAGATTGGAAAATTAACCCAGTTGAAAAGGTTGTACATTTATACCAACCAGCTGAATGGAACAATTCCTAGGGAACTCGGAAATTGTTGTAGTACAATTGAGATTGATCTTTCTGAGAATCAATTGAGTGGTTCTGTTCCAAAAGAGTTGGGAAAAATTCCTAACCTCCAGTTGCTTCAACTTTTCGAAAACCTCCTTCAGGGAAGTATACCTAGGGAGCTTGGACAGTTAAACCAGTTGTGGAGATTAGATTTGTCCATAAATAATATGACGGGAGTAATTCCCCTAGAATTTCAAAATCTGACGTTCTTGGAGGATTTACAACTATTTGATAATAATCTCCAAGGTACAATTCCACCTCTCATTGGGGTTAACAGTAACCTCTCTATTCTTGACATCTCGGCCAATAGTCTTGTTGGTAGCATACCTCCTCAACTTTGCAAATTCCAAAAGCTGTCATTTCTGAGCCTTGGGTCAAATAGGTTATCTGGAAATATCCCCGATGGTCTAAAAACATGCAAGTCCCTTGTGCAGCTAATGTTAGGAGATAATTTGTTAACAAGAAGCCTACCTGTTGAATTTTCTGAACTTCACAACCTTTCTGCTCTGGAGCTGTATCAGAATAGATTTTCAGGGCCTATTCCCCCAGAATTAGGCCAACTAAGGAATTTAGAGAGGTTGCTCTTGTCAAATAACTACTTTGTGGGGTTTATCCCTCCCGAGATTGGAGAACTGGTGACACTTGTCATATTCAATATCTCTTCCAACCGGCTTTCTGGGAGTATTCCTTATGAGTTGGGTAATTGTACAAAGCTCCAGAGGCTTGACCTTAGCAGAAACCAGTTCACTGGCTACCTTCCTGATGAACTTGGCAAGCTAGTAAATTTGGAATTGCTTAAGCTTTCAGATAATAGGTTTAGTGGGCCAATACCAACTACCTTAGGTGGTCTGGCCCACCTTACCGAATTGCAAATGGGGGGGAACTTTTTCTCTGGCAGTATTCCTGTTGAGCTTGGTCAAGTTATTTCTCTTCAAATTGCTCTTAATATTAGCCACAATGCTCTTTCTGGGAAAATTCCAGCAAATCTGGGGAACTTACAAATGCTAGAGTCACTCTATTTGAATGACAATCAGCTTGTGGGTGAAATTCCAGTTTCAATTGGTGAGTTGATGAGTCTTATGGTGTGCAACCTTTCCAACAATAACCTGGTTGGGACATTGCCAAACACCCCTATTTTCCAAAAGATGGATTCTAGCAATTTTGCCGGAAACAATGGATTATGCGGATGGAATATTAGCCGCTGTCACCCATTTTCAACCGCATCACGTCCCCGAAGTTGGCTAAAGGAGGGTTCCAAGGAGAAACTAGTGGGCATTATCTCCGTTATCGTAGGGGTGATCTCTTTGGTTTTCACAGTGGGTGTTTGTTGGCATGTAAAACACCGAAAACCTCCTTTTGTTACCCTTGAAGACCAAGCAAAACCGGTCGAGTTAGATAACTATTACTATTTCCCCAAAGAAGGGTTCAAGTATCAGGACCTTGTGGAGGCAACAGGGAATTTCTCAGCTGGTGCAGTTATAGGAAAGGGTGCCTGTGGCACTGTCTACAAAGCTGTCATGACTGATGGAAAGGTTATTGCTGTCAAAAAGTTGAAGTCTCGCGGAGAAGGAGCTAGTGTTGACAACAGCTTTCGTGCTGAGATATCAACCCTAGGAAAGATCAGCCACCGGAATATTGTAAAGCTCTATGGCTTTTGCTACCACCAGGACTCTAACGTTCTGTTGTACGAGTATATGGCTAATGGCAGTCTTGGAGAACAACTTCATGGGGATGAGCAAACATGTTTACTGGATTGGAGTGCTCGATACAAAATTGCTTTTGGAGCAGCTGAAGGCTTGTGCTATCTCCATTATGATTGCAAGCCCCAAATCATTCACCGCGATATCAAATCAAACAACATTTTGTTGGATGAAAAGCTTCAGGCCCGTGTGGGAGATTTCGGCTTGGCAAAATTGATCGACTTTCCTTATTCAAAATCCATGTCTGTTGTTGCTGGTTCATATGGCTACATTGCCCCAGGTAAGGGTATTTTCATGCTATATCTCCTGAAAATTATGCTAGTGTCTCCATGATAAAGTGATATCCACTTCCAAGTTCTACTGTATATGAGCGGAGTTTTATAGTGCCTCATTTGCGGGATTTTGTTTGTTCATTCTTAGAAAATGTTAGCACTTTCTTAGTAGGGTGTAAATTATACTACCTCCATCCCATATTCTTGGCCCCTTTTGGGAATTGTAACTTTTAAAGAGACATGTAACAATTGCATTCAAAATCAAATTCAAAGGCATATGTTTCAATTGACCCTTTATACTTACTTTTGAATGCGTTCCTAGTTATTTGTAAGCAATAGCTTTTGATAATCTAATGATTCTATACCTTAACTTTAGAATTGACCAACAATTTGCGACATCCTAAAATGGGAGATGGACCAAGAATATGGGATGGAGAGAGTAGTATTAGAACGGATACTTCTCTAATTACAAAATGATGGAATGGCTCTTGCATGATAATTTCTTGTTTTTTATTTCAGAATACGCTTACACAATGAAAGTCACCGAAAAATGTGACATTTATAGTTTTGGAGTAGTTTTGCTGGAACTTATTACCGGGAGGTCTCCAGTGCAACCGCTTGATCAGGGAGGGGACCTGGTCACTTGGGTGAGAAGATCAATCCATGCTGGAGTGCCGATGTCTGAAATATATGACAAACGGCTGGATATGAGTGCAATAAAGGTTATTGAAGAGATGTCTCTGGTTCTGAAAATTGCATTATTTTGCACCAGTACATCCCCTCTTAGCAGACCGACAATGAGAGAGGTTATTGCTATGATGATAGGTGCTAGAGAATCTGTGAGCAGTGCACCGTCTTCTCCTACATCAGAAACTCCTTTAGATAAAGTTGATTCAAGCAGAGGTTAGAAATGTTGTGATCTCTCTCTCTCTCTCTCTCTCTCTCTCTCTCTCTCTCTCTCTCTCATTATGCACATGTGATGTGATATTGGACTACATTATCTACTTGCATTTTCATACATTAAGAGCTTCGCTACTGACAAACCATAAGTAGTAATACATGACTGTTTACGGTATTAAGGTGAGATTTGATATTCAGCAATGGGGTTCTGTCAGTCTATGATTGAATACTTGGTGTAATATATGATTGTGTGTTGATGTCCTCATTCAATATTATTCATTGTCTAGTTGGTCAGCTACCCCTAACATTTTGTAAATGGATTCATATCCGCTATACTTCCTGATAAAAACAAGAATGATACAGGTATTTCAACACTTCTATCTCTCTTTTCACTGTTAGGGTAGACTTCAACAGTTTTGACTCGTTCCTTGTTCAAAAGAGAAGATCAAGAACAGGTTGTAAGAATATTGAGAGTTGCTTTGTAGTAAAAATAAACCAATTGAGGAAAACCACGACACAGCTTCACCCTGCAAAATGACGCCTCTTTTGGTTAAAGCATCTTTAATCTATCGGGAAAGCCATCAACAGATTCAACACCATTCTATCATCTTTCTAGTACAAAGTAGAGATCATGGGATTTGTTTCATTTGTTTCTCGGATGCCTATAATATTCTACCTGTAGGACTACATCCCAGCTGGCACTTGAAATCTCATTCACATGCATCATGTGCGCCATTAGCTAGATTTCTGCTGGTGCATTATTGATTTTGTCATCACAGTTAACCTTCCTTCATGTCAGCCAATTCATGTGCATGCATTGCCTTTTCATACATCAGTGATGGTTATTGGTGGAAATATGATTTTTTTTTTTTTTATATCAGAGGACTAAAATCAGACGGGTTTGAATTTTGCAGATTGCATGGTGCCATAGGCTTGTCACTCCCATCTGAAAAGAAAAGAGGCTTGCTCCGAAGATTTTGTAATTCTGATTATTTAGACCCCTTATAGTCTTTCTGGTCTAAGTTAGATAATGCAATGCAATAAAGATGTCATATCTCATCTTGGAAAATCATGGATCAAGAAGGCTGCCCTGCCTCTCTTTGGATAATGTATGTTTTGATTTGAAAGAGCTTAGTCTTACCATGTCGAAAAAGAAGGAAAAAGGAATGGTTGCTCTTAACATAATGACATCTCTGATGTTCTGTGATTTTTGGATCATGTAAGCTTTTGCTGAACATCTGTGCCTTTCCCATTTTTCTTCTAACATCTTTAACTTGTTGGAAATAATTTGCATTTTGAAGGTTAGCTCCAATTGGGTTTCCATACGCAATACAGAAAATGTATTTAAAATTCACAATATGTACCATGCATAAGATAAGGTGTTGGATACTAAATTTATGGTACTCCTGTTTTCTTGTAGTTTTTTTTGTCTTTAAGCTATAGACAAAAGTACAGTTGTGTGGCTTTTGGGCTTTTTCATGTGAGGGGAGACTTCTAGACTTTTAGAGCAAAAAGTCGGAAAAGCCGAAAAAGTGTATAAGAGGAACGAGGCCTAAGTTGAAGAGTAAGGTGTTTGGAGAAAGACTCTAAAAAGGACCAAAAAGACTACATTATGTTTCCTTTGCTATGCTCCGTGAGTGCGTGTAGCTCAAAGAATACCAAAAAGACCTATTTGAATGAAGCCCAAAGGGTTTGTCTTTTGGATTGCACAAAAATACCAAAAAGACTCCCAAAAATTTTAGCCCAAAGGCAGCCTTAAAACCATAAGATCTACATTCCCTGAGATAGACGAAGGTTTAAAATTCTTTGTGCTCTATGTAGTGAAGGGCTATTGCTTGACTTCCATATTGTGGCTATACATGAGCATGCCTGTCATTAGATTTAGCGGAGGGTTTTAACCTAAAACCAATTGGCAATAAGTGGACTAGCCTGTAGAACAAATTAACCAAACTTGAGTGGTTAATGTGAGTGATGTGGGATGAAGTCTTAATACCTGTGATGACACTAGTGTTGCTTCATTCGTGCACCTTTTACAATGTCATGAATTGACTAGAGTATACTGTATGTCATCTGATGGCTAGAGAAGGGAGCGCTGAACTCGTAAACTACTAGGGTCTGATATCCTCGTTATGAAGTATTTTGGTGAAATGACCTTTAGATGCTTAATGGAGGAGTGGAAAAAACACACAAACGATTGGAAAGTTGATATTGTATTATTGCCGTACTGACTAGAATTGTTCAATCTTCAATCAATACTGGGGTTATCAATGTCCCCAGTGCACCAGCCAAGAGGTTGGATGTAAGATGCCAGCTAGTAGTAAGATTTTAGACCACTTAAAACTCCAGTACAAAGAAATGTGCATGGAGATATAATACTAGTCCGTAACCGTAGTATTTTATTGTATTATATTTTATCTCCCTTGCCAAATATCAAGTATTCAAGAGCATGTCAGTAAACCCAGAAATCAGGCTAGCCATTTGGCTGGTGTTTTATGTTTTTTCTGTTGTTGCAAAAGTAAATTGTTTCTTTGATTGTTGATTCGGGTTCATGAAAATTGTTCCTACGATAGGATTTCCATTACCTTGATAAAAAGTTAGTAATGATTTAGAAGAGGAAAATGCATGAGATTGTTTGCTTCCTTTCTGGGTGAGTTGGCTGCATGAGAGTTCACAAATCTGGTTTCTGGCAGGTATGTTCACACTTCCAGTAAAGGTGGTGGCAATCCAACAATTTTGTTCTAGCCACCTTCAGCTCCCTCTCTTAGACCGACTACAGGCAGCAACCCAAAATTTTTGGTTCCCTCACCCGTGTCCTCCACTGGAAAGATGTGATACTAAAAGCAGATAGTGTGCAAGAAACTACATCAGTCACTGAGAAGCCTTGAATACGCACTGCCAATGACCGACATTCTCCTGCACCTCCATCATCAATGACAATGCAAAAGTTTCCAAGCATGGGCAACATCTCAAACCAGTATAAAATGGAAAGTGGTAGCGGTTCCCTTTCATCTTATTCTCGACGACCTGCTTCATGGAGTGGGTATTGGGTACGCTACTCCATCGTCATTTTTGCCTAGTGAATCTTCTTTAGCACATTTTCTTATTGCCAGAAGTTGAAGCTGAAAAGCAATTAGTTGTACAGTGTTTTTTTTTTGTTTTTTTGTTTTTTTCATCTTTTCAGGAGACTGGCCATTCTCGACAATTGAAGCAATAATTTTCAGGAGACTGGCCCATTGCTTTCAAAAACTTGGTTACTCAAAATCAAACTTCTGGCTCTTTAGCTTATTGGCGCCTACAATCATTCCTCCATATTAATATTAAGTTCTCCAACTCAAGCATTCTATTAGTAGCATAGATAAGATTACTTAGCAAAGGAAAGGAAAGCTCCATCCACAAGATTTGAAAGTATGCAAATCTCCTCCATCGGAAAACAAAATGAAATCATCATCAGCTGTCAGTCATGACCTTATAAAATATAAATGCATACAACAAATGGTCCATTTTATGGAAACCTTACCTTCTGTAATAAAATAAATAAAATTTCCATTGATCCCATTACAAAACTATTTGATCAAACCTATTTCCTAAAAAAAAAAAAACTGGGTTTCCTGCGTAAGGGAAGAGAACCAATCCACCAACTAAACTTTTCTATCGTCCTAATTATAAAATGCCAAAAAAGAGAAAAAGGTAATGGAAAGAGACCGAGTATGGAATCAAGTAACTCGGCATATGTCAAAATTCAGCCGAGCCAGGCGTTCTGGGGAAAGGTATTGCATCTCTTATATTCTCTATGCCCGTTGCAAACTGCACAAGCCTTTCAAAGCCTAATCCAAAGCCCGCGTGAGGAACTGGCAGAAAAGTAAAAATAAGTTGACATTATCAGAGTGTTTGAAGTCCTTGACATGAATCACAAAGTTAGTAATTAGTTAGGAAACGTAATAATACGAGTTGCTTTACAGGAAAGGCTTCATCAACCTCTGACGCATAGCAGCCCCAATTTTGTAGAGAAATCAGGGGTTTTAAGTCTTTGGAGACCATAATGATATACCAATTGCTATATCAACACGGCTTCAAAAACTCCCCAGCGACCAAGCACAAAAGGTAAGCAAAATTTTGTAGATGCAAACAAATACAATCTAGGACTGCGACATGACAATGATGATCGAGATTTAAAAATTCCTACTTCAATTTTGTCTTTTGACTTCAAATTTTTAAACCAACATTATGATTAGCACTTCAGTTTATCTTTACAAAATAGTTATTATAAAATTTGCATAGCTTTGGACATTGATCTAGGCAATATGTTCCCAATGAGACCAATATTAATCATGTCTAAATAAAATCTGGAATTCAGAGAACCGGAGGAAAATTTGGAGATGAAAATGGAGGATGCAGATTGGAGAGCGTGTGAACAGTTGAATTCTCTTAACTTACTTTTTGGAGAAAAACACAACTTTTTGAAAGCAGAGAATTACTGGGAGATGGGTTGGAGATGTACCAAACACAACTTACCCGAGCCATAACGCCGTAGATCAAGATACCACCAATAGGTTTCTTTGTTGAGGTTCAAATTGTCTAAGCGCTCTTCTAGATATTCAAGACGTTCTTCTCTTTGGCTTCCACCAATGAGTTCACCAACCTATCACAGGAGCAATTTTTTAAGCATTTGTGAGCAAGAAGAGTTCATCTAGTGAGTTGATGTCGTCCTTCACTTCATTTCAGTTTGAAATGAATTTATAGCTTTTTCTAAGTGATATCCATGGGAAGTACCAACCTTTTTGTTCCAGAAAAGAAACACAAAAAAAGAATATGTGACGGAGGGAGGATTTATTCATCTTTCCGGAAATAGAGAATCATTTTTCTTTCAAAACAAAATGGTGCAAGACAAGGTAGAGATAGAGCTCCAAAATTTCCAAGGTCACTATAACACAACCAAGGCGGACATACCCTAGGAACCAACATATCCATGGCTGAAACCGTCTTTCCATCATCATTTTGCCGCATATAAAATGCCTTTATCTCCTGTTTATACATAAGAGTCATGAGATTAAGTCTTACAATAAATTTTCCTTGTAAACACAACCAAGAGAGAAAACTATACCTTGGGATAGTCTCTAACTATCACTGGGCAACCGCCAAATGCCTCTTCTGTAATATACCGTTCATGCTCACTTTGCAAATCACATCCCCATTTCACCTGCATCATGACCAAACTAGTAGATGTAAAAGAAGTGCATGATTCTTCTTACTCATCAAATTGATACTGTCTCAATCTATCAGTGAACCCAACTGATCATCACAAGCTCATCCTAAAGCAATTTCTAGAAATTAAAACTACCGTTTTCTTTGATTGATAGTTATCCAGGATATAATATTAATACCTAACTGAACTCAGCAAAACATAAAAAGCGAGCTAGATGCAAAGTCATGTCCAGCAAGAAAGATATGTTATCCAAAAAAAGAAAGAGTACCGGAAATTCAAACTTTTTATCTGCCCTTAGAAGAAGCTCAACAGCATCCGTGTAAGTCAACTGCACAAAGTTCTTCTCCACCACATTCTGTTGATTTGATAAGAATAAGAAGTCGCACAACAAATATCCATAACCGGAGAATGATTTGGTCAACTATTTGCAAACTGTGTCCTATTATAGGATAACTGGAAAGTGTTCAAGGACTCAAAAGAATGATGGACAAGAATATGCTGTAAAATCCGTACACTCAAACGGTTGATAATTCCTTTCTCGATCCAAGTATTGAAGAAATCCATATCCTCCTTGCAGTGTTCCAGGACATACTTTACCTTCCACATGCAGAAATTATACATCACTTGAATAATCCAACTTCACAAGAAAATAATACAGGTGATGATGAAATGCTAAATTAAAGCCTCAATGTAAGGGTACAATAAACAATATACTGAAAATAGATGTGAAAAAGGTAACGTACTACATACTGGAGATAGGCAGTTGCACAGGCCATGTCATCATTCAGGTCGGCAAATGCAAGTTCTGGTTCAATCATCTAAGGAAGAATATTTGTAAGATGTCATTCTACCGTACAAAAACGCATACAACTCCTTATATCAAGGAATCCAGATCACAACTTAAGGCAGGAAGTACCCAAAATTCAGCTAAGTGTCGAGAAGTGTTGGAATTTTCTGCTCGAAAAGTGGGGCCAAATGTATACACCTGACAATCAAATAATTATTTGACACTGACAATATGATGAATAGGATAGGTTCCTAATACCAAAGTTCTCCTCGGCAGTTCATAATATCAAAAAGAGAATCGGATAAGATTGTTTACATCAGAGAGAGCAGTTGCATATGTTTCAGCATTCAGTTGGCCAGAGACAGTTAAAAACGCTGGTTTCCCAAAGAAATCCTGGCAAATGAAAGACGGAAAGGGATAATGAGCTTCTTCTTTCAAGGCCACACAAAGGAAAATAAATGTCTAATTGTCATTGGTTTCTATGTGATCATGTCTTATGCAGAATACAATCTGCATGTGCATAGCAATTGAATAAAAACCTAAACAAGAAGCTCAACTTGTTCCTATTAGTCTAACAATACTTTTAAATGATGATGAACTGTAAAAGCGAACACGCGTGTCGTACTAGCTTCGAGGAATTTGAAAAACAACACTTGATAGTTGACTAATTCAAAACCAACTACACAGCATAGACTGCCTGCGGAAAATGTATTTCAGCATTATTAAGGCCAGGTACGTTGCACTGGTCACGTATGTAGTAGAGTTAAACCAATGCAAAATAGTTGGCTTCAATGAAGTTGATTGAATCGGATATGAATTTGACTAACCTGTGACCAATCAATAGAACCATCTTCTGTTTTTGGAATGGCATCCACCTGAGAATCAGCAGCTTCTGGAGAGCTAGGAATCTGTAAAATAAACAAAATAAAAAATAGAGAAAAGACTTAAAGGACAACCCAAAAATAAACCTGACAACAGCATGCCATAGTAATGAACTTAAGAGTAATTATGTAGCTTCCGGAATGAGTTGCAGATATTGCTTGTCGCGGTAAGCCATTAGCTTAGATCACAAAGATTTCATGTCTTTAGGTCATACATTTTGAACTTGGAACAAACTAGCAAAGTAAGCAAAATAAACAATTGAGTTACAAATTGTCCTTGAGAAGAGTCTTGCTCTTAACATACACAAGGATGAAAGACCCTAGTCAATAACAAAAATGCTTGTAGCCAAGGAAAAAATAAATAAACATGCTTGTTAAAAAAGTTGACCTGCTAATGTGGTATCCTTCGAAGCATCTACAAATGCAAGTTTAGTCCACATAAAAGCTTCAGTTGTATACAGGGGTGGCCCCATGAAGGGGGCGGTTGGGCAGCTGACCCCCTTGAGCCAGAAATCCTCCCTGGAATATGCATATTTGTTTTGGTTATTTTTATAATTTTGCCCCACAAGAGTATGTTTTGCTGTCTTCACGGTGTGTTCCTTGCCCCACAAATAAGTCACTTGCCCCCAATGTGCTGAAAATTTGCATCTAACTTCATAGGGAACCATCAAAATGAAACAAAGGGACTAAATATTGTAGATTCTTGACCCCCCTAATGATACATCCTGCGTCCGCCCCTAGTTGTATAAGTGAGGGACAATGATTTAATGATAAGCATTCAATGAATAATCTATCTGGACCACCAACTCATCTAAAACCTAAGAAGCACATGTACGAGTATGGATACTGGTGTAATACGGGTATGGCAATACCGCAACACCTAAAAATTGTAGGGTACGTTATGCTTTTACAAGAGTACTACATTTGTTGGATATGGTGCCGTAGCTATGCCGGCAGATTACATTTTCATATAACATTTCAACTTCATACTAATCAAACTGTCTGATATTGATAATATTCTACCAATTAATGAAATGTACCAATCCCAAAAATCACTC
The DNA here is from genome assembly GCA_022606695.1 of Vaccinium macrocarpon. Classification (NCBI taxonomy): domain Eukaryota; kingdom Viridiplantae; phylum Streptophyta; class Magnoliopsida; order Ericales; family Ericaceae; genus Vaccinium; species Vaccinium macrocarpon. The sequence continues at coordinate 7,869,618 of CM040180.1, forward strand.
ATATTTTCAAATGGAAACAAGATGCAGAGTTTATGTAAAGAAACAATAATTTTGCAATATGATCATGTACCAAAAGGGGGTATTATTGTTTGCTTGAAACTTATTATGACTTAATCAAAACTTAGTCAAAAAGATTTATCCAAGGTCCACTCTCCAAACAAGACCGCAACGTAATTAACCCATAAAAGAGTGTAGGATATTTGTCCACCAATTAGAAGTAACACGAGGTACAAGAGTACCCAAAAAGGACAAAGAACATGAGAACACAGGATTCAAGCACTAGGAGGGCACCTCTCCAAGAAAAACTAAAGAATGTTTGCCATTCATGGAAGACAAGATAGTCGGAAAACCAAAATGCATAGAATGCTTACCAATAAACAATCAAAGTACAAAAAGCAGCAAAACAGCATGCAAATTATACTATTTGACTGATCAAGCATCAAATAATAATTAGACATCACCATTGAGGCCCTATTTGTTAACCAGATTAGAGGAGGATTATCGGGCTTTGGCTGGATGACATAACATGCGGGGCCCCATGTTTTTTGCTGACCCCACCACCTACCAGAAAATACATTAATCCTTTAGTTGGTTACTTGTGGACTGAGGGTTAAGGCTTTGACCCCAATAAATTGGCGCCATCCATCACCTCCTCCTCACCCCCCAAATACACAGACACACACACAAAAGAAAGAAAAAAAAGAAGGTAATGGTAATCCTACGCCATGGAATAAAGCGTATAATCTGTTCAAATAACCACTCACCTATTATCAAATTCTATTATCCAACCCTTCCAACTATAGTACAATTTTTTGGTCATGTATCCCTTGTACACTTCAATCGATTATCCTGATTATTGTGAATCTCCCATAATCCAGTCAAAACCACTCCCACTCCCTCCAAATCATTTTAGGCAATCACATAGACTCTCTAAGTAAAGACCTGCTTTAAAACAGCATACCAGAGTGGTAACACAGAATTGTTCACCAGCTCCTTCACAATCTGAGGCGGTAATGATAGGACTTGAGATCCAAACAAAGCCATTGTCTTGAAAAAATTTATGAGTAGCATAAGCCAAAGCATTCCTCACCCTTGCGACCTAAAATCAGGTTGCACAAGAAAACAACACTACATTACATACTCTAATGAGAGGACTGAAGATAAAAAATCAACGCAAATTCAAACCATATGAAGCATCTAAAAAGCATGGACACTTAAAAGAAGGCAGCGTGTCCTTGCCCGACACGTGTCGGATACTGACACTAGGACACGTCCAATACTCTCTTTTTCCCCCATAAATATATCAAAATTTGACATATCATTATAATATACTAAGTTGGGAAAATTGTATTTCATATGATTTCTCATAGCAAACTCGACGGTATAGGAGGACCACTGTTTCAGTGGTATTCTGTGAGCAGCCACTTTGTGCATTTATTGCCAAAGGTTAGTTCTGTCTAAAATCCATCTATTTCAGTGGTATTCTGGGAGCAGCCACTTTGTGCATTTATTGCCAAAGATTAGGTCTGTCTCCTATCCATCCCCCGCCCATACCCCCAATTATTGGGGCCTAAATGGGTTATGTTATTGTAGTTGAATACGATTTTTCATAGTAAATTCAATTGGTATTTGTTAAGGATATCTTGAGGATTCCTAAGCATGCTCATGTCTTATTCTGGAGATTTCTTTAGTCCCATATCAACAAGATTCTTCATAAATTATCCCATCTTACCTATTTTACAATCTGGGACGTGTAATTATGATGACATGTATGTTATATGCATAATATAACATAACCATACATTTCGATGTGTATAATAGAATGTATCCTCAACATGTTTGGATCCTACCTTTTAGAGAGATAGTGTCTATGTGTGCATGTCATGTCGTATCTGTGTCTCGTGCCTGTATCCGTGTTTGAGTCAAGAATGTCGATCTTCAGATAGCAAAACAGAAAATGCAGGTAACAAGCAGAACTAAAATGACTCATCAGCAAAAAACATGATTTAGAAAAATATACATTGGAATTGCCGGAAATTTGGATGTTAAGAACGCCTCTTGGGTTGCCGAAATCAAGTCTGATGCAAGAAATTGTATGGGTTAAGCACAGGATTAGATTTGAAAAATTCATCCTCCCTACATCTCATTTTGAATAAATAGTCGCATCTTAATTCATGTGAGATTATCCTCTACTCTATACTGAAATTTGAAAAAATCTCACTCCTAATGCTTGGAAGGTTGATACTCCATTAGTGCTTTAGAAAAGTAAGAGTAATGCAAACAACATAGGTGAAAATTGTATTGTACCAGTACCGACTCCCTGAAGCACCACTATGAAATCATTTTCATACAATTAATATAGAAAATGAAGGAAATAGGTGCTTCGAATAAAAGCTGTTGTGAAGGTGCCACCTAACATAGCAGGTACAGACTATAGGTAGTCATTACAAAGACTTGAGATTGAATCCCACATCAGTCAGTTAAGGTACTATGAGAAGGGCCCACAATCTGTTAACCCACACTATTGGAAGGAAACGCAAGATGAAACTGAATGGGATGAAGTATAACATTTTTCCCCAGTATTGACATCCACATGAAAAAGTGAACATTGTTTAAAGATGTGACAGAAATACAAAGCGAACAGAATGAAACAAAAAATTGAACGAAAAAGCATGCAACAAAAGAAGACAAATACAAACCGAATTGACCAAATCTAACAAGGCTAACTGATTCATCTTAACAAGTGAACCATACCGCACCAAAAGTATTTGTTCTAGGACGAAGATGAGCCTTGGTTCTCAAAAATTCCCTGCTGACCCTTTTCTTTTGGATGGGAAAGGAAGGGTCACTCCTGCCGACCTACAAAACAAATGACTGATCACTAACCATCATAAAATAAATACAATATATAGATGGGAGAGTTAACATTACAAAGTCTATTTTGTTTGTTCTCACTTCACATTAATGGCATACAGAACTTGGTTACCTAAATTCAGTTAACAAGGCCAAAATTGGCATATTTCAATTTTTCATGTTTATTAGATTCCAAATGTTTGACTAACATTATGGGGTTAACTAGTTGTGAGCTATCGACTACCAACTTTAGAGCATGGTGAAATTATGACATACTAATGGGGCTTATTGTACTTGACCACATTATGGTCTGTACAATTAACCCAAAAGGGCTAAATCATGGACCCAAATTCACAAACCATAGAAGTTTAATGGATGACATGAGCTAAATCAAGCTTACATTTGTCTGCTAGTCTTACTATGCGGTTGGATAAAGCTTCTTCCATCAATGTTTTAAGGGTGTTAAAATGGAAAGATGAACCTGTATGGAGAGGCTTGATTTTGCGAGTAGTCAGACTACCAGAATTGCAAGAAAAACTAGCTACTAGGATGTTTATCTATCTTAAATCAACTATCCAAAATGGAAGAAGTACCCATGTTGGATACTCCCACACTTGGCTTGTGCATCCAAAAAGTGTAATACAACATGCACCTTCTAACATATTTAGGCATAGTTTTCCAAAAGATTTTAGCAACTCAGTTGCTAAAATCAACCATAATTTTAGCAAATGAGTTCAGCAGGTGCTAAAATCATGGTTTTTGAAATAAAAAAATGAAGTGGTTTCATGTATCGTTTTTCGATTTTTTTGGCACCAAATTAAAGTACTCCTCGTGTACTTTAATTCGGTGTGAAAATTTCAAAAAATAATACACGGAAACACTAAATTTTTTTATTTGAAATACCATGATTTTAGCATTTGTTGAACTCTTTTGCTAAAATCAAACAGAAAACTTAGCCTTAATAGTTCAAGTATATCACATAATATTGGGCGTGCAATGCTCTATGACATCCTCCAAAGACAATTTTCCCTTGTACAATGATAGAATCCGGTTTAGAAATGTCAATACTTTGACATGTCCTCTATATCTTTGGACATGAGAACCAGATAGATAAAACACCTGAACACCTACCCACAACCAACACCCATATCAGCGTCCATGAAACATGGGCATGATGCAGATTTTGGAAGGAAGAAGAAGCACCTCCTAGACCTAAGTCTAGGTCACTGGTCTCGGTGACTTTGTCGACTGGGTCCCCGCATTGAGTGAGACAGACAGCTTGAGAGATTTCTCGGCAAGTGCAAGAGTTCTCAAAGTCTCCACGGGAGATGGTGGAGGGCTGCAAGAAACCAAATGGTTGGAGTGTTGTGACATGAGTAGTTGCTGTCAGACCTGGGACCAACTGTACTGGAATGAAACAAGGTGAATAGGAGAAAGTTGGTCGCATAGATGCACACGGAACATGTGTACAAGAAATCATAGGGCCTAAGGTGATTCCCAAATGCAGAATGGAGGATCAAAGAGTGTGCAAAAGATCTGGAAAGGTCATCAAGAAGATCAGAGCAAAGAGACAAGGTCGGATTTGACAAGACGTAAAGTGCTGGCGACTACGGCAATGACCAATACACTAGTCTCATTTGCTCCGAATATAATGAGTGAGTGTTACACTTCTAGGAAAACGCATCCACAGAATAACTAAATACTATAGAAAGGCAACCATGACAATGGTATCCATTATTCCAGTTCGACACTTTTTTTGAAAAAATACATAACATACAAGAGCAATAATCAGAATTCCATGGGGCAAGTTTGTGATTAAAAACTTTGGATTATTCATTTTAGACACCTCCTTTGCCATAAGGATAGTTCTACCCCCTATCCAATCCAGGGATAGAACTGGTTGTTCTATTTAATATATTTATATCAATAAGAATTAGAATAGAAAGACATAGGCGTTGTCTAGTTGACAATAATGCGTGCAGGATTTGGGAGCGGAGTCACAATCTTAAAGGATAAGGGTTTGTGAGGCAGTGCGCTGGTATGTCTGATAAATAAGAGAGAACTCCCAAAAGTTCAATTCTTGTTTGAATAGCTTCCAATTCAAAACAATAAAAAGAAAAATATAGCAAATATTTGCATAACTAAATCATTAACAGAAGTCTGCCGTCAAAACTCAAAACATTGTTCTTTTTTCTGAAAAGAAGAAAAAAGAACAATGTTGACAATAATGCGTGCAGGATTTGGGAGTGGAGTCACAATCTTAAAGGATAAGGGTTTGTGAGGCAGTGGACTGGTATGTCTGATAAATAAGAGAGAACTCCCAAAAGTTCAATTCTCATTTGAATAGCTTCCAATTCAAAACAATAAAAAGAAAAATATAGCAAATATTTGCATAACTAAACCATTCACAGAAGTCTGCCGTCAAAACTCAAAACATTGTTCTTGTCTCTACCAACTAGGTTGAACTAGCAAATAGCAAGGTCCATCGCTAATCTACAATAAAATATACAAAGAAGAAAAGAAAGGGACACAAGGGAAAAGGTTCCTCGTGCTTTTATAGATGCTAGCAACATCAATGTAGGTGTTTACAGAGCAACTACAGTTACAAAATCTAAGCAGCCTTCAAACATGCATCAAGATATCATCAAACCTTGAAACTTAACAATAAGGCAAGAAATTCTTCACCATTTTGAGTTTCTCAATCTGCAACTCTACTTTCTGCTTTGATCCTTGACTGGCTACTAAAATCCCCTTCACCCATATCGACGCACCAGTAGCAATTAAGCCACTTTCCACCTATTAACAACATCTAGAGGTTAACAGTGACAATATTACACATTTCAACAGAAAAGTGGGGATTTATACAGAGCTGTAATGCACAAGGTAGCCCATTTTGGAATTATCACCGAGAAAGGAAAACTAAGCAAACACAAGCAATTGCTAATAAAATTGAAAACCAGTTTCGACTTAGAAGCCCACATACTTGCACTTTAAATTCTCACCTGCTGATGTATTCTTGCTTGAAAATCATTTCCTGTTGCTATAATTCATCAATGACATAGTGTCCACTTATCCCAAAATTTACCTACTCGTTTCTTTCAATAGTCAGAAGATTGATTTCTTCTACTACGACTAAATCACCCAAATGAGTGTTTTGGAAATGTGTTCCATAATAATCTTCACACGATGAAGTGGACCAACTTGAGAAAAAAACAACAAACGTGTTCCACAATGCATACATCATTACCAATATCAATTTATTATAAATGATATTTGTATGCTCGGTATTTTATACAATATATTCCCTAGGCACCTTTTCCAAAAAATTATTTATTCGTTTGGAACAACAGGACATCATAAGTTAAATTAATAGTAAAAAACCTTCAAATGTATACATATTCTTGTCACTATAGTACCTGATCGTAGCCTTCAGCATCTGAATTCATCACACATTGCATGCTTGAAAGGCATGATCCATCATTAACCTATCTCCACAAAAACATGTAGGACAAGAATAAATTAACTACTAACAATAGCCGGAACTTTAACAAGACACTAAGATCGCTCAGCTAAAATACCCATGAGCACAATGCCCACATAATAACATCTAGAATGAAATTTTCAAAGGAGGCCTGTTGGGAAAATACAGCCAGTCATGAGTTGTTTTCAGAACTCTAACACAGTTTCACTTAGCAAGGCAAAATACGTCTTCCCCCTACTTTTCCAACAGCTGTCCAAATTCACCATGCCTAAGCTGCCTTATATAAATAACTAGGTTTGGATAATACATATGAGAAAATAGAACACAATAAAGTAGCTTGTGCCGTTGAACATGGCCAATATTTCAGTGCAATAGAAAAAGAGGTAAAAAGATATATAAATGAAAACTACCACAGCATTGCCATCATCACCTCAATGAATGTGACACTGCTCTGCACTCGAAGTGTCCGAACCCAACCCTTAACCATCAGAGTCTGGCCCAATCGATCCAGACCCTCGTCTGACCCTCCCTTAATATCAACAACCCTCAATCTTTTCCGGAACTCCCCAACTTTCTCACCAAATTCGATGCCCTGCTTTTCGATTTTCTCTACGGCCTCGCCAGAGGAGAGAGCACCAGCAACAATGGTGCACAAACTTCGCCGGTTTTTTCTGGCTACAGAAAGAGCTGAGCTGCTGCTTGTGGTGTAAAAAAATGATACTGGAATAGAGTACCGAATATGTGGTTTTGGCGGGAGAAAATGGTTGGTGGTTATGGTTTTGATGTTGGTGGGGAGTTTACAAGGGCTGGTTCTTTGGCGGTAGAGGGAGAAGAATCGGAGTGATGATAAGGGTTTTAGGCGGAGAGAGGAGGCTGGTGATAGTGCAGTAGCCATTGGAATCCTCCTCTGCTGAGTCTTTCTCAGCCGCTCTACCAGTTGTGTTGATTGTGGCAAAGGAGAGATTTATAGGAAAGATCGAGATCCTCTCTGGAGAAATCGCCTCTCCAGATCGTATGGAGCTTTAGAGCAGAGGATGCCACCAAATTAATGAAGCGATCCTACAGCTGGGAATGACACACATAGTGCATCTGCCAAAATAGGAGTAAAATGGTGTCATTTACGAATACCCCTTCAAAACAGCGTTATAAACAAGTATTGATCTGCTACTAGCCTACTACATTCCCCAAAAAACAAACAAACAAACAAATAATACCAAAGGAAATCAAACCTTAAAAGCACACCATCACCCAAATTTATAGCCCTTCATTTGGATGCTACATCATCCAGGTTTAAGTAACAAAGGAGCCTGACATTAATGACACCCAAATCCTAATCATTGCTAACTAATTCACGCACACCTGCATAGTTACAGATGTAGAAAAGCTATACGCACACAGACACACGCTCAGGCACACACACAGAGGGCTGAAGTGAGAGGCCTGCGACGTATATATTCTAATATAGAAAGGGAGAAGCCCTTTCGGTGTGAAAAATAGTTTTGAAGTTGTGCCACGAAAGTTACTTCCACTATTATCCCCCAAAAGAATATGTTTTCACAACTTTTAATGCAACATAAACTAACTGTAAGGGTAAAGAAGTTGAGTCGCTCACAACCCAACCACCCCACACCCCCATGTCTCCCTGGAAGTTCCAATATAGGCAAAACATTTGAACCTTTCATACTCCTCCTTCCCTGTTCTCTGCATTGCTGTGTCTCTTTACAAATTCATAACTCTTTTCAAGAATCACGATCATAGAGAATGGTGACAATTAATGTTGTGCATCTACCAAAGAGTTCATCAACTTGCTTTCCAATCAGTGAGTTTTGACATTTTCATGCCATAGATTGTAGATGACTAGAGTAGAATTTTCCAGTACTGTTAAAATCGACTTATGGGAGACCATTTAGGTGCTAATCATTCACATGGGTTCGAAGATGACAATGCTACATTGGCGACGTAAGCCCTGATTGTTTAAAAACCAGTTTGAAGCTTAATGTGCAGCATTTGACAAATTAAATGTAGGTGGTGGTGGCTGCTACCGGTGGCCGCTATCCGGGAGGAAAAGCCACAGGAAGAGAAACAATGGACGGAATTCACATAAAGAGGAAAATTTGAAATTTGGATAGAAGCATGTGCATAACTCTAACACAACATTCTCAAACAGAACTCTAAATCAAAGTGGAATCAGAAAACCTGGAAAAAACCGAATGTCCCATAAAAAAATAGAGCACAGACAATTCACTAGTTCATAGCAGCCACAACCGAAGCAAAATGGCAATAAAAGAACAAAGAGAAGTGAAAAAAAAATCAGGGAACAATTGAAGATGAAAATGCTTACCAGTACGAAGCCGTGGTTGCTGATAACTGAGGCGGAGGAACACAGGAGAGCTGGAAGAGGAGAGAGAGCGATAGAGAGAGTCGCCGAAGAAGATGAGAGCTGTGAGCCTGTGAGGGTTTGAGAGGATAAGCGTGGAAACTGATTTGGAGGCGTCCACTGCTAGTGAAACGACGTCGTCTTTTGGTGAATGATAAAAACAGAAAGACTGAACCATTGAGAAAAATCACTCACTGCCACTCATGAATAAAGTAATTTTATTTGATATTCCCAGGACCCAATTCCATCATATGTTCCACCGTATGCTAAAATCAATATGTTTTGAGAAACCCACCCTAAATTTTTCTTTATTTAACCCTTCCTATTAATTTATTTATTTATGCCATATAATCACTAAGGTCTTGTTTCTCATTTGCTAAAATGAAAAACTCATAAAATCAAGTGGGTGATTCAACCCATTTTAGCAAATGAAAATGGGTTGATTTTAGTAAACGAGTAATGAGATTCTCATTTAAGCAAATAGGAAACAAGGCCTTAAGTATCAAATAAAAAAGTTTTCAAAATTCAAATTACACTCGTTGAGTATACTTTTTTATTTGTAAAAAAAAAATAATCCAGAATGTAGAATAACATCTGTAGATTTTTTGTTTTTTTTATAATTTTCATTACTACTACATAAAAAGTATACACATAGTGTGTTGTGCGGGCCGAGCTAGGCCGTAATGAAGGGGTTTCACTAGATAATCCCAACCCCATAACTTTTGCAAAAATGATAGGTTTTGTTGAGTAACGGTCTTAAAAATTCAACCCAATTCAATTCCGTTGGTCTAGATATCTTAAAAATTCAATCCAATTCAATTCCGTGGCTCTAGATACCCATCTCAAGCTCTTTTAAAATCGGACTGGGTTGGGCAGACTAGCCAACCAATGTTCACCCCTAGCCCCTTGGACACCAGAAGGTGAGAGTTGCCTTGGCCCTATTGGTGAAAATAAACTACTCCCTCTATTCCTTAATGTTGGTTCATTATTCCTTTTTTGGCTGTCCAAAAATTAATGTCTACCCATTCGTGAAAACCAATTACCAAAATTGATAAATTTGCTTTTTTGCCCTTTTGACTTGAGCACATGGAAAAGTTCTTGTCTTTTACCATATTCAAATTCAAATTCAATTTTAAGCGGCAAATTTGGATAGTTAAACATTGTGAAGTACACTAATTATATACTACCAATGTGCAAAATGACACCTCTTTTGTAATCTCTTGGCAAACCCATCAACACCATTCTGGCATATTTCTAGTACAAAACGTACAGATATTAAGGATTTGTTTTTCACTTCACTTGTTTCTCGGATATATACCTATTATTTGTACCAGTACCACCACATTCCCACTGGCACAACTTCCGTTTGAACTCTCATTCACATGCATATTTTGTGTCATTTGCTTGATTTGATCAGCTGATAACAAGGGTAGACTTTGTCGTCAGAGTTACACGACATATTGACATCTTCCTTTTAAATTTTGGCCTATTCTTGCGTATCCAATGCATCAGTGATAGTTATCGGTGGAGGTACTGTTGATATTTCAACTTTATCATAGGACTCGTAGCAGAGCAGACACGGTTTCGAATTTTGCAGATTGCATGGTGTCATAGGCTTTTCCTTCCCTTCTGAAAAGAAGAGAGCTTTCTGGGGTGGTGGTCCTGGTGGATCACAATCTACTTAAATGGTTTAACCAGTCTTCCTTTGGCACTCCTCGTGCCTAAAAAACACAGCAACCAATTGGTGTCACTTCAGTCGGAAGATGTCGGAGAACACTCTGAAGCTCAAATTAGTACAAGGATGAGAGAAAGAAATACCTCTGTAGAGATTTCAAACGGCATACCTCTGTAGAGTTCAAGAGCGGAGTCAAGATTCTGATATGGAGATGGCACCCAATCTTTTCGATCTCTCCATTCCATGAATATTATAACTATTACTAAAATGATGTGCAATTCTTGGATAAAAATCTCAATTATTATTTATTTGATTTTGTGTCAAGAAAATGTAAGAAATCGTAGTGGGCCGAATTCGACAAGGATTGGACCGGAGATCCGCCCGTTAGGGTTTGTCAGAATAAGAGCAGTCCAAGCCCATTCCATGGCTCCAACTCTTTTGTACGGCCCAGCACATGCTAAGCTCCTTGGGCAGAACGATTTTTTGGAGTTTTTTTGTGGCGGACTAACTGATTTTTGGGAGTTTTTTTTGTAGCAGACTAACTTACCGGCGGAGGGAGTAATTCGCAAAATATATATTATTTATTCATTCATTTATATTTATTATATAACAAAACAACATTTGTTTTTAATAAAATATTCATCACCAAACAAATCTACACCCGAATTCTACCCAATCCACCAGACCAAAAATATCCCTCTCAAAAACTAACTTTTAGTGGCATTCCCGTAAATAGCTCTTTTGTTATGGTTAAGGGCTGAGGTCCAAACCCATCTCGAAAGTTTATTTGAGGGTTGAGATTAAATCATTGAGTTCAAGGGTTGGCATTGATTTGGTTCAAAATTTGAATCAAAATGTACGGGCCATCTCTCTCTTTCAATTCACCAGATCTGTTCTCTCTCTCTCTCTCTCTCTCTATGTGTGTGTGTGTGCGCGCGCGCGCGCTCAGACGGCGATGGGAAAGTCCAGTTCTCTTCTCCGACATCAGCAAAGGAGTGCTCATCACCTGTTTGACAAAAGGCCATATAAAAGCCATAAAGTAGAACACAAAGGGTAATTCTGTTCATAGAACATGTAGGGATGACATTTTGTAATTCTGTTTATGAACAACACAATTTTTTAGTGAGCAAGATTTTTTCCAGGTTCTTAAGAGTGGAGAACTTAGGGGATTACCACACATTTATGCTAAACTGTTTAACTTATGATAAGATTTGATTAATACGATTAGAAACAAATAATTTTGTTTCTCACAATCTAAGAAGCACGGACACGGATACGGATACGGAAACAACAATTCTGAAAAAAATGGACACGGATACGGCGGGGGACACGGCAATATAATATTAATATAAATAAATTATATATATATATATATATATATATATATATATATATATATATTTGTTCCATACTTAAATTGCAAGTTCTTACATAAAAACCATTAAACCAACAATTGGATACATAAAAAGCAAAGCAAAGCAAAACATCCATAGTTTTAAATTTTAATACAACCAAATTGAAAGAGAATATCCATAGTTCTATGATAATAAGCAAAAGAAATAAACTAAGCAACCATGTCTCCAAATTTTAATCAAACCCAACTTCCATCACTTCTTCATCCTCACTATTGACCCAACTTACAGATTAGAGACCTCTTTGCTTAATTACATGAATTATATCCCAATGAATGTTATACATAAAATGAGTACTACCAAAACTAATTGCAATATTTGGACTAAATCTAGGGATGCTACACACCACACACCAAGAAAATTCACCAAGAAATTTTCCATAATTCGAAATCAGTGTCACATTCGAATTCTAATAACTTATTTCAAATTCTGGGTACTATTCTGGGTGAATTTTTAGAGTACTTAGAATTTTCCATTTCCATCTTGTTGGAATTAGGAAAAACAAAAGAAAATAAAAGCTGTATAACTGGCAAAAATGCTTTGTTTAGATTTGCATATTTGCAAAACAGAGAGCAGAGAGCAGAGAGAGAGAGAGAGAGAGCTCAAAGCAGAGACAGAGACGAGAGAGAGAGAGAGAGAAAGAGAGAGAACTCAGAGCAGAGAGAGACGAGAGAGAGAGCAGAGAGCAGAGAGAGAGAAAGAGCAGAGACGAGAGAGAGAGAACACTGACGAGAGAGAGAGAGAGAGAGAGAGAGAGACAGAGACAGATACGAGAGAGAGAGAGTACCTGGATCAATCTGGATGAAGGATGAATTGCTATTGAGCTTCCAGTCGAAAAAACTAGGACTCCAATCTTCTCTGGTTGATTATGTTGACTGTGAGGGTGAGGGGAAGTAAAATACATAGGCTAATTACACTTTTTTACACCATGTTTTAATTAATTATAACTTTACCCCCAAAAGTTTTAATTTTTTTCAAATTGACCCCCGCCGTGTCCCCAAACATGTCCCAGACGTGTCCCCCTGACCTTCTGCCGTGTCCCCTATCAAAAAAAATTTTAAAAATTGGGACACGCCACGTGGCGTGTCCCATACGTATTTTGCCGTGTCCCCAACATGTCCCCATGTCCCAAACATCAATACGGCACCCCCGAGGAGTGTCGGTGCTTCATAGCTCACAATGGTTGATACTTGATGCAAATGTTTTTCAGTGGTTGAGAGTTACATTGGATGAATTGGTAATGCAAAATGTTCTCCGTTTACGCATTTGATGGCTTATATATGCAAGCTTCAGTTTTGATGATGTGATTCATTTTCTATGCTTCCCCCCCTCCCAATCCTTTTAATACAACTTTAAGAAAGGATACTTGAGGCTTTGTGCTTTGATGCTATAAAAAGGTTGTGCGTCTGGTTGCTAGCTGTTATTTTACCTAACTTAACTAATAATTATAGGGGTCAACTGATAACCATAAGCTACTCCTCCACCCCTTTTTAAGCGTCGACTACATTGAGCAATTTTCTTGGTTGACCTTCATTGTGCAAGAAGTTGTTCCTTTAGAGAAGAGGAATAAGTGATAGAGCCGATAAGGTGTTTTGCATTTTTGTATAACTTAAACAATGGTCTTTTGACAATTGAAACTGCGGTGTTTTTGGGTAAAATTGGATAATCAATTTATTTCATGAGTACAGAGACTTAAATTGAGAACAAGGTTGTTGGTCTCACAAAGTCCATACACATGCCTGTCTTTTGTTGGTGTTTGGGAGGTAAAGATGGTAACAAACCCATAATTTTGTTGGTGTTTGGGTGTCTATGACCTGATCTCTTAGATGAGCTCTTACTGTCTTCTCTTAGTACTGTTGGTACCAAGGGAGTGAAGCCATAATGTATATCGGTGTTCGGGTCACACTTTTATGAGTGAACATTGGTATTCTTTTTAGCTTTGACTATGCTGTTTAAAGGTCACAATTTACTTTTTGTGATTAACCTTTTTGTAGACTGAAGTATACTATTTACTGCTTGATCATGTCGCAACCGTTCAGAATACTGAGCGATTTTTCCATTCAATGATATTTTGCATGAGTTTCCTCAATGGCGATTGGCCCCGAAAGTAGACTTTGTAGTAAATTTTTCCATTAAAAAATATTAGGATTCCTTTCATTAGATCTTGGTTTAGTTATTGGGCAAAATTAGTTGAGCTCAAATTAGGTCACACCGTGCCTTTAGGCACAAACATTCCCGTAAATAAAATATTAGTATACTTTGTTCTCAATAATTGTATTCATATTCTCTTCTATTTCTTGCTATTAAATATTAATATGTAGAGTAGCAAATAAGTGAAGGGTATTGTTACACTAACTTCATGACATCCCATACAAGTTCAAAAGCACATTGGGCTAGACTGTATTTCTTCTAGGTTCAACTTCATATCAACATAAGTTTTGGACGATTCAGTTCAGCTCATTTCCTCCTGTTTAACTAACAATTTTTTTGTGATAGCTAATGCTATGTTTGGACCCCGATCATGGATAGGAAGGATTTTTAGCCGCTCAGGCAATATACATTATGGAAGTGGCAAGTTAATTGACTGTTCTTTGAGTCATCTTCAAGTAAATTGGGATACCATTAATGCATGTATGTATTGCATTATGCAATTGTGAATTTTATTGATCTCTCTCTCTGTCTCTCTCTCTCTCTCTCTCTCTCTCTCTCATGTTCTGTAACTTTCTAGCAGGGACAGAGAGCGTTTGCACGTACATTTTTTTTATCAGACTCATGCTGACCATCAGGTACTTTCCTAATTCATGCCTGTGTAGTTTTCAATTGATATTATCTTTCCACATTTCTTTTTTCATGAGCTGTTATGTTGAAACTGCATTTATACGATTCAACCACTAGAAAGAGCACACTTTTCCATTCATGTTACTTCAGTAATACTATTAGGAGTATGTACATTTCTGATTTTTTGTATTTCTGTATATCCACTGAAGGTGCATGGGAGTAGTTTTCAGCTCTTTGTCCAGTTTACATTGGTAGATATGCATGGTTAAATCTCATTACTCCTCTACCTTGGTAGGAAGCTCTTAGAGATCTGTGGTTTGCAGCTTTCCCCGATGTTGCTCTTAGAGGTTTGATCTCTGAACAATGGACAGATATGGGTTGGTAGGGTCTTAATCCATCAACCGACTTTAGGTACATTTCTGCAACTTTAAAGGCTAGCTGGAATAAGTGTTGTCGAACCCTATTTTGGAATTTGATTGGTTTTCTGTATAGAGTTTATGAGTCACTGTGCTTGGGGCAGAGGTGCTACTGTGACATTAAAGTATAGTGTTTGAATACATTCAGAACAGAAACTATACATTAAAGTAAAGTGCTTGAATACATTCAGAACAACAATTTCCTATCAGGCGTTGTCTTTAAGGTCTCCTTTTTTATACCGGATAACTCCTTTTTTACTTATTTTTGCAGGGTCATGTCATGTGTTTTGATTATAGTATTTCCAAGCCTGGTAAAATAAGTTGTTTACCAAGACGAAAGTTATTAATGGACGGTTGGAATTTTGTTTGTTGAATAGAAACAATTCACACGGTGATGTGGTTCTAATCTCTTTCCACGGTTAGTGGCACACAAACACTTGAGGTGGCTCAAGTGGTAGTTTGGTTGCGATGCTCCTTCTTTTCTTTTTTCTTTTTTTTCTCTGGCATTGCGACGCCCTTTACATGAAACATGTTAACCTATTGGATTATCAAGTTGTTGAATTTGTACTTTCTCAATCGAGGACACCGTTTTGAGGCATATAGGTTTCAATGTCTTTTCCTTTTGGTTTGTCTTAATCAATCATATCTGTAGATGAGAGGTTGCAAATGAGAAACTGTATGGCAATCCTAAGGGAAATCCATGTATGAGGATCACATGCAGTAATTTCCAGTTTTAGTGCAGGAAGGTTTTGAGACTTGGTTTTGGACTTTTAGTTGTAATAAAATTATGTAGGTGCATATCTTTAAGCATGCTCAATTGGTCATACCTTTTCAATGACACTCAAGGCCATATTGGATATCTAATTCTTTGAGCAGTGCCTTTAGGGCATGGAGCACATAAACTGGACCTTAGAACAAGGTTGAGGGAAATGAAACCCCTTTGGGTGATTTTGGGTTCTGTGTGTGTATTTTTTTTTAATAGGGAACAAGGACGAGGGAAATAAAACCCCTTTGGTTATTTTGGGTTCTCTGTGTGTGTATTTTATTTTATTTTTAAATAGGGAACAAGGTTGAGGGAAATGAAACCCCATTGGGTTATTTTGGGTTCTGCGTTTGTTTTTTTGTTTTTGATAGGGATTAAAATATGCCTATAATGTAATTTGACCTTTCTTCTTTGCAACTAAGTTATTAGAGCATCTCCATTTTTGCATGCTATATCACCAAAGAGGTCAAGCCACCTTTATATAAGTAACAACATTGTCCGGCACGTACTCTTCTTATAACTGAAAACAAAAGGATATGCCAATGAGCTCTCAATAAAGGCACGACGAGTCGACGTAATTTGCACTCAATTTTTTTTTGATTGGCAATAAAATTTTGTTAAAAGTCAACAAAAAATACATAGCAGGTAAAAGAAAACCAATGCCCAAACATGTGTAAGGTAGAGGTAAACAAAAACTTTAGTGAAGTGCTGAAAGGAGAAAACCAATGCCCAAAGGGTACCCATCAAACTAATTTAATTTCATTACAGTTCTAGAATTCCCCCACAACTAAAAGGCTAAGTAAGTCAAACACCCAGCCAAACACCCTATTGGTAAGTTGACGCTTGACATACTTTGATGGAAGATCCTCTTTCCATGAATGCGGAATGCACGCCAATGGCATCTGCAAATAGAGTGTTTCAAATATAAGTTTTCCACTTAAGTAGTGGCAAATTAAAAAAAAGAAAATGATAATAAAATGGATAGCTTTATCAACATCTCATTGACATATTATTTTGTTTTCAGTTATACAAAGAGATCGAACATGAACAAATTAAAGAAAGCCAATGACAATAAAATAGATAGCTTTATCGAGAACTCATTGGCATATTCTTTTGTTTTCAGTTATAAAAAGAGTACGTGCAGAACAATGTTGTTACTTATATAAAGGTGATTTGACCTGCTTGGTGATATAGCATGCAAAAATGGAGATACTCTAATAACTTAGTTGCAAAGAAAAAAGGTCAAATTACTTTATAGGCATATTTTAATCCCTATCAAAAACAAAAAACAAACACAGAACCCAAAATAACCCAATGGGTTTCATTTCCCTCAACCTTGTTCCCTATTTAAAAAAAAAAAAAAATGCACACACAGAGAACCCAAAATAACCTAAGGGGTTTCATTTCCCTCGACCTTGTTCTAGGATTTCTTGTCACGTTCTCTTTATCTCCAAATGTTGAATTTTCTTTATTTTATGTGTCATTCACCTGGAGCAGCAAGCCATGAAAGGTAGTATTAATGAAATCTTTTACTCCTATGTTCTTTTTATCAAGCTTATCATTCCATTCAAAAAGCACTCAACTGAGGCTTGGTTTGGGTAAATTGAAAAAATTAGTTTTTTAGTTTTATTCTTATTAAATATTTTTTTGCATTTGTTGGTTTTCAGTCAATTTTTTGTGGTTTCTTAGCTTGCCTCGACGAGAGGAATCTAAAAAGTATAAAATTATTAGCCAAGCTTAAAGTTTTGTGAATAAAGACGAAAAATAATCCAAAAAACTGGTTTTTTGGACTTCACCTTCGTCTTTATTCACAAAACTTTAAGTTTGGCTAATAATTTTTATAATTTTTAGATTCCTCTCGTCAACACAAGCTAAGAAACCACAAAAAATCAACGGAAAACTAACGAATACAATTTTTTTTTTGAATAAGGACAAAACCCAAAAAATTAGATTTTTCAATTTACCTAAACCACCCCTGAATGAAAATTCAAAAACGAGAAGAGACACTAAGGGCTACTTTGGCTTAAAAGCCAAAAACTAGATTATTGGATTATTCGTTTTGTCTTTATTCAAAATTTTTTTGCATTTGTTAGTTTTGCGTCAAGATTTTGTGGTTTCTGGATTCCTCTAGTCGAGATGAATCCAAAGAGTATAAAATTGTGGTCAAAAGTAATAGTTTTTTTAATAAAGCCAAAATAGGTGGATTATTGGCCAATAATCCACCTATTTTGGCTTTATTCAAAAAAATATTTGGTTTGACCATAAATTTATACTTGTTAGATTCGTCTTGTCGAAAGGAATACAGAAACCACAAAATCTTGACGCAAAACTAACAAATGCAAAAAAAAATTTAAATAAAGACAAAACGAATAATCCAATAATCCAATTTTGGCTTTTAAGTAAAGTATCCCTAATAAAACAAACAAAAAATGAAAAATCAGAATAGGAGGCTAATGTCTGTGATCTAGACATGAATGAGCCTAAAAATTTCCGGGGGTACTACGAAGTGGATAAAGGCTTACAAAAATTGGGTAAAAGTCATAATTTTACCCTATTCAAATTCTTCTTGTTGAGACAAATTTATAATCATCAAAGGTTTGAGACAAAACTAACCAACGCAAAACCTAAAGTAGTCAGTGAAGAAGGAGAAGCTGAGGGCCTGAGAAAGAAACAGGAGGGAAAACATAAAGGCCCTGTTCGTTTGGGGTTTTTCCCCAGTTTGACACTATTTTAGTTTTGATTACATCATCACTTTTTTCACTTTTTCTCTCTATCTCTCTCCACTTATTACACCTGCTTACATCATCAAAACAAAACAAAATTAAACTACTCAACCGAACACAGCGAAAGAATCTCTTATTTCTGGAACAGAACATGAAGAACCCTCCATTGCCAACATGACTTATTAAACAAAAGGAATAAAAGTCAATAGTTAAGTTCTTGCGAGATCACCACCAAAATGGATCTGACTTTCTTAATAGAAGTATATATTTTATAGAGAAATTATTCCTCGTGAAATAATTCCACCTACTGGGTATTCTGCCTTTTTTAATATCCAAATGCTAATTTTGTTCATATGCTGACCCCAAAAAAAGAACAGTGAGTCAACAAAGTGCACTACACTGTGTAATACATTATATTACCGCCTATTTCAATAATGAACAGTTTAAATTTAATTCAAGTAATGAATTTAATTTAACCGTGTATTGCTTAGATAAAATCTAAGCCATGCATTGTTGAAATGGACGGAGAGTTATAGTTCACTACACCGTGTGGTGCATTGTGCGCACTACAGGGTCCCTTTCTAGTAAAATTCATAGGACCCGACGGTCCTATATTGCGGCACACGAGCCGTTGATCTCAGCAATAAACGACTCGGATTTCATCTCAACAATGAACAACGCGGATCACGCAAGTGTCAAGATAAAATTTAAGCCGTTGATTACACAATCAATAGATGCCGCACTACGACCCTCTAGTGCGGCACCGCACAACAGGATGCCCTCTCCCAAAATTCAAATGCGGATAAAAAATATAAACAATAACAAAAAATCACCTCTCTTTTTACAATGTTCGAATCTCTAATTTGATTTCCAATTTGTCTTTCGATTTACATTCCACCATCAATTCTCTTGAGAAAAAAAACCCCACAGAAAACTGATATATTTGCCCCTCACATCTCTTTTTACAATGTTCGAATCTCAAATTAAGCAAAATCAAAGAAAATGTATAAAGAAAATGGAATTGGGGTGCTGTGCACCCTTCGCTTGCCCGATTGTGTTTTGGACGGTTTGGAGGTAAAGAAAATCACCGATACAGAGAAGAAAAACAAAATCAAAATCTCACCCAGATTTCCTAACCTTATTACCACTACCAATAGCATAACAATAGTAGTTCTGGTTAGAATTTAAATTGCGCTTGGACCCCGTAGATTTCCTCATTATACTATTCAACCCCTTCCACCACCACAAACGCCGTCTCTTTTGGAACGACGATCCCACGTGACTCATCTGCGACTTCGCCTTCTTCACCACAAGCCCACGTACCTCCGGCGGCTTGTACATCCGAATTAACGGCCACTTGATCCCGTTAAAAAACGAGTGGCGTTTAATATCCGTCGCACCCCTGGCGCACCCTATCCGCCTCCTCGGATCCTTCACCAAAAGCTTCTCGATCAAATCTCTAGCCTCCGCCATTCCCGCCACCACCTCTTCTTCCGCCTTCACTTGAAACCTCACACCTCTGCTCGACGCTATATTGCGCAGGGTGGCTTCTTTGCTCGCTCCCTTAAACGGTGTCGTCCCGTTCAACAACTCGTAAACAAGAACTCCAAACGCCCACCAGTCAACCCCGTTACCGTGCCCATTTCCGGTGACCAACTCCGGCGCCAAGTACTCGTGGGTCCCGACGCACGACTTCGAAAATGCCGTCGTCGGCTCCGCCACAAACTCCATCACCGTTTCCTCTTCCGACCGCCGGGTGGTCCCCGCCGTGCGCCGGTGGGACCGTGTTTCCAATTTGGGGACCACGTCAGATTTGAAGCACAAATCGAAATCCGAAAGCATGACGTGTCCGTCCTCGCGCAGCAAAACATTTTCCGGCTTCAGATCTCGGTAAACGATACCGTTGGCGTGGAGGTATTCGAGAGCCACCAGGACCTCGGCGGCGTAGAAGCGGACGGATTCGAGCGGTAGGCGGTTGGAGGGCTGCTTGGAGAGCAATGAGTGGAGGTCGCCGTTGGGGCAGTAGTCGATGAGGAGGCAGGTGTAGTGGGAGACCTCGATGTGGGCGTAGAGAGTGGGGAGGAAAGGGTGGTCGAGGAGGGAGAGGATTTGGGCTTCGGTTTGGACCTGGGAGAGTTTCTTGGGGGACAAGGCGTCACGATCGACGACTTTCAAGGCGAATTGGGTGTTGTGGTCGTAGTCGCGGAGGCGGCAGAGGAAGACGCGGCCGAGATTGCCTGTGCCGAGGTGGCGGATGAGTTTGAGGTGGCGGAGGTGGATGGAGCCGGTGGAGGAGAGGGTGGAGGCGGCCTTGATGGCGGACCAGTGGGGGTCGGACTTGCGGTGGGGGCGTTTGTGAAGGGTTTGGAGGGTGGTTGAGGTGGAATTGGTGGTGGTGGAGAGGCGGTCGTTGAAGGAGAGGGCGAGGCTGGAGCGGGCGAGGCTGGAGCGGGCGCTGGTGGTGGTGGTTCGGTCGGTGGTGGTGGAGGTGAAGCTGAGGTCGAGGTCGGAGTAGTCTGGCGGTGGGAAGTAGTAGTTGGTCGTGTCCTTGTCGTCCATTTTCTTTTTGGTGGGTGATGAGATGTTGTTGGGTTGAAGAGAGAAAATTGGAGGAGAAGGTTTGGGCGTTGAGGTTTGCTTATAAAGATGGCAGGATGAGGGGGAGAAAGTGGAAGAGTGAGAGTGGGGGCAGACATTTTTAATTTTATTACTAGTTTATTCATTTATTTTCGGAGTTGATAATAAATTCTAGTAATACTACGAACACGTACATATGTGCATAGATCAGACACATATGTACCCGAGACATGATATTTAAAATGAGAGGTACCTCTAAGATTTTCCACTAATATTGTTCAAAGAAAATTATTTGTATGATGAAATCAAATATATGCTCATATAAAAATGCGCAACTGCAGATATATTTAACCTAAGATTAGTTATAAATTATAGCTAGTCGTTCGTGCTATTATCAACCATGTAGTTAGTTATTCAACATGTCTGGTTGACAAACACAGAGAAAAACTGAAGGAGAGAGGTAATTAGGTGCTTGGTTGACCAAATGGAAAGATATCAGTATCCTAAACTTAATTTTTAATCCATTAAGGCCCTGTTTGATACGAGGGTTGGAGGATGAGATTGGATTAATTGAGAATTCTGTTAGACCTTTAATACTTTGTTTGGTGTTGCAAAAAATGAGAGGATTGCTAATACCATGGGATTGTGAATCCCACAAAAGCATGGGATTACCCATCCCAAGAGAGGTTGGGTATTGGTAATCCTATCCCATGGGATTGGAAGGATTCCTCTCATGTGCAAACCCCTCCCAGCTGTGCAAACTACCAAACCCCATGATTTAATCCTATACTAGACAAAATAAACATGTTATTAACAATCTCATGATCTAATCCTGTGCAAAAACAAACATGGGAAAATAATTTGTCTTCTCATTAATAATCTCACCTTATAACCAATCTCAATCATAATCTCATCTCATTACCAATCCCCTCAAAACAAAACCTCATATCAAACGGAGCTTAAAAGTACAATTTGTTTACAAGAGGGAGGTTTTTGAGAATAAGAGGAAGATTGAGGGGTACTTGTGAGCGGAGAAGTAGGGCAGGGAGTCATTTTTCAGTGCTGAGCGGGTACCACATGATACCCAAGCAGGTGATCTGGGCCTGGGCCATCTGTTTCGGTTTTGGACGGTTCAGATTATGGATAGAGAAACAAGAGAGAGGGTTTCAATGTAGACCATTCAATATACTTTTGGGCGACCTAAATGTAACAGGATGTTCACAAATAAACCAAAATATGAGCAACAAAAATTTGGAATTGTTCTGGGCAAGCTGGTCTCCATCCCTTGTATTTTCCTTTGAAATTCAACGATTGGCAAAGGAATATTTGAAGCCGGGTTTGTGCATTGGGAGCTGCGCGAGATGACGAGGAGCTAGCTGTGTTTAGAGTTTAGACGAGGCTGCATGCATGAAATAGTAGAGTAGTAAAAAGAGTCAAAATGAAGCAACGTTGTCTAGCTGTATGTCGGTAATAAATAAGTAAATTACTCCAGAGTTACGTTGCCGTTACCGGTGGTGACGGTCGTTCTACGTTAATTATCACAGCTAATAATAACTCAACTACTCCATGAACTACTTTTTTACTTCTGCGTACTTATTTCTGTTGTTATTGTCGTCCCTGCAGTTTTGACCGACTGCATGTTCCCATTATTAAACGCGAGAGTGATTTTCCTTTGAAATTCAACGATTATGCAATTGTGAATCTCACACGAGTGATCGATTTTAAATAAAATTGAGTGATTTTAGATCAATTATTTACGCATATTTGATGGAGTTGATTTTTAGTGAGTTTTATTGGAAAGTAATTCTAATATGAATAGATGGTTTGAATCGTCCGTGTATGGGTCTCTAAAGCTGATCGGGACATGGTGGGTGCATGGTAGTCTGAACAAATAACAGAGTTCGAAATTCAATGACTTCAAAATTTCGTGGACCGACGGGAATTGACTCTTGTACCGTGATCCTAGTCGGTTTGGTTCGAGCGGTACTAGTTTCAAGGCGTAGAAAGTGCAAATGCATTGGAATGGTACAACGGGAGTAAGATCCAAAGGTGATCCTTCATTGCTTCATCCACCCACCTCCACGAGCAGAGTCTGAATCCAACATTGGCGAGAGTCAGATCCACAGACTACAGGTGATTTTTAACATGATGCTTCTTAAATAGTATTTTTTTTATACTCTATTTGTACCCTCGAATAAGTATTTAATTTTAATGTGAGGTTTATGAAGTGAAATAGCTATTGTTCTTTTTAAAATTTCTTTCTTACAGTGTTAAGACAGCCGTGTATATATATATACATACAGAGAGGATCTAGTCAGGACTCCTTGACTTTGTTAAAATACGGACCTCCCCTCTCCCGGCCAAATGGTTGGGATCCGAACCGTTGGATGTGTTTAAAATGTGTTTTCAAGAGCCTACGCAAAGATTCGGCAAAACAATATGAACGGGAAGGGCTTCATCCAAGCAATTTTTCATGAAACATATATCCTATGTTTGTATGAAAAACTGCTTGGATGAAGCCCTTTTCGTTCATTTTTTTTGCCGAATCTTCGCGTAGGCCCTTTTTTTTTAACTGGTCTTCGCGTAGGCCTTTGAAAATACATTTTAAATACATCCAACCGATCGGATCCCAACCATTTGTCCGGGAAATGGCCGGGAGAGGGGAGGTCCAGATTTTTTTAAAGTCAAGGAGTCCTGACTGGTTTCTAAACCTATATATATATATATGTCCAATGTTTGATTTTTAATTGACTGAAATTAGTACCGAAAGTTTATTAGCCGGAGCCGACGCCATCGCCAACACATAGCCGACTTCTGCCTCAATTCTTATAATAATAATAATAGAATTCCCAAACTTATTATTGAATCAACGAACCAACCATCAACTACTATTTGATTAGTTCATTTATTGGCGAAATGCACCCAATAAAAAAAATATTCGGATAATATACATGTATGTGTATATCAGTTGTAAGTCTCCCAACGTATTTCATTTTTCGTGAACAACGTGCATATCCATCGGTTTTCAGTCAGTTGAATGGAGATTGTTTGAGAAGAGATATATACAAAATGCAAGCTTATTTGACCTTGTTTTTTCTTAGTTTAGTTTTAGTTTTACTTTTGATAACGTCATCATTTTCATCATTTCTCTCTCTATCTCTCTCCAGTCATTACATTTACTGACATCATCAAAACTAAACTAAATTATCTAACCAAACACAACCATTATATTTTTTGACAATTACACCGAATTTATCAAATCCATCATGTATGAGTCCGCGATACACATGTGTGTGCTCTTTTAACCTATCTAGGTTGTAAGGAATAAAAATTATACATAGGGATGACAATTTCCCTAAACCCAATGGATACCCGCCCCACCTCCGGCTATTTTTGGAGGCGGATATTATTTGATTTTTCGTCCAATAGGAGCGAGTATGGTAGAACTTAAAGAATCTCCAGTTGAAAATGGAGCGGGTATAATTTTGTGATACCCGTCTCCGAATACCCGTACCCGCCCCCATTTCAAATTGTATATATATATTTTTATGAATGTATATGCGGACATATAGTAGAATATAAATGTGTATGTATATGTGCATATATATAAGTACGCATATTGGTATAATTTATGTATATTGTTCCGAATTAAAACTACATATGGTTTAAGTGTTTAAAAAAGTTTAATGATGGTAGTTTTTAAAATTATATATAATCTTGGTAGACTATTATCTCTTCGCAACTTTCTATTCTACTTTGTTTTAAATGGTTATTTTTGTTAGTATAGGACACATAAATTAGATCTTATCGTCTCTCTTTTCTTTTTTCCCCAACTAGTTTGGATATGGATTTACCCAAATATACTTGATTCCCAATAGGAAGGGTATGGAGGTGGGGATGGGGAAGAACTTCATAATTGGGGATGGGAGTAGAATAGGGTCCTCCGATGCATACCCTACCCGTTGCCATCCCTATTTATACAATATACATCGTATTCGGTTTGTTTAAGAACAAAACTTATGCGTATCTTTTTATTATGTTTAATTAAGGAAAAAAATATCCAAATGGTCCTTGTAGTTTCACCTGAGTCTCGATTTAGTCGATCTAGTCTCAATTGCACTATAACGAACCTTGTAGTTTCAATTTTGGTTGAATTGAGTCCCCAACATTAACTTCCGTTAGAAAACTTAATGGAAATCCCAATTTGGGGGTTTTTTTTTTTTTATGGTCTAACTTGTCTTTTCACCCACCCTTCTTCTTTCCCAATTTGAAACCCTAACCTTAAATCGACCTAGTCCATGGCCTCCGGCCGGGATTCTGCCGCAATGCCGACCCGACCTCCCATCTCTTTCTCTCTCTCTCTACTATAGTCCACCTTTGTAAGCCCTAAACCACCATAATCAAAAAATACATCTCATCTCATAACCCAATCGGCAAACCCATTCTCTTCCCCAATCCGACACCACCAATACCCACACCACCGAGACCTCCATAAACCCGACCTCCTATCTCTCACAAACCGATCTCTCTCTCTCTCTCTCTCTCTCTCTCTCTCTCGGTTCCAGAAAACCCACCAAATACTCCTCTCACCCGAACCAAACCAACCAAACCACCAAAATCTTCACCAATCAGTCTTGGAAAGGGTAGGTTTTGGTTGGTTTGGTTCAAGTGAGAGGAGTATTTGGTGAGTTTTGTGGAACCATGAGAGAGAGAGAGATGATGATCGGTTTGTGAGAGATATGAGGTCGGGTTATGGAGGTCTCGGTGGTGTGGGTATAGGCGGCGTTGGGTTGGGATCTCAGTAGTGTGGGTATTGGTGGTGTCGTGTTGGGGAAGAGAATGAGTTTGCCGATTGGGGTTTGAAAGATGAGATGGATTTTCGGTTATGGTGGTTTAAGGCTTACAAAGGTGGGCCGGGGTTTTAAAGATGAGATGGATTTTCGGTTATGGTGGTTTAAGGCTTACAAAGGTGGGCTATGGTGAAGAGAGAGAGAGAGAGAGAGAGAGAGAGAGAGAGAGAGATGGTCAGCATTGCGGCGGAATCTGGTGCCAAAGGCCATGGACTGGGTCGATTTAGGGTTGCAAATTGGGGAAGAAGAAGGGTGGGTGAAAAGACGAGTTCGATGCTTGCGACCTTAGATTGTATCGTAGATGATGTCACCCTAAGCGTAGGGCTAGATATCGCATAACATAATAATCGGTAAGACCGGAATGATGGTTTTAGCCTTAAAGTGGCAAACTTGGCTTTTGGAGTTTGTTTGATGAAATTCTCTTTCTACTTCTAATGCGATTGAAAACAAATATATAAATTATAAATTAAAGACGGCAAGGTCTAGAGGTTCATACCATCTATGACTAGGGATATTCAATGGCTCTCAACTATAACTCAAGTGAGAGACAAAGTCAATTGCTCTTACTCGGAAGATTTAACAATGAAGATCATTTTGACTTAAAAAAATGGGTTTACCAATGGGATAAGTTTTTTGAGACATTTTTACAAACCTTTGGATTGACATAGCTTTAAGTATCATATGTGACAAGTAGTCAAGCCCTTGCCTACACAAGATCAAAAAGGTTAACAACTCCTAGTTTTGGTACATAAAATTGAACCTACCTAATGAAAACCAATCTTTGTCACAAAAATAAAATTTGTAAATGGAAAGAAATCCTCTTAGACATTTTTTCGAACACCCAAAGTGACATAGCTCAAAGCATCGTGTGTGCCAAGCGATTTGTCCACACCCAATCACAGAGGTTAATAACTCTAAGTTTAGACCGAAAATAGAGTGATTAATCCATTCACAAACCCACAATAAGTATATAAACGTGAGAAACCATTGAAACACTGAAGTCATGGAGTGATATTCACCCCATGACCAAGCCTAATCTACTACTCAAACATGATTAAGCTAAACATTAAAGGAAATATGAAGGAAATACAAAACATAACAAAAATGAAAATAAAGTATGAATTTATAAAGATTAGAGAAGTGCTTACAACATTAATGAAGGAGAAAACCTTGGTTCTTGAAGATTGAAACCTAAAATCTAGAGAGAAGGAGTAGCTAATTTAGACTAGAAAACTAACTAATGAGGGAGAGAGTGGGGAAAGAGAGGGAGAGAGAAATTTATACAAACACCTTCCCTCTCTCTCAAAATATCTTAATAATGCTTTTAGTAGAAACTTTTCATTTATGGAAAGTCCAAAAAGTTGCTAAAAAACCACCATGACCAAAGTGGATCGATCCACATTGAGAGTGGATCGACCCAGAAGTGTCTGTTGAGCTTCTCGGATTAAGTGGATCGATCCAGATTGGTCTGTTAAGGCAGATTTTTTACCCAACTTCGCGGGCACGCTCCGGCTTCGTCCGAACTCGGAATGAGGCGATTCTTGAACCGTTGAAAAGCTCTATGAGTCTACTTTATAACCCAATTAACCTCACATTCATAGCATTTTTATCTTGAAAATAATGAGCCTTTTTCTATTAGTTGGTCTGATTTTCTCGAGGCTCGTAACTCCAAATTTATTGTTTTTTTGTTCTAGGCCTTCCTTGAACCTTCCAAAGCTTCTTGAATCGACTTCTAAACTTTGGCGATTGTCCTCCATGGCATTGCGGGACCTTGGGTACTTCCGGATACAACCGGGGATTATTAAGAGTTTTGGACACAACTTTTAGTTCCGATTTTCTGAAACTCATAAAAAACACAACTCGCGCAAAATCAATCGTATAAAGTCACAAAATGCAAGTGTGAGTGATCACAATGAGCGAGATAAGCCGGATATATACAACATTTGGGGTTTATCATTCAACCATCAAACCCCCAAATTGGGATTTCCATTAAGTTTGCTAGCGGAAGTTAACGTCGGGGACTCAATTAGACCAAAATTGAAACTACAAGGTTTGTTGGAGTGCAATTAAAATTAGAGGGACTAAATCGAGACTCGGTGAAACTACAAGGACTATTTGGATAATTTTTCCTTAATTAAGTAAACATTGCAATCTCTAATAGGGTATATGATATTTTATCTTTTTAGAACTATTGTATAATTGAAGAGTGAAAATTTATATCATCAGACCTTTTATTTTTTGTGCAACAACTTTTGTTGATATTTTAAATTCTATCTGCACTTATACTATATCTCACAATAATACGATACATAATAAAGAAAAGTACATGTGTATTTTGTTTTGAAAAACTTGCCTATAAAGCTCAACTATAACATCGTAAATACAAGAAAGGAACCTTACAATTGAAACAATGTAATAAGCACAATTTGGTGATGAAAAACAAATAATCAACATGAGCCTGGTCGGTTTACGTTTAGTGAGGAGAAAAACAAAAATGAAAAGGATGCTATATTAATTAATTTCTTAGAGCATCCCTAATGGCATACTCAAAAAGAAAAAAAAACTCAAATTTTGGTATTTAGACACTCAAAAAGGGCTCACAATGACATTTGGATAAATACTCAAAGTTAACAACATTTTTTATGAATACTCAAATTTTTGCATTTGAATACTCAAAACTACGAACATTTTTCCAATAATCAAACTTGCATACTCAAAACTATCAACATTTTCTCCACTTTTGATTATGGACAAAAATAAACCATTGTAAAGCTTCACATTGTTAACTTTAGAAACTCATTAAATGAATACTCAAAAGATGATGTGACAACATTTGAGTATGTCATTAGTGATGCTCTTAGGGGTGGTTTGGGTGAATTGAAAAAACTAGTTTTTTAGTTTTTTGGTTTTGTCCTTATTCAATTTTTTTTTGCATTTGTTAGTTTTCGGTCGATTTTTTGTGGTTTCTTGGCTTGCCTCGACGAGAGAAATCTAAAAAGTATAAAATTATTAGCCAAACTTAAAGTTTTGTGAATAAAGACGAAAAATAATTCAATTAAAAAAATTTGAATAATGACAAAACCAAAAAACTAAAAAACTAATTTTTTCAATTCACCCAAACCACCCGTTAATCACTGTCCCAAGACCGTATTGTCACTATAGCTTGACTTAATTAAAAAAAAAAAAAATACTTGAATCATTTCATGACTCTTATTTTATTTTTTTTCTACCAATTTTAAAGTGGAAGATAACATTTAAATATATGTAGCAATCAGAAATTAGTCAAATTAATAGAAAAATGCAGATAAAAAAAAAGATATTAGTATAAAATTGGAACGTGATGGCCCCATGTGATGGGCCAAAAAATAGCCTGGGACCCAAGTGGGACGTTGGGCGATGCTGTCTGCCACGTGGTCAACATCGGCCCTACATTGTCGGTCGCTGCCATCAATTTCATTTCACAATGTGAAAAATTGTGGTAAAATTCTCAAATCAGAATACTCGACTGGGTCGTTGAAATTTAAAAAATATATTAAAATGTGTAACAAATGTATATCTTTTAATTTATAACATTTTTTTATAGTCAATATGAATCTTATTTGATAGATCTCAATTAAATTTTTTAAAACAAAGATTTCAAAATCGTAAAAAATATTATAGATTATGAAATATAGACTATTTTTTGAGAAGTTCCAAAAAGAAAACAGACACAACAAATTGGGACGGAGAGAGTATACATGAATGCTAAAAAACGAATAAAAAATGAAAAAAGTACACTCTAGTGTGCATTTTTTTTTTGGTTTTCCTCTTACCTTCTTATCGGCCCCCGATAAACTAATAATTGAAAAGGACCCATATTCTATTATGATAGTACAAAAATTAATGACCAATGCCTATAAAATTATTTTCTCCCACAACATTATTCACCAATAAGGCAATAATGCCTCACCCATCGAGTTAATGCCGAATAATGTAATGCTTAATAATGCAGGATAATTGTAAAATGGAAAATAAAAAAAAAAAACCCGCCGTGGGCACGTGATGCCGGAATGAACTTGGGCCGTCATGGGGGATTGGAAAAATATTTATAGCTTTATTTTACAAGTATGAGTCAGATGAATTGAGTGACATTTTTTAAGTGTCAGCTAGATTAATTTGTCAACATACTTACATGGTTCAATGGCATCCGATGAGCTACTTCAAACTCATAGGTGATTATTTAGTTTTATTTTTTTATAACAGGATGTTCGGTCCAACTTCAGAGCAGTTCGACTAATTACAGGGCTTTGAAGGTATTGATCAAGTAAAAACTCCAGTGGCCTCAAGGTTTGAAACGGTTGGTGTAAGGGAAGTTCGTGTTTGAGTAAGATGAAATAAGGAGATAAGAATAAATAATGGTATAGATGAGAGAATAGAGGGATCTAGGATAAAGGTGTAGAAGAGAGCAGATATGCATAGAAAAAACTAGGTGAAGAAGAGACCAGATGTGCATAGAAAAAATTAAGACAAAGGGAGCTCTTATGCTAATCCATGGGAGTGCCCGAGTGATCTAGAGAAAATAGGCTAATGACACTAGAGAGAATATTCTCCTCTCAAAATCAGTGACCATCTACTTTCTCTCTTTAGGATGACACACTCTGTCAATCAAATCACCTTTGGAAATTATGAAAGAAATGTCTCATATTTTATAAGCACACTGAGCCAATACTCAGGCACTAGGTGCCTTCCTATAATACGAGGACTCGTGTCCTTTCCGTACACCTTGATCGTGCAAGTGACGTCATCCACCACGAGGCTGACCCTCACGGTTACTCAAGCGCGCTACTCCACCCTCGCACATCAAACCTCTCTTCTTTTGTAGCCGCCAAACCATTAAATCCCTTCCCATTCTTGTATAGGCAAGGTCATGACATGTTCAGTCGTGCCTGTACCGCAGCCAAACCTCAAAGAGCCCCTTGGGTCCTGCCTTAGACCGGAGTAGGTGCTTGTCTGGGCTAAATATAAATGGATAGCATTTCGCGTTCTCGCTCATATCTTTGAGCCACACAAGCCGTTATGCCTATGGGCTTTCCTCCATGTACAGATGGCCCATGGCTAAGTGTATGTGCCCTTATTCGGCCTTAGTAGGGTGTGCGCCTTGCTCCTTTTACTGAAAAAGGGTCCGCTAGTGACACTCACCTGGACTTACCCGCGCAACTTTGTCACTTGTCACATTGTCCTTAAGTGGCACTTGTCACCTTGTGGTTAGAATGTCAATGTTGACTTTTGTCAACATTTTTTTGAAAGACGTTTCTTATAGTAGGCCTCTGTGAAATTTGAGCATACGACTATGATTATATTTTTCTAATGTCCAAGTGTTCAACATAGTGCAATATTGTTAATTAGAGTGGTAATCCCTGAGGATTGATTTGAGTTTGAGTAGGACAGCAGGTAAGCACTTAATTTTCCAAACACGTAGGCTCATCTCTCACATTAGTAAAAAAATACTGTACTGATATCACTGAGAATTAACGAATACGATTCTCGAATTAGTCGTGGTGGTGCTCAAGAGAGAGTGATATCTCCCATCGTAAATTATAGTAATCAAATTTAGTTTTGTTTTAGTGATCGTAAAATAGTGGATCAAACTTAAAGAAAAAAACATATTTAATTCTTAATTATTTATCTTCCACGAACTCAGTTATATACATTACCAAAAGAAAAAAAAAAACCCTTAATTATTTAATTCTCACTTTCATAGTTTGGAATTTCTCATTAGTTAGTGATGTTGTTATATACTCCCTCCGTCCTAATTTTATAGTTCCTCGTTCTATTCTAACCAAATAAAAAAACGATTATATCTTTCAATCGATAATACATTTTATATGTAATATGGATCTTGTTTGATAGATCTTAATTTAATCTAATAAACAAAATGTTCAAAATCACCTAAAGCATTGTAGATTATAAGATATAGTACTTTGAAAAGTGGCATGAACTCCCAAAAAAGACTATAAAATTGGGACGGATGAAGTAATATGGTCGGAGGTAATATTAGTATCTCCGATGATGGTAGCGGTATCACGGTTTTACCTAGTACTACTACAACAAATATATTTGGTGTACTTCATATGCTATTTACGTTCACGTTCTTTAGTCTTCACAATGAAGTAGGTCCATTACGAAAATGGCAATTGCATGTGCCACCAATATGTAAGCATATTTCATCTCCATTTTTGCTAAACATGGCACAATGTGTGTCCACAAATATATAATATGAGGGCGACATGTGATGTTGTTCCTTATCATCTCATCATCTCTATTCTAAACGGAGACTCCAAGAAAAAAAGACCCACCCGAATCATAAATCATTGCCTAAACATTTGGGCCCGAGTGACGTTCAATGTTGGGGCTGGGTCTAAATGGTTTTGGTTGATTTTTCTTCATTCCAATTCTTGTACAAGAATATCAAATTACTAGTGTCTTGCCCGTGCCTGAAGGGAACAGAGGTTCTTTGCTGTCTTCGACAAAGGGGGCCGGCCGTCCCCCGATTTGCTGTTTGGCCTCGCTGCCGATGATCTAAAACATTCATCGTCGAAGAAATTTCGCCGAAGAGTAGAATAAGTGTACTCAAAAAATTAAATTTCAATTGGATACTATTTTGTACTTGATCGGTACAAATATAACTCAGCAATAATGGGTTTGAGTGGGTATGATCTAGTGTTTTAGATGCATTCTCTTCAAGATAAAAATGTTTCGATTAGGTACTAAATGATATTCGATTGAGCTAATTTTTGGTACACTTGTTCTACTCGGCGAGATCTTCGACGTGAACGTTTCCGATCATCGACACGACCTGACCGGGCCCGAATCGTCGGGGGATACGGGCGAGTCTTGTCCCTGCAAGGACAAAGAGCCTCTGTTCCTGCCTGAAGGCACTGGACGAAGTTCAAAAGGCTTAACCAACCATAAATGCACTTATT
Source organism: Vaccinium macrocarpon (assembly GCA_022606695.1). NCBI lineage: Eukaryota > Viridiplantae > Streptophyta > Magnoliopsida > Ericales > Ericaceae > Vaccinium > Vaccinium macrocarpon. The sequence goes on from CM040180.1 coordinate 7,902,485, forward strand.
TCAGCATCGAGTATTTTGGCTAATGCTATGCCACCACCCCTATCATGATTGTTAAGTGAAACTAAAAAGAAAAACAAAGTTAGTAACATCTAATTGGCCAATTCACGGTTTCTACATTATAAGAGGGCAAAAAATTTAAACGAAAAATCTTTTACCCTTCAAAAATCAACTAAACCAATGAATGAATGGATTTGATCAATACTTCTCTACCACGTATTTTGGAAACTTTAAAAAATGCACAAACTTTCTGAGATATCCCAAAATGGAATATTTGACAGCCTTTGCAGGAGTATAAAACCCAGCAGTTCATGTAGAACAAAAATATAATTTTGAGGATCGCTAAAAGAATCTTTCTTATTTTTTTTTCTTTATGAATTTCAAACCAGTAATCCAAATCATTTGAAAATTTAGATTGTGTGTACGAGATATTGTTAGGAGAAAAAAAGAGTATTTTTTAAAATTTGAAATTTGAGTATTTTTTGAAATTTGAAATTCCCATATAAAATGAGGATTTGGGCCTTGTTATAGATTTTGTTAGGAGGGAAATGTTAGTAGAGAAATGAGAGATCTTTGAAACATGGAAATGCCATGTAGGACATTTTGAAAAAACCTTTGTGTAATGTAATATAGATATTAATGTAGAGTATGGTTTATCTTAAGAGACACAGCTTATCTGTATTTTTTAAAAAAATCAAAATTGTTTATTTTTCAAATTCTTCTCGTCACCAAGTACAAAGATTATGAGAATTCGGATTGGCAACTTTTTGCCTGTCTGAATACACGAAATCATGCCCCAACCATGAAAAAAGAAAAAAAGGCAAAACGATAAGGCATCATATGAATTTTTTCTAATAACAAGGTGCGTCTACTTATGATCGTCTAGAAAAGGCTTAAAACATTAAAGTAAATGAATGCACCAATCTCCAAACTAGATTAATCATATTTGAGGATTACATGGATCAAATCAAGCATATTACGTTGGAGTAATCGAATAAAAGATTGGCATATAGAAGGTCTCAACCCGGAAAAAAAAATCCCTGTCTTGCTAAGAGGTTTTCTGAACTTTTTTTAGTTGATGTATTTTGAGATAATGACTTTTCTCGAAAAGCACAATAAGTTAAAAAAAAAAAAAAAAAGCTCTTAGCAGATCAGGGTTTCATTCTTTCTCAATGACTCAACTATACACAAGTAAAAAGTTACATCCCCATTTTGAGATGTGATTAAGAGAATTGGGAAAGGGATGGGGGAATTTTAAAGCATGTACATGCACATGAATATGTAGAAAGGAAGGAAATCAAGGCAAACATGCTATCCCCATATCCTCTTTTTTCCTTCTTTCCAGGTGCAATGTACATGCCCTCTCAATCCATTCTTGAAAATGCACTTAATTTAATGAGTTACAACCAATTGATAGTACACTTCATTGGGTGTCTAAACATTCTTTAGTCTTAATCAACCCACATTCTTCTTCTGTGATCACATGAATTAGCCTCATCAAATTATACTAGTTCTCACAAACTCCCTAATCATTGACTCAGATCCCAACTACCATTGTGGGAGAGACAGAGAATACATGGGATCAACTACTATTAAGGGCAAATAATTGTAAGACCTCAACTGACAAGATTCCCTAATCACTGGTCTGGGGTTTTCCCCTAATAAGTTCACTCTTTGCTATGGAAAATGACATTGATTCTAAAATCAGCTTCGTGGGCTGTCGTTCAAGTTGAAAAATTATTTTGATTTATATGAAAAGTATGTGAAAAAATGTTTTTAAAAAAAGTGTAAAAAATACACCGAAGTATTTTTTTTGTTTTCTTATTTGCTTATTGTCAGCTCAAAATCAGCTCAGTGGGCTGACAATAATAGAAAGCCCCTTTTTAGTTTGGTACAATATTAAAAAGCTGAAAATGCATTCTGTTGCACCGTTTTGGTACTATTTTGGCACAATCTCAAATAAAACGTTAAATTGTACCTTTCCTTCTTCTTTTTTTTTTTTTTTTTTTTTTAAGAAATCATATGGCTTGGATGATATGTCAAGTTTGACAATTGTCAATTTTGATGCCAAATTTGGCCTCAAGAGTGACTTTGCCAAAATTTACCACAATGGTGGAGACTAGAGTTTCCTCATATATCAGATTTTGACCTTCACATGGAATTTGGTAGACTTGCTAAGAGATCTCAGGTTTGAATATTAACAATGGACTAATGGGTCATTTGATTCTCCACTCTCCTAGTCTCCTTGAAGTTGCTATTCCCAGAACTCCAAAGAGTGGAAAAAAATTCAAAAAATAGTTGGATGCCTTGTAAAACTTTGTAGTTCCTTTTTTTATGTTATTAGTATATCATGGCAGTTCAAGAAGTGGCGGACGCAGGATTTCTATGCCGGGGATCTAATCATATATATTCATAAATTAACAATAAAATATTACTCTTATAAATTAATAACACAATTTGAAGTGACCTTTCTTCTTAATTTTTGTAAAACCCTAAAATATAATTAAAAAATTAGAATAATTGGAGAGTTTGCAGGGCCCGGGCCTCAGTTTGCATCCCTTAGGTACTCCCCCGAGGTCAAGCAAGCTTTCTAACTATGTTGCCAAGAGATTTAACTCTCAAAATTCCAATGAGCCATGGAATTCGTGACCCAACCAGTTTATGATACTTGGAATGGGCTCAGACGCTGTCTACTTTTGGGCTGCAAAAGATAATTCATGCAATTGCAAACGTCCAAAAGTGTTTTCAATGAGCCAGATTTGTTGAAAGTATATTTTGCACAAATTTGAACTATTGATTGTCAAAATGATATACATGTCAAACAAATGAATGACATGTATTTGGTCCATTTGGAGGTTAGTAAAAAAATAAAAACTTGAAAAAATGACCCGTATTGAACTCTTGTCCTAACCCTAAATGAAGCTCAGATGTCACGACCTAGTTTCAGCCTACAGAGTGGAACACAATTAGTTATCCGCAAACACAAGAACTATGCCATCGCCCATCGCCGACGTCTTTTCTCCATGCATCAGCGACAACACAGTTGAAATGAAATTTCTATATATTCATTTGAAAAAGAAAGAAAGAGAGAAAGCAACCATTAATAATACAGCTAGCCAGGGCTTCTGTTTGTCAGGTGACCCATCAAATTTGGTTTTTATCAGATGTTAATAGACAAACCATGATTAGCACAGAGAAGATTCTCAAAATTGCTGAGCTGAAGCAGAGGGAAAAACCATTAGAATAAGTCAATGGCCCCTCCAACTTGGTTATTAGTTATTTCAGTTACTGCTAACAACAAGAAAGGAGAAAGAAAAATACAAGAAGAACCTAAATTATTACTAACAAAAAGGACAAAGAAGCTACATTATTGGTTTATATTATTGTGCAAGAAGAATAAATTGGCAAATACATAACATTAATGAACCTCAAAGGGGCTTGGCAATTAGGCGTGAGAAAGTAACAAGTGTATGTCCTCCATGAAGTCGCGTGTTCAGATCCATAACCAAACATTTCATACCTTGGGTTACTAAAACGTTTGCCTGATCTTTAGTCACGATGCGCATAAACGGCCGGAAACATCAGGTTATAAGAAAAGGAGATGACATTTACATTCGATTGCAACCATAGTGAAAGTGACAGTCACGTGAAGAAGAACACTTCCATATGAGTTGATTGTCTTTGGTAGGATCCCATCACACCCACAGAGAGAGAGAGAGAGAGAGAGAGAGAGAGAGAGAGAGAATATGGCATAAACAAATGAGATGACAAGTTGTTTTAAAATTGAATATAAGCCTTTTTAATTGTGATCAGAACCGAGTATTCCTACCCAGCCTAGCGACAATGAATGACTGGCCTACAAATTAGCTGCTGCAGGAGCACCTCTGTCTAATGAAAAATGAACAGAGCAAATAGTTTCTTCTTCTTCTCTCTCTCTTCTTCTCTCTCCCTTTTCTCTCATTATTTCAATTTGTTTACACAAAAATCTGTTTGATTGAATTGTTTCTACGAAAGTGTGTAGATCGATTTGATCTTTTCTTCATGGTATCAGAGCGGGGCCTATTCCACTCCACATTAAAAAAAAAAAATTCACAATCCACGCCCCACGATGTCAGACCAGCAAAAAGGCTGCACGATGATAGGACCCAAAAAGTGGCCACACGCGATAGACCTCAAATGCGGCTGCACGTGAGGGGGGATATTAAGGAAAATTGTCCCACATTGCCTAGGAGTGGAATGGGTGATCACTTTATATATGCTGGGACCTCTCAACTCATTGCCAATTAGTTTTGAGATGGATATAAATGCTCTACAGTTTGTTTGTTGAATGTGCATTAAGCTACACAAACAACATTGCCCTACCAATTTTGAGCGGTTTGCAGATTCAAATTTCATTTCACACATATTGATCAAAACAACGTTCATCTATGTTCGATCAATTGACAAGAATTTCTATGGAAGAATGTTCTTTCCAAAAAAAGGTAGTACAAGTTGATACGGGAAGGGTCAGATCCAGTCTCATAGGAGGGCTCAATTCATAGTGAACTAGGAGGCAGAAAGCGTTTATCCGAAATAGAAGAAAGCCAAAGGCAGAAACATCTTCTTAGAACAACGCAGACGGGACTCAGCGAGGAGACGGTACTCAAATTCAATCCCAAAGTGCGAGTAGGACTCTTGATGAATTGAAGGACGAAGAAAGCCATTAGTTGCCGAATCTCAATCTTTTGACTCCTAGTGAATCTCAGTCTTGTTTTAAAACTAAAATACTCATTTGTTGTGACATTGACACATTTGATGTGGCTAATTATTCTGCTAAGGCTTTCTTGGCCTTTGACACTTTGCGATGAGAACGCAAAAAATGAACCTTCCTGGCAGAGCCGGCTCTGGGCTAAAGCCCGTAAAGAAACCGCTTAAGGCCCCCATATTTTGTGTAATTTTGGGGCCCCCCAATAATATAGGTCCATAGTTATTAGGTATATATAAAAAAATTAAGTTTAATTTGTCTAATAATTTGAGGGCCTAATTTAAAATAAGACCCAAGTGAAAGAGCCCAAATGAAATATGATTTGGCACCTATTTCATTGTTTTGAAAAATTAAGGGTCCTAAGTGTCAATAAAGGAGTTAAACATCATGGGGTTAAGATCATGAGCACATCAATGTTTTAAAACCCGGACCAGTGAGCGAATCGGAAAAGGGACCGAACGGATGGGTCACCGGTCGAATCGCGGTCGAACCGGAATCGACCTGTGATGTCATAGTTATGTTAAATAATATATTATACATATATAATTTAATAGAATAAGCATTTAAAAAAGTGAACTTTGATAGCCCAAGTATTTTCTAGTCAATTCTCCCTCAATCCCACATCGGTGGGACAAAGAATCAATCTTTGTTTTTCCTTCTATAAAAGGTGGTTACCTTCACTCCTGTATTCAATCCCACATCGGTGGGACAAAGAGTACATCTCTTGCTTTTCCATCTATAAAAGGAAGAGAAGCTTTTAATCTTAAACTGGCATTAGCGTATAGGCGTGTGGAGCGGCAACTCCACCGCTAAGATAAGTTTCTGCGACGTGTGTAAGCATTGGTCATAAATGGGTGCAAATTTCAGTTCAAAATTTTCCGGTCCGAGTTGATAGACCCAGCTACAGTTCGAACAAGTTGGCAGTTTGACCGTCCGGCTTGAACGATTTTCATATTTTAGACCGGTTTTTGGAAAGAAGCGGTTTTCGAATGAAACCGAACCAGTTGAAGGTCCGGTTGACGAAAAAAAAAACGCAACAATCAAAAAAACGCAACAATCAGTGAAGATTCGTGATTTCTTTATGGGTAATTTTTTTTTTCCTGTTTCTTGTTTGGAGAGATTTTCTTATTTTCTCTATAGGGTTTCCATTTTTTTTGGAAGCCGATTTTTCTTCTTGTGCACTTTAATTGATGCTCTTCCTTTGATTTACTCGACCATGTCACAAGACAGATTGAATGGATTGGCTATGTTGTCTATTGAAAAGGCTATGGTGGAGAAATTAGATTATGCAAGTTTAATTAGTACTTTTGCTGCTAAAAACACGAGAAGAGTAATATTTAAATGATAGTTTTTAATGTATTGTACTGGCTATCGATTCTAGGTACTTGTGGTCTCAAATTATTGTATTATCTTCCGTACGAATGTTTTTTCTTTCTCTTATTGTTCACTATGCAAAAAAAGATTGATGGCCCATTTTTTTTTCCTTTAAAAGTTCGGCTTTAAGCCCACAAAAACTCAGAGCCGACCTTGCTTCCTGGGAGTCACAAGAGGGTGGTTATGGCCCTCCACAAATTAACTTACAACTAACCCCTTCCCTGACTTGTAATCTTTTACAATAGTGAGTTTTGCACCATAACCCTCTCTAATTAACCCACGTTTCCGTGTTATGAGTTCTGAATTCGGTTCACAGATTTCCCTCGACTCTTCTTTGAAGCAAATGTACTCCTTACGCACTACTTTTGTGTTCCCCTTAATCTTGCTAGAATTTTTCCACTTCCCAAATCCAGCTGCTCTAGCATAATTGTTATAAAACTCATGAGCGGCATCTAATGTATCAAAGTGTTGCTTAATTTTAGGTCTCAAATCCCTTTCTACTTGAGGAATGTGTATCAGTATGGCCAAAGCAGCAGATGGTACTTATATATCTTCCAATGACTCCATCCTACAAAACATTAGACAAACAAAATTGTCAATTATGAGAGTGCTTTTCTGGATTCAATTTAACTAAATAGAAGAAACAACTGAACCTTCCACAATTGACAAAACAGTAACAAAATTGACACCACATATGCCTTATGTCATGCCTTAAAAACAGAAATTCAATAAAATGCATGCCTTATGTCAAACTTTATAGAAAAAAAGTAGGACACCACATGCTAAAATACATATTACATGGTAAGGCTCAATATTATGTCATTACTGGAAAATAAGGCCCGCCAAAATTCTCAACCCCTTGGATCATTCAAGTATGAATATGCAAAATTACTACATAATGTGCATTTTAGGTCTTCTTTGTAGTCCAGGGACTACTCATGTCTCAATCATTACAGCTTGTAATAGTGGGAAATGCCACTATGCTTTATTAGTAACTTCAGCATTCCAACCTTTGAAAGTCTAAGAGGAAACTGTTGAAAAGTTACAACTACAACAGTAAGTAACGCAGTTATACCAAATTCATAGCACTTCACACACATTACACGGCAATAGTCGTGCATACTAAATATGGCCATCATACTCGTGCAGTTGTAAAAAATCACAAATAAGAAGCATTTGCAATGAAACCCTAACTCTAAAAATCGAAAGAGAGTGGACAGAGAGTGCACTTTCATACCTTGGGTACGTTGGTGATGAGAGACAGTAGACAGAGTTCATGGGTCGCGGTGGGGTGGGTCGAGGTGGGTGGGTTGTGGTCGCAATGTAGTGAGGGAAGAGAGTGGACAGAGGTCGCGGTGCAGGGCTTCATTGTTTGTCGTCTTCTTCTTCACGAAAACCTAACTCTCTGATCGTGGTTCTTCTTCTTCTTCGTTTTTTTTAACTGAAAAAAAAGGGTGCCTAAGGGAAACCAGTTGCCGACCTAATTTAACCCAACCCAAAGGAAGGGACCTAGCCACTGGACACCAACGGTGTTCATCATACACCCCCGGGCAGAGGCCCAAGAGCTTCCTAGGGGAGACAGGGGAACAAAGCCACTTTGTTCTCCCCTGGGACTCGAACTTGGGACAAAGCTGGGGAGGGCAGATGCCTCCACCGCTGGGCCACCATCCCGGTGGTTTCTTCTTCGTTGGAATCTCTCTCTTTTCGTTTCTCTCTCTTCTCTCAGATCTGAAAACGTAAAATGACCTATGGAGGGTGTGTTTTGTTAACCCCTGACCTCTTGACCCATAAAGGGGTCAATTTACACTCACTCCATCGTAGGTCATTGGATTAAATCCAACGGCTGGGATTAGAGGTTCGGAAATGCACCAAAATCAGGGATCCCTGAGGTGAAGCGTATATGTATATATATATGGATCCACTTCTGGTCCGGGATCTGGACCTCCTAGATCTAAGCATTTTTTTGACGATCCAAGCCGTCCAATGTGTTCAGAAGGTGTTTTCATGGGTCAACGGGAGAAATCTCCCAAAAAAAAATACCGGGAAGGGCTTGATCCAAGAAGTTTTTCGCAAAAACTGTATATATTTTTTCGAAAAAACCGTCCATTGTGTTCAAAAACTGTATAGTTTTTCGCAAAAACTGTATTTACAATTTTGTGAAAAACTGCTTGGATCAAGCCCTTCCTGGTATTTTTTTTGGAGATTTCTCGCGTGGACAGTTGGAAACACCTTTTGAACACATTGGACTGTTCGGATTTTTCAAAAACAATTTGCAAAACAAAAAAACACCCAAAAACCTCTAATCCGGGATCCCGGATTAGAAGATTGAGGTATATATATTAAAATTTAATAATGAGAAATTAGTTTTCGCATATAGGTTGAAGAGAATGCAATGAGCAAGGAGGAAACTAATTACAATTTCTTTTCTTTGTTTTGGCAAAATTTTGTGTTCTTAATGGGATAGCTCAGAAAAACTAATTAATCATAATATTAAGAATAGAAAATGTGAGTCTCTTACAAGCTACTCCATTTGTCCAAATTGCTGGTCATTGTTCACTATTTGAGAGCTCTTAAAAAATTGTCTAATATTTTTTATATTAAATATGGATCTTGTTTGATAGATCTCAATTAGTTTTGTTTAATAAAATTTTTAAAATTATAAAATACATTATTGAGTGTGAAATATAGACATACAATTGTTTGCGTGACACGATTGCCCAAAAGAGACAAACAACGCGGGGCGGAAGGAATAAGTAACTATTGTCGATGACCATATCCGTTAGTGTGCAATATTCACCCTGGCTCACAAGCACATTGTGGTCTCTGATTTCGTTACATTAAGAGCCCGTTTGGATGCAGTATATAGCCCCCGACTAAATAATCCCTCTTCCCTTCATCCCTCTTCCATGCCATATCCATCATTTGGCAACACAAAATTGCCCCTGCTTCGCACATCTCCCTTCTTTGATAGTCAGGGACAACCCTGACTAAATAGAAGCAAGGGGAGGGGGTATCTGTGTTTAGTCTGGGGTGATATCTAACCCCTTTTTACCTCCCTACCCCTAATGTAAAAACAAGAACCGATTTGTCGATCCAAAAAAACAAGAATTGATTTTTACTCTCAAACAAAATCACAAGATATTTCAGATTTTGCACAAATATTTTGGAAATTATAAACTTGAACGTAATGTTAACAAAGAAATCTAGAAAATAAAATCAAACTGGCGATAAAAAAAATTACATGAAAAACTAGTTCAAAATCTGCTCACCCTTCCTAAAATCAAACTAATTATATGAAAAGTCCTGACCGTGGTGGACGGATGCACCAATCTTGATCATCATCGTCGGGAAAAAAAAAAAAACTTCGGACACAATCTCGATTTTGTGCAACAGCAAGGTCTTGATCATCATCGTCAGGAAAAAAAAATAAAACTTCGGACACAATCTCGATTTTGTGCAACAGCAGGGGTTACATCTCGATCATCGTCGTCATTGGACCATCTCGTTTTTCTAATCACCGTTTTTTTGATCATCTTGGTCGGCCATGGAAGACATGGGGAGAGAAAATTTTGCGATGTTTTTGGGTGAGAGTCTGAGAGAAGAGAAGAGAACAAGAAACAGAGAAGAGATAGAGATGAGTTTTTTGGGTGATGAGCAGTTTGTCGATGATATCAAGGAGAGAAAGAATTCAGTGTTTCATGCACCCTGCTTTTTGTAATCTTGTAGTAAACAATCTAATGGTCCAAAATTACAATTGGATTTCAACGGTAGCAAAAATATTCCAACGGTGAAAATGAGGAATTATTTCGGTAACAAAGATTTCAAACGGGGAGAAAAATTAAATTACCTTTAATTTTGATTTTATAAAATAATAATACCGCGACGTGTTATAACTTTATTGTGAACATGCATATCAAATTAATAATTTTTGGTATTTATATAATTACCTAAATGCATAATTTAATATATACAGTATGAATTATCAAGGGCAAAATAGTCTTTTGATAGATTTTTACATCATCTACCTCCCTTATCCCCTTTTTTAATCCTTCATCCAAACCATTGACTATTTAATCACTCATTCTTAACTATCACATCAATGTGGGTCCACCCTTATTATTTAATCACCCCTACTATTTTATCTCCCCTTACTATTTAATCCCTCTCAAATTAATACGTCATCCAAATGAGTCGTAAAAGGACCGAAAACATTGCACATTTAGCCAAATTAATTTGTAATTTCAACCATAATAACAGTCGATTATACTCGATTTTCTCTTTCAATTCTTTATAACTTTCTTGTAGAACTAATGTAGATGAAAAATCCTTTTCCTCGTTCCATCACATTTGCATTTTTCTCCTACTAATGACAGACCATAACAAGCATGGACTTCAATTTCAAAAAATGAAAAAAAAAAAAAGAGCATTGACTTTGACTGTGGACCGCTAATCATATCAAAAGTTTCTAAAGATCCATCTTGTTTATTTCATCCTAAACTCTTTATTCTAAGCCCAGTCTCAAGCTCTGTTATTGGGGCTCAGCCCAATCTTACCCTCAGTCCAACTGGTCTCTATCCTCAACTCCTATTTTCATAAACCAAATTATTATTATTATTATTATTATTATTATTATTATTATTATTATTATTATTATTATTATTATTATTATTTATTTATTTATTTATTTATTTTATTTTTTATGATGAAGGTACTACCCCGAGGAGAGGTCACTAATTGGATTACATTGTAGAGCGCAAACCTCCGGGTGACCTAACAGTTGCCATAGCCCGGCCAGCCACCAAGTTTAGCATGTGCTAGCTCTGGTAAAACTTGAATCATGCCCACATTGAGGCAAAGCCAAGTATCTTCTGCTGGAACAAGCCCCTAGGTGGTCTATTTTCTTCACTTTCTTTATAAACTACAACATGATAGGTCATTTCCTCCCCCCAATTCCATCCCTTTCTATTTCTTTCCTCCAAATCCAACACTCTAACAAATATGAACTTGAACCACATGCTTAAAAAGTGGTAAAAAACCTTGCGACTAGAATTTTTTTGCTCGACCATCACCAATGCATGGTCCTTTAGACTAGACCATGAAAACTTTTCTTTGGAATTCATTAGTTCTAAGATGGATGGTTTCCCTTTGACTAGATCAAAGACAAAATAATTAAGGTATGTGTAAACTGGTCGAACTAGTACGAACATCCCTTACCCTAAAAAAAACACACACACATACACAAAAACTTATGGAGTTTGGATTGCGATTTTATCAAAAGTTGGAAAAGATACATCTTGTGCATTTTCCGATAGGGCTCCAAAAATTGGAAAAGATCCATCTTGTGCATTTTCCGCTAGGGCTCTAAAAACAAATTGGTCCTGAACAACTCAAAACTTAGCCCAGCTTGTTAGTAAATGAATCAAGCTTGGGCTAGAATTTGAAGCTTATTTAGTGAAAGATCCAACTCAAGTTACTTGTAATTTGACTGGTTTATAAAACTTAAATTGTTTGTAGAGGCACTACTTATTTAGTAAACAAATCGAGTTCAAGCACCTCAATACCAAATGAGCAGAGCTCGAGCTCTATTATATGGACTTGAATCAAGTTGGAGATAATGTAAGACTAATTTTGAAAGTCCAAGCTCAAAGACCTCAAATCTCAGTCTGCTCGATTCGGCTCGTTTGCCTGCCTAAATTTTCATCTCTACTCTAGCCCATTCTGGGTGGGCTGTGTTACTGGGCCTGAGCTCAACTTTCCCATCGGGCTGGGGGACCCACCCAAAACCTCCCATATTAATTACCCACGGTCCAACTGGATTCTATCCTGCTCTCCCATTGGTTGACCGACGTCACCTACCCGACAAAGGCAGATAATTTAATGAACCCGTTTCCTAATTCCCCCCTCCCCCACTCGCAAAATAGAAACTCCTCATCACGCGCCGCCTAACACAACACGCGTCCATCTCTCCTTCCGCGCGTCCTTCCCACTCGCTCCCCTTCCAACGCCGTCCCGACCGAAAACCGTTTGCCGTTTCCAGACCCAGCATTTTGGGCGCGTTTTGGATTCTGTTAATCCGCGTATGGGTTTGGTGTTGAATTGAGAAAATCTTGGTAGTACTAAATAGCCCACAATATTGTTTCAGAGCTTGTTGATTTTGTATAGCGTATGGTTTAGATTTGTGTATCTATATATATACGTACACGACATTGTAAGGATTTTTGAGGGTTTTGTGTTTTTTGTTCTAGGGTTTTGGTGATCGATTAGTTACAGAAATTTTGTCCGTATAGTAGTAGATAGAGACAAATGGTGATGGTGGAATCCGAGATTGGAGAGAAGAAGAATCGGAGTAGTAAGAGGTGGGGGATATGGTTTATTGGAGCAGCGATCGCTGTTTTAATTGCCTTATTAATTGCCTCCAGAAATTCCAAAAAGATCTCTCTTTTCGTCAACAATCACAAGTCCTGCAGCTGTTCTGAGGTTCTCTCTCTCTCTCTCTCTCTCTCTCTCTCTCTCTCTCTATGTGTGTGTGTGTGTGTGTGTGTGTGTGCGCGCGAAATTGTAGAATCATTAGTTGCCCTGGAAAGTACTGGGGGATAGTGAATGTAGTTTTATGGTTATATTTTGTCATTGATGCAGTTTGTTGGAAGAAATGTTCACTGTTAGTTTATCAGAGCTATTTCTTCTGTTTGAAATTTGATAAAGTTAATTTTTATTATTTTTATTTTTATGGTTGTGAATTGTTTACTTATTGGATGAATGAAAATCACAGTAAATCGAAGCTTGTGTCCCAAACAACTGGGATCGGCTGCATGAATCTTTTTTTGGTTTACTGTCAAGGAACTAGATAGACTAAAGCAAATCAAACCGAGCCTTAAATACCAAGCAATTGGGGTTGGGTACATGAATCCGTTGTCTCTGTTGAGTGCATCTTGATATCCAAGAAACTTAGGTCTTATTGAACTGCTGTCTCTAAGTCGATTTTGGCTGAACTTCATAAAGTCATTATCCTTTTTCTTTTTTTTTTTTTGATGTATCCTCTCATGAAATGTTTGAAGACGCCACCTTTGATTTTTGATTGATGATTTTTTGATGGTTGGCGAATTACAGGGATTGGTTCAATTTCCATGAAATGAGTGAACCAGAATAGGGTTATTAGTAATTGGTTGGATCTTGTCAGGGTTTGAGTTGGATTATTGTTTTGTTTAATTTAATGAACTGTTGAATTGTTGCTTTGTTTAATTTAATGGACAATTTAAGCGATGAGCCAAATAAAGATTCAATTAGTAAAATTCATGAATATAGGAATGAATCTTTACACTGATTTTTGGTTTTGACTTCTGGTTTTTGGTGCAGGATTCACGGAAATATACAGGCATAGTCGAGGACTGCTGTTGTGATTATGAGACGGTAGACAGTGTCAATGGCGAAGTGTTACATCCTTTGCTCCAAGAGCTTGTCACGACTCCGTTTTTTAGATATTTTAAGGTAGGGTAGGGATTGACATTGGTTCTATGTGGACTCCTAAAATTTTACTCACTGACCCAAGTTTTGCTTTATTATGGTTACTTTCGTAAATGTTGTCGGAAAGAGTTAAGGTATCATATTTGATGTCCTCTTGGTAAGAATATGGACAATATTTGGGAGCTCAAATGAGCAAGAAAATGAACCCCTTTGGGTTTATTCATCAATTTTGCCAACCCCTAGGGATACTCTGCCGATTATGACATTCTAATCCAGAAACTGTTTTTTCCCAATTGCATCATTATTCCATCTGCCTTTTGTATTTTGTATTGTCAAGTAAGAGCCACAAGTGCCTTACCTGTAGTTATATCTTGTATGAGCAATAGTAGTGTTCTTGAACTACTTTGATCACCAAATTCTATCCCACACATTCATGCGTGGGGAGAAATTTGAATGTGCTTAAGTCTGTAAGAAATGAAGGAGAAGGTACAAACTAATAAAGCAATAGTAAGTGATATTCTTGGAGGACATGTTTAGGTTTACGCTTGGTGCCAAAGTTAAGGGTACACATGAATTCGATCATGACAATCTGTCACATACATTGATTGCATGATTTGTTTGCCATTCCCTGAAGCTGATTACTTGTTTCCTATGGCAGGTGAAGCTGTGGTGTGACTGCCCTTTCTGGCCGGATGATGGTATGTGCCGCTTGCGAGATTGCAGCGTATGTGAATGTCCTGAAAATGAATTTCCAGAAATTTTCAAGAAGCCATTACATCACGGCCTTCCATCTGACGATTTGGTGTGTCAAGAGGGAAAGCCAGAGGCGACTGTTGACCGCACCTTAGACACTAGAGCTTTCAGGGGCTGGATGGAAGTTGATAACCCGTGGACCAACGACGATGAAACAGACAATAGTAATTACCTGTGTTTTTGATGATGCTAAATGTTTTCATTACTTATCTAGTTATCTGGACCGAAGGTCTTGTCTTTGTTGGTTGGTCACTAGATATTAAACAATGGTTGTCTAAATTTTAATTTCTGATTGCATTCTTCAAAACATTTGATCTTGGTAGATTGCATCGATGTTGCTGTTGGTTGCAATCTGCTGTAATGCCTTGTTTTTCTTCTAGGGTGTAAATTTGTTATTCTTTCGGATAGATTGCTTTGGGAAAACCTTTCATATATTGACAAGGAAGTCTTTGTCTGCAGGTGAGATGACATATGTAAATCTTCAATTGAATCCAGAACGTTATACAGGCTATGTTGGTCCATCCGCCAGAAGGATATGGGATGCTATATATTCAGAAAATTGTCCAAAATGTGAGTTTGTTATTTAAGCGAGTTTCTGATTGGACTCATATTTTCAGCTACAGGAGATGCTCTGTGTCACCACTCATGTAATGTGAAGGATGCTAAACTGCTTTATATTGGCAGTTATTTGTTGAGATTTGAGTCGATGAAATCCTTAGTTCCATAGGGGTTGTATCACTTGTTTGCTTAGATTAGAATAATTTGCGGTCCTTAAGTTTGGCTTTTAAGTCCCTTTTGAAGAAAAAGTCCACCCTACATGCCGGATTTTTTACTAGCCAGTTCACTCCTGTAGAAATGGCCATGCAACAGTATCAGGAGTCCATACTACTACTTTAGTGGACACTGGCCATTAAAGAAAACAAAAAAAAAGGGCTTTATTTTCTGATAGTGTTCTAGGCCATCTATTTGTTGATTTCCTCTTTGTTAATTGGTTAATGTGAAAATTGCTTATTATCATCGTTAATTAATGTTTCTTTCTCTTACTGTCGTAATTATCATTAGGGGTGAAAATCGGTCGGTTCGGTTTTCGGGGTGTCCCGGACCAAACCGATCGGTTTGGGGTGGTTTGGCTAGGAACCGATCCCGACCGAAAAAAACAATGGACCGATCGGTTTGGGGTGGTTCAGTTTTTTTCGGTTTTATCGGTCCGGCGTTAAAATTGAGATGGACGGCTAGGATTTGTTATTTTTGGGGGGTTAAGATCTTTTTTTTTTTTTTTTTTTTTTTTCTGTTTTCGGTCCAAATAGGGGTGGTTTCGGTCCAAATTGGCATGGTTTCGGTTCGGTTTGGATTGGTCCAAACCAATTTCCAGGAAACCGAGACTGAAATTATTGGTCCGAAGTCAACTGACACCGCTTTCCCACCCGAAAACCGAACCAATCGGTCGGTTTTTTTCGGTTTTTTTCGGTTTTTCCGGTTTTTCTTTCACCCCTAATTATCATCACCTTTTTGGTTCAGCCTAGATTCATAGCCTTTTGTTTTTGATGGAATATTCGGTTGCTTTTGCCATTCTTTGCCATTGATGCAGATTCGTCAGGAGAGGTTTGCCAGGAGAAAAAAGCCTTGTACAAATTAATATCTGGTCTTCACTCCTCAATCTCAACACACATAGCTGCTGATTACCTTCTTGATGAATCTACCAACCTGGTTCTCACTACTTCCCAATATTGCATCGCATTATCACCTTTTAATTTTTCTGTATAAGCATTTATGATTGGTTTTATTTGTTCTGTTAACTGCCAATAAACAACTAGCTGTTATAAACAACTAGCTGTTAATGGGTCTCTTTTCTACTGGTTTTGACTTCTCAAGATTGTACTTGTAACATATGCTGGAACCTTGTCGTGAAATTTCTGGCAAAATGGTTGAATCACTAGTAGAAAAATTTTCTTTCTTGAGGATCTTTTTTCTGTCCAGTTAACAAAAGGAATAGCTTATTCTGGTAGGCATTTGCATTTGAGAAAGCAAATAATTAAAGATGATAATGACCTATTGCCTCCCGATTCAGCAATCGTACCTTAATAAGTTCAAGGTCACAGTTATGATCTGTAGAATCTTAAATTGCATAATTTGTTCATGGATGTTAGCTAACAATCCTTTTCTGTCATTGCAGTGGGGTAACAATCTTGAGTTGATGTACGATCGTGTCCTTAGGTACCCTGATCGTGTTAGAAACTTGTACTTCACTTTCCTCTTTGTTCTTCGAGCTGTGACAAAAGTGAGTAGTTACTGCATGTCCTTGTCTTGAGAAGTGTAATCAGGTTTTATGACACTCTCTTAAGATATATGTTTTTGTTTAAAATGTTTTTCAGGCAGCAGATTACTTGGAGCAGGCCGAGTATGACAGTGGTAACCCTGTTGAGGACCTGAAAGCACAATCCTTGATGCGTCAGCTACTTTACAACCCCAAACTGCAAGCTGCGTGTCCACTTCCATTTGATGAAGCTAAATTGTGGCAAGGCCAAAGTGGACCTGAACTAAATCAGCAGATTCAAAAACAATTCAGGAACATTAGGTTTCTCTCTGAGATTTTACTCTTTTGTCTCGTTTGTTTTAGACAAGATGCTGAAAGAACTAAATTCCAAATCATTACATGTTTCCTCAATGCTGCAGTTATATTATCTGGTTCTTATATCTGTAGCAAACAGAATCTCGGTATTTGTGTCACTTGACCTGTTATACAAATGAGGAGTTGGTTATATCGGTTGTGTTTGGTTTGTAGTTTAGTTTAGTTTTGATGATGTAAGCAGGTGTAATGAGTGGAGAGAGATAGAGAGAGAAATAAGGGAAATGATGATGTCAACAAAACTAAAACACCTTACTGAACAGGGCCTATTCATATTCTTTCTATCTACCCATTAATTTCTGGATTTTATGTTGATTTTTTCATGTGTATCTTTTCATTTGCAGTGCCCTAATGGATTGTGTGGGTTGCGAAAAGTGTCGCCTCTGGGGAAAGCTTCAGGTTCTTGGTCTCGGTACTGCACTAAAGATTCTCTTCTCTGTCGACGGTCAGAACCAACCTGATCAAATTGTAAGCTTCTGTCCCAATATGGTTTCTTCTTTTTATCCCGAATAGTATTTGATAGTTGGAAGTTGGTCTCTCTGTGTTTCTCAAACTTCTGGTGGTCTTTACAGCTTCATTTGCAACGAAATGAGGTGATTGCCTTGATAAACCTGCTCAATCGTCTCTCTGAATCTGTCAAACTTGTAAACGAGATGGGGCCTAAAGCTGATAATGTAAATGGGGGGCTGATCTCTGAACCAACTGCAAAAGAAATTAGTTCTTGGCGAAGAATTTGGGAGTCTGTGATTGAGCTTCGGTATGAACTACTTCCTATCTGTGGCTTGTAGTCTCGTCATTTAACAGTATCTGTTTAATTTTTTTTGGCTGGTCGAACAGTATATTTTATGGTCTCGTACAATCTAAATGACCTCCGTAATGAACTTCTTTCCTTTTCAGACTGAGGTAGCCGCCATTGTGACACATCTTTTAACGTACTAACAAATCAGTTCTGAAGGCGATATTTGGATGGAGCTACCTTAGAGAGTATAGAGCAGGGTTCAGAAAAGGAAGTCAGCATATAGACGCAAAAAAAACAGAGGACAAAGCTGAGTAAATATAAAATGTAAGATCCATATATATTGGATCTAATCATAATAAACAGTAGCATTTGATAGAAGGTTTTGTATTGTTCATTTGAACTACTCTCAGTATTGACGTCTTCTGTATCCTTGTTGAAATAGAAGGATTTGTAAGAATGAAATATTCTCAGAGTTATGCTTTTTTTTTCCCACGTGCCATAGCATTTAGCTCTTCCTGTCTGTTAAGAACCATTTCTGTCCGATCTATGTTGAAACTGTAACAGTATGAGTTTTGATAACTGTATGATTTTGAGTTCATCATTTAGGGTGACAAGGATTATTCGAGATAATTTTTATCAGTAAAGATTAATTGCTTGACTCCAAGGTTAATTGCTTGACTCCACTTTCATGACAGGTGAGAACCAGGATTATCTGTGCACTAGTTGCAGGAGTAGTTATGTCGAAGGCATGTTTGGTAGTTATAAACCGTAGATTCCTACGCCATGGTTTAACTGTGTGAGTAGTGAGCAGCATCCGAGCCATTGATTACGGTAATCGATGGCTCGGATCATGCAAATTGCAAAAGTACTCCATCACAAATAAACTGATGAATTTTGTCATATATACAAGAACAAATCCATTAGTTAACGGTCGATAGGCATCAACCCAAAAGGAAAATAAAATCATCCCAACAGTCTTGTTTTGTTTCTTTTCTGCTGATCCTTGCTTGCAAGCAAGAAGCATCCTGCTGTTAGTTCGAACCTAAAATATAAACAACAACAAACATGAAAAATCTTAAACATTCATATGATTCTGCTATTCCATCCTCTCTCCTTTTCCCTGTGGCTTTCCTTCTGCTGTTGTACTTCTTTCACTGCCCGTCTAGCATTGCCAAGCAAGACTCTATGAGCCACCCTTCCTCTGCTCCCAATAGAGACTCTAACCTTTTCCATCCCCACATTCACGCCAGCGCCTCTTCTGATATGTTGTTGCATTGGGGACCTTATTTGGACTCTCTTTTGAACACTTCGTCTCAATATGCTGTTTATCAGCTTCTTTCCTCCACTTTTAATTTCTTTAGGACTATTACCACCCCACTTCATGGGTTCGGGAAAACCTTTCGTGTCAATATCTGTCTCCTCTCTCTTACTGTCTTGAATCGGTGGCAACTGTAGAAATGGTTGTGGGAATTTGGTAGACCCCACGGCACTGGGTAAAGGAATTAGAGAAGCACGCCTTGGAGCTGGGGCTGGCAGAATCCTTTGTGCCATAGGGCATAGGGAAGCTCTTCCAGTCCGCTTTGGCACTGCTAACAGTTGGTCTGCAATAGCTGGATTGTTTTCTTTCTCCATCGGATCACTGTGTTCACAAATGGTGTCTGTTGGAGGAGGGGGTGACCGAAGTTTGTTGCTGTTGAGCTCAGAAAATGGTCGATTGTGGTTTACTGCTTGTTCTTTGCTTTCGTTAAAATTCTTGAGAACTCCAAGAGGTCTATTTGCAAGTGGTGGCCTTGAAAGTGCAGAATTCTGCTCCTCTTGTTGTTGCTGTCTCACTAATTGCTGCTGCTGCTGCTGCTCCAATATTTTCGAGTCAACGTGCTGCCGTGCTAGCCTTCTCTCTATCAATAGTTGCGATTCCAATTCCTTAATCTGCGCCGGATGGAAAAAATATTGTCCCAAATTTCAGATGAATGAAAATATTCAAAACTCAGACTTGGAAGGAAGATTTCTTGTTTTAATACCTTGTCCTGCAACAACTTGTTTTTCAAGTCTTTGTCTTTCATCTTCAAATCCAATCCGTAAATGGTGTCCTCCAGCTTCTTGATTTGCACGTCTTTGATTTTTACATCTAGCTTTGTCTTCTCAGCCTTACGAAGCACAAAAATGATCATTTTCTTGCAACTAAAACACAATAAAAAAAAATGAACACTGTAAAGAGGTTACTATTACCAGTTGTTTGTATTTTAAGAGCTCAGTGCTGTCTAGTTGCTTCTTTGCAGGACCCAATTCTATTCCTCTCACTCGACTTGCAAAGTTGAGTGAGCAAATAGTCTCACTCAAGTCATTCTCATTTGGACTAATCTGTACAAACATGAGTGTCTTCGAATCTCCCCCTGGAAAACACAAACACATCAGTTTTTATCATTCTGATCTTACATTTCCTTTCGCTCTAAATTGTTGAAAGTAAAGTACCTAGAGAGTCTTGAAGCAAATGAGTAAGCTTGGAGTTCCTACCAAATCAAGAACCCAAGAGGACAAAAGTTAGTAAAAATAATAGTTCAGAATCATCAAATCGCAAAACAAGGAAGCAATCAGTCTACTTCATTACCTGAAAGGGATGTGTGGGCTCTTAGTTGCAAGAGCAGATATGACATCACCAAGAGCAGAAAGAGATCGATTAATATTTTGTGTTTCCTTCAGTCTTTCACCTTGTACTTCAGTCTTAGCAACTCTCTCACTTCCTGCTAGATCGACCAGCCAAAGTTTGCTTCTCGTGCATTCCCCGTTCAACAGATTCTCCCCCTTTACCATCACACAGTGTATGCTGCCCAAAAAAGTAGTAGACTTCAGACTTCTGTAAACTTCTTTGTCATGTGACAATAAGATTAAAATAAGAGAGGTATAACACGAGGAACAAACCAGTGGGACCGGCTGCTGTGTTCATTAACGTTGGTTGATCCAACTGCCCTTGCATTACTTCCGGTCTGTAGAACTTCCCAAACTTCACTCATGTTGTTCACATGAGCTTCAACAAGTCCCGGAACATGATGTATTCCCTCACCCACTTGCCTTATTTCAAGCCTGAAAGCATAATGTCAGCATGTAAGATTAAAGAAGATAGTTTTTGTGCAATTCGATCATCGATTAAATTTCTTCCTTTGTGAATGCATTTTCAGTGCCAAGAAGCATAATAATGTAAGCTGTCCACAATCCATTCTACTTTTGAGTAGTACTCATATCATATTTGAGTAGTACACTTGCAAAGCAAAGCATCACTACTAGAATGTATGCAATACAATTGAGTTTCTCGATAAACTACAACTGGAATTTTTGTAGTAGAATTAAGTTGCAGTTTGGATGTTATGCACATTCTTTTGTATTTGAGGCTTGAACAAGTACGTATTTGCTCTCAAAATCACAAAACTTTAGCTTATAACCCGTCAATTAAGAATAATATAAATTATCTTTAGAAATCACTGCTGAAACACGTGTAACGAAAATAATGTATTTGCACTCCTGGCGTTCCGAGGCTTGAACAAGTAACCTTTGCTCTCAAAAGCAAAAAAATTATTATCCGGTAGGTAACAATTTTGTGAAAAGGCATCAATGGAATGCCACCCATGTACAAATTGGAGCCTCTCAAAAGTAGAAAACTGATTTCTATATCACAAATTTGTTGCTTTATCTAATAAGCAAAGTAGCCTACCTCTTTGTAGTTACTCCTGTCTGAGTTCCTGGTACTAGCAAATCCCGTATCTGCTCATTATAAACCTCTAGAACGCTTACAGACAATTCGTACTGATACTCTCCTTTTCTCTCCTTAATGATGTGAAACAACTGCTCGAGAGTCCTAAAGTTAACACCTCGGGCTCCTTCTGTTCCCTCCATTGTAAAAGTTTTCCCAGTTCCTGTCTGCCCATAAGCAAATATGCACACGTTGTATCCATCTAGGACTGATGTTGCAAATGGGGCTGTATCCTCAAAAACATCAACTGCAAGCATGAAAAATTGGTTGAAATAATTTATCAACCACAAAAATGTTGAAGAGATTCTCAAATGTTATATGGGTTGTTGTCTATATTTTAGCTTGAAGTTTCAAATTTCCTCCTCCAATGGAAAGTTGAAACACATCCTACATTGACATATAGCTAGATCTTATGATAAATTCGGTCCAATTGTTTCTACTCTTATCATAGGGCTAACGGATAGCGATTCAAGTCGGCATTTAACAACACATGCATGTTCTGGGAAAGGAATTGAACCTCTAGACATGCTCTAAGTCACTAGTTACCTTGGTTGGACTGGGGGCCAAAAATAGCATCAAACTTAAAGGTCTTTTTTGGTGCACCGTTTGATTTTATAGTCAGTTCACCATCTTTAGCAGCTTCAAAATCCATGGCCATTGAAACTCCTGCGGCCATCTCATCGGTGTTGAAAGGCCTACACCGGCAAAAGACCCTAATGTTTCCTGCAACAAGAAGCGAATCAGCACAAGAGAACCAAGAAATTCTCAACTTCCTGACACGCTTCAATCACTACAAGAGATCAAAAATACTTCTAACCTTTCAACTCCAGAATCTTGTTGTAAAGTTCTTTCCGTTCCTTGGCCCCTTTGATGAATTTGAGTTTAATATCGTTGTGTAATTCTACTTGCTCTTTTACTGTGGGCAACAAAATGAGAGTTAGGGGAAGAACATACCATATGGATATAGGATAAGAAAGTCACAAGGGCAAGTAAACCCACATTTGGACTCAATGATAGAGCGCATGTCATTCATATCTACCAAGCACTTCTTATATGACAACGCTTCTTCTGATAGACTGATTTGATCCATTTTCAAAAGCTGTTGCAATAGAATACCCAAAACGAGTCAACTCCAATGGCTTGGACCGCTTGAAATTAAAGGAAAGCAATGGAAAGTCTTAATATAGCTACTACTATTTGTATAGATTCAGTACCTTCAATTTTCTTTTCAAGTCTCTCATGGATGAAAACCATCTGCTTTTCTCTTTCACTTGTCCCTCGATGGCAAAAGCTATTTAAAAGCAAAAAATAATCAGCCCTACAAATTAGTAAGTGATAGAAATTGACTTTCAAGTTGTGTCAAAATAATGGATATTCCATACCCAGTGAACCAACGTGCATTGACTTGCGCATGAGCTCATTTTGGAGATCCTTCAAAGATTTCCATGCTTCTTGGCATTCTTTGCTCTTACATTCATTCTCTCTCTTAAGCTTCTCCAAAGCCCTCCTTGTTTCGGTTAGCACCCTTTTCTGGCACTCATACTCTACTTGAAGCTTTTCAATTTGTGCTTCAACTTCACACTTCATGCTATCCTAAACACACAGAACAAAGAATGTCATTCCATTTGCACGAGTTCCATTAATCAACACTCATCACTCATGAGTACTTTTGAAAACAATTATTACTTTTGGTGGCTTAGTAGTTTCTGTTACGTGTGACATTTCTGTAGCTTTGATCAATTCAACTTCCCCAAAACCTGCAAACACTTGAAAAGGGCATACTTCTCAGAATCTGGAAAACTAAGAGCAAAGTTTTCATTTCCCTGAATGTATCACAAGAAATACTATCAACGAATATCTTCAACTTACTTGCAGAGAGATCTTTCCTCACAGAAATGCCGCAGACAAGAGGATTTCCAGTCACTCCTTCAAATCTTATGGATAATCCCTCGTCACCATTTACAAAAGCTTTCAAGTTGGATATAACTAGAGGTCTATTAGCACCAACACGGGCATATATGTCCACACCAGAAACAGCCTACAACCGGGGAAAAGAATGCGATCAACAAAGCTCATATAACAACTAAATTGCTAGGATCTTAATTTGGTTATGACTCGTGGCTTCTTACCTTCTGCTCTTGTATGTACACATCGAACACTCTCATCCCAGGTGGGCCATCCGTGAACACAATCTCCGCGAGGTGCAGATCAACAAGATAGTTTCCTCTTTCCAATGTCTTGATCTGATACAAAAAGTTACCGAATCTTGCTGTTTGGTAAAGAGGAAGACCTTCTCCATCTCCAATTTTGGTTTCAGTCCTTAGCGTGTCACCACCAGTGAAATAACTATCCTCTTGAAAATCAGCCCCATCCAAAATTGTTGCGCCTTCCAATGAGCCGGCATTAATACTAATAACAGGAAGGGATTTGATGGAAAGATTATCTTCAATCATTGGTATTGGAAGAAGCTCTAATGAAGCTTCTGTAAAGGAATCTTCCTCTCCCAATTGCCAAGATGCTGGGAATTTTGATGCAGCTGGAGTTTCTTGGTTAGTATCCGTTTCAGTCCCATTGATTCCATTTTCTAAAGAAAGCTCAATTGAGGCACCCTTCAAAAACCTAGGGGATTCCTCATAGCTCCTCGTGGGCATATCAGGTGAACCGGCACAGATTACCAAATCAGGTGATGTAAGGGAAAATCCCAACATAGACCGACCTACAAAAATTAACATTAAGAAAAGGGTATTGATCAAAAATCAACATCTAGATACAGCAACGGGGGAAAAAATGGATTTTTCTTGAAATTCTAGCATGGTTCGGCACTGGATCGGCAAATTTTCTGGTATTATTGGATTCTAAAGAAGGATTTTTCCAGGAAGTATCTACATTTTTCAAGAGACATCTACACCAACTAAACAATCACACTTGACTGTCAAAAAGAATTATACGAACTTCCATAATTGAAAAGGGTTCACCCAATAATGAATGAAAACAACAAAAGTTAGGGTTTTAAGATAGTACAATCATTTGAATTAGGATGAACATCGTCAGGATCCGCCATTAGATAAGTTTGCGAGGTCGGCAATCTTGTAATTAAAGGGTCTGCCAAGTAGTAAAATGGGATCAAATTGAATAGCTAATAAACCCAGATATAAAAGATTACAGGGTGTTAGTGGGGTGTTGGTGAATCTTACAGTGAGATGGGGAATTTTGCTTATTCTGCCAAGGAACGTCGGTTATAAGAAGTGGGTCATACCATTGATCATCATTTTCCATTGAAAAAGATAGAGCGAAAACTATTTGAATTGAAAGAGCAATAATCAAATGATTCTACTGTTGAGTTTTTTGAGAAAAAGAGATACTCCTGTGAATACTTTTGTACACAGAGAGAGAGAGAGAGAGAGAGAGAGAGAGAGAGATGGGCGTTGATTTTGTTTGGGGGAAAGTGGGAAACATTCACGTTCACCGTTATGTTTAAAAATTGACCGTTGGTCTTTTGAATTTTGAAAACTATTAACCGGGTAGCATAAACTATAAAGTCAAGGAGAAAGGCTTTTTGGATGTAATTAAGGGTTTGACTGGTTCACTATTCAAATGTTTATGGCTTCGTTCGATTAATAGGTTTAGTTTAGTTTTGATAATATAAACAGGTGTAATAAGTGGAGAGAGATAAAGAGAAATGATGATGTAAGCAAAACTAAAACAGAGTCAAAACTGGCCCAAAACTCCCAAACGAACACGGACTATAACACCTCAAAAGAAACCTTCTACCTGTACCTGTACCGATGGATGTGCACAGACAGTGCACAGATGGGTCTTGAAGACTTATTTTTGGGTCCCACACAGTTGATCTGAGCTGTTCATTCAAAACTTTTGAACAAAATGGGGTGATTTTGGATCGAGTACTTAGGGACGTCCGATTGACTTGATCTCCGTGTGGGCCCCTCGGAATTTGATTTTGAGATGAATGAATGGCTCGGATTGGCCGTGTGAGACCCAAAAATGGGTCCCTAAGACCCATTTGTGCACTGTCAGTGCTCACCCATCTTTCTTTGTTGTTTTACCGACCTCAAAATGTGTTTTTTGGATGACTCAATTGTCTGAGCCAAGTTACTTACACCTCGACGACTTTGGGAGACTAATTTCACTGTTTACCAGTATGGGACCCAATTAAAATGTGAGCAAAACTTCATTTGAGTTGACCCTTAAAAAAAAATTGATAGCTCGTGAGAGATTTTATTTAAACCTAAAATCCTAAGAAGAAGCAAAACCCCCAAGTCATTGGGGTTGACCACTGAGCCAACCTTTTAAGATCAAATACCTCATGATGTTGGTAACACTGTACAAAGACGAAAAACTGATTCCTTTGATACAAATTTGTGAATATTAATAAGTCGTCATAATATTTGCAAGAATGTTTCTCCTTGATGCGCGTAAAAAAGGATCCGACTACATATACAAATAGAAATGTCCAAAAAATGTACCGAGCATGCTTGGAAAGTTATTTTTGGGTCCCACACGAGTGATCCGAATCATTCATTATTCTTAAAAAAAATTCCGAGGGGCCCCACAAAATTTCAGCTCAATCGAACGGTTAGAAGTGCTTGAACCAAAATCCCACCGTTTCAATGGAATCCTCGGAAATTTTTTCAAAAATAATGAACGGTTCGAATCACTCGTGTGGAACCCAAAACTGGGTCCCCGAACATGCTCGGTACATTTTTTGGACATATGGGTCGGTACCCATATGTTTTCCGCACAGAGAATTACACAATATGTCCACATTTGATAATACTAATAGTGCATACCCGTGGTTGTGCCCGAGGCATGACTTGGACAATCGACACCCGTGCCCATACTCATGCCCGTGCTCGTACCCAGTGCCCATTATTTATGCTCCTTCAAATTTTAGAGAAGAGGAAGGAGAGGACGTAGTGAGACATAATCTGGTTTCAGTTTCAAAAAGGGGTGAGAGAGAGAGAATGTAGTTTGAAAGTTTGGGTGTGGTGGGCCAGTGGAGAAAAAGAGTAGAGAAAGAGGGGGTGAGTTGACAGAGAGAGAAAATGTAACTTGATGACTGTGACAAAAAATATGACTAAGACAAAAACCGTTCTGTATTGTGATATAGATATTGTATTATATCATATATATATATATATATTATATAATAGTATATTAAAAAATGTGCAATCTCCACATTTTTTTAACAAGGACAAGAGAGTAATTTTACTCACTCACTTAGCTTTTTTTTTTTTGATCAATCACTCACTTAGCTCAGCAATTGCTAACTAGGGAGAGATGAAACTCAGTCTCCACATAGATATATGTAGAATGTATATGGCCATGTTTGATAACCCTCTTGGAGGGTGGGATTGGACTAATAAGGAAGTGGAATCTCTAATACTATGTTTGGTTTGAGAAATAAGGCAAATGACTAATAGTCCCATTGGCATGCCAATCCCCAAATTGGGTGGATTAGTAATACCGGGGGTACTTGGTATTCATAATCCTATCCAATAGGATTAAATTGCATTGACCCTTCTGCCCTCAGTTATTTGATATATGGACCCAACTACCCTTGTTCTCTATTCTTTTTCAGACCGAAATACATGTAAAAATGTTTGTGTTTTGTGTTATGTTATACGACATTTTCTACTCCAGTAGAAGCTATTTTTTGGGGATTATGCATGTGGTTAGATGAAATCAGCTGGAGAACATAAACAAATTTGGTTTTGGTGTTTTGGTAAAAATAACTTACTTGGTTTTTTTTTTTTGTCCTTATTCAATTTTTTTTAGCATTTGCTAGTTTTGCGGTGATTTTTATGGAGTATTATTCATCTCAACAAGAGGAATATAAAACGTAAAAAAAATAAAAAAATTACCAAAGTTAATTTTTTGTGAATAAAGAAAAAAAAATCCAATAATCCATAAAAATTTGGATTTTTTTTTCTTTAGTGATTTTTTGTTTAAATTTTTTTTATAATTGTTTACTTTTTGGATTATTCTCATTGAAACGAACCAATAATCCACAAGAGATCGATGCAAAACTAACAAAATGCAAAATAACCCGGTTCAATTTTTTTTTTTTTGTGTTGTTTTATTATTACCTTGGATGCTTTTATCTAGAATGACTAGAGGAAACGTGGCTCAAAGAAATCTTCATTGGAAATCTGGAAAAAAGAAGAAAAAAAAGACATGAAAGCGTGTTGTTGAGCTACTGATGAAAAATGGTGTTTTCAAATAAAGGTAGAATTGGAAACAAATTATTTTTACCCAATCTTGTCCTAAGCAAAACAAACATGCTATTAGTAATCCCATGATTTAATCATGTGCAAAACAAAGGGAAGGATTTATCTCCTCATTAATAATCACATCAAATTATCAATCCCAATCTCATCTCATTACTAATCCCTCCAAAATGAAATCTTGTATCAAACGGGCCTATGAGTATTCTTGTATTCGGGCCCAAACAGTGGCGATGGAAAATCTTTCCATTTACAGTTTCTTTTACTGGAACTGATTTAGGTCAAAATAAGATATAAATCTACACAACGTGACTGAAAAGACTCCCTTTTGCTAAACTTTAATTATGAGAGATTATTTAAGTTGCGATTTTACGAATAGAATTAAAATACCGTGTAGTGGGCCGAAATCTAGCAGCCCAAGTGGGGCTCGGTTGAGGAGCCCGGAAGAGATAGGGCTCAAATGGATCTCCCGATCAACCAGGGAACAGAACGCCGTGGGCCGACCAAGCGAGGCCCTACCGAGACAAACCGGTATCTCGGCCGGTAGATTACGAACCGGACGAGCCATCCGAGACGGATAACATCCGGGATGGCTCAGGTGAATAATCCGAGATCTCGGTGACGACCGATGTTACGTCACCCGAGGCGGTTAACCCCGTAGCAACCGCCGCACATGCGTGTGAAAGCAACTGTACCTCTGTCAGCATGATAGCACTTTCAAATCCGGTTATCCCGTGCTCAATGGTGATTGAGGACGGCGAACATCGCGATGCATGCAGTCCGCTCATGGACTTTCGGTGACATCATCCGGCAGTTGGGATTGACCGCCCGCCTTATGAGGCGACCTATAAATACTAAGCAATGAAGCCCTAAAACGCACGCAACACTTCTCTCTACACTACCTACCTACGGTCGGATTTCTGCTTTGGATCGTCGGAGTGCCTTCCCTGGTCACACTCCGGCCAGGTTGGGTGCTAACGATGGGTGCTCAGTGTGCAGGGGCTCGTGCATAATCACCATCTTCATCCATTCGTCACTCTCGCGGGTCAAGCATCGCTCAAAAGGCTCAACCGGATTTTGAGGACACCACAATTGGCGACTCTGCTGGGGATAGTCCACCCAGAATCTCCGGTGCTCCTCCCTAAATCCACCACTTTAAACCCCTCTTTTCTTCACTCCTCCTAACACAAAATGGGTGGCGAGCTCCCCCAACCACCAAACCCCACCGACCCACTCCACCCATCTTCCTCTAGAGATCCCAAAGGGATCCCTCACATTTCCGTCTCCATCCCGACGGGACACGTCGGACTCACTCCGAGCCCGGACTCACAGCAACTCACCATCCAGCAACTCACTCACCATTTAGAAGAGCGAGATGCAGAGATGGCAGCAATGAGGGCCCAACTCGCTAAGTTATCCGAGACGGTAAAAGCGTAGTAAGATACCGCGAAACTACCGCAACATCACGAAGTGGGTGCTTCCGCCAAAGAGTCTCGGGCCAAGGATCACTCGTGATCCTAACAATGGGAGGGCTCAAAATAAGCGCGCCAATGTTTCGCAGACCGAACTCGCCGACCGAAAGCACCCCTTTGCGGGTTACCGAGGTGATTCTTCACAACACAGATCTTCGCAAGTCTCTGAATCGAGCGCTCGTTCGCCTTACTCACGGCTGTCCCCCTCGCACGAAACCGTATACTACTTCGAAGACGGCGAGTACAAACCGATTTATCTCCGTAAAGATCCTGGAGGGGCCAGAATGCACCGCCATCGGACCGACGGGCGCCATAAGATCTCCTCCACAAAATTACTAAATTCGCCGATCTCCGAGCTCGGGTGGAGCACTTAAAAAAAGCTTCCCCGAAGGAGCAAAATCTCACGGTCATCCGACATGGGGATACGGGCAAGCGTCATGCATACCGGACTGAAGAGCAGGCTCACCATAGCGACGTTGGGGGGAATCGGAAGGAGCAAGTCCACCGAGAACGGTCTCGGACTCGGGAGGAAAAAACGACGCATCACGAGCGTCGCCATGATGAGCAACACCGAACAAATACCGAGAAGCGTGCCCGTACCAGTGAAGGTTTTACCGTTCCGTCCCTCCCCCCTCTGCCGTCTCTCCCTCCACTACCGAGCGTTGACGAAAGGTTGAAACAGCTGGCCAAATCTCCTTTCACAAAGGAGATCTCCTCGCGAGCATTTTGCCGGTGGTTCACTGCCGAAGTTCAACGCTACGGCCTCTAACGGACGCGTGCATAACCACCTCATTTACTTCAAAGTGCATCATCAACCTCTACACCTGGGATCAAGCCATCATGTGCAAGGTGTTTCCAACTAGCCTCAGGGGACTCTTGGATCCCTCCTCGTTCAACAAGCTTGAAGAAGGATCCATCTAAGCTACGAGGCCCTAGAAAGAGCTTTCCCCGCCTCTCGGTTCGTCACACAGCAATATACAGAAGAAAGAGGTGGATTCCCTCCTCGGCTTTGAGGAAGCGCCGGATGAAACCCTTGCGCCAAAGATGCCGCTAGGTAATCGGGAGATGTTTCACCTGTGTCCGTGGTTGCGACTGCATTAACTTGCTGCAACCCACTTCAAGCACGGTTTGGAAAGTAAGAGCCCTATCTTTACCGATCTGATGTTGCACCCACCGAGGAATATGGATGACCCGATGGAACGGATTAACAAGTATATCGAAGCTTGAGGAACTTTTAACCGAAATGCGATGCTCCAATCTCCTCCTCCGCTCCAAGGGTGATCCATGTCTCGAAATCGGAAGAAGGCAAGAAACACCATCAAAGCAGAGCAAATAAAGCGACTCCCGGGCAAGTGACTTCGCGGGTCGAAGCGCACAAAGATTCACCGAGCCAATCTACATGCTACTCCTAAGATAGAGAATGAAGGATTCTTCCACCGCCGCACCACAAAATGGGAACCCATGATAAAACTAAGGACCTGAAAGTTCATCGCGACGCATTCACCGAGAGCAAGGCCACTACACCACCTCCCCGCAAGCCGCTCAAGGCATATTTGGAGACTCGTCTCTACTGAAACCCGGATACCTACATTGACCGGGATTAAAACCCTTGCCCCGCACGGTGGTCAAGGGCCAAATACCGGGGGTACCTGTGGAGGAAATGGTGGTAATGCATGTGATTCACGGACCGCCATAAGAATGTTGGAAGCTTCGGGTATACAAGGAAATCGAAAGCAAGCTACTTAAGGCATTGGAGGTTCTCTCTGGTAAACAACAACCAAAACGCCCCCCAACTAAGGAGTCTCAAAGGGATAATCACGCTCACCCAAAAAGATCTACAGGGTGCAGCTCCCCACGCTGACGCCTCCCTGATTACCGAAAGTGGGAAAAGCAAAGGTGGAACGGATCTTGGTTGATCAAGGAAGCCGCCCGAGGTAATGTACTACTCGTTATTCAAACGATTTGGATTTTCTAGCAAGGACCTTAAGCCATCCGAGGTCCCCCTAG
Source organism: Vaccinium macrocarpon (assembly GCA_022606695.1). Taxonomy (NCBI): domain Eukaryota; kingdom Viridiplantae; phylum Streptophyta; class Magnoliopsida; order Ericales; family Ericaceae; genus Vaccinium; species Vaccinium macrocarpon. The sequence goes on from CM040180.1 coordinate 7,933,648, forward strand.
TCGGCTTCAGTGGTACACCAGTATATCCCCTCGGCACAATTACCCTTCCAAATTCACCGGTACCTAAGCATTCCGGCGGCATGTGGAATTCATTGTTGTTAACTCACCGAAGTCCTTACAACATCATATTGGGGAGAAACCGTTGCACGCGTGAAAGCCGTGGCATCTACGTATCATCGTCCTACGCTTTATCGGAGCAAAAGGGAAAACAAGAAGATGTGAAGGGAGATCGATAGTCCGTGAAGAAATGCTATATTTCAACCGTGGGTAGGAAGGAGAAGAAGAAGCCTAAGCAAGTGCAGTGGGTGGAGGTGCCCGGCACCCGCTTTGAAGATGTCGGTCGCCACCGAGGCTAAATCAAGAGAGGACCTCGCTACGATCCCAATCAATGAGGATGGAAGCCGCTTTTTCCTAATCGCTCCTCCCTAACCGAAAATGAAAGGAACGAAATGGTAACCTTTCTCAAGGCAAACATCGAGGTGTTTGCTTGGACTCATCTGCGCAGATGCCGTGGGTTGACCCGAGATTCATCAAGCATCACTTAACGCTGACCCCCTTAAGGCGCAAAGTTATCCAAAAACCGAGAAGATCTTCTCACTGCTCATGCCGAGGCTGGGAATCGTAAGTTGACAAGCTATTGAAGCCCAAGCAATCCAGAGGTCCAAGCATCCAACTTGGTCGGCAAATACGGGGTGGTAGTACCAAAGAAGAACAAAGAAGTTTGTGGTCTCAAGTGAGACTACACCTAACCTGAATGATGCTCGTCCAAGGACCGCTTTCCTGCCCCTTGATAGACCAACTCGTGGATGCTACGGTGGTCATGCTCTCGGTTGAGCTTCATGGATGCTTACATAGGGCTACCACCAAGTCTTTATGGACACGGAGGATATGGAGAAGACGGCTTTTATCACACCAAGGGGTCTTTATTGTTACCGAGTCATGCCCTTTGGGCTGAAGAACGCCGGTGCTACCTTCCAAAGAATGGTGTCTCGGATGTTCAAAGATCAGCTCGGGGACACGATGGAGGCTTACATAGATGACATGGTGGTAAAAAGCATTCATGAAGAAGACCATATTGCAGACCTCAAGAAGATGTTCACGCACAATCGAAGCAACATGGTTTAAACTCAACGCCGGTGAAGTGCTCTTTCTGAGTCGGGTCGTGGAAGTTTTAGGCCACTTGGTGACGAAGCGGGTATTGAAGCCGATCCGAGCCGTGTTACAAATTTATTCAACAACTCGCCTCACCGAAAGTACGCATCAAGGAAGTCCAAAGGCTTACGGGGATGGCACCGCTCAACCGCTTTATCACCGCTTGGCGACGCTTTGCCGCCCCTCTTTCAATCAATCAAGACAAGTAAGAGGAAATTCCAAAGGATGTAAGAATGCGAAGGCTTTGCAAAGACCAAGACCTATCTTACGAACCACCATTACCGAAACGCCTCGAAAGTGAAGATCTATTCATCTACCTATCCGCCTCTCCACACGCGGTCGCCAGCTTTAGTCCGAAAGTAGAGGGAGCCGAGCATCGACCGGTGTACTATGCCAGCAAAACGTTAACTAGAGCCGAGACAAGGTACCTTCCTCTTGAAAAGGTGGCCTTTGCTCGCCATCGCATCTCGGAAGCCGCCCCTACTTGCATCCTAAGCCGCCCCCCTACTTCCAAGCTCACACAATCATAGTTCTAACCGAGTATCCACCGAAAGCACTTTTTCCCAAGAGCCGACCGGCAACACGGGTCTCGGTGGTCATGTGAAATGGCCAACTTTGACATCCAATATCGACCAAGAACAAATTTATAAAGGCACAAGTGTTGGTCGACTTCATTGCCGAAGCTAACACCGAGAAGAAGAAAACCGTAAGGAAGGAGAACCCAACCCATCCCTACCGAGCAATTGAATCAAGACCCCGACCACCCCTACCCCCGGACGATTGAAGATGTAACCAATGCGACCTCGACGAAGAATCATCCAAAGCAATCAAAAATTGAAGTTGACAACAACGCCTCTCTAAGAAGAACCGAAAGCACGAAAAGAAGAGCAAGCAACGCTGCCATTCTCTTACTTGGCACATGTTCCATGGCAATGCTTGGAAATTACACGTAGATGGAGCTTCCAAAAACGGTAGCGAGTGGATCGAAAGTGGTCTCGATCTCTCCCGAGGGGTGATACACGAGAATGCTATCTCAATCGAGTTCCCGGCCTCTAACAACGAGGGCCGAAAATGGCTTTAATCGCCGGCCTTCGGGTTGGCCAAGGCAATGGACGTCAAGACTCTAATGGTTTACAAATGACTCCACAACTTCGTTGTAAAACCCAGGTTCAACTGGAGACTACGACGCTAAGGATGAACGAATGGCCAAGTATCTGAGCCTTGCCAAGAGCCTAACCGAGACATTTGAAGAAATTGAAGTGCATCAGGTGGGCCGAGAGCACAACGCCCACGCTGACGCACTCGCCGGACTCGCCTCAGCATGCAAAGCATCCGAGCAGAGGTCGGTTTCCTTTGGTACAATCTCTTCTCCGAGCTTCGATCCCCCTCGTACCCAGATGTTGAATATTGAGCTCTATCCCAAGCCGGATGGATCTAACTTCGTGTTTTACCTCCGAGACGACAAGTTACCTGCAGATCGACGAGAAGCCCACCGGATCAGATGTAAGGCTGCAAACTACTGGCTATCACCAACAGGTTCTCTATACAGACGTTCTCGAACAGGCCCTTACCTCATGGTGGTACATCAGAATCAAGTCCATTCAATTCTCCACGAGCTTCATGCCGGCAGCGGAGGCTGTCACTCGGGTGGACGTTCTATTGCCCACCGAGCTATCACTCAGGGGTATTGGTGGCCAAAGATGAAGGAAGATGCGGGGGAGTTCGTTCGGAAATGCCACAGGTGCTAGTTGTTCAAGCCAATGATCCATCAGCCAGCCGAGGACCTTCAACCGATCACTAGTCCATGGCCCTTTGCTCAGTGGGGGTTGGACATCGTGGGAGAACTACCACTCGCTCCGGGAGGATTTCGCTACCTTATAACCGCGACAGATTATTTCTCCAAATGGGTTGAAGCCGAACCTCTTGTCTTCATCACCGAGGCAAATGTGAAGAGCTTCTTATGGCAGAACATCATCTCTCGGTATGGGGTTCCGTATGCATTGTCTCCGGATAATGGCAAAATGAGTTCACTGGAAAGCAGATGAAAGAGGTATGTGACAAGCTCGGCATACGCTTCTTCAACTCCACACCTGTCTATCCTCAAGGTAACGGCCAAGCTGAGGCGTCTAACAAGACGGGCCGCGGGCCGAATCAAGAGAAGGCTAACCGCAGTTTAGGAAAATGGGTTGAAGAGCTACCACACGCCTCGGGCATTCGTAACAACTCCGGACGCTTCTAATCGGGTCGACTCCCTACCCCTAGCCTACGGTATTGAAGCCGCGGATCCCTATTCGTATGAGCTACCAACCATCGAACCGAAAGCACTTTGACGAAAACTGCTAATGAAACGGCCCTAAGTAACGATTTGGACTTGGCCGAGGAAAAGCGAGATAAAGCTCGGGTAAAGTTGGCGTGACTTATCGCCAGGAGGTGGCTAAGGGATACAACAAAAACGGGTTCGGGCCGAGGACCTTCTCGCCTCCGACACGGTCCTCAAGAAAGTCACTTGATAAGAACAAAAAAGAAGTTCGATGCCCAATTGGGACGGTCCATACAAAATTATCAAGAAAGTTGGAAAAGGAGCTTATCAGATTGCAGATATGGATGGGAGGCTCGTAGACAAGCCTTGGAATGCTTACAATTTGAGGAAATACTATGCTTAGGGGTATTGTTCTCAAATGACGATCATCAAATTCTTAGAAAAATTGTGAAGGACTTTCATGTATTACTCCCCTGAATTTATCAATGAAAAAGCATTTGATCTAAACTGTCCTCTCTAATCGTGTCTCGGTATTCATACCCAACGGCTTCGGCCACAGGCACAACCTAACATATGGGTTTCAACTCATAAGACTGCTCGGCTTTTCCGAGCCAACCTAACGATTATGGCCGATATAATCAAACACCCTGAGTGGGTACAAACATCAACATCTCGCCAAAAACCGAAGCTCGACGAAAAACCCTTCCACAGGGTATTGACCATAAGAACAACTTGATTTAAAAAAAAAAAAATGATCCACTTATGATTTCTCAATTATCGCGATTGTTTTCCCTCAAGTCAATTAAACTATCTCGTATGTTTTCTCCGGCCAACCAATCTCTTGTTATCGGGTATTGTTCGAAATCAATTTCAAGGTGATTAAACATGATTCGCTTGTCCAAAACATTACCCAACAATTCTCTCCGCTGATATTACTTCAATATTTTTAACGAGACATTTCATATTACTCTCGAATCTCCAATTGACTCGCAATATATCCGGTAAGAACTATCAATTGCTTCGTAACGCCTTATGCCTTAGCAAATTTTTCAAATATTTTACAAACCTCAATTATGAACATTCAATTGACTCGCAATTTTTTTCCGAGATGACCCATCGATTGCTTCGTTACCATTCATGCCTTAGCAAAATTTCTTTTAAGACATTCATCTCGACTTAGGCCGGGGTATTTATTTGCCCAAAGCCGGTGACGAATGGGGGTATTATGATATCTTGGAAACAACCAACCAACAAGATACAAACAAGTTGAAAGACAGACAAAATATCCCATTCATTCATCAAAAACGACTCAGCATAAAATTCCACCGAGTCAAAACAAGAAATTGTTTGGGGTGGGGAGAAAGAAGTATAGCAATAGAACGATTAAGTCCGCATATAATTCCACCAAAGAGAAACGTAACAAAACGAGAATTAGTTCGGGGAAGAGAAATTGTTTAAACAAAACGAAACGAAAACAACATCAAGCATTTTTCCGCAAAGACACCTCAATCAACGATCTCGGCCTCATCAAGGCCGGCGTTGTCGGCATTCTCGGCGTCTTCCCCAGTTTCATCCTCTTCTTCCTCTTCAGCCTCCTCCTCCGAGGGGATCTCGATTTCAGGAATCTCGACCTCGGGAAGAGCTCGGAGAGCAGTTTCAGCAGGAACGCTGCCAGCTTCTAATCCGAGCTCATAACCCTTGGCCACCCCCTTAACAAAGTAGATCTTGGCACCTCTTCGGAAGCCCATACTCTTGATCTCAGCAACTTGACCTTGATAATGCTCCACGATCTTCAACTTCGCCTCTTCAAAACCAAAATGTCGTATGCCAACAATTACCGCCTCCTTCGATCTCCCCTCTTCCTCGGATAGTTTCTGCTGTAGCGCTTTCACTTGCTCCTTGAGATCATTCAACTCCGGCAGTACCGCTGCTTCACTTCATCCACTCAGAGCCGAGCTTCAAGGGTTGCCATTCATTCTCGGCTTCTTTCTTCTTTGAGACAGAATCTTTGTACTTCAGCTTCAAGCTGTTGAACGAAGACGAAAGGCTTACCACCTTTTGATGATAGCCAAGAACGGACTGGTTCGCCTGAAAGCAAAACATGACAGTAAGCGAAACATGACGATAAAACATGACAACATCACGGTAAGAGGCTTACCAGGGTCAAGTGCGAGAACATTTCCACGATGTTCCCTTCAAGGCCGGAGGGAGCCGCTTCATATCCTCCGCGGGACACACCCCCGGCAAAGGGAGACCGAGCCTCGGATTGGCTCGGACACTATCCGTCTGCAGCACCGGTTGGCCCTGTTTGATCTGGGGAGCGAAGACGAAAGGAATGGGGGAAGAGGCTTCGGCGTTTGAGTCTCTCGGAGGGGCTTCTTTCTCGGTAGACACCTTTTCGAGGAGGCTCTTATCAGCAGCGCCCTTGTCTTTGTGTGCATCCTTACCCGAACCTGATCCAAACACGCGCCGTTGTTTCTTAAGCTCGGCGGGATCGGTCTCGGTGGTAGCAGGAGCTCTCTTAGGTTGGCTCGAGGTACCCCTAGGTCGGGCAGAGTAATGCACTTCTTTTACCTTCTTCTTGGAATGAGACTCTAAGATCTCCAAGGTTACCTCCCATTTCTTCTTCCTCTCCTTCAAAGTCTTCTTCGCGTGGCTCTCTGACCTTGCCGATCAAGTCCTGAATCCGAGCACCGTGAAGATCGACCTTGGTGTCTGAACTCAACTCGACCGCCTCGATAGATTTTCCCTTATGAGATGACCTCTTTCTTTTTTCGCTTTCCGGTCGCCGCAATTCGCAAGTTGTTCTTTTGGATTTCTTTTTCCTCTTCTGGAGATAAGAAGTGTACGTTGGCTCGTATCCTAGCAGAACATGGGCAAGCCTCTCCGCATGGGGCAGGGAGTAAGCAGCGTGGATGTGGTCGTCGTTTTTTGCCTTGAACAACCGAGCGGAGATTGGAGATGGCTCTGCAGGATAAACAAAGAACTCGGTGAGAACAGATTCCACGAGAGATGCAAATAAAAGAAAGGTATGAAAAACAATGTAAAGCAAACCTAAAAGTGTGTCACGCCTCACCGACGGGATAGAGACCGGCCGCCCCTCGGGGCCGAACTCAAAGTTCCCCCGAATCTCTACAAAATCATTTGCACCGCGGTCGGAATCTGGGAGGTGGTCGATCAAGTATTCTCGGGGACTTTTCGGTGTGCTACGGAGAGAGAGGAACCTACGACCTGAGGGGCTGTTTCGGGAGACATTATAAACCCCAATCAAGTCAAAGATATTGAAGATCAACCCAAATCTCTCTCGAAGGGTATAGATTCCGTTGATAATCCTAAAAGAGTTTACGGCTAAGAACTTCGGGGACAGTTTGTACTCGAAGAAGAATTGGCGGAGCAGGAGGTTCATAGGAAAGCGAACTCCCCCCTCGGTGATCGTTATGAGAGGGAGGGTAATGTGATCCTCGGAAAAGGTGATTTGGTCCTGAGAGATCAAACGGACCTCCACGTCGCTCGGAATGTTATAATCCTTGCAAAACGCCTCATACTCTCCAGGTTCTCCACTGAAATAGTGCAGGTAGGGATTGGTTTCTTTCTCAGAAGCTTTTGCTCTAGGGGGGCGGACGTCTCGGGGATCACTCTCGGTAATTGGATCCTCGATTGATGTATTCTCGATGTTCAAGGACCTCGGGATTGGCTCGGAGGAGGGAAGCTGAGTGGTCGGCTCGTAAATGGATCCGGAGATGTTTTCCCCTGACTGCCGGACTTCTAAGATCTGGACGCCGGGAGTCCAGCCGGCTCCATTCCCGCCTCGCTTTCCTCCCGGGTTGGCGGATTCGAGTGATCGCTACTAATCTCCCCCTGGTTAACCGAATTCTCGCTCCCTGATCGAGTGTTCGGATCGACGTTTATGGGATTGAGTGGGGCGAACCCCTCGTCAACCGGACCTATGTCAGCGGATGCCATCCCTACGTCAGGTTCTAGGAAAGTTTGTCCGAGGCGGTATTTTAAACGGTTCAAGCTTTGTACGGAGAGCTCGGAATCACTCGATCGGTTGGAACTCCCCGAGGAGAGGACAAAGGGCTCCAGGGTTGAAGAACCTAACAAAAAGTGCACGGGTGAAGAACAGTTAGCCATATAACTGGTAGTGCCAGATCTTGCTCGGATTAATTCCAAGTCAAAAAAAAAAAAAAAAAAAAAAAAAATTTAACTAACCTAGGCACGGCTTATGTGCTTCGGAGATCCTAGACAAGGGAAGGGCTACTGATGGCTCGGGTTTGAAATTCGGTCAAGGTCCGGATCTCTTGTCTCGGATATGTCTCGGTTGATAAACTAAATTTCATCCTAAAACCTAAGGGTCGAAGGATCAAAAAGCGACTCAAAGAGTCACGAGGGTTGTTCTAACGGAGAACACAATGAACAGTTGAATGTTTACGTTCACTGTTCATCGTGATTTCAATGACCTCTCAAAAACTCTTTCAAAATCGTCTCAAAGCAACAAGACAATGACGAAATCAACAACAAACAGAGAAAAAATCGAAGATTTTTGTGAAGGAATCCTTACCTCTGAAACACCGGTGAAAAATAGCAGTGGTGGCGGAGATGAACCGACGCGGTGGATTTCGTCAGAGAACGGCTGAGGAAAAGATTGAGCGTGGTGGACGACGGCGGTATAACGGCTGAGGAAAAGATCTTGGCTTCGCCGGAAACAATGGAATCGCAGGAGATTACGCGTGGGGGGAGAGAGAGAGAGCAAGAGTGTTTCTCTCTCGAAGAGATCTCCTTTTATAGAAACAGGAGGCGTTTGAATCGAGAAAGGCCAAGAACGGCAACCTCGTAAGGCGCGATAGGGCGGCGACACCCGCGTCGATGGGACGCACTGAGCTCATCCTCCTGACACTTCATATGCTTCAAGGCCCTTTCATGTACAAACCCTAATCCGCGTGAACGTGTCTCGTCCAACCTACAATTACCACGTGGAGCGATCCGAGGGCATCCACGAAATGGCCACAGCTGGGACTCGGATAAGAGAAACACAACGAAAGGAATTCGGTATTCTCAGATACATCTAGCTCACGCTTCGGCTTAATGCGACGGCCCAGCAAGGAATGATCAACTCCTTTCTCGGAACTAAATGTCTCGGAATGAGTTGAGGGGCTATTGTAGTGGGCGAAATCCTGCGGCAAGTGGGGGCTTCGGTTGAGGAGCCCTAAGAGATAAATTTCAAATGGATCTCCGGACAACGAGGGACGTAACGCGCCCGGGGCGACCAAAGCGAGCCCAACCAGAGACAAAACCGGTATCTCGGCGGTAGATTACGACCTGGACGAGCCATCCGAGACGGATAACATCCGGGATGGCTCAGGTGAATAATCCGAGATCTCGGTGACGACTGATGTTCGCTACCCGAGCCGTTAATGCCCGTGAACAAATCAAGCCGGGTAATACGCGTGGGAAATATTTGTACTACGTCGAGATGATAGTACCAACGGTTACTCCACGTGCTCAATGGTGATTGGAGGGCAACATGTCGATGCATGCGTGTTCGCTCATGACGCCGGGACATCATCATCCGGTGCGGATTGACCGACACCCTCATGCTTGGAAGCAAACCTATAAATACTAAACAATGAAGCCCTAAAACGGCATGCAACACTTTCTCTCTCTACACTACCTACCTTTCTATTCGGATTTCTTACTGGATCGTCGGAGTGCCTTCCCTGGTCACACTCCGGCCAGGTTGGGTGCTAACGATGGGTGCTCAGTGTGCAGGGGCTCGTGCATAATCACCATCTTCATCCATTCGTCACTCTCGCGGGTCAAGCATCGCTCAAAAGGCTCAACCGGATTTTGAGGACACCACATACCGGATTGAAGGTTTTTTTTTTTAGAATAAAAAAGATAGAGGGAATCAGAGTTGACTCATCCCTACTTTCAGCGGCTATTAGTCTAATAAGCTCTCTCTTGTCAGTGAATTCGGGTTCTCATTCATTTCGAATGAAAGAGCTTCTAGGAGGAATTGTAATATGAATTCGTTTCTTCCTTCTTCTTTTTTTTTTTAATTTTTTTTTAAAAAAATGAGGGTGCCACGTGGACTATATGTATACAATACAGAAGAATAGATTATTACAACGATACTTGAAAATATCAGGGGCAATGCTTATAGATTAGGTTGAGCTAATAAACAAATTAACCTAGTTACTCCAGTCCCAATTTATGTTCATTCTTTTTTTTTTTTAGAATTTCATTTCACAAGAAATGCCATTACAAACTACCGAATATAAAGAAAACAGAATAAAAATAATTATACAGACGATAAGAACATAGACAAAACCAAAACAAATGAAGGATACATGTCCAGCGAGAGATTGCTTCGGCCGTCAGATGTCCATGATCAATGTATGATGTTAAGCTACCGTTGTCGCGATAGTTCCACTTGAATGACGATTCTTCCAACACACAGTTAAACAGGTGACGAAAATACCCTGCAAGAGCCTTGTTTAACTAACACAAATAATGAAAATTTTCATTTGATCCTCCGGTAAGGGCCTTGTTTGGCTAACACCGAAAATGAATTTTTCATTTTCTTCAGACATGATTGCGCATATAACGTTATCTGTTAACATAAAAATACGTCTTTTTTGTTTTTTTTTTCCCGATTAACACAAAATATGTCTTTTTGTTCTTTTTAAGAAAAAAAAGTCGTGCAAAATAAATTTCTACACTGAAATGTTGCTCCTCCTTTTTCTTTTTAATTGTTCAAAAAAAAAAAAGTATTATACCTATTAAAAAATAATGGGTAAAAGTTGATTAGTTTACTGTTCCGCCTTTCACTTTTGAAATTCTTTTTAATAAGTTGAATTCCCAAAATAGAACAATAAATTGGGAAGGAGGGCGTACTTGAGTTCAAATTTGTGTTTCTATGCTAAAAATTTGATATGCAAATTAAGTTTGGACATTTTTGTTTATATTAAAATCGATAAATTTTTAAATCATGCATGTTATTTGATTTTTTATTTTATTTTGGAGCTAAATTGTGTATTTTATTGTTTCACTTAATGGTTTCAAGACTACCTTTCAGATTTCAATGGACAATTTTTGTTTGTTTGTTGTTCTCTAATATTATCCATTCTTTTTTTAATTGTTCTAAATAAATGGCCGTTACAAGAACGACCAGAAATCAATCAAATTCCTAAGAGAAATGTGGTTCTAATATAATGAAATACCAAGATGTCATGCATGGGTCACATAAATTACTTCTTTCCTTTTTGTAAGCAGAAAACAAAATTGTCCAAATCAAGTACGTTTTTGAGCTTGAGAGGAGTTGTTCGGATGGCACAACCGTCTATCGACAGCTACAACTGACGGATAGCTTGGTTCCCTAAACATTCATAATTCTATAGATTAAATAAAATGAAATATTTGATCAACCACATTTAGATGGTCCTGTCAAGGAAATTTCTCAATTTAATTAACAATGCAGTAGGGTAATGAACTATGCTTAATTAGTATATAAGTTGAATTTTGGTCATCTAGCTTTTGCTGATGATTTATTCATTTTGTGTGGTGCTACTCCCCAATCCTTCTCTATGATAAATACTGTAGCATATTGACAGACTGTCAGACTCTTATTCCTTCTCTGACTTGAGGCTAAATCTGAGCAAAAGTTCAATTTTCTTTGCTGGAATGGATGTGAATCTCAAGGGGTTTCTCATGAATATCCTCCCCATTCTCGAAGCTGAGCTACCTATTAAGTACTTGGGAGTCCTAATTGATTCTAGATTGAAGGCTCAGGATTGCAATGTGTTGAAGGACCAAATTTTGCACAGAATTCAGGGATGGTTTTCTATGTCTTTATCCTATGGTGCAAGAGCCTAGTTAATTGAAGATGTCTTGTTTAGTGTGCTAGTTTATTGGACTTCTATTTTTTTCATTCCCAGCAAAACTATCAAGGAAATTGAAAGTTCTTTAATGGCTTCCTTGTGGAGTGGTGCTGACATGAAACATATTGGAGCTGAAGTTAATTGGGATGATATTTGTCGCCCTAAGGAGGAAGGAGGCCTCAAATTTAGGAAGTTAAAAGGATTGGAACAAAGCCACTATGTTAAGACATTTTTGGGCTCTTAGAAAAGGGCAAATTCTCTATCGGTAAAGTGGGTTCACACCAATATCATCAAAGATAAAAGCTTATGGGGAATGAAGGTACATCATGATTATTCTTGGACTTAAAAGGTCTTTGGGCTGAGAGATATTGAGCGAGTCTATGATTCTTTACAAAATTGGTAATGGACAGTCCACCTTCTTATGGATTGACAACTAGCATACTCTTGGGCTACTGTATAAGCGATCTGGGTTTGATATTTTGTATTGTATAGCGCGAGAAAATCTTTGAAGGCAAAGATGTCCTCTATTATTCGATCTGGAATGTGGATATGGCCTAGAGGCTTGTACTAGAGTGATGCACAGTATTATTGCCCAAACTCCTGCGAATCTAACTCTTGCTACTGAAATTGAAGACTCTATAGTTTAGTTCCCCAACCTTAATGGATCTTACTCTTCTAAGTTTGCATGGGAAGCAATTAGGCAACAATCTCCTAAGCAACAGTGGACAACAGTTGTTTGGTTTAAGAGGCATGTCCTTTGATGGGCTTCCATCTTTTGGTTGGCTTTTCAACGTAGACTGAATACCAAAGATAGACTTGCTAGTTGGGGAATGACCATAGATGTGAATTGCTTCTTGTGTGCTATGGCGACAAAATCTCACCAACATCTGCTCTTTGAGTTCCCGTTTTCAAGATTTGTCTGGCTTGAAGTTTGGAGCAGGTTGTCTAGTTTGGGAGGACAATCAAAGCTATCCAAAATCATGGATTGGTTTGCCCAACATGTGACTGGAAATGATTTTAGATGCAAGGCTATGAAAGGGTCTTTAGCTTCTATATTTATTTTGTGTGCATAGGAATTCTAAGATATTTCAACAAAAAAACTTTTTCATTTGATTAGGTGGCCCGAATGACTATTGACTCAATCTGAGTTTTTTTAAGCTCAGCTACAAGGATGAAACCCTATGCAGCTTGGGGGTTGTTTGAGAAAGCTATTTTGCTTGGATAATTTTAATACTGTATAGTTTTGCTAGCGTCTTGTTCTTGTTACTTTGTTCATGCTTGAGTTGTATCTTGTAGTTGCTTTGTTTATCTTTTAGTTGTAATACCAGAGCTATCTCCTTAGTTTGTTTGTTAATTGTTTAGGCTATATAAAAGTGAAGTACTCGTAAAAAAAAAAAAGGGTTGAATTTTTGTGAATTGAACCCTTCATTAGCCATCTGCGGGGATGGAATTCTGCCAAAGGAAAATTTTTGTGGCATATTTTCCCGGATTTTTCCTTGTGGAAAAATATTGAGGTGTCCAAATATAGTCACACAAATGTCTGGACATCAATCGATGCATGGAGAACCCAAACACATTCCCCTTCTAAGAAAGCCATGGATGAGTGTCAAAGTTTTTGTCACATTATTAATTGAACATGTAATACCTTGAAATTTCAAACATTTAGGCAAAAGAATGGCAGCATTATATAAACTTTTGATGGAAAGTTACGTTACCATTAGGGCAGTTTGGTCCCCTACAATATATAGACAAGTCTTGACGAAAGCTGAGGCCACAATTTTGATGGACCTGCCAAGGACATTTCTCCTTCTACCGATCGTGTACTGCATTCGAACCGAGCAGGATTCTCTGTTTCTAAATTTTTTGCTCTCCTATGATGAACGCATTCTCTGCCGCTTCATGAATCATGATGCCTCGAGATTCATGTATTTTGAGATTGTCACCACTTCCAATTGGAAGTGTACTACAATGCCACGGAAAAGAATTCAAATGTCATGGAACACTTGACCGTTATGTTAACATACTGCGGTACAATGTGACATGGGTACGTGGTTGATGCCCCAAGACCACCAAAAGATAGAAGATATTTAACACCCTCAAAATACAGAGTCTAGTCTATTTTACATTGCCTTATCAGTTGGGATGTGAATAGTTTTGTTTTGGTACGTGATCATGAAAGCAAATAAGCAGCCCCAACTTCTGTAACTCATCGCGTTACATGAACGTGTGGTTGCGACTCGAGCTACCTAGTGAAGCATTTTCGTGGAACGTGAGATGTAGCGTGTTGACACCGCATGCGTATCATAAGAGAAAACAGCCATAGAAGAGGGAAATCTTATCCAGATCTCTGGTCCCCCCTTTCTTCCTCATGGTTCTCATAGTGTGGTCTTTTTCTTAGGTAAAGAAGCAATTTTATGTGATTAATGCAAAAAAGTAGGGTTCGGCGCCGCGGCGGCAGAAAAACAACTTTTTAGTTTCAAAGCTGCCTATAAATTTGCCTCACTATTGCTCTTCTCAGCAACCCATCTTCCCATATTTCAATAACTCTCCCCCTCTCCCTCCAGTTCTACAAAATTCTCAGTTGTTCTCATTGCCCAAACAATGGCCAAGGAGTCGAAAACAAGGTTTGTGACAGAATTCGCTCCATCAAAACTAGTCCCTAGAACAAAGCGGCCATTGAAGAGAATGCTAGACACCATCGACGAAGAAGAAAAAGATTTCCATGCCAACAGGAGCATTTCGACTCCTTTTGATGGATCATCAGATCGAGAGCCATACCGTGCAATGCCACTTGCTTTGTAGGCCTTTTGTGCTGGTTCAGTCCCAACAACGGCAAAAGATGAATAACTGCTGAGCAGCAGCAGAGTGGCAGTATGAGATTAATATATTTAATTTTAGGGTTATTTGTGTTAAGGTGAATGAACCACGACACCCTGCATTTTAGGGGGCGGTGATGGTCAGCATTTTTTTTTTTTGTTGAGGAAAATGCTTCATGTTCAACCCCATCTTCTTATGTGCTTTGTAGAATAAGGCATTTGCTAGCTATTTAAGCAGTGAAATAAAACTTCAAAGTACTCAACTGCAGATAGCGTAAATTGAAGAATTAATATAACACGAGTGCAATACCACCCGGAATTAATAGAACGAAGATACACTTTTAACCATTTTCATAATAAATTTGGAAGTAAAGAAGTGCGAAAAAAATAAAAATAAAAATAACCCCTTGGTCGTGTCGGCTAACATCAAGGGTCTCATGGCATTGTAATTCGAACTCAGTGTGAAGTGTAGCCTCCTATGTCCTAACATATATTTCCAACACCCCAAAATCAATGGTGATCGACAGGAACGGGGATATTCTACGAAAATCCCAAAAGAATGTCAGGCAAGACCATATCCAACCATCCATTCTTACAAATGCCTTCTTATGATACACATAACTCTGATAAGCAATTAAGATCTATGTAGCACTGACATGGATATAGATACGGACTCGGACAACCCCCGAAATGGGGCAACAAAAAAAAATTGTATATATAGAAAAAAATAGAAATCCACCGAAAAAAAGGAGGGGGGCATATTTATAGTTCCCTTTGAAAAAAAATTTAAAAATTCAAAAAAAAAGAAAGGGATATGTATAGTTTTCACCCGCATTCATAATTTTTAGGGTACCTAGCTAGAAAATTAGGAGGGCAAATAGAAGGTTTTCAATGCATGGGGTAAATAGCAAATAAAAAGAAAATTGGGAGGGCAAAATTTAGGAGGGCATAAAGAAGGTAAAAAGAAATTTTGAGAAAAGAGGCGTATAGAGGACTCCCCTCCTCCCCGGGAACTCACCCTAAAATAAAAAATCTGGGAAAAAAAAATAACCTGGGAACTTGCCCGACCGATCAAAAAAAAAAACTTGCCCAAAACCCTCCTGCATTGCGTTGTCGGTCGTCCAACTATCCAAGCATTGCGTCGCGTGGAACTGTGGTTTGTGGAAGAACCAACGAACAGGAAGAAGCACAGTCTTTGCCTCTGGGTTTTTCGAGTTCTAACCTATACCCACCGACAAGTTTCAACATTCAAGATTCAAGAACAAATAAATTAATAGTGGAGTGGAGGTCGTCTGGGTAAACTAAAGAAGCAGATTCAAATACAAATACACACTATTGGTTGATCTCAAACTCAACATCGATGATATAAGAGGACAAAATTATGACAATGACTCAAATATGAAAGGTAAACATCATGGTGTACAAAAAAGCCTATTTGATGTAAATCCTAGAGCATTTTATATTCCATGTGGTTGTCATAGCCTAAACATTGCTATATATGATATGACAAAGTCTTGAGCAAAAGCATTAAACTTTTTTGTATATGTGCAAAAAGTTTATACTTTGTCTTCGGGTTCAACACAATGGTAGGATATTCTTAGAATATATCTAAAGGGCTTGACTCCAAAAGCATTATCGATTACTTGTTAGGAAAGTCATGTTGAGAGTGTTAGAGCAATAAGAAATCAAGCATCGAACTTAAGAGATGCATTGATCGAAATTGCAGATATTTCTAAAGAGGATGTTGTGATGTCGGAAGGTTAAAGGCTTGTGCAAGAATGCTTTGAAGGATTTTTAGTTCTTGATTAGCTTATATATATGGTACAAAATCTTAGACAAAATTAATCAAGTTAGCAAAATTTTTCAACGAGAAGAGATGGACATTGAAGATGCAATTACAAGGATAAAGGAGTTGATTTTATTCTTTCAAGAGCTTAGAGGAAATGGTTTTGAAGACTTGATGGAGAAAGCCAAAGAACTTGCTTATAAAATTGGTATTGAACCGGTATTTGCAAAAAAACGAGTTGTTCAAAGAATGAAGCAATTTGATGAGGATGTGGAAGATGATGCCAATGGAAGTCAATCACCGTAAAATCGTTTTAGAGTTACTTATTTCCTCCACATCATAGATCAAGCTCTAACATCACTTAAGGATCGGTTTGGGCAATTTGAACTTTATGAAGCAATCTTTGGATTTTTGCTTAATGCGAAATTCAAGAGTGTTAGTGAAGAGCAATTGATGGAGCATTGCACTAAATTAGAGAGTTTCTTGGAATTCAAACAACATTGTGATATTCATGGGGAGGAGTTATTCCAAGAACTTAGACATTTGAAAACACTATTGCCGAGAGAAGTAACCAAATCGATCGACATCCTTGATTTTATAAGGTCTTATTGGAAAGAGGGGGGTTTTTCAAATGGTTTGGGTTGCTTATCGAATTTTGTTGACTATTCCGGTCACAGTTGCTTCGGTGGAGAGGAGCTTTTCGAAGTTGAAATTGATAAAAACTTACCTTCACACTACCATGTCACAGAAGAGGTTAAATGGATTGGCTATGATTTCAATTGAAAATGAGTACTTGGATAAGTTAAACTACGATGGTTTAATTGAAGATTTTGCTTCAAAAAATGCAAGAAGAAGCTGTTTTCTTTAAATCGGATCATGCTAATTATGAAACACTATTACTGAGGTTGCATTTTGATTTTGAATTTTGATGTAATTCAAGCTAAAAGCATAATGTAACCTTGTTTTTGTTATTGTTTTGTTGTTTGATTATGTCTTTTAATTTTTATTATTTAATACTAGGTGGACAACCAAGCTAAGGTCGAGCTTGGGCAACTCAACTGTCGGGGCTGGCGCTGGACATGGGACACATGATTTCTAAAAAGAGGGGGCATCAACATGGGTAGGGACACATCGGAAATAAATAAACTTAATAAATAATTTTTATTGTATACCAACAGAAATATAGTTATATGTATAAACATAGAGCTTTAATATATATAAACAAGCGTCATATATAAAAATCAATGGCTAGTCCCATCAAGAGATGTACATGAGTGTCGATGCTATATAGGTTAAGATAATAAGCAAACACCATACATGACAACAAGAAATGCATACACATAAAGCGTAAATGTAAAAATCAATGGCTAGTCCTATCAAGAGCTGTTTACTTTTTATGGAAATCTATTCACGTAGAAGCTAGGCATTAGCAGGTGATAAGGAACTCCACGGCAAAGGGAAGACATGCACATGCAGCCACAGGTCTAAAAGATTGTAGTTTTTCCGTTCAGCTCACACACATGCTTGACAAGATCTCACATTCTGTTTTTCCTGGAATCATGAACAAATAAGACAATCAAGAACTCGATCTGAGACCATGTGAACAAAAAGAAATCTACCGGCAATTTTAGAACAAAGGTACGAAGTACGAACAACTTTAGATTCCCAATGGTACGATTCATATAGGGAGGGAAAAGAAAGAAAACAAGCAAGAAAGTTAAACGAGGCCTGGGGTGCAAAACGAGTAGCGCCAGGGATGGATCCAAGGGGGGCATGCTAGGGCACGTGCCCCTGCTGACCCCTCACTTGTTAGTGTAAAACAAATTAATTTTTGGAAATAAGTTTCGTATATATATTATTTCTGTCACATTCTAGTAATAGAACACGCGTGTTGCCTGGTGGTAAGGCGCACCAACTCTTAGTTAGTGGTCTCGGGTTCGAGCCTTACCTCTTCATTTTTAAGCCACAAAATTTCAAATTAATTTTGGGAAATAAGTTTTGTATATATATTATTTCTGTCGGACTTTGTTAATTGAACACGCATGTTGCTTGGTGGTAAGGCGCACCGACTCTAAGACAGAGGTTGTAGGTTCGAGCCTTGCCTCTTTATTTTTAAGCCACAAAATTGGAAGTTTATTAAATATTAGTGGTTGTCAAGGTTTGAACCCTAGACCTTTGGTTCCAGAACCAATACCTTCACTCTCGTCACTAGACCAACAACATTCATTGTTCAACAATTTGGTAGTTTTATTATATATTTTGAACCTATAATGGGAATAATTATTCCTCTAACATTTTCTTTCTGAATTTTAATTTTCTCCCTTTTTTTTTTTTTAAGAAAATGATACTAAATGATGAGAAAATTATTTAATTTTATAGATCTTTTACAATAGTCCCTAGCCTTCAAATCTTCAATAATTTTTTTGTCTAATATTAGGTTTAGAATCAATCTTATACGATTTCTTGTCCCTAATAAAATCGTTGACTAGGAAAAAAATTACGCGATTACAATTAATAAAATGCCCCCACTGAGTTGGATCTCTGGATCCGTCCATGAGTAGCGCATAATGTTTCATTGGATCACAGAGAGTTCAAAGCAAATAAAATCCTAGAAGAAGTTGAAAAAGAACCTGGCTAAAGGGTAAGGCATTGAAACATTAAGTTGCCTTCCACGTGATAGATTTTGGAAGCCTCTGTGGAAGCAAAAAAGAGAGGTACTGCACCACCTAGCAGGGTTTTCTTGCTGACCATGAAAATGGTGGAGCGAATGATCAGCTTGATACAAGCTTTGAATGCTCGTGAAGACTAGAAGATGCGCAACCTTCCCCACGGAGGTGATGGACCAACTGTTGGGAGTTTTTACGATGCATCGATCCCGTCATCGCTTCCGCTGCGCCGGCGTGTGTTGTGCAAAAAGCCACCAAAGACACAACCACACCCAATACAATTGATGATATTGAATATTGATTTGAAGAACAAATAATTAATTGAGAAGTAAACCCAATTAACCAAACCAAACGTGAGAGAAGGAGAGAGAAAACAAACAGGAAAAGAGAGAGACACATAGATTTACATGGTTCGGTCTTACTTTGGGATGTAAGCCTAGTCCACGGGTAGTCGATCAATGGCTTAACTAACGAAACGAATGCTCAAAAGAGCTACAAAGAAGAATTCTGCAAAAAATCTTCTACCCAAACTCACCAAAAGCCAAAACAAAGGCAACTCTCTTAAAACCCTAACCCAATGCCCTAATATTTTCTCTCACACCAATAGAAGAGGCATAATACATGTATTTATACTAAACAAATGAGTTTCCAACAAGAAATAACCATATTGGGCTTTTTAAGCCCCTAAAAAACCCTAAAAAAACCTTCCATAATCATATTTCCTATCGCTATGGTTTGGATCACCAAATCCTCGTCCGGACCATGGGATGCTGAGACGTTTCTGGACCATTCTGACTCGGTAGTCCAGACTACCAAAATTTCCGTCCGGACTACAGTACCAGAGACCTCCCAAATCGCTCAAAATTGCTTGGTCCGGACCAGAGAAGCCTTGGTCCGGTCCATAGATGCTCCGAACGAGGAAATTTAGCCAAAAACCAACAACGTGCAGAAGACCCAAACTTCTAGAGAGTATCCACGGAATCCAACACATTCGTTGGGCCCAATGTACATTAAATGACCCATATTCACTTAAAAGGTTAAGCCTTATAAGTGATGAGTCATCCAATTGTATATTAATGTCCAACCTTTTTTCTATTTTTCTAATTGAGACTTGACCTTCACACATGTTCTAACAAATCTCTCCCTCATGTGTGAACTATTCATTGAGCCTTTCCCGTTTCTTTGCATCCAAGCTTTCCTTTGATTCTGATCTACTACTCTTAACCCAATCTTTCAAACTACGCTTATTGTGCACCAACTCAATGGTTCAGATCCATCCATCGAATTCTCCATTGCAAGCCAACGTGCCCATTCACTGGCACCATGCTCTCCGACGAGTCAACGTGCAACACGTATTCCATTCGCTTGCATCACCTTGCAACGGACACACCGCATTACTTGCACTATCGGATTTTTCTGTTTTTATCACTTGGAGTTCACCATGCAAGCCTATCCATGGTGCGCCGAAAGTTTACCCATAGATCGTCAGCCATCGGCTCTGATACCACTTGTTGAGAGTTTTTACGATGCATCGATCCTGCCATTGCTTTCGTTGCGCCGACGTGCACAAGACCCAAACTTTTAGAGAGTATCCACGGAGTCCAACATATTCGTTGAACCCAATATACATTAAATAACCCATATCCACTTAAAAGGCTAAGCCTTGTAAGTGATGAGTCATCCAATTGTATAAATGTCCAACATTTTTTTCAATGTGAGACTTGACCTTCACACATGTTCTAACACCGACAAACACGGACGGAGGGAATATTAAAACTCAAATTTCAAATGTTATACTATTTTAAATATAATGGAAACTCTGACCACATTTTGATGGTCCTGTCAAGGACATTTCTCGTTTAATTTCCATTGCCATATGGTAATGAACTATGCTTAATTAGTATACAAGTTGAATTTTATTGAATTTTGCCCTTTATTAGCCATGCGCGGGAATGGAATTCGGTCAAGGAAAATTTCTGTGGCATATTTTCCTGGATGTTTCCTTCAGGAAAAGTATTGAGATGTCCAGTTATAGCCGCACAAATGTCTGGCCACAAATGGATGCACGCGGGTCTCGCACAAGGCATGGAGGACCCAAATGCATTGGATGGTTATAGGTTGATCGTTGTCCGTATATTTGACTGAAGGGATAAGTATTCACTATTTGAGCAATATGTGAGGAAGAAACCCATCAGGATTTTGGTTCTCCTTCTGAAAAAGCCAGGGAAAAGAATGACGGCAAATATATGCACTCTTTCAATGGAAAGTTATGTTACTACTAGGGCGGTTTGGTCCCCTCCAATATAAGACGAAAGTTATGCCCACAATTTTGATGGACCTGCCAAAGACATTTCTCCTTCCACAGATGCTGTACTCGACTCAAACCGAGCAGAATTCTCTGTTTCCAATTTTTTTTACCCTCCTATTATCAACACATTCTCTGCTGCTTCATTAATCATGATGCCTTGGGATTCATGTATTTTGAGATTCTTACCGCATCCAATTGAAAGTATTACAATGCCATTGAAAAGGGGTCATGCTGCAATGTACACCATCTAAAAATTACTCAATATGAGATTTTGTGACTCAAAATATGAGATTTTGTAGCTCTAAATATAAAATTTTGTGGCTAAAGATACAAAATGCATATGGTATGCATACTTATATGAATAGTCACAAAATCTCATATATTTTCACAAAATTTCATATTTGGAGTCACACAATCTCATATTGGATCCATGCGGATTTGGTGCGGACCGTGCAAACTTGTGTGGACCTCATATTTGAAGCCACAAAATCTCATATTTTGAGTCACAAAATCTTATATTTAAAGCCCACAAATCTCATATTTAGAGTCACAAAATCTCATATCGGTCATCACAATAATAAATATTGGAGTCCATAAAATCTCATATCGATATCCACACTATCTCATATAGTCAATGGTCAAAGGTGACACAAATCCCCACACATCATATGTGGCGCAATCTCGGCTGTCTATCCGTGTGGGGTGCATACCATATGCCATTTCATATATCTAGCCATAAAATCTCATATTTGGTGCAACAAAATCTCATATTTGAGCCACAAAATCTCATATGGAAGGGTGTACATTGTAGCATGACTCATTGAAAAGAATTCAATGGCACGAAACACTTGAGCTTTACGCTAATGTACTGAGGTACAATGTTACATATGGGCCCATTGTGAATGCCCCAAGACCACTAAAGAACTTATTACACTAGAACGTAGACAGAAATTTTGAAGATATAATACAGAGAGTCCAATCTTTTCACTCAATTTTACTGTAGTGGCCAGAATATTCGAAGGACCAAAAGGTCCACCCTTGTCCATTAACCGAACCAATGATCAACGGATTGGCTCTTCGGCAAGGAAGATTAGGTCATACGAGTAGTACCGACTGGTGGGCTTGGTATGTTTCACGTCGAATGAAGCCTCCACGGCGGTGAAGAAGGAGTGACATGGACATGCCCGGTGATGAACGCCTCGTAATGCCCCATGTGTACCACACGCCAAAGATTCGATTTGATCCACAAAGCCCACACCACACGGCCCAAAAATGCTTAAACCCCACAGATATTGTAAGAAAGTCCACATGGTTTGTTATACACTCAAGACCACTCATGTAAACAACCAATGTGGGACTAAACACCATCTACTCCCAAACCTGGGGTATTACAATCTTCCCCCTGTAGATGCAACGCCCCTCGCTGTATGGTCCCAAAGAACCTCCTCCTCGTGTCCGTATAAGGCAGAAATAAGATCCTATCCACCACTTGACCACGGCGGCGGTTTTTGATACCATTTGTAACGCCCCACGCAGACCAATCGGGCTACCAAGACTTTGATTTGATCCACAAGCCACACCAAATGACCCAAAATGTTTGTGCCCCAAGCATCTAGTAGAAGAAATTTCACTTGCTTGTTATATACCCAAGACCACTCATGTAAACAACCAATGTGAGACTAAAGACCATCTACTCCCAAACCTGGGATATTACACTCCGAACTGATGGGTTTGGTGCTCATCACCTCGGTGATGTTAGCTCAGCTGAAGAATGGAACAACATGAAGACTTGATAGCTAGGGTCATCAAGCGTTAGGGCCCTAAGAGGTTTTGCTTGACACCAGCCTTGTGTATACAAGGATAACTCTGCTGAACTGGTGGATTTTGGCAGTGTAACAACCAATGCCAAACCGCTGGGGTTGAGATGTCCCAGCTATAGCCGAATCGATGGGTTCCGAGGTTGTTTGGTTGGGCAGGGCCTCACACATGCTTGACATGACAAATGTGACATCAGGGACCAGGAAGTATTCCCAGACTCCTTGACTTACTAGGCGTGTTAGGTGTGACATCAGCCGAAGCGGTGGGTCTGCTTGAAGCACCCTAACCTAACCATGTGCTTTTGTCAGGGATGGACGGGGTGCGTGAGGGACATGAGCAAGTAAGCCTCTGTCTATAAAAGGCCCCCTCACCAACCCCATTCGGGATCTCCACACACTCCCTCTCGAAGCCAAAATTCTATCTCTCTTTAGAACTTTCATCTCCAATCACTTACTAAACTGTCGGAGTGTCTTCCTGAGCTCCCAATGATCTGGGCTTGGCACTAACGCGGGTATTTAGTGTGCATGTGCTCTTCTCAGACTAGCTCTCTAAGGCACAAGCGAGGTTCAGTTAGTTTACCATCTCTCCATATAGAACCAAAAACTGATGCAGGACAAGATATACACCCTTATTACTTATGGAAACATTATTTTTGTAATAATCTTTATTTACGACTATTCTTATAAGATTTTATTTCTGCTGCCGATTTCACACATTCCTAGTTGATTTTTGGTTATATTTTATTTTATTTCCTTTTACTGAATAGTCTAGGTTTCCAAGTACTGCTTTGCTTTGTCGCCACTCTAAATAATTTCCTTTTAATTAGGACTTCTACTAGTATAAATAAGAATATAGCCTATGGGATTAATTTAGGATATTTTGATTTCCTGCCACTTGTTTTGGCATTGCCTTATCAAAGGGGTAACTCCGGTGAAGCGCCTCCTACATTTACAATATCAATCAACTGCTGTAACTGTCATGAAAGCAAACAAGCAGCTCCTACTTATGTAAATCATCACGTTACATGAATGTGTGGTTGCGACTCGAGCCATGTAGACCGCCCAACTCCCGAAAGCATTTTCGTGGAAGGTGAAACGCAGCGATATTTATGTTGACACCTCATGCGTATTATAAGAGGCAAATCTTATCAAGTTCTCTGGTCCCCCCCCTTTCTTGTATGATAACCACACGACACATATCACTCATGGTTCTCCTAGTGCGGTCTTTTTTCTTAGGTAAACAAACAACTTTAAGTGATTAACGCAAAAAGTTGGGGTCGGCTGCAGAAAAAAAGCCACTTTTCAGTTTCAAAGCTGCCTATAAATTTGCCTCAATGTTGCTCTTCTCAACAACCCATCTCCCCAAATTTCCAGAACTCTGATCTCTCCTCTCTACATCTCTCTCCAGTCCTAGAAAATTCTTGGTGGTTCTCATTTCCTGAACAATGGCCAAGGAGTCGAAAACAAGGTTTGTGACAGAAGTTGCTCCATTGAAACTAGTTGCTCGAAGAAAGCAGCCATTGGCAAAAAAGCTAGACACAATCGATGAAGAAGAAAGAGATTTCCACGCCAATGGGAGCCATTCGACTCCTTTTGGTAGCTCATTAGATCGAGAGCATACCGCGAAGTCTCCCTTGCTTCGTAGGCCTTTTGTGCTGGTTCAGTCCCAGCAACTGCAAAAGATGAATAACTGTCGAGCAGCAGCAGAGTGGTAGTGTTTAATTTTTGGGTTACTTGTGTCAAGGTGAATGAATCGCCATAGCCTGCATTTTAGGGGGCATTGATGGTTGACATTTTTTTTGGGACTGTTTCATGGTCAACCCTCTCTTCGTCACCATTTTTTAAAAAAGGTGACCGAGTGGCTGTGAGTAGTTTTCTGGATATAAGGCGAATCATATTGCAGAATAAGGCATTTGCTATTTAAGCAGTGAAATAAATGCTTCAAAGTACTCAACTGCAGTTAGCATGCAGCACTAGGGAGATCGTTTACATAGTGTTATTGTTAAGCAATTATGGGAAATCAAACAGATCTCAGTGATTTTAGTGTGGCTGATTCGCTCTCCTTTCCATTATATATTGCCAGAATATGAGTACCAATAGCATTTCAAAACTACTTATCAAAAGGAAGATAGTTCATCTGGAAACAAGAACAAGCAGAAAGAGAACAGCAAGAAAGAGTGGAGTGCAAATGGGTGAAAGTGGATCAAAGCTTAACAGATTAACTCCACCAAAGCCCGTCGAGATGGGATGATTCATCTAACTCACAGCATCACTTTTTCTTTTCTTTTTTCTTTCCTTTCTGAATATTTCTGCTCGTGTAATTGTAACTGGTACATCACTGAATCTTCAGTGTTCGAATGAATGATCCCTTTGTTTCTTTTTACAACAAGGAGCTGAAATCTGATGTATTCTCATTATTTACATTCTAAATCATAATAACTTCCAACAAAGGACAAAACCCGTGTTAGCTAATATCCACCGAGTCAAGTATCAGGGACAGGTTAAACTCCGTGAGTCCTTGTCCATATCACATCCACTAGTGGTGTAAATCCCAGGGACAGGATCATACCTCAAGTCTGTGCAAGGTCAAACACCCGTCGACAGATGAGGAAGTACATATGATCATATCTGAGTTTTTTCAATTGCAGCTGCCATTGTGGCTGAAGCCTCTTCAAGCGTCCGCCTCTTTTCCACTCTCTTGAAAGCCTCAATAATATCTCCCACCGCCCAATCATCGAAGTTATTCGTCACAATTCCACACTCCAGCCCAGCATTTACCTGCTCAGAGGAAAACTCTTTCAATGGGAGAACAATAAAATGATAGATATTACAAACAGGAGAACAGGAGTCCGAACTAGGGACAACAGAACCAGGGAACAATGCGTTTGTGCCACCTGCTGAGGCTGCTTATCTATCATACATGGACTAAAGTATCGGTGTTGGGTGCATGTATGTGCCAAGGTGTCAGATTCAATCTAGCTTCCATATCAAAGACAGGGAAAAGCCAAAATATCTATTTCAGATTATATTTCTTCTTTTCTCTCTGTATAAATGGTGTTTTCTGTGTCCTACAGCATTCTATCGATAAAATAGAAGTTCCATTCATAACAAACTCCGCTTGCACTTGGTAAACACTCAATTGAAAATGAAGAGCATAGATCCTATGCCTTATCCAAGTGTCGGACACAGGTCACCAAACCAAACTGAGCCTTATGTCTCAATCAATTGGGGTCGGCTACATGAATCCTTTTTTTTTTTTCCGTTGAGCTTTATCAAGGGCTACTTGTTCACTAAGACTCAGTAGACTCATATCTTTGGGCACGACAACATCCAATATCAATTTGGGTCTTCCCTCCCCATAGCGTTACTACCCACAACTGTCCAATCAACCTCTAAACTACTGCATCTATAGGTTTACGGAAGATATGTCCACACCACCGTAGTCTCTTTTCTCTCAACTTCTCTTCTATGGGCGACAACTCCCATCTTACCAACGGTTTCATTTCTAATCCTGTATCTTCTAGTCTTACCACACATCCATCTTACTCAAAGGTATTTTGTACATTTGGCAGAGGATATGTAAATCTTTCATTGTAACGTAGTACTTATAATTGTGGTTTCCAATATAAGCAAGCTAAGCAGGGGAAAAATTAGCCGTGGCAGACATGGAAGCATTTTCAATTTTGACGAAGTTTAACACAATAAAAATGTGATTAAAATGGAGTTCAATATAAACTTGACATTCCTGTATATTCAGGTGACCTAGATTCACAAACGAAAAATGATTAGTTATTATGCCAAGTACTGACATGAAAAAGTTAATCAGCCAAACCATTTACTGAATTTTCTTCCCCTGGACAGTGGCACTGCCATATAAAAATGACACAACCATGTACTACCACTGAAAGCACCATTATGGCAGTCTCAGAACAAGATTCTTCTATCCTGAAAAGCACAAGCCTATTTATAGCCTCATATAACACACTAGGTCTACATCCTGCTGGATAGTAGGACAAGACTACGACGCACTAAATATCCATCCCTCGAAGTCCCAGTGATTATCTTATCTTTCACCACATTTGCTAGCCTAAGGGGTGGAAATTGAACATCTGCTTTCCTATCATATGCAACGACATCAACACACCAATAATATAAGACTCGACATTAATGATATGGCATAATCTACACCCTTGAAACCACAGAACTTTTCTGATTTCTTTTCCAAACTGTCCAGTTAATACTTGTTGACTGATTAACGGAAGTAGTTCCCTGATTTTCTTGATCTGACAGGGAGCTCTTTGGGAAAAAGCTATTTTGGCAGGACACTCTTAATGCCAATTCAGCGCTTAGCTCGGGAAAAAATAAAACTGAAAAGCAGCAGTAGGGTTCAATTTACCTCAGAAATAACTACCAGGTAGAAATATTGAAATAAAATGACAGACATACAAAGCATTAGCTCCATTCCAGCATTGAAACTTCCGCGCCTTTCCATGCCAAGTAAAACAGCCTCAGGATGTAAAACTACATGCATGATTACCTATAACCTCTATTCCGTTACTGTGATCAGATTTCTGCACCGTTACTCCATAATCAAACACACAACCTTGCCAAACAAGTAAACCATTCAGTTTCCTATGGTTACCAGAAGAGTTCGGTATAGGAATTTCAGTGAACATGTAGATTAAGGTGGTTTGGACATATAGAGGAGAAGTTGCGGGAAAATAGACTAAGGTAGTTTGGACATATCAACCGTAGACCTGTAGATTTAGTAGTTAAGCGAGTTGATAGAATGGATTTGGGTAGTAATGCTATGAGGAGAGGAGGACCCAAATTGATATTAGATGTTGTAGTCTGCAACGATATGAGTACTCTAAATCTTAGTGAACATGTAACCCTTGATAGAGCACAATGGGAAAAAAAAAGATTCATATAGCCGACTCCAATTGATTGGGACATAAGGTTCGGCTCGGCTCGGCTCGGTTTGGTTTGGTTTATACATCTACGCTATACAATCTAAATCTAAACCTAAATCGATGTAAATATAAAATATACATCTACAATATACAACATAAAGTGAAACTATGCATAATTATGCTCTGTTTCTCGTAAAATTATGTGTATATAGGCTCTATTTATTTTGTTTGGATGTTATTTAATGTTACACATGTTCTCCTTACGCAAAACTTGTAGAGGGGAATATTGTTTTAAAAAAAAGTTAAAAAAAGGGAAAACCCAACTAATCTCTAGGCGCAGATTAATCCACTTAGGTGCTAGGCAGTGCTCGGCCACCTAACTAGCGCCTAGGGACTTTAAAAACATTGATTTTGATAATAAAAAAAAATCCCTAACGCTGCAGTCCAAACATTAAATATTATTCCTTGAAAATACACAGCACATTCAGAAAATTTGTTTAGTTCAAATTTCTGTGGGCTACAAGCATAGAGGCTCCAAATTTACATTTGGACTGAGTTGACATGCTGCACTTTTGCATTATATGTGAAGCCATTGCCATCAGCAAACAAGAGAGTCCAAAAGATCAAGAACCAGATAACTACATGCATCAAGCAAGTTCAACATTCTGCAAACGAAGGCAAAGGCCAAATATTTATCTACTAGGTTGCTCAATTACATAAAACTTGTGAAGGCATTGGAATAGATATCAATATCATAACTCATGGACAAAAAACATGGGTAGGAAAGAACTAGATTTACATACCTCTTTCACCATCTCTTTAACCCGTCTCAAAGAATTGAGGACACCAACATATACTGTCTTTCCATTTCTCAGAACCCTAAGGCTACAATCTTTGACTACTTTTCCTTCTCTTACAATGCAGCCAGCAGCACGACCACTACCACTGGTAAATACGGCCCGGACTTCTGCTGAACCAATTGTTACTTGTTCCTGTCAAGAGAAAACAGTAGCTTTCAGCTTCAAATATTAAGTCACCATAAAATAAAATAAAAAATGCAAAAGTCAGACAAGGAGAATAGTGGTTAATTGAATAACTTCCTAACTAAGGTGCACAATCAATTGATCCACTGAATTAAAGGACCTCTGTCTGATCAAATTTCCACAAGAGAGTTCTCAGTAGGTATCCCTGACAGAAGTACTTTACTTTTGTGCACCAGATCTTCACATATGTTGTATGGAAACTTAGAAATGAGTGCAACTATCCACAGCCAACATGAATAAACATTACAATTGTTTTTTTTTTTTTTTTTTTGTTGACGTTACAATCACCCAAAATCAACATAGGAACAAAATTGCTCCATTTTCTTTGGGGCGTCCACCTTTTGGTGGAAGGCTGCCTAGGTACTAGCTCTTCAGTCCTGTGCGATAGGAAGTGATCTGAACATGTCAACATTTAGATCATTAACCATCACATGATGGAGGTACAAAAAATCTAAGTCGCGCTACTCATGTCTGTGCCCTCTAGTACGATTAGAAGGCATAAAAGATACCTGCTGACCAACACAAAATGGTTACCAGTACAAGAAGCGTCGTACATGTTCTCTACGAAAATGTATTCCCACAATGATGTTTCAGAGTAAATGAGAGGAAAAAATCAAACAAGAGATGAGAATATGGTAAACCTCAACAGGCTCCAGAAGTCCCTCCATAGCTTTTCGCACATCATCAATAAGGTCATAGATAACTTTATACAGACGAATCTCTACGCTTTTTTTGTCTGCATAGGTCTTAACAGAACCAGGTGCTTTGACATTAAATCCCAGAATAATTGCTTTAGTGACAACTGCAAGGTCAACATCGCTGGTGCTGATATCCCCAGGTGATTGCAAAAGGAACTTCAAAGTGACATTATCTTGTGGGAGCACCCGCAAGGCTTGTGTTATAGCCTCTATCGATCCCTAGACACAATTACGAAAATTAAAACTCAAATTCGGGGAACAAAAACCCAATCAACTAATGATTTGGTAAATAATCTTGAGGCATTCTAAATACATGGAACATTTACTAGCACGTGTGATCATACATATAATGGGATATTCCTCCAAGATGCTATAAGTAATTTGACCACATTTAACAGTTAAACCTAGTTAAACCTTCTGTTTGGAAGACAGTTCACTTCAGCTTTCTACTTTTAGACATTTCTGGCAAGTACAAGAGGTAAAAATGTACAGTTTCACTATGAGAGAATTCATACATTTTATGGGTTTATACAGTGAATATGTTGTTGCATGGGCAATATGCACATCTTGGAGATTTTTTTGAAATGGAGCATTATCAATTGGATCTTTCCAGAGAGAACAGACACAAGACAGCCATAATTGTTCAAAATTTGTTTAAACTATATATTAGCCATAACATCAAGCGCCAAACAAAGAAGTAGAAAAGAATAACTGAAAGAGAGAGAATGCATACCTGAACATCAACCTTCATGACTATATTCAGCTGGTGCACGTCTAATCCAGACAATCTCCCCCTTGAAACTGCAGAAGCTAATGAAGAAAGCGTAACCTTCCCATACCCAGCCTGGGTTGCTATACGATCATTTTTCAATGCCTCTGCACATGCCTCTGCTTTTTCACGTGCAGCATCGAGTGAGCTAACAACCTCGAATTCATCACCAGCAATTGGAACATTATTCAATCCGATGACCTATAAAAGTTTGCAGCCGATATTCTCATAAGTAAAGCTTCCAACCAGGAGCAATAACATGCAACACCAAAAACACGAAATATTATTTGGACAACTTTGTGGTACGTGTGAAAGCAACTTCAACAAAGAATGGGTTCAAAGGCCACTAGGCTGGTTTCAGGAGGACAACTGAAAGCACATGTCTCTGAAGTTATCATTTCTTTTAAGCCATTAGAGCAAGTCCAATCAGGAGCCATTAGGGAGCTAAAGTCAAAGCACCAACAGCTACAAAGAAGTGTGTATTATAGGAGGTTTTTCGCATAGTACTTGACACTATGGGCAACATTGTCCGCGCTCCAACAGTTTCAACAGTAACAATTCAAATGTCATGTATAAACTATATACTGATGGGTCTACAAAAGGCAAGTTAGATATAAGTTCACAACTAAGAGCCTTATAAACAACTTCAAATGCAAAATTAAACTTGCTACTTTATCATCCAGGTGACTTTGTCCACGTCATAAGATATGCAAAGCTCATGGACTGGCACAACGTTGCATCTCCTTGCCCTTCATTTTCTTTCCATAACAGTCCTCAACTAAACAATGACTGAAGATACAGGTTTTCTAGAGAAGTAGAAGAACACAATCCTACAGAAAAATCATAGTAGCTTGCATATCCATTATGCAGCAAGGACTGTGACTATCCATTACAGGAAATTCAGAAAACATCATCAGCAAAAATCCAAAGGTTAACTTAAACAGCGCTCCCCTAATAGTGTGTAGCACCTTCGAACTGAAAAAGAGACATTTCAAAATCAGATTGAGTATTAATCGAACCTCATGTCCTATAATTCAGCAAGAATTGAGGGTTTCAACCATGTAATCTCTTTGTAATGATACACAGCATGAAAACGTAATATACTTAGAATCATTAAACAAACTATGCAAACTAGCAAAAACAGAGATCTACAGACCTGTACAGGAATTGATGGTCCAACTTGATCCACATGATTTCCCTTTTCATCGAACAGAGCCCGGACCTGACAGTGGGAAAATGGGAAAGCTTGTTGAAAACAAGAAAACAAAACAAAACAAACTATGCCGGTTTGTGGCCAATCATCATCTCAATGATATTTCATTTTACTATGTTTACAAGTTCCTTCAACATAAAACTAGTCACCTAAAGCTAGCACTTGTTGACAAACCTTTCCAAAAGCTTCACCAGAAATAATAATATCCCCTTTCTTAAGGGTCCCATTCTGCACAATGAATGTAGCTATCGGTCCTTTAGATTTATCAAGCCCCGCCTCAATTACTGTTCCCTTTGCACTTCTATGAGGATTAGCCTTCAAGTCTTGCAACTAAAATTACAAACAACGCAGAGAGTAAGACACACAAAGCAGATACTAGCAAGAGCAAGCAACAATGGGGTATTTATAATTATTTTGCAAGATTTGATACACGAATTATCATTAATCAACAAAAAAGACGTTGCTGATAAAACATTTCTAGTACAGCAATATATGAAGAAAAAGCCCAATTCACTTTCCCATAGAAAAGAACTTCACTGCATTAGTTATAAATATATAGGAATTAGAAGGATTACTATCTACGAGCAATGAGAATCCCCAAAATTTTTGTAACTTATCTTTTGCTACTACAAGCATGTCTCTTATACAAATGTGAACTACCCACAAACCAGAGATATGGATTTCTATGAAACAGAGCATATTCAGGTGAAAATTTTCATTTGACAGGGCATCTTCAGGTATATTCAAATTACTACGGTAATGCAGGAGAGTAAACTGGATGGAAGGAAAATATTTTCAGTGGAATTGCACTAATGGACATCTGTAAATGGCGAAATGGGAACCCTATTTGCATTTATAAATTTATATACAATACTCAAAGAACCATTTCAGATTATCCATCAAACTATCATTCCAAGTACTGTTCAGATAAACTTGAAATATATCATTTACAAACCCTTCATATATGAAAGGTGTGCCTTCCATTTGCAGACCTAAACTCTGCCAGGTGATCTGCCAAAAAGTTGGAATGTGTCATTTTCCTATGAAAGTCTCTCTTTCTCTTTCCTATAATTATCAGTCACCTTTATATACCATCAAAACTTCTTCTTAAAACGGATGCTCTTTGTATTCTTTCACTTTCTCTGGTAACAAAAAAATTGTTACCTTTTTTTTTTTCCTTTCTTTCCCCATCTATTCTTATTGAAGCAGCTATGGTTCCAGATGAATGTATCTAGAGCATTTTGAGATTAAAAAAAAACCTTCATTTTCTATGAAGTCTTCTTCCTGTCCTACTTTTCCCCTGCATCGCCTTCCAAGTTTTCTATATTTCGCCAATATCCACTATGTCTATAAAGTTTTGCTCCTCTCCTACTTTTCCACTTACATCTCCTTCTCTGTCTTCTTAATTTCGCCAATATCCTACAATTTCTAATCTTTTTCCACCTCGTTCACTTTCAATCATGAAACGTGTTCATTTGTTTACTAAGTTACCTTTTTGTTTCTACAAAATAATTCTGAAGTAAGCTGGTGCTGATGTCGGAAGCTAGTTTTTAGGTAAAACAGCAAGACAATCAACCAAATTAGGCACTTGTCCCAGACTCCAAATTAGCAGCACATAAAGCTAAGAAGAACGGATGACAGTATGCCTAAACACTAGACCACTAAATATATTCCAAGATATCTACATCATTCCAAGCAAAAGTATATTTCCAACAACAAATTGCAAAAAAAAAAAAAAAAGAACAACAAAATAGATGCATTTAAAAAAAAAAAAAAGGAACCCAAGTAATTTTAAAAGCTAGAAAAGGTATCAAAACATGACTGGTTAACCTCGAAGAATGTCAAAGCTAGCAAGCCAAGTATAATATAAGGAACTTACCTCAGCAACCAGCATAACAGTTTCCAACAACTCATCCACATTATCCCCTTTAAGGGCACTGACCTGTTAACCAAGCAGGAAAACAATAAGCATCATGGAAAAAAGTATGAAGCATCACTACTAGATTTTTTGTTTTATTATTATTATTTGAGAGCCCATCGCTGCTAGATATTAAAAAACGAAACTTTCACATTCGCTATAGTATAAACACCTGAACCATTGGGACATCACCACCCCAATCTTCGGGCATTAAACCAATTGAAGCAAGCTCTTCCATTACTCGATCTGGATTAGCTCCATCTTTATCTATCTGAAATAATGGATATAGAAAACTAAGTGTCTTCTACTCTAGAAGTGAAACTTATAGAAGGGCAAGGTGAGTTATGTTTGAGCTCAGAAAGGTGCTAGTACACCTAAGATACCTTATTTATTGCAATCACGATAGGTACACCAGCTGCTTTAGCATGAGCTATGGCCTCATTTGTTTGAGGACGGATACCATCATCAGCAGCCACTACAATGATAGCAATGTCTGTCACCCTTGCTCCACGAGCTCTCATTGCCCCAAATGCCTACAGCCGTGGATAAACAGATACCATTTACAGAAAAGGAGCAAGTTATTGTCACAGATGAGGCAGAACACCCAATAACAAAAGGTAATCGGATGCTCAACAAATCTATAAGTAAATCCATCATAGGAGGAGGACAGATTGACAACAACTGAACTACAGATTTCAGGCAAAGAAACTCAAAAATTAGAAAAAGAAATGCCCCCCAGAGCTAACCTCATGTCCAGGAGTATCAAGAAATACACATGTTTGCAACTTTCCATCAATAGGTACGGGTACCACATATGCCCCAATTCCTTGTGTAATCCCACCGGCTTCAGAAGCAACTACCTGTACTGTCTAGAAGTCAGACTGTATTTTCCAGATGAATAATGTCACACCTTAAATATAAATCAAACTCGGCATACAACCGTACCAGAACATGGTATGCTCTTTAAATATTCCGTATTCACACTACAATCATGTATAATCATGACTAAAGCTACAAGGGAAAAGTATATAATCAAGGAAAATACTGAGTCAAAAAAGTGCTAAGCTATGGTACATGGAATGGATAAAAAAACCCCGTGTCAGGCATTCAACAGTCAGATAATAGTGGGGGATCTATGTTTCAACACATTTAGTTGAACATTCATCTACCAAGCATATTTTGTTAGTTGAATTTTCGCATGAACTTTGTAGAACTCATATACAATCCAGGAAGTGACACGTTGTAAGCATCATTTATCCTAGAAAATAAAATAAATATACATTAAAAAAAGAGAGAATATTTTAGTGTGTCCCAATGTCCTCGAGTCTACACTTATAGACACTGTACAATTGATAAGTCCGAGAGAGCCAACAGTTGCTAATACATCAAATAAAGCACAAGATGATTAAGAATCTGGACGTACCTTGCTCGTCCGAATGTAGTCCAGGAGAGTTGTCTGCCAAGTTGACAACACCAAGAACAAATAAGTTAAATCTTGCTATCAGAAACTCAAATAACAACTTCTTTACATGCAAATATAAGAAGTTCATTAGCTAAAGAAGAAAGATGCACTAGAAAAGAATAGAACAAAGAAATGGTTTCTCTTACCTTCCCATGGTCCACATGACCCATTATAGTAAGGACAGGAGGCCTGTCTTCTAAACTGTCCAGGTCCTCTTCATCAAGAATTTCCTTCTTCCTTGCCATATCCTCCACTCTGGTGGGGTCAGCATCTATCACTTCCACCTCATACTCTCTACAAATCATCTTCACCACGTCTCTATCAATACATTGCACCCCACGCATTTTAATCCCCCTAGAAAACAGATAACCAAAAATCTCACCTTCACTGATAGCCAAGTTATCGGCTAACTCTCCAGCCATCATACCTTCTTCACCAACCTCCAAGATTTCTACTTTAACAGGCGCCGCCTCTCTAGCTGCCCGCATTCTAGCTGCCCTCCGACTTGCCTTGCTCCATTTTCTTCCTCTACCTCTTTTAACAACACCTGGAATTGGAACATCAAGTTCATCGGCCTCCTCATCAGTGATATCATCATCACCACCCTTACGCCTCCGCAATCCGCCAGATAGACGTCCACCTCGCTTTCGAAAATCATCTTTAAATTTTCCAGGGGCGGCAGCCTTTCCAGGTCTTGGAGGTGCTAATACTGCTTCAGCAATCGAAGGATCAACCATCAGCTTCTTTGATGCAAATTTGTCGACCAATATTGTTTTGTGCTCCTTTGTTTTTGAAGTTAAATCACTTCCATCAATAGCTGGGGTCTTTGGAGCAGCACCCACATCCTTCAAGATAGTAGGTTTCTTGACCAAAGGTGGAGGAGGAGGCGGTGGAGCTACAGCTGGCCTTGCTTGTAATGTTGGTTGAACTCTTAGAGGTGGTTGAGGTGGTCTTAGGTTTGCAACAGGCTGAGACTCCACCTTATCTGCTGGACTTAGGTTCCCAAAAAGCTGAGAATCCACCTTATTCACTTCCTTTACCCACGGTTCATGTTTCTGAATCTGCTCAACTTTAGGAGACTCGCCGACAAATTTTGGTACACTAGCCACGGGGTTTCCCTTCCGCCAAACACTCTTTGAAGCCGTGGACTTCGAACCATCCACCAAATTAGATGGTTTGCCATTTCTTTGGTCAGCAGTTGCATTTGTGGGTGTTTTATTAACTGATATACTTACTCTTTTAGTGCTACTAGTTTCTAACTTCTCTGCCTTCTCCAATACCTCTCCCAATGACTCAATCACCTTATTCCTTCCTCCTTCATCCTCCTTCGACTTCCCATCCTCAGAATTCCCTCCAAGTTTCGATGGGTCCCAATCCACTGAGTTTCTTGGGTTAACATTTGAAGGCGATTCAATTTTGGGGGGAGGCTTCAACAATGGCTTTGGAGCCGCCTTAAGAACAAGATCAACATCATTTCTGTCTTTACTTCCTCTATCAAGGGTAACTGAAGTCCCCTGCTCATCTACGTAATCAGTTATTACTGAATATCTACAGACACCCACATACCTCCATCTCTTCCCAACCCAAATTGGGCGAAAACTACCGGCATTTCTAGAAAGAGAAAATCCATGAACTAGCGAAAAAAATCCTTCCGAATACCCGGATTGACTCACACTTGTGCTTCCCAAACTCACCAGAGAAGCCACAGAAGCCATTTCTTATATGACCAACACCATCAGAATTTTACCCAACAAGATTTTGTTTCTAAACCTAACTGCAATGTAGGAACAAATGTATTGTTTTGCACAAATAAAAACAACAGCTCTACCTGTATCCTATTTCTTTCTCTTACAATTTATATATAAACCCTTAATTCTTATATAGTGGTCTAATAAACAAAAATCCACAACCGAATTCTCAAGAAATGAACACAGCTACAAAAGTAAGTGGTTTACAAGATAACCCATAATCCAATACAGAATTGCGTATAGATATCTGTTTGTGTATGTGTGAAATAGTTTCCTACCCAGAAATCTTACCCCTGGATATCTGCCAATTCGCTCATTCACATTACTGAGTGGATTGGATGGGCTGAATTATTTGGGATTTTGATACTGTTAGTTGATGTCAGTTCTGAGCAGAGAAAGATAGAGAGAGAGGAAAGAAAATGAAGAGTTAAGGCACCGTGTGGTTGTGGAGGGAGATTTGGGGGGACGGGCCGGAGCTGGTGACAAAATTTTTATTTTTATTTGAAAATTCTCTCTCTCTCTCTCTCTCTCTCTCTCTCTCTCTCTGTGGGAGGCTTGTGTGGCTAATTCTCTGCCTGTCAAATTGTGTGTGATAAGGCTTTCGGGTAAGGTTTCCATTTCCCTTATGGATTTTTGACAATCATTCCTATTTTCTGCAGGAACTTTTTTGCCTATCTATTCATCATTGGTGTCTCTCTGTCCACAAGTTTTAGAAAACAAGGGGAAAAGATGAAGTTGAGGTTTCTGTGTAACGCTTTACCACCATTCCACCGTTTGGGACAAATTGGAATTACGTAAAAAATGGGACCGTTAACCAGATGAAGTACTACCAGTTTATTTTTTAACAGAAAATTAGTATTCCATCCGTCCCAATTTGTTTACTCACAATGAGAATACGTACAATTTCAAATTCCTACAAAATATATTTCTCTATATTATTTTTTAATTTTTTTATACCAAATTAAAGTGCTCATTGAGTACTTTAATTTGGTGTAAAAAAAATTAAAAAAATTTATACAAAAGTACATTTTTTAACATCTACAAAAAATACACGTTTCCCAAAGCGAGCAAACAAATTGGGACAAAGAGAGTATATACACCTGAGTTTTTTTGTTTGATTTTAGCAAATGAGTTGCTAAAGTTGCGAAAATCAATCATGATTTTAGCAAATGAATTAATAAGACACTAGAATCCTGGTTGGTGAACTCATTTGCTAAAATCAATCATAAATTTAGCACTTAATGAACTCATTTGCTAAAATCAATCATGATGTAGTGCCGCCTAATGTAGTCCATTTCACTCCTTAAAAGCGTTTTTAATGGTCTAAATTTTAAACAAATTCTTATCAGTAAATTTTGAACTATTAATTGCTGACATGAACAAGTGAGCTCAGGGTTACATCTTATAGCGCAGGGCTATCCACTTCCTTTCTTCTTAACGGACTCTATTGCCATTTATCTTATTCGAGAACTATAAAGGCTGTGTTTGGTTTAGAGTTTTAGTTTAGTTTTGATGATGTAAGCAGGTGTAATAAGTAGAGAGAGATAGAGAGAGAAATGAGAGAAATGATGATGTCATTAAAACCAAAACTAGCTCAAAACTTATAAACGAACATGGCCAAAAAACTTTCGAAAATGTACAGTAAGAAATGTCTTCTTGTATCCTTTCATATTATCTGAATCAATTAAGGTGGAATAGCTCTTAAAGACGATTATTTTAATGATATTTTGCAATTTGTAGCCTGTTAGCAATTTAACAAGTTTACATACTCCCTCACCCATTTTTAAGTGATCCTTATCAGAATACATGCTATTTCAAACTCCTAAAAAATATACTGTATTTCTTTGTATAATTTTTTGGTGCAAAAAAAATTTTAAAACTTGCTATGGAAGTGTATTTTTTAACAGCTATAAAATACACGTTCCCAAATGTATCATTTAAAAAGGAGTGGGTGGAATACAAAAAGTCTAGAACTGCACAAAAAAAAAAATCCCGCACATTTGCCTTTGTGTTTGTATTTTTGGCGATTTTTCGCCAAATAAGAAAAATTTCATCGATGAGACCAGTATACAAAAGATACAAAATAAAGTATCAAAATACAAACCAACACGATGTTGATAAATAAACCAAAATATGAGCAACAAAAATTTGGAATTGTTCTGGGCAAGCTGGTCTCCGTCCCTTGTATCTGGATGAGAAATCAAAATAGCAAGTGCTTGTTGGACAAGGAAAGATATATTAGGATGGAAATAGTATATAAAAGTGAATAATTATCCGAGGTTTGTCAGAGAATTTTCATAAGGCGAGGGGTATACAGACACGAGTATGTGAATGACATTTTTTAAGAAGGTAGTAAGTTTTGGATTGTAGCCAGAAGATTTAATTCCCTGGAATTGAATGATCATTGGATGTGTTTTCAACGGTTTTAATTTTATTTTTGCACTTTGTTTATACAAGTAATCTATTTCCATGATGAAATACGACCCGTAGATTGTCGAGAGACGCCCTACAATACCCCTGGGTCCACAATAATCCCCAACATCATATCCGGGTCGGAAAGACTTTCTTTTTTTTGAAAAGCCTGGGTCCAAAAGACTTAGCACATGGATTTGTTCGTCCTGGATTGTCATATCCGGGTTGATGTTATATCCCACTTTGGAAAATTTTCAATACAAGTCTACAATGGTCATTTGTAACACCTAAAGTTTACTCATCTATTGGGCTTTCTTTATGCCCAAATCTGTGACCGATCGGGTTAGTCCAGCCCAAATAGCACATGGCCCTACACCCGAGGGTAAGTGTTCAAGCCCAGACAGTCCATTGGCCCGCCAAAAATGAAAAAGCCCCGCATATTTGTGTTCATTTGCCATGTGTATTTACAACAAAAATCCCCGCATATTTGGTTGGTTATGTTTTCAATAGGAGCCATAATAATTGTTACTTGATTTTTCTCAAGTGGTGGTCCTTGATTATTACTGGTATATTTGCTGCAGTTGTTCAATATGAAGCACGCTGAAGATGTAATGAAGGTAGGTTCCCGAACTGAGTTGATAACGGAAAAAGAAAAATAGTATGCGGTCAGTTATTTACTTGGTCCAGTAAAGATATGGTATGTAAATAGTTTTCCTTTGGTCGGTCCTAGGGTTTTAGTGGGTTTTCCACCGTTTTTGGTCAGAGATTGATTTTGTGAAAACTGGGAAAGACAACAATGAAAGGATGTATGACTAGTTCCTTTTCTCTTCTTCTTTTATTGAGATTATGTGTTACTATTTCCTGTGTTTGCATTAGACCTTGCCATATGTACTCCCTGTAGCATGGCAACTAAGCCGTCAGATGTGTTTTCAAATGTCTTGATTTCAGCTGTTCATTAATAAGATGAAATTCAAGTCATTAGTTGACAAGATGAAATCCGAGCCGTTAATTGCCTAGATCTACGACTCAGTTGCCGTCTCTAGGTCCTCATTTTTGACAGAGCCAATGCATTATGTGAAGTCTGCGTAGAAAATGATTCCTGTCAACTCAATAGGAGTTGGATGTCATGTCTATTTGAATTCATTGCCCTTGGGAAGAAAATTTAGGGCTTCTTTTTGTGTGGTCCAGTTTATTTCCACTAATAATGCTTGGTTTTTCATTTACTAAAATAGACATTTGTTAAAATCAAGTTAGTGATTTTAGCAAATGAAGTGTTATTGATTTTATCTCCTATCAATAATGTCCTTGGGCTTGATTTTCTATTTGCTAAAATGAAAATCTCATAAAATTAAGTCGTTAATTTTAGCAGATGAAGTGTGGATGTATATGCTAAAATTAACAACTTAATTTTATGAGATTTTCATTTTAGCAAATAGAAAATTAAGCCTAAGGACATTATTGGTGGTTCTCTATACTTCTCGTCCCTTTCATTTCTGGTTTTGATGGTACATTGCAATTTGCAACATTATTGATTGAAATGAATAAATGAATGGATATGGGTACTCGTTTCTATGTTGAGGTCATAAATAGGAAAAAAATTCCAATGCTACGCAGGTACTTCAACTTCATTCGGTTTGGGTTTTGAGGGATGGTTTTGCGGTAATGAGTAAAAAGAGAGAAATAAAATTTTACTAGGAACCGTGCATGTGAAACCCCAGGTTTGGAGTTAGATGGCGTTTAGTCCCACATTGGTTGTTTAGATGAGTTATCTTGGGTATATAACAAACTATGTGAAATTTCTTACTAAGACTCTGGCAAGAACTGGCGTTTTTGCCATAAATGTGTGGTGTGGAGCGTGGATTAAAACAAGGTATTGGGCTAGTGGTCTGCATGGGGCATTATAGTGCAGGTTGGGTTTTGAGACCCAAACCGAAAAAGGTGCACGTGGTGCCCGTTCGGTTGTCCAAAAATTTAACGGACGGCCCGAATTGAAAGTGTTGGATGAAATTCAAAAAACGAAAAAAGAAAAGGAAAGTATGTTTCAATCCAGGCCCTCTTTTAAATTTTTGGTCTGCCAGGTTATGCTGTAAATGAATGCATATGTCACCTTAGAGGCACCGGCAAGACTGAAAAATTCCTCCATAAATAGGGGTAATGTGATCAGAACTACTTATGTAACAGTGGTTCCCTCTGAAAATTCATGCTGGAAGAAGGATCCATAGCAGGTACTCAATAATTTACCCCTACAATGATGCCCTCATCTGAAACAATGCACATTGACATTGCTCTATCCGAGTTTGGTCCAGCTTTAATCGAACTGTTCGGGACGTTTTTTAACCAACTGTACTTTTTTATCTTTGGTTTTGGTTTT
The DNA here is from genome assembly GCA_022606695.1 of Vaccinium macrocarpon. Classification (NCBI taxonomy): domain Eukaryota; kingdom Viridiplantae; phylum Streptophyta; class Magnoliopsida; order Ericales; family Ericaceae; genus Vaccinium; species Vaccinium macrocarpon. The sequence goes on from CM040180.1 coordinate 7,974,880, forward strand.
TGTTTTAATTTGAAAAAACCAGCTGGTTTGATTTTTGTTTTGGTTTCAATTTTATATGATACCTGCACAGTGTAAGTGAACAACAACCAAAATCGAAATTGAACCTCGATATAATTACAAGAATAACCTACACGCAAGCCTACATATATATAATCTAGGGGAAATGACTGTTCAGAGGTGGAAGGGGCAAAATATTCCACTTTCATGGCACACTGGATATCATTAAGTAATGGGTGGAGGAATAATAATTCCAGATTCATGGTATGGGAAAAATTACTGAACAAAGATACCAAGGACTTCAAAATCCTTCACAAATGATCCCTCTTCCACCAAATCAAGTCAAGGTAAAACGCTAGATCCCCTTTCCCGAACAAATCGATATTGAGGGGCTTTGTTTGTTGCAGTTATTCTTCTTCTCTTAAGATCAAATCTTCTTCTTCTCTTAAGCCTCTCTAAATCTCAATTTCTCTTTCGCTCTTTTCACATCTCACGTCTCTTAGATCTGATTGGTGATGGTGCACTGATCTTAGCGCCAGCGACCATGGAAACTCAAGAGCCGATCTCAGAACCAAAATTTTATGGTATATCTTTGATAAATTACAGAAGAACTTCTTGATTTTGGTTTAAATTTCTCGAAAAAGTTGTCGAAGAATCTCCTCATATGGTTTAGAGATTTCAAATTTGGTTATCTACTTTGATAAATTGTAGAATGCTTGACCGACTGGGTGAATGTAAATTAAACTAAAGACGCGTCCCAAGCGTAGGACTCTCGATCGGTGTAGCACAATAACCGGAAGTACCGGAGTCGAACCATAGAGACGGACGAACGGTGTTTGACTCAAAAGTGTTGAATTCTTGTTTTAATTGGCTCTTAAGAGCCACCCCTTGTGCAATTCGGTTGGTTTATTAACGAAATGGGTGAAATTAATTAACTATGGATTTAAAAGAAGAATACAGCCATGGGAACTCCAGTTTCTGCAACTAGCTTATTCTTCTTCTTTCTCTTCTGCTCTCGCACAAATTAAGACTAGGGTTTTCAGATAAATCGAACCACAAAGAGATAGAGCGAGAGAGAGAGAGAGAGAGAGAGAGAGAGGGACCTTGGTTGTCGATTTCTTCTTCTTCGATTTTCCTCTCTTCCTCTTCTCTCTATAGCCCCGCTGTTTAAGTGTGAAATGGAAAAATCGAAAGAGAAGGGATGCTGACCGAGGGATGTTTAACCCGGGTTAGTTACCTGTGAAGTGAACTTACCCGGAATTTACCCGCGAACTATTTAAGTGACTTCCCTCTCTCAGCCATTGGATCTAATCCAACGGCCACAAACAGAAGTCTTAATTTTTTCAGCATTTTGGCATCAAAACGATGCTGTTTTTAGAACACATGGCATGCTGCTGTGCAACTTGCACAACAGCATCCCCACCTTCAATCTATGGGATGTACGTATAACACTTTTTCTTGCTGTTCTTTTTTGTCCTTCTGTCTCGGTTTTTTTTTTTGAATCGAAAAAACTTATATTATTATTTTTTGGAAAAAAGAAAAGAGAAATTTAATTCCCCATCACATACGAAAAATATTGTTATAATCCCACCCTATGTAGTTTGAAATGTTATGATTTCATCTTGTAATATAATTTTCGGACATTAGTGCCCTTATTAGGTTTTTTGTTAGTATATATGATAATAATTTTTTCAAATGTTAAATGATGGGACCATAAAACCTGGGAATCTTTGTCATCCTTTTAACATCCCATGATTGGCATATTTTAATTATCCGTTATGATTACTGAAATCTCAGTTTTCATATCTAAACTTATTTCTTTTCCTTTTTTGGTTCAGTCTACCTGGATTACTTTTCTTAGTGTAAGGTTCATTTGAATTTCAAATGCTCTAGTCCTACTCCATATTAGTTCGGCTACTTTCACATCAACACCAGTTTGAACATTCTTGTTCGATTAATTCAATTAATCACACCTGCAGTGGGATCTGGAAAGTTGGAATTCAACAATTCCTCGAGTGGTTCGTCAAGTAATTTTGTTGGTATCGAAAATGGTACGATATATCACCATTGTTTGGATTTTTTTTTTCCGTGATACAATTATGGTTCATGAAGCCCATTTTGATGGATGAAAAATGAAGAACAGATCATCAAAGTTAATAAGCCATTGTTTTTTTTTTTCCCACATAGAAATTATGGTATTTTATTTCACCACAATTGTCACACATAAATTATGAGATCCTATTTCATCATCATATGTTAATGTTGTCATTTTTGTTGTTGCAGTTTTTAAGTTGGTGATGGAGGAAGAATTGGTACTGCTATGCAAACATGGTGACAAGATCTGTCCTGTAGTGATCAAACAGGGGATGGATTTTGGAGCGGTTGTGGAGAAGATTTGTAGGAGGTGGACTGATTTGGATCCCGACACAGTTAAAATTGTTAATGCGTATTCCACGAAGACACATACTCTTAAAACATGTCACTTCAAAAACTATTGTCTAACCTCGGTACCTTAGTAAGCCAAAATCAATGTTCAAAGGAATATGTGGAACAAAACACAACAAACTTCTTCCACTCAAATTACAGTCCGGGATTCCCAACATTGAACCAATTTAAAAAACTCAATACGTTCTGGAAAATCGATCATTGCTTAAATGATAGATGATATAGTACAATCATATGCCATAAATAACCTAATCACTAGTTGTGCTAGAAAAAAAAAAGAGACAGCAATGATGGGAAAAAGATGGTACAATCATACACTATGAATATTAATAAAACCCCTTGGTGTTATAATAAACCATATATAACTTCACTTCCAAATAACATACTAACTAACAAAAAAACCATAATCTTTATGGAAAACCAGTGCTCCATCAGAAAATATCTTTTTTGCTCGAAATTATGTTTCTACAAATTTTTGATATCAAAAGTCATTTTCCCTTTTATATTTTAAAACTCCAGTACAATTGAATAGTACCATTTTGGAGCATGAGGTACTTAACTAATTGAATAGTGGTCAAGTCTATTTCAAATCCGTTCTAAGAACATTCTACAAACATTGGATTTTATTAAACCATTTTCAATGCCGTAACCCATATGAGTAATAGCAACACTTAAAGTAAAAAAAAATCTCCCATGGTACAATCATACACTGTAACTTCACTTTCAATGACCTAAAATAAATGGTAAAACAATGTTCCATATTTTCCACAGCATCATAAACATATTATCGTCAAAACTAGCAGATAATCTGGGTACATTAAAACCCATAAATAACACAACTAGAAATTCATTGCAAGTTCAATGGTTGCACGGCATCCAAAACTACTAATCTTCAGTGTTAAACCAAATGTTTTGTGTGTTAAAACGAAGATGAACACATAAAACCATAGTCTTATAAAAAAATTAATTGTGTCTAACTTAGGTATATTAATAAACCATAATAAATCCCCCAAACCCCCCAAATATACATCCTAAAAGACGTATGGGTCATTGGTCGGAATGGAAAACACGTAGACTTGTTACGGCTTTACTCCGGTGATCAAATCGGCAACCATATCATCTTTCCATCCATCAAGTACGAACCCGGTTTCAACTCCTCCCCTTCCTCGAACAACGACTAAACAACTGAACGGTTGGGTCTCCAGCGATTTCGAGTGGATGGGTGGTGGGATTGGACGATGTGGGTAATTGTTAGGTTGCAACCGAATAGATAAAGATTGCGGATCTCGAAATGGGATGGTTAAGGTAATGGATTTGAATTCGCTGGAATGTTAGGGATGTGGGTTGTGGGTTTTGTTCCACCGACATACTAGAGATTTGGGTTGTGGAGGATTTGAGACGATCTGGGGATGTTTTTCACCTAAGAGTCGTGGGGTGGTTAAGGGTGGATTTGGGATGGGTTTTGGAGTAAAAAACTCTCTATAACCATCTAAGAAATAAAGGGGAAAAGTCATCCCAAACTTGCTAATTAAATGTTTTCGAGAGTTGTGGAATGATGTGTGGGACCACCAATTTTTTCAAAACTGTTAATAAAGTAAAAGAAATTTAGAAGGACAAAATATTATAGAAGGGCTTTCTGGGTATTTTTAAATTTTCGAGATGGGAACATAACTGTTCAAATTCATTGGGATGAAATCATAACATTTATTTTTGTACGGGTCCTATAATTAACTTCCCCAAAAGAAAACTTATATTATTAACTAAAGAGGACACTATCGGTCTGAAAATACAAGAAAACAAAGAAAAATACAAAAGCTGCAAAATTGAACAATAACGACAATGGAACTAATAATCCACTCGGCTGTGACTGGAGGAAGATGACAGAAATATATCAGCGTCTGAAACTCCACATCTCTTTGTCCCACCGCAGACATAGTTGCCAAGCGCCACTACCTCTACTACTAGAGAGCCCACAAATCCGGCATCATTCCGAGCTCGGATCTGAGGGCCAGAGATTCCAGATCAGGAGATCTAGGTCGGCACGGTCCAAAAATGATGGGGTAGCTCTCCTGAGGACGAGAGTCTCAACCGCCACACAACCATAGATCTAGGAGAGGAGGGAAGAAAATGGGGAGAAAGGAGGAGGGATGGGCTGCATCTGGGGGGAGGAGAGATGGAAGGGGGAGGCAGCCACGGGGGAAAACGAAAAAAGTAGGGAAGAGAACTTTCTATATCTACAAAAGAGAGAGCTCTCCAGAACCTCCTCTCCTCACTTCTTATGTCTGGTTGATTAAGGTAATCTTGATTGTTTTCAGTATGGGTATTTAGGTTGAGTTATAGTAGTGACATTAGCTTCTTAGTAATTTTATGTTGATTTGGTTGATAGGAGTTCGTGTCAGTTTTGCATTGATTCAGTGATTAAATAGGTTAACCACTAGTTTCGGTGAAAAACCAAATAAAATTGATCTGGTGATAACAGCTAGTTTTACTAATATCTGAACTGAACCTGAACTGAACTGTTGTCATCCGTAGTCTAGCTCATGTTCAGTATATGCTCTTACTTTTCCAAGACGACGGATTGGATTTGTTTGTATAAAGCTATGCTGAGAAAAGGGCAAACAAAGGGCTCAAGTGAGTCAATCCATGTCTGCAAAAGCATACTGGCATTATGTTATTTAGAGAACATTGTAAACAACTAGATAAAAACACAGGCTTTGTTTAGATCCTGAATTTCTAGAGCGATTTTCGGATGCGAAAAGAAAATTTCCTTGGCTTTCCTTTACTCATCTGATAATCTCCTACAAATCCTCTATCCTAACACAGCCTAAAAGACTGGGCTAAAGGAACATGGTGGCTGATCAGTTTTGGAAGACGGCACTGTTCTCGATTCCCTTGGTGCTGCTGTGGGCGTGAACAGGCGGTGCGTCGTATTTGCTGAAGAGTCTGTAGGAGGAGATGAGAGACAGTGCTGCGTAGCAAAGCACCACGGCAAAGGTGATGGCAATGGATGCTACCGTCCGTCGGCAAAAACCACCGAAGGAGCCACAAACTTCACTCCATGTAACGGCTACGTCTCCCTTGTATGCCAAGTACACGACCTCCGTTGATATGGCCCCAGCGGCCAGTATTATGTAGGTTAGGAACTGCAAAGAAAAGGTTTCACCGTTATGCAACAACAAGAATCAATGATTCACAGGAACATACAGTGAACAATCAGAGAATAAATACGTGGTTCGAAAGTGTTCATTAGTTAGGGGTGGGGATTTCCGACACGACACGAGAATCCAACACGAAGTTAGCGGTTGGAGTCAACAACTATTTTTTACACGAAATACGAATATGACATAACAAAATAACGAACACGATACAGAGTAATGCTACAACACAGAACATAAATATGACAAGAAAACACGATAAACTAAACAGATTAGTTAGGATTGAAAGAATTTTGACATGAACATAATGACACGACACAATGCCCACTTTAGTGTTCATAGTTCTAGGGGAACATGAAGAACAATTTACTGTACAGAATTATGCTAAAATGCTGCAAAAAAACATATACAAGAAAAGGAACTACTTATCAATTCTTGTTCCAATTTTTTTTAAAAAAAATTCAATTATTGCATTTGACAAAATTCGATCCCGTGACTTCCGTAAGAGAGTGGACAAGACCTATAGAGACCTGGTCAAGGAGGAAGAAAGTCCAGGCTCGGGACATGGTCGAGGGACGAGGCATTGCTGCAACCACTGCCGTAAGTAGCGAATAACCCGCGCAAACTCCGTTGGCGTGCACCAGGTACCTGATTGCAATTTTTGGGAACATTTTAGCATCAACATGGTAATTTCACTTAGCTAATTTAGCATCAACATAAACATGATATCAGTAACAAACGAAGCTTCTAGGTTAGTTGATCGTGTACCAAAACTCAAGTGCTGAGAGGTTATGAATAACATTGGTACCACGTATCGTAATCTAACTTAGCTAATTTATTAAAATTATAAAGATAATTTTACCACAAAAAAATAGGAAAAATTAACGATAAAACATGATTATGCTCCAAACAGAAATGTTGGGTCCTACTCCTAATCATAATTTATTGCATGAGTACTGATAAACGAAAAAATACACCAAAGATAGAAATGATTCTAAAAAAGAAAAGAAAAAACATTACCTAAAAGCCCCAAGATTGGAGTAAGAAAGAGAACCAGACTCATTAGTTTGAACATTTTTGAGCATCATCAAAAGCGCAACTATGCACAGACTCATCGGCAGCAGCCGCAGCAGCGTCTCTGCCGTCCTCATGCCGGTGGTTCCGCCGCTGCCCGCCTCCTCTCCGCCGTCCCTGGTAGCTGACCCCATGATCTCCATCGTCGAGCCTCTCTTGTCCGCCATCATTTTACTCTCTCTCTCTCTCTCTCTCTCTCTCGATTTCTGGTGAGTGAGTAAAATGAAGTGGTCGAAGGGGTTACTTATTAATGGACACTCTTTAAGTGAGGTGGGTGGGGAGGCATTGAATGCCCATCAAGGCCACCACGCTTTCCAAAGTGCATGGATAACTATACCTCACCCAATTACTGTTATGGCTATCTCTTATCTCTCTCTCTCTCTCCCATAATTTTGGGAGTAATTGTTCAAACGCTCTCCGGTGTATCATGTGGCATTGTTTACGTGGTACTCTCAATTATTTATGTAGCGACAAATCATTCGTCAGGTTAGTAACTTATCATTAACTCTTGTTAGGTGATTGAGAGATAAAAAGTGACTTACATAATGTGGTTTCGATATTTTAATTGTGGGAAATGCCATATGACATTGTCGCACGGTACTTCATGAGTACCCAATAATTAGTCTATTTTGGGTCTCTCTTAATTTTTTTGACTCTCTATGAGACAAGTTTGTTCCCTTTAATTTTTCAAAAATGATATATACACTTCCCCACCACAGCCTCTCTAACATGTAGTGTGGTCTCTACATGTGGATCAGAGAGGGTGTGGTTGGTTGTGGGTCTCACACCTCATGTGAAAGAGAGTGTGGCTGGAGAGAGTGTATGTATCACTATTGTTACTAGATGTGAAGTTTTTCTTAGGTGTTCACACTTTTTATAGAGTCGGTTCACAGAGAATATTATCTAAATTTAATAAATACATACCGTTGAACTAGTAAATCATAGAATTGATCATTCAGAAATTAATTGAGGGCCTGAATGTAGACACTTTGAATTATACAGAAAAACATCTTTATTGCCTTGCTCCTTTTTTTTTACTGAAAGGAAAATTTTCAAAAAAGTAGATGACCTTTTACTTCAATTACAAATAGACACTTGACTTTTTAATTTTGTCAAATAAACATCTAGACTATCTTAAACATCATCAATTCCACCCCTGTCGTCCACTTCCGTTAATAATCAAACGGAATCCATCTGTCAATTACACTTTTTCCCCTTAGAATTGACCAAATTCTCAATTTTACCCCTTGAAATGTTTTTTTTTCCCAATTTCGACCCCTCTCTCTTTAGATTTCCCCTCTCTCTTCTACATAGGGATTCTTGAGACATTCTTTGAGAGTTACATATGGTAGAGATTGTATAGAAAATTTATTATTTTTTATACTTATTTTTTTTAATTTTAATTTTTTACTTATTTTTTTTCATTCTCCAATTCGTTTTTTTTACATTATTTTCAAAAAAAAAAAAGAAAACTGAAAAAATTATTCCCTCCTTCCCAATTTTTTTTTTCAATTTTCAATTCGCTTTTTTGGAGAGAGGAGATCGAGAGAGAGAGAGAGAGAGAGAGAGAGAGAGAGAGGGGTTGAAATTGGGAAAAAAACATTTCAAGAGGTAAAATTGAGAATTTGGTCAATTCTAAGGGAAAAAGTGTGATCAAGGGATTGATTCCGTTTAATTCTTAACGGAAGTGGACGACGGGGGTGCAATTGATGACATTTAAGATAGTCCAGATTTTTATTTGACAAAATTAAAAGACTAGATGTCTATTTGTGATTGGAGTGAAAGGTCAAATGTTTTTTTGAAATTTTCCCGTACTCAAATTATGATACCAAAATGTGGTCAGCAAAGTATTAGAGCAATATCAAGGGGGAACGAGGCTAGCGACCAAAGATGGATTCCTCCTTATGGGAATGTGCTGAAGATTAATGTGGATGAAGCGTTTGATTCTTGCACGTACAAAGGTGGAGTGGGCTTAGTTATTCATGATGATCAAGAAAGTTCGAAAGGCACTAACAGTTCCAATCTAGAATACTTGTTCGACGAAAATGGTGGAAGCACTAGGATTTCGGATGGCAGTATGCGTGGCTAAAGAGTGTGCCAATTTGGGTTACATTGTGGAAGGGGATGCTCAAGGAGTAATCAACATGCTTTAGGAGAAGACTGTTCCTAAGGCGAATCTGGAGGTTATCATTAGAGACTCGATTGTGTTTTCTAGTTCTCTGAATTCAGTTTCTTTTAATTATGTTCCTCGTATTTGTAATAGGGTGGTTGATAGGATAGCAAAGTATCCCCTATCTTTTGATTCCACGCGAAACTGGCTTGGGGATATTTCAAGCTGGATTCAAAGGGAAGCCTCTTTAGATCTTTTTTCAAATTGATTTCAATAAATTTTACCGATTGAAAAAAAAAAATTAGTGTTATGTATAAATTTTGCACTTTTTTTTTTACCAATCTATCTTGTATAGTATTGTAGAATGACTATTAGTGGGAAGAGCTTTCGGTGCAAAAAGTAGCAATAGTTCATAGTTGATTGGCCAATACGGTATTTATCAGTAAGAGTTTAGAGATGAATTAGTGAGTTAACAAGAAAAGGAGTTTTGAGGTCTTTACATATACTCAACCCTAGACCTCTTCATTGGAAACCAAGAGTACTACCAGATGGGAAAAAAACCCCATCAGAAAAACACTTGGAGCCTTAAAAAGATTGTGAGGGTAAGAGAAATTTAGGAGGTGCGTTTAGAAACACCCCAGAACATCACATATTAAACTTGACCACAAGAAGATAACTATTTAGGTTGATCAGGCTGGATATCGAATGACTAGGCTGTTGTTTAAGGCTTCTGTGATTGTCTTGGTACGTAATATAATTAGAAGTGTATGCAATTAGCACTCTAATAAAGTATTAAGTGAGTGTTCCACTAAGCTAGTTTTTTGAATAAATTGATTTTTCACGATTTTGTATGTGATGTATTATGAGAGAATGACTTGTTTCGATTTTTTGAAAAAATAATTTTTTATTAGTGAAACACCCTTGTTATATCCGTGAGTATGAAACCTCAACATTCATTAGTACTCCTCCTGGATCCTTCTGGACCTTCTTAATAAAGATACACTCACAATAAAGAGCCACAACAGAAGGCCAAAACAGCCCCAAAACGATGTTGTTTTGGGGGCCCTTTCCATTAAAAGAAAAGAAAAGGAAAGAATAGGCGCGATCTAAAATTTTGGATTTCCCCCTTTCTTCATCGATAGTAATAGGTAGGGATGGGCATGGGGCGGATCGGGGCCGGAGAACACTATCTCCACCCCCAATTCCCAAACCCCTTACTCATATCCATCCCCTATCCAATCTCCAACGGGGATTTATTTTCATCCTTCATCCCCAATCCAAATGGGGAACGGGGATCCCCGCGGGGATTCGGGGATCCAATTAGTTTACCTAGAGTTGAAATATTGTTCAGGCAATTCTATAGAAAATTTTAATAAAGAGGCATCATCCCAGAAACTTGATTTGCATAAGGCTTCACATTGAAGATTGGTTTCAAACAATCCCATCCACATTGACTGTCATTACAAGAAAACTAAAACATAATTAAAATTCAACTAAATTTCAACAAAATAGCAACAACTAAGGTTTCATTCGGCAACGGCGTAACGGAAATTCCAAAATGAAGGCTCCACTTGACCCCAAGAATAACTCCGCACTTGCATTTCTATTTATCTGTGATACAAAAAAGACAACAAGTGCAAAGGCAGTAAGTATTTTGCAAGTGCAAGTGCAATATGCAAGTGCAAGTGCAAGTGCAATATGTAAGTGCAAAGGCAATAAAGTAAGGAATTAAGGCTAGGTAAGCACATGATCAGTTTGGTTAGCACCTTAAGTGTTTGCTTCATTGACTTAGATGCTCATATTGTAATGGACTCTAGCTAATCTGCAAACCCACGGGAAATTTGAAAATTTGGGCAGCATCTCGTTTGAAAAAATGGCATCCTAGTACAATGAGACTCCAAAGTTTCATAATTTATGCATAGACCCCTATATTTCGGGGATTCGGGGACGGGGCAGAGCGGGGATGGGGCGGAGTGGGGCGGGGATGGATCGGGGAACGGATTCGGATCGGATTCGGGGCGGGGACATACCTATCTCCACCCCCTACCCGATCCCCAAACATTTTTAAAAAAAATCCCCATATCCTATCCAATCTCCAAACAGATCTCCATATTGCCGATCCGTTCGGATCGGGGATCGGATCGGATTCGGACGGGTCAGATGAAATGCCCAACCCTAGTAATAGGAAAAGAGAGAGAGGAGAGCTCAGCAAACCCACCCCACCAACTCCAAGCCCGAAGAAGTCTACCGCCACTGCATCGACCACCTCCGAACACCACCACTGTCGTACGACGACGCCATACCACCACTGCGGCCATTACTTGTACAGGTCAGTATTGTATTGCTGCGACGACACTATTTTGATTTCATCTTCATATCTATCCACAAGAACAACCTCCATTGACGAATCTCTGGGTTCAATAGCTTTAAGTGGCATTAGAGACGGTAGCCGTCTACCTTCCTCGAAGTCATTGCACATAACCCAAAGATATGGATTCATTCCCAGAATGTTATAGAATCCATCTGAGATCTTATCAGCATAAGACAAGCATCCATTAACCTGAAAAATAGATGATTATGGGCATCTGTTGGTAAATTTAGGGCTGGCCAAGCAGAGTTTATGCAGCCAATCAATTTCCATGTTCTTTCAAATAGGGTATCAGATTACTAATAGGGTAAAGTTCAGTATGGGGAAATGGGTGACACGGTTGAGAATTTGTTAATTGCATAAACACTAGCTCTAAAACTTAGGGCTATGTATTTTTCTCCACTCCCGAAACCTTAACTGGTCACAGAATAACAAAAAATCTCGTATTGTTTTCCTCATTGCAAGTTTGATAATGGGATCTTAAATGTATATAATCAAAGTTCAATTTCACGATTCGTCTAGTTTTGGACAATATTCATTCAAATTCGACTTTGTCCACATAGTATCTAATTTTGTTTCCTTTGTTTTTGAACCAACATATGACGTCGCCAGAGTCGGTTCATTTGGCAATGCCTCCAAACAAAGATTGTGAAGAAGAAGATGTATGGAGTGGAGATATTAAAAATGAAGAAAAGAGTGGTCCTTCAAACCATGAGTGTGATGAGATAGATAATAATGAGAACGGGAAGGAAGCTATAGGAAATTGCGGGTGACAGGCAGTGGTGGTGTCCTTGAAGAGAAGCGGACAATAGGCAGTGGTGGTGTTCAGCGGCGTCATCGTACGGTAGAGGTGGTGGTCGAGGTGGCGGTGTACGGTAGTGGTGGTAGTCGAGGAGGCGAAGTCGGCGGCATTCGCTAGGGTTGGAGTCTGTGGTGGTGGCATTCGTCGAGCTTGGACGCCGTTCGTCCTCTCTCTCTCTCTCTCTCTCTATATATATATATATATATATATATATATATTACGACTAGAGCAGGGAAGAAAGGGGAATTCTAGAGAACTTTTATCCTTTTTTATTTTATTTTAATGGGAAGGGCCCCAAAACGACGTCGTTTTGGGGCAGTTGTGGCTCTCCATTGTGTATCATTATTGATATCAAAGAGTTACTCCTAAAAAATATTGATAGAGTGGGGAAAAAAAGATGCCCCTCTTCATAAATAACTTATGCTTGAAAATTTTGAAATAAGGGACCCAGCTGAGCGCTACACTTGGTGGGCCTGTATTTCGGCCGTCCAAATGTGTCTTGGCCGGACAGTTCAAATTTGAGAGGTGCCGAGGGAAGTTTTGAGTATTTCAGAAATATGTTTGGATTATCGAGATGTGCTCGATAGGGCCCGTTGATCGAGCGGAGCACTCAACAAAATTTCCGTCTTTCCCCTATCGTTTTTTAATTTTTGGATTTTTGAGTAGGAGATTAAACCTCCACAGTGGTAGGGCTAACCACTCTAAACACCACTAGAGGCCAAGGGTTAGTGGTACGAAACCGTCAAAGAAGTACTCCTTTTTTTTTGATCCAAGAAGTACTCCTACTTATTTCATGGTTTTGGGTACTGATACATACTGACTCAACACATTTTTTTCATCAGACATTTCTGTGAGATTCACACACTTAATGCCGGGCTTTACATAAATGCGGGTGGATAAAGGTATTGAAACTCTATGTGATGGCGTCTCAAGTCCATCAAATATTTTTTTTTCTGTACACCTTTGTGAGAATTTATCTTTTGTGAGTGATTTTTGTGTGAAAAAAAATTACTCAGGTAGATGTGACTAGCACCGAAGTAAAAAAATAGTCGGAGCAATTGGGGACATTGCTCATTGTAAGGGTTTCTCTAGTACTCGCGCATCTAGAAAATGTTATTATTGGAGATAGTGCAGCAAATTCCGGGTTAGACACTTGGGGAGTGGACTAGACCGTACAGTTGAGGACTGAACCACGATAAATTTCTATGTTTGATTTCTCTTTTCTCTCTACTCCTTATTTATTGTCATACAATTATTGTTTGTGTACTTGAATCTATTTAATTTTATTGAGTGTTGCATTTAATTATTTAATCCCTCATTATTTTTTGAGAAACCCAATTCACCCCTGGTCTCTTGAGTTGCTATATGAGTCAACATTTTCCAAAGAAGACGTATTTATTTGGAGATATATATAGGTGATCCAACTGAATTGATAATTCGAATTGGGCGTACATGAATGAAAACAAATTATTTATGAATGTCTTAAGATAAGAACATTTCAGGGAGAACACATCGTTGTCCACTTGCTAAATATAACGACTGTAAGAGGCTCTTGTAATGGATATGGATTTTGGTGAAAGGATTCACATCCTATTTTTATATTAGACGTGGTAGGGACATCAGTGAGTAAAAAAGTCATAATCACGGATTTTGAAAGTAAATTTGAGAGTTTTATAAAGAAAGTTTGATTTCAATTATTTATTAGTAATGAAAATAAGGATGGTGGTCATATAGGAATTTTAATTAGAGTATATAAATCTCATTTTATCTTCAATATCACTAATAATAGTTTCACAAGCTACCTCCAATAACTAAATTTTAATATTGTTGATGAAGTTTTCACTAAATCCCTTCATGCATGATCGATATGTTTAGAATGGAATTGGTCCAGCAAAGTGTGCAACACCACTTTGCGGTGCGAGGTCTTGGTTCAAAAGCTAAAGAAATAGTTCTATTAATACTAATCCAAATCACTAACATGAGAAGAATTTGAGTGCTAAGTGGATATGAGTGGCATAGTATCGAGCGCACATCAAAAAAGAAAGAAAAAAAAGAGGCTTATAATTTATACATGTTTCCTTTTCTTTTTAGGAAGAGAACACTGTGTTATTGAGAAATCGGTCAAATCAACATACCAAAACATAGAGATAATCAGGCAAGAAACAAAGAATGCAAAACAAATTACATAATTTCCTAACTGTGCAACTAAGTACATCTACAACTCACATTAGTTTTCACTATCTATCATAATTTTGGAATTGAGTACATCTACATCTCACATTAGTTTTCACTATCTATCAAATGAAGAATGGAGTACAAGGTACTTTTAACCTCAATTATGTTAGGATGCATTTGTAATTGCATTTAACTGAAAGAGGAAAAATAGGTATTTGACATCATTTTACATTATTCACCCCATCATATTCACCTTCTAAAAAAACTAAACAAACCAAGTAACTTTTAATCGAACCTTGGGGGGCGGGGGGCGGCCAAATAGCTTAAAAAAATGGGTTTAGTGATTTGGATCCAGTGTTTATGTACATTTGTGTTCCATTTCATTTCAATTTATTTGTGTTCCGATTAGGCACTTAACGTTATCCGATCGAGTTAATTTTTTGAGTACACTTATAAGTCTTCGACAAAGAAGGTATCGGTGAACATCTCTGGATTGCCGGGAAAGTTGCGGCAAATGCATTATTAGCAAGCACACCACCCCCAAGTCCCTTTTAGTCCCCATTCTAAAATAACCTCCTCCAACCATATCTTCCTCTTTATCCCACCTTAATATATCCATCTTCTCCCCTCTAAAATATATCTCGCTAAAAAACGAGCCACTGGGATTTTGCCCAACCAATTATGGTAGTACCACTGTCTAGGGGCGATGCTCCAAGCCCTCGTTCGATAGGTCATACTCCAATAGTTAGCAAACACTTAAAAAAAAAAAGAAGAAGACTTCACAAACTCTAGTATAATTGTAGATGGAATAACTATTCTGTAGTCGTGGAGTACGGCTCCGTGAGATTACAGATCATTCCAACATAGCACGTTAAAGTTAATTCTGTATACTTAGTCGTAAATTATACGAGAAATTCTGACGGCCTTGTTTGGAAAGGTTCTCAAGAACCGGTTTCCAACATCATTATTCAATTATTACTCCTATTTTTAAATATTATTCTTATTTTTCTCTCTATCTTTCTCTAATCATTAATACTTATTTTTTAATTATTACCCCTATTTCTCCCTCTAATCCTTACAAAAACCAAAACCCAAAACCAAACCAAACACAACCGTACATGGGTCTTCATCCATTCACTGAATTTTATGGGTTTGGGCCTTCAAAGGGCTTGTTTGGATATCTGGCCCAATCGAGGAATACAATTATCTAAACACAATGCAAAATATAACCCTCACATACATGTGAATTCAACTCACCTATATTAGATTTACGCGTATTCGATGAGTTGTATCTGGATAATTTTGTTCCTAGAATCTCTAAAATTGGATTGACCGGTCTGGCTTAAGTCTAGCCATCCATTCACCACTTCAGAAAATAAGAGACGATAACAACCGTCAATTGGAAAAACAGAAGAGAACAGAGGACAATGTCCCTGCAACTTCTTCACCTTCACCACCACCACCACCGGCAATTCCCAAAACCACCAGTGCTCTGCCACTCTCCTCCCTCTCTCACTACGAATCCCCAAGCCTTGTGGATGTCGGAGCAAAAGAATAAATTGAGCAGTTTTAGGCGGCTGAGATGGGCAAAGCAAAGACCCTCACGAGCTCTCACTCCACTGCGTTACCGAGGAGTAATTTCGGCGTCATTACAGCCACTAGATTTGACGGAGGACAACGTTAAGAGGGTCTTGGTCGATGCTCGAGATAAGGCAAGTTGTGAATCATCTATACATGTATACAGAACTATCAAACTTTTTTATTTTCTTTTTTCTGAAATCACAAAATTCTCAAACCTGAATAAATGTGAAACCTCAAGTTGGACTCATTGTCAAGGTGTCAACTTCGAAACTCGTACTATCAACTTTTGTGAGGCCAGTCTATACGGCTACGTCCCGGTCTTGAATGGCCTCTGCTAATGGACGGTGGATTGATGGGTGTTTTAATTTGGTGTGAAAAATGATCATGTGACCCAGATCTTCTAGATATTTTTCTTTTCGTTTAACATTGCTCCAGAATCCTCAATTTTTATACTCAATTCCTCCACATTTGCCAACATTTTAGTAGTCTACATGTTACAATACATTGCATTCAAAATTATACGGAAGTGGATGTAAGATCGGACTATGATGATATTGTTCACAGTAATGTTGGCTTGGGACTTAGGGGTTCGAATCCCCTTGACAACAATCTCTTGGGGCCACTGGGTTACGTCCGGTCGTTACCTCCAATGCCCTGGAATTAGTCAAAGTGCGCATAAGCTGACCAGACATCCGGTTATCAGAAAATAAAAAATTGGAGCAGTTGCAATTTCTGAAGTAATACCATTATTCTATATAAATTTCTATTTGTCTGTCATTTATCCATTTTTCTACTTGTTGATTGAAATGTGATGTGTTTTTGTGTTTTGGCAGTTTGGGCAGATATTTGACGTATCGGCCGGCATGACAGGTGACTAATCTCCTTTAGGCACATTTAGCTTTTTTTACTTTCTGCATTTCTTGTGGTGTAATGAGGCGCAAATGCGAAGGCGAAAATTGCAGGAGTAGCAGAGCTTGCTGAATTGGATGGACCCTTTGTGAAGATTAGTCTCAAAGGTCGGTTTTGGCACAAGAGATCCACTGTTTTGGACAGACTGGCTAATTACTTGAAGCAGAGGATTCCTGTAAGACACTGCATTTTGTATACCTATGGGATATTGTAACACCTTACTATTGGTCTTGCACTTCATGAGATTCGAACTTGTGACTTAGGCTTCTCATACGCTTATCATGACTCAACTTTACCAATAGGCTAACTCATTAACGCGTTTCTTGATAACTCATGGTGATCATCACTGATTCTTCTTCTTCTCGCAGGAAATCTTGGAGGTGGATATAGAAGATGAGAAGCAATTGGATGATAGTCCTGAAAACTTTTGAGGTACTTTGAGTACAGTGTTTGGATCTTGAACACCAATGAAACTATAATACACATTAGTTTTTGTACGGTAAATTTGCAGAAACGGATATATTGGAATAATATCTTCTCATTCCCTCTCGTTTTTCCAAGGATTAGCTGAAAAAAGAATACCCATGATTTTCTAGGTCAGACAAGGATTTGGAGTCCCTGATTTAATTTTTTGTGTTCATACAGTTAATGCTACCTGTTTATTCATATGGTTGTGATTTCCCTTCGTGTGCGTTTGGAGCAATAATTTGTAGAGGAATTTGTTGAGGGAAAAAGAAAATGCAAGATTGTTGAGAGATTTCTGATGGTGGTTGTGAATTGGTGATTCCCCTTGCCTTTCCTTCCCCAAATCCCTGCACATATCCTTCATATAAATGCAGCAAGGTTCATGTGTCGGAGCTTTAACAAATGATTTATCTTCATCTTGAAGATCTTTGAGGAATCTACTAATCTGTTACCATGGCATTCTCTGTCTGAATAATGCTGTTTCTTTCTGCTTGGTTTCAGCTGATGTTTTCTAAGGGTGTTCTGAAAATGCTTGGCACTAATTGTCACTGGTTCCATATTAGCTCGGTTGGATTTCGGAAGGAGCACAACTGCAGTAGAGTTTTGGTTTATTGGCTAGGAATAAATTGGGTAGGAAGAAGAACTGGAGCAAGAGTTGCATCAGAAGTGTTTTTTGAATGGGGTTCCTTTCTAATCCAAGAAATAGAAATTGCAAGATGCAGTTACCATTTATGAATTATCAGAGAAAATTTGAATCAATTTCACCAGTTTGGGACCAATCTATATTCTTTTCATGATGATTCATGAAAGGGAAGATATGGGCTTCTTTCTGGCAGTTGGGCCTGTTCAGGCGACGATAGGGTGAAAGGAACTCCATCCTCCATTCGTTTTGTGGTTTTCGCGAGTTTTTGGGTCTAATAGCTTAAGATAGCACTGAACTACGTATAGAAACAAGAATGGCGTAAACGGATTCGCAAATGGGACGATATGAGCTTCCTTTTGCTAGTTGGACCTGTTCAGGCGACGATGGGGTGAAAGGAGGGAGCCCTATCCTCCGTTCGTTTTGTTATCTTCATGAGTTTTCTGGTCTAATAGCTTAAGATATCACCGAGCTATGTATACAAATAAGAACAGTGTAAATTAGATTCACAAATGGGAAGATATGAGCTTCTTTCCCCAAACCATCAGGAGTTTATTTTTGATAAACTATAAATACAAAATCTCAACAAGCATTATTACAGAGAGGATTCAATTAACTTCATATCACTGTTTACATCATTCAGCAACCAGGACAAGATTATGATCAAACCCTGACACAGCTTGCAAAACCTCAGAACCTTCCAAATAATCAACCAACTGTGGTTCAGCTTCATCCATAGAGCTACCTAACCCTAGTCTACCATTTCTACCACTCCCCCAAACCCACACCTCCCCTTTAGATGTCAAGGCAACAGAATGTGCACGCCCTCCCGAGACTGAAATAGGGGTTTCCTCCACCAGCTCGTCAACCACTAGCGGAAGGTTCTCAGGGCCTTCCCTCCCTAGCTGAGAACTCTGGTTCCATCCCCATGAAACAATGCTTGCGCTTTCTCCTGTTCCCTCTGACCTTTTGATTTGGCATATCGCCAAACAATGACCAAGTCCTGATGCAATAGAAAGAGGATGGAATTTTATATCAATTGGAAGCATTCCCAAGTCTTGAATCGCCCTGCCCAACTGACCATAAACATTGCTTCCACCGCTCAATAGGCTTCCATCACCTGAAACAAGATTATAAAATTCACACTAATGCAACTAACTGTACATACATGTAACATGCTAGATGTACACATCCAGGGGTTGCCCCAATAGTTCGGGCGGATGCCAGGCTTTGGGAGCACTCTCCTCAAGGTCTTGGGTTCGATTCCCCTTTGGATGAGTACCATGATTTAAGTGGGGAGCCGTGGCAGTGTATTACTGTGCTAGTTTCCCCAGAGGTTTGGGTTGCGCAGTCGGGTCCAAAGGGCTTGGCTATAGCGCTGTTCCTCCATCACTAAAAAAATAAAAAATAAAAATGCTAGAGGTGGTCTTTGGTTCACTGGAATGATTTTCAGAAGTAGAATGCTGGCCTCTGAATTGGATGGCCATTCAGCTAATTTGATTAGTCATGATTCTACTTCCAACGTACATTCTGCTAGTATTTGTTAGTGATCCAAAAACGTAGCAATGAGCATCATTTCAAGGAATAACATTCCATTGCACTCTCATTCCAGTTAACCAATCACTGCTAAAATGCGTTTTTGATAGCTGGTACTTACGGCAAAG
Organism: Vaccinium macrocarpon; assembly: GCA_022606695.1. Taxonomy (NCBI): domain Eukaryota; kingdom Viridiplantae; phylum Streptophyta; class Magnoliopsida; order Ericales; family Ericaceae; genus Vaccinium; species Vaccinium macrocarpon. The sequence continues at coordinate 7,994,265 of CM040180.1, forward strand.
GACTAGTGAATGGTCAAACCCACATGCCACGTCTACAACTTCAGAATCATGTAGTTCTTGAATTAAACATGGCTCCCAGATAATAGGCATGTCTTTCTCCTTCTCCATTCCTTCCAATACCAACTTTTCAGCAGCGTCTATTACTGAACTTAAGACTCGTGTTGCTTTCGATAAATCACTACTTGAATCCAATGGAGAGGACTCCAATGGCTTTCCCATCTGTCCTAATCTACCATCTGCTGAATAACCCCAGCCAAACAACTTTCCATTCTTAGTCTGTGCAAGAGCGTGTCCCCAACCAAGTGATACCTGTTAGACAATGATGAACATTGATAAGTTACATCCATCCTCAAACAAATGGCTCCACGTATGATAGATTTACCCATCCAATTTTAGGTTATATTTGGTAATCACAAATAAATTGCAAAAACAGCGTGACTAATAACCAGTGAGTACTATATTTTCTACCTTAAGTGTGATAGAAGAACCACCTTAACTATCTCTTCTCCTGCAAGTGCTTCGACTTTGGAAGGTGAAACAGACTCGATGATTCCTTCTCCAAGACCAAGCTGTCCACGCTTAGACTTCCCCCAGACCCACATAGAGCCATCATCTCCAAGTGCTGTAGAGATGACACCAGATGCAAATGCAGCCCGGACCCTGACTTGACCTAACCCTTCTACTTTTTTGGGTTCATTCCACGACTCTCTGCACAAGTCAAAGACGAAATCAGTAAATGTGTTCTGATCATGGATGATCCTTCACTTCAACAAAATGAAGTTTCCGATAGGAAAAGGCCCTATAGGTTTGAGGGGTTTAACAAGTGAGGTTTAGACTGGTGCACGTTATCAAGCTTACCAACATAGTCACTTACGTAGCTAAGTCCAAGAAAATGAAGAATTCAGGGAGAAAAAACCATCGAACAGCCTATCCATAGAGAGTGGACATCAAGCTCAACTGCGTACATATACAGTATTTTGAGTATCCGAAATAGAGAAATTGGTGGGAGATGGGTTGGAGATGCACTAAGAGGCCGCTATATATCATATATGAATAACATACACAGCGGCAATACTAGAAATTCAAATTCAGATCAACCATCCTTGAAATTCTTTAATAGAAAGAACTGCTGAAGTACTCAAAACAGTCTGAACCTTCTCATAGCTCGCACCAGCAGCAAACTTAAGTCAAAATTTGCCTATTCTCAATAACAAAGTTAAGTCTCCCGCTATACTAGGTATCCCAAAACCATAGTTTAAGTTAAAGGGAACATCAAACGCGAAAAGGGATATTGCCCCTTTGTTGATAATTGATATTGTTAAAAACTTAAAAATAAGGAATTCCTATAGTTATCGCACATGACATGTTGTATCATCATCTGACCAATGTACAAATAACTGAATAAGTTACGATTTGTCGCAGTCGCGACATTACAATTGCAATGCAACAACTCAATCTTGTCATCTTGTCAAACAGTTGCAAGTAAAGTAAACCAGAAGCAAAATAGGTAATTTCATGTATACAGCTAACTGTATTCTATATCAGGGATTTTGGGTTCGAAGGCGAACTTAAAAACTAAGGCCCTTTAATACAGTTTCAAGAGGAAAATGAAACAACGATAAGCCAAACTTCAAATAGCAAAATTATCATTATTCAATACGAAAACTGGAGAGAGAGAGAGAGAGAGAGAGAGAGAGAGAGAGAGAGAGAGAGAGAGAGAGAACCTTGGAGTGAGAAGGCCACGGCCGAGCTGACCTTCAACGTTGCGGCCCCAAGCCCAGACCTCACCCTGACGAGTGACGGCGAGGGAGTGGTAGTGGCCCGCACTGATACTGCAAACATCAGAAGGTAAGCCAGGAATAGGGGTGGGTTCGTAGGCGTCGCCTCCCATTCCCACGGCGGAGGTGGGGAGTCCCAGCGCCCCTTGGCTTCCGTCGCCGAAGCTCATCACCACCGTGTGCTTGCTTCTGATCCATCGATTTCGACCGCCGATGACGATGGCGACAGGACTTCGCACGGTGTTCAATTGCTTCAGTAATCGCAGCATCACCGAAGAAATTAACGGGTCTCAGTACGTTCATCTAATCGGATCCATCGATTGACAATTGACTCCATTTTCCACATGATGGGTTTCGGATTCTCCACGTCGGGCCTAAAAAGAGAACCGGGCCAGCCTGCCACTAGGAAAATTTCTAAAATGCCCCTCCAAAAACAAAATTTTGTGCCTACCGTTTAAAGTGGAGTGGAAAAATCAATCCATCTACATATATGATAGATTTTGGGCTGCGAAAATCTATTTCCCTTGTATTTTATTTTCTTTATGAAACAAAACTTTACATTTAGTTCACATGATGTTTTAAACAAATACATTGACATTCTCCGTAATTTGAGAAATTATTCTAGCCTCCTTATTCTTGAAGCTAATTGTCAAGGTTCTCTTTAATGCAAAACGTTGTTATTTTACGTGCAAAAGGCATCAAAGACATTAACTTTTTTATTTTCTACTATTTGATTAAGCCTATTTTTATTTTTTATTTTTTATATCTTCTTATTTTTGGGTATTACACATCTAAGCTATCAAGGCACTCATCATTTTGCTCTTCCATTTCCAACCCATTTCATTTTCCAAAAAGGAGAGCAATAATTAGTCATTTTATATTTCTTTTTTTATATCTTTCAATTGTTTATGTCATAGCTTTTGAATTTGTAGTTACTTCTCTTTTCGCAATTTTATTTTCATTCATTGTTCTTTAGCCACTGTATGGTATACTATTTGGATTATATTATTGCACTCACAGTTTTTCAAAAGATTTTACCAACTCAGGTGCTAAAATCATGGTGATTTTAGCAAGTGAGTTCAGCTTGTGCTAAAATCATAATATTTCAAATAAAAAAATTAACTATTTTCGTATATTATTTTTTGAATTTTTTACACCAAATTAAAGTACATGAGGAGTACTTTAATTTGGTGCGAAAAAAAATCGAAAAACGATACACGAAATCACTTCATTTTTTGATTTCAAAACCATGATTTTAGCACCTATTGAACTTATTTGCTAAAATTATGATTTTAACAACTGGTTTGTTAAAATCTTTTGGAAAACTATGCCAGAACTCACTGACTTGTTAATATGAACAATCCGACTATTTGGATTATATTATTGCACTTCAATCCCTTTTTTAGTGTTGACATTTTCATTTTGGAAATGTGTGTTTGAAAAGTTAATGGATAGAATGAGAGGATAATTTTAAAAAGTAGAGATAAAAGTTAACTTGAAAAGTGTAAAGTGGAAATAAAAATTGATGTAAACGGTTGATGATATTTGTTTAATAAGTTGAATTTATGAATCAACACACTTAAAGGGGACGGATGGAGTATTAGTTAGTGTCAGATTTGGCAAATGTGTGTAATTTTAATTAGTATCCTAATTGAATCTGGAAAATGATTTTGACATTTTAAATTTTGATAGAAGTGAGTAGTGTCCTAAAATTAATTACCTTGATCATAGACATACTATTACGTGTTAATGGGTCAAGGGCCCACCTCAGCTGAGCAAATAAATACTCCTTAAATACATTTTGTATTTGATCAAATCCTCCTTTAATACTGCTCCTATGATTACCCTTATCACATTTTTCAAAACTAGCCGTTATAATTGGGTGGCACTCACTGGCCTCAACGCGCTCTTCTTCTCTCACTTCTCCACTAACCTCAACACAGCTCCTTAAAACACCTCTCTCTCTCTCTCTCTCTCTCTCTCTCTCTCTCTCTCTCTCTCTCTCTCTCAACCCTGGGAAAGATGTTCACCGAGGGTCTAGACCAAAGCGCAATCAACTGGATCAAGCAGGTACGAAAAACCCAAAACCCTGACTACCTTCCATTTCAAACTTCTCACACAAAAATCGGTGCTTTTATTTCAATATTGTTCATCACACGCTCATCAAAGCACACATATATAGTGACATTGTATCATTCTTGTTTCTGTTTCATAAAGGTTGGAATCATGAGTTAAGTTGGCTAACTTTACCTGCAGGGATCCGAGGTTGAACAGAACCATGCTCGATCGCCATTGGCAGAAAAAATAGATCTTGAAATTCCCTTACCCAGATCTCCCCTTGCCTTCAATAGTCCAAAGTACATTTCTACTCATGTTTTGCCTCCATTGAAATTCCACTCTGGCCTACTTGGACCTCGTTATCCGGTCAGTCTTAGTGTTGATAGCAATGACGAGGAAGAAGAAGATGAAGATGATGAGAGTGTGGCCTCGGCCCCAGGTGATTCGGGTGGGACTGATTCGGGTTGGAATTATTCTGAGGAAGAGGGTTTGAGATATAGTGATGTTGAATATCTGGAGAAGCCGGTTGAGAATAGGTGTGACAAAGAAGTGTTTGGTTCTAAGGTGAGCGCAAACTTGAATCACAAAGCGTCTAGTTTGAATAAAGGGTTTTTGGAAGAGGGTCTTCGGGTTGAAGTGCCAGGAAATTACAGGAGATTTACAGATGGTGCGTTGGGTTTTGGTGGTGGTGCACATCGAAGTGTGGTAGCAGGTGGTAGCTGTCGACTGCTTGAAACAGTTCAATCGAATGCTTATGTAAGATTTTGATCTCCATCCCCCCCTAAACTAGAAATTGAGTGCTTGTAGATGAGAAGGATTTTTATTCTGTTGTCTAATTGATTGAATTGTAATTGCAGGGTACTCCCATTAGTGACAGTATGCAGAATAATGTGGCAGACTTGGGAACACCAAGTGCACCTCCAATTGTTGATATTGGAGCTGAAAGTGAGCCACCAGAAGATTCTGGTAGCTTGAAAGAAAGGGAGAGAAGTACTGGTGATGGGATGCCCATATTGAATGAATCAGTTGATTGCTTTCATGGTACTAGAGAGGTATCCTCTGACTGGAGAGTAAAATCTCCAAAAGAAGAACACATCGAAAGGTATAGGAAACGACTGGGTTATGTCAAATTTCCATGTAAAACTGTCTTGGAGTTGTTTTCTGCATAGATTTTCCAGCATAGTGTTGACAGCGTTTCTCTTTTACAGGGAAAGCAAAAAAGTAGCCGGAGATAAGGAAGCTCTGGCCCCTTTTTGGCAAACTAACTTGTCTGCTAATTCACCCTATTATGACACCAGGTATTAGACATTTTTTTTTTTCTCTTTTTCTTATTTGTTTCTCCCTGTGTTCACTTATGTGGAGTTTTTATGCATTGACCTCTGGGAGGCAGACTTATCTTAGTTACTGTCAGAAGTTTGAGTAGTCACTTCTGTTACCGACTTTTGCATCACTGTTCTCTAAATTGATGTGATCATATGACCACCGAGGATTAGTAGGCATCATATTAGCCCAATGTGGAAAATGGAGTCTCAGTCATCTTTAAGCACAGGGGATTAAAACTTTAATTAGTTTTTTTTTTTTTCGTGAAGAAATCAAGTTGGCTCTATGTTTGGAGGACAGCCTGTTTGATTAATATCTGGAACATACTAAATCAACAATACTATAGTAACCACATTTTTATTTTTTGTACCACATCATGGTCATCATTTTACGTGCCACAACCATAAGGCTAAGTACAAGGGATCCCACATACCACAATTGGGACTCAAAACTATCCAATGGCTAAACATTGTGGGTGTGCCATTGTCAGATGGCAAAAGAGATGTTGTTTAGCCTTCTGGATAATGAATTCATGGATAGTCAATAGTCATTAGATATAGTTTTGGTATTTCGCCCCTCTAAGCGGTAGTCATCCACGGAATCCTGAAGGTCTAATAACAGAAATGTATTCTGAATGAATTCATGGATAGTCATTGGATATAGTTTTTCCACACTCTAAGCAATTTCCAGTTTGTAATCTGGACAGGCTCTTTTAGTGTCGTACAATACTGTATTACCATTCTGAGTCTCTTACATCTGCATTTGCTCAGTGGTCAAAATGCATGGCAAACTCTAATATCTTATGATGCATGCATTCGCCTTTGCCTGAATGCCTGGGCCAGAGGCTGCATGGAGGCCCCTGAGTTCCTGAATGATGAGTGCCTGGTTCTCCGAAGTGCCTTTGGGTAAGTTGCCTTTTCTGTTGTTGTAGTCACGATTGGCTATTAGTGGTTAGCTTTTCAGTTCGAATGTTAGTTCTCAAGTATAAGTGGAGATCTTCACATGTTATGGAAAAATAGGCTACACAAACTTTTATTGCAACCTCGAGGTGTTCAACCATTGGAAAGGAAGGATACTGCAAATCCAGAACAAGTATGCCCTTTGAAAGTAAAGAGAGTAGTTGGAAAAGTCAGAGTTGAAGGTATGCTTGTTACTAGACAGATTATGGTTCTCCATTTACTCGTCACACAGACATAATATTCTTGAAATCATATTGACGATTGTGTTTTTCAAATCTATAATGCACATACAAAGTTTTAAGGTTTAATGCGCATGTTATGGTTCTTGTAACTCTATTGATAGTGACAACAAAGGAAAACAGTCTTCTTTTGGAAAATTTTGTGAACTTGAGTTGCAACCTAAAATTGGGATATATAATTGTTGGCAGTGAAAAAGCTGCGCATAATACCAAGGCGGAAGCTCAAGAGCACATACTCAAGCGCAATCTATATGCAAGTCGGCACAGAATATGTCCGACATGTTTCATCACTTGTGAAAAACAGCATCAATTCTCTCGGAATTGCCTCCTTTTCAGTGGCATCAGAAGGTTTGTGGTTGTTGACACAATTTTTTTCCTGTTGTTTCCAGATCTTATTGATATCTATTATCTACCTTCTATTGATAGCATATGGTCAATAAGGGCTAAGAAGTAATCTAATTAGCAGTGATAACTGATGAATAAGTCTTTAAAAGAATTACATAACCATGTCTCATTCATTAACCTAGATAGCAAAATAAAAAAATTGTACTCTGCGACTTTGCTGGGTAGACCTCCGTTAAAATTCTAGATACCAAAATCTTTTGGCAGGATTGTTTGCAGTCTACTCTCAATTTAGGCACGTCACATCTCTTTACTTCTCAATTGCACATTCCTTGAAGTTTGAACTTAATGTACATTGATTTCTATTTCCCAGCAGAGTTGCTTTCCACTTAACTGATTGAATATTTATGTCATGTTTGCAGAGCGATTGTCATGCCTATTTCACCTGAAGAGTTCTACTGAAGATACTCAAGTAGAACCAGGATCTTCTATTTGCTTGCGGCCTGGAACTGGAGACTATCATGAATTGTGAGTAGCTTAATTAAATTTCATGATGAATATTTTTTCCTTTTGTCTGTATCACCAACCTATAATCTGCTTGAGAAAACTTTCCAAATGTTAGTGGAGAAATTTTTCCCACTGATGGATCAAACATAAGGTAGGTTAGTGTATGATTCTTTTGTTGTTAGTGTTATGATGTAAGGATCTATATGGTATAGGCATCCTCCTAAAATGTTTTCTTTTTAACCCATTACAAATCCTTGTTCCAAAGATTCCTTAGGTGGTCTTGTACTTAAACGAATGCAGTATTGCACTTGCTTTTGAGAAATGTTTAACTGAACGGAACATCTTATTATGAGAATGAATTGCAGTTTTCCAGATAACCAAGGTGATGCTCTTCTGCTGGAAGTTCAGGATACAAAGAAAACTATCAAAGGTCGAGCTATAATTCCAATTGCATCCTTGACTGACAACCCCGTATGTACCATTGCTATGCGATCTAATAACGGAGATTCGACAAGTATCATATAGCATGTTCATTTGATCTGGTTATCTAAATCATGCAGAATGACAGAATTAGATGGTGGCCAATTCACCATGACGATCAGGAATGTGTTGGAAAGGTCCAGCTCTCCATTGGCAGTACAATTAGATGTGATGAGGCTGCCCACATCAAGGTTTGGTTTTTCCTAATGAACTCAATTCAGCAAAACTATCTGTCTCAACTAGTTAGTTTTAGTTTATTATCATTTTTTTTGCCTATGGTGTGCAAAGCAATAATAACTTAATCAGAAATATCAGGGATCGACTTAGTACACTGTTATCTGATGTTTAGAAATGCAAAATCATTCCATTTTTCACAATCAAATGGGTTGAGTCCATTTGATTTGGGTTTTTATGACTAGCTACTAGCTCCTGAAGATAGATGGAGACTAGCATGTGCATGCATGTAATTTTTTTCTTGTTGGTCCTAATTGATATCTATCTTTATTACTCCAACATCATGACAGAGTGGACCTATTGTGGAAACCCTAGCATATGATCTGTTGCTGGAGGCTGCCATGCGTGCACAACATTTTCATGCACGAAACTTGAGAATAGACGGATCCTGGAAATGGCTGTTGCTCGAGTTTGCTGACTACTATGGAGTTTCAGATTCTTACGCAAAGCTAAGGTACTTCAACAATCAATTTCCACCAAGTTAACAAACATTTAGTTTATGCTTCCCTGCTCAATCCGTTTCCTTGCCAATTTCACTCAACTTTTGAACTTTGTAGATATCTTTCATATGTCATGAATGTGGCAACTCCTACGAAAGATTGTTTAGAGCTTGTGTACGAGTTGCTTGAGCCTGTTATAAAGGCCAAGACTGGAAATAGCTTAACTAGACAAGAGGTAAGCCTTTTCAAACCACACACCAGACATCCACGATTTCTGCAATCACTATACACTTGTACATGTCGATTTTACGTGGCCAAAATCTAGACGTTAAACTCCTTAAATGATTTGTTGAGTCAATAAACTTTATGCAGTTACATGCTCCCAAGTGGGGTTCTTTGCTTCACATAAATGTCGAGATAAAATGTGAAATACCTTACACCGTTACGTGCCATTGAGCCACTATTGAGAAACTAAAATATAAATTTTTTGTATCACTAACGGTGACAAGGCTGCCGAACTCTTAAACATTTGTTAGGCTGGGGATTTTGTGCAGGCGTTTCACACCCTTGCTGCAAGTTCTCTGCTTTTTCTTTTTTTTTTTTTCTTTTTTTTCTGCTCTTTCCCCTGCCATATGTGACAGATTTTCTGCAACTTTTGTAGGCCTTGTTTTTACTCATTCACATAACATACTTCTTTGTCTTGATCTCCTGCAGAGAAGTATATTGCTGGATTGTGAAACCCAAGTCAAGAGTCTATTGGAAACTGTCTTTGAGAACTACAAATCATTGGATGAGAACTCTCCAACAGGTTTAGCAGACATATTTGGTTCCACATCAGAGGTTGCTGCACCAGCTTTAGCACCTGCCGTGCAAGTATTCACCCTTCTTCATGATATACTTGCTCAAGATGCACAGTCAATGTTGAGAAACTATCTACAGGTGATAACATATATATTGCTATATGTTCTTATGAAAAATTAGGTTGTGTATGGTGGATGTCATGTTCATATTGCATGTTTATAAACATTCAAAATGTGGTCATGTCAATTGCAACTACAACATGAGAGACACCATTAATGGGAATATGTCTATTCACTATTGCATGTAGGCACATATATTAACAGCTATATATAACATGTGTTTGCAGACAGCAGCAGCAAAGAGGTGCCGGAAGCACATGTTGGAGACTGATGAATTTGTGTCAAATAATACTGAGGGTTTTCTTATGGATTCCCTTACAATCACCACTGCCTATTTGAAGATGAAGAACCTTTGCACAAACTTATGCAATGAAATTCAGGCAGATATTAAGGTCCACAATCAGCACATACTCCCCAGGTAAGAGACGCTCATTAGCAATGATCCTATTTCCTATCTATCAACCATACGGTTCAAAATCTCATATGAGAGACATTACAACATGATCTCAAAAGTTTCATATTTCTGAAGGAATATCATGAATTAAAAATGATCCATTAGCTTTTCCCTAAGCTTTCGTACTAAAAGTTGGATCGCAATTTTTTCAAAAAACTGCTCTGAATTTTCAATATCAATCCTTGGACAGCTTTATTTTAGATATGCATGGATACATTGATCTCTGTTCACTTCTCAATCTGATACCGAAAACTATCTTTATGACATGCATTTGCCCCTTTTCAGTTCAATTGACCTATCAAGCATCACCGCTGCTGTCTACAGCACTGAGTTGTGCAAGAGGCTTAGAGGTTTTCTTGCTGCATGGCCTCCGTCTAGCCCCCAGTCACATGTAAATGAACTTTTGATAGAGGCGGCTGATTTCCAAATGAGTCTTGAATCGTGGGGTGTCAGGTTTGGGAATTTTTTTTATGAACTCATACCTTTTCCCATGTAAAAGTTGAAGCTCTCTTTCTGAGTCTCTATACCTTCTGTATCCTTCAGCCCAATGCATGGCGGTGTGGACACAAGAAATTTGTATCACGATTATATAATGGTTTGGATACAGGATATGCAACTCAACCTACTTGATCTTTGCAAGGCAGAGAAGGTAACTTTCCAGATTCACATCCAACTACCGTAACATCCAATGCCATATGATGTACTCACTCACATTGAATGAGAGTCCTATTCATTATATCGTATGTAATGAAGTCAGGCTTTATTGTTTCAATGGCCAAGATTAACACCATACTGATTGATTCTTACGACAAAAAATGCGTCTTGTAGGTGCCATGGTCTGGAGTACTTACTAATCACTCTACATCGCCATTCGCTGAGGAGATGTATGAGAAAATCAAAGAAATGCTAATTGAGTATGAAGTTGTGATGAATCGATGGCCTCAATATTCATTGATTTTGGAGAATGTAAGTTCTCATGTGATTTTTTTCCAATTGTAACCAAAAGCCACAAGTACAAAAAGAAAAATATGCACCCATAGATGCACAATCATGAACTTTGCAAATTCAAAATATATCCATTTATGTGTTTATGAAGGCGTGTAATAGCATTCATATTTACATACAGCTCAGGTCTCGTAGTAACCACCGTGTTATTTTCTTTTCATAAGGCTGTTGCAAATGTGGAAAGAGCCATTATTAAAGCACTGGAAAAGCAGTACAGTGATATCTTGACTCCTCTAAAGGATAGCATTCCAAAAAGGCTTGGTATGCGAGTTCAGAAAATAACAGGAAGACAATCAAATGCTCTTTACTCCGTTCCTAGTCAAGTAAGTTCTGATGGAGAGCAATATTGGTTCCTTTTTTTTATATATATATATATATATATATATATATATATATATATATATATATATATCATTACTACACGGGTTCTTTGTTTTACTAAGATTTTGCCACTAGTCAATACTAAACAATACTTGGTAGTGATTGTAGGATTTAGCAGTTAACTAGTTGCCTGTACTGAACAAAAATTCCAATTTGCCCCAAGAGTCCACAACCAGAAAAAATGGAGATAACAACTGCACATTTCATTTTTCACCAATTCATCAGGGGAACTCGGATGATTGTGTCTGAAAATCAAACAAGAATTTTAATTATGCCATTTGAATTGAACAGAGTTGAACTCAGGATCAGCTAAGTCTTTGGACCAAAAAATCATTGTCTTCAGTGAAGTAAAAATTGGCCATTTCTCTAACTGGTTAATTTTTTCGTGGTCCTTGACAGCTGGGAACTTTTTTGAACACCATCAAGAGAATTCTTGATGTTTTACACTGCAAAGTTGAAGATATTTTGAAGTCTTGGGCATCTTATCTACCTGTCGTTGGAGACAAGAAGTTACTTTTTGGGGAGCAGATGAATGCAATAACAGTTCTGTTGAGAACCAAATACAAAAATTACATGCAGGCAATAGTTGTGAAGCTAGTCAACAATGTAAGCAACAACCCCTCCACATCATTTTCATCTTTCTTTATTTTCTTCTTTGTAGAGTAATGTGTGATAACCTGGAGGTTCTTACAAGGGAGACAATATAAGCTTAAATGCAAGAAAAATGACTTTTTAAGTTATAAAGTTTGGTGTCCTCATAATTCCATAATGAACAATGAAAGATCTATATACTTCATCTTTTGGTTTGCCCTTGAATATGAGCTGAAATTGCATACTTCCATCTACAATATCTGATAGTTGCAAAAATGTGTATCATGTGAAATGTCCGAGGATAGTTGGAATCAGCTGCATATAACAAAACCAGTCTAAGCCATAATCTCAGTCACATAAATCTACAGCTGCACAGAATCCTAGACTAGTCGACTAGATATGAAGTACAAGCTTAATATACATACTATGATGCCTGCAGATGCAAGCTAATAGGAACACGCGGCTCAAAAGGATTCTAGAAGAAACAAACGAAGCAGATGGAGAAGCTCAGATCCGCGAAAGAATGCAAATGCTAAGTTCACAACTCATCGACTCCATATCCAACTTGCATGAGGTCTTCAGTAGCTATATTTTCATTGCAACCTGTCGTGGCTTTTGGGACAGAATGGGACAGGTAAAGAAAATATTTTTTGTTTGATTTGTTTAAGGTTGGGCTTTCTCTTAATGTAAGATGAATTTTACTAGGTTGTCTTGAAGTTTCTGGAGGGCAGGAAAGAAAATCGGGTCTGGTACAACGGCTCTTACTATGCTCTAGGGGTAAGTAACTATTTGTTGGGATTAAAAGTTACTTACATGCCATCATCCTTGAAAAAGAGGACCACAGACTAGTTTATTTACGTACACTTTTATAACATTTTTTATTGTAGATTTTGGACGACACTTTCGCTTCACAAATGCAACGGTTGCAAGGAAATTCACTCCAAGATAAAGATTTGGAGCCCCCTCGTTCAATTATAGAAGCTCGATCAATACTTTGTAGAGATACAACAAATACAACAGACTTTTTTTGAAAAGCAACAAATGCAAACAGATTCATCCACTTGCATTTCCAGACCTTATCATTCTTGCCTATTTATTGTAGTTATAGTTATACGAGTACAGAGCTGTGACAAATAAACCTTCAGATTTGTCCATTGTAATCTTTTTAAGTATAATCTTTTTCATGTAATATGCCAATTCATTGCGTAATGTACTGCTCCAATCTCAATAAAAGAAAGTCAAATCTTTTCCCATTCATGTGTTCATTTTTCCTTTAAATAGTGTTAGGTTGGAAACTTTTTTGACCCGTTTGCTGGCTGACTATTGGTAATCTATTTAATGAATTGGTTTTGCATATGCTTGTAGTTAGCTTATTTCTAGGCGACTCTCTTATCTCTTGGCGTAGCACGAAGCAAAATGTTAGCTAGCTCGAGTATTGAAGCTGAATATCATGCTCTCGTGGATACTGCACAGGAGCTTCTTTGGCTTCATCATTTGTTACTCGACGATGTGGGTGTTACCCAGTCTGTCTCTGCTGCCTCAGTCCTTTGCTATTTTCCCTTTGGTGGGCTGTTAATAAGTTTTGGTTGAGTTACAAGAATTCAATGAAAAAGAAAAGATTGGAAACAAATCCAGTGTTGTAAAGCAGAACGTTTCAATTGCGGTATGATGCAAAGATTTGTCTGCACATCACCAGCTAGTATATAGGATGCATAAGCAAAGTGTTATTGTTCATCCTCGTAAGATTTTCATTCATTAGTACAAAATAGTGTGTACAACAGAAAATGAATAACGCTAGAGAAATTCATTTCCAGATGAATTTATGAACACAACAAATATTATGGTGAGTACATAGCGACATCATTTAAGATAATATTTGATATAACATCTCATGTGACAACTATAAGTGATAGGTGAAAATAAAAACCCTAGCTAACATACTTCGATTAGGAAAATGATAATACCAAAACTGTTTTTGACTATGCCAAAACTATTTTTGCATATAATGCTTGACTCATGTGTCACAAGCTTTTTGCAATAGAGTTTTTGGCTCAATTAAAAACAGGTTTGACGTTAACAATTTTAGATCACAGTAAATCCTTTTTTCTGAACATGCACCAACACCATGTTGACTGGTAACATCAAACCCAATCAGCTACCTCCACCACCGCCACCGCCGCCACAACCGCCACCTCCGCCTCCACCTCCATCTCCACCACAACCACCCCCTCCACAATCGCCACCACCACCACCTCCGTACCTTTTTTTTTTAGGGCTAGAGGATCCGCAGGCAAAGATCACCATAGAAATAATGGAAACAGATATGACAATCATGCAGAGGAGGTATAAGGTGGCCCCGGAGCCGTGAAGCAGAAGGTCATGACCTTTTCCAGAACCACTACTCCCCACAACAATATCCAAGTACCTTGCCATCTCTCTCTCCCCCTCTCTCTCCGCTAGCTAAAGTGCACTATAAATGATTCAATGCCTTATATATAGATACTAAGATATAGAACATGCTATCTGCAATATTCTGTGGTGAACATGTTCTATCTGCAATCTGTGGTGTGCATGTTCCCACGGATATTTCCTGGAAACTCAATGTTATCAAGTATTGACCGGAACCTGAAGCCAAATTTTCTTGCGGGACCAATTCGGATTTCTTTTATGTTAAGCTAAGACTTGTCAAACTCTCTAGAATCTGGTTATCTGGAGTTTTCTTGGACAAGATGTATTTTGCTTACAGAAAATGACGCGAAACTATTTTAGGGTGAGTTTCCGAATATATTTTATCTAGATTTTATCAAGATTTGATAAAATCAAGCCTTGATTTTATTCATTCGGAAACTGAGTTGATAAAATCTTAGATTTTTTAATGCAAAAATCTAAGATTTTATCAACTCAGTTTCCGAATGGATAAAATCAAAAGTTTGATTTTATCAAATTTTGATAAAATCCATTTGGAAACTCACCCTCAGACAAATCAGTAAGGGGTTCCTTCCCGTTTCGGAGTAATTTCTTGTACTTCCATCAAAGTTGAGTTGAACCTCTTTCTTACCTCGGATAGGGCCGGCCCAGGGTAGGCCGACGCAGCAGCCACCTAGGGCCCCCGGCTTTTTGGGAAAAAAACTGGGCCCCTCAAATTACGACATATAATAAGTATTTTTGAGGGATTATTACCTCTAGGTCTAGAAAAGAGATGTCTAATTGCCAATAAGGTAAGTCATTTTTTTTAATTACTACTAAGGTAAGTCACTCTTTTTTGGAGTTTAGGTTTAGGGTGCACTTTCCTATTATATGGTTTTAGTGGTTTAAGCACTTTCATAGAATATTCTAGGATTTTAGGCACTTTCATAGGGTACCCTAGTCGTAGGGTACCCTAATCATAGGGGTACCCTAGAGTTTAGGTTTAGGGTGCACTTTCCTATTATAAGGTTTTAATGGTTTAGGCACTTTCATAGAGTATCCTAGGATTTTAGACACTTTCATAGCGTACCCTAGTCATAGGGTACCCTAGGATCTTAGGCATTTTCATAGGGTACTCTAGTCGTAGGGTACCCTAGAGTTTAGGTTTAGGGTGCACTTTTCTATTATAGGGTTTAGTGGTTTAGGCACTTTCATAGGATACCCTAGGATTTTAGGCACTTCCATAGGGTATTCTATGATTTAGGCATTTTTATACGGGTTGGGGAGTTGATGGAAATTTTTCAGAATTGGGCTTGACCTGATGGTAATTATGGGATCCAAGGGTGACGTGATGGTAAATGTCCCTATTTTTGAACGTATACAAAAGTTGGGCTTCAAAGGCTTTTGTTGAGATTTGAACTCAAAACTTCATGAACCAATACGTCACAAGTAGCTTGCCACTACAACACCAACACATCTTGTTACTTTTGACTAACAAATAATATTTATTGAAAACTGTTAGAGGTGCAATTTGCATACCTAGCCTAGGGCCCTGGAAGTCTCAGGGCCTGGAGGTAAAACTGTGTTTTTTGCAATATAATGCATACCCCATGGATCGAAGGTTGGTTTTTTCTAGCGAGTTTCGACGATCCGAGCCGTCTAATGTGTTCAAAAGATGTTTTCAAGGGCTCCTACGAGAAATCTTCAAAAAAAATACCGGGAAGGGCTTGATCCAAAAAGTTTTTTGCAAAAACTGTATTTATATATTTTTGCGAAAACTGCTTGGATCAAGCCCTTCCCGGTATTTTTTTTTGAAGATTTTCCACTGAAGGCCCTTGAAAACACCTTCTGAACACATTGGATGGCTCGGATCGTCGAATTTTTTTTTGGATCATGGAGGTCCGGAAACGAGATTCTTGGACTAGAAGTGTTTATATATATATATAAACACTTAGCCATCATAGCCAACCTTTAGTTTCGGTCTGTTTGTTACATAAAATTAAAATGTAGTTAGGATTTTAGATACGCACGTTGAAGTGGTGAAACTTGAATGTATAGTTTTCTTATCCTCAAAGGCAAATAAGAAGTGGGGGAACTTGAATGGCTTGGCAAGTAGGGGTGAAAATCGGTCGGTTTGGTTTGGTTTTGGGGGTGTTCAGGACCAAACTGATTGGTTCGAGGTAGTTTTACTTGGAACCGATTCCGACCGAAAAAAACAATGGACTGATCGGTTTGGGGTGGTTCGGTTTTTTCGGTCCGGCGTTAAGATTGAGATGGACGGCTAGGATTTGATATTTTTGGGGGGTCAAGATCGTTTTTTTGGGTTTTCGGTCCAAATAGGGGTAGTTTCGGGATAATTCGGTCCAAATTGGCATGATTTCGGTTCGGTTCGGTCCAAATCAATTTCCAGGAAACCGAGACCGAACCGATAATTTTTTAGTTCGGTTCGGTTCGGTCCAAATCGAAGTCAGCCAACACAGCTTTTCCCCAACTAAAAACCAAACCGGTCGGTCAGTTTTTTTTTGATTTTTTTGGTTTTTCTGTCACCCCTATTGGCCAGACCTCCAACTCTGGCCAGCCACTGTCTCTGCCGTTGACCGATGACTTCCTCCGGCTAATAAAAGGGGTTTCATGCTCCATACGTCCGTACTTGCATTTCTATGTACTATTTCAAACCTTCATATTGTGACCCACAATACAGAATCCTAATAATGATCCAAATTGTTTTTCTCACAGATTTCATTCCCCACCTCCCACCACCACCACCGCTCTTCCACCTTCATACCACCACCATTGTATCTATTTTGCACCACTCCCTAATAACTACTGATGTCTTTTTGCGTCGTCCTCCAACACCACCACCTCCTCTACCTCCTCTCTTGCTGAACCACCACAATCACAACTCAAAAACTTTCGTCTTGTAAGTTGTAACTTTCTCTTTCTCACCACCAGTAGCACTCTCAATGTCTCTGTCATAGGGCCACATTCGCAATCAGGGCTATCCCAGAGGCAAGAGGAACAAGACAGGTATTGGCTTTGGGCCCTTGAAATCTACTTACAAAAATTAGGGGTACCAAATCATGTAGGTTACTACAATATGGATACAATAATAAGCCAAATATATATATGATTAAGTCAGGCCCGGCCCTGAGATTTTTGTGGCCCCAGGCGATAATGTAAACCAGGGCCCTATGTTTTTTTAGAGAAAAAATTTAAGAACCAAGATTTATTTCAAATGATAAATACCGTGTTCCATATTTTGCCTTTTTTGTTATTCATGTCTTCATGCTAATAAAAAATAGTTTTCAGTCATAATTGTCTATTCTTATTGCAAGAATTAGAAAATCAATTGAAATGGGCAATGTGAACATTTTATGAATACGCACGAAGTGTTTTATTTATTTTTTTCCCTAATTACTACACCGACAATTTTTTTTAAAAGAAGTCAACAAACGATAAGGATGTTGTAGTGGAAAGGGAAAAAAAAGGAAGAGAAGGTAGAAACTGACTATGGTAAGAAAAAAAAAGAAAGAGAATGTAGAAAAGGAAAAGAAAGGCCCCTGGGAATTGAACGTGGCATTTACTAAGAAAAACACAAACTTTTCCACTATGCCAAATGCTTTTCTATTTCTTGTAGTGCAACATTATATATTTATTACTTGTTATGAACATATAAATACCTAATTGGGGCCCCAAAAATGGATTTTTTTTGTGGGCCTCAGTCCTGGGCCTACCCAGCTTGCCCATAAGGCCGGCCCTGGATTAAGTCCATGAAGTACAAAACAAATAGCTTTTACGTTTGCCGCTCAAAATGCAGGAAAAGCATGTGCGTGCTTAGTCTTGTTGATCATCTGGTGTATAGACTCTCTCTTGCTGCTTCTTTGTACTAGCGCTGGAGGGAACGAAACTTTCGCATTTTCTAGCATCGAGGCAAGGATATCAAAGGGTTGATTTCTCAGATTGAAGGAGATGCTAGGGCCTGCATGTTCTTCTTGGAGGGACATAAAAAAGAATGACTCTAATTGTTTGCTTACTCTTATATGGAGAGTGTCCCTCAGAATTTTTGTTCCTTAGGATGGTAGTTTTCAATTTTTCATGCTTTTTCTAGCTTTGTAAAGTCTTGTGGAGAAAAGTTGTGATACTTTCTTATTCAGGCTAAGGTCTCTTATATTCGTTGTTTGAGCTTTTTATAAAATTTTCAGACTACTGAAAAACAAAAAATAGCAATTGGGGCTGGGATTATTTACCAAAAAAGATAGAGGCATTTATCCAAGAAAATGAGAGAGGCAGGACACGCAATGTGTGTGCTAGGGGTGAGAAAAAAAATTGGTCAACCCGACTCGACCTGGATTTTGATGATGTTTTCCTACTGTTGGTGCAGAATTGACGTGTTTTGCACTAAAAATTCCGCACAGAATGTTGCGCATATGTTTGTGCATATCATTGCGAGTTAATGTGCATATGTTTGTGCACCCAAATTATGAAGACAAACATTGCATCCTAATTATTGTACCAAAAATAAAAATATATATTTTATCCTCCTAGTTAATTAAAAAGTCTACTACTTAGATTTTAAAAAGCAATACCCAATGATTCGTATATAATATAAAAAGACCAATCTACCCAACGAAATCAACCAAGAAGTTGTACTTGAACAAAACTATAATGAAAGAACACTGGTCAATTACACCTGCATCGCGTGTGTCTGTCTACCTTCAGTGTTGGGAAAAAGTTTTTATGCTTAGTTTTCAATTAGGAAGAAGAAAGTACGTATCTATCTATATTAGTATTGCAGGATGACTTTTGGTGAATAGAGATTTATGAGTTTGCCACGTGTCTCCCAATCCTTTGCACTTTTTAAGCAATTAACAAAGTCCTACATGGTAGTATTTAATTTCTTACCGAGTTAAGCTTTGCTGCCGTAATTAATGATTCTTCACCAATACAATAATCGAAAATTTTCCAATTTGAAATTAACGAGAGTAATGAAGACTAATGAATGAAAGTAGGAATTATAATAGATATGCAATATTATAATACTTATTTCCGAAATCCAAGGAAAGATTAAGAATTCTTATATTAGGTTACCATAAAAATTATACTAACGAAAGATTGACAAAAGAAAAGGAAAAAAAATGATTCTTTAGTCATACATACATATTTTTTAATGACAAAAGGAATGATTTTATTCGTTGAGAAAGGAAACAAGTACTTCTCCTTTCCTAATAAAACATGTCGTTGACAAATGAAAAAACTTCTTAATTTCCTAAGAAAATATATAACCATATATCATAGCATCAAATAGTCTTACGGTAACACAATATCTTGAGTCACCCTAAAAGGTCCAATTAACATCCCTAATCATGATCAATAGCATCCGAAAGTCTTAACGATATGTTATTGACAACAAAGGTGTCATAATGCCAACATTGTAAACTTCCCTTATCTCCTAAGGGTTTTGAAATAAACTTTCCTCATGAGTATTCAAATTCTACTTTGTGTTAGCATGAACAATAGCCATGAAATAGCATGGACAGTTAATGATGGGTGTGGTAGGTTCAATAATCTTACCCGGAGGAGTAAACTCTTCTGTCGTGTAACGTTTCCTTTTGCTGTCTAGCTGCACCCCACAATCCATTGTACATGAGCGATTTGAGAAGCAGTGGATAACTTCAGTATAAGCCCTCTATGGTCAGTATTTTTCATCATGCAAGTTTGTGTGATTTTAGAGTTAATCACATTATTATTTTATTTATAAACTTCACATATCTCTAATACATCCATAACTTCAAATTTTTGATTGGAGAAGCTATAGTTTCTCCAACTTTTACAGGACAATGCCGTTAGCGTTTGTCTATCAAGGATAAAATTAAGCAACCAAAAATTCATTTAATTCTTTTTTTAAACAATGTTGGTCAATTTGAAAAATAAATGCTTAAAACGTGGGAAAATAAAAAAGAAGTTGAATTCAACCTTTATGTTCATATTTTGCTTTGTAATTGCGTGTAAAGTTCTCACTTTATTGAACGCCGGAGGTATTGGCTAACAAGCACCATACGTAGAATTTTTTAGATTGCAATAGCAGATTCAGCTTCTCAAAAATAATAAGAGATACCTGCTTCAAATTATTGAAATGACTTTTAAGAGGTGCATAGTTGGGAGTTATCCTTAAACTTATAAGGATCATGCTTTTCTTAGTTGTATTGACACATTGAAGAAGTCTGGATTCATCACTTCTAAGAAATTCTCATACCGAGAATGTTATTCTCTCTCAACCAAGTTGCTCACTACAAGAAGATAATTCACATGTTGCCTTGGTTATTTAATTAACTTACGGTGACTGCCCACTATATAGGATAATTTATTGTCCATTCAATTAGAAATGCCGGGTAATAGTAGATGAAAATTGAAGTATTCTGAATGAACTTTCAATTAGAAATGCCGGGTTATTTTTTAGATATCTTTTGTTAAATTGCATTTTTTTGGTAGAGATGTTGAATGATTTATGAATTTCGACAATTTAAACTAATTGTTTGTACTTGAATTCAGCTCGTGCATAGCACAGGTTTCTTGCTAGTGTAGTCTATATCTGAACATGACAAACCCGCAATTAATGAAAAAAAAAAAGATTATTGTGTTTTTTAATTTTTTATGTGTGTGTGTTTTGGGGGAGGGAGGGGTATAGGAAATATTTTTGGGTACCGAATGAGTTCCACCTATCCATGCTGAGTATGATCTCGGCCTACCAAAAGTGTTTTGGACAGCCCAAATTAATTTTCTCTCTCTCTCTTCTCACCCCACCACATTTTCTCCTCTTTTTCTCTCTCCACTTCCGGATCCTTAGATCATGCTTTGGATGACTGAGATTGCCGAGCGGGTACCACATGGGCAATACCCTCTCGGCACTGAAAAATTTCTTGGGGATAGACCCTAACCCATGGCTGAATCATGTAGGGCTTTGTAAGGAGGTGAACATGACATAGGATTAGCATGTTATTAGGCCCAAATTGGTGGGAATCGGAGAGTATCCACATGGTCCACGCCACATCACTTGCATTGAATGACTCAAGTGCATGAAAATCTTATGGTAACCATCTAATTATATATTAAGGTCTAACGATTTTTCTATTTATTCGATGTGGGATCCAAATCTTTCGCACATGTTCTAACAATCTCTCTCTCGTATGTGAATCATACATTAGGCCTACCCCTTGATAATTGACACAGAGATTGAGGGGTGTTGGAATCGTAGAGGCTATGAAATATTTAAGGAGGGGCTTGGTAAGCTAAATCAAGGAGTGGAGTTAGGTATAGCTTGCGGCAAGTTGGTAATTCCTGATCTTGTAACTTTTTATTTAATCTTTTAATTTATAGCAATTAGTAGATTAGGCCGTGGTTTTAAGCTTAGGGTATTTTACACCCTACGTAGTTTCCATGTAATCCCTTTGTGTTCGAGTTCTTTAGATTTCTAGCTGATCACTTATTTTGTTTGATTGCTTGTTTCACCTTGGAAAATAACTAATCAAATTACAATTAGTGTTAGCTAATTTAAGTTGTAGTCCTATTCAACCCTCCTCAGACTTGCTACAGAAGTAACGCCGGCAGCCCCAAACAGAGGTAAACAGGAAAAAGGAGAGAGCATGAAAACAAATCACTATAGAAGATGAAAAAAGTATCATTGAGAGGGAGCATGAACTCACATTGAAGGGGTAGACAGGTTGGTTAGGGTTTGGCTCTGATACAAAATGATTATATTTATATATAATTAGCTTACCTTCAGAGACAGATAGCCACATATTTATACTATCAATGTTTAAACAAGAAAGCAAATAACAACAAATGAAACAAATCTTAAGCTGAAACAAAGCGGGCCAAAATTCAAAGACTAAAAACTCATGATTCCACCAATCTCGACATTCTTAATTTATTCTAATTTCGAGATTCCTACTTTATTCCAACAGTTTCTTGCGTTTGCCACCATCATCTCCACCATCACCACCACCACCACCATCACTTTCCTTGTGTCCGCTACCATAATCTCTGACATAGCCATCAAAAACACCACCGCCACTGGCACTACCAGCAACACAACATTGGTTGCGTCTTTTGGCACTAAAGGACTTACCACAAGCGAAGATAACCATAGAAATTATGAACGCTGAGAAAACCATCATGGAGAAATAGAAGGTGGCGCCAGACCCATGATCAATATGATGAACAAGACCATTAATTTTCAAGTATCTTGCCATCTCTCTCTCTCTCTCTCTCTCTGAAATGTATTGAATCTTCTGAACTGAAATCGAATATATAGTTTCACTTCCACAGGTGTTATATGTTGGAAAAAATAGTCGGCAATCACGAATTCCAAAGAATAATTTCATTGATAATCAAATTGAAATTACATAATACAAGAATGGAATACAAAATAAAAACCGTAAATCGAGTTTAAAAAAAAAATTGAACCAAGCCGAGTCCTGCGATACTACAGTTTTGTTAACAAAGATTCGCCGCCTACCGTGGGTGTTCTAGGATACACCGGCGTCTTCGTCCTAGGATAAAACGGCTAAAACCACATACCTCCGGAACACCACCGTTGGTAGCCTTGGTGAACTGACTTGCGTCTGCCCCTCTGTCAAAACCAAAGTTCATGAACCTCAAGGTGATACGTCAAAAAATTCCTCTTTCACAATAAGAATTGGATATACTTATATAGGTAGAAGACATGAAACTGCCAACATAAATTGGAATGAATTTTGTAACTCCCGAATTTATTAGGTGCAATTAACCTCACTCCATGAGGGGTATTAACAACTCATAACCACTGGAAATAATTACTCCGTCCAGATTCATCGAACTCGAAGTAGACCGTTTGGTTGCCTCGTCAAACCCTCCGAAATGCCCCGGTTTCATTCATCCAAAATTTCCTAAAAATTTCCAACATTATATCAAACTGCAAGTGGTCTGTTTTCTTGCATATTGCATTGAGTCATTGACAATTTGCATATTCATTTTTGGTGACTCTCCATATCTTCTGGAATCGTAACTTGTCAATTTTTTTTATTGTCTCCCCTATTTCTGCTATTGGACGATTTTTTTTTATTTTTTTTTCAAAGAGAGCTGGGATTTGTGTTATGATTTCAGAAAAATTAAAGAGAAGGTCAACTTTCCGGATTTGTTTCTAATTTTTTCTTGGCAATAACTAGACCAGGTTTTCAAGCGGATCCAGGATTTGATTTTGGTGACGAAGCCTTAACCTTGAGCATCCTCAGAGATATTGACTTGACCTTCAGTCCATGTCTTATCATGGACTCTTAACTTGTCAAAATTTTAATTTTCTCCCTTATTTTAATCACTAATATGCAATTCTTATATTTAATACCCATAAAAGCGCATACTTAAAGTTTACTCAGCCCTAATACTCCTAGAAAGTAAACATGGTTAAGATCAATTATTCTTTATGCT
The DNA here is from genome assembly GCA_022606695.1 of Vaccinium macrocarpon. Taxonomy (NCBI): domain Eukaryota; kingdom Viridiplantae; phylum Streptophyta; class Magnoliopsida; order Ericales; family Ericaceae; genus Vaccinium; species Vaccinium macrocarpon. The sequence continues at coordinate 8,017,841 of CM040180.1, forward strand.
TATAAATAAGCACAACGTAGAATTTTTTTTTTTTTGCAAAATAATCTACCAAAATGCAACTCCACATTCTTTTAAATCTCAAAAGTTTTAACGCCAAAAAAAAACAGTTCATTAATTAAAAAGATTTGACAAAAATCCGGAATAAAGTTATACATTTAAATTATAAAGATAGAGGTGGAACTGAAACTTCAATATTACAACACGAAATGTATCAATAAGTTTATAGTTGGAAATTTAGTGCAGGTTTACAAAATAGTGACTGTCGAGCCATCAGAACTACTCATAGATTCATGGCTTCACCATTTTTTCAGCTTTCGGTGTTCTTCACAGTTATCGTAGGCAAAGCTGGCCCTAAAGTTTGGGTTGCCCAAGCCCAACCATTAGTTTGGTTGCCCATTAACTATTAAATTATTAAAAAAATCAAGTACAAAAATTAGAAAAATTCAAAAGTTATTTTAGGGGCCCCAAACTCCCAATATTACGCCCCTACATCATCAGGAGTTCTTTTAATAATTTTAGAAAATTAAAAAACTTCAAACTAAAAAGATACAATTATAAAAGATAGTAAATGCAAAGAAATATAATTGCAAGATTTTTTTTGGAAGGAAATAAGAAAGTATCCTTATATTTTAACTATGATTTGTTTTAAAAGACTAATAAATTGTGTTAGCTCGCTCGATTTGTTTCAATTTTCCACCATTGGGGATAACTTTTTAAAATTAAATGTAAGAACATATCACATGCATGAACATTATTTGTTGTGTATGTTAAAAGCTAAATTTCTAACAATGAAATTGAGTAATGTGATTTTGTAATATTGTCGATTGAGAAGGAAAAATATAAAGTCTAGAACCACACTTAAATGCACCCACATTTACATACCACAAGTTTGTGTGATCACATACATTTATAAGAGTACATGTATATTTGATTGTATATTTTGAGTATGATCTAGATTTATTGGGGGAAAAAAAGGGATTGGGGAAAAGAGGAAGGAATCTTGCTAATATTAAAATAAAAATAAAAAGAAAGAAAGAAAAGAATGGTAGACTAGGGAGAAACAAAAAGTACCAGAAAAATATTAGAATAAAAAATTTAAAAAAAAAAAGAGAGAGAGCGAGAAAGAAAGAAGGCTAGTCAAAAACAAAAAGTACCAAGAATTATGGTACCCTTGAGATTCGAACTCAGCCCTCAAATTGGGTTAGCGTCACCCATGACCATCAGGCCAACCCGATAGCTTAAACTCTAGTTGGAAACGTTTTTTACTTATACATAAGTTATGATACATCTAGCGTGGAATGCCAAGGCAATGTAGTACCACGGGAATTAGATACTCAGTAAAAAAAAAAATGCAACTACCTAATACCCTATAAATGCCCAAACTTGATTATAAATTTTTATCGACAATACTCATGGATGATAACGATGAAGGGAGATCATGAAATCATTGATGGGGAACGACAATATTAGAACTACAGGAGAAATATGTGCAAACTGGCGGTCTTTCGAATGGTCATTGTGTCTATTAGTATAAGCATACCGTTCTTTGAAAAAATTATTTGGTGTTCCATGCCTCTCCTTCACCACATGGAGTATTTACGTAGGAGTAGATTCTAACCAGAAATTTATTTGAGATTCAAGCATTTTCTAATATATCATTCAGATCCAAAATTTTGAAAAAGAAGAAGATAATTATTGTAATTGGGTTCATGAATTACAAACAACAAAAAGTGCAAATTGCAAGGAACATTGGTCAAAGTTTCATGATTACCTTGTCTCACGTCAATCATTTCCCTGCAACTATTCAATAAACTTATGAAAAAAAATAATCACATCCTAGCAATTGCGGGGTCGAATCCACTGTGAATTTTATAAATGCATAGCTTGTGAAGTCTGTGTTTGTGTATATCCTATAGATCTACCCATTGTTGATTGGAAATTGGAAATTGGAAATTGATATTCAAAAGAAACGATTGCTTAATTACAATAGATTCCAATATACGCAATTCCAAATAGCTACCAAGAAGCACAAGCCAGGAAAGACAATATGTGCCCCAGCTAGGCGGCTACACCTTCGTAACTCCAAATCCTTAGATTCCCCCTTCCCCCCCCCGGTGATACTCCAACTGCCCCATGAATTGGTTATTCCTAAACAAGTCATGATGGCTGAACCAATTACAATAATCCAATTGAGCTGTCTTAATTCAAAAAATCATTTTAACACTAATAAACAGCTCGGATCCTTTGTGTTAGAAGTCAAATTTTAATTTTGACTATGCATAATAAATTATGGTGGTGATAAAACTTTTGGGAAGGATGGAAGTAGTTTAGAATGGATATGTATGGTCTATATGGCATAAATAAGCGAAGACCAAATTAAGCAATGTAATAATGGTTTCGAAGAGGGATAGGTATTATAGAAGTTAACAATGTTTCAACTTCACATAAAAAATGCACTTACACATGAAGGTGTAAACCACGTGTAGCTCATGTGATATTTCAATGAGGAACGCAATTTTAGTATTATGGTGATGAAGAGTACATTTTCTGGAAGGAATTTAGAAAAATGAACCTATATAAAGTACTAAAGAAGAGTAGTACAATATATGAAAACTTTCTCCGAAATAGTTAAGGAAAGAGAAATCAATTACTTAGATTCACAAACACACGAATTTGGGCCATTGATTTCTCTTTCTTGGATCGTTTTGGGGAATGTTTTCATGTATTGTAACATTTTTCGGAAAGTGAAAGATTTCATCAAGACTATTACAATAACAGTAGAAAATTTTAGAAATTTTGGAGACGCACTGACCCTCAAGCTGTTCTTTGCCGTCCAACGTGAACAACACAAACTTATATATACATCAACTCAACTACAACCTCCACCGCAACCTCCACCACCACAACCTCCATTGCAACCTCCACAACTAACGCAACCGCAACCTCCACCTCCACCTCCACCATCACCTCCACCTCCACCTCCACCATCACCTTTCTTGCGTGTTCCTGCACTAGAGGAAGCACCACAAGCGAAGATGACCATAGAAATGACGGAAACGGACATAACAATCATGCATAGAAAGAAGGTGGCGCCATACCAATATTTATCTAGACCTGCACTGGAATCACCACCCACAATTATCAGGTACCTTGCCATCTCTCTCTCTCTCTCTCTCTCTCTCTCTCTCTCTCTCTCTCTCTCTCTCTCTCTCTCTCTCTATTTTAGTTCAGAAAATTTCAACAAATTTGAGAGAGAAAACGTGGAATCAATGGCGGAACTATATAGGGGCCAGGCGTGTCCCAGCCCTCCCCCAATTTTAATTTTTTACTCCTTCCATTCCTATTTGTTTGTCCTTTACGAAAAATCATGCCACTTTTCAAATGAAAAAATAAAGTGTTTTGTGTGTCAATTTAAAAAAAAAAATTTACACTAAATTAAACTATTCATCGTGTACTTTAATTTAGTGTGAAAAAATTTGAAAAATGATACACGAACGTACTTAATTTTTTAATTTGAAAAAAGGCAAGAGAGAGAGTGTGAGACTAACAAATAGGAACGGAGGGAGTATAAAATATTTATAAATATAATATCTAATTTTTTAGAATTATTAATATTATTAGTGTAATACTCCTGCTTATAATCTTATTAAAATAGGTTAGATTTAGTATATAAAAAAAAAGGGGCCGGCCAGCTTTCTGACATTGATGAATATTTCAAAGCAATTTTAGGATTTCGTTTTAGCTCAAGTCTAGTTGAAACTTGAAAGTAATTTAGATATTGTGATACGTTTTCGGTGACTATTCATTTCTTTTGTTTTTTTAAAGAAATAACGGTCAGATTAAAAAGCCACCCAAAAAAAAAAAAAAAAATCAGTTGTTCTGGAGGAACCCACCGATCCGCTCATGGATGGGTCTATGGGGGGACTGAGGAGTACTAGTAGAATCTTCTTCAAACTAGAGCTCCGTTCCCATCACAGATGCTACACGCCACCACCACCACTGGTGAGAAAAAGCACATAGATTCGTCACTGTAGCTGATCAGAACTAAGAGCACAAACACAGATCAGGAAACCCAATTCGATTTTTAGATCCATGATGGAGAGAGAGTGGGAGATCTTCCCATTTGAGGAAGAGAGTCTCAATTATCTTGCAACCATGGTGGGAGGATAGGGGATCCATTGGAAAAGGGACAGAGCCACTAGGGAAGGGGAGAAAGAGCAGGGGCGGATCCAGGGCACAGGGGGTCACGTGACCCCCTAGAATTCCTTTTTTTTTTTTTTTCGAGTTAAAAATCTTGAAAAGAGTCTCCATCATGTGTATCCTGTGACGGATTAATTAATGCTTTTAGTTTCACCAACAAATAATTTAAGAAAGAATTTACCAACTAATATTGAACAAATCTGATTGGGATCTTGCTGCAAAACTATACATGAAAAACTTTAGGAATATATATGCTCTCTCTTCCCTTTTTAAATATCAACTATAGGAATACGTGCAATTATGAAACTTTTTTCCCAAAATTCATTCAGTACTAATCGAAAATTTAAAATAGATTGATCACTTCTCTATCTTTATCGTTGTCAATTCCTTTTCTTTTTCTCATAGGACTTTACTTTCTGTTTTTTAAGCGTCATAAGCACAATATGTACAAAATGTTTCATAATGTTTTAAGTTTTAAAATTTTTTGCTTAATGAAGAATGTTTAAACATTTTAGTATTTTCTTGGTATATTTGTTATATTGAACTGTGAGGTTTTTTTTTTTTTTTCTTCCAAAGTTGTGCTTAAAAAGTGACCCCCATGTGTACGCCACTAGGAAAGAGGGTGAACAAAAACATCATTTTTTGAGTTGAAATGTGTAGGTCACACAAAAAAGTGATGTCATCCTACAAAAAATTCTAATTTACCTACTTTGAGTTAATGGCCCATTCGGCTAAAGTGTTTTCTTTTTTACTTTTTTGGCTTATTGTGCTTTTGAACCAAATCATTCTCTCTCAATCAAGGTTGTCGATCTCGTACCGTACCGGCCAGTACGTACCGGATTTGCACAAAAACGGTAACATCACCCTATGATTCCGTCCCGTCTTCGATTCTGGACAATACCGGTCGGTTCCGGACAATACTGGTCGGTTTTGGTCAATCCGGACAATACCGGGCGGCACTCCCTTACCGGCAATTTTGTCCGAAAAATTGCAGATCTGAAAGGAGTGCCGCTGCCGATCTGAAAGATTCCAGATCTAAAAAATTACGACAAGTTTGTAGACCGGAGTACCGAGAGAGAGAGAGGAGTGCCGCTGCCGGAGCCACTGGAACGACGAGGTTGAGGAGTACCAAGAGAGAGAGAGAGAGAGGACTGCCGCTGCCGGAGCCACTGAAGTGACGATTTTGGTGTTGGACTCCGGCGGCTCTGCTCTTCCTGTTTTGATCCACTGGAAAATGAAAGGCTGATGATAATGATGCATATATATATATATATATATATATATATATATATATATATATATATATATATTCTCTATTTCACATATTAGACCTTACAAATCCATAATATTTCACATTAACCCCATGAAATTTGACAACTAAGGTTTAAAGCCTTGTAATTACATTTTGATACTATTAAAATACTTGTATTTTGCTAATTAAAGGTATTGTGTTAAGGGGGGTTATTTTATTTTATGATGAATTTTTTATGATAAACATATATACAACTAGTAGCGCTAAATCCAAAATGGTACCAATACTAGCCCTGCATCGATGCAGTGCATCAAAAGAAAAAAACCTGCACTGCTGTCGGTCCCGCATTTGCATTCTAACCTTGCTCTCAATAGAAAAAAAATAAAAAATAAAAAAACCTCAAAAAGCTCTTAGAGGAACGGGCGTACTTGGAAAAATATATATTTGAAATGATTGTAGCACTCCATTTTTTGATAACCACACTCCAAAATTTGTCTTTTATTGTTCAAAAATACATGTAACACAATTTTTCAAGATCTATGCTTGTGTTTGGATTATAAAAGAAAAGGACAAAATCAATTTGTGTTTGCTGCTAAATTTATACTGGCAATGTCTAGACCCGATTCTGATATGATATGGTGTACAACACCCGTTTGATAGAGATAAAATCGATCAGCTTAATTTGGATTGCTTGTCAGCCCAGAACTTTTTTTAAGTTTGGTTCATATTTTTGTAACTTTTCTGATTTTGCTCGTCAAGACATTCAGATAGCTTGGTAAAAGTTAGGCCGATCTCGTGAGATATCTTCCACTCTACTGGGTGCGTACAAGTCCCTGAACCAATGCAGAATATCTGTGAAATATTACTTTCTCAATCCTCTCTCTATGCTGCCAGACAGAGTACTGTTCCGTTTGCTCTTCAATTTTCTGTTTTGCAAAGAAAGATGAAAATCAGCAGGCCGCCTTTGGGTTAACTTGAAGCCACCACAGAATAAGACTTGATATAGAACCAGGACTTTATTATTACGCCTGATGAGTTCTCAAGCAGTGGGAATTTTTTCTTGTACAACTTGCCACACAAAGATTTGGATTTTAAGAGGACAAAAGTTATTCCAGATGAGGTAACATGAGTGCCAATATGATTGAAATTGTTGAAGCTATCCTCCCATTTATCATACCAAGACTTAACAGAAAAATTACCATCGGAAGGACTCCACCTCCATTTGAGAGAATCGAAGCCGGAGCTATCCAAGTTGATGTTGAGGAGCAGGGCATTGAGTTGGTCAAGATAAGGTTGTTCCCATCCATGCAAATTCCTTCTGAAAGTGATATTCAAAGACGAGTGATAGAGTCAGAAACGTCCTTGACAATAGCAGATTGTTGATTTGATAGCATAAAAAGTTTGGGAAATGAGGTTTTGAGAGGTTCAGTTCCCAGCCAGATATCAAACCAGAATGAGGTATTTGCCCCAAACCCAATTTGATGATTAAGGATCAGGGCTAACTTGTTTCTCATATTCTCAATAACAGGTTGCCAGGTTGATATTTTCCTATGGTTGTATCCAAGAGGGACACCAAGATATTTGAGAGGCAGTTTGTCAGTTTGGCAACTATTAGCATATGTAACCAAAGAATCTTGATCAACCTCCACCCCCACAGAGTTGGCTTTTGGAAAATTTGATTTTCAGACCAGAGACATATTGGAAACTCCTCGAGTTCAGAAACTTCACATTTGCAAAAGATCAAAGTGTCGTCAGCAAATTGTAAATGTGAGATGATTGGCCATTCCTTCCAATAGATCGAAATACCACTAATTGTGTTCTGTGCTCTAGCGCCCTTTCAAACAGCAAATTCAAACCCTCCACAGCCACATTAAACAAGAGGGGAGAAAGGGGGTCGCCTTGTATGATGCCCCTTTCAGTGACAAATTGATAAGATGGGGAGCCATTGACTAAGATTTTGACAGAAACAGTGGAAATACATTCTTTCACCCCAAGCAATCCATTTTTGTCCACAACCCAAATCTTCAAGAAGTTTTAATAGATAATTACAGTTTACACAATCAAAAGCTTTTCAAAATCCACTTTGAGAAGTAAACCATTTGATTTGTCATGCTTTCACTTATCAATTATCTCATTTGCAATAAGAATTCCATCTAAAATTTGTCTACCACCTATGAAAGCAGCTTGGGAAGGACCAATAATTGAAGAAATTACCTTCTTAAATCTGGAGGCAAGAATTTTGGCCAGAAGTTTGTAAAGCCAGCCGACAAGACTCATAGGTCTGAAGTCCTTGAAGCTAGAAGGGCCATCAAGCTTTGGAATGAGAGCAATAAAAGTATGATTCAATTTCCCAAAGATATTCAGTTGTTTACTGTGACTCTGTGAGAGAAAATGCAAAACAAAATATCATCATTGATCATGCTTCTTTGTTCCTAAAAAGTAAATTTGTTTTTAACCCGGCACACTAGTAGAGGTAAATACTGTCGTGTTAACAATTGACGCATTGACTCCGTAATATACCTCAGAAGATATATCTATTGTGCATAGCCAAAATTAATATCGAGATTCCAGATTTTTGAAGTTTTGCAGCAAAAATTTGCACTCCCTGTTGAAGATATGCCTTGAATTCAAGACGGTCGAAGAAAAGTGCAAAATTTGGTGCGAAAAGTCGTTTTCTAGACCTATGGTCCGGAACAAGGAAAGCCCCGTCCGGACCAGTGGATTTTGGGACGATTTTTGGACATTCTGTCTCGGTAGTCCGGAGCACCGAATCCCTGTCCGGACCATCGTCGGTAGTCCGGACCACCGAATCTCCGTCCGGACCACCGTTACGCGAATTTGTGCAGCTACCCGTTTTAAAGAGGTTTTGACCTATTTTTTTGTACTTTCTTATAAATAGGAGCCTTGTAGCCTCCTAGGGTTTGGTCTTGAGTTGGGATTTGAGATATCTAGGGTTTGTGTGTGTCTCTTTCGTGTGTGTGAGACGTTTGATGCTCTATAGGTCGCGCCTCAGAGATTTGTCCCTAGATATTGTGTGAACGCTTCAAGTGAGAGTTACGGGTATAGCCGGCTCTGTGTATTTCTCCCCATTGATAGTGAATCCTCTTGCTCTTTCCCCGTGGACGTACCTCTAGAGCTCCGTGCTTGGGAGGGAACCACGTAAATCCTTGTCTCTTGTTTTTCTTGTTGGTTTCGTTATATTCTCTACTTCGGGTTTCGGCACAACAAATTGGTATCAGAGCTCCGGGTTCAAACCGAGGCTTGTGTTTTCCGCTACGTTTGTGTATTTGGGGTCGTTTTCAATGACGACTCGCTTTGAAGTTGAGAAGTTTGATGGGCAAAGCGCTTCTTTCAGTTTGTGGCGTATCAAGATGAAGGCTTTGTTGGTGCAACAAGGAACAAGCAAGGCTTTGTTGGGGGTGTCGAAGAAACCTGCTGATATGCAGGATAGTGTGTTTGAGGATCTTGATGAGAAGGCACTCAGTTCAATACAATTGTGTCTAGCCGATGATGTGCTTCGTGAGGTTGGGGAGGAAGATTCGGCAGCCGGTATTTGGTTGAAGTTGGAGAGCATCTATATGACGAAGTCGCTAACCAACCGGTTGTACTTGAAGCAGCGCCTTTATACTTTTCGTATGAAGGAAGGTACGCCCATAAAAGACCATTTAGATGAGTTGAACCGAATTATTATGGATTTAAAAAAATATTGAGGTTATGATTGATGATGAAGATCAGACCCTTATTGTGTTATGTTCTTTACCTGTATCATATGAACACTTTGTGACTACTATGTTATATGGGAGGGATACGATTTCCATGGAGGACATAAAGTCTAGTTTATATTCTAAAGAATTGAGGAAAAAGGTATCCGGTGAGAGTAGTGTTCATGATGACCAAGTTTTGGTGGTGCGGGGAAAGACTAGTGGGAGGGATTCGAGCAGTAGAGGAATTTCTAGCTCTAAAACCACATATATGGATGGAATACAGTGTTTTTACTGTAAGAAATTCGGGCACATGGTGAAAAATTGTCCGAGGGTGAAGGACAAGTTTGTAGAAGGCGGGTGTCTTTGGTTGTGTCAAGATGATCCGTAGGGTTTGAGGTCGCCATTGCTTTGGCAATAAGTAATGTCGATGTCGGGCAGAAAAACATGTGGATTCTTGACTCTAGATGCTCCTACCACATGTGTCCACGTAGGGATTGGTTTGATACATATGAGGCGGTTCACGGTGATACAGTTCTTATGGGGAATAAGATGCCCTGTAGAATTGTTGGGGTTGGAACAGTCAAAGTCAAGATGTATGATGGGATTGTGAGGACATTGCTTGGTGTTCGACATGTACCAGATTTGAGAAGGAACCTTGTCTCTTTCGGTGCTCTCGACTCCGTGGGTTGGAAGTACACTGCTGAAGGTGGAGTCTTGAGTGTGTCGTTGGGTGCTTGAGTTTTCGTGAAGGGTAAGAAATTGGGTAACCTCTATGTGCTTGATGGTAGTACGATTGTGGGTGCTCCATCGTTGGGATCTTTATCTGTTGAGAGAAATTCAGGTTCAACTATTGGGAGTATGCATGAGAGCATATAAGACTCTGCGGTAGAGTCTGTTAACTCCCTGTGGAGTTTGATCACATCTTCTTTGGCATCAGTAATGGATGCATGTGGTCGACATTTGGTGGAAGATGATTGCTCGTTGGTGATTAACTTCGTGAGGGGAGTTGTGGTGGTAAGCTCAAGGTGGAGCTTGTGGAGGCACGTGTGGCTGGGTTTACTCAATAGTAGAAACAAGGTCAAGCAAAGGTGCTTGCGCCTTGTTTGTTGGTGTCATTGATGTGAGCCCCGTGTGGGGTTGCCCCGAGAGGGGCGTTGTGGGGAAGAGCGAGTGTTGAGAGGATTGCACTATGTTGTTGGCTTGGAAGGGAATTCAAGTCAAGGTGGAGATTGTTGGAGATATGCCTTGAATTCAAGATGGTTGAAGAAAAGTGCAAAATTTGGTGCGAAAAGTCATTTTCTAGACCTATGGTCCGAACCAAGGAAAGCCCTGTCCGGACCAGTGGATTTTGGGACGATTTTTGGACATTCTGTCTCGGTAGTCCGGACCACCGAATCCCTGTCCGGACCACCGAATCCCCGTCCGGACCACCGTTACGCGAATTTGTGCGGCTACCCGTTTTAAAGAGGTTTTGACCTAATTTTTTGTACTTTCTTATAAATAGGAGCCTTGTGGCCTCCTAGGGTTTGGTCTTGAGTTGGGATTTGAGATATCTAGGGTTTGTGTGTGTCTCTTTCGTGTGTGTGAGACGTTTGATGCTCTATAGGTCGCACCTCAGAGATTTGTCCCTAGATATTGTGTGAACGCTTCAAGTGAGAATTACGGGTATAGCCGGCTCTGTGTATTTCTCCCTATTGATAGTGAATCATCTTGCTCTTTCCCCGTGGACGTACCTCTAGAGCTCCGTGCTTGGGAGGGAACCACGTAAATCCTTGTCTCTTGTTTTTCTTGTTGGTTTCGTTATATTCTCTACTTCGGGTTTCGGCACAACACTCCCTAGGACTTGACAAATAAGTAGCAGAATGACCACGAAAAGATACAACAACAGTACTAAAGTCGAAGTTCCACATACTGTATATCACACTATTGTGTTTTTTCTTTTTTTTCCCAAACTGAAAGTAGTCAAATGATTAATCGATATAATATCTGATATATGCCTACATTTTCTTTAAATTATCATTTACTCCTGATATTACCAACTCAATAAACACTGGACTCTATATACACCCAGGAGCTACCGTAAAGTGATTTATTGAACATATATATATGTGTGTGTGTATAAGAGCAAAGAGAAAAGGCATGAACCAATTTCCGAAACCACGCACATCATAATGTTGTGTGGCAGGCCCCCTTGGAACCCAACTGCAACCCAAGATTGACGATAGCCATGATAGAAATAACAAATCAAACATATGCCAAATCAAAAGGAGAAACCAATTAACAAACAAAACAAATAAGAGAGACATCAAAATTTACGTGGTTCAACTTACGGATGTAAACCTACTCCACGAACAAACAAACGAGAGAAGATTCCACTATGTGACGAGAACATGCTCCGAAGAGCAACAATGGTGACAAACAAACAAAGCTCTCACAAGAGACACTCACTAACCCCAAATCCAAGTTCTCTCACCAAAACCCAATTGGAATCCCTCACTAAAACATATTCTCTCTCATCAAGTCTCACAAAACTTGTAGGATTTTTAACCAAGAGACGCAGAAGGAACAGAGTTCCATAGACGTGACCGAATGTCATGCAGATGCAGATGATTCTCAAGAAACCCTATGGTTTCAACCAGAAAGAATCTCCGAAATAAATGATCTTCCAAATGGCCAAAGGCCTACAGAACCCATCGTGAATGGGGCAACCAGAAACAAATGAAGATCTTCAAAGAACCCTTAAGTTCTACCGATGAGACCCCTTAGGGGCCTCTCAAAGGGATGCACTCAAGTAGTCCAAACCCTAATAGAGAAAGCAAGGCTATATTTATAGCCACAGAATTCTTCCTAAAGCCAATATTTGCCCAAACAAATATCCTTGCACCCCAAGACATAAACCAACAAGGAAATAAATTTTTAAGAAGTCCAAAATCCGATCAAAACAGAACAAAATCGGCTAAAACTAGCAAAAATGGACCCGGTTGTCTGAACCAAGCATGCTGCAAGCTTCCATTGTGTACCAGATTTATCGGTCTGGACCAAGGGTACCAAGGTCTAGACCAAACATGTTGCGACCTGCAGTTTTGTCCAAAATTGCCCGAAATTGGTTGGTCCAAACCAAAGAAACTTTGGTCCGAACCAACCATGCTGCAAACACCCAAATCGAGCCGAAATTCCAACACATAATACCAGAGCTCAAGTTCTAGCAGCTCAGCTTCATGAATTCTTGGCCCTCAACTGATCAACAGGTTTTCAGAGGGTTCACCTCTCACAGGGCAATCCCTTGAGCTTCCCCTAGTTAACATTATAAAGTTTCAGCTCTTCCTCATTTATGTCTTGGGCGAATCCCCTAAAAATGACATGTCTGGAGTGTCAAACAATCTCACCCCAAAAGTATAAACAAGAAAACAAGGATCAATCTTAGACACAATAGTCTTTTAGCATTCGGTGGTATGAAGAGGATCATCATAACGATGGTAATGATGTCACATTTAGTCATGAATTGAATGATTGATGTTGTGTAAGGACGAAAGGATCAGTAAAAATTACGAAAAGAAAACGATGTCAATATACTTTCACAAGCATCTGGTTACAAGTTGATTTACAGATGAAAACTAAACGTACTGGCGAACATGGACAAGAATGTCAATATACTTTCACAAACACTTTATCAAGATACAATTACAATAGAAGACTTTTCAAAGTTCCGGAGAGGCAATTCTTCGCGATCCTTCTTGAACAATACGAGGTCATGCAACAAATTCCACCTTGATACCTTCGTGATCTCTACGACCTTTGACTTGGATATCTACGACAACATCATCACCATCACTGTCACCGTCGTCTCCTATACTGGAGATGGTAGGGGAAGTTAATTGAAAAAGAAAATCCATAACGTATCATTAAAATCATTGGTCCGGCCATAGTTCCACCAAAAAAGGTGCCTAAGTGTTATAACGATTTGCTAGTTGAAGATATTGCCATATGGATAGTATGATCGATCAATTATTGTGCGTTGTGAAGTACCAGCACTGGACTTACCACAAACGAAGATGGCCATGGAAATGATGAAGACTGAGAAAACAACAATGGAAAAATAGAAGGTGGTGCCCCATGACCAATTTGCTAGTTGACAATCATGACCATTTTTCAAGTATTTTACCATACCTCTCCCTCTTTCTCTCTCTGAAACTTATTGAATCTTCTGAACTTAAATCGAGACACACACACACACACACACACACACACACACACACACACACACACAGAGAGAGAGAGAGAGAGAGAGAGAGAGAGAGAGAGAGCATACTATAAATAGTTCCACAGGTAGTATATCAAAGTGCATGTGGCTGGTTTACTTGCATTGACAATTTGACAGCAATCACAGTATGTAGTTTTTTTTAGCTCAAAATTGTTTCGAGAATGATAATCGTTTTCAGGTGACTTTCCATTTGTTACTATCTTGGAATCTCAAACTTGTCAATATTATTTTGAATATCAGTAAAAGTACGCATGTTTTAAGTTTAAGAGGCCAAATTAATACCCCTCGAAAGTACACATGTTTTAAGATCAATTATTCGATAAGCATACAAATATTAACAATCCATTAACACAGAAAAGACGTCTAAAACAGCCTACCGAGATTTAAAAAATTGTAATGCCCCCAAAAATTGATTTGTTAGTAAAAAGATAGAGCAAAATACGGAATAAGCATAAATGTCTAAGCTATAAAAGCAGAGTTAGGAATTGGAATAGCAATATTAAAACCCAAAATGTATAGGTAAAGTTTCCAATTGGCAACTTAGTAAAGTGCTACAAAAGAGTTGCACTATTCATGGATCCATGACTCCGCCATTTCTTCAGCTTCAGTGTTCTCCACGGTCTCCGCTGCAATGCGTCATAGGAAATCCAGTCTCCATCTGCACTTGGCGTGGAATGTCAACTGCAACGTAGTTTTCAAGAGTGTCACACTCTTTAAAATAAAGCAACTACCCAATAATCTCTATGCATGACACAACATGATTATGACATTACATACAAAAAAAGTTGTGAAATACGTGAGAGTAGAAGGTAACACATGAGAATTTTATGTAATCGCTTAATAAAACATCACTTGATGCTCTCATCCATTATATTCTCACATTCTTACCTGATCTGTTAAACAAGTTATTGACACATTTTGGTTTTTCACACTTTACGAGACAAGATATTCTCCTCACATACATCAACTAAAAAAATCTCAAAAAGTCAGCTTAGTGGATCACATGCTCAATTGTCAAGACACTGTCACGGCTCAAAACATGGCATGACTCAAGACCATGGCTCATGATATCATATTGCCAATACCTGGTATTCTTTACACTGTGATCCTATACATTATGGTCTCATACTGACTCTCATACACTATGCTTCGCCTACCTCAATGTGGCATTGTCCTTGATCGGGTGTCGGGTTTTAATCTCGCTGCCCGTTTGATCTGCCGGAAACGGGACGCTAAAGGACAGTGGCTGTGGACTTTTGTTCAGAGCTTCCAGGGCCGGCCCTGACTTTCGAGGGGCCTAAGACGAAATTTGAAATGAAGACCCCTTGAAAATGCTAGTGAAACTAAATATAAAGTCAATAAACACCGTTTCAAAACTATATGCATGTATTTAACACGGAAAAAAATCCAAAATGGACCTACATACTTAGTAGTAAAAAATATTTGGAGACCTTTTTTTTTTCATTTTTCATGGGGGCTAAGGCGCCGGCCTACTGAGCCTTAGCTCAGGATCGGCCCTGAGAGCTTTGATCAACACTTCCTCTTAGATGGACTTGATCATTTCATATTTCTAATCTAGGCGGTCTTCTAAGTGCCTCAGATAGTCTCTAGAATGCCAATGACAACGGAGTGGAAGATGAACCACACGTTAGTGCCGAACCAACCATACGTACATTGGTTCCACATGTTTAACGGTCTGATTATGGTTCTCAATTCTTTTGATTCAGTTTATGGATTTCTATAGAACCAATGCAATCCGTACTGTTTATAGTCAATGAAGACCTACTATTATACCGCTAATAGGGGGAGTGCTATCAAACATGCTGCTGAGATGTTTTCATTCATGACAGGTTTGGTGCCTCGGAGAACTCTGCGACCTGCGTGACCTCCGACTTCAACATCGACTTCGACTTCTACGCCAACACTGTCACCGTCATCGTCACTATCACTGTCACTGTCACTGTCACTGTCATCGCCTATATGGAAGAAAAGGTAGGGGTATTTAATTGAAAAGGAAAATTCAGGATGAATCATTAAAATTATTGGTCCTGACTTAGTTTCCGTCAGGAAAGGCAGAATCGGCTCCCCCTCCATAAAATAATTGTGTTTAGAAATACATTTAAAAAATTTATTTTTAGTTTAGTATATAGCCGTTGTTGAACACCCTAATCACAAATATTTGAACACGCACACTATTTACGATAAAAATTCAGAAAATCAAGACAAAAAAAGTATCTATTGTATTGATATCGTCCTATTACTTCTCTCTGAGTAACAATAAACTCTCTATATAAAAAAATAAATATCCAGGTGAACCTATTAGTCACACAAATTTCTACAATAAACATATATTTAATGTATTTATTTCCTAATTTAATTTTACTTGACCCAATAACATAAAATTTGCCGAGAAAAATTGTGACATCTTATATATTTTCATATTATTTTGCCTCATTATTCACACTATTATATAGGAGTAATTTGTATGCACATACTAGTTAATAGAGCTAGTAGAGTTAAAGTAAATGTTGAACACCGTGTCCAAAAATTTTGTAGTCGCCACTAGAAAATGGTGCCTAAGTGTTACTAGTATATATGATCGACCAATTATTGTGCGCTGTGAAGTATCACCACAACTAGACTTACCACAGATGAAGACAACCATGGAAATGATGAATGAAGACTGAGAAAACAATCACGGAAAAATAGAAGGTGGCCCACGACCAATTTTCCAGATGATGATCAAGACCATTTTTCAAGTATCTTACCATCTCTCTCCTCTTTCTCTCTCTTAAATGTAATGAATCTTCTGAACTGAAATCTAGCCACAGAGAGATCGAGAGAGGTACCCCAGGTCCTACTATGCAAACTTAAAAGGTACCCCTTTGCTTTGTTCATTTCTGTATTGCCTATCAAATAAATGAATTATTTTCTTTCTCCTAAATAAGATTAATGCCAAATCAGTGAGATCAAAATCAATGAGCAGAGTCTTGTGCGTAGCACGAGGTGCTAAAACTAGTTTTGTAAAAATGGGAATTAAGTTTGCGTGGAAGATGTCAAAAGATTTATTTGCCCTTCTGCATATATCCATATTAGTAATACATATTTGCCCTTCTGTATACATCCATATTAGTTATACAATTTTCGTAGTTACTAATCGGAGAATTAATTGGTCAAGATCAGTTGATTAGAGTGTTGATTCTAACAACTGAGCTTGATCTCGTGTTTCATCTAGGGAAGTAAAAGCGATTTGCCGGTTTTATTTGGGAGCACAAATAGTTTTCAAAAACAGATTTTTTGTTTGTGTTCGGGAAAGTGATATTGGATCTACCCTTTTGCATTCTAACTTTTGTTGGTAGAAGTTCTTGTACGTTGTGATTGCTTGCACAGGTTGATGTACAGAATGGTAACATAAGTAATAGGCAGTCGTGACTCATATTTTGTGCTACAAAATCTTATATTTGGAGCCACAAAATCTCATATTTTCAATGGTCAAAGGTGGCACAAATTCCCACACGTCATACGTGGCGCAATCTCGGCCGTCCATCTTTATGGGGTGCATACCGTATGCCATATCATATTTGGAGTCATAAACTCTCATATTTGGTGCCACAAAATCTCATATTTGGTACCACAAAACTCAGATTTAAAGCCACAAAATCTCATATGGAGGGGTGTGCATTGTAGCATCATCCATGAGGAAATGAATTGCATCATTAATTCACATCAGGAGGTGATTTTCCTATATTCCAAAGAACAAATTGAATTTTTTACATTGCTTTTCCAAAAAGTAAAGAGTTTGTTGGCTTTGCTAATAACTTCGATAGTTTTGTGTCATGGTGATAGCTACTGATTAATATTCTTGACTTTACCATAGACTTTGCTAACAGTTCGGTATGTACACTCGCGTACATCATATGCACGAACGCATTTTAACTGTTCATTTCAACTAATCAACGATCCGGATTTTAAATATTCTTTGACCAGTCAGAGTTAACTAACTTGTCAAAGAGTATTTAACATTCAGACTGTCGAAAATGATTTTAGACCATTAAGATGTACTATTGTTGCATTTGACGTACAAAGATGTGCGTACTCACAGGATTTTTGCTTTGCTAATTGATGATTGGCTTCAGCCGTGCACGACACGGCCAGTAATTTGTTTTGTGATTGTCTGAACTGATACCATGTTTTCTTGTCCTTTGGGATTTATTCGTAGGTAAAGTTATTCTATTTAACGTGTTTTACGCGTTCGAGTACGAAACGATTGATATTCACGGGAAAAACTAACTCTACTTTTTGGCCAGTATTTGATTCAACAAATTGATGTTTTTTTTTATGACCAGATATCCAGATCAGCTTTCGCGCACATCGATCAATCCTAGCCAACAAATTGATTTTTTGCAAGTTGAATCCTATTATATTCTCTTTTAAAGTTCAATCCTAATTCGTACTCCCTCCCTCCCACAATGATAGTCCATTCCAAGACTGAGTCCTATTTTCAATGACTTATATTTTTTAGTTTGTAATATTTTTTAAGATTTTAGAAACTTTGTATAATAAAACTAATTAAAATCTATCAAACAACATCAATAATGCCTATTTTTTAAGATTCACATTTAAAAATATAAACTGTTGAAAATGACACGCAGTCTCAAAAGGTACTATTATTTTTGGGGTTTCAAAACCCCCTGGTCCTTTGTTGAGGGATTAGGCCGTTAGATGGTACATTTTATTTTTATATTTTAAAAATTTATTTGTGATCCAACGGCCTCAACCCCTACAAACAGAGACCTGGTCAGAAATGTTCGGCTTACTGTGCTCGGGAAACAAACTTATTTTGGGTTCTCTGTGAGGAAAGAATTTTTCTGTGTGTTAGAACTTAGAACAGTCTCTGGCTTTAATTGGGGAAAAGGGGAGAAGTCGATGCACGGGTTTTGGAATTTTCAAGAGCAGAGGTTTTGCTTGTGTGCATAAATGGTCACTTTTCCAAGACTAACTATTTTTTTTATTCTGATGTGGAGAATATTAGAAAGGCAAGATTATATTTGTTTTGTGGATTGAACCAATTGATTAGAATATCGTAAAGGACCATGAGGTCCACTCCATAGTCAAGGTTTTAAATATCTTTGTTACGATTATTCTAGATATCTAGAATAAGGTAGTTGTCACATTTGACTTGGAATCGGGTTGTAGGCGGCGCTACAGTTTGTAGAAGGTAATTAGGTTTGCTCATTATATTCAACACCTTATCCAATTAATTTTGAACACTCTACACAATGAATTTTGATCGCAGCCGTTTATCTTATTCAAATTAATTTATTATGAGATTATACAAAGATTAAGTTCAATCGGTTATGATCATCAGCTTACAACCCAAAAAAAATTCTCGTCTAATGTGGATAAACTTAGCCTCACAAGCTTTGCTTGAAAAACACTCGCTCTCTCGAAACCAGAGCATCTTCATTTAGTTTCTCATTTTGTGTACTAATAGAAATTATTTTCGGGTTGAGGGTATACTTTTTTACCATTATATTTATACTTATACTAGTATACGAAATTTTGTGTGAATATTATCAATTAATTGAGCTAATATAATTACCGTAATCTCTTAACACCCTACTATAAATTTCTAGAGCCACAATTGGTTGAGGATTTGAATTCATAGCTGGACGGGCATGTTTGTTTGGTAGAAGAGAAGAACTGGTAGTTTGATGTCATTGCCTGGCTATCTATTTCTTGCATAATATATTAATAACCATATGCGTACAGAAGTCTTTTGTACACAAATGGTAAAAATTAATTGATTTGGGATTATTTCAGACCCCATACGAATTATCAAGATCCGTTCATATTTTTCAAAATAATTTTTAGAAATGACTCGTAAAAAAATAAGTTAAATCAAATATCAGTAAATGTTTCATCGGTTTATCCAATTTTTGCAGTTTTTTATTTTGCACCAAAAACCTGAATAAATCGATAGAGCATTTACCGATATCTGATTGAGCTTATCTACTATGGTAGACCACCAAATATTATTTTCAAAAACATGGACGGTTCTAATAATTCGTGTGGAATACATAATAGTCGGAAATCAATTAATTTGCACTATTCATTATATATATATATATATATATATATATATATATATATATATATATGTATTTGTACGCCTAGCACTCTAGCAGGATCACATATTATATGCCCCCGTCTACTAACTACTGTCAATAAGACAAATTTTTAAGAGAGAGGCTAACGACGAAACCGACAATTAGCAGAAATACGGAAAGGGTAAGCGCCAAATCATGAGGCCGGGCAATCAGCCACCAGTCTCCACCGACAGTCCTACACCACCGCTGAATTTCTCGTCTCTGGAAATACTCTGCAGAATCGGCGGCGGCGGTGGCACAGTCTACAAAGTCATCCACCGCCCAACCGGAAAGCTCTACGCCCTCAAAACCATCTACGTAAACCACGAAGATTATTATTTCCCATCAGAAGACACCGCCAGAAACCAGATATCCCGTGAGATCGAGATCCTCCGTGACGTCGACCACCCTAACGTCGTCAAATGCCTCGATGCCTACGACACGTTCGATCACAGCGGCGAGATCCAAGTCCTCCTCGAATACATGGACGGCGGCTCACTCGACGGGACCCACATCCACCACGAGCCTTCCCTCTCCGATCTCTCCCGTCAGATCCTTTCCGGCCTCTTCTACCTCCACCGCCGGGAAATCGTTCATTGGGATATAAAACCCTCAAACCTCTTAATTAATTCCAGAAAACAGGTCAAGATAGCAGATTTCGGGGTATCCGGGATACTAGCACAGACAATTGCGTACATGAGTCCGGAGCGAATCGATACTGATATCAATCACGGCAAGTACGATGGCTACGCGGGAGATATCTGGAGCTTTGGGGTAAGCATATTGGAGTTGTATCTGGGTCGGTTTCCGTTTGCGGTGGCAAGGCCAGGTGAATGGGCTCTCATGTGCACAATTTGTATGTCGCAGCCACCGGAAGCACCGCCCACGGCGTCCAGGGAGCTGAGGGACTTCATCGTCTGTTGTTTGCAGAGGGATCCGGCCAAGAGATGGACTGCTGCTAAGTTGTTGCACCACCCTTTTATTATTACGCACAACATGAGCGCCAATCCTGTTTGACTGTGCTAGGGTGCCCAAGGGGATTCCACGAAAACGCACATAGCGGCCGAAGTGTTGTGCCTAAAAGTAATTTTTTGAGTGTCCATGCAAAAAAAAAAAAAACAGTTCTATTAGATATGCGCAAATTGGTGTTTTAATATTTCATTTTTTTATTCAAAAGTTATAATCCTGAATTCTAATTCTGGAGGGAAAAAATGAAATATTGAATCACTCAATTGCTCATATCCAATTGAGCTAATTTTTATTATGGACACTCAAAAAATTATTGAACAATTCAGATTATTCTTATATGGGTCCAGTAAGCCGCTATCTCCATTTTCGGTACCGCCCCTTTGATTCCCATATCATTATAAATCAGGTTTCGCCTCAACCTCTCCAACAACTCCCTCGATATTGTTGAAGTTCAATTTCATTCATATCATACTGGGGTATTTTTTTGGGGGCATTTCCAAACTGAAAGTAGCCGATTAATTAACTGTTATAACATCTGGTAGATATCCACACTCAAAGTTAAACATGACATGATCAATGATCAAAAAGGTTATGGCGGCAAAACCCATGCATGGTGTAATACTACAGTTGACAATATACGCAAATAAAGTAAATATGTGCCTGCATTTCCTTTCCAGTATCATTTACACTTGCGAGCTATTAACACCTAATCTTGTATAAACTCAGGAATCTACACACACCCAGGTGCAAAGATTCCTTCCCTTGAAAAAAAAAAAATGGTTTAGAGAAAAGGAATGAATCAAATTTTGAAACCATGTACAGGTCCGCACCGAAAAGTGTAATCAAATTTTGAAACCATGCCACTCTTTTATTACTCTCTTTTTACTGGCAAAAGAATTTTACTAATCTTTGGAGAAAACATATAGAGATTAAAAGTATTAAGAAAAAACGGCATCACAATGACCTCTAGCATCCTAACTAAGTTGGCACCCTAGAGGCTGACAATCATATACCTTAAAAACCTTAAAGACAGAGAGCAAAAGCTATATAGGAAATAGAATTGGCAAGGAGCCAACCTAAGACAAAGCTCCTAAAGAAGAAAACTGGAAAGCATACAATGAGGAAAGCCCCAAAACCAGCTGAAATCAAGAAAATCAAAACTTGCAGTCACTGGAACAACTCAAAAGCTAGAGTGGTTTGTATTCTTCCAGGTCCATTTAGTCATCATCTGCAACCTTAGCTACCTTTAGTTTTCTGATACCTTGAAGACCTCTCTTAAAGTCCTCAACAGTGTAATCTTTCAACGCAAAATTTGCTTTAGTCCAAAACAGGGACAGGGCAAGGATTTTGGGATAGGGGGATGGATATACACAATAAAAAAAAATTAAAATTAAAACAACGATATGAATTTTTACTAACTTAAAAAAAATATATACACAAAATAACACCAATACATATGAAACTAAACATGTTTATAATATCAACTTTGCAAAAGTTATTAACTTTTATCTAATCCTATCTAGTGTCTACTCAGGCATCTTGAATTGTGCTCAACACTTTTTCTTGTTATTAAAAGCAATAATGATAGAGTTTGTGTGTAAATCTCGAGCAATATCTTTCTCAATATAAGTGATCAAAAAATTTGTTCAATAATCATCCTCCATCCTGTTGCGACGAAATCTTTATCTTCACACATTTCATAGCAGAAAATGCACGTTTGGTTGTAGCCATTGAAACATGTTAAGTTAAGAAAAGCCAATTCAACTTATCAGAAAAGATGATATATCGTGTACTTTCTTGTCTTTTCCAACATCTCAATCAACTTTGAAATCGTTGACAAATTTTGGAACTGAGAATACTTAGACACATCAAACTTATAATTTTGCAATTGATATCTCAAGTAATACTTTCCTTGCCCAATGAAATCCATTGGATAATACTTCTTTGCAAGTCTGCAAGTATCTTCAATGTTGAATGATCTGAAGCCATCGCGAGGATCTAGAAATATATTGAGAATAAACAACTCCATTGTATCTTCCTTAAATCGAACGTTCAATTCTTGCAATTGAAAATCGACTATTTTGAGACCCCCTAATTTCTTTTATTCTTTTCTTTTTTTTTATCACTTTGATGTCGACAAACCACGATAAAGAGTTTTGAGCTTCCAAAATTTCAGTGAGCCTTTGTTTTTCAATATTACAAGCCGAAATGTATCAATTAGTTTTCCAGTTGGAAATTTAGTGCAGGGTTAAAAAATAGTGACAAATGTCAAGCCATCAAAACTATTCATAGATTCATGGCTTCACCATTTCTTCAGCATCGATGTTCTCCAGTCATCGTAGGGTATCTCGGCTTTCTCTGCACCCAGCGTGGAATGCTGAGACAACGTAAGACACGAGTACTACGGGAATCTGATACTCAGTAAAATAAAGCAACTACCAAATACCCTATATGCATGACGTGGCATAATGACATACGATATGAAAACTGAAAAGGTTGTAAAACACCTAAGGGCTATTTGGGTAAAAAACCAAAAAGTGGTTTTTAAAAAACTTTTTTGTCTTTATTCAAATTTTTTTTTGCATTCGATAGTTTTGCATCAAGATTTGGTGGTTTCTAAATTCCTTTCGACGAGTCGAATCTAACAAGTATAAAATTATGGTCAAAACTCAATTTTTTTTAATAAAGCCAAAATAGGTCCAACGAATCTAAGAAGTACGTATAAAATTATGGTTAAAACTAAAATCACGTTTTAAACACATTGAGGCTTGGTTCTCCAATACATTTTATGTCATAAAATGAGAATTCTCATTTTAGTTTGGGTTTTATGGAGTGGTGATAAAATGACATTATTTTCCCAATAGATTTTATGTAGTTGTCATAAAATCTCCATTAATGGTATATTTACCAAAATACCCTCATTTTTGTTTGATGGGTAAGTGAAAACGGTGTACTAGAGGGTAAAATTGTAATTTTACCTTCCATTGTGGGTGGGCCAAGCTTTGATAGAAATGGATTTGAATTTTTTTGAAAACAGGGCAAAAAAATGGTTCCCTTTCATTTTATGTATTAGAGAAGGAAAGACATAAAATGAGTTCATTTTATGTCATAAAATGTATTGAAGAACAAAGCCTGAGCTGTTTGGATCGTCGAGATTCAACCCCGATCTATGAGGTCCACAAATTACGAGTTTGAGGGAGTCGTTAGTAGAACGGGATCATATATATATATATATCAGAGTGCAGGAAAAAACTCATCTACGACGTCGTTTTGAAGTACTTTTTGTTCTTATCTGATTAAAAAATGCGTACATTACACTGAGCTTCCCTGAGGTTTATGATAACTGCAGATAGCCCCCCTCAGGTTTAAAAAATGACAATATAGCCTCCCCTCTGGTTTAGTTTGTAGCTATCGATTCCACCTCCATTAAAGATCCGTCAGGTAGACAAACAAAAATTGAACTAGGTGCGTGACACAAAATCTCCAGTTCACAAAATCTCTGGCTACCTTGGTACTACTTCGGCATGCCCACAGCGCATAAGGTTTGGGGGGGATTTTTGGCTTGTCCATGCAAGCAATCTGGTGTTATTCACTACCCAGTGGATTATAAAAGAAAGATGACAACACCAATTTTTCATAAAGGAAACACACCAATTAGCTACTAAAATACAGATGCATATCAACAATTACTCGTACAAAGCAAAAAAGAAATATGAAAAGTCAGCAAAATGTTTAGATGAGCAAAAGTATATAATACCCCCAAAGAATATGAAGAATAGAAAAGGAAAACAAGGAGGGTATGGAAAAAGAAAATTGGGGGAAAGGTGCAATTGATTTGATGTCTTCAGAACACAACGAACAAAGACCAAAAAAGTGAAACTTGTGAGCTAAGAATTTAATTACGGGTGATTGGTATCTTGACTGGTATTTTTTCTTGTTTGGTTCAAATATCTTGTGTTTAAAGTTCAATGTACCTGAGGCAAGTGTTTGATACTGAATGACCGTTCCACCAAGAAAACCCAAAACAGTAATCAGTGCTTTAATTTGATGATGACCAATTTTTTTTTTTATAGGAAGCATGTAGATGATCTTCATAAGAGTATTGATGCATAAGCAAAGTCTCTAGCTGTAGATCATCCTCATAAGATTATCATTCATTAAAAGAAACTAGTGAATACATAAAACAAGAGAAACTGCATATCTAGGTAACTTCATTTGTAGATAAATTTGCAAATTTTACGAATACAACTGATTACGTTAGTGACACCAATAAAGATATTTCCTGACGTGACGCCTTACAGTACTACACTATGAAAAATCACAATATGATTTGTGTGGTGTATCTCATTCAATAGTAGTGTCACGTAAGACCTCACATAAATGCGTAAATGTGGCTCGCCCGCTAGACTAATCTCCACCATCAGAATTGGGTTAATTGGAGAAAATCCTAAACTTTCGCACAATCAATTTTTTCTAGGACACCAAACATATGCACCTACACCAACCCAATCAGCAACCTCCGCCACCGCCGCAACCACCACCACCTCCTCCGCCGCCACAACCAGCACCACCACCTCCGTCACCACCATCACCACCGCCGCCACTGCAGTCACCGAAACAACAACTACAATCACCACAATCTGGTGGCCCTCCACCGTCCTTGCGTTTCTTACGTTTTTCTCCGGGTGTCTTGGGGCTAGAGGAGCAGGCAAAGATGACCATAGAAATGATGGAAACAGAAATAACAATCATGCAGAGGAGGTAGAAGGTGGCCCCGGAGCCGTGAACCAGAAGATCATGACCTTTCGCCGAACCACTACTCCCCACAACAATATCCAAGTACCTTGCCATCTCTCTCTCTCTAGCTATACTCCAGTTCAGATATTTGATTCAATACTTTGCAAACAAATTTGAACATGCTATATATAGTGTTCGTGCTGTGTGTGTGATTTTCATGGATATATCCTCAGTTTTCTTGAAGCCAAAGATTTTAAGTTTCACATGTTGTTTTGGTCTTTCTGTTGACACGAAAATTAATCAGTTGAAAAGTAGTACTTCTGTCATGTGAAGCTTAGACTTTGTCAAGTTTTAAGAATTTTCTCCTCTGTTTCTGCTTACCTGGAAGTTTCTTGGGCGAAAATTTTGAAGGTGTCTGGGGAAATTAATAAGGGGATCCTTCTGAATTCCCATTGCTGAATAGTACTTCCATCAAATTTGAAATTTCTTTCTTACCTAGATTTTTCTCGGAGTTGGTGTATTTGTTGGCAATATATATTGAATCCTCCCCTGGTTCGATGGTAATTTGTTTGGTTACTTGGAAAATATGGGTAGGATTTTAGACATGTGAAAATGTTGGAACTTGAATGCATGGTAAACCAGGGGTTGCATGGTGATCAACATTTGGAGGAATTTTTCAGTGCCAAGCAGGCATGCGTGACATGGTGCCCACTCGTGCACACCTCGCCGTCCATAAATGCAATAGATGGTCCGGATTAAAACAAATTTTTTCTTTTCTTTTTTCATTTTTTAAATTCATCCGGTACTTTGAATCCGGTACTGGTACCCACTTGGCATTGAATTTTTTTGGGTAAATAGCAAAAAAACACCCTCATCTTACACCGTTTTGCAGGGATACCTCCTCATCTATAAAACTCAACACTCACACCCCTTCATCTATGAATAGTTAGCAGGGACACCCCCTCCGCGTCATTTCCGTCCAAATCCTTAACAGAATTGCATACAATTACGTGATTGTCCCCCTCTCTTATCAAGGCAAATACCAAACACTTTCCATCTTTCCTCCAATTCGAACAAACTCCATCGAAAATGTAAGTCTGCATTTTTTGGGGGTTTGCATAAAATCAAATTTGCGTCATATTGGCCAAACAGTAAAGTAGAAGAGTAGAATAGAGTTGTTGGCGTTCTTTCAACTAACATTCTAGTTAACACACCCTAAGAATCTCCTCCCATGGTTTGCTATGGATTTTGATGTGTGGATGGGTGCTGACATTCCACAATGACAAGTGGGGTAGTCTACTTTGGTTCTGCTTGAACTAGTGAAATCCATGGAAGCCATTTGAGATATGAGAGAGAGAGAGAGAGAGAGAGAGAGAGAGAGAGAGAGAGAGAGAGAGAGAGAAGAAGAAGAAGAAGATATACTTTTGCCCAAAATTTGGGTTTGGACGGTTATTATATGGAAGCAAGAATGGAGGGTAAGCCTCCAAAATGAGAGGGTATATGTGTCGTAAATATGTTGTAATCCATTTTTCATCCAAAAAACGGATGGAAATGACTCGGAGGGGGTGTCTCTGCTAATGGTTCATAGATGAAGGGGTGTGAGTGCTGAATTTTATAGATGAGGGGGTATCCCTGCAAAACGGTGATAGATAAGGAGGTGTGTTAGAATATGTTTATTGTTAGTTGTCCCACATTGGGTAGCTATGTAATATATTAGTCTCTCTCATAATATAAATAAAACGCTTGTGTGGTAGGGTTAGTTAAGACCCTACACTTCTCTTTCTATCTCTCTCAAACAACATGGTATCAGAGCATCCCTTATGCCTAACCCTAACCTAACTTCCTGACGTCACCTCATACCCTTCCTGACGTCATCTCGTCATCTTCATCACCTAGAAACCCTAAATGCCTCGAAACCCTAAATCAAGTACTGTAAACTCTCAACCCAGATCTGTTCGATCCTTGTAGACCCTCCAGAACACAAAATCGAAGCCCTCAAATCCCTCAAAACCCCAAATCGAGTCCTAAAACCTCTCGAAATTCCCAAAAGTCCATTACCCAGTTGATTTCGATCCCTAAAACACTTTACCCAATTGCTTTCGAACCAAAATCGAGCCAAAACAAACCCAAAATCAACCATTAACCCCAAAATCGAACCCTACTGGTACCTCTAAACCCAGAAACGAACCCTATTCTTACCTTCTAGACCAGATTCGTACCTGTTTATGTAGATTTCGAGTTCAGTCAACTTTGAAATTGGTCGATTATTGCTGGAGATTGGTCGATTCTTGCCTTTCTGCTCGAGTTCATGCTTCAGCTATTGATTGGTATTCTCCCAGAGGTGTTGGTCGATGTCCAGTACTAGTTGAGGCCATTGGTTTATCTGTTGATGCTCCACGTTATTTCTTTTGTTCGTCCACTGTTGCTTCAGTGCACAACAGGTTCTGTTTAGTGTGTTATTTGCTCTATTGACCAGTGATGATGTTGGTTCAAGTTGATGATGTTGATTCAAGTTTGCTGGATGGTGTTAAACTTATGTTGGGAGTATCAGTGTGTCTTATTCAGTAGATTCATGTTGGTTGTTTCGATTACTTGGTAGTTCTTGGTTGTTTGACTGAGGCACTGATTTGTTCTTCTGTGGTGGTTGTTGGCCTCTCTTTTATTTAACAACATGTTTGATGGAAAGTCCGCTTCTGCTGCTAGTTCTGGTTCTACTGTTATTGGTAGTTCTTCTGGCTCTTCTCGGCGTCGTGAGAATGATTCCATTACCTCCATTCTTTTAAATGGTAACAATTATGCTATTTGGTCTCGTGCTGTCAAAGTTTATTATATGGGTGAGAGAAAATTTCGTTATCTGACAAACAGTCTTCCAAACAAAGATGCTAAGGATTATAGTGACTGGGAAGCTGAGGATTGTCATATTCGAGTTGAGTTGTGGAATAGTATGGAACCTCATATCAGTGGCCCTCTGTTTTACCTTGATAGTGCCAAAGAAGTGTGGGATCGGGTTGCCAGGATGTATTCAGGGGTTAATAATCTTCGTCGTACATATGATCTCCATAATCAGTTCTTTTCTCTGTCATTTGGTACTGGATCGTTGGAGGACTACTATGCCAGATTTCGTGGTATCTATGAGGAACTTCGGGTTTACGAGCCTATCTCCAGTGATCCTCAGGTTATGGCGAGTCAGCGTGAGCATTTGGAGGTTGCTTGTTTTTTGTATGGTTTACCATCATTTTATGATCCAGTTCGCTCTCAGATATTGTGAGAGCAGGAGTTGCCATCTCTCAATGAGGTGTTTAGTCGTCTTCGCCAGGCTTCTATCTCAGATATTGGTTCTGCCTCTCAGTCACCATTTGATCGTTTTGCTTTAGCTTCAGTGGATTCTCGTGGTTTTGGGTCGAGTACTGGCCGTGGTCGTGGCTGTGATTCTGGATTTAGCAGTCAAGGTCGTGGTTTTGGTAGTAGAAGTTCTGGTGGCTATGATTCAGGTAACAGTTCTGGTGGTCGTGGTGATTATGGTTTTAGTGGTCGTGGTGGAAATAATCGTGGTCACACATTAGGGGGAGGTAGTTCTGGTCGCAGTGGTTCTAGTCGTGGGCGTGGTACCAAGTTCTGTACTCATTGTCGGGGTACAAATCATACAGTGGACTATTGTTATGACCTTCATGATTTTCCCCAGGCTCATCAGGTTGCTCATTCTGAGGATACTGGGCAGTTTACTCATTCTACTGACAGCAGTGTGACTATCTCTGCAGAGGAGTATCAGCGTCTTATGTCCATTCAGCCTTCCGTTGTTGCAGCTTCATCTTCCACAGCTACATTCGCTCAGATAGGTCCCTCCGTTGCTTGTGTCGCATCATCTTTTTCCTCTCCTTGGGTTATCGATTCTGGTGCTACTAATCATATGACTGGTACTTCTAAATTCTTTTCTACTTGCCAGCCCATGGATAAAACCTTTCATGTTACCTTAGCAGATGGTTCTACCACTGAGGTTACTGGTTTGGGTTCAGTTTCTGTCTCTCCATCGTTTACTTTAAACTCTGTTTTGCATGTTCCTCGTTTACCCTTTAACCTTGTGTCTATTAGTCAACTTACACAATCCTTAAATTGTTCGGTCACTTTTCTTCCACATGGTTGTGTATTTCAGGATCTCAAGACGGGGAGGACGATTGGTGCCGGTGTTGAGCGTGGTGGTCTGTATTACCTAACCAGTAGTAGTGTTCAACCAGTTGCTCTCCAGTCATCAAAGTCCTTATATCAACAACATTGTCGGCTTGGTCATCCATCTCTTCAGAATTTGAAGCGTCTAGTGCCTTCGTGTAGTTCTGTTAAGGAGTTATCTTGTGAAGTCTGTGAGTTTAGTAAACATCATAGAGTGTCATTTTATCCAAAGGTTGAACGTCGTGTGTCTCATCCTTTCCAGTTAGTTCATTCAGATATTTGGGGGCCTATTCATGTGCCCAGTGTTTTTGGTTTTCAGTATTATGTTATTTTTGTTGATGATTTCTCTCGTATTACATATATTTATCTTATGAAAGAGAGATCTGAATTAAAGACTATTTTAAAATCATTTTACATGGAAATAAAGACTCAGTTTAATACTTGCATTCGTATGTTTCGGTCAGATAATGCACGTGAGTTTTTTCATAGTACTTTATCTCAATTTTTTGATGACCATGGGATTATTCATCGGTCATCCTGCGCTCGGACTCCACAGCAAAATGGAGTTGCCGAACGCAAGATTCGACATTTATCAGAGGTTATGCGTGCCATGTTATTTCAAATGAGGGTTCCTAAGTCTTATTGGAGTGACGCGGTTCTTACAGCATGCTATTTGATCAATCGTATGCCCTCCACTATCCTTGGGGGTCAGATACCCCAGACAGTCCTGTTTCCCGGTCGGGCTCTCCACCCATTACCCCCTCGGGTTTTTAGGTGTACATGTTATGTTCATGCTTTGGATCCCGACCAGAGTAAATTGGACCCGCGGTCCATTAAATGCATTTTTCTTGGTTATTCTAGCACTCAGAAAGGATATAAATGTTACTCCCCATCTTTACGTCGTCATTTTGTGTGTGCTGATGTCACATTTAATGAGTCTCTTCCTTTTTATTCGGAGTCTGTCCCCACTAATGATTTGCCTGCCTATGAGTCTATATGTCCTATAGCTGTCCCATCTAGTCCCGTTCCTCCACCAAAGCCTTTGCAGGTGTATCATCGTCGTCCTAGACATCCATCGGGCCAGTGCCTCGGCCTAAAGACTATCTCCGGTCGAGCCTCGGCCCCAGCCCCAACCAAGATCCTCTCCCGATAGAGTCCTCTCGGCCCGGCT
The DNA here is from genome assembly GCA_022606695.1 of Vaccinium macrocarpon. Taxonomy (NCBI): domain Eukaryota; kingdom Viridiplantae; phylum Streptophyta; class Magnoliopsida; order Ericales; family Ericaceae; genus Vaccinium; species Vaccinium macrocarpon. The sequence continues at coordinate 8,048,448 of CM040180.1, forward strand.
GAGACCACTTTCACCCACCGAGCCATCCTCTTCTCCGTTGCGGGATCCAGACAACCTCGATCTTCCTATTGCCCACCGTAAAGGTATTCGGTCCTGCACTCTCCATCCTATTGCTCATTTTGTTTCCTATGATCATTTGTCACCGTCTCTTCAAGCTTTTTCTACCTCAGTCTCTTCTGTGTTTGTTCCTAAGTCGGTTCAGGAGGCCTTATCTGTGTCTGAGTGGCGGACAGCTATGGAGGATGAGATGGCTGCCCTTCATCATAATGGTACTTGGGACCTGGTTCCTCTTCCTGCTAGTAAGACAACTGTTGGCTGTTGTTGGGTATTCACTGTTAAGTATCTTCCTGATGGTACTGTTGAGCGCTATAAAGCACGACTTGTTGCCAAAGGCTACACCCAGACTTATGGTGTTGATTATTCGGAGACATTCTCGCCTGTTGCTAAACTTGGCTCTGTTCGTGTTCTTATTTCTCTAGCTGCCAATCTTGGTTGGCCATTATTTCAACTAGATGTCAAGAATGCATTTCTCCATGGGGATCTTCACGAGGAGGTTTACATGGAGCAACCACCTGGGTTTGTTGCTCTGGGGGCGTGTCGTGTATTTCAACTTCAAAAGCTCAGATGGCCTTAATCTCTCCTGCCCGGTTTGGCCAGTTTAGTGATGCTGTTTTGAGATTTGGCATGCATCGTAGTCAGACTGACCATTCTGTATTTTTCCTCACATTTGATCGAGAGAAAGTATTGTTGATTGTATATGTGGATGACATTATCATTACTGGTAATGACCAATGAGGTATTGATGAGTTAAAAACCTTCTTACATCAGCAATTTCATACTAAGGATTTGGGAAAACTTCGGTACTTTTTAGGTATTGAAGTGGCCAGGTCCAAAGAAGGTATTAACTTATCACAGAGAAAATATGTACTGGATATTCTTGAGGATACATGGTTGTTGGGAGCTAGGCCTGTTGAGACTCCTATGGATCCCAATGTCAAACTGTGTGTGGACCAGGGGGAGTTGCTTCATAATCCTAATCAGAATCGTCGGTTGGTTGGTAAGTTAAATTATCTCACGATTACACGTCCGGATATCTCATTTGCAGTTAGTTTGGTGAGTCAGTTTATGTCAGCTCCTCATTATCCACATTGGGAGGCTGTCCTTAGAATTGTGAAGTATCTTAAGCTACATCCATGACGGGGTTTATTGTATCAAGCTAGTGGACATTTACGTGTTGAGGCGTTTACTGATTCTGATTGGGCAGGAGGACCATCTGATAGGAGATCTACTACTGGTTATTGTGTCTTTCTTGGTGGAAATCTTGTTAATTGGAAAAGCAAGAAACAAACAGTAGTAGCCCGGTCCAGTGCAGAAGCAGAGTATAGAGCAATGGCACACACGACATGTGAGGTTGTGTGGCTGCGATCATTTCTTGAAGAAATTGGATTTAGTGTGCAACTGCCTATGCCTCTGTATTGTGATAATCAAACGACTATTCACATTGCCGCAAATCCAGTATTTCATGAGAGGACTAAGCATATTGAGATTGATTGTCATCTAGTGCGTGAGAAGCTGACTGGTGGTGTGATTTCTACTCCATATGTGTCTGCAGGTGCTCAGTTAGCCGACATGTTTACCAAATCATTATTCAAGCCGCGGTTAGAGTTGCTATGTAACAAGCTGAGACTTTTTGATATTTATTCTCCAGCTTGAGGGGGAGTGATAGAATATGTTTATTGTTAGTTGTCCCACATTAGGTAGCTATGTAATATATTAGTCTCTCTCATCATATAAATAAAACGCTTGTGTGGTAGGGTTAGTTAAGACCCTACACTTCTCTTTCTATCTCTCTCAAACAACAAGGTGTTTTTGTTTTTTACCCCAATTTTTTTCTTACTATTTACTCCTAAGGTCTTAGGGTCGAAATTTAAGTCCATATGAAATTTCACTCCGATATAAATTCGACTCTCAACAAGTAGGCGGTAGAATATGCTTTTGGTAATGTTCCTCCCTGTGAATCCTGTTTGGCTAGTTACCAATGGTAACCGTTGCTTATTCATTCATTGAAGGTAACCAAACGGGCCAAAATTTAAAATTAAAACCAAAACAAATTTAATAATTGACAACCTTATTCAATGACGAATCATACATTTCAGATTAATAATATGGAGACAAGAATGATTATTCCGAAATAATTTAGCTTACTCAACATATATATATATATATATATATATAACTCAAAACACTTGATCAAGATAACAATAGTAGTCGATGACTTTTTAGAAATTTTGCACAAATCAATTCCCACCTCCACCCCCACCACAGCCTCCACCGCCGCCTCCACAACCGCCGCCTCCATGACTGTGGCCGCCACCACAACCTCCACCACCGTGGTCGTGGCCTCCACAGCCAGAGCCGCCAATGCCACCACCACCACCACCATCACCACCACGACGTTTCTTGCGTCTTTGGGCGCTAGAGGACAAACCACAAAAGAAGATAACCATAGAAATGATGGAGACTGGGAAAACAATCATGGAAAAATAGAAGGTGGCACCAGACCCATGATGCAGATGATGATCAAGACAATTTCTCAAGTACCTTACCATCTCTCTCTCTCTCGCTCGCTCTCTCTCGCCCCGAAATATAGCCACAGAGAGACAAAAAGTGGCCGGATTTCTTGTTTTGGCAATTTTTCACAGCAACCACAGAATGTGGTTTTTTAAGCTTAATGTCAACTTAAAAATTATTCAGAAGTTGCTATTTCATTTTCGGTGACTGTCACCATCATCTAGTGGCATCATAACTTTATCAAATTTTTTATTTTCTCCTTTATTTCTTCTTCTAATAGGACATATCTTAATTAAGTTTATAATAAGCCATATTATGTTTTAAGATAAACAAGCACAAATATTTTACAGTAAATAATTAACCATTAACATGAAAAGCAGTTTAAAACAATTATTATTATCTATATTACAATAAGCACACATATTTTACATTTTGTCCCTCTGATGGGCCAACTAAAAGTTAAATAAATGAAATTACGAAATTAACCAAAAACAAAAACTTGGAAATAAATGGCACAATAAAGAAACTAGAAGAATAAAGAAAAGTCTCACTGCTATACGCTTTGCCATATTTGTAAAAAGTCTCTTCAACCTTTATGTTGTTCAATCAATGTTTTCTTTTATTCCTTCGTGCTTATTGTTAATCATAGGATGATGAATTCGGGCCGGACGGACTACCAGCTTAAGATCAGGAGTATATTGCTCACCTAAGTTAGTCTATTACAATGCAACTCGATCGTTCCTTCAAATATCAAGAATCATCTAAGTTAATACCAAACAAATTTTAATGCAGTTTTCCATTCATTGTATATAAGCAAAAGTATGAACAAGGATGGATTGTCTTTGATCTTGTTACAAAGCCTATTTTTGATAATTTTCACTCAAAATAGTCATTAGATGAGTTTGGGTGTATTGTATGGACTCCAAAACGGAAGACGCACGTACACACCTGTAGGAGAGTGTAGAAAAGTGTTGTGTGCGAGCTGGTTCTCGGCCTATATATATATATATATATATATATACTCCTATTTTCCAAAGTAGCCTGGGGTGAGATGTGCCACACCTATCCATCTTAATAGCTTCGTCCCAACATTTTGACAAACCACTATCTTAAAAATAAAAAATAAAAAAAAATTAATCCGAACTTCAAGTTAACCATTCAAAAACTTTTTATACTGTACATACTCCCTATATGCTACTAATGTTTTTATTAAGAGAGTATGACATGCAGATTCAAATAAGAATGTGTATTATAAGATTTTTCTTAAAACATGAATAAACTTAACAAAAACTTAATTGGAAGACTAAGCAGCTGTTACTCTCTCTACGAATCCTGTTTGTTAACCCTTCTTTATTGTAGGTAACCAAAGGTCAAAACGTGCCGAAATTTTAAATCAGAGCCAACACAAATTTACAAAGTAACGATAACGAAATATGCAAATTAATATTATGGTGACGGAGAATACATTTTTTTCTGGAAGGAATTGAGAAATTAAAATGAACCTATAAAGTGATGCATTTCGTGAAGATTGCTGCAATAACAAAAGAAGATTTTAGAAATTTTGGATGAGGCAGTGACCCTCTTCGCGGTCCAGCCTAAATAACACAAACTTATACATCAACTTCCACCTCTACCACCGCCTCAACCTCCACCACCACCACCGCAACCTCCACCTCCACCATGGTCGTGGCCTCCACCAAAACCTCCGCCGCTGTGGCTGCCATGACATTTCTTGCGTGTTTTGCCGGTAGAGGACTTAACAAAAGCGAAGATGACCATAGAAATAATGGAAACAGACATAACAATCATGCTTAGAAAGAAGGTGGCCCCATACCAATATTTATCCAGACCTGCTCTGGAATCATCACCCGAAATTATCAAGTACCTTGCCATCTCTCTCTCTCTCTCTCTCTCTAGATTTTAGTTTAGAAGATTCAACACATTTGAGAGAGAGAGCATGGTATCATTGGCAGAGCTATATAGTAGCCCGGCAGTGCCCAGCCCTCCCCCATTTTAAAGTATCTATATATGGATATGATATCTAATTTTTTAGAATTATGGATATTATTAGTGTACTACCGCTACTTAGTATAATCTTAATAAAATAGCTAGGTTTGATTTAGTGAAAAAACAGGCCGGCCGGCTTTCTCACATTGATGACTATTCAAAGCAATTTTAGAATTTGGTTTTATTAAGTCAAGTTGAATCTTGAAAGTAAACTTGATGACTATTCAATTCTCACTTGCTTTGGCTAAAAATCAAATTAATACTAGTTTTTTGATTTATTCGTTTTAACTTTATTTTTAGTTTTATTCAAAAAAATTTACTTTTGACCATAATTATATACTTTCTAGCTTCCTCTCGTCGAGATAAATTAATAATCCATAAAAACTTGACGCAAAACAAGTATATGTAAAAAAAATTGAATACAAACAACGAATAGAGCAAAAAACTGGTTTATTACTTTTTTGCATTGATTTTTGGAAAGCAGAAACATATTACATTCCTAATTAAAAAAAAAAGTTCAAAAGATTCTACCGGTCCAATACAAAAGCCACAAAAAAATCAGCCATCATGGAGGAACCCACGGATCCGCTCATGGAGGTGGGTCTCTGGGACGAGAACTAGTAAAATATTCTTCAAACTAGATCTCCATTCCCATCACAGACGCCGCTACTACATGCCGCCACCACTGTTGAGAAGAAGCACATGGATCCGTCGCTGGAGCTAATCGGAACCAAGAGCGTGAACACAAACCAGGAAATCCAATTTTGTTTCCCGATCCGTGATGGAGAGAGTGGGAGATCTTCCCATTTAAGGAAAAGAGCCTCAATCATCTCGCAACCATGGAGTGAGAATAGGAGATCCACTGGAAAAGCGACAAAGCCGCCAAGGAAGGGGAGAAGGAAGGGGGGCAGCACTTTCTAGAGAGGGAGAGAGTCTCCCTTCTCTCAACTTATCTCTCAATTCATCACGTCATTTCTTTTGTTGGAATCTTACACTTGTCAAAATTCTAATTTACGTACTTCGACTTACTTGGACAAATATTTTTGTGAAATGATTTTGACACTCCATTAGATACCTTGTTAAAAAGTTAGGCCAACCTCGTGAAGATTTCATCTACTCCATTGGGTGGGTAGAAGCCCTTGGAAATATTACCACCTCAATCTTTATATATATATATATATATATATATATATATATATATATATATATATATACACCGGTGATCCAGTCCGGGATCCCGGATTTCCCGGACTGGAGCATTTTTCGGTGTTTTGATGCTTTTAAACATTGTTTTTGGAAAATCCGAGCCGTCCAATGTGTTCAAAAGATGTTTTCCAAGGCCCCCGCGAGAAATCTTCAAAAAAAAATACCGGGAAGGGCTTGATCCAAAGCGGTTTTAAGAAAAACTATTTACGGTTTTGCGAAACCGCTTGATCAAGCCCTTCCCCGGTATTTTTTTGAAGATTTCTCAAGGCCTTGGAAAACACCTTTTGAACACATTGGACGGCTCGGATCGTCAAAAAAATATCGGGAACATGGAGTCCCGGATCCGGGACTCCCGGACTAGAACACTACTCATATATATATATATATATATATATATATATATATATATATATATATATATATATATATATATATATAGAGAGAGAGAGAGAGAGAGAGAGAGAGAGTTCACTTCCGGTCCAAACTCCCTGATTATAATAAAATTCGGACCTCATTGATCCCGATCGAATTTCGATGATTCGAACAGTTCTGTGAAAAACTTCTCTGATCAAGCCCTTCCTGGTATTTTTTTTTTTGCTGATTTCTCGCTTGGGCCCTAAAAAACACATTTTAAAAACATTGGACGGTTCGGATCATCAAAATTCGATCAGGATCAATGAGGTCTGGATTTTATTAAAATCAGAGAGTTTGGACTGGAAGTGTGGTGTGTTTGTATATATATATATATGCTTGCATTTTCTTTAAATTATCATTACCACCTCAATCTTTTATAAACACTGGACTCTATATACACCCAGGAGCTACCTTAAGTCCCTTTATTGAAAATATACAAAAAGCTAAGAGAAAAGTCATGAACTAATTTCCAAAACCGCCGCACATAATAAAAGGAGCTCAAATTTTAGCAGTTCAACTGACCAACAGGTTTTCGGAGGGTTCATCTCTCACAGGACAATCCCTTGAGCTTCCCCTGGTCAACATTATTAAGTTTCTGCCCTTCCTCGTCTATGTCTTGGGTGTATCCCCTAAAAATGACATGCCCGGAGTGTCAAATAATCTCACCCCCAAATTGTAAACAAGAAAACAAGGACGAATCTTAGACACAATAGTCTTTTAGCATTCAGTGGCATAAAGAGGATCATGATAACGATGGTAATGATGTTGCATTTAGTCATTAATTGAACGATTGATGTAATGTAAGGAGGTAAAGGATCAGCAAAAGTAAGAAAAGAAAACGATGACATTTCTAATACTCTACTGGACAAATGCCAAATGGAAGCACTTTCTCTAAATGACATCACATATGCCCTCCCCAAGCATCTGGTTACAAATTGATTTATAGATGAAAACTAACGTACTGGCGAATATGGGGAATGTCCATATGGACTTGTGTTAGAAAACGTACACCTCTAGTACAATCTACTTTCACAAACTTTGACATATGGAACGCGTAAAATGAAGGCATTAAAAGTAAACAAATGCCAATTCTACAAATATATGCAATCATTCTTCCAGTATATAGGGAAAGGAGTAGAGACTCACGTGTGGAATCAGGATCTATATGTACGAAATAACTTGCAGTGACTATAATATAGCAGAGGACAAGCATCAGTCCTTTAAAGTAATTAGAAGTCCCCTCCTGCAAGCACAATGAGGAATTACATTAGAATGAACCGTTGAACAATATGACATGAAAACTCACCAAGCAACGACAAACGATAATACAAGTGAAAGGGAAATTCTGAAAAAACATCTATCTAAATGGACAAACCTGCATTATGAAGGCTACAATTAGAACTGTCATGAAAAGAGTGGCTGTCTCAAAAAGCTAAAAATTTAAGTCCATTGGAAGGCCTAAGACCCATCCACAAACCACACAAAACGGGATCTGTGTGCAAACCAGGAGAAAGAAAAGGCGTTAAGAGGTAAATCTACGATGTTAAGAGGTAATACAAACCTAGACTATAGCATGCACTGATGAAGCACTGAATGCAATAAGTTACAATTAGTTCAAGCAAATGGAAAGCTTTCAAAATTGTTAAGAGCTAGAAAGGAAGCAAATAAAGAAGAACAAAAGCAGCGCTAAGCACCAACTGTTACCAATGCTCTATTGCTCTAAGTTCTTCAACAACTGAAAAGGATCCAGTAAAAGAATGAAAAGCCAAGAACAAATCAACAAACACTTTGAGAAGTGTTAGAGCTTGTCCCACTTTGGTTAATTATATCCTCCAAAGCTAGTATATGAACCTAGGGGACCTCTCCACACATTGTCAATTGGTTTTGAGTTGGATGCTTAGAATGGTGTCATAGCTAGGTTTTCAGAGGCAAGAGGCTATGCAAGTTCATATACTAAATTTGGAGGTTTAAATTAACCAATGTGGACAAGCTCTAACAAGAAGAATTAAGTTCTAGTTTGTCAAGACTTCGCACGCTTTGTAAAAAAAAACCAGATCTAACTAGCTCCTTCAATAGACAAGCTCTTTACTCTTGATTCTAGAAAGAGTATGGAGTCTTTCCTTGAGGAGAACAAGAAGTGTCTTTCTCTTGGTTCTCATTAGTTGAAATGCGGCATAATCAAAGGATAAAACCTTCAAGATGTACTTGGATTTTCATGCTTTGGGGTTCCTCTTAGTGCTTGGCATTCCGAAACTTTTCATTACATTGGAAAGTTAATGGGTGATGTTATCAAACTGGACGAAATTACGGCAAAATCCATTGCTTTTGACAAAGGAAGAATGTTCATCATAACTGATCAAGTTCATTGTATCAACGAGATGGTGGACCTAAAGGTAAAAGGTGAGGTTTATCCTATTAAAATTGTTGAGGATCCTTTTGCTGAAACTTCTTGGGAAAATAGAATTATTACATCTATAAAAGTTAAGAAGCATCTTAATCAAAAGAGTGATGTCTTGATTGAGGAAGAGGTAGAAAAAGTCCATAGTAACTCTAAAGAAGCGGAGTTTGAATCCAGTGATGGGGTCCATATTCAGATCTCTAAAGATGTCGAAGGGCTTTCTTTGCATTCAATCAACAATTCTGTGATTGGGGATTCTTGCTCTCCTATGGGTGTTGATCAAGCTGGTGAAGATATTGGGATTGGAGAGGCGAGATTAGACTCGTGCGAGTTTGGGAAGAGAATAATCAAGAATGCAATCTTGAAGCCCACTCAAGTTTTGGAACCTTTTGTGGAGGACTCTATGGGTATTCATTCTCTTTTCCATGAGACCCATGATGTTGAGCTAGTGGAGAAGTCGAAAAGCCTTGAGAAGTTTTCTGAGGTCTATTCGGATGACTCTATTATGATAGCTAAGGCAGTTTCAGGGAGAACTGATTTTGATGACAGTGATCTTGTCTCAAACGAACCTCTTTTTATGTATGTGGAGCACAAGCACCAAAAGAAGTCACACAAGCGCCAAAAGAAAAAGTCACACAAGGCCAAGAAAGGAAGCTCATTTAAAGAAAAGGTTAGTAGCAACATTCATCAGAGGAATTCGATTTTAGTCAAGAAAGCCCAGGAGAACATGAAGATGGGCATTCACTTTGGGATAAAATTTCATGGAAAGGAAAGCTTAACATTAAGAAGCTTTTAGAATTGCAGGGAATTGATATTTCTAAACAGGTTATTAAAGCAGAAATTAAAGCTCTCAACTTATTAAAGGGTGATGCCTCATTTTCTATGGAGTTCTGATCCGGTTTTTGTCTGGTGTTGGGAGATCTTAGATAAAGGTTTTCGTCGTTTTGGGAGCTTTTGGCATCTATGGTTGTGTTCGATATTTCTGTTTTTGCTTGCTCTTGGATGGCTTAGGGGTTTGAGCTTTTTGGTTTTTTCTTTATTGGTCATAGTTCTTGGGGGTGGTTGTTTCAGGTTTTTGGTTCGAGTGTTGGTTTCTTACCACCCTTCTTGTTCCTGGTTTTTCTCTCTTTTGGGCACTTGGCGTTTTCAGTCTCAGGTCCCTTTAATCTTTGTAATTTGTTTATAAAGATTAATAAATTCTTTGCTTAGCAAAAAAAAAAAACTGGCACCTTCAATAGCACTAGAGTTTAGAAAATCCAAAGATACTTTGGTTGAGGCAAGAATGGAAAACAAATTTTTTTTACATAAATGCAATTACCCCATCAGTTTAGGCTTCATCAGAATTGAAAACTGGAAAGGCAATTAATGAAGCTAACCAAAGGCTGAAACGAGGACAATTCTCTTACGGGATGAGAGACTGAAACCCTCCTTTTATAGGGGTGGAAGAAATAGAACCAAACAATTATTCATAGTACCTGGCAAGGTAGTTGATATGCAGGTGAAAATTTGAAGCTTAGTCAATTTTACTTGAAGACAGAAAAAAATAATACCAAATAAGCAGCTCTAAAACCTCTGCACCCATGATTAGAAGTTGGCATACTGAGTCGCAAGGGGTAAATGCAAAGGAATGCATATTGCAACAAGAGCTATAGGTACCTATGAAGCCATAAAATGTTCAGTGAACAATCCCAAACATGGATATCTGGGTTGCGGATCCTATTGCCACTCCCAAGAACATGTCCTACATGACAGGGAGACTCAGTAAGATGAATAGTATTACTGAGTGGTTACGAAAAGCCCAACTGAAAAGTGAAAACACTCAAAGGCTTGTCTTTCATGGCAAACATAACTGCACTTGCATGCTCTGCTGCATTCCCAACAATTGGGAGCACAATAACGCTTATAAATGCTACTGGGATATCCAATGCAATAGACGCCCCCTGAAATTTTAACCAACAAAAGAACACCTAGATAAAATTAAATACAAAAAAAAGATCTCTTTGTCGTGCATACTACAAGTATTGTCAAAATATGAGCTAATTTCAATCTTTTAACTAATTCAAGAAGAACTTCCAAATTGACAAAAACTGGAGGTGGAACTTTTAAGTATTTCAATATATGAAAGATAGATGCATATGAGAGAGAGAGAGAGAGAGAGAGAGAGAGAGAGAGAGAGAGATGATCAAGTTGATGCATTCTTCGGGAGGAACTTAAAGTCAGGGCTGGCCCTGACCCAAGCCTAGCAAGACCTCGGGCTAGGGCAACCCCCTAGGCCAGTGCAAACCCAAAAAAAAAAAAAAAAAAATCGTAAGTTGTAAATAAATTTTAAAGAGTTTCCATCAAGATGGTAATGTAATATTTGGCATGTTGGTTACGCTCAAGTTTCTACAACCCGCATAAGTGGCGTTCGATTCTTGCCCAATGCTTCCGTCTCGCCTATATTTTTTCCTCCCTTTTCGTTAAGCCCAAAAAAAAAAAAAAAGTATTTCGTGGCTAAACTGTTTAAGTGTTTTAAACCCATAAAGTTTAAAATATAAAATGCCCAAAATGACAACTCATTCATCTATTCTCTTTCACAGAGATAGGCATTTTTAAACAGATAAAAAAAAAGGGACTTCGAGGGTTTCTGAAATTGCACCTCTCACAAAATCAAGGGTTTCGATTCTTCGAAAATCCTACTCTCTCTGTGTGACTATCGGATCATGCTAATGTTACATTTTGATTTTGAATTTATTTAAAATTTATTCAAGCTAAAAAACATAATATAACCTCAATTTTGCTTTGTTTCTTTATTTGTATGTTTTTTTTTAATGACTAACTAGTATGAGGGCAACCAAGCTCGGGGTTCGGTTAGGGCAACCCAAACTTCAGGGCCGGCCCTGCTTAAAGTGGGCTATACTTAAGACAGTAGCAACCACCATGATAGTATGAGGGCAACCAAGCTCGGGGTTCGGTTAGGGCAACCCAAACTTCAGGGCCGGCCCTGCTTAAAGTGGGCTATACTTAAGACATTAGCAACCACCATGATAGAAATATGTGCAACATATAAGATGTCTACGCCAAAGAATGGTTTTGACAAAGCAAAAGACGAGGAAGTTACGTCTCTTTAGAGGATGCCTTTTCCTGCAGAAGTAATGCATATCGAAATCGTGACAAATACTTGAAACTAGGATCACGAGAGCAAGCGTACCTCCATGGCATGAACTATGTACTCTGAGAGGTACGAAATCAATGCAGCCAAGATTAAAAGCCATATTATTGATTCCCATCGAGTGTTCTCAGGAGATTCTTTATCATCCAAGCTGCCATCAGCCTGACTCTCGTCCTAGTTAGAACCCATTTGTCAGTCCAAATCATTTGTAAGGAGATTTCCCTTTATCACTCCAACTTGGTGCAGGTGGAGCTCATCTGAGGTGTTGAGATGTGCAAAGAAAAAGGTATTCTACTGTCAAAATGAGTAAAGCTCATTGGTTTGGGACAAACAACATGTCCCTAACCAGCAAAAGGCGACACGATGATAGACCCAAAAAAAGGCTACACATGATAGACCTCAAACACGGCTGCAAGTGAGAGGGATGTAAAGGAACATAAGCCCACATTTCTTGGGAATGGAATGAGTGATCACTGAATATAATGTTGTAACATCTCTACCTTACAGCTTAAGCTTTTGGGTTGGAAGTAAACTTTCCATACTACTTTTAAACTGAAGAAAAACTTGTAAAGCTTTTCCTGCCTCTTCACGATAATAATTGAAATTATGCAAAGCACTACAAGTCCTAGAGGGGGGGGGGGTGAATAGGACGACCAGTTTAAAAATAAACCACTTCGATTTCAACCAATTTAATCATTCACCATGGCGAATCAAACAACTCAACAAGTTCAATATAGAATAATTAAACTAATGAGACAAAACACACGATATACGTGGAAACTACTTAGGGTCTAAACACCCTAAGCATAAAACCACGGCCTAGTTCTACTCATGCATTCCATAAATCAAAAGGTTTACAAGAATTAACAAGACTAGGAATTACCCAACAAGCCCCTTGTGACACCTAGCTCCAATTCTTGATGTGGTACCCCGTACCTCTTCTTGATTCCATGGACACCACAAGCACACCCGACTTGATCTCCGAGTCAACTCGGCACCGGTCCAACCGGCTCACGTAGAAACAAGGCAACGCAACATGATGTATGAAAAAGATTTGATTTTTATGAAAGTTTTTGAAAACCAAAATCAATCTAGAGTGGATCCATGGAGAGGAAGACCCTAGATTGAAGAAAGATGAGAAGAGCAAGCTCAAATCATCAAGAACATCAAGTTCACAAAAGAGAGAAGAGATGAGACTTTCTCTCTCTAAAAAGGGCTAATTTTCTCTCTAGAGGGTTGTGTGAAAATGAATGAAAAATGCCTTTTATAGCTCACATTTTCGTGCTCCACAATGCAACCAATCAAAACAAGACACTAGGCCACTTAAAGAGTCTGTCAGACCCGTGTAGACGCGCGTAGACGCATCGTCAGGATTTAGACACTTGGCACAATCTCAACAGACAAAGCCAGACGCGTGTAGATGCGTGCAAACGCAATAAGCTCAAAGCTAAATCTTAATGCCTAACTCATTTGCAATGGAAGATCCGAATAAGGTATTAATAAGCCAACCTAATGCACTTTAAAACAAGTTATTTTGAATGGCCTAAATGCACAAATGATATGCAAGAATATACCTCATTGGATTGAGCTTCTAAGCACTTGACTTGGTGATGGCTTGATCATGAAGCTTGAAATTCGCAAATGGAGCATCTAGACTCAACTCCTAAGCACTCTAACTCCCCAACCCCAATAACGAAATTACAGACTCCGAAAGGCTTGACATAACCCGGAAAATGCCAATAAACCTAACAATAATCACGCTATATAATCTTCATGCAAACAAAAGGTCAAAAAAGTTGTGAACAAAACATCTAATAGTTCAATAGTTTGACAATATTCTACATTGAACCTCCAGGAGAATGACTAATATATGACACCAAAGGAAATGATTGTAATATATTTAACATCCAAACATGGGAAAAACGTCTTATGGTCCTTCAGAGAAGAATAAAAACATGTGGCCGGAAAAACATAAACAAAAGTTTAACCTCATTAACCGGGACAGAGAGATTCCTTTGGCCGTTTAGTTGGAAACAAAGAGAGGCAACATATGCCACAAGCATAACACAGCTGCTGAACCTTGAAAGGGCCAACTCAGACTTCCCGAAATTCAATTCAGTGCGTGTAAAGTGTAGCACAGCTGGGAATAAGAGGCCCATAACTGCCACCTAGAGCAACTCCGTATTAATCTCAGCATTTGCCTGGCAAAATGATTTGAACACAGATCCTACTGTTTAGTAAATAAAATTTAAGGACACTCGTGCGAGGATGCAAAAGAAGCTATACACCAGCCCTGTTGCACAGACAAAAGAAATACGATAATGGGAATGGGAATGGAAGTTAATGTGCCTTGTTAAACACTTGTTCTTTATCTGAATGGACGATTCCACCACTAAAAAATGCTCATCCAAGCACCAGCAACATGTTTGACAATATTGAGCCCAAAAGTGACTGTTGAACAACACTTATCATGCCACTTGTCATTGCATGAATCGATATTATCAGTTCTGTTGCATTTCCAAAAGTAGCAATCAAAAGCCCTCCAGCTGTAAGTTCAAACAAAGGCCATTACAAATTACTCTAGAAGCAAAAATGGCCGAAGTCACAAAACTGTGGAACAAAGTAACGATTTTCACATGATCAAAAAAAAAAAAAAACTATTGCCACAAACTGTAAAACTTCAAATTCATCAGCATAACGTACTTCCGTTTCCCTGCAGAGAAATTAGTCATTATTCTAAAGTGTGTGTTTGTTTTGTTATTTGTTCTTTTATTCTACATATTCTGACACCTATTCCCTGTTGATTCGGGGCACAAGGTTTGGCTTGGTATATGGTGTTTGACCACTAATTTAGTCCATGGATGTAAGCCAATAGTTTCCCATACTCATCTTTCAGCGAGCTGAAACAATTGGCTTATTTCCATGACCTCAATTAGTGGTGTCAGTATGGATGGCGCTACAAAGCAATGGTACACGAATGTGCAGTCTATTTACGATGCTTTTGTAGATAAATGTGGAAGTATAAAAGCGAACAGTAGCTTCCATATGTACTAGAATCGAATGTATTTAACTTGCCGCTATATTAAGAGACATAATCAAAAGCTTATAATTTAACAGAGAATATTTGTCCGAGTGCTAATGTTCAAAATCAGAAAAGATAAAATACCCGTAGGACCAGTGTAGAAAGCCAGCTGCCTGTATTCAAAAGAAGCCAAACTATATTAGATCCCATCACTGGATGAATAAAATGGAGCTATGTTACATGTACTAATAGGATGTCGATTGTGAGTCATAAATGATTGATTCGTGTGATTTCATGTCCAAAATCGTAATTGGGTATCCATTTACAACATTGGATAGAAGAAATGTGTAAGGTGTATTACTCAGTCACCCAACCCAAGCGCTCTGCCAAAGGGATGGTGCCTAACAAGCTTAACAAAAAGACCGAACCCTGAAACCAATTTAAAGCCATGGATGAAAACAACCATATATCTACACAGGTACCAAGAACAAGTTTTAATTGTAAACAAGGTGCAAATCACCTGATGGCCAGTCACCAAATCAACCAGTACAGCTAAAGGACCGCAAGGCACCAGTAAGTTGATTTTGCATCAGGAGAAGACTTTCTTGGTTCTGTTTAGCATAATATTCCATATTTCTTTCCAACCACAGTCCTCCGAAAATAAAGAAAAAGAATAATGTCCGTTTGGAGCTGCTCCAGTGTAAAGCACCCCCCTATCATTAGGCCCATGATTGATCAAGGACTCATCCTCGAGATCAAGTATGCAATGTTCCTGTGATGATCCCATCTGTGAAACCATGTCAGCATCACCATTGACTTGTGTTTCAAACTACGACTAGTTTCATGTCAAAAGAAAAATACAGATGATAGGTTCCCATTTACGTAAATCTATGTTAGTTATCAGATGCACTAAGTGTGTTCTCACCACCTAGTATGAATCCAGCTTTTCAATAGTTCAACAAAGTGGATTGTCGTGTGCACATTTATTCTATCGTGTAGAATTTTTTTTTTTTCCTGAAAGGCGTCAGGTATAGATGTTCCATGAATAGGATTATATTGGTTTTAATTTTGACAAGCGTAGCCACGTAAGTTATTCCTATTCCTATTTGTCTTGAAAAACACTAGATACCTAGTAGTTGTCCACTTCTTCTGAGTCAATCAAGATAAAATCATGTGACTATGACTATCCGTTCAATCTGATTTTTCCTATGCATGATCTACCCTTCGTTCCATCAAGATATTAATGTTACTAAAGAAACTATATTGTTGGAGTGGTCCATTGCTTAGAGATGTCAAATTTTCATAGGATCCATTCCAAGTTTGATGATAAACCTGAATGAATATAAATTCAAAAGAGTGTCCAATGCCACAGAAAACAACATCAATTGTATTGAAAACCTGAACCGCAGAACTCCAGCTTCCTTCCATAAGATAAAATAATTTATTGTGCCTAATATGTCAACATGAGATGAGTTACATACATGAATGTGAAAAAGAAAAAAGAAGGAAGTACATAGCTCACCTCCATATGGGGCTGAATTCCGCCCATTTACGAACTGTTGTTAGCTATCTATCTGTCTACTGGTACGGCAAGGAAAACAACAAACCCAAAACATGGGCATAACTCTCAGCCCCATTTCATCAAGTAGATGGCAAACATTACCAAAGTGAGTAGTTAGTCTTTTCTTCTACATTTCATGAGAAAACAATAAGTGATTAACCATAACCATAAGATTGCATGTTCAAATTCCATGGAGGCCAATTATTCTAAACCTCGGGGCTACTCGGAGTTATGTCCGGTCATTACCTTCAGAGCTCCAAAATTAGGTGAGGTGCACACTAGTTGGCCCAAACACAGCCAGTTATAAATTTTTATTGGTTTCATCTTGACATCTTCTCCGCCACCTCAAATATTTAAAGGGTTGGATGAAAGTTTAACCTTTAAATAAGGCACATAATTGTGCACCAACTCCCAGCTAATTGATAGTTTTATTTTACGATCTACTAGGGGAAATAGTCAATCCTTTATTATCTTCTCTTTCTATATTTCTATTATTTCGAATTTTCTTTTGTGAAAATGACTACTTATTCAACAATATGACGTGTTACGACATCTCCTACCTGCCCTTCATATCTCCAAAAATTTCCCCATTTCTCTGTTTAGGAAGAAAAAATCAACTCTGACCCATCCTCCATGAGGTGTTTTGACATCAATTCCTCCAATTTGGTGAAAATAGTGCTTAACCTATCCTCCATTTGAGAGGAATTGTACTTTCATCCTTGAAAAAAATTTGTCGTCCATATTTGAAGGAATGAAGACCAATATTTGAAAGAATGGAGATCAAAAAGGTATTTTGGAGGATGGTCCATTTTTAGGCAAAATAGTGTTTTTAGAGGGGAAAAAAATAGAGATATGGAGGAGATGTTCTCATATGGTTTCAACAACTAATTACTGATGAATCTCTTAACAAATGTGACGCCTTCTAATTCTCTCACAATACATCACAAAAAAAAACTCAAAAGCTAATGAGCCAAAAACAAAAAAGGCTTGTGGAACGAGAGGCTGTAGACACCCCAATTTTAACCCGGGAAAGGACTTAAGCACTCCCGATGATGAGGAATAAGTCAAGAACAACAATTAAAGCTTGAACAAGCTAGACTTCCAATCTTCCAAGAATCTTCAAACATTCAGCAAAATAGCCAAAAACCTAAAAAAAAAGGAAGAAGCCTTGTTGGACCTAAGCACTCGTGTCCATCCACCTGAGAACTCAAATTCATCCACTTAAGCCTTGTTGGACCTAAGCACTCGTGTCCATCCACCTGATCCGTCATGAAACTTAAGCACTCAGATCCTTCATGAACCTGAGCACTCAAATCCATGAACTTGGGTGCTCAAGTCCATGAACCTGAGCGCTCGGGTGGGACACGTGGCAAATTCTTGTAGAAGAAATGATGAAATTTTCTGCGAATCTCATACATCTTAGCCACCATATCACGTTTTGAGATGGCCCAAATCAAACTAATTACCATCCTAGACCCCTAAACCAAATTAATCTTACATTTTTCTCCCAAAATTCCTATATAAAAACTCACATTTTCTCCTTATCTTCGCTATCTACACCTAGCCATTGATATTCAGCCTTCTTTCCACCATCTCTCATCCTCCCATCACTGATTCAAGCCCAAATCAACAACACCCATGGCAAAATACCTCATTTGTGGTTTATTTTTTGCCTAAACACCCTACAAACATCATCAAAACTCTCATTCTACACACACCCAACCACAACTAGAAGCTCTCTCTCTCTCATCACAGATTCAAGCTTAAATCATCAACACCTATCCCCAAATCTCATCCTTGAGGTTTGATTTGGCCTTAGAATCCATCAAATCCCATCAAACCCCACATTCTAACCTACTTCCACTCTATTGAGTCCAAACCCAGTCCACTCTCTGTCCAAAAATCTAACCTTAGTCATTTCTTACCAAAAAAATCCCCACAAAAAGCCCTAAAAACTCTTGATTTTCACCTAAATACCCATCAAACATGTTCAAAGCTCACCCATTCGTTGAGTTCTTGTTCATCCACCCTCATCTTGGTGTCATTCAACTCCAGAAACTCATCTATAGGTCGTGTCCTTCCAAAATCACCATAAAAGTCCTTGTTTCAAGCTTAGAAAGGTAGAAATACCTTACTAAAATGTTGTTCTTGCTTCCTGAGGGAACCTAAAAAGTTTAGACAGGTTCCTCATACCTATTCTGAGCTTATATAGGGTTAAAAATTCATAAAAATGTTTTCTCGATGTTTTTGGTTTGAATGGACAAGTTTCATCTGAGCACTCAGGTCCATCAGAATGATCAAACCCTCTTTCTTCATATTTTGTGTTTTGACGATTATTTTGTATTTTATCATCTTTGATTCATTCTAATGACCGTTGTTGTTCAAATGGGGGTTATCTTAACTCAAAATCTAT
Source organism: Vaccinium macrocarpon (assembly GCA_022606695.1). Lineage (NCBI taxonomy): Eukaryota > Viridiplantae > Streptophyta > Magnoliopsida > Ericales > Ericaceae > Vaccinium > Vaccinium macrocarpon. The sequence goes on from CM040180.1 coordinate 8,067,191, forward strand.
CTCACCAATGTTCAAAAACATGCTTTTGGAAACATTTTTCTCTTGAGAATAGGGATGAAGAGTTTGGAAAACATGATGAAAAAGGCAAAACAAGTTTATTTTTGAGAAATATGCCACGAATGTTTGCAAAAAAGTGTAATATGGTTGCAAACTTAAAGGTTCAGCTCAAACCTTTTGAGCACTCAAATCAGTCCATTTGGGTGCTCAAGTTCCCCCATCTGAGCAATCAGGTCCATTTGGACTATCATCATTTTCCACTCATACATCCTTGTTGTTGGTTTATATTAGGGTTGCTATTGGTTATATTATGCCTAAACTTTCTTATAAAGACTTTTATCATCATTCTACCTCAATATGGATCTGATTGTGGCTTGTTTTGGGCATGAAATGCTAAGAAAATATATTTTGGCAGCTAAGACATGAGAAATGAATTCATTTTTGCAAAATGAAAGTAAATCAAGGTCATCAAAGAGGGAAATTTATTTGTGTATTCTGGCTATCTGAGCACTCAAGTCAGTCCACTTGAGCACTCAGGTTAACCCATTTGAGTGCTCGGATCATGGTCAGCAAGCAAATCTATCTTGGTTCTAGCAATCTTTATTTATTGCATTTTATTCAATCTCTATGCTTATCATATTGCATTTTAGTCTGTTCATGGTTATATTATCGCGTAGCTTCATAATTTAATGGATATCACATTTTATTGTTCATGTTTGTATTAATTCTTAGTTCATGTAAGTTAGTGCTTTTGCATATGTTGTATAAATCATGCATCACACGCATCATCACTTTGTACACATTACACAAGTAACCACTATTTCACGTGCATTTCTATTTGTGATCTCATTTACTCGTTTTCCCATTCCCGACCCCCTTTACTTGATCAAAGTTGTATAATAAGCATTTTACAAATCCCACAAATGCTAAGTAGAGACCGACTCTCGGGTCAGGAGAGGAGATGTCATAAAACCCTTCTCATCTCATAATCAAGCTCTTGAATATAAGATATTATGGTGAAGACAGACTGATTTTAATCCTCATTCAAAATAAGGCACGAGTACTTTAGGTTTGGTTCCTCGGGGATAATCTGCTAAAATCCGGGTGGCAACTCCAAATTGAATTCCTCGGAGGGGTGTCCACTGAGGCCTACATAGTAATTTATCATTAGAAAAGATCAACATGATCAGATTTTGCTTGCTAATAACTACCAAAGGTGGTAGCTTAGATAGCAAGGGTGAGTAGGCTTAAGTGTTTCTCCTTTCCATACACGATCCAACAAGGTTTGAGCCCGTCATTGACGGGGGGGATCGCTTGTCCTTTCCGCCAATAAGCTCATTTCGAATTGGACGTTTCACAACAAGTTAGGGCGCATTTGTTAACACCCGATGTGGGTTGCAACACTGGTTGCCCCTCGACCTATTGTCCAGTTCAAAAAAAAATATTAATAGCTATATCAAGAATTGGATTTTAATTTAGAAAATGGATGACAACGTCCAATCAAACTAGTTTTTTAAATGAATATATTGCAGTGTAGATTCTAAAAGACGAGTAGTTCAGAAAAAAAAAAAAAAAAAAAAGTAGTCTGATGGAGCCCACAGGCAATGGGTTTCCACCAGTGGCGGATGGAATGCAATGGCGGTTTGTAACAGACAAATGAAAGAATTTTTATTGAAACGGGCTTCCACCAAAAAAGTCCTACCTGACATGTACAAATTCTGACATGTCACTTGTAATTCCAAATAAGCTTGACTTTTTCTTAACTTACCTTAGTGAAACTCGCAATTTTCACCATTGGCTTCCACCAAAAAAGTGCTACCTGACATGCACAAATTTTTACCTATCCCGAATTAAGCTGATTTTTTCTTAACCTGCCTCGTATTTTGGGTAAAGAAGTTGGCTTAATTTTTTTTTTCTGTCTTTATTTATTTTATTTTTTTTACATTTATTAGTTTTGCGTTGATTTTTGAATATTATTGATTCGTCTCTACGAGAGAAATCCAAAAAAAGTAAAAGATTATGATTAAAACTCTCAATTTTTTAAAATAAGATCAAAAAAAGTGTAAAAAGCTTTATTTTTTATTTATTTTTGTTTTTATTCAAAAAAATTTAAGTTTCAATCATAATTTTTTTTACTTTTTTATTCCTCTCACCGAGACGAACCAATAATACTCAAAAAAAATGAGACAAAACTAAAAAACACGAAAAATAATCAAATAAAAACAAAAAAATAAATCAACTAACTTTTTAAGCCAAAAGACCCGAAACACATCATTGGAACTCATAACGAGCTTCCACCTTAAACTGCCTGAGTGAACCTCACAACGGGCGGGCTTCCACCACTGGCGGAAAGATTTTAAACTTTTTATACTACTCTCCCCCTTCCCAACTCACTATCAATTATCTCAGCAAAATATCTAGACAAATTATAGAACTTTCATACTGCGATCCGCCAACTAATTTCAACGGTCAATCACTCAAAACAACCTTAGACGACGCAAACAACTACAACTACCAAACCAATGAAAGCATTTTGATTTCCCTCTCTCCTCACAAGATTACCATAAAAATGATTTCTCTTTCTAGACCCGTTTTACACGGACTGTAAACCATATTTTAGTAATGGCGTACGTTCTAGTTTGACAAGTTTGTCACTCTTTAGCAGTTTTTGTCGAATCTTGTGTTGAAAAGCTTTTAGTTATACCTTTAACATGAACCAGTCTCAAGTAGGTTGAATTTTTTTATAGATTGTAACATAAACAAACTGAGTAGTAGCTTATTCGAGCGTGATTTGAAGTTTAATGATTTTCAAGAAAATGTTCGAGCTTAGATAGTTTATGCGGACTCGAACTCAATTAAGTAGCTTCATTCATTTACTCTACCTGGAAAAGAGTGAACTTTGAGTAGCTTCAGGACCACAGATACTTTCAATTGAGAACTAAAATACTTTCAACTTGGAACTAAAATGGCTAGCGCTGCACAGTGCCGGCCGGAATCTACCTTACCATCAACTCGCCCGAGATCGCATGGAATACCGAGACGGTATTGGTTTCACTTAAATTCAATATGTACCGGCCGGTGGACTCAACCTTGATATAAGGTTTCACATATCTGAAGAAATAGTCATTTTCAAAAAGAGAAATCAAAACACTCCAACAGAAATGAAAAGAGAGAATAAAGGACCGAGTATTTCTTGTACTTGATTGGAAACTTAGTACTTACTCCGTATCAGTTAGATGGATTTTAGTTCACGATATTGTTTTCTCGGCGACGTATAATTGCATGGTATTGGGTACCGTTTTCTCTTCAACCAATTATTTTATGGACTTGAGACACCACGCGATGCCCCAAGACCATAAAATAATTACTCCTATTCTTCACTTTTTTTAACGAGTTTTTAATGAATCAAAAAACTTCTCCATATGATTATGTCATCTGATTCTTTAACCTGTTTGTTTTCAAATTGCTCGTACTGGTAATCGGTAGTGATGGGAATGGGGAGGCTGCTGTGCCTAGGGCTGCACAAAAAAACCGGTGAACCATGAATCCGATCCGGACCGAACCGATCCGCGCATTTTGGATTTTAACCGTGGATTAATGGTCCGGACACGGATTGAAAAATTAGTAAACCGTGACTCGCGGTCCAGACACGGATTTTGATTTCGAAACCGTGGATTAACCGATCCGGACCGTGAGATTTTTATTATATATAAATTTTTAAAATATATATATATACACACACACACACACATAATTTTACACAAACTTCTACTATACAGACTAGGGGGTAAACCGTGATATCTTTCAAAACTTAGGGGTTAAACTATTACACTCACTTCTACTATATGTATTTGTTATCTATTTCTAGGGTAAACTGTGATCTCTTTCAAAACTAGGTTGATAACTATGTTTGGATGTGTGTTTTTATTGATGACCCATGGAAGCAGTCTAATATTACCCATTTGGAATAAATATACTCAAGATTTGTGACAACATATAGTAGATTCAATTAGTAGTTGTGTATTTGTGTTTACACTATTAGTGTGAGATTCCAATGAATGTCTCTTCTTTAATTAGTTGAATTTACACCATTAGGTAAAATTTCAATTATATAACTTTGTTACTTGTTTATATATAACATGTAATCCGTGGATAAAACCGGAACGATCCGGTGACTCGCGGATCGGATTGGAACCGAACCGTGAGACTTTTGGTCCGGACACGGATTGTATTTTCTAAAAACCGTGACTCGTGGATTAGGATTGGATTCATGCTAATCCGATCCGATCCGGACCGTGTACACCCCTAGCTGTGCCTCACTGCAGAGTGGTTGAACCCACAAAACGTGCATCGTCCTGAGCCAAAAAAATAGGATTTGAACAATTCACTTTTGTAGAACTTGACACAGAAAAATATGATCTCAACTGTTCACTTTTGTAGAAACTTGAAGCGTAGAACTAGGTTTTGTAAATAAAAGCTGGGTTGGATTAACTATTTTCTATTTGAGGCTTTCAAGATAAGAGGCTGTTCGAGTTCAATTCATCTACTAAATGAACTAAACTTGAACCTTAATATTAAGCTCGTTTCATAAATGAGCCGAACCTGAAGTGGATTCGGCTCAGTTAGGCTCACGAACCTGGGGTCAAAATGTAATTAATAATACTTTAGGGGTCTACATGTAAATATTTTATAGTTGAGAAACTTCTAAGTAATTTGTTTTTCTTTTATCCCTAACTAGAGTACTCTACTACCAACAGATGAGTTTTATCTCTAACTAGAACACTCTATTTAGTTTTCAATATAATTTTTCTTGTGTTTTTTCTTTTGTTTTATTGATTATTGTAATAGATTTATTTACTTCTGTTTAATCTTTTGATTATTGTGGTAGATTGACATGTAACATTGTTTTGAAGCATATCATTTTCCCCTCTCAGTTTGTGTTCTAAATTGCTCACAAGCCCTACCGAGCTTGATTCGAGCCTAAATTCGGCTCCTCGTTTGAGTTTGAGTTGAACGAGCCCTATTGACCGAGCCGTACCTTTGAAATTTTTGACCAACCAAACTCGAAGCTCACTTGTCTAGGCTTGAATCGAACCCGAGCCGAACTCAAGCCTAACTCATACCTCAACGAACTGATCCCAAATCTCATAGGATTCGGCTCGATTTGGCTTGTTTACAGCCCTACGTAGAACAAACCTACAAAAAATTAAGTTAATTGGATATCAGTGACTCAGTGGACGAACCATTTCTGAACGGTTATAAATGTCTGAAAAATTATACAGTGAACAAATCACATTTGTCCACTAAGTTATCAATATCTAATCGACTTGATTTTGCAAGTTCTTCTATGCGTCAAGCTCTACACATTGAACGGTTCAGATCACATTTTTGGCCTCAATGCTAGTTCTGTGGACACAATCACAAGAAGCCCCCCATTCCCGTAGCGATGTGTAGAAATTTTCCAAAAGGCTAAAACGGCATTCAACATAACTCTAGATCTTCAGCGGCATATAACAAGGAAACATAACACTGCTTCCTAAATTTGGTGCAATTATCACGGGCAAAGACAATTTTATAAATGAAAATTTATTGAAAAGACCTCTTATAGAATGCCTCAGTAAAGTCACAAATATACATTGAACATATCAGTGAAGATGCTCGGTTGTCTCTCTTGTCCAGCCCAGACGAAAGGACTCCCTCTACATGGCCGCGACAAGAGAAATGATACGGGTAGACCTTATGGGGTCACCCCTCGAAAGAGAGAGATCAGTCTGGAGCTGTATCTGTGAGGTGTGGACTGTGGAAGTTGTAGTGTTGCGACAGAACTGGTTGGGAAAGTCTCTAGATGACAGTTCCACTCGGAATCAAGGCGTCTTTTATTACTGTAACAATCCCACTCTTTATGAAGTATCCATCTGTTTCCCGGGCAGCTTCTTGAACATTGTCACTGTTAATGATCTGGAATTACAAAGATCCTAATTAGAGCTACAGCCTTCTAGAGCAGAAAAGAGTTTTGAGTGACAAATGAGATACAAATCGTTTCAGGTCAAAATTGCACCCGTACCACTCAATGCACATCTTTCTCCTAATCCAAATCTAGTTAGCAAAACTGAGGTTATCTGGAGAATTTCTGCTAAGTCAAGCAATAAACATAAATACCTTCACATTGTCTCCAATCCGGGCATTCTTGTCAATAATTGCTCTTTTGATGTGAGAGTTCTTGCCAATACCAATTGGAACACTTCCCTTGGCAGCCAGAAATCTTCTGTCAGCATCCGTCTGGAACAAACACAACAAAATCAAATATATAATCACTACTCATGCCAATTAAAGTTGTCTGTTATTACCTCATAATAATCTGCTCCCATCAACAAGGTATCTTCTATGATTGCGCCCTCTGATATGCAAGATCGAAGCCCAACCACGGAATGGTGAATCTTACAGTTCTGTGCAGGGAACAAAGTGTCATCTTAGCTGTTGAAATACTTGATTCTCTATCACCGATCTATACAGCACACAGAAACTAAAAAATACATGACATCCGGTTTCCATCCTCCCTGGAAGGCGACCCAGCAGGGCATGCTTATTTACATTCGTTGCGCAAAACTTGAAAGGCATAGAATGGGCAAGTGTTCCCTTTTTGAACAATTTGAAGTTGTAACACATCCCACGTTGCAATTTCCAATGATTGTGGCAAATGTATTATTCAAGTATCCTTGCTAGGAGAAGAGAGATAAGGGAAAGAAAGATGGTAACAATAACAACAATGAGGATGAGGTAAAGATTTTGGTACTCTTCGATCTGCGGTGGTGGCGGCAGCTGTGGGCTGTTTGGATGGTTAGGGTTAGGTTTTGGGGTTGGCGACTGTCCCATGAGGTGTATTGGGCTTTGTTGTTTTTTCGGGTATGCCCTATTGCTAGGCCATGGATGTTATGGGCTTATTTTTATATTTGGTTTGGCTCTTTTTTGAGTCTAGGCCTTTATGCGTTTGGGCTTCGGCCCCTTGGGTGTTTCTAGGTTGGTTGCTTACTAACCTAAGTTTTGGGTCTCAGATGGGCATTGGCCTGGTCCTTGCCCTTTTAGTCTTTGTAACATCTTCAGAGATTAACAAAAAAAAAATAGCATTTAAAAAAAAATGAAAAAGAATTGAAAATGGCTCAGTCATCAGTGAGATATTTCTCCTTATTCAACCTAGACAGCACCTTCCTACTTGCACTGACTAGTGACTACCGAGTAACTATGGTAATCGAAGCGTAGACTTGGGCTAGATGAAGATCTCTCTGCCAATGATCGTTGCGGCAAATTGGTAAAAACATAAACCTAGCACCAGTTGCATAACCCTCAAATCAGTTAATGTGTCATATGGATAAACCTAACATTAGTTGCGTAAGGATTTTGTCATTTTGTGGGCATAAACCTTCAGCTACTTGCAAAACTACATTATGTACATGAGTAAACCTTCCCTTACCTGTGGGACCTAAAACTATGACCGACCCTATCAATAAACAAGAACTTAACTAACTTACCTTAATTACACAACCTTCACCAATAACACTATCTGTGACATCGGCATCAAGCATCTTGGAAGGAGGCAAATAACGAGGCTGGGTATAAATTGGAGCTGAACGATCATAGAAGCTGCAGCATAAGGCAAATACCAAGTCAAAGTTGTCATACTACAAATTGCAGCATAAGTATTACATGACATCAAACGGGGAATAAAAATGCCAAATGTTATCAAAGGCTCGAAGTAGTACCTAAAATCTGGTACTGGTTTTTTGGTGATCCCTAAATTGGCATTGTAAAAGGCTTCAATGGTACCAATGTCTTCCCAGTATCCATCATACAAGTAAGCTTGCACCTGTAGGCATGAAGTAGCAACTATATTCAGGATACTCCAATTAGCTTTGAGTTTGCGTAGTGTCAGACAACCAGACCACTCACTACAGTAACATAATAGTGCAGCAAGTTGGCCAATTCTGGGCAATCTTAAGTTCTTAACCCTTATATAGGCTCTGAATTAGTTGTAATTTTCTCTTTGATGGCTTCAGTAAACATAAGAACATGCATCATATCGTTTATTATTTTGTTGAGATAAGGAGAGGACCAATGAAGAAAAGAGACTATAAGAGAACACATACTCTCATCCCAATGGCAGTTGCACCAGGAATAACTTCACTTCCAAAATCATTGGCTCCAGGAAACTTCTCGCGAAGCAGGTCTATCATGACATTTTTGCTTACAACATATATACCCATGCTGGCAATATAAGGCATCTCTTTGGCTCTCTCATCATCAAGACCTAAAATGGTTGTATCAACCTAAACCACAACAAAAAGAGAAAATCAATCATAATTTGGGACCATTTATCAGTCTTACAATTGTAGTCAGAAAACTTGTACAACTGCTGTGAAAGAACTAACAGAAAGGGGGAAAAGGGCGGGAAAAAACCTTCATAGCTTTCAACTGCTCTCCTTTTGGCTTCTCCGCAAACTCAACAATACGTCCTTCTTCATCAATCTTCATAAGACCAAATGCAGTGGCACGTTTTTCGTCCATTGGCAGAGCAGCTACAGTGATATCAGCATCTGTCTCTCTGTGGGCTTGAATAAATCTCTCATAATCCATACGGTACAAATGGTCCCCAGCAAGAACCAAGAATTCAAGAACATTGTGCTCCTCAAACAACCACAAATATTGTCGCACAGCATCAGCTGTACCCTAAGAAGCAATAAGATAGAAACCACAACAAGTGTCACGCAACTCCACCAAATAGGAAAAACAAGGCATTAGAAGATCAGTGCCAGGTGATGATACAGTACTTGCTATTAATACTGATGCAAAGTATATTATTTTAAATGAAAAACCTCGCATAGAAAGGACAAAAAAATTATGTGTCCAATGGAAAACCTCGTGTCTGGTGGATGTCATTCATAAATGAAAGGTACTACACTCCTCAATTAGGCATGGACCCGTGTAGGTAGAAAGGAAAACTTGGTTGAGATACTCAAAACCCTGGGTTATTTACGAATGGAGCAATTGAAACTACACGTGTGAAAGACTAGAATGTTCAGAGTTTGGAATGTAAACTACCTGAAACCAGTTGGGGTTCTCTGGACTTTGCTGGGCAGCAAGAACTTCAACAAACCCTTCATTCTTGTAGCCACCCAGATTACTTGCGTATGCCCGTGAAAGGTGGCGATTGAGAGATGCAGAATTGAATTGTGTGAGAACATAGATCTTTGATATGTTGCTGTTCAGGCAATTGCTGACAGGAATGTCAATTAGGCGATAATTTGCCCCTAAAGGAACAGCTGGCTTTGCTCTCTTCTTTGTAAGAGGATAAAGGCGAGTCCCAGCTCCACCTCCAAGTATAATTCCTAGAACACTCTGTAAAAATTACAGACAATATTTCATAGCATTCCCAGTTTGAACTCACTCCATGCTCGTATTTAAGAATACCCATAGCTATCAAATTCGACCCCATGAGTTCAAATAGAAAGAAACAAAGTCCACCTTTCATAACCTCTTTTTGCGTGGCATCGGGAAACAAAATGCCCTGGATGTTCTGGTACACAATGATCAGATTTCAAATAATGTCGGGGTTCCCCTTGATTTATTGTCCACCAAATGTGCCAAAGAAAGTGCACAAATCCAACCGATTAATGCATTCAATAACCAGCTAAAAGCAGGACATGTTCAATGGTTCTTAATATACTAATACAGGCCAAAACATAAAAGAAAATCAAAACGAATAGATTGATTTTGTAAGATCCCAAGTGCATTTTTTTTTCCTCTCCATGGCATGATAGCTATCAATCAAGATTTACATCTGATGGCTAGACAATCACAGGAAAATAAAGAAAACATAACAATACTCTTCAAGCAGAATTTCAACCAACCTCGTATAGCTCTTTCTATGCCTTCTTAGAAATTTTTTAAAAAAATAGCATAAATGCAATTAGATAAACACACAGCGAAACCATAAGCAAAGCACCAAGATACTAAGATAGACTAAATCATGCTATGGATAGCTACAATTATAATCATACACTGACGTTTACTGCCTAATCATACAATGATCCATTGCACAAAATAAAAACTCTAGCGCAGATAACAAACAATAAGCCTCTTCCGCAATAACGTGTGGTAAAAAAGTTCCTGGCCAATAATAGGAAAACTTTTCATGTCTTAGTTTTCAAAAGATTTTAGCACCCAGTTGCTAAAATCACCATATTTCAAATCAAAAAATGAAGTGGTTCCGTGTATCGTTTTTCGATTTTTTTCGCACCAAATTAAAGAACTTCTCAAGTACTTTAATTTGGTGCGAAAAAAATCGAAAAACTATACACGAAATCACTTCATTTTTATAAAGTGAACACCTTTACGGTACGAACGTCAGTTGTGAGGCTGACTCACACTTTTTTCATCAAAATTACCCCCTTTAAATGCCTTAAAACAATTGCCAACAAGGAGAGTAAAAAAAAAAACTGCCACCCTAATTTTGATCTCCCCTCTTTTCTACTTTCACATCTCAAATTTCATTAGCGGGTATGTGTGTGTCTAGAGAGAGATAGAAAGAAAGATCAGATCCTCGATCTAAACTGATTACAGGTCCATAGCAGAGACTCCTACAAACAATTACACAGTCAAACCAGTTCCAATTTCAACAATAAATTTAGGTGGAGTCTACTCCAGTATAACTCTACTTGAATCAAACGGCAATAAAATTTTTCTATAAATCCCGCTGCGGACTTAAATTCATCATCAAGTTCTTTGCGCGTTCAATACGTTAACAAAACCCACATCCACACACAACCATCAATTAACCAACCCAGAAAGTAACTTCAACATGGATGTACACAACCATGCATACAATACACCCAATACAAACACACAAAGCGAATTTATGAGCATACTCTGCTGGCATCAGGATCGAGGCAAGTCTGCGAATTCTGCGAATCAGATACGCCCTTCACAATGAGCGAAGAGTTCTTAGAACGGCGTCGCGTAGAAGCCAATTTCGTCGTGATCTTTTTTTGAGATGCAAAGCATATGCGCCCATAAGAAGCCGTGCCGAGGTCGGCGGCGAGGCTCGATGTGGTGTGCGTCACCTGCAAGGCTCCGATCACTGTCATTATCGATCGCCGCCGCGCTCCTTTGTGAATCTAGAGAGAGAGAGATTTAGAGAGAGAGTGAATGATCGAGTTTGGAGTGAGACTGATAGAGATTTTGTTTCGATCTCTTGGTAGATTGCGAACGTAGATCCAGATATTATTATTTATTAGGATTGTTGCCACTGGTTTTGCACGAAATTACGGTACCGACCTATGGGGAACTGTGGGTGGGTGAACGGAGGAAATTAAATTGCGAAAAGGGTATTTTGGAGATAAGATATGTAGATTTTTTGTTAATTATAGTATATTTTGGAGATACAGTGACGTTGTTGATTAATTATGCTTATGATTCATATGATTAATTCCAAACCGTGGGGTCGACGTGGAGGTGATATCACGTGGGGAGGAAATGGAATGGTCACAGTGGGCTTGTGAAAAATATTGTGACAGACGAATTTAGGACCGTTCTTTTTTAGTAGTAGTAATTGGTATTGTTCTGTCATCTGAGCCATCCCAATTAAAATTCATTGATGCTGAGCGGGAACCGTCCTACGTTATACAGAGCGCACATCTCGACCGACTAAAATATTTTTGGATGAACAAATTTTAACGAGAGAGAGAGAGAGGAGAGAGTGGATGAAATCTGGATCGTTCAAAAATAATTTTAGATGGCCTAATGCGGGTTCTGCACGACGTGGCCGTGCCCGCTCAGCACTCAAATTTTTTTCCATCTTTCAGGTACAAACAATACCCGTAATTATATGAAAGTGAAACTTAGAAGACTTTTTTTTTTCCCTTCTCGTGGCAAGGTGTGACTATGGAGTTTGGGGTCTTGTAGAGCGGTTCATTATGGACAGTTCATTTTGACAATTGATGATTTATAGGAGTATATGTTTGTTACTTTTAATATTAAGAGTCAAACTCTTACATTTATGAGTGTTTTTCGACCAACTATCGATTGTGGAAAGAATCCTGATGCAGCAATTGTAGAGTTTGAACACAACAAACAAAGGTAATTTTATTGACATGCTAATTTCAGAGACATAAGCCAAGGTGTAAATAACACACACTATCACTCACAATGAGTGGAAGACTCTCTTGCACCTTATAAGTAGTGTATTACACAATCTAGAAGACACTTTAACTTTGGACACAAACTCTTTAAGTATTTGGACACCTCACACACTCTCACTCACTTTACTTCATAAGTCCCTCTTTGTCGCCCACTTGCATTCA